>JALGQJ010000003.1:12500-2412500 GCA_023055345.1 Quercus wislizeni
TATAGACCGGTATAGGTTAGTATTTTATTCAGTACATTTTTAAAAAGTACTGATACCAGTTTAATAACCGATTTGGTATATTTTCTGGTACGACTAATACCAGTACAATATTAACTTCCATGCTTAGTAGCCCAAATCATATAGAAATTGTGGATTTTGAATTGGTTAAATTTGCCCAACCCATGTGGTGTGGGGAGATATAAAGGAGTGCAATTTATATTTTAAAAAAATAAGTAAATAAATAAAAACCTCAACACTCTCCTTTTTTTTTCTTTTTCTTTTTTTATACTCCTCAACACTCTACTACATCTACATCGAAATTGAATAAAAATTATTAAATGTGTTTTATGTTTGTTAAGGTAGGAAATTATCAAATACTATAATAACACATTTACTATGGTTTTTGGGTGGAACTAATGGGTTACTTGGGAACATTTACTTCGGATATACTCCGTTATATATATCCCTGGGAGGTTATCATGTTTGCTTTAAGAACAAGAAAAATATCCAAGAAATTCAGAGGGATACAATCAATCCATAATTGACGTCGACTCTAAATGTGTGGTCGATAGAATCTCCTAAGGCTTCAGGCGAGCCATCTAGATGATTCTTCTGGTGGTAGAAGATTTTAATTTTTAAAGCATAAGCTGTAAGAACAAGAAAATTCTGGAATTTTTAAAGCATATTGCATTCACCGACCCAATAATAAAACCTCACGAAAGTTACAAATAAACTTCCCACCAACTTGGGACGCATGCTTGGCTAAAAGTTCTAACTACTCTAGTTGAGACTGCTGCTAGCTTTCCAGCTACTGGATCACAAAAAGCTATATATATATATATATATATATTAAAATTATTTGAATGGAGGTTCAACCACATTAATCCATACTGTTGGATTTGGAATCTCTCCCTTTCTAAAGTGGAGGCTGATGAGAATGAAAGAAAGATTGGAATGAGTGGGAGTTAGACTAAATCACAGACACACACACACACACACACGTAAAAAAGTTTGGACGAAATATTTCAACAATTTTGGTAATTGTGGTTAAACCTCCATTCAAAGACTTTTAATATATATATCACGTCCATTCTTATCTCTTCTTCACTTTCTTCTACCTCTAGCTCTCTCTCTACAAAGAAAAAATAATAATGGAAATTTCTCTGGACAAAGTTGCCACCTCCGTTCTTTTTGTTATAATGACAACGTTGCCATGCATGATTCTGAATTGGGTGTGGTTAAGACCAAAATATTTAAAGAGGTGCTTCAGAAAGCAAGGTCTCGTAGGCAATTCCTATAGACTTTTCTTCGGGGACACGAAGGATAGCTCTATGATGGTAAAGCAAGCTTGTTCTAAACCCATAGAACTCTCTGATGATATTGTGCCACGTGTTCTCCCCTTTGAACATCACACAGTGAAGCATTATGGTATGTATGTCTACAATAAACTTAATTACCTAAAGATTTTGTTGCAACAAACACAAATTATATCTCACTCATTTCCATAGCAATAAAGTATGCATGGTTGTTTTAAGTCCTGTAACTTCTGTTTAAAAGCTTCCAACTATGAATTAGCTTATGCCCAAAATCTTAAATCTGAACCAGAAAAATTAGACCGATTGATTAAACTATAAACAAGAATCTAAATTGGTAGCGGTGGAGCCAAAATTTTCTTAGGTAAAGCTAGTGTTACTACTTCTAATTTAAACACACAGCTAAAATTATTTTTTGCCAATTAGTAATAGTTAATAAGAAACTCCAACTTGAGATTTGTTGTGAAAATGATATAGACATAATATTTTTTTTTAAATATTGGATTTTCTTCTAACCTTCGTGAACAAATGCAGGCAAGAATTCTTTTACATGGCTTGGCCCAAGACCTCGTATTAACATTATGAGCCCTGAACAAATCAAAGATGTTTTCACCAAGATGGGTGACTTTCAGAAGCCCAAACCAAATCCACTTACTAGATTGCTTGCCATGGGAGTAATAAATTACAAGGGTGAGAAATGGGCTAAACACAGAAAGATTATCAACCCTGCTTTCCATTTAGATAAGTTGAAGGTTATATATTACATTTCTGATCTTTTTAAATCCATGTGGAATCAATAGTTGTGTCCAAATTAGACTATTGTTATCACTTTAGTAAAAAATGTTGTACCTTAGTTTGGAGCAACATGATTTATCTTTAAAGTAATATTGTACAAATCACCAAGTTTAACACGAAAACACTTCTATACTGAACTCCATAGCTAAGTTTCAAATGTCCATCTAGCACATTTTGGTTATAAATAATGCTAAAGATTACAAACTTTTTTACAAACTACTGATGTGGTGAGTGATTATTTGTAAGTGAAAAGATGACGTTAGTAATGGACCTAGACGAGAACTACTAAGAATTTGTCACATAAAAAATTTGTAAAAATGTTGTGAAATAATTTGTGATTGTAGCAGTACTCATAACTTAAAAGTGACAATATTTTTTGAGATGGTTAGTTAATGGGAGAAGTAGGGTTAAAACTACATACACTAGGCACCACAAAGAATATGATTATTGCCAGATACTACCTTTGATTAATTAATTTAAAGTCATTATAGAAAATACTACCTTTGATCTATTGCATAAAATATGATTGACCGAAAATAGTATCTTTTTTTTAAAAGTAAAGAACAATTATCATAGGGTAGATGCTACAAATTTTAAATTCTATCTCTATAAAAAAAAATAAATAATAAATAATAATAAAAACACTAAAAAACATCTATAACAATCAAATTAAAAAAGAAAAAAGAGATAGTTATAAACCATTTAACTACTTTGAATTCATTATATAAATGAAAGGGTAATTCTTTGTTGGCAATTTGACATATATTACAAACCGCAAGTGTATTTTAAGCGTAGTTGGGATTCTATCGAAAACAATATAGAGTAATAATATAGACATAACATTTTTTTACTGTTATTGAAGTGGTAAATTGTTAGTAATTTTTCTCTTAAAAAAATTGTTATTGATTTTCATATGGGCTATATATCATTAGTAACTTGTCATTTGCAACAACTGTGAAAAAATTTGTGAAGAAAGTTACATATGGAGATTTGTTGAACAATATAATGCCAATGATCTTGTTTCTATTTATTATAGTTTAAAAAATTTACATTGCGATTGCTACAGCTTATGTTACCTGCATTTTATCAAAGTTGCATTGATATGATTAGCCAATGGGAGGGGTTGATCTATGAAAATGGATCCTCTAAGTTAGACATATGGCCTTATCTTGAAAACTTGTCAAGCGATGTGATTTCAAGAATAGCATTTGGAAGTAGCTATAAAGATGGAAGAAGAATATTTGAACTTCAAAAAGAGCAAGCACAACTCTTTGTAAAAGTATCACAATCTGTATACTTTCCTGGACTAAGGTAGTGATTAAACATTCAACTTTGAAATTTAGTCAAGTTTGGTCCCTTCCCCCCCCCCCCCCCCCCAAAAAAAAGTCAAATTTTATTTTTATTGAGATAGGATTAACCAATTACAATTCAGTTTATACGTTATATAGATTGAAATTCTATCGTATCTATTAAAAATACAAATATCTAAAATTGAGAAAACAAACATTTTGATCGAGAATCCAAAAAACCATAACAAAAATGAATCAAATCTAAACCTACCGAACAAAAAAAAATCAATTAAAAGTAACGTTTTATACCCAAACCTACAAAATTGAGAAAAAAAAATGTACCGTTGTCTATGTCGGTTCTGGGGATCTGATGGTCTGAATCTGGAAAGGGAACGGACGGTGGTGGGGAAACTGCTGGTGATGGCCAGCCTTAGATATTTCTCACTTCGCCGGTAACAAGTTCAAGAAAAAATCAATGCGTACCTTCCGAATATGGAGTGAAGGGGATTGTTTTCGATGTTCGGTGTATGGTTCCGACGAAATCTGCCCTCTTTCCCCGCACAATGGACGGCCTTAGATATTTCTGTGTTTCAAAGCCATAGGCCAAACTAATCAAAGCCTAGATTCATCAATACCCCCTTCAAGCGCTCCATCAATAGCGACACTCTTGACGGCTATCAGCGATGAAACCGATCGGAATATTTGCCCATTAGAGGATAGTATGGATTTTCTTTGCAGCGAAGAAGTGATAAGAGTTAGGGACACACTACTCTGTTATAAATATGTACTCTGGAATGGTTTTTTTTTTTTTTTATCAGATTGACTGGAGGCTTAGTGATAGGAGAAAGGCCTCATCGCCTCTCTCTCTCTCTCTCTCTCTCTCTATCTTTGTGTGCATAGTATTTTAACCGGTTAATTTTATTTTTTTATTTATAGACAAGCTTTTAAATGGTGCTCTAGTACTGCCAACCAACATAATTTTCACTTTTTATACGTGTCAGAATTTTAAGGGGTCTTTTTTTCCTAACGTGGCAGCACCTCCTTAAAGATTCTTCTATTATATATAGTATTAGATATATATGCTAATTTTTTTTATATAGGAATGTGCTATTTTTTAATATAACAAGATTTCAACGAATTTCATCATTTGCTTGGCCCACCTTCCAAATAAAAATTTTCGTGCATCTGAAGTCCGATCATTATTTTAAAAATTAGTAAGGTCAAAAAATTGATTTTGGCCCCAGTTCCCAGTTTAACTCGGTTTTTGACCAATTTTGGGTGATTTTACCATATTGGATTGGTTCCGGTTCCTAGTTGAATCGGTTGGTCCTGTTCAGCTTTTAAAACCATGTCTCCAATGAAAACAAAATTCCAAATTTTATTGTTTATTCAGAAACGAAATTGGTTATAACCTACTTTCCTGAACATCTCATCAAACACAAAAATTAACACAAATCATCACATTATAACTAATACAATTTCCGTTTCTGTGTCTTCAATCTTCTCAATTTACTAATAGCTAATATTTATGCATGCAGGTTTTTACCAACTAAGACACATAGGAGGATGAAGGAAATTGACAGAGAAGTACAAGACTTACTAATGGGAATCATTAACAAAAGGGAGAAGGCATGCAAAGGCAGAAATGATGACTTATTAGGCATACTAATGGAATCAAATTCTAGAGAGATTAAGGAGTTTGGTAATAAGAAGAGTCTCGGAATGAGTATTAAGGAGGTAATTGAGGAATGTAAGCTTTTCTACCTTGTCGGGGAAGAGACAACCTCGGTTTTACTTGTTTGGACAATGGTTTTGTTGAGTAAGTATCCAAATTGGCAAGCTCGTGCAAGAGAAGAGGTTTTGCAAGTCATTGGTAAGAACAAACCTGACTTTGATGGGTTAAATCACCTTAAAATTGTAAGTATTACCTAAAGATTCTAATTTTTCTTTATTTTCCTATGAAATTTATATGTAATGTCTTTTGAAGATGAAATATTCACATCCATGAATATTCATGTCAATATTAGTTAATTGATCGAGTAAAAGCCATTTTCTATTGAGCTCATGATAGTCAGCATACTCATTTTTTGTTAAAGTTGGCACTTGGTAGTATAGACTATAGACCACTAATTTGAGTGCAAACCTCAAATTTGATTAGGTATGTAGATCAAGTAATAAATTTTGTTTCAAATTTTATCAATCATAAATGAGCTTCAAAATCGAATACTCTTCAAGAGGAAAATTTAATGAGGCTCTGAGGTTATACCCACCAGCAGCTTTGCTACTTCGAAGAGTTCACAAGGAAACCAAGCTGGGAAATTTGATTATACCAGCTGGAGTGGAGATTGCTCTACCAACAATCCTAGTCCACCTTGATTATGAACTGTGGGGTGAGAATGCAAAACAATTTAACCCGGAGAGAGTTTCAGAAGGCATTTCAAAGGCAACAAAGGGCCATGTATCATTCTTCCCATTTGGTGGGGGTCCGAGGATATGTGTTGGTCAAAACTTTGCATAAGATATAGTACCACAAAGGGCCATGTATCATTCTTCCCATTTCAAAGGCATTACATAAGATATAGTACCACAAAGTTGTTCCAGTTAAGCAAGATTTGTCACCATTATGCCTCGCGGCTTATTTGGTGTTCTATTTATTATTTAGTGATTAAAAACTCATTTTCTAAAGAACAAGAAACAACATATTATGATTTCCACTCTATTATATTATATTAGTCTTTCTACATCTATTATTGCATTAATTGAAGGAAACAATGTTGAATAATGTTTAAAATATATATAATCAGAAATATACATCATTATTATTGGTAAATTTTCATTTTTAAGGTATAATGTTAATTTTTTAATCCTACCCAAATTAAAAACCCTTTTACCGATTATAAGATCCCAATTTGAACAACTTTATTGCAAAGGCTAGAGTATATGATGCTAGTAGAAAATTAATGAATTTCCCTTAAGCGTTCTAAAATTGAAATATTACACAGAGGGAGATAAAAATGCCATTGATCTCTTTGGACTCAGCCAAAAAAACTAAGGAAATGAATGAATTGCCCTTATTAGTGTCACTAACCAAGTACTGAGTGTTGGGCAAGTGTGAAAGATCAGCCAAATAAAATTCATCACTAACCAAGAACCGAGCCTCCCCGAGCCTCTTTTCATAGATGTCAAGCACTTTCGACAGCTTCTCTTCATTCTGCCTAAAAACTACTTTGTCTTGCTTAATATTCATTCGAGGCACGAATGCAAGTTGAAACACCTGTTGGGTCTCAAATAATATTATTACAAATATAAGCAATCCAAAATAACAATTACACACAAGAACACAAAATTTAGGTGGAAAACCCTTTCTCTTTGAAGGGAAAAACCACGAGACAAACTTTGAATGATTTCACTATGATCAAATCAATTACAATAATTCTTGTGTATGTCTCTCGGCTAAAGAAAAATCTCTCTTATTTTTCTTTGCTCTCTCACACAAACTAATTATCTCTTTCAAATGTGACAACACTTTGCTCACTCATTTTTATTTTCTTCTCCATGCACAACTCTCTCTTGGTTGTCTTCTTTTTCTCTAAGCTGCTCCATCTTGGCTGCTATATCTTCTTTTTCTTTCTTGTACGGCTTTCTCTTTCTTTGCTCTTGCACATACTCTCTTTGTGTCTTCTCAAAGGCGGCAGTACCTTGCTATTTGCTTCCTCTTGTGTTCCTCCCAAGCGAAAATCTCATTTCTCTCTCTTGATACAAATGTAGCGAACCTCTAAATGCTCTTTTAGTTGCTTTCAGAGCATCATAAAGATTCATATATATGTCTGATTGAACCTGAGGATCCGGTGATGGCTTGATGGAATTCTCATTTATGGAGAATTAACTCAAATGCAATTTACATTTTAGCCCCAAAAAAAAAAAAAATTAACACTCTAACTGACTCACTGAATGCATTAGTTATTTTGTTGACCCTCAAAGTTATTAGTATTCGTATTAACTAATATACCAAATATATTAGGCATCTGGAACAAATGGATTGCCCATTTAATTTTGATGTACAACCTTGTGCTGAATCAATCTTCTGTCCTTTTTTTAACCTTTTTTCTTTCTTTCCATGCTACAAGTTTTAATTGTTCAATTAAATGCTACAATAATACTTAAATGTATTAATTAATAGATACATGGACCCTTCCATACAAAAAATAAAAAGATTTTAACCAAAAAAATATAAAGTATAAACAAAGAAAAGAGAACACCAAGAATTTACGTGTTTCGGCTTTTGAACTACGTCCACAGTTGGCAACAAAAAGAAATTTCACTAACAAATTTGGAGAATACAAAATGATGTAGAGACATTCTCACAAAACTCAAACCCCAATACACCAAAAATTATTCTCTCTCAAAGACAAAGTTTACTACCTCCATAAAATGTTTGGGATAGAATACAAAATTTGAGGCTAAACCTAAAATAAGTAGAAGATTTCCCTTCTTTGGAATTCTTGCACAACACTCATTAAAGTGGTCTCTCACTATGACCTTTTGCCACACCTTTTTGTATCACCCAACTTGTTAGACTCGCCACACAAATCAAATAAGAAAGCAAACTCCAAATAAAAACCTTTTTGAACTTATAGTTTATTCAGTATCCACCTCCTTATTCCCCCCCCCCCCCCCCCCCCGCCCCTCCCCCCCTTCCCAACACACACACACACACACACAAAAATCAATTTACCATGAATGCTTCTTGATGCAATAAGATAGAAACCATTTGTCCAAAACCAGTCAAACAAACAATCCTATTAACAAAGAGCTCCAAAAGACCAATGCATGAATACCACAACCAAACCTATAATAAATTTGTAGCTACAATCTCATGACCAATATCAACAGAAGTAAGATCTTTTGAGCTCCTACCATGTCATTCCCACAGAAGAAAGTTTCCCTGCATATTAATTCAATACTGACTAAAAAAAAAAAAACAAAAACAAAAAAATCAAAACAAAACAAAAAAAAAACAAAAAAACAAAAAACAAAAAAATGCTTGCTTCTATTCAAGGCAAGAGTGAAGATACCTGTGGCAATAGCAAATGGGGTCTCTTAAGAAGAACTAATTCACTAAAACTTGATAACCTTATACAAATGTGTAGTGCAAATGTGGAAGACCTTCAAAATAGTGAAAAGAGCAATTTCTAAAATCTTAACTTTATTTCTTTTTTCTTTTTCCTTTTTTTTTTAACACATGAGGTAGATCTAGGAGAATATATAGTACAATCCAGTATAAATCTTTTCACAAAATTGGGGTGACCTCATGTAATCATGTTGATATAATCAGCAAAAAGTAAGCATCCATTTTTTCCCCTTCTCACCCTCTAACTTCTCGGCATCCCACATAGAAATAATCTCAAATAAAAAAGAAAAATCAATAAGAAATATAAATAAAATATAAGGAGCCCAATGAACACACCATGATAAGTTTGAAGACAATGTTCTAATTGACCTTAACCAGTTTGGTTTCCCACACTTTAAGAGCTTTTGACCGAAAACATAAAATAGAAGAAAGCAAGAAAGAACTCAGCTTCCTTTAAGCTTGAAGCGTTTAGTTGGGCTTGGATAGGTCTAGAGAAGGAGGTTTGGACAGTTTGAAGATGGTGTTCTTACAGTACTAGATGAACATTGAAGTGGCCAAAGATTGGCACTAGGAATCACAGTAGAGTAGAGATTCAAGCTCAATGCCGACAACTACAGAGGAAATGAACAATCATGCAAAATTGTGGCTTTTTAAGTTTTAGCTTTATAAGTATTTAAAACTATACAGGAGGATCGAATGCACACAAACAAGATAGTGTACTTGAGAATATGTAAAACACTTGTGAAGCTTAAATCAGATTTTCGAGACCAACAAGCTCTCTTAATGTGACCATGCCCAAAGGCGTTGTGAATGGGGATTTCCAAGTTGATAGCTTCTGATAAACTTGTTGCATGGTCGGACGAGAATGTGGATTGGTGTGCAAGCATGCCAATGCAATCTTTGCCACTAAAACCACCCTCTTTGCAGCTTGCCCTGCAGGCAATGCAAGCCGTTGATCCAATACATCTTCTAATAGCACATCATAGGAAGATGATGCAAATGAGGTTGATAGAAATGATGAGATCAAATCACCCGGATGCCTTCCCATAATTACTTCTAATGTGACTACTCCAAAACTATAAACGTCGCACTTTTCACTTACTTCCATTGTGTAAGCATGTTCTGAAAGTAAAAGATCAGAGTTTTACTATTCTTTCACATTGTAGAAGCAAGTTTTTAATAACATTTCTATTCATATAGTAAATTCCTTTGGAATTAGGTGGAGGGGGCAACTAAAGGAAAGGAATTCTGGTAAAATTTTGAATGTCAAAGAAGCAAAAGGGAACTCTTTTTCTTAGTGTGAGAGAGAAGGGGTGGGGCTACGTGTGTATTATGTCATCTTAAAAAAATTTCCTTCAACGCACGAGTATTATAGGTAGTGCGAGCAAAATTTTGATTTAAATTATTCACCAAATAATTAAATCTAGTTTGAAAGAATTGACCAGTAGGAAAATAAGGCTCACTCTGTAAAATGTGATTCTTCAATAAGTACAAATTAGTTTGATGTATTTATGCACAATTACTATGTAAAATTTTTTTTTTTAAATCTCAACAATTGAAATTAAAAAGAACATTTTATTTATTGTAATAGTGATTATGACCCTAAATAAAGGAGGTAACCATACAAATTATCAATGATTATGACCTCCAATCTTGTATTTTTATTTTTTTAATGCCAATCAAGATGATATTGAAAATAATTTTTTCATTCCTAATTCAGCAGAGTACTCTAATTACTAAGGACAAAATTTAGCTACAAAATTGGTTGTAACCTAAGGCTACAACCTTACTCAATAAAATAAAGGCAAAAATACACTTTTGGCCCCTACATTTTGGGCCGATTCTCATTTTGGTCCCTATTTTGATTTTACTACTATTCTCGTCTCTAAAAACAGAAAATCAATTCTATTTTGGTCCCTACCATAAACCCACTAACAAAAAATGCATATGTGGCAAACAAAGTGCTTTGTTGGCAGGCTTTGCAATTAAAAAATAAATAATTGATCCTACATGTCATTAGCCACACATCCAAGTCATATCCACATTAGCAAAAGAATTCATTAGGCATTTAAATAATGCTACGTCAGCATTTTTCTTATTTTTTTAATTAATTTTTTTAAAAGCCAAAAAACAATAATTAGTTTTTTAAAAAAAAGAAAAAGAAAAAAAAAAAAAAGAAGAAGCTAAAATTAGTTTAATTTCCTCATTCGCATTAGAGACATAAAAGCTTTCTTATTCGAAAAAGAGCTCTAGAATTTCAGTCAATGTTCCCTCATCTCTTAATTAAGATATTTCGAAATCGAGAATCGTTAGACTCGCCCAAGCTAGTAAAAGGGCTTTCATCGGTATTTTGTTTAGAGATAAACCCTACTAAGGAAAGGATGAGATATAGCGTTAACTCCACTTGTTGGTATTCGTTGGGACTAGGGGTGGCAAATGAGCGAGTTCGGATGGGTCTAGGGTGGGCACAATTGGATTGGGTATATAAAATCTATTTACCCATTAGAACCCATTTAACTAATTTCTTCTAACCCAAATCCAACCCAACCCAATTATTATGGGTAAACCCCAACCCATCCAGTTACCCAAATATCAAAATTACCAAAATACCACTAAAGTGAAAATGACCAAAGTACTCTAAAATCTTCAAAAATGACCAAAATACCCTCAATTCTTAAAATTACCAAAATACCCCCAAAACTCATAAAATGACCAAAATACCCTCGAAACCCAAAAAATGACCAAAATACCCCCGAAACCCTAAAAATGACCAAAATACTCTACTACATCTACATCGAAATTGAATAAAAGTTATTAAATGTGTTATGTTTGTTAAGGTAGGAAATTATCAAATACTATAATAACACATTTACTATGGTTTTTGGGTGGAACAAATGGGTTACTTGGGAAAATTTACTTCAGATATACTCCGTTATATATATCCCTGGGAGGTTATCATGTTTGCTTTAAGAACAAGAAAAATATCCAAGAAATTCAGAGGGACACAATCAATCCATAATTGACGCCGATTCTAAATGTGTGGTCCACAGAATCTCCTAAGGCTTCAGGCGAGCCATCTAGATGATTCTTCTGGTGGTAGAAGATTTTAATTTTTAAAGCATAAGCTGTAAGAACAAGAAAATTCTGTAATTTTTAAAGCAAATTGCATTCACCGATCCAATAATAAAACCTCACGAAAGTTACAAATAAACTTCCCACCAACTTGGGACGCATGCTTGGCTAAAGCTTCTAACTGCTCTAGTTGAGACTGCTGCTAGCTTTCCAGCTATTGGATCACAAAAAGCTATATATATATTAAAATTCTTTGAATGGAGGTTCAACCACAATTACCAAAATTGTTGAATGGAGGTTTAACCACAATTACCAAAACTGTTGAATGGAGGTTTAACCACATGAATCCATACTGTTGGATTTGGAATCTCTCCCTTTCTAAAGTGGAAGCTGATGAGAATGAAAGAAAGATTGGAATGAGTGGGAGTTAGACTAAATCACTGACACACACACACTCACACTCACACGTAAAAAAGTTTGGATGAAATATTTCAACAATTTTGGTAATTGTGGTTAAACCTCCATTCAAAGACTTTTAATATATATATGACGTCCATTCTTATCTCTTCTTCACTTTCTTCTACCTCTAGCTCTCTCTCTACAAAGAAAAAATAATAATGGAAATTTCTCTGGACAAAGTTGCCACCTCCGTTCTTTTTGTTATAATGACAACGTTGTCATGCATGATTCTGAATTGGGTGTGGTTAAGACCAAAATATTTAGAGAGGTGCTTCAGAAAGCAAGGTCTCGTAGGCAATTCCTATAGAATTTTCTTCGGGGACACGAAGGATAGCTCTATGATGGTAAACCAAGCTTGTTCTAAACCCATAGAACTCTCTGATGATATTGTGCCACGTGTTCTCCCCTTTGAACATCACACAGTGAAGCATTATGGTATGTATGTCTACAATAAACTTAATTACCTAAAGATTTTGTTGCAGCAAACACAAATTATATCTCACTTATTTCCATAGCAATAAAGTATGTATGGTTGTTTTAAGTCCTGTAACTTCTGTTTAAAAGCTTCCAACTATGAATTAGCTTATGCCCAAAATCTTAAATCTGAACCAGAAAAACTAGACCGATTGATTAAACTATAAACAAGAATCTAAATTGGTAGCGGTGGAGCCAAAATTTTCTTAGGTAAAGCTAGTGTTGCTACTTCTAATTTAAACACACAGCTAAAATTATTTTTTGACAATTAGTAACAGTTAATAAGAAACTCTCACTTGAGATTTGTTATGAAAATGATATAGACATAATATTTTTTTTAAAATATTGGATTTTCTTCTAACCTTCGTGAACAAATGCAGGCAAGAATTCTTTTACATGGCTTGGCCCAAGACCCCGTATTAACATTATGAGCCCTGAACAAATCAAAGATGTTTTCACGAAGATGGGTGACTTTCAGAAGCCCAAAACAAATCCAATTACTAGATTGCTTGCCATGGGAGTAATAAACTACGAGGGTGAGAAATGGGCTAAACACAGAAAGATTATCAACCCTGCTTTCCACTTAGAGAAGTTGAAGGTTATATATTACATTTCTGATCTTTTTAAATCCATGTGGAGTCAATAGTTGCGTCCAAATTAGATTATTGTTATCACTTTAGTAAAAAATGTTGTACCTTAGTTTGTAGCAGCATGATTTATCTTTAAAGTGATATTGTACAAATCACCAAGTTTAACACAAAAACACTTCTATACTGAACTCCATAGCTAAGTTTCAAAGGTCCATCTAGCACATGTTTCTGATCAAAAAACTTATTGGCACAGTACAATAATCACAATAGGGAATTGTTTGCATTTTGGTTATGAATAATGCTAAAGAAACAAACTTTTTTACAAACTAATGATGTGGTAAGTGATTATTTGTAAGTGAAAAGATGACGTTAGTAATGGACCTAGACGAGAACCACTAAGAATTTGTCACATAAAAAATTTGTAAAAATGTTGTGAAATAATTTGTGATTGTAGCAGTACTCATAACTTAAAAGTGACAATACTTTTTGAGATGGGTAGTTAATGGGAGAAGTAGGGTTCAAACTACATACACTAGGCATCACAAAGAATATGATTATTGCTAGATACTACCTTCGATTAATTAATTCAAAGTCATTATAGAAAATACTACCTTTGATCTATTGCTTAAAATATGATTGACTGAAAATATTGTGTGCAAATAAGATTATAAATACATTCAAACATCAGTAATGCAGAATAGCAAATAATATTATATGTCCATTTTCTTCTTCTTAAAAAAAAAAAAAAAAAAAAAAAAAAAAAAAAAAAAAACAGAGGGAGAGAGAGACTGTGCCCGTTCAAACTTTTAAATATGAATAATATCAATTTAATTTAAACTTAGATTCTCGTTTGCTCAAATGGGAAAAGTTTGACTCCTACCTACACCCAATTTTTTTTTTTTTAAATAGTATCTTTTTTTTAAAGTAAAGATCAATTATCATAGGGTAGATGCTACAAATTTTAAATTCTATCTCTATAAAAACAATAAATAAATAAATAAACACTTAAAAACATCTATAGCAATCAAATTAAAAAAGAAAAAAGAAATATATATAAACCATTTAACTACTTTGAATTCATTATATAAATGAAAGGGTAATTCTTTGTTGGCAATTTGATATATATTACAAACCGCATGTGTATTTTAAGCGTAGTTGAGATTCTATCGAAAACAATACAGAGTAATAATATAGACATAACATTTTTTTACTGTTATTGAAGTGGTAAATTGTTAGTAATTTTTCTCTTAAAAAAATGGTTATTGATTTTCATATGGGCTATATATCATTAGTAACTTGTCATTTAAAACAACTGTGAAAAAATTTGTGAAAAAAGTTACATATGGAGATTTGTTGAACAATATAATGCCAATGATCTTGTTTCTATTTATTATAGTTTAAACAATTTACATTGCAATTGCTACAGCTTATGTTACCTGCATTTTATCAAAGTTGCATTGCTATGATTAGCCAATGGGAGGGGTTGATCTCTGAAAATGGATCCTGTGAGTTAGATGTGTGGCCTTATCTTGAAAACTTGTCAAGCGATGTGATTTCAAGAACAGCATTTGGAAGTAGCTATAAAGATGGAAGAAGAATATTTGAACTTCAAAAAGAGCAAGCACAACTCTTTGTAAAAGTATCACAATCTGTATACTTTCCTGGACTAAGGTAGTGATTAAACATTCAACTTTGAAATTTAGTCAAGTTTGGTCCCTTACCCCCCCCCCCCCAAAAGTCAAATTTGATTTTTATGGAGATAGGATTAACCAATTACAATTCAATGTATACGTTATATAGATTGAAATTCTATCGTATCTATTAAAAATACAAATATCTAAAATTGAGAAAACAAATATTTTGATAGAGAATCCAAAAACCCATAACAAAAACGAATCAAATCTAAACCTACCGAACAAAAAAAAATCAATTAAAAGTAACGTTTTATACCCAAACCTACAAAATTGAGGAAAAAAAAATGTATCATTCTCGATGTCGGTTCTGGCGATCTGATGGTCTGAATTTGGAAAGGGAACGGACGGTGGTGGAGAAACTGCTGGTGATGGCCAGCCTCAGATATTTCTCACTTTGCCGGTAACAAGTTCCACAAAAAATCAACGCGTACCTTCCGAATATGGAGTGAAGGGGATTGTTTTTGATGTTCGTGTATGGTTCCGACGAAATCTTCCCTCTTTCCCCGCACAATGGACGGCCTTAGATATTTCTGCGTTTCAAAGCCATAGGCCAAACTAATCAAAGCCTGGATTCATCAATACCCCCTTCAAGCGCTCCATCAATAGCGACACTCTTGACTGCTATCAGCGATGAAACCGATCGGAATATTTGCTCATTAGAGGATAGTATGGATTTTCTTTGCAGCGAAGAAGTGATAAGAGTTAGGGACACACTACTCTGTTATAAATATGTGCTCTGGAATGGTTTTTTTTTTTATCAGATTGACTAGAGACTTCGTGATAGGAGAAAGGCCTCATCGCCTCTCTCTCTCTCTCTCTCTCTCTCTCTCTCTCTCTCTCTCTCTCTCTCTCTCTCTCTCTCTCTCTCTCTCTCTCTGTGTGCATAGTATTTTAACAGGTTAATTTTATTTATTTATTTATAGACAGGCTTTTAAATGGTGCTCTAGTACTGCCAACCAACATAATTTATCACTTTTTATACGTGTCAGAATTTTAAGGGGCCTTTTTTTCCTAACATGGCAGCACCTCCTTAAAGCTTCTACTATTATATATAGTATTAGATATATGTGCTAATTTTTTTATATAGGAATGTGCTATTTTTTAATATAACAAGATTTCAACGAATTTCAACATTTGCTTGGCCCACCTTCCAAATAAAAATTTTTGTGCATCTGAAGTCTGATCATTATTTTAAAAATTAGTAAGGTCAAAAAATTGATTTTGGCCCCAATTCCCAATTTAACTCGGTTTTTGACCAATTTTGGGTGATTTTACCGGATCGGATTGGTTCCGGTTCCTAGTTGAATCGGTTGGTCCTGTTCAGTTTTTAAAACCATGTCTCCAATGAAAACAAAATTCCAAATTTTATTGTTTATTCAGAAACGAAATTGGTTATAACCTACTTTCCAGAACATCTCATCAAACACAAAAATTAACACAGATCATCACATATAACTAATACAATTTCCGTTACTGTGTCTTCAATCTTCTCAATTTACTAATAGCTAATATTCATGCATGCAGGTTTTTACCAACTAAGACACACAGGAGGATGAAGGAAATTGACAGAGAAGTACAAGACTTACTAATGGGAATCATTAACAAAAGGGAGAAGGCAGGCAACGGAAGAAATGATGACTTATTAGGCATACTAATGGAATCAAATTCTAGAGAGATTAAGGAGTTTGGTAATAAGAAGAGTGCCGGAATGAGTATTAAGGAGGTAATTGAGGAATGTAAGCTTTTCTACCTTGCCGGGGAGGAGACAACCTCGGTTTTACTTGTTTGGACAATGGTTTTGTTGAGTAAGTATCCAAATTGGCAAGCTCGTGCAAGAGAAGAAGTTTTGCAAGTCATTGGTAAGAACAAACCTGACTTTGATGGGTTAAATCGCCTTAAAATTGTAAGTATTCCCTAAAGATTCTAATTTTTCTTTATTTTCCTATGAAATTTATATGTAATGTCTTTTGAAGATGAAATATTCACATCCATGAATATTCATGTCAATATTAGTTAATTGATCGAGTAAAAGCCATTTTCTATTGAGCTCATGATAGTCACCATACTCATTTTTTGTTAGAGTTGGCACTTGGTAGTATAGACTATAGACCACTAATTTGAGTGCAAACCTCAAATTTGATTAGGTATGCAGATCAAGTAATAAATTTTGTTTCAAATTTTATCAATCATAAATGACCTTCAAAATCGAATACTCTTCAAGAGGAAAATTTAATGAACTTATTTTATTTTACAAAAATTTTTAAGAAATGCACTTTGGTAATAGTTGGTTATCCATGGTGTAGGTAACCATGATATTGAATGAGGCTCTGAGGTTGTACCCACCAGCAGCTTTGCTACTTCGAAGAGTTCACAAGGAAACCAAGCTGGGAAATTTGATTATACCAGCTGGAGTGGAGATTGCTCTACCAATAATCCTAGTGCACCATGATTATGAACTGTGGGGTGAGAATGCAAAACAGTTTAACCCGGAGAGATTTTCAGAAGGCATTTCAAAGGCAACAAAGGGCCAAGTATCATTCTTCCCATTTGGTGGGGGTCCGAGGATATGTGTTGGTCAAAACTTTGCTCTAGTAGAGACCAAGATGGCTTTGTCACTCATTTTGCAGAACTTCTCATTTGAGACGTCCTCATCCTATGCTCATGCTCCTTGCTCAATCATAACTGTTAAACCTCAATTTGGCGCTCACATTATATTACATAAGATATAGTACCACAAAGTTGTTCCAGTTAAGCAAGATTTGTCAAGATTGTGCCTCGTGGCTTATTTGGTGTTGTATTTATTATTGAGTGATTAAAAACTCATTTTCTAAAGGACAAGAAACAACATATTATGATTTCCACTCTATTATATTATATTAGTGTTTCTACATCCATTTTGCATTAATTGAAGGAAACAATGTTGAATAATGTTAAAAATATATATAATTAGAAATATACATCATTATTATTGGTAAATTTTCATTTTAAAGTATAATGTTAATTTTTTAATCCTACCCAAATTAAAAACCCTTTCACCGATTATAAAATCCCGATTTTAACAACTTTATTGCAAAGGCTAGAGTATATGATGCTAGTAGAAAATTAATGAATTTCCCTTAGCGTTCTAAAATTGAAACATTACATATAGGGAGATAAAAATGCCATTGATCTCTTTGGACTCAACCAAAAAACTAAGCAAAGAAGGGGAAGAAAATGAATTCTCCAAACTGAAGCAATTTATTTAAGAAATGCCAACCAAACTTTCTAAGCACCCTTCTGCAAATCAACCACCTTCTTCCATGAGTCTCAGCTCGATATCTCGTCCCACCGTCTCCCCACATTTTCCCTCGAAATGAATGAATTGCCCTTATTAGTGTCACTAACCAAGTACTGAGTGTTGGGCAAGTGTGAAAGATCAGCCAAATAAAATTCATCACTAACCAAGAACCGAGCCTCTTTTCATAGATGTCAAGCACTTTCGACAGCTTCTCTTCATTCTGCCTAAAAACTACTTTGTCTTGCTTGATATTCATTATAGGCGCGAATGCAAGTTGAAACACCTGTTGGGTCCCAAATAATATTATTACAAATATAAGCAATCCAGAATAACAATTACACACAAGAACACAAAATTTAGGTGGAAAACCCTTTCTCTTTGAAGGGAAAAACCAGGAGACAAACACCAAATAATTTCACTATGATCAAATCAGTTACAATAATTCTTGTGTATATCTCTCGGCTAAAGAAAAATCTCTCTTATTTTTCTTTGCTCTCTCACACGCACTAATTATCTCTTTCAAATGCGACAACACTTTGCTCTCTCATTTTTATTTTCTTCTCCATGCACAACTCTCTCTTGGTTGTCTTCTTTTTCTCTAAGCTGCCCCATCTTGGTTGCTATATCTTCTTTTTCTTTCTTGTACGACTTTCTCTTTCTTTGCCCTTGCACACACTCTCTTTCTGTCTACTCAAAGGCGGCAGTACCTTGCTATCTGCTTCCACCTGTGTTCCTCCCAAGCGAAAATCTCCTTTCTCTCTCTTGATACAAATGTAGCGAACCTCTAAATGCTCTTTTAGTTGCATTCAGAGCATCATGAAGATTCATATGTATGTCTGATTGAACCTGAGGATCCGGTGATGGCTTGATGGAATTCTCATTTATAGAGATTTAACTCGAATGCAATTTACATTTTAGCCCAAAAAAAAAAAAAAATTAACAATTTGACTGACTCACTGAATGCATTGGTTATTTTGTTGACCCTCAAAGTTATTAGTATTGGTATTAACTAATATACCAAATATATTAGGCATCTGGAAGAAATGGATTGCCCATTTAATTTTGATGTACAACCTTGGGTTGAATCAATCTTCTGTGCTTTTTTTAACCCTTTTTCTTTCTTTCCATACTACAAGTTTTAATTGTTCAATTAAATGCTACAATAATACTTAAATGTATTAATTAATTGATACATGGACCCTTCCATACAAAAAATAAAAAGATTTTAACCAAAAAAATATAAAGTATAAACAAAGAAAAGAGAACACCAAGAATTTACGTGTTTCGGCTTTTGAACTATGTCCACAGTTGGCAACAACAAGAAATTTCAATAACAATTTTTGAGAATACAAAATGATGTAGAGACATTCTCACAAAACTCAAACCCCAATACACCCAAAATTCTTCTCTCTCAAAGACAAAGTTTACTACTTCCATAAAATGTTTGGGATTGAATACAAAATTTGAGGCTAAACCTAAAATAATTAGAAGATTTCCCATCTTTGGAATTCTTTCACAACACTCATTAAAGTGGTCTCTCACTATGACCTTTTGCCACACCTTTTTGTATCACCCAACTTGTTAGACTCGCCACACAAATCAAATAAGAAAGCAAACTCCAAACTTATTCAGTATCCACCTCCTTATTCCCCCCCCCCCCCCCCCCCCACCTTCCCAACACACACACACACACACAAAAATCAATTTACCGCGAATGCTTCTTGATGCAATAAGATAGCATTTGTCCAAAACCAATCAAACAGACAATCCTATTAACAAAGAGCTCCAAAAGACCAATGCATGAATACCACAACCAAACCAATAATAAATTTGTAGTTACAATCTCATTACCAGTATCAACAGAAGTAAGATCTTTTGAGCTCCTACCATGTCGTTCCCACAGAAGAAAGTTTCCCTGCATATTAATTCAATACTAACTAAAAAAAAAAACAAAAAACAAAAAACAAAAAAAAACAAAAACAAAAACAAACGAAAAAACAAAAAACAAAAAAATGCTTGCTTCTATTCAAGGCAAGAGTGAAGATACCTGTGGCAGTAGCAAATGGGGTCTATTAAGAAGAACTAATTGTCTAAAACTTGATAACCTTATACAAATGTGTAGTGCCAATGTGGAAGCCTGTCAAAATAGTGAAAAGAGCAATTTCTAAAATCTTAACTTTTTTTCTTTTTTTTTTTTTTTTTTTTTAACACATGAGGTAGATCAAGGAGAATATATAGTACAATCCAGTATAAATCTTTTCACAAAATCGTGGTGACCTGAAGTAATAATGTTGATATAATCAGCAAAAAGTAAGCATCCATTTTTTCCCCTTCTCACCCTCTAACTTCTCGACATCTCACATAGAAATAATCTCAAATAAAAAAGAAAAATCAATAAGAAATATAAATAAAATATAAGGAGCCCAATGAACACACCATGATAAGTTTGAAGACAATGTTCTGATTGACCTTAACCAGTTTGGTTTCCCACACTTTAAGAGCTTTTGACCGAAAACATAAAGTAGAAGAAAGCAAGAAAGAACTCAGCTTCCTTTAAGCTTGAAGCGCTTAGTTGGGCTTGGATAGGTCTAGAGAAGGAGGTTTGGATAGGTTGAAGATGGTGTTCTTACAGTACTAGATGAACATTGAAGTGGCCGAAGATTGGCGCTGGGCATCACAGTAGAGTAGAGATTCAAGCTCAATGCCGACAACTGCAAAGGAAACGAACAATCATGCAAAATTGTGGTTTTTTAAGATTTAGCTTTGTAAGTATTTAAAACTATATAGGAGGATCGAATGCACACAAACAATATAGTGTACTTGAGAATATGTAAAACACTTGTGAAGCTTAAATCAAATTTTCGAGACCAATAAGCTCTCTTAATGTGATCATGCCCAAAGGCTTTGTGAATGGGGATTTCCAAGTTGATAGCTTCTGATAAACTTGTTGCATGGTCGAACGAGAATATGGACTGGTGTGCAAGCATGCCAATTCTGTCTTTGCCACTAAAACCACCTTCTTCGCAGCTTGCCCTGCAAGCAACGCAAGCCGTTGATCCAATACATCTTCTAATAGCACATCGTAGGAAGATGATGCAAATGAGGTTGATAGAAATGATGAGATCAAATCACCCGGATGCCTTCCCATAATTACTTCTAATGTGACTACTCCAAAACTACAAACGTCGCACTTTTCACTTACTTCCTTTGTGTAAGCATGTTCTGAAAGTAAAAGATCAGAGTTTTACTATTCTTTCACATTGTAGAAGCAAGTTTTTAATATCATATCTATTCATATAGTAAATTCCTTTGGAATTAGGTGGAGGGGGCAACTAAAGGAATGGAATTCTGCTAAAATTTTGAATGTCAAATAAGCAAAAGGGAATTCTTTTCTTAGTGAGAGAGAGAAGGGGTAGGGCTACCTGTGTATTATGTCATCTTAAAAAAATTTCCTTCAACGCACGAGTATTATAGGTAGTGCGAGCAAAATTTTGATTTAAATTATTCACCAAATAATTAAATCTAGTTTGAAAGAATTGACCAGTTGGAAAATGAGGCTCACTCTGTAAAATGTGATTCTTCAATAAGTACAAATTAGTTGGATGTATTTATGCACAATTACTATGTAAAAAAAAAAAATTTAAATCTCAACAATTGAAATTAGAAAGAACATTTTATTTATTGTAATAGTGATTATGACCCTAAATAAAGGAGGTAACCATATAAATTATCAATGATTATGACCTCCAATCTTGTATTTTTATTTTTTTAATGCCAATCAAGATGATATTGAAAATAATTTTTTCATTCCTAATTCAGCAGAGTACTCTAATTACTAAGGACAAAGTTTAGCTACAAAATTGGTTGTAACCTAAGGCTACAACCTTACTCAATAAAATAAAGGCGAAAATACACTTTTGGTACCTACATTTTGGGCCGATTATCATTTTGGTCCCTATTTTGATTTTACTACTATTCTAGTCTCTAAAAAAAGAAAATCAATTCTATTTTGGTCCCTACCATAAACCCACTAACAAAAAATGCATATGTGGCAAACAAAGTGCTTTGTTGGCAGGCTTTGCAATTAAAAAATAAATAATTGATCCTATATGTCATTAGCCACACATCCATGTCATATCCACATTAGCAAAAAAATTCATTAGGCATTTAAATAATGCTATGTCAGCATTTTACTTATTTTTTTAATTAATTTTTTTAAAAGCCAAAAAACAATAATTAGGTTTAAAATAAAAAAAGAAAAAGAAAAAAAGAAAATATAAGAAGCTAAAATTAGTTTAATTTCCTCATTCGCATTAGAGGCAGACAAGCTTTCTGATTCGAAAAAGAGCTCTAGAAGTTCAATCGGTGTTCTCTCATCTCTTAATTAAGATATTTCGAAATCAAGAATCGTGAGACTCACCCAAGCTAGTAAAGGGGATTTCATTAGTATTTTGTTTAGGGATAATCCCTACTAAGGAAAGGATGAGATATAGCGTTAACTCCACTTGTTCGTATTCGTTGGGACTAGGGGTGGCAAATGGGCGAGTTTGGGTGGGTCTATGGTAGGCACAATTGGATTGGGTATATAAAATCTATTTATCCATTAAAACATATTTAACTAATTTCTTCTAACCTAAATCCAACCCAACCCAATTATTATGGGTAAACCTCAACCCATCCAGTTACCCAATTATCAAAATTACCAAAATACCACCAAAGTGAAAATGACCAAAGTACACTAAAATCTTCAAAAATGACCAAAATACCCTCAATTCTTAAAATTACCAAAATACCCTCGAAACTCAAAAAATGACCAAAATACCCTCGAAACCCAAAAAATGACCAAAATACCCCCGAAAGCCTAAAATTGACCAAAATACTCCCAAAACCCAAAAAATGATCAAAATACCCTCGAAACCCAAAAAATGACCAAACAACCCCCGAAATCCCAAAAATGACAAAAATGCCCCCGGAAACCCAAAAATGACCAAAATACCCCCCAAAACAAAAAGGGAAAGACCAAAATACCCCCGAAACCCTAAAAATGACCAAAATACCTCTAAAACCCAAAAAATGATCAAAATACCCCCGAAACCCTAAAAATGATCAAAATACCCCTGAAACCCAAAAAATGACCAAAATACCTCAGAAACCCAAAAATGACCAAAATACACTCGAAACTCAAAAAATGACTAAAATACCCCTGAACCCAAAAAATGACCAAAATACCCCCGAAACCCAAAAAAATACCAAAGTACCCCCGAAACCCAAAAATGACCAAAATACCCCCAAAACCCAAAAAATTACCAAAATACCCCGAAACCCAAAAAATTACCATATACCCCCGACACCTAAAAATGACAAAAATACCCCTAAAACCCAAAAAAATGACCAAGTACAAGCACACTGTATCTCTTTTTCATACCATTTGAAAAATATCCACTAGATTCTGGGTAGTGCCCATTTCACAACGCATACGTTTTACCTAGCCCTACAAAAGAATATGGCTAGATATGTTGCGAGCCATTATTTTCAACCCATGAAATTTTTGAATTTATTAACTTTGTAAACCTTGTCTCACAAAAGATAAGATAAGTACAAAACCATTTCCGCAAGAAATGAGTCTTAAGATTAATACAAATTGAATTAGTTCAAAATGAAATAAGTCTCACATGATTAATACAAATGACATCATTTACGCTTCAACACAGCGAATAATTGAACTTTGACGTTGGTTCTAGAATTCAATAGCTCAGAATAGTTTGAAAGTTTTTTGATCAATCGTTGAATCCATGCTCGGATATCAATCGGACCTTCCAATGATGGAATTGGGTTTGTTAACTTCATCCTCTTTATGCTAAAATACCTGTTTTGCTCTACCAGCTCTGCCATCTCATTGGGGGAGACAGCAGAAAAAGGCAAGTTGAAAGATATAAAACTTTACTTCAAAAATTAATCATAAATTTTAATGCGTAGGGGCAAGGGCCCAAAATAATATATTGGGCCTTGGGCCTTATCCGAGGACATTAAACTGTCTGAGGAGAGACCAATAATTATTATAGGTTCCAACGTAGAATTTCATGTGTAAAGGACGCATGGAAGTATGTCCGAGAAGGAAATCCTCCTCGGATATGGCTAGCACAGCTTGAGTTTGTGTCCCCACAGTTGGAGGGACCTTCCAAGAAGCTCAAAAGATGAAGACGTGTCTTATGAACATAGAAGAAGGAAAGAAACCCAAAAATATCTAAGAAAAATCTGCTACCACCGCATTAAATGCACTGTAACCACTTTCCTGGCCGCATTTATGTGAAGAAGACATCTGAACAATGAAGCCTTGGCCACCACAACCCACAAAAAGCCAAGAGAGGTGTCTGATGAGACAGGTACTCAAGTGATATCTCAAACGGTCAACAAGTGTAGGCTTAAGATGATCTAGAGGGAGCTATATAATGTGAGGAATCCTCTACGAGAAAGGGAGGAGAAAAATGCTAGAGAAGGGACTGTAGCAATCTAATTTACAATTGTACTCTGTCAAAATTGATTTATAGGAACGTGAAACTCCTCGGACTGGGAACCTATTCCTATTTGTGTCTGAAGCTCAATTCAAATTTTCTTTGAACTCATGATAACTGTTGTCCAAATTCACTAAGGCCCAGTTTTCCAACCCATTCTCTACAAATTTATTTTCTTGGGCTCATTGGGCCAACATACCCTACGTTAAGGTTTGGGTCATAAATTGAGACCATACTGTTATTATTTTATTTTATTAACTTTCTTATTTAATTATTAAATATATACTTGAAAATCATTAAATTTCTCACACATATATAGATATATTAGTCAATTTTGCTAGTTTTATAAATTTAATATCTATATTTAGGCTTTAATTAATTATTAAATTAATTATGACATCATCACGGTTCGACCCTAGTTCAACCTCGGCTAGACCTCAAAAACCATGAACCTCTCCCTTTTACGGTTCAATGAACGGTCCGAGTTTCAAAAACTTGGCCCGCGTCATGGAGGGAAGGTTATTGGTTTTTTGTTAGGCCTGGTGGTAAGGGAGTCAATTTCTCAGAGGAAGCCATTTCAGTTTGATTAGGGAAAAGAAATATTTCGATATCAGTTTATACTGGTGTACTATTTCGGAATTATTTGCTATATATATATATATATATGTGTGTTTTTATTTTGTAATTGTTTAGGTAAGTATGAATTTTTGAATTTTTATATTTATCAACAAAAAATATAAAATCGATCCACATATTTTATAAGTCTAAATATCGGCCAAAACATCAGAATCATGTGCAATACAGACCGGTACAGGTTAGTATTTTATTCAGTACATTTTTAAAAAGTATTGATACCAGTTTAATGACCGATTTGGTATATTTTCCAGTACGACTAATACCAGTACAGTATTAACTTCCCTGCTTAGTAGCCCAAATCATATAGAAATTGTGGATTTTGAATTGGTTAAGTTTGCCCAACCCATGTGGTGTGGGGTAGATATAAAGGAGTGCAATTTATATTTTAAAAAAATAAGTAAATAAATAAAAACCTCAACACTCTCCTTTTTTTTTTCTTTTTCTTTTTTTATACTCCTCAACACTCTACTACATCGAAATTGAATAAAAATTATTAAATGTGTTTTATGTTTGTTAAGGTAGGAAATTATCAAATACTATAATAACACATTTACTATGGTTTTTGGGTGGCACAAATGGGTTACTTGGGAACATTTACTTCAGATATACTCCGTTATATATATCCCTGGTAGGTTATCATGTTTGCTTTAAGAACAAGAAAAATATCCATGAAATTCAGAGGGATACAATCAATCCATAATTGACGTCGATTCTAAATGTGTGGTCGACAGAATCTCCTAAGGCTTCAGGCGAGCCATCTAGATGATTCTTCTGGTGGTAGAAGATTTTAAGGCATAAGCTGTAAGAACAAGAAAATTCTGTAATTTTTAAAGCATATTGCATTCACCGATCCAATAATAAAACCTCACGAAAGTTACAAATAAACTTCCCACCAACTTGGGACGCATGCTTGGCTAAAAGTTCTAACTGCCCTAGTTGAGACTGCTGCTAGCTTTCCAGCTATTGGATCACAAAAAGCTATATATATATTAAAATTCATTGAATGGAGGTTCAACCACAATTACCAAAATTGTTCAATGGAGGTTTAACCACAATTACCAAAATTGTTGAATGGAGGTTTATCCACATTAATCCATACTGTTGGATTTGGAATCTCTCCCTTTCTAAAGTGGAAGCTGATGAGAATGAAAGAAAGATTGGAATGAGTGGGAGTTAGACTAAATAACTGACACACACACACACGTAAAAAAGTTTGGACGAAATATTTCAACAATTTTGGTAACTGTGGTTAAACCTCCATTCAAAGACTTTTAATATATATATAACGTCCATTCTTATCTCTTCTTCACATTCTTCTACCTCTAGCTCTCTCTCTACAAAGAAAAAATAATAATGGAAATTTCTCTGGACAAAGTTGCCACCTCCGTTCTTTTTGTTATAATGACAACGTTGTCATGCATGATTCTGAATTGGGTGTGGTTAAGACCAAAATATTTAGAGCGGTGCTTCAGAAAGCAAGGTCTCGTAGGCAATTCCTATAGACTTTTCTTCGGGGACACGAAGGATAGCTCTATGATGGTAAACCAAGCTTGTTCTAAACCCATAGAACTCTCTGATGATATTGTGCCACGTGTTCTCCCCTTTGAACATCACACAGTGAAGCATTACGGTATGTATGTCTACAATAAACTTAATTACCTAAAGATTTTGTTGCAGCAAACACAAATTATATCTCACTTATTTCCATAGCAATAAAGTATGTATGGTTGTTTTAAGTCCTGTAACTTCTGTTTAAAAGCTTCCAACTATGAATTAGCTTATGCCCAAAACCTTAAATCTGAACCAGAAAAACTAGACCGATTGATTAAACTATAAACAAGAATCTAAATTGGAAGCGGTGGAGCCAAAATTTTCTTAGGTAAAGCTAGTGTTACTACTTCTAATTTAAACACACAGCTAAAATTATTTTTTGACAATTAGTAACAGTTAATAAGAAACTCTCACTTGAGATTTGTTGTGAAAATGATATAAACATAATATTTTTTTTTAAATATTGGATTTTCTTCTAACCTTCGTGAACAAATGCAGGCAAGAATTCTTTTACATGGCTTGGCCCAAGACCCCGTATTAACATTATGAGCCCTGAACAAATCAAAGATGTTTTCACGAAGATGAGTGACTTTCAGAAGCCCAAACCAAATCCAATTACTAGATTGCTTGCAATGGGAATAATAAACTACGAGGGTGAGAAATGGGCTAAACACAGAAAGATTATCAACCCTGCTTTCCATTTCGAGAAGTTGAAGGTTATATATTACATTTCTGATCTTTTTAAATCCATGTGGAATCAATAGTTGTATCCAAATTAGATTATTGTTATCACTTTAGTAGAAAATGTTGTACCCTAGTTTGGAGCAGCATGATTTATCTTTAAAGTGATATTGTACAAATCACCAAGTTCAACACAAAAACACTTCTATACTGAACTCCATAGCTAAGTTTCAAATGTCCATCTAGCACATGTTTGTGATCAAAAAACTTATAGGCACAGTACAATAATCACAATAGGGAATTGTTTGCATTTTGGTTATGAATAATGCTAAAGAAACAAACTTTTTTACAAACAAATGATGTGGTCAGTGATTATTTGTAAGTGAAAAGATGACGTTAGTAGTGACCTAGACAAGAACCACTAAGAATTTGTCACATAAAAAATTTGTAAAAATGTTGTGAAATAATTTGTGATTGTAGCAGTACTCATAACTTAAAAGTGACAATATTTTTTGAGATGGATAGTTAATGGGAGAAGTAGGGTTCAAACTACATACACTAGGCACCACAAAGAATATGATTATTGCTAGATACTACCTTTGATTAATTAATTCAAAGTCATTATAGAAAATACTACCTTTGATCTATTGCTTAAAATATGATTGACCGAAAATATTGTGTGCAAATAAGATTCTAAGTATATTCAAACATCAGTAATGCAGTATAGCAAATAATATTATATGTCCATTTTCTTCTTCTTAAAAAAAAAAAAGAAAAGAAAAAAAAGAAGAGACTATGTGCCCATTCAAACTTTTAAATATGAATAATATCAATTTAATTTAAACTTAGATTCTCGTTTGCTCAAATGGGAAAAGTTTGACTCCTACCTACATCCAAAATTTTTTTTTTTTTAATAGTATCTTTTTTTTAAAGTAAAGAACAATTATCATAGGTAGATGCTACAAATTTTAAATTCTATCTGTATAAAAACAATAATAAATAAATAAACACTTAAAAACATCTATAGCAATCAAATTAAAAAAGAAAAAAGAAATAGTTATAAACCATTTAACTACTTTGAATTCATTATATAAATGAAAGGGTAATTCTTTGTTGGCAATTTGACATATATTACAAACCGCATGTGTATTTTAAGCGTAGTTGAGATTCTATCGAAAACAATACAGAGTAATAATATAGACATAAAATTTTTTTACTGTTATTGAAGTGGTAAATTGTTAGTAATTTTTCTCCTAAAAAAATGGTTATTGATTTTCATATGGGCTATATATCATTAGTAACTTGTCATTTGCAACAACTGTGAAAAAATTTGTGAAGAAAGTTACATATGGAGATTTGTTGAACAATATAATGCCAATGATCTTGTTTCTATTTATTATAGTATAAACAATTTACATTGCGATTGCTACAGCTTATGTTACCTGCATTTTATCAAAGTTGCATTGATATGATTAGCCAATGGGAGGGGTTGATCTCTGAAAATGGATCCTGTGAGTTAGACGTGTGGCCTTATCTTGAAAACTTGTCAAGCGATGTGATTTCAAGAACAGCATTTGGAAGTAGCTATAAAGATGGAAGAAGAATATTTGAACTTCAAAAAGAGCAAGCACAACTCTTTGTAAAAGTATCACAATCTGTATACTTTCCTGGACTAAGGTAGTGATTAAACATTCAACTTTGATATTTAGTCAAGTTTGGTCCCTTAGCGCCCCCCCCCCCCCCCCCCCCACAAAAAAGTCAAATTTGATTTTTATTGAGATAGGATTAACCAATTACAATTCAGTTTATACGTTATATAGATTGAAATTCTATCGTATCGATTAAAAATACAAATATCTAAAATTGAGAAAACAAATATTTTGATAGAGAATCCAAAAACCCATAACAAAAACGAATCAAATCTAAACCTACCAAACAAAAAAAATCAATTAAAAGTAACGTTTTGTACCCAAACCTACAAAATTGAGGAAAAAAAATTTATCGTTGTCGATGTCTGTTCTGGCGCTCTAATGGTCTGAATCTAGAAAGGGAACGGACGGTGGTGGGGAAACTGCTGGTGATGGCCAGCCTTAGATATTTCTCACTTCGCCGGTAACAAGTTTCAAAAAAAATCAATGCATACCTTCTGAATATGGAGTGAAGGGGATTGTTTTTGATGTTCGGTGTATGGTTCCGACGAAATCTGCCCTTTTTCCCCGCACAATGGACGGCTTAGATATTTCTGCGTTTCAAAGCCATAGGCCAAACTAATCAAAGCCTGGATTCATCAATACCCCCTTCAAGCGCTCCATCAATAGCGACACTCTTGACGACTATCAACGATGAAACCGATCAGAATATTTGCTCATTAAAGGATAGTATGGATTTTCTTTGCAACGAAGAAGTGATAAGAGTTAGGGACACACTACTCTGTTATAGATATGTGCTCTGGAATGGTTTTTTTTTTTTTATCAGATTGAATGGAGGCTTAGTGATAGGAGAAAGGCCTCATCGCCTCTCTCTCTCTCTCTCTATTTCTATCTCTGTGTGCATAGTATTTTAACCGGTTAATTTTATTTATTTATTTATAGACAGGCTTTTAAATGGTGCTCTAGTACTGCCAACCAACATAATTTATCACTTTTTATACGTGTCAGAATTTTAAGGGGCCTTTTTTTCCTAACGTGGCAGCACCTCCTTAAAGCTTCTACTATTATATATAGTATTGGATATATATGCTAATTTTTTTATATAGGAATGTGCTATTTTTTAATATAACAAGATTTCAACGAATTTCAACATTTGCTTGGCCCACCTTCCAAATAAAAATTTTTGTGCATCTAAAGTCCGATCATTATTTTAAAAATTAGTAAGGTCAAAAAATTGATTTTGGCCCCAATTCCCAGTTTAACTCGGTTTTTGACCAATTTTTGGTGATTTTACCGGATCGGATTGGTTCCGGTTCCTAGTTGAATCGATTGGTCCTGTTCAGTTTTTAAAACCATGTCTCCAATGAAAACAAAATTCCAAATTTTATTGTTTATTCAGAAACGAAATTGGTTATAACCTACTTTCCAGAACATCTCATCAAACACAAAAATTAACACAGATCATCACATATAACTAATACAATTTCCGTTATTGTGTCTTCAATCTTCTCAATTTACTAATAGCTAATATTTATGCATGCAGGTTTTTACCAACTAAGACACACAGGAGGATGAAGGAAATTGACAGAGAAGTACAAGACTTACTAATGGGAATCATTAACAAAAGGGAGAAGGCAGGCAACGGAAGAAATGATGACTTATTAGGCATACTAATGGAATCAAATTCTAGAGAGATTAAGGAGTTTGGTAATAAGAAGAGTGCCGGAATGAGTATTAAGGAGGTAATTGAGGAATGTAAGCTTTTCTACCTTGCCGGGGAGGAGACAACCTCGGTTTTACTTGTTTGGACAATGGTTTTGTTGAGTAAGTATCCAAATTGGCAAGCTCGTGCAAGAGAAGAAGTTTTGCAAGTCATTGGTAAGAAAAAACCTGACTTTGATGGGTTAAATCGCCTTAAAATTGTAAGTATTTCCTAAAGATTCTAATTTTTCTTTATTTTCCTATTAAATTTATATGTAATGTCTTTTGAAGATGAAATATTCACATCCATGAATATTCATGTCAATATTAGTTAATTGATCGAGTAAAAGCCATTTTCTATTGAGCTCATGATAGTCACCATACTCATTTTTTGTTAGAGTTGGCACTTGGTAGTATAGACTATAGACCACTAATTTGAGTGCAAACCTCAAATTTGATTAGGTATGCAGATCAAGTAATAAATTTTGTTTCAAATTTTATCAATCATAAATGAGCTTCAAAATCGAATACTCTTCAAGAGGAAAATTTAATGAACTTATTTTATTTTACAAAATTTTTTAAGAAATGCACTTTTGTAATAGTTGGTTATCCATGGTGTAGGTAACCATGATATTGAATGAGGCTCTGAGGTTGTACCCACCAGCAGCTTTGCTACTTCGAAGAGTTCACAAGGAAACCAAGCTGGGAAATTTGATTATACCAGCTGGAGTGGAGATTGCTCTACCAATAATCCTAGTCCACCATGATTATGAACTGTGGGGTGAGAATGCAAAACAGTTTAACCCGGAGAGATTTTCAGAAGGCATTTCAAAGGCAACAAAGGGCCAAGTATCATTCTTCCCATTTGGTGGGGGTCCGAGGATATGTGTTGGTCAAAACTTTGCTCTAGTAGAGACCAAGATGGCTTTGTCACTCATTTTGCAGAACTTCTCATTTGAGACGTCCTCATCCTATGCTCATGCTCCTTGCTCAATCATAACTGTTAAACCTCAATTTGGCGCTCACGTTATATTACATAAGATATAGTACCACAAAGTTGTTCCAGTTAAGCAAGATTTGTCAAGATTGTGCCTCGTGGCTTATTTGGTGTTGTATTTATTATTTAGTGATTAAAAACTCATTTTCTAAAGGACAAGAAACAACATATTATGATTTCCACTCTATTATATTATATTAGTGTTTCTACATCCATTTTGCATTAATTGAAGGAAACAATGTTGAATAATGTTAAAAATATATATAATTAGAAATATACATCATTCTTATTGGTAAATTTTCATTTTAAAGTATAATGTCAATTTTTTAATCCTACCCAAATTAAAAACCCTTTCACCGATTATAAAATCCCGATTTTAACAACTTTATTGCAAAGGCTAGAGTATATGATGCTAGTAGAAAATTAAAGAATTTCCCTTAAGCGTTCTAAAATTGAAACATTACATATAGGGAGATAAAAATGCCATTGATCTCTTTGGACTCAGCCAAAAAACTATGGAAAGAAGGGGAAGAAAATGAATTCTCCGAACTGAAGCAATTTATTTAAGAAATGCCAACCAAATTTTCTAAGCACCCTTCTGCAAATTAACCACCTTCTTTCATGAGTCTCGGCTCGATATCTCATCCCACCATCTACCCACATTTTCTCTCGAAATGAATGAATTTCCCTTATTAGTGTCACTGACCAAGTACTGAGTGTTGGGCAAGTGTGAAAGATCAGCCAAATAAAATTCATCACTAACCAAGAATCGAGCCTCCCCGAGCCTCTTTTCATAGATGTCAAGCACTTTTGACAACTTCTCTTCATTCTGTCTAAAAACTACTTTGTCTTGCTTGATATTCATTCGAAGCGAGAATGCAAGTTGAAACACCTGTTAGGTCCCAAATAATATTATTACAAATATAAGAATTCCAGAATAACAATTACACACAAGAACACAAAATTTAGGTGGAAAACCCTTTCTCTTTGAAGGGAAAAACCACGAGACAAACTCCGAATAATTTCACTATGATTAAATCAATTACAATAATTCTTGTATTTGTCTCTCGGCTAAAGAAAAATCTCTCTTATTTTTCTTTACTCTCTCACACGCACTTATTATCTCTTTCAAATTCGACAACACTTTGCTCTCTCATTTTTATTTTCTCCTCCATGCACAACTCTCTCTTGGTTGTCTTCTTTTTCTCTAAGCTACTCCATCTTGGCTGCTATATCTTCTTTTTCTTTCTTGTACGGCTTTCTCTTTCTTTGCCCTTGCACATACTCTCTTTGTGTCTTCTCAAAGGCGGCAGTACCTTGCTATCTGCTTCCTCCTATGTTCCTCCCAAGCGAAAATTTTCATTCTCTCTCTTGATACAAATGTAGCGAACCTCTAAATGCTCTTTTAGTTGCTTTTAGAGCATCGTGAAGATTCATATATATGTCTGATTGAACCTGAGGATCTGGTGATGGCTTAATGGAATTCTCATTTATGGAGATTTAACTCAAATGCAATTTACATTTTAGCCCAAAAAAAAAAAATTAACACTCTAAATGACTCACTGAATGCATTGGTTATTTTGTTGACCCTCAAAGTTATTAGTATTGGTATTGACTAATATACCAAATATATTAGGCATCTGGAACAAATGGATTTCCCATTTAATTTTGACGTACAACCTTGTGCTGAATCAATCTTCTGTGCTTTTTTTAACCCTTTTTCTTTCTTTCCATACTACAAGTTTTAATTTTTCAATTAAATGCTACAATAATACTTAAATGTATTAATTAATTGATACATGGACCCTTCCATACAAAAAATAAAAAGATTTTAACCAAAAAAATATAAAGTATAAACAAAGAAAAGAGAACACCAAGAATTTACATGTTTCTGCTTTTGAACTACGCCCACAGTTGGCAACAACAAGAAATTTCACTAACAAATTTGGGGAATACAAAATGATGTAGAGACATTCTCACAAAACTCAAACCCCAATACACCCAAAATTATTCTCTCTCAAAGACAAAGTCTACTACCTCCATAAAATGTTTGGGATTGAATACCAAATTTGAGGCTAAACCTAAAATAAGTAGAAGATTTCCCTTCTTTGGAATTCTTGCAGAACACTCATTAAAGTGGTCTCTCACTATGACCTTTTGCCACACGTTTTTGTATCACCCAACTTGTTAGACTCACCACACAAATCAAATAAAAAAGCAAATTCCAAATAAAAACCTTTTTGAACTTATAGTTTATTCAGTATCCACCTCCTTATTCCCCCCCCCCCCCCCCTTCCCAACACACACACACACACACACAAAAAATCAATTTACCATGAATGCTTCTTGATGCAATAAGATAGAAGCCATTTGTCCAAAACCAATCAAACAAACAACCCTATTAACAAAGAGCTCCAAAAGACCAATGCAAGAATACCACAACGAAACCTATAATAAATTTGTAGTTACAATCTCATGACTAGTATCAACAGAAGTAAGAACTTTTGAGCTCCTACCATGTCATTCCCACAGAAGAAAGTTTCCCTGCATATTAATTCAATACTAGCTATAAAAAAAATAATAAAAGTAAAATAAAAACAAAAACAAAAACCAAAAAAAAAACAAAAAAAAAAAAACAAAAAACAAAAACAAAAAAAAAAACAAAAAAAAAACAAAAAAAAAAAAAACAAAAACAAACAAAAAAACAAAATACAAAAAAACTCTTGCTTCTATTCAAGGCATGAGTGAAGATACCTGTGGCAATAGCAAATGGGGTCTCTTAAGAAGAGCTAATTCTCTAAAACTTGATAACCTTATACAAATGTGTAGTGCCAATGTGGAAGACCTTCAAAATAGTGAAAAGAGCAATTTCTAAAATCTTAAGTTTTTTCTTTTCTTTTTTATTTATTTTTTTTTTTTTTTAACACACGAGGTAGATCTAGGAGAATATATAGTACAATCCAGTATAAATCTTTTCACAAAATTGGGGTGACCTCATGTAATCATGTTGATATAATTAGCAAAAAGTAAGCATCCATTTTTTCCCCTTCTCACCCTCTAACTTCTCGACATCTCACATAGAAATAATCTCAAATAAAAAAGAAAAATCAATAAGAAATATAAATAAAATATAAGGAGCCCAATGAACACACCATGATAAGTTTGAAGACAATGTTCTGATTGACCTTAACCAGTTTGGTTTCCCTCACTTCAAGAGCTTTTGACCGAAAACATAAAGTAGAAGAAAGCAAGAAAGAACTCAGCTTCCTTTAAGCTTGAAGTGCTTAGTTGGGCTTGGGTAGGTCTAGAGAAGGAGGTTTGGACAGGTTGAAGATGGTGTTCTTACAATACTAGATGAACATTGAAGTGGCCAAAGATTGGCGCTCAGCATCACAGTAGAGTAGAGATTCAAGCTCAATGCCGACAGCTGCAAAGGAAATGAACAATCATGCAAAATTGTGGTTTTTTAAGTTTTAGCTTTATAAGTATTTAAAACTATACAGGAGGATCGAATGCACACAAACAAGATAAAGTACTTGAGAATATGTAAAACACTTGTGAAGCTTAAATCAGATTTTAGAGACCAACAAGCTCTCTTAATGTGATCATGCCCAAAGGCTTTGTGAATGGGGATTTCCAAGTTGATAGCTTCTAATAAACTTGTTGCATGGTCGGACGAGAATGTGGATTGGTGTGCAAGCATTCCAATGCTATCTTTGCCACTAAAACCACCTTCTTCGCAGCTTGCCCTGCAGGCAAAGCAAGCCGTTAATCCAATACATCTTCTAATAGCACATCATAGGAAGGTGATGCAAATGAGGTTGATAGAAATGATGAGATCAAATCACCAGGATGCCTTCCCATAATTACTTCTAATGTGACTACTCCAAAACTATAAACGTCGCACTTTTCACTTACTTCCATTGTGTAAGCATGTTCTGAAAGTAAAAGATCAGAGTTTTACTATTCTTTCACATTGTAGAAGCAAGTTTTAAATAACATTTCTATTCATATAGTAAATTCCTTTGGAATTAGGTGGAGGGGGCAACTAAAGGAATGGAATTTTGCTAAAATTTTGAATGTCAAATAAGCAAAAGGGAATTCTTTTTCTTAGTGTGAGAGAGAAGGGGTGGGGCTACCTATGTATTATGTCATCTTAAAAAAATTTCCTTGAACGCATGAGTATTATAGGTAGTGGGAGCAAAATTTTGATTTAAATTATTCACCAAATAATTAAATCTTGTTTGAAAGAATTGACCAATTGGAAAATGAGGCTCACTCTGTAAAATGTGATTCTTCAATAAGTACAAATTAGTTGGATGTATTTATGCACAATTACTATGTAAAAAAAAAAAAAAATTAAATCTCAACAATTGAAATTAAAAAAGAACATTTTATTTATTGTAATAGTGATTGTGACCCTAAATAAAGGAGGTAACCATATAAATTATCAATGATTATGACCTCCAATCTTGTATTTTTATTTTTTAATGCCAATCAAGATGATATTGAAAATAATTTTTTCATTCCTAATTCAGCAGAGTACTCTAATTACTAAGGACAAAGTTTAGCTGCAAAATTAGTTGTAATATAAGACTACAACCTTACTCAATAAAATAAAGGTGAAAATACACTTTTGGTCCCTACATTTTAGGCAGATTCTCATTTCGGTCCCCATTTTGATTTTACTACTATTCTAGTCTCTAAAAACAGAAAATCAATTCTATTTTAGTCCCTACATTTTCACGCGATTTTCACTTTGGTCCCTAACTTTCTTTTCCACCTATTTTAGTCCCTATTCTAGAAAACGCGTCTCGTTTTTGTCCCTGACGTTATATCAGAGACGGAAATTGCACAGCTGGCAAACGGAATAAATTAAAAATATTAAAACAATGCTCACAAATGCCACGTCATTTTTTAAAAACAAAAAATTAATTTATAAATTTTAACTAAATGAAAAAAAAAACTGAAATAAAAATAAAAACCCAAAAAAGTAAGAAAATTCAAAAACCAATTAGACCAACTCAGAGTCCTCAGCCTCAAAGGAAACTCTCTCTCCACCCAATCCCAAACCTCTCTGGCCTCCTCGACCTCAAATCTCTCTTCCTCAACTTCAACAACTTCTTCAGCAACTTCCCTAACTCAATCTCCAGTCTCCACCACTTAAAAATCGTCATCCTCGCCGGTAACCAAATCTCTGGTCAAATCCCGACCTCACTCCTTAGACTCCGGCGACTATACACGTTGTATTTGCAGGACAATAACTTGACAGGTTCACTTCCTCCGTTTAACCAAACCAGTCTCCAGTTCTTCAATGTGTCCAATAACAATCTCTCTGGTGAGATCCCATTAACTCCAGCTTTGGTTCGTTTCAATACGTCGTCGTTTTCGGGTAACGTAAATCTGTGTGGAGAACAGATTAAAAATATTACTAATTATTTTCGTCAGAGTCAAGGTCCAGCTGGTACACCTCCTTCGTCACCAAACAAAACGACGTTGTCGTCATCGAAGTGTACGAAACTGATAAAGATAATCGGAGGAAACGTGGGAGGGTTTGTGGTGTTGTTAATCTGTTTGGTTGTGTTGTTGATGATGTGTGGGAAGAACCGTACGAAACCGGAGGAGATTACAAGCAACAAAGCGTTGTAAGCTGTAGCTGAAATAAAAATAAAAATTTCTGGGTTTGTGTTAATTTTCTAGGTTTGTATTCTTTGGGTTTTGAAAATTTTGGGTGCTCAAAGTTTAATTTTCTGGGTTTTTATTTTTTGGGTTTTCTGGGTTTGTTCTTGTTCTTCTTTTGGTTTTTGAATTTTCTTTCTTTTTTAGGTTTTTATTTTTATTTCAGTTTTTTTCCTTTTTTTTATTTAGTTAAAATTTATAAATTAATTTTTTGTTTATAAAAAATGACGTGGCATTTGTGGGCATTATTTTAATATTTTTAATTTATTTCGTTTGCCAGCTGTGCAATTTTCGTCTCTGATGTAACGTCATGGACAAAAACGAGACGCGTTTTCTAGAATATGGACTAAAATCGGTGGAAAAAAAAGTTAGGGACCAAAGTGGAAATCGCGTAAAAATTTAGGGACTAAAATAGGTTTTATCCCAAAAATAAATAATTGATCCTACATGTCATTAGCCACACATCCATGTCATATCCACATTAGCAAAAAAATTCATTAGGCATTTAAATAATGCTATGTCAGCATTTTACTTATTTTTTTAATTAATTTTTTTGAAAGCCAAAAAACAATAATTTGTTTTAAAAAAAAAAGAAAAAGAAAAAAAGAAAAAAGAAGCTAAAATTAGTTTAATTTCCTCATTCACATTAGAGACAAACAAGCTTTCTTATTCGAAAAAGAGCTCTAGAAGTTCAATCAGTGTTCTCTCATCTCTTAATTAAGATATTTTGAAATCGAGAATCGTGAGACTCGCCCAAGCTAGTAAAGGGGCTTTCATCGGTATTTTGTTTAGGGATAAACCCTACTAAGGAAAGGATGAGATATAGCGTTAACTCCACTTGTTGGTATTCGTTGGGACTAGGGGTGGCAAATGGGCGAGTTTGGGTGGGTCTAGGGTGGGCAAAATTGGGTTGGGTATATAAAATCCATTAACCCATTAAAACCCATTTAACTAATTTCTTCTAACCCAAATCCAACACAACCCAATTATTATGAGTAAACCCCAACCCATCCAATTACCCAATTATCAAAATTACCAAAATACCACTAAAGTGAAAATGACCAAAGCACTCTAAAATCTTCAAAAATGACCAAAAGATTATAATTTAATCACTAGGATTAGTTTATTAGCACTGTTATATAGGCACCATTTTATGTTTTCTGATATGATATCCTTGTTTATTGCAACAAATGGAGGATTAGGATTGTGTTCATGAATTTTTGTGATTGTCTTAGAAACATAAAGTATTTTCATTCCTCTAGTGTTTCTTCTTCAAGTACCCAATAAAACAAGTAATAACTTGTTGATTTAGTTGAATAACAGTACTTTCAAACGTAAAAATTCAATTTCGTATTTCTTCTTTCTCTTTCTTGGATTTTGTTGTAACAAAACCACAGGATTATGGTAATTAAGTATAGTTTCTTGTCTTCTCTTGCAATCATAAAGAGTCCTATGAAGATAATTACTGTTACGAGCAAAATGAAGGATGTAATTACTGTTATAAGTTAATTACTGTTACGAGCAAAATTCAACATAAAGGACTTTCTCAGGCAAGTCATAAGCTATTTTCCTATTAATTTAATTAGATGACAATGTAATGATGTGTTTCATGTGTTCTCGTCAAATCTATTACAGAATTTCACAAACTACATGCCAGCATGTGTGGTTCGCGTAAATCAGTTCAAAAAATAGCAAGTGAACTTCCTCGCAGGAACCATAGGGGTTTAATAATACATCTTGTGTCTCCCAGTAAAAATGATGACATTTGTCTTGTAGGCAAGATGAATTTCGTTGACTTGGCAGATTTTCTAATGACATCCCAAATTTAACACTTTGTTGAAATTATAATTTTTATTATTTTCAAACCCTGGTTGATGCTTTACTGCCTTTGTCAGGGTATGACGATGCCAGAAGAAAGAGTGTTGATGGCCTTAGTCTTGTTGAAAGTACCAAAATTAATCGGTCCATATATGCCATACATAATGTCATTTATTCACTGAATGCGAACGAGAGCCATGTTCCTTACCGGAAAAGCAAGCTTACTCACATGTTAAAAGATTCTTTGGGTGGGCTGAACAGAATTTTAATGATCACTTGCTTGGTAATGGTTTTGATTTTCACCTAATGAAGTAGTCTAGTTTATTGCTTTCTGAACTTTTTTTTTTTTTAAGTACTTTATTTTTTGTGTGTGTAGAACCCATCCTTTTGCCAAGATTCTATGTACATGGTAAGTTTAGCATCTCGGTCTTGTCTAGGTATCAATCGGGGTGCAGTGGACTCCACAAAGAAAGCCAAAAGTTCAACAAGACTAATGGTGCCTTCTTCACATAAGAAGAATATTCTACCTGGAAGTGTTTCCACGACTGTGAAGAAACATACAGCTTCAAAAGTGCATCTTTCTGAAATGAAAGCCAATTGTTTGGCTTCTGCACTGAAAGGTATGTACAGAAAGTTCAATCTATTTGTTGAAGCACATATATAAGTGTATACGAATACCCAATTGAAACATTTGTTTATTTTTTTCGTTTGAAGGAAACTATTTGATGAAGCAATTCATCGGACCACATCTAAGAAGGTATCCAATATTTTGCTTTGTACTGAATATCAAGTAATCATGATTCTGGCCAGATCATATTTTGTGCAAAGATTAGAAACCTGCAACTTATCTTAATTCACTTTCTAGGAAATGTTCCTAATAGTTGTTTGTTAGAGGACGAAAATAATACTTTCTCAATTGAAATATAAGGGATTTGGAAAATTATGAGGCTCAGGTACCTAGATAAAAGATGGTTTTTCATGTTTGTAAAGAAGCCTAATAGGCTTTGTTGCAGGAGGAGGTCAGGTTTTCTGGAACTTTTTTTTTTTTTTGAATTTATTATTTTGTGAAAGATTGAACTTGTTAACTAGTGTGTTTGCTTCTTCTTTATTCCTTATTCAAATTATGGAATCATTTTCATTTTCAGGAGAAGTGCATTTCAAATGATACCAATGTAACAGTGCTTTCAGAAGTGGTAATTTTATCTTTTATTGTTAATTTAATATCCTGTTTTGGTATAATCTAGTATTCAAAAGATGTGACTGAAGTCAATTGATATCCTGTGTAGGAAAATGAAAATCCATTAGCAGTTGTCGTGAAGGATATAGAATCTATTTCTCCATTGCAAAAGGTTATGTGCAATTAAGTTGGTAATATCAAGACAATCTCCCCACATTCTTTTTTAATTTATTGATATCTAGAACTATTTTAATTCTTTTACAGGAAGCTTCCCCATTACCAATTTCTATTGCAGTGAAAAATCCAATACCAAATAAGGTTACTATACAAAATATTAAGGTGGTCCAATTATTTTACGGTTTGAATATGTTGGTTTTTAGACCCCTTAAAACAATTGGATTAACCTAGGAATTTAGCCAAGTTGTTACTTAGTCAAATTAATTAAATCTAGGTTAACACAATTAAATAATCATATCAAGTATAGCAGCAGAAATATAAAGAACACAAAGATATGATCACCCAGGAAACCAAACCAGTAAAAACCTGGGGAGGATTTAATCTAGCTATCCTCAAGGTAAACTTGAATCCACTATCTTGAAAGAATCAAAGTTCATACAATAAGACTTACAAGCCCCCACGCTCGACTTCTTATTGCTACCCACCAGTAGAACTTACTGACACGACCACGTGCAAGCTCCGAATCCACGGACTCCTTTTTTCTTGGATTCTCCACCAAATACAAGCACACCCGCTTGTGTTTTCTTTAAGCTTCAATGGCAGCAACTGGAATGATCATCAAGGTGTAGAAAAATCTTCTCCTTGAAAACCTTAAGTTTATGTGAAGAAAACCTCCTCAAAGATCTCACAAGAGATTCACATAAACCACAATATGAGCAACAAAGACTTTAGAGAGTCTTTGGGTACAAAACCCTAAATACAAAAGGAGGCACAAGAGGCACTCTAATCTCTCTCTTTACAGTCTCAAAAACATGGCTTAGGGTTTCCTTTATATAGTGGGAGAAGTAGATCTGAAACCCTAATCCTTAATGGGCTTAAGCTGTTGTTTGGGCTAACTAAAAATTTTGCAGGTACGATTTTCGATTGATCGAGCTTGTTCTTCGATCGATCAAACCAGGCAGAATATGAAGTCTTCTTCCTGCAGCTTGTATGTTCTTGAATCTTGACTTGAATCACCTTAAGCATTGTCTAATAAAACCTATAGACTCTAAGATCTATATCTAGACAAGTTTGTGTTCACGATTTGCCAATTGTTCTAAACATTAGAACCTAACAAAATATGTGGAAACACTTTCTGACTATAAATATTATTTTCTTTTTTTCTATTCTGGCTAGTGAGGTTTCTGTTTATGGTGAGGACCATCATAAGCAAGACACTTCCTATGTCAATGGCAGCAGTAAACACATTCAAAAAACACATTCACATGCTACCAACCTTCAACAAAAGATAAGGCCTTACTGCTGCCATAAACAGAAACCTCACTAGCCAAAAAATCCTAGAAAAAAAAAATATATATATATATATTTATAGTCAAAAAGTGTTTCCACATATTCAAACCGTAAAATAATTGGATTACCTTAATATTTTGTATAGTAACCTTATTTGGTATTGGAGTTTTCACTGCACTAGAAATTGGTAATGGGGAAGCTTCATATAAAAGAATTAAATAGTTCTATATATCAATAAATTGAAAAAGCATGTGGGGAGATTTTCTTGATATTACCAACTTAATTGCACATAACCTTTTGTAATGGAGAAGTAGATTCTATATCCTTCACGACAATATTTTCATTTTCCTACACAGTGTTGGGAAATTTAAACCCTGGTTGATAGAATTAACAAGTTTTAAACCCAAGTTGTTAATTAGATTAATTATGAATAAACCATGTTAAAACAAACAAACATCAATATCATGTTAAAATCATGCAACGGAAAAATAAATAAGACAAGATATGATGACCCAAGAAAACCAATGAAACAAACTAGTTTCACAGTAAAAAACCTGGGGGGAAACCTTCCCAAAAAGCAATCCATTATAGTAAAGAGAAGTTTCAGATCTTGTACAAAACCTTTGTCCCTAGATTCTACAATCCCCATAGATGAACTCACAGCAAAAACCTTTTACCACTTCAGAATCTCTGAACTCTTCAATATATGAACGCCACCCTTTTTTATGCACAAATCCCAATACGTGACTAGCAAATGATGCACAGATCCTAGTACGTGACTAACACACCAACTTGAGGAAAAAGAATGTTTGCTGCAAAGTTCTTCACTTCATCAACTATGAAGATCAAGAAGCACTTGGTTATAAAACCCTAAGGCGCAAAGACGCAGTAGCTTCTTTCAGAGAGAATAAGGTCTCGGTCACCTTTTGCATGTGTTCTCCTTGTATTCTCTTATGTGACAGCCTCTAAAATAAGCCTTATATAGGTCTAGAGTTGTGAGAAAAGAAACCCTACACAAATACATAAGCATGGGCCGAAAATCAGATTTGAAAATCTGAATTCCCGTAACCTCGATAAATACCTCAATAGCTATCTGTTGAGCCTCATTAAACCTCGATAGATACCTCGATAGCTATCTGTCGAGCAACTATCAATCTATCTGTCCGCCAGTGTCGAGCTATCTGTCCAACTTTAGTGAATAACTTTTCTTCACTTGTCTCTTGGTCCAATCTTCATGGCTTTAATACTAGACTTGAACAACACGTTTCTTGAAGTATTAAACACAGCCTAGATCTATCCATTTACAAGTAAAGTGCGTTTTATCAAAGGATTAGCCAATTACACAAAATAAGTCCTTAACACAGGATATCAATTGACTTCAGTCACATCTTTTGAATACTAAATTATACCAAAATAGTATATTAAATTAACAATAAAAGATAAAAGTACCACTTCTCAAAGCACTGTTACATTGGTATCATTTGAAATGCACTTCCCCTGAAAATGAAAATAATTCCATAATTTGATTTAGGAATAAAGAAGAAGCAAACGCACTAGTTAACAAGTTCAATCTTTCACAAAATAATAAATTCAAAAAAAAAAAAGTTCCAAAAAACCTTACCTCTTCTTGCAACAAAGCCTATTAGGCTTCTTTACAAACATGAAAAACCATCTTTTATCTAGGTACCTAAGCCTCATAATTTTCCAAATCTCTTATAGTACAATTGAGAAAGTATTATTTTCATCCCCTAACAAACACCTATTAGGTACATTTCCTAGAAAGTGAATTAAGATAAGTTGCAGGTTTCTAATCTTTGCACAAAATATGATCTGGCCAGAATCACGATTACTTGATATTTAGTACAAAGCAAAATATTGGATACCTTCTTAGATGTGGTCTGATGAATTGCTTCATCAAATAGTTTCCTTCAAATGAAAAAATAAACAAATGTTTCAATTGGGTATTTGTGTACACTTGAAATTCAAGCTTGAAATGTCTACTTTTTAAAAAATTAGACCACATCAAGGAATTCCTTACCGTTCAAAAGTTATTGTCAAAACGGTGACCAAAGGTCAGTTTTCAACACATTTTCAAAGCAATTTAGTCTCATGAATAACTAGCCACTAACGTATTTTTTTTTTTTAATTTATTTTGTGTGGATTGTTCTCGAGGTACAGGAATAATATTTTCAAACCAAATTCGTCAACGGAACATTAGACCTCCATTTTTTCGCCCTTCTATCAACACATAGTTGGAATTGGAATTTCGGGTCACTCGATGGGCCATATTCAAACAACAATAAATCTCTTGATTTGAGTCGAAAAAATTCAAAATTTATATTCACATTCAAGCTCGGAATGTCTAATTTCTAAAACATTTAGACCGCATCTAAGAATTCCTTACCATTCAAAAGTTATTGTCAAAACGGTGACCAAAGGTCACTTTTTTAACACATTTTCAAAGTGATTAAGTCTCGTTAATAACTTGCTAGGGGTGGGCTTCTTACTATAGATAACCTTGTTAAGAAGAAGTTACCTCTTGTGAATTGTTGTTGCTTTTGTTGATGTGAAGAGGAAACTGTGGATCACTTATTGATCCATTGTAAGTATGCTTATACTTTGTGGAGTGAAAGTCCTTAGTTTGTTTGGGGTTCAGTGGGTGATGCCGAAGAATGTTTTCTCTTCTTACTGCATGGTGGAATTGGTTGGGGAGTCACACTTCAAAAGTGTGGAATATGGTTCCAGTGTGTATTATGTGGTTAATTTGGAAGGAGCACAATGCCCGTACTTTTGAGGAAACTGAGAGACTTGTAGACTATGTGAAGTCTTTGCTACTCAGGACTTTGTTTGAGTGGTCTCAGATTTGGGGGTTTACGCATTGTCATTCTTTGTTTGACTTCCTTAATTCTGTTAGTCTTTCTTTTTGATTGGTTTGTATTCTTTTTAGTGTAGTGAGTTTACTATCATAAATTCATTGTGCTTTTATTATCAATAAAGCTGTTATTACCTATCAAAAAATGTATTTTTTACCCAAAATTTGATTTTGTGTTGGTTGATCTTGCGATATAGGAAAAATATTTTAAAACCAAATTCATCAACGAAACATTAGATTTCCATTTTTTTTTTCGTCCTTCTATCGGCACGTAGTCGAAATCCGAATTTCGAGGCACTCGATGGGCCATATTCGAACGACAATAAATCTCTTGATTTGAGTAAAAAAATTCAAAATTTGTGTTCAAATTCAAGCTCAAAAATGTCTACTTTCTAAAACATTCAAACCGCGTTTAAGAATTCCTTACCGTTCAAAAGTTATTGTCAAAACGGTGACCAAAGGTCACTTTTTAACACTTTTTCAAAGCAATTAAGTCTTGTGAATAACTAGCCACCAACATATTTTTTACTCAAAATTTGATTTTGTGTTGGTTGATCTCGCGATATAGGAAAAATATTTTAAAACCAAATTCGTCAGTGGAACGTTAGATTTCCATTTTTTTGCCACTCTATCGACACATAGTTGGAATCCGAATTTCAGGTCACTCGATGGGCCATATGCAAGTGACAATTAATCTCTTGATTTGAGTCGAAAAAATTTTAATATTTGTGTTCAAATTCAAGCTCAGAATGTCTATTTTCTAAAACATTTGGACTGCATCTAAGAATTCCTTACCGTTCAAAAGTTATTGTCAAAACGATGACCAAATATCACTTTTTAACATATTTTCAATGCTATTAAGTCTCGTGAATAACTTGACACCAACGTATTTTTTACCCAAAATTTGATTTTGTGTTGGTTGATCTAGCAATATAGGAAAAATATCTTAAAACCAAATTCGTCAACGGAACGTTAGACTTCCATTTTTTCACCCTTCTATCGGCACATAGTTGGAATCCGAATTTTGAGTCACTCACCATATTCAAACGACATTAATCTCTTGATTTGAGTTGAAAAAAATCAAAATTTGTGTTCAAATTCATGCTCGGAATGTCTACTTTCTAAAAAATTAGACCGCATCTAAGAATTCCTTACCGTTCAAAAGTTATTGTCAAAACGGTGACCATAGGTCACTTTTTAACACATTTTCAAAGCGATTAAGTCTTGTGAATAACTAGCCAACAATGTATTTTTTACCCAAAATTTGATTTTTTGTTGGTTGATCTCGCAATATAGGAAAAATATTTTAAAACCAAATTCGTCAACGAAATGTTAGACTTCCATTTTTTTTCCATTCTATTGGCACATAGTTGGAATTCGAATTTCAGGTCACTCGATAGGACATATTCAAACGACAATAAATCTCTTGATTTGAGTCGAAAAAAATCACAATTTGTGTTCAAATTCAAGCTTGGAATGTCTACTTTCTAAAATATTAAGACCGCATCTAAGAATTCCTTACCGTTAAAAATTTTGTATACATATGCATGCCCTAGGTTTTCTGAGGCCTTTCTTTTCCAAAAATAAAACATAAAGTTTATTTGGTCCAAAAATATGTTATATTTTCCATAAACACTTACCTCAAGTCAATTTTCATTTGATCGGGCCCTAAAGCAACCTTGGGCTTTAGAATTATATCATTGAGGAACGGAGGCTCAAGTTGTAAATGATACAAAATACGGTATCTACAAGTACTTTTATATTACATTTAATAGATAAAATTACATTTCTTACTGTTACTTATACATATCGTAATACATTTTACACCATACTCTATTAGCTGTGTTATATGAATGATGCCACAAATGATGCCATCAACAATTTATCATGTGAAGAAGATGCTGGTTCTATTAAATTACAAACACTAGATGATGCAAGTGATGTACAACTCATCTAAATTTGCAACTATGAAAAAAAAAAAAAAAAAACTATTTGTTAACTATTGCAGACCCCCAAAAGAGGAAAAGGAAACAAAGGATCTTTAAACTATTTAAATTTGTATTACAAAACAGTTTAACGTTTCTTGCAATAATGTAATCCATATTAGAAAGTGTTTTGATGCTATTTCCTTTTCTTTTATGTACAGAGGGGGCAATGTTCCAGCCCATCTTTTAGCTCAATGGGCGGCTTTTGTTAATTGGGTAGGGCTAGTTCCCATCTCTAAGGTCCCTCTCCTAGTTTCTTAAATAAAATTTTTATTCAGCCAAAAAAAAAAAAAAAAAAGAAGCAAATCTTACAAAATAATGGACAATGGCATAGTTGGTGTTATGTTTATAATTAAATTTTGAATGGTGTTCGACATAAAGGCATGTATACTTTATTACTTTATTACCTTCAGCCACTTACTCTCCCTTCCTCTTTCATGTTATTTTGTCTTTTTCTTCCTCAACCTTTTTGAAACCACTTTTTTTTTAGTCCCTTCAATTCTTCACATTCCATCAACCGTGTACTCTCCTAGACAACCACAAAGGTAGTTGTTTTTATGTCTTATATTGCTTAATATTTGTATCTATTATTTTATTGATTATGTTGTTTGTCTTTTTGATTTGGGTCCATATATTCTTGTAAATATTGAGACCATGCATACCATTTTGAAGTTTATTTGTTATGTTGGTATGTTATTATTTTGAATCCTTAATGTGGCTTTGGGAATGTTACGACTTTGGGTTTGTGAATTCAATTTTCCTCAATTCTAAGGCAACAACCTACTGCTTTTTCTTTTTCCTTTTTTTATGGAGACAAGGTCTATTAGAGATTATATATCTCTTTTTTATTGACCCTATGTTTGTGTTGGAATTGAGAATATTCAATAAAATCTACCTTCAATTTTTTGTGTACATTAGTTATATTTTAAGATTATGCAATAATAAATTGTAGATTGTCATAATTTTTTTAAAAAAATAACATTGTTGATACCAACCCACACATCCTGCCTAATTCACCGAATTTCGACTTTGGTGGGTCAATGGCAAATTGGAATATTCCCAACCCGCTAGTGGCAGATTGGATAAAAATATTAGCTTTTAACTGCCCAATTCGACCCCGCACACACCCCTAGTTGGGTTAGTAAGTAAAGGGTTTCAATGTTGATTAGCTTCTTATTTATGTTTTTTACTTAATAAGATTTTGTGAAATTTTTGGTGTTTTGACTTAAAATTTCAATTTAGGACCATTGAGTATTTAGGTTCAAAAAAGTGATTCAACAACTGCAACTCCTATTTCTCCTCATCTCAAACTGGACATGGCATTGGCCTTTTTTTGAAGCCACCAATTATGCAGGTTTGGGCATTATTTTTATAGATAGTCATGGTTCTCCTATTATAGTCCATACTCATTTAATTCCTTGCCAAGGAAACCCATTGTGGATGGCTGCCACGCTCTATTGAGAGCATTACACTCTTGTCACGAACTGTGGATCATGGAATTGATTGCGGAGTTTGCCAACTCATAGTTTATGGCATCAATTGAGTTGCAAGAACCATGCTTGAAGGAGATTTCGAATGGGTTAGAATAGATCCATGTTTTTTGTGAAATAGACAAGACAGTGATAAGTAAGCGTACGAGTTGGCTAATAATGTTACGGAGTTAAGAGACCCTCAGCTTGGATTAAGAGAGCCATCTTTTCTCCTCTCTATTATACCCTTGGAATCTTATCAATAAAGTTCTACCACTTTTGATTTTTTGATTTTTTTTTAAATTAAAAAAGAGAGACACTTTTTAGGATGTTTCATATATATTTCATTTTTGGAATTTAGCAACTAGTTTAACCAGAAGACGATGTTCTACCAATGTCTTGCTGTCATTCAATCTTTCCAATTCCGTAAGAACACATCATTCCCACCTTCTTTAATGAATATAGTATTCCACAAAATTTATTTTTTTAAGTAGTGTTCCACAATCAGAACCTCATTATGAGGTATTTGTTCATTAATCAATTATTAATGCAACTTAACCATATATAACCACAGGCAGAGTTTGCCTATAACCTAGTTCGGAGGAAGTTCCTCCAAACTGCTGTGGCACATTAGGAAATTGACAAGTGCCCTAATCATGTGTGATGCATATGACCAACTCAACCAAACTTAATCGCAATTAAACTATTTTCTCTCCAAGCCAAACCGGTTTAAGCCGATGAGTGAAGATAAAATAGTTTAACTATGGTTAAGCTGTAAGTTGGCCAGGACACTAGTCAACTTCGCAGTTCAGAGAAACTTCCTCCAAACTAGGTTGTCGGCAAACTTTGTCCTATAACCACCCCCTCACTCCCTCCCCAAAGGAATTATTTAAATCTAATAAATCAATGTTTGCAGTAAAAATCTTGAAATAGAAAATGCTTAAAAATCGATAGCTAGCACATTGTACACTTCCTCCAACAGCGTGCAAAAATTTGCGACTGACCGACTGACTGAATTGTAAAAACCTCTAAAACCATTGTGATTTAGATTTTAAAAAATGCCAAGCAACTTCCCTGATATAACGGTATCCAACCCTTCCACCAACTCCTCTAGCAAAGATAATTATACATATGCACTGTGTATTATTTAATACAGGTAATACGAATTATGCGCAGGCAAAACTGCAGATAAAGGGCCAACCTTATGAGAGCCGCTGCCCTGACCTGCCTCACCTTCCAATACAGTATCAGCAAACCGATAAAGATCTGAGGTTGTACTCCTATCAGTCACATCCACAGATCTTGGGGAATTTGGCAGACCAGGAAAACCTTCTAAAGATGCAGGTTGCCCAACAAAGCCCTGCCCAATTGATCTCTCCCGAAATGTTGCATCTCCAATTCCATGACCATGCCATCCATATGCTGGACCAATTACCGTTGCGCCAAGAACATTTTTAGGCAAGAACCCTGCACCAGATCCATGTGGTATAAATGAAGCAGTAGGATAATTACTGACATGACCAGATTGTTCACCATCTAGTAAGTTTACTGGCATCAACCCATCATATGAGCTCTTGCTTTCCACTTGTGTAATAACTCTTTGTTCTTGCATGCCACCAACTGGAGGAGACATCAGGGGTGGTGCTCTGGCAGTAAAAAACAACCGCTTCATTCCTTGACTCTTCATTTGATTTGAGGACTGAATTTCATCTGCTTTTCTTTTCCGCATTACCTTATCTTCAATTTTATTGTCAAGATCAGAAATTTCTTTCTCCAAATTGATTATATTTTCTTTAATTCTCCATCCAGGAAGAAGCTTTGTGGGATCAATCTTGTGATCTTCCAAACACCTTATCACAGATTTCAGAGCAGCTAATTGTTTTTCATTCGCTTCTTTCTGTACAAGACATCACACCACTTGTTTAACACATGGATGCATGATAAATAGTGATAACAATAACAAGGATGATTAGAAGCTGAACAATATAGCGTACCAGTACCATAGAACCATGTGCTACTGCTCTTGTCCTCTTCCATGCTTCTTTAGACTTGCGTAAGAATGATGTCAAAATTGTCTGAGGATGAAATTTTTCCTCAACCCCAAAAGTATAAGCAACATCAACAGCTTCAACACTCCTGCCATTTTTCATCATTTCCTCTATAATATCTGTGACAGGTAGAAGGTTACATCACAAAGACTAGACCATTACAGAAAATGAGCAAGCAATATTATCTACATATGCCAAGAGGAATATATATATATATATATATATAATGTTGGACACCATAAAGCAATGCAAGAGCTCCAATTTGTAGCTATGTTCAGAATAGTTATCATGAGCCTTTACACCTCGAAATAGAAGATGCCAATGAATAATTTAATCAGGAATCATGTCCACCAAATTAGTTGCCATAGTTAAGTACCATTTATATTCAGCACTCATAATTTCAGAGCTAAGATTAGGTTCAAGTCATTCATAAAAATGGATAAGAAAAATGTGATGCAGGGATTCTAAGGTGGCTGCTGTTTAGGCGTAGAATTGATTAAGGGAAATGAGCATTGCATAGAACAAGGAACAAGGTGTGACAAAACCTTCTTAAGAGAAATCCATCTCTTGAAAATAGCACTAGGCTAATCTATGTAATTGCATTCAAATTTTTTTATATATATCAATAGTAATTGCATTCAAAATTAATCACAAACTAACTACAATCTAGTATTTATACTAGTTGTTTGGCATTAGCATCCTTCTAGATGCTTGACAAGTGTCTAAATTCTATTGGCTAATGCTTAAGCAATCATCTAACTAACTAGTTACAAGAGGATTTGAATGCAACAACATGAAATGCCCAGCATCAAAATGAAAGCTAGAATGACAAACAGATTCCAAATTCTCATTATAAAGAAATACAAGACATCCCAAGTAACAAAACTTAAGAATTAATAATTCAAGACCAAAATTTTCAAATCCCCCTCCCCCAACTATTGAATTATCAAAATATAATTCAGATGTGGATGTTGATGAAAACCGGAAAAAATTACACACAAAAACCAGCAGCTACGTATGGCCTACTACTCATAATAAAAATAAAAATAAAAAAGCTTCAGGTCCCTAAACCATCATTATCAGATTATTATGACCAATGTTGCTAACCTAACAGAACTCTCCTATTGACATGGGACTGGGAATACAAGGAAACACTAGCAGAGGTTGTACACTCGTACAATAAGACTACTACAACGGAGATGATACATTTTATTTATTTATAATTAACAATGGAGATGATACCTCCCCTAACAATGAGATAGGAGAGTAGAAGATGTATTGTTATCTTCCATGAGCCAGGCACCAAACAAATTTTTTCCGCTTGACTTGGGCCATTATATATATAGAGTGCATTTTTCTACCACCCTTGAAACAAACTGCCATAAGGTGGTTCATGTAGTCTCTACTAGCTAGAAATAATCCAATATTGCGCATAACTTAACTTGCAGAAAAAGAAAGAACCAATCCTTTGTGGCCAATAGTATCAAATTAATTCAGCTCAGTTTCAAAAAATTTGACAAAGTTTGGATTTTTCAGAAAATATACAACAAAAGTTGGGATTTTTTTTCACACGGTAAACAAGGTTTCAACAAAGAAATTGTAACTCAACTCTCCCCAAACAAAAAAATAAAAATAAAAATAAAAAAACACTAGTATTTATTAAAATTGATTTATAGGAAGCATGAGAAGGCAGAGAATAGAACCTGGAATCCTGGCAAGAAGAAGGGGAGAGCGGCGAAGAGCAGTGGAGATATTTTGGGTTGAGAGTATAGTCAAGAGGATTAGATCCCGGAGATCTTGATTAGAAAAGCGAGAAGGGATACCAAAAGAAGCAATAAAGAGAAGCAAACCCCTGGCATCAATGGGAGTGGCCCGGGAGAGACCGCCCTCAGTGACAAGCCTTTTTCTCCAGGCGAGAGCGGCGGAGTGGGCTTCATCCTTTTCCTTTTCATTGACATTATCACCATCACAATCACAATCACAATCAGAGAGGAGGAAAAATTCTAAAATGAGAAGGGAAGCTTGTCTAGCTGGAATCATGGGAGAGTTCTTAGTGTAGGCTTTGCTTCCCTGAAGGTAAAAGCGTCCAATGCAGTCCAATACAAGTTTCGCTGGTTTAGGGGCAAACTTGAGAGCTGCAGGGACTTCTTCGCGGAGTTTGGCTTCGTCAGACATATTTGAAACTATATATTTACGAAGGCTGCGGCTGCACATCATCTCACATAGGTATTCAACTTCAGATTTGGTACCCCGAGAAGAAGGAAACTCTTCCTCTCCCTCTCCCTCTCCCCCTTGTGCTTCTTTTTCTTCTTCTAATTCCGTAATTGTTTCGACCGCCACCAAATTGGTGTTTTCGATGAGAAGCAATTGTTTCGACCTAGACTCAATGGTGTTTTCGATGAATTCCAGATGCTTTTGCAATTCATCCAACCTCCGCGTGAATGAATGAATAGCAATGGACAGGCCGTCCAGTTCAACCACCGATTTCATAAATTCAGACTTTTGCTTTTGCGATTCATCCAACGATTCTCCTGCCTCTTCCTTCACTAAAACTGCCTTTTCTTCTTCTTCTGGTTTAATTTCTGATATTATTGATGCTAATAAAGATTCTTCTGAATCGTCTTCCTCCTTCACGCCCGCCGCAACATCAGCTTTCATGGCCATCCCCAAATTGCCAAACCCAGTAAACGGCTAAACGGCTTTTCTTTACTATGTTTCAGTTTCACCCTTATATTAATATTTTAATATATACTCGTAAATTGAAATAAACAAAAAATAGATAAATTACAATTATTATTATTATTATTATTTTGTAATTTAGTCCCCAAATTTTACATTTGTTGTTAACATTGGTCCTTGACCCTTTTTGTCACCTTGAGCTTTGATTGACTTGGCCTTCAAACCTGGATTCGTGAGAGTGAGTCGAGTCCAAAATTCCCTCATTGTTAGATCCTCCAACAAGGTTACCATTTTGTCCCTAAAAGAAAGTACAATTTTTATTAGTAAACAACTAGGCTCATCACATGGTTTCGTCCATACAATGAATTTTTTTTTTTTTGTTTAGTGTCTGTGGGGGCCTTTTCTGAGTAGGATTGGGCTGCCTCCTGCGGTAACGGGCTGGGCTGCCTCCTGTGATGATGGGCCCTAGTGTTTCTGAGTAAGGGAGCTGGGGCCGGTCCAATTGCAACTCAACTTGGGCCGGTTTGTGCACAAACTTATGCCACGCCTGCTAGGAGCAAGTTCTTTGGCAAGCAGAATCGTAGCAGACGAGCTATGACAGGCTAGACTGTTGCAGAAGTTATGGCAAGCTAGACTGTTGCAGACAAGTTATGGCAGGCAGATAATAATGACTAAAAAAACAGAGTATTCTATCTATTCGAACAGATGGCTAAGAATCTCTTGTTAGTAAAACATGATTATCGTTACAATGATGCCAATTATTAAGAAAAATAAAGAGAGTAACATTGATTAATTTGAATAGGCAAAATATTAAGTTATAAGTCTTGTCTGCCGTAGCAAATCCAAAGAGGGGAGAACGCCTCTTCTCAATGCAAATAATCCCCAGGAAGAATCCTGCTACGGGAATTAATGGCTTTGAGGGAGTCGACCCTGAATGGTTATAGTCCCACTGGGAAAGTTCTCGTTTCGCATTCTTTGGAAGAAAGGTGAGATTTTTTTGAAGGGGGAGAGAGGGAAGCCGACCTATTGGTGCATGCTCTAAACTAACTCTCTCCTTTCTTTCTTAGTTTTCTTTCCTTTTCTCTCTGTTTTTGTTCTAATCTTTTTCTTTTCCTCTCGTCCTATTTTTCTTTTAACGTTGTAAAATATGCTCTGTTTTTCCACCTCTACACAGGGCACGGCAAGGGCCTCTTTATAGTGCCTGCCGTGACCAGTGTTTTACTGTTTTGCCCCTTAACTGCCTTTGTCTGGTCTGGGTATGTCTACCAATCGTACAAAACCCCTGCCCAGACAGAGGCGGATCCATTTTGTCCATTCTGTGCACCGCGGACTCATTTTGTCCCTGCGTGCCGCGGCCTTTCCTGCCACAATGTTAAATTTCCTCTCTCCTCTCACTCAGAGCATGCACTCAACGTTTCCCTCTCAAATTGCCTATTTTAGGTGGTCTATCATCCCAGCAGGACGTACCTCCCAAAAGAGGCTTGAGCAGGGGCCGAAAATAGATCCTTTCCCTTCTCCCCACCACCAAACCACACCCCCTTTACCTCTTACCTCTGGCCCATGGCCCCACCATGTCCTGTATTGGCTGGGTACAGGCTGGTGGCGCCTGGGCCTTGCGCGTGCTTCCCTCTTAAATTTGTCCAAGAGGCTGCCTGCTGCTCATGTGTCTGCCATGACCTGGAGACTTTCCTTCTGCGTTTTTCTGGCCTTTTATGTGAGCTTTCTTTTGATTCTTTGCTTCAATTAGAAACTGGGCTTCGTATGATAATGGGCTTTATATTTCTTGTGCCTACCCTTTGTTTTTTCTTTGCTGCCTGCCGTTTTATTCCCTTTCTCAGTGGCCTACCATAGGCACTGTTTTGTTTCCTTTTATTCATGGGCTCCTATGTCCCTTTGTTTTCTTCTTTTGGGCATCCTCGGCCCATTTGCCAACTCTCTTGGGCTTCCTCGGCCCGTTTGCTAATTCCACACTCCCATGGGCTTTGTTTACTAACTTCATTGGGCTTCCCCGGCCCAATAACCTTATTCTTATCTTTGGGTTTTATGGGCCTGCCATAAATCCCTTACTTTCTTAGTTTACATTACCTTGGGCCTGCAGCGACCCTTTCTCACTTTTCTAACTCATATTCTGCCCATGGGATGCTATTTCTTTCTTTCCTGGCTTCTTTGAACCCGTTTACCTTTTCAAGGCCCAAATATACATTGTTGGGCTAGTGACTCATTATTCCTGCCGCTTGGGCCTAATGGTCCTTTTTAACTATTCATAATCAATTTTGCTGTGGCCCTTTATCATTGGGCTTTTCTTTCCATTGGGCTTTCCACAAATGGCCCTCAACAGTGTCATAATTCTTCATTAATAAAAAAAATTAATAAATAACAAAATACAATTTATAAACATATATATTCTTAAAACACTAGTAGGAGAATAGATTGATAGGAAAAGTCATGAACGGTAAAGTTTTAGGCCCCTCCACCAATAGAAAAATGGTATCACCAACTACAAAAGTATCGATATTCTTCCAATGGAATTTGGGCTTGAAATAATCTTATTTTTTTAGTGCAATGAAGCGAGAGAAGTGAGAAAAAACCGAAGTGTGGCAACTGGCAACTGATCATGGATTTATGATTTTTTTTTTCTTGATGGAATCATGGATTCATGATTATGTGGGTAGGTAGTTTTTTATTTTGAATGTTTGAACAAATGTTACTAATTCAAATAGTCATCTCTTAGAACTTGTGATTGGGATAATTTTTTAGAAAAAGAAAAATAAGGATATGTGATAGTGCCTAAATTTAAGGAATATAGATGAGAAATTATAATAATAGTTTTATAGTAGCGGTTTTTTTTTTTTTCCTCTTCAAATTCAAAATAAAGAAAATGAGATTTGAGAAGAAAAAAAACAAAAACATCATAGTAGGGATTCAGGGAACCAAAAAAAAAAAAACCAAAAGCGTGAGGTAGGGATTAAGGAAACTAGAAATTCAAAACGAGAGAGAGAGAGAGAGAGAGAGAGAGAGAGAGAGAGAGAGAGAGAGAGAGAGTTGTTTTAAAGATATGGATTGGTAGGAGAGTGGTCCTATTTTGTCGGCAAAGTTTTAGGTGGTGTTAGAAATATATTTTTACCGAGTTATCATTGTTGAGGGCCATTTGTGGAAAGCCCAATGGAAAGAAAAGCCCAATAATGAGGGCCACAGGAAATTGACTATGAATAGTTAAAAAAGACCATTAGGCCCAAACGGCAGGAATAATGTTCACTAGCCCAACAATGTATATTTGGGCCTTGAAAAGGTAAACGGGCTCAAGGAAGCCAGGAAAGAAAGAAATAGCATCCCATGGGCAGAATATGAGTTAGAAAAGTGAGAAAGGGTCGCTGCAGGCCCAAGGTAATGTAAACTAAGAAAGTAAGGGATTTATGGCAGGCCCATAAAACCCAAAGATAAGGATAAGGTTATTGGGCCGGGGAAGCCCAATGAAGTTAGTAACAAAGCCCATGGGAGTGTGGAATTAGCAAACGGGCCGAGGAAGCCCAAGAGAATTAGCAAATGGGCCGTGGATGCCCAAAAGAAGAAAACAAAAGGACATAGGAGCCCATGAATAAAAGGAAACAAAACAATGCCTATGGTAGGCCACTGAGAAAGGGAATAAGACGGCCGGCCCAAAAAGGGGCCCAGCAGGATTAAGTCATTACAGCAGGAACTATAAGCCAACACGGCAGGCAGCAAAGAAAAACAAAAGGTAGGCACAAGAAATATAAAGCCCATCATCATACGAAGCCCAGTTTCTAATTGAAGCAAAGAACCAAAAGAAAGCCCACATAAAAGGCCAGAAAACGCAGAAGGAAAGTCTCCAGGTCACGGCAGACACATGAGCAGCAAGCAGCCTCTTGGACAAATTTAAGAGGGAAGCACGCGCAAGGCCCAGGCGCCACCAGCCTGTACCCAGCCAATACAGGACATGGTGGGGCCATGGGCCAGAGGTAAAAGGTAAAGGGGGTGTGGTTTGGTGGTGGGGAAAGGGGAAATGATCTATTTTCGGCCCTTGCTCAAGCCTCTTTTGGGAGGTACGTCCTGCTGGGATGATAGACCACCTAAAAGAGGCAATTTGAGAGGGAACCGTTGAGTGCATGCTCTGAGTGTGAGGAGAGAGGAAATTAACATTGTGGCAGGAAAGGCCGCGGCACGCAGGGACAAAATGAGTCCGCGGTGCACAGAATGGACAAAATGGATCCGCCTCTGTATGGCAGGGGTTTTGTACGATTGGCAGACATACCCAGACCAGACAAAGGCAGTTAAGGGGCAAAACAGTAAAACACTGGTCACGGCAGGCACTATAAAGAGGCCTTTGCCGTGCCCTATGTTGGGGATCGAAAAACAGGGGATTTTTCACAACGTAGAAGGAAAAGCAGAGTAAGAGAAAAAGAAAAAAGATTAGAACGAAAACAGAGAGAAAAGGAAAGAAAACTAAGAAAGAAATGAGAGAGTTAGTTTGAAAAGAGCATGCACCAATAGGTCGGCTTCCCTCTCTCCCCCTTCAAAAATCTCACCTTTCTTCCAAAGAATGCAAAACGAGAACTTTCCCAGTGGGACTATAACTATTCAGGGCCGACTCCCTCAAAGCCATTAATTCCCGTAGCAGGATTCTTCCTGGGGATTATTTGCATTGAGAAGATGCGTTCTCCCCTCTTTGGATTTGCTACGGCAGACAAGACTTATAACTTAATATTTTGCCTATTCAAATTAATCAATGTTACTCTCTTTATTTTCCTTAATGATTGGTATCATTGTGACGATAACCACGTTTTACTGACAGGAAATACCTAGCAATCTGTTTGAATAAATAGAATACTCTGTTTTTTAGTCATTATTATCTGCCTGCCATAACTTGTCTGCAACAGTCTAGCCTGCCATAACTTCTGCAACAGTCTAGCCTGTCATAGCTCGTCTGCTACGATTCTGCTTGCCGAAGAACTTGCTCCTAGCAGGCGTGGCATAAGTTTGTGCACAAACCGGCCTAAGTTGAGTTGCAATTGGACCGGCCCCAGCTCCCTTACTCAGAAACACTAGGGCCCATCACCGCAGGAGGCAGCCCAGCCCGTTACCGCAGGAGGCAGCCCAATCCTACTCAGAAAAAGCCCCCACAATCATCAAGATTTGTCATTCTTAAACTTAGAGTGTAGAGATATTTTCAAAACATATAAAAGTCTAGTTCAAAAAAAAGAATTTTATGGGAGAATTTTTTGATATTATTGATCATATCCCTAAAACATTTGTAGGAGAAACCATTAGTTCCTGAATAGGGTCTTTTTGACCTTCAAAAAAGTTCATATCATAAAGGAAAATCTTGTTATAGATAGTATAAATAATCAAAACTAAACTAATCAAGGAAAATTTCATAAAAGACTAATAGAAAAATTTTGGTAACAAATTTAGAAGAGAGGCAGAATTCTCCACATGTTATCAAGGACCCAAGAACTTGTTCACCCATGTTGTATTTGGCACAAAAATATTATGTTTTGTGGAACAATAGTAATGAAGTGGTTGAACTAGTATAAGAAAATTGATTGACAAAGAAGGTATTTGAGATTCTTAGTTTAGGGGCACTTTGACGCTAGTGCTCATAATTTGCTGCTCTATAAAACAAGGTCACGTGGGACAATAGAATTTGCTTTACGGTTCTAAAAATAACCGATATTTGTAATCACACTTTTAGTTCATTTAATGAAATTGCCAATTTGTATTGCTTTGACTTGATTGTCTTACATTGGAGGAAGAGACTCCCTTGAAAAGGTCTTAATAGCAGAAGTGAATATCTTGAAAAAGTCTCAACATATTCCATCTCTCAACTCATTAATACACTTAACACTTAACTTCAACAACCAACAACCTTCCAAGGCACAGACTTGAACGCTAGCTCTGATACTATGTTAAAATTGAGAAGCAGTTTATCTTATGTGTGTAAAACTTTATAAGGAGACCATCTTTTATATATGCAGGCAATAATTGTTATACAACTATGTGTGCAGTACTAGTGTTGAGCCTAGAGGCCATTAGACTTGTACCAATATTTTAAATGTCGTTCCGCTCTATAAGTATTCTGGCCGGAATATTTTGTCCTAGTACAGGGGATTTTGGTGGAATACTAGTATTTCGTGTGGACTACGCATTCCAAACCAAAAATGTTTTTAACGCTTTCTGATAATTTAAATAAATAAATAATTTAGGTTGAGGCTTTCTAATTTAAGTAAAACAATTATTTTAAATAAATAAAATAATTTAAGTAAAATGCAAGCCAAGCCATCCTCCAACTAACTTTGCATGGAGTGGGCTAATCTATGTTCAGTTGATTGAATAAGATTATGGTCGAAAAACAATAATTTTGTATGCAAGCTTTTTCCCTAAGTCTCCATGATTTAATTGTTACTATTTCCATTCCTATCTTCATCATTTTATCATCCTACACGATATTATCAAATTTAATCTGAAGAACATGCTAAGACTAGCAATTAAATCTTTTTGCTATACGTGTATTTCCTAATATCAATCAAAATCCTTGACATGAGAAATAGTAAGAACAAGTAAATAGGAAGGAAAGAACCCGCCAACCTCATGGACCATTTTTGCAACGATAACTCCATTATCTACAAATGTAGCAGCCTTTGTTTCATTTATGTTTCCTTTTTAATCTCTGGAAATTTGGTTTCATTAACTGGCTTGTAGTCGAGCCTTGGTCTGTAGTATCAATGCACTGCGATAGGATAAGAGGCTTCTTCATTGGAACACAGGTATCCATCATCCCACTGCCTGTGTTAATGGGAGAAACTGCTTTTGTTTTCAACTGTCTTGGCGCCTCCAGTCTCTCTAAAATCCTTGAAGTTTTTACATCCAACTGCCTATTACTACTTGAAGGCGATAGAACTGATTGATCCAACTTGGGTTTGGATATACATACTGGAGAAAATATCTTTGGAACTTCATTGACAACCAGCTGCTCCCATTCTTCTGCAATATGTGTGCCCGTTTTGTCTTCTTCAATCATATCCAACTTTGACAATTCCTCTTCTGTGAGTTCAACATCTAGTCTTGAAGTGGATTGTACCATCTCTTCTGAAGAATCAAGTTGGGTTAACTTTGGTTCAGAGGGTGCCTCTTCAAATTTAGGAGGTATTGACCTACAAAATTCAAGTTTTTGAGGCAGATGTTAGAGGAGCTTTAACCATTTATATAAAATATTTTTGCTGCTAATCATGATTAAAACTGATGAGTGTAGCAAGCTCAGTCCAACACTTCTGTTGACTGCTATGTACTTGGCCAATTCCATTGTATGGGGAAGTTGAAATTATGCAATCAATTTTCTAACTCTAAAAGAGCATGACAGTGGCTATTGTAACATCTGCCAAGACAAATTAATTTTGTGAATTTTTCAGTAGCATCAAAGGTCATTCCTATATATCTCAAATGACAATGAAAATTTGAAACATTTTATACAGAAGTCCTGCATGGAATCCCCGATAATTGCAATAAAACATGTCCAGTTTGAATGCTACAATAGAGACAATAAATCCATCACAAATGCTACAGAAGAAAGTATAGAATGGATGCATTAGTAAATAGCATTCATCGAACACTAAGCGCATCCATTTCCTAATCTAACAAAAAAAAAAGTACAAGCTAAATTTATCACAAAGTTCATATAAACCTCCTACTCACGGGCTTTGTTAAATATTGGTGATAATTTGCTGCACCAAAGGTTAGGTGATATACTAAACTACTTATTTGATAAAAATAATTTAAAAAAAAATTATAATTAAAAAAAAAAAAAAAAAAAAAAACACATCTTTCATGTATGTAATAATTTACTAACAAATGGTCAGAATGCTATCCAAACTTTGTAGTCCAGGGAGCTCTTGGAAGAAGAATTTTAAACTCTTTAACAGGAGTAATTTTTCCTAAATGCTATGAAGGATCAATTTTGATGAAGATAAAAATTACCCGAATTGTAAGCTTTCTTTAACAAGCATGTTTAGTTTTTGATGGAAGCCTCTCTCATGCAGCATTGGATCATAGTCTTTTAGTTCAATCTGCAGGGAAGTTAAAGGATGTAAGGAAAACCTTTTGGTACAGCGTGCAGCTTTTGGTTGCTGCATTCAATGGAAAACCAGAACAATCTTGTCTAATAGTGATTAACAAAACTATGGTCCTATACAGTAACTTCTACATGGGAGGTTTTTTCTCAATTAAATTATTCAGCCATCAAATGGGAAGTTTGTTTTTAACAATTTCACAGAACTCAGGGGTTCCAAAATAAGAATGCAACCAGGGAAAAAAATTTCTTTTGACAAAATCTAACCTTTGACAAGGAGGCTTGAATGAAGTCCTGAATTTCCTTAGTTATTGAAGAAAGAATACATCGATTGAGGTCAGGAACACGAGAGACTTCCTCTGATCCTGCAAGACGCTGTAGATATCACTATAATTGGTTAAAATAGATACAAAAGAGAGAGAAATACAATGGTAGAAAAGATAAGCTAGAATATGCCTTGCTTGCTATGTTTATAATCGCATTTATTTCAGAAAACAAATATTGTAGGGGGAAACACATTTTATTACCCTAAACTATACCTCATATTACACTTTGCACCTTAAACTTTTTGAATGCACGTTCTGCACCCTAAACTACGACCCTTGTTACACTTTGCACCTTGACATTAAGTTTGCTATTAATTTGGATGGAAATTCAAAGTGTATGATGCAAAGTGTAATCAGGAGTATAATCTAATGTGATAAAGTGTAATTTCTCCTTTGTTTTTAAGAGATTGAGAAGATGGGTAATTAGGTCTTTTTACGTACTGCCATATTTTTCCAACCAAGTTAGCGGCAAAACGTTAGAATGCAAAGTGTAACAAAGATCATAATTTATGGTGCAAAATATGTATTCGAAAAGTTTAGGGTGCAAAGTGTAATTAGAGGTATAGTTTAGGATGGTAAAATGTAATTTTCCCATATTTTAGCCTATAAGATAAGAGGCTTAGTGTTCACCCTGAGAAGCATTGGACCATTGTCTGAAGGTTGAAGAATATAATAGCAGTGGAAAGCAACCTCTCGCATGGTTTCTATATTACAATTTGAAGAGCATACCAAACCCTGGTCTAGTGAATGTAGAGCACTACAAAGCCCTTGAAAAACTGCCAAATTATAGTCCAACTTAGAAAGATGGAAGAAACATGGAGGTCATAAAGAATTGGTGACAAATATATCCATGATAAATCAAAATTGAAACGTCCTATATTAAGTCCTTGATTAATCATTCATACTGCAATTAAATACTCAAAAGGGCTGCCTTCCACTCACCTTGAGCATTCAACTCTGACTGATCAATGTCATCTGAAGCAGCTTCTACCTCATGACAAGCTGATGGAATTACGAAATAGGAATCACCCATTATACTGCCTGTGTCAAATAAAAAGAGATAATTTACAGTAAAAGCATGATATGGCCATCACAGAGGAGATATTGAAGTAACTTGCTGTCTTGAATCTGTATCTCAAATAGTGAGTGCACTGTACTACACCACAATAATGGTGTTGAATGTTTGCCATCAAATGCCAAAGTAGTAATGATATGTTACTTTCAGTACTGTTTAGAATTCATAATTGTTGCAGTCAGCGGCACTCATCAATATGTAAGACATGCAGCTTATGTGTATATCAGAGTGGGTACAATCCATATGGGTAATCTTCTATAGCTGAAACCAAGCTTAATTATCAAAATTCACTTAATACTAGCTTTACGTGTTCAAGCACAATTCCTTACATCACATGAAGCAGCCCCTACAACTGATGTTGCAATTTAATTAAAAATACAAGCATTTATAGAAATATGTAATGAGCACAAGAACTGATGCTACTGTCAAAGAGCTTAAGATCTACCTTCACTTAGAGACCCCAAGTTAATCCGCTCAATAACATGGAAGTCAATTGAAGCAATTCGCTGAAACTTCATAGAGCTCTGGAATGACGGCAGAAACAGGAGCGTTTTTTCTCCAACCTTCACTGAGCTTTCTATCACATTGCATGTTTCCAGACCATGGCCAGTGACTGGACAAGAATATCCATGTATCTTGTTTCTTATGCCATCTTCTAACAGCATTCCATGACACCTGCATGTCTATACAAGGTACCGCCAATTAACAAAATGCTAGTTTTTCCTTGAGGTGTGAAAGTGGTAAAACAAAGAAAGAGGAAGAATTGTTGAACAAAAAGATATATATAGATTAATGTCCACTATTTTCCTTTCACAATATTTAATGTAGGAGCATACTGGCAAATACCAGATATCATCAATTAAGATATTAAAGTGGACAATAAACATCTCTTAATCAATTTTGTACCATAACTAGAAACTTAAAGCATAGATATCACATTATATAGCCATCTTTTTCCAGTCATGCTCTTATAAGGTCTAGAACTACTTATTATTAACAAACTAAAACTCCCTAGTCTTCAACATTACTAATGTGCTAGACCTTTTAATTTCAGATCATAGTCTTTTTCTGCATTTCTCTTGTATATTTTCCAGAGACTACAATTGTGCCTTTGTTACAGTTGTGCCTTTGTGTGCTAAATAAATCATTACTTCGTCAAAAAAGGTTTCTGAACATGATTCCCCCTCATTGCTGTCCAAAAATACCACAAGCATGCTTGTTAGCCTTTGAAGTATTTGGCAGCCCATCACACCACTTACCTCATTATATTGAGCTATGTTGACAGTTGACACTGATGCACTATGTTTATGAAGCAAAGACAATTTACGAGATTATAACCTGTTCATAAATCAGAACTGTATGTCTTTTTGAACTGCTTTCCCTGTTTTCTGTTGAAACTGTTAGGATCAGTTTCACTGACTGAGAATATCAAAGAGCTTCAGACCCAATGCTGGGACTCAATTGTTCAAAGTCAAAATTTCAAACTTTACTCTAAAGGTACTTAAAAAAAATATATGCAAGTACATAGAATTCAGAAAAGAAAAAATTTTCCTTCACCCGTAATGATTTGGTGTCTTGAGATATATGTGATGCTTAGCTTGAATTATCTACATAAATATGATTTCTACCTAAATTGCAATTAAGTGGTTCATCAACACGAATGATGTATGAATGAATACTTTAGAATGTAGACAAAGTAATTGTAATATATATACCTGACAGGGACTGAACCCATCAACTATTTTATTGACAGATACGTACAAGTTGCAGGAGATCTGATTCATCGATCCTACGAGGTTGGTCTTAAAGAGAAAACGAGCTTGTAATGGTTTTTCCATGTCATCCTTTAAATCCTCTATCCATTGTTTAACCAGGCCATGCAACACTCTGACATCTGCAAAAGTTTGTTAAATGCTTAACATAAACTATACACCACATTCCCCTTCAAATGGCACCTCTTCACCTAGGGCCTAGGCTATATATTTGACAATGATCCATGCACAGATGGAAAAGGGAAACTATATTAATTGCAACAAGCATATATTGGAGCCCAGTCATGAAGTTCTTCAACTATTCCAAGATTGAGCATAAACAAACTTGACATATGCAAAAGTTATAAGAAAGAGTTTATGACCCAAATTTAGTGACTTCATTAAAAAAAAAAAAAAAACCTTAATAAATACATCAGAAAAAAGTTCACAAGTGGGATTTTGATCATTCATAGTCCTAAAAGCCTAAGCAGTTTTGCATTAGTAAGTAATCATAAACAAGAGAAATCATTCTTGGTAATTAAAGTGGAGCATCCTACGCAGTGAGAGAGAGCTTAACTAGGAAGATAGGTTTGAAGGGAGCAATTATCGAGATCTGAGATGGATCTGAGGAAATTGCTGACATTTTGGAGAGTATTAGTGAGATGGCCTGATTTTTGCTCAAATAACAGAAATTCAACAGAAACACACTTGTCGGCCGCATCCTAGGAAAGGAAAAGCCAAAATAATAATAATAATAATAATGATGATTGAAAGGTTAAGAGCCACGAAGATAAGGGGAAAAATTGAAATGTTAAAAATATTTCTTAGGCTAAGACTAACCATGAGAGATTTTTGCAAATGAGAGTCTACATATTGTGGAAAGCAGGAGCTGAGGACTATGACTTTCCTCACGATATCTTTATCAACTCCCCAGGAATATAAAACTTGATCACTCAGGATGTTTGAAAGTTTTAGATCTGCTAGAAGTGGTACAATTAAACCAATAATTATAAGCAATATATATATAGAGAGAGAGAGAGAATAAACAGTGTGAGAAAATAGAGTTTTCTAGTTGCTAACCCCCGGGATCGTCGATTTCAGGAAGAAAAGAATCGGTAGGCAAGTGATTGACAGCATGGTGGAAGTCGCGTAGATCGAAGTTCCCTCTAGGACTGGGACTGTAAGCGATCTTCAGCTGTTTCCGAAATACAACAAACATGTGCAGTGCAGTGCATTTCAAGTTTCAAGCATGCCAAGAAATTACTAGTATATAAAAGAGATGAGATGAGTAGAGTGTAGTACAGTACCTCATCAGAAGAAGAAATGCGATTCCTGAACACGTAGCACAACCCAATCTTATCTCTCAGACTCTCAGATTCCGACGAAATGGCGTAGAAATTAGCTAGCTCTAGTAAGGACTGACAATTTTTGTTTTGACGAACAAAATTTAAAATTCATCAATCAATTAAATTAGCTTTCAGAAAGGAACATTTAAAATTTGAAAGAGCGAAAACGAACAATAAGCGAAGCAATCGAGAGAGAGAGGGAGAGGACGGTTCCGATTGGATTGTTTTACTTTTACCTGCTTTACGTCTCTGAGCAACTGAGGAGGTAAGCTCCGCAGATCAATCACAAAACACACCAGTACCATTTCCTTCTTCTTTCTCTCTTATTTGGCGCGAAATTGCAAATAACTGCCAATTGGGGAATGAAATGACGTGATACAGAGGAAGAGTTTATGAAGGATACGGAAAAAAACAAAATTAATATGTATATATATTATTATATACACATTTTATCATGTTATTTATATTTTTCCTTGAACTTGGACAATTGGACCTATACTTTATTTTGAAATCTTTTCAATATAAATAATATATATATATATATATATATATATATATATTTCTCCTAAATTAACAAAGAAGAATGAAACCTTCAAACATTACATACGATTTGATTAAAATGTTTAAATATAAATTATAAAAAAGTAATTTTTTTTTATAGATATAAAAAAAGTAAATTATTTTTTATTTATCCTTAATTAATAGGAAGAATGAATGATGTGTTCATATAGTCAACGAAGGGGGATGTTCAATTCTAACAATAAACATAAGGCACCATAAACAATTCCACTACCACCAGCTTATCAATTGAATCCCTAAGTTTGTTAAGTTTTTTGGCTAGCTAATTTCATGCAAGTAAAAGACAGACAATAGTTATAATAAATTATTGTTTGCCCCAAAAATTTAAATTTTTATAAAATTGTGAATTTAATTATTTAAACACTCTTCTTCCCGAGTAAACTCATATTCCCCTTAATAAATGGGTCCCAACATGAGGGATTTTTAACCTTTTTTCTTAATGTGAAATAAAGTGGAAATATGGTCCGAACTCAAGACTACATTTTGATATCATAATAAATTATTTATTGTTGTGCTATTAAGAATTGATAAATTTTATTAAGTTACTTTGAATACCTCAAGAAAATTCAAAGCTAGAGTGAAACAATAAAAGAAAAAAAGTCCACTTGATATTCGCCCAAAAGTACAATCCTATATTATATATAATGGCAAAATTTTGGTATAATTTTTTATTAAATTTCTTAATCAAATTCAAATGCATATATATATATATATATATATATATATTGAGGAAAAAATGCATATCTATATTAACCAATGTAACTATGAGTTTGAATTTAATTTAAAACCTAATATAATGTCCCGCACCATTTAATACCTTAAATTAAACTAAGTAACCCTAGTTAAATTTATTTAGTGTGGAGGTCAAGTTAACTTAAGTAAAGCCTAACGAGTATCACAATTTATCTATATGTGGCAACAAGAAGATAGTTTACAATGGGAGATCCAAAGAGAAGGAATCTTGAAATAAGATTGTGGAGACGATATAATGCCTAAAACACTCATGGAAGTTAAGATATATCATCTTTGTCTTCTTGTCTCGCTCACCCTCTAATTTTTCTAAACCTTTTTCTTTTTGGGGGTTCCCCTATTTATATAAGTGTAAATGGTGAGCTTATAATGATAGGGCCCTGCTCTATCAGGTGTCTCACCCCCTTTTTAAAATCATAGTGGGAATATGTGTCTAGCTCATCTCTGTCTTTTTGTCTCGCTCACCCTCTAATTTTTCTGAACCTTTTTTCTTTTTGGGGGTTCCCCTATTTATATAAGTGTAACTGGTGAGCTTGTAATGATAAGGCCCTGCTTTATCAGGTGTCTCACCCCCTTTTCAAAATCATAGTGGGAATATGTGTCTAGCTCATTGTTTAGACTGGTCACTTCAACAAGTGTGGGCCTTTGTTGTCCCCTTCTGACACTGCCACTACTGTTATTCCTCATGATTAAAATCATACCTTAAGGAATGTGCTCCATTGGGAGTGCATTCCTAAGTATTGCAATTCCTCACCCACATACCTTGGGTAAGCTCTTCTCAGCAAGCCACATTGGGTGAAACTCTCTTCAGCGAATGCAATTGGGCCAAACGAGGCTCCTTGATATGACTTGTGGCTTGACAGGCTGGGCCTGAGTAGGCCTCTTTCTTCTACTAGACCCTCTTTATTACCTATTGGGTCTTCGGTCAATGGCCCACTGCTGAGTGGACAATTTATTTACCCATTGCATTTAGAAAGAGCGATACATGCTTAGTAACTATTTAATTCTACATAAGTTAATTTTAAAAGTTACTAGATAAAATGTTCAACTTATGGTATGGCATATAAGTTACAATGATGCAACATTCAATGCTTGATATATTATAGCATGACTAGGTAGTCAAGGGAAGGATATAATGGTAATTTTACCTACACCTGCAACCGATTAAAATTAGGCACATGTAATACCAAAGTATCATGCATGGTGACACAAGCTCCACACTAAAGCCTAAAATTAGTCACATGGTCAGTCATGCAAAAGCCTAATGGTCCATTTGGATTGAGGAGGAGTAAAGTAGAGTAAAGTTGGCCCAAAATTAGCTTATTTTCAACTAACTCTACTCTACTCCCTCCACTCCCCCTCCTCCCCTCAATCCAAACAGATCCTAAGAGTCTAAGACCACTCTAATTTATCTCGTCTCACAAAAGAACTAGAAGGACGAAAAATACTCTCGAAGCTCTCTCTAGCTCTCTCCCTCCTCACCTCACGGTTCCAGCAGCTCTAAAGGGGGAAAATATCTATTTGTCCTCAAAATTCTCGTCAAAGACTTAAACTAGAGTGGTTCTAGTAAATCTCTAAGCATAGATAAGGGGAAAACCCAAGTCTTTCACTCAATAATCCATGTAAACCTAGTAATAGTATAATGGTTAGAATTAGCTTGGTGTGGAGGAAATCTCATATAGGAACTAATTTTCAATTCGATGTCATAATTATTAAAATGCTTAATTGGTTGCCTATTAATGCATGTTATCACGTCTAGTATAGGATAAAAATTCCCACATGAAAATAAGACCAATTGCAATTATTTTATGTGTAAATGTGTTAAAACTGGCAGTCTAACAGTTATAGATTCTGTGTTCACACACCAAAAATTATGTAATAAATGAACACATCAAAAATTACGTAATAAATAAATTGTATCCTGTGAATTTGGATGCCTTGGGTAGTTCCTATGAAAGCTAAGAGCCTAAGACACTTATGGTCTTAATGGAATCAGTCTCACATCAATTCGATGAACATAAAAATGATGGTACAATATATGGCATTTTTAAAAAAAATAATAATAATTACAACATGCTGTTAATCCCGCAACTCAAACCCTTTTCTCCTTAGACCCCCAAACACTTTGTACATGGGAAAATGTCAATTCAGCTACAAGTCATTTGACTACAATATATGGAATTGGTCTCACATTAATTAGATGAATGTAAAAATGATGGTACAATTTCTAAGTTGACTGGAATTTTGTCCACGGCAGGTTTGAGAATGTTAGCTTGTATGATTTTTTTAATAAACCATGACCTTGTTCTTTGGCTATGAAAATATTATGGCATCTACTAGACATCAATTCTTGGAATACGCAGTAAATATATAGTGACTGACATACGTAACTTTGAGGATTCAATTCTAAAGCTAGAGTGAATGATTTGAGCTGTAGATAAGTATGCTCAATCATTTAGTAAGTCTATAGGTAAGTTTATACCTTGGTTTCACGGTTTAGTACTCAAAAGAGGGGTTCTAACTTCTAAGCCACTCTATTACTGTTTTTATTTTGCTGTTTTGTTCAATGTGTTTTTGTGTTGCCTAATTGCCTTACGAGAGTATGTGATTGTGGCGCTGAGGACATGTGTATAGTATCGTGATCTGTTATCATTTCCTACATAAGGTACATGAGGTGTTATCATTTCCAACATGAGGTACATGAGGTCTTCCGTTGTATTTTGAATTGTATATGATGTAATTATGGAGCACAATGGGGACAATGAAATGGATACGTATGTTTATGTACTGGAGAATTAGATGCTCTGATGTTATCACTTCTTGATGTTGTGCTAAGCTCTCCATAATATCATATTAAGATAAAGTATAATAATATTTTCTGGATAAGCAAGAGTAAAAGGAAAAATTTTATACACATCTTAGAGGGCTTATCTTAATATATAGCATGTCGGTCCGATTACTAAATCCTAGTTTAGATTTTGGTCACATCACTTAAGATCACCTAAAATACAACACTAAAAAAATTGTACCTAAATTTTTTACCTTATACCAGTATACTTTATTTTTTATTTTTTATTACCAATATACCTAAATAACCCCTATCAAGTATCTGTTTTCACTTGAGAAATGTGTCCTCTTTATATAAGAATATCTCCTTCTCACAATTTTCTTTAATTTTTTAAGTAATACCCAATATCAACATGTCATCTTGTGCACTTAAAAATGATAAAAACCGAATCACAAATCCTACTCCTTGTGATAATTATTGCAATTACATTGCCCACAACTTCATGCTAGAACAGAAATCTTTTACACAGTATCCACTTTATTGTAAAAGTTTGAACACGAGATACTGTAAAAGTTGAACACACAACATAAAACTGTTGTTATTCTCACATCACGTGTAAAGATGGTAGAGTAATATTTTTGAAATTGCTAACTACACGATTGAAAACCCGGCCAGAGTCATATTTCCAACGCCATTAAGCTTGGATCCAGAAAGAGAGATTAGTTGCCTCACTAGCTTGTCTAATACATTATCTGAATCAGGTCCGAACATGGCACCAGTAAGGGTCACCACCCCCGGATTCTGGCTGTTAAGCACTGAGAAAACAGTAGCAGGTTCAAAGCCAGAATTAAAGCAAAAGTGGAGCAGACCCCGGGGAAACACAAACACATCACCTGCCTTCAGGCCAAGTTGGAAAACTTTGTTTCTGGTATCAATGAAACCGGCAACAACATTACCTTTGCTGACAAAGAACATCTCAGAAGCCCTGGGGTGGGAATGAGCCAATACCAGGCCATCCAATTCTAGATCAGTTCTAGCAATTGAGAGCCCAAGAGTATTCAGGCCTGGAAAATCTGCTGCAGTGGCAATGGTTACCGCGGAACGAAATATGTTGTCTGTATTGCCGGTATGGTTCAACTTTGAAGTCTTGAAATCAGAAGAAGCGATGTTTGCTGGATTCTTGCAACTGAAGCCATTGATGAAGACTGTTTGTTTTGCTTGTGTAGCCGTTGGGCAAGTGTCCTGGAGATTATCAAAATCTGCTAAGCAGATATATTCCATGCAAATGAAGATGACAATGCATAAGAGAAGGCAAAAATTCTTCATCTTTGGTTGCTCTTGCGAAGCTCTCTCTATGTCTATATATGACTGACTTCTTTGGTTTTTAAATTTTAAAAAATTTATATAAAATATATTTATACATAAAATGTCTTGAGGTTGGTTGCCCGAAATGGAAGTGACATTGAGGCTTAGAGTTCACTACAGGATTTGGAGTAGATTATGTTGTAAGAATTGCGTTGCTTTAAGAATTGCGTTGCTGTAAGAATTGCGTTCTTGAAATACCAAGATTATTCTTGCGGCTGATATTGCTCCTTATCTTGAAGGTCGGTGATGGAAAATCCTATAATGGACCCCAAACATTTTCATGTCTTTGAAAATCCTTAAATTCTTATTTATAATTCATGAACCTCCAATCTTTCTTGGCATTACAGGAAAGCAAATACACACATCACAGGCCTTTTGAGCATAACCCCTGGAGAAGCAATGTGACTATTGGCTTAATCAAAACTACGGCACCCCCACAAAAGGACATCTCAATTATTAGTTTATTTTTATAAAATTTATAATAATAATAAAAAATAAATAAAAGATACGCTGTCAATTATTAGAGAATCTGTTATTATAGATTGGGGCGTCACTAGCATATTAGCATGTACAATTAAGCCTTGGCATCTCATGTATATGAGTTCTTGAAGTGATTACCAGAAAGTTCTTTTTTTTTTTTTTTTTTTTTTTTTCTTTTTTGGAGATACAGAAGAGTTCAATATTGAGGGTACAAGATTTGTGGGACTAAAAATTCTTCCATCACATGTCTATCAGATCCCTTAATAATAAGGCCTATTTTTCTTTCCTCAATTTCCTCTAGCTACTGCAAGCTATAGAATCATATTAATTTAACCAACCATAAGCCAAAATCTACGCTGCTCAGGAAAAGTCCAGCACTCTGTGGATTGGAGGGAACTTTTGAAACATTTGAACCAATGAGAACTGTGCACAAAGCAAAACCTGTCTATGAACAGCATCCAATATTCTTTAGACTTGCAGAAAGGAGGATCTCATTATTGCAGGAAAACTCCTTAAAAAAAGGGTTCCAACATTATGGCATCCTATGATTGCCATGCATCCGCTCCCTCTGGAGTCTGGACCATGGCTCTGTGCCCTCAGAATTTGAAGATGCACAGGAAATTCGCTGCTTAAAGGGTCTAAAAATTAGCTGCTTTCCAGTTTTCCATTGATTTAAGTCTCACAGAAGCAGCCCAAACACCATATTTTTCCCCTTCTTAGCTATTAGCACTTTGGACCAGTTTGGATTGAGGAGGAGGGAGGGGAAATATAATAGAATTGACCAGAAATTAATAATTAACTCACGTGAAATTTACAAATAGTAAAAAAAATAAGAAATAAACTGGCTTATAAGTGTATCACAAAAAGGCATTTAGTAGTATGTGTAATAATGGTTAAAAATATAACTAGTAAATACCCCCATGGCCCACCCCATCCCATTGTAAGACCATTTGCATCAACTCGCATAAAAATTGTTTATTTTAGCGTAAGAACTTTTTTTTTTTTTTTTAATACTCACTTTTCAAAACAGTCCACATCACAATATCTATTTTACACTGCATTTCATTAAGTTATCAAAAAAAAAAAAAAAAATTTATCATTCGTTTTTCTTTCTTCAAACACAACAACTACCATCCATTCTCTTCCTTCATCAAAGGGATACATAAAGAAAGAATAAAAAACTAAATGTATAATGAATAGTAATAATGTAAATTTACACGATTATTATATCAAACTTATAAATTTACACAATTATACACTAACTAATATGAGTCATTTTTTTAGCAAAACTACGTAAATTTTACATATTTTCCTATTTTACACTAATGTGAGTGCTCTAACCATCCGAATGCAAATGTGAGTGCTCTAACTATCCGAATGCAAGGACAGGTCATTAGATACTACATAGCAAACATAGTGGGAATATAACTAATAAAAATAAGTAATAATGTAGTAAGCACCACAAATCAAAATTCAATGGTTATGCGTGTCAAGATAAATAATCTTCCAATCCACATCCACAAGGGCAATAATAGCATTGAGGAAACTTCTTGAGCAGTCATACGCTGAAAAGGCCTCAACAATGTCAATAAAAATTTAATTCAAAATAAAATACAAAGTAATACAATCCTAAACAGTACTTTAGATTTCAACATCCAGGGGTAAGCCACAGGCCAATCAATGAGGTGAGGAAGCCTACATTCAAGACATCCTGTTCAATTCTGAGTGTCACAATTGGTATAACAGTTGTTCTTAGGGTCATGCAGAGAAGCTTTGGCTGTATGCACATCTGAGCATGTCAGAATCTCTGAGATGAAATTTATCAAAGAGCAGAGCCCACCCAAGAAGTTATGATCAATAACACCATTGCCTTTAACAACATGGGCAAAATCAACAAGTTTAACTTCAGCACCAGAACTCATTTCTTTCACTACTGATTCCTTCTCATACACCATAAGAACTGAACAAGAATAGAAATGTAAAATTGTTTGATGCTCAAACCATTCTTTGAGCTCCAGCAGTTGTGCCAAAATTCCACCAGAACCACCATAAACAGTTGATACAAATGTACAATCAGGGTCCACACCTGAATCTGCAGATGAGTTAGAAGAAACAAACTGCCTCAGGACTAACCTAACTTCCTCCGCAGTAAATTTTTGGATAAGCTTCCTATCAGGCTTCCAAAACCCTGATCCTTTGCTCTCAATCTGCAACCCAGATATCCTAAACCCCAGTGCAAGGCTCGATGTTTCTCTGTCTTTCATAAAGCACCGTTGGATATAGTCCTCTGATGCTTGAGGGTACCATGTTCTGGATCCTATCTTAATGTCCATGATAGATGGATTGAGGTGACCAGAGACGATATCTTGCAACACAAGATGAAGTTGCTGCCCAGACCCATCGGATGCCTCTATAAGCTTAGTGCCATGAAAAATAGGAAAGAATCTGCGGATGTGATTTGGAATATTAGTGTCGGAAGAGACTAATGATGTATAGAAGGCTACTTCTATGGACCCACGACCATCACTTTGAATAGGCTTGTAGAATTTCCCTGAATCATCTATCAAAGGACCGAGCTTTCCATCACCGGCCTGGTGGCCAGCAACCTGATGATCTGGGACCTTAAGCATGTTACAGAGGATAAGAAACAAGTGCCTCCTACAGACTTGAATGGATATTCCACTGTTAAACATTTTATGAACATAAAAAAATATGAAGACAGCATAATAAAGAACGGCAATGGTCTCCATATAAAACAAGCAATAAAATTGTGACCACCATTTTAGAACGAACTTCATTGATGGAAACAAGATATCAACAATCATAAACCCTTCCAAGCATCCATCAAACCCCTCGCCAAGGAAATCAGAGAAAAAATATATATGATTCAATCTGTTTATTCTTTTTTCCACAAAGAAAAATAAATCTTCAAGTTATGAAAAATAACTTCAAGGATACAGAACAAGAAATGGAATAATAATTAGAATTAAGCACTCTTAAATTCTGATTCTCAAGAAGTCATAACTTTTGAAAGCTCAAATAGTGAAAAACACTATTGCTTGTTTAGACCCCCAATTCTTAATTACGGCTTGATTAATTTTAATCTAAAAAACTTGATGTGGAATATACGTGATTAGCAAATTAATCAATCAAAACATTCAACAATTGCATGGATGAACAAATAAGTGCAATGCTAAAATGTAAAGGGCAGTAGGTAAAAAAATAGCAAACCCAAGATAGCATGGCGATGTGTTATCGAAGAGGAAACCGAAGAACTCGACGAAAAACCTCTCTGCGACCTTCCAAGTCGAAATGATCCACTAGTGAAAAACAAGGAAATAAATCCCATTTGGTCCCATTACAATAAATCCCACAAAATACAAGGAAGCAAATTAATGCAATTAAAACACTTTTTGTTATGGAATAAAGCCAACATAAATGTTATGTGAAAAGCAATAACTTAAAAACTTTGATCAATACAGATAATTTGTTCTTAGGGCAAATTACAGTAAACCCACCTGTGGTTTGGTCTATTTACACTTTGCCTACCTATGGTTTAAAACTTAACATTTTGCCCACCTATACTTAACTCTGTTTGATCCCCGTTACCTACCTCAGCCTTAGACATTAGAAAAACACATTTTTATACAAATTTATAACATAATATGGATCAAAAGTGAAGCCCCTTAGAAAACTCCTCACAAGACCTAGAAACTTCGAAATCCCCTCTTTGAATCTGATCTAGAAATCGTGTTACATTTGCAATCCATCACATTAAATCAATTAAGAACAATAATGAATGGGTCAAACCAGCTGAGCCAATATTTGGCAAAATCGATAGCAATATTGGTGTTTGGAAGCAATGACTACCTCAACAACTACCTCTTGCCATCCCTCTATTCTTCCAGCTACACCTATAGCCCCCAGATTATGCAAACCTTTTACCCAATCGCTATACCCGCCAAATTTTGATATATTTCACAATTTTATTTTCTCTATCTTTTTTCTCTTTTATAAATTCAATGAATCATTTAGAATATATATGGGTCTTTATAAACACAATAATAATTTAGAGACTTTAACCTTTGTGTGGGATTAGTGAACAATTTATATGAAATGGTTCACTGCATGCATTGCAGGCACTGTACGGTATGGGATTAAGGAAGTTCTTATTAACAAGAGTGGAACCGCTTGGTTGCATCCCATACCAGAGAGCTAGTGGTCAAGCCCAGCCAGGAAGGTGTACTGTGGATTATGTGAATCAGATTCTTGGTACCTTCAATGATGGGCTTAGATCGCTGGTCACTCAGCTCAACACCAACCACTTGGGTGCTTCACTCGTATTCTTGTAACATGATTTCTAGATCAGATTTAAAGAGGGGATTTCAAAGTTTCTAGGTCTCGTGAGGAGTTTTCTAAGGGGCTTCATTTTTTATCCATATTATGTTATAAATTTGTATAAAAAGGTGTTTTTCTAATGTCTAAGGGTGAGGTGGGTAACGGGAACCAAACGGAGTTAAGCACATGTAAGTAAAGTGTTAAGTTTAAACCACAGGTAGGCAAAGTGCAAATGGGCCAAACCACAAGTAGATTTACTGTAATTTGAACTTGTTCTTAAGATACCATCAATTAAATGTTTCAAATGTTTAGACAGTCCCTAAATGCATTCTCACCTCAAATTCTGCATTGAGGAACTCTGAACTAATAACTTTTACTCTTTTTTTTTTAAGGCTGCGTTTGAATTGGCAGTAAACGATTTCAGGAAATCATTTTCTGTAAAACCCGCGTGTTTGGCAGCTACGGAAAATAGAATTTCCGGAAAATGATTTCAGTTTGACCGAAATTTTACTCCTTTGACCCGGAAATGGTTTTACACTTTCATTTTACCTTCAAACCATTTTCGGGTCACGCGCAGAAGAGAGAGAGAGCGAGAGAAAGAGAGAGAGAGACAGCACGGAAGAGAGATCGCACCAGCACCCAGCACCGGCGAAGGCGAGATCAATCCACATCCAAGAGCTCCGACGAACCCAAAAAACCCAAGACCGAGCTCGTTCGTCGAGCAATGCCCCAATCGTCAGATCGCGAACCCATTCCTCAGATCGTCGAGCTCGTCCGTTGAACCCATTCCTCAGATCGCGAACCCATTCCTCAGATCGTCGAGCTCGTTCATTGAACCCATTCCTCAGATCGCAAACCCATTCCTCAGATCGTCGAGCTCGTCCGTCGAACCCATTCCTTAGATCGCGAACCCATTCCTCAGATCGTTGAGCTCGTCCGTCGAACCCATTCCTCAGATCATGAACCCAGATCGTCCCCCCGAGATCGTCCCGCCAAATCACCGATCTACTTGCTCTCTGATTTTTGGGTTGATCTCTGATTTGATGAATTTTTTTTTGTTGGGTATTGAGAATTTGGGTTTTGGTGAATTTGGATTTTGTTGGAGTTGATGATATATTTGTTTGGAAGCTGAGAAAATGCAAGAAAATGTGAGAAACATGATAAAATTGGGTTTTTTAGAGTATTTTCAAGAATACAACCAAACACCAGAAAATATTTTTTAGAAAATATTTTGGAATGCAACCAAACACTGGAAAATATTTTCCTTTCCTGAAAATAGCATTTCCGGAAAATATTTATTTTCCGAAAAACATTTTACACGAACCAAACACAGCCTAAAATACAGCTACTATAGTACTATACCCCCTTTTTATGGTTAGTTGATAAGACTGCTCATGCATGATTGGCATATAAACTAGTACATGGTCCAAGAGAAATGATGTTGTGATATCTAGCATTTCTTAACCTAGGAGAAAATTTCTCATATTCATAAGATGTCTATAGAAGGATATCTTAGTAATGAGATCACTCCAAATCCAAATCAACAAAAATCTCTAAAGGAAGATGAGTTGTGTATTATTGTTCAAAAACAAAAGAAAACATCAAGCGTATTCATGCTATCCAAATTCCTATGAAACAAAATTTTAATAGCTATTCCTAATGTAAAGCATGTTTGGACACTTCAATCTCACCCACTATTTATTTATGTAGTCTTCCCCTTTGGAGAAATACAATCTGTGGGCCCAATACCATAATGGTTGGCTACAAAAGGAATTATTAACCCTGGTTCTTCTTGCAAACAAGACAGGTATACATTTTTGCAATAAGAAAGCCCAAAATGGCCGTAGCTGCAGTTTCCAACAAATATAGTCCATTGATATACTACTATGAACATAATTTTCAGGCAAAGAACTAAGGAAGTCAACAAATATACATCATATATTTACATTGAAGGGAATTGAGCTGAACAATGCATGTCCTGATGCAACAATTGCATATAGTTAGAGAATGGATGGCTTGCATACCCAAATCATATTTTTTACTTTTTGAATTATGTGATAGTATTTATCTATAAAATTTATGATTTGTCATCTATTGACTCATTAAAACACAAAATGCTTTAAATTGTGGAGCAAAAACATTTATAGTATATTAATCATAATCAAAACAAGAGGATTATCCATCCCACTCATATAATAAACCTCAATCAAGCAGAGAGAGTGATGGTGTTACTGGTATCTGGCAGTGGCAAATTCAAGCAATAAGAAAGACCAAAACTTATTCTAAGAAAGGGAAAGAACCATAAAGAAAAAGAAAATAAAAACAAAAATGTACCTTTACCAATCAGCTCTAAGCAGAGATCAAGTTGGAAGGATCTGTTCTCAAAAGAATAAAGGAAGCTGCGTGTTATTATTGAATCAAAAATTGGAAATGGAGGTAGGCGCAGTCACAATTTCCTCAAGTAAATGTAATGCACATGCAACACATCATCAAAAACTAATTGAAGGCACGTAACAGCCATGTCAGACTCTCCAACCGGAGGATTGGGCTTGTGAGAGAATGTTGCTTTTTCAAAAATAATTTGTGAAATTGCCAATGAGCTCTAGCTCATCTAGCCCCCTTCCTACACCTATAATAATGGGATGGAGGGTGAGGTTGTGAATTCAAGACCCATTTGGTGCTTTACCAATAATAAAAAAAATAAAAATAAAAAAGTTGACAAATTACCACACTTTGAAACTTGTTTAAGAATTTATTGTTATTTAAAAATCGTGTCTTGTGTCTTGAACTTGAAGACTCAATTTCTTCCTTTAAGTTGATGTGGTAAGCACGACATGAAAGCATCAAAGAAAATGTCCATGTGAAAATTGTGTCTTCAACACATGATATTAGTAAATTATACACCAGAAAAAAATTACGCTAATAAAAAACCTTAAGGGCCCATTTGGATTCAGGTGGAGGGAGGAAGAGTAGAGTAGAATTGGCAAGAAATTAGCCTAATTTTTGGCCAACTCTACTCTACTCCCTTCCACTCCCCCTCCTTTCCCCCTCAATTCAAACAGACCATAAGATTACAACAAATGGTCTTCCAAAAATAAATTATATACCAACAACCCGACACTTACAAACCCAAAAATTTCTGTGCATGAAACAAATTATATACCAACAATCCGACATTTATAAACCCAAAAATTTCTGTGCATAAAACAAAATTATATACCAACAACCCAGCAAGAAGGAAAAAAAAAAAGACAAAGAAACAAAGTTAAATCATTGCAAGAATTTCACACTATGCACAGTAATCATAGGGCTGTCAATCAAGAATAGCTACTAGTGTAAGCAACACCAAACTAATAACTCCAACATTAAACTTTTGATTTCCTATAAATTGCTAACAAAGATATCCATGTATTGCTCTTAGTTGGCACAACTTATCAATAATCTTTATATCAAAATAGACCCTATCATTTTCACACACAGTTCATCGTCAGTGATAACTTACCACTTGTCGCAGTGAATATAATCATTTAACCTTTTTTTTTTGGATAAATAAATATAATCATTTAACTATTATTTTAACACTCTTACTCATGCCAAAGAGCCTTGTAGCTGAACACTTCAGCCCCTTGGTGTTTCCAAAGGAGAGATTCGGGGTTCAAATGCCCCCTCCCCTAACTATTAAATAAACTATTACTCAGCGATTTCTAAATTTTTTTTTTTTTTTTTTTTTTAATTTTTGGTTTGGAGACAGTATCCTAGCTCAGATCACCTACTACCTATGATGTATTTTTCCAATTTACAACAATATTGAAGAAATGAAAAAGAGAATTCGGGTATAGAAGATGGCAGAAAAGTGTAGCTCACTATGAACTAATTTAATATAAAAAGGTTTGATGAAAAGTTTATGGCAATGCTGCAAAAAAATACAGACGTAGTTAAATCAGTGAATGAAGAAATAGATCTAGTTCATATAAGTTTATATGGAAAACAAAGACGCTTATCAATAAGAAGAGATTCCTATATTACGATTTTTAACATTTTAAGAAAAACAATCTTCGAACATCGATGTAAATTAGCACATCGATTCAAGGCAGGCATGACGTAATTGAATAAATCATACGAAATTAGAGCTATTTGAAACAACCAACCAAAATAAAAAGTTGATAGATTTTGAGAATGGTGGAAGGAGGAGGTTACCTATTTGAAAATGTCTCAAATAAAATAGAATAGAGACTTTGTATTTCCGTTTCTTGCCGCCGTAATCTGTAAGGATGGGCGACCTGCAGATCCACTCGCGGCCGCGGGTTTCCCTCTTTCAGATTTTTCTAACTTTGAGCCACGTGAGTGAAGTGGGAGGACACGAAGTGGTGTTTTTTGTGCACTAGATAAGGGATTTTATATATATATATATATATATATATATATATATAAATAATAGTAAAAACCAAACTATTTTGTTAGTTAACATGGTTTTAAAACTATGTAGGGATCTAATAACTCAAGACCAAAGAACTCGATTTTGGAATGCTAAATCAAGTACATTGCACTTGATTTCAACACCATGCTGCAATTGATGTGGAGATTTGTTCACGTAGGCATGAAAATCGAGCCTTATAGAGTCAATTCTTTTTAATTGAAATCGAGTCTGTAAGGCTCGATTTTAGTATCCAGCAATTCTTACCACCAAATACTCAATGGCAAAGCACCAGAAAAGCAATAATGAAGCAACCCAAGTGGCGAAAGCTTTAGGTGATGTCGGCAAAGGCTTCAGGCGAGGGAAATCCAATCCGATCAAGTATTTGGTTTTGTTCATGGGTTTGGGGGGCGTGGAAGAACAAGAAAGTTCATCTCCATTTCTTGAAGGAAGCAAAACTAAATCGAGTCCTATGGACTCGATTTCTATATTACATAACTCGAGTTTGGTGCCTACGTGGCCCAAGTATCCACCTTAGCTGTTGCACGATAAGAAAATCAAGTAAGTTATACTTGATTTATAACTCCAAAAATTCTTTGGCCTCAAGTTGTTAGATACCTAAATAATTTTAAAACTATGCTAACTAACAAAATAGTTTTAATTTTTATTGTAATTTTCAAAAAAAAATCCCTAGAAAAGATATTATGGATTTGTTTGAAAATGAAATGTCAGTCACGTGATTGCGTGGGTACACACACTGTTGTGTTTATTTTTTATTTTTTATGTTTGTGTTGGTCCACTTTGGCTTGTGGGCCACAGCACTTAAGCAGAGAGAGATAAATAAGTCTTGCAACATATAAAATGGCACAACAAATGTCACAACTCGTCAATATAATAAGTTGTAATTGATAAAGAAGTAACGATAAATCCATGTGAAAACAATTCTCCACCTATCAGACCTCGCCACATCAGCAAATTATGACATTTATTGTGCTACGTAAGCACTAGAAGGGCTCGAGAGAGAAAGATCTGAAAGGCAGAAAGCAGAGATTTGCAGAAAAGAGAAAAGGCAGAAAGCAAAGGGAGCCCCACTGCATCTGCTGCCACTAATCCACTGTTGTAATTGTGAGTGGATGTGGATCCAGGGAAATTCTTAGCTAGCTAGTCCCGTGGATCCATGCTGCTAGTCTAGATTCTAGACAAGTGTCCTCCTCCAATACCCGATTGCTTGACACGTAGCTCCATCATCATGATGAAGCGGTTGTTAATTGTAATTGCACTTTGTTGCTGTGCAATCACTCCAGTCATTACATCTCCAAATCCATCTCTATCTCCATCTCCTTCTCGGCCCCACAACTCCACTACTTATCCCCCTCCTGTTACATTAGTGCCCAATATGGTGGTATGATCTCTCCTTTTCCCTAACTTTTTACTTTTTACTACGTTTTTTTTCTTATTCTTTTTTTTATATGTTCAATGGATGTAATTGCTCTTGGTCTATGTCTTGCTGTAATTTGTGTCATTCTTCAACTTCAATTTAATTTGCATTTCCGACATATGCCAAAAGTCAACGTTGCTCTTTTTCCTTTTTATTCATTGATGATAGGGGAATTATACTTTACCGGTTTGTCTACTAACTCGTTGTTTCATCTTTAACGCGTTACTCACATGTGCTGCACTCCGTTACCCCCCTCATATTCTGCCGTTACTCTAACAATGGAGTGTGTTTTTTTTTTGAGAGAGGCGTGTTTGATCTTTCATGGGTTGTGTTTTTGATAAGAAAGTTGTTAGAGTAACGGCAGAATATGAGATGGGTAACGGAATGGTAACGGAGTGAATCACATGGATAAAGTTTCAAAAATGATACGTACGTTAAATTTGGGTTGGTAAAGTGTAATTCCCTTGATCATATATTAATTTTAGCTCTTTTGATTATTTGTCGATATATTATTTCATCAACAAACTTGTTCCTTCTACTCTTGCACCACCTCAACTTTCAGATTTATCCCATCCTTATCTTCAATTATGATCATGATTTTGATAGTTCTAAATTTTAGTAAAATAAGCCTGTTTCTTAAAATCTGGCACTCATGTTTGTGAATACCTCAGCAAAATATCTCTGTTATGGATATTAATTTTTATTTTAAAAAAAAGAAAAAAGAAGACGGTTAATCTCATCATTTGAGAATATGTTAGACATACATTTTTTTCATCATATTCGAATGAAATATATGATATATCACTAAATGAAGACCCGGAAATGACTAAAAATGTGTTCATGGCCACACGGAATTTTTTTATGGTATAATATACTGAAATATCTTGTAGACGTGTATGGTGCTGAAGGCTTTATTAAGGCTTACTTGAATTGAGTTCACTTGAATTTTCAAATTTCACCACATTAAAAATTTTTCAAAATATGTCGCTCTATGCTAAACTGGAAATCACCAATGCTTTAATTACTTACTGTGGTGCTAAACTCCATTTGTTTTTGCACCCTAACTTAAATAAAACATGTGAGAACTTATATAAAATAAAAAAATAAAAAAAAATCTGGAAAATGTTCCATCAGAAAGTTCAGGTACATTTGGATAGTTTCACATTCAGGTAACGCCTATTAAACAATAAGGCAAAGTACAGGTACAGCTGCTTGTCTACCACATTCTCTTATAGATTAATCTTGTGTTGTTTGATCAGGACAGTAAGAATAATGGTGAGTGTCCGGAAAAGATTAATGAAGTTGCATCCCTTAGATGTGCATTTGAGTTATTTGATGCCAACTTCTTCAACGATAAAAAGGTGACTTTTTTATAACTTGTAATACTGGTGTTTTGGTGTTGCTTTATATATGTAAATTACAAAACAATCCATGTTGTAATGGTAATTTTAACTTTAACTCAAACAAGTATCTAAAGTCTCTTATCTAATTTAGATTCTGGAGATTGTCAAGGGAGTGAAGGAGCTCAATATCCCTATTATCAGAGCTAATCGGAAATTAGTTGCTTCTGTTAATGGAGGGCTGCATAATCCATCTGTTTTGGTTTTCAATCCTGAGTGGAGCACTGAGCAACCACAAAGCATAGGCAAAAGATTTCATTACCCTTCTCTCATTGGCACTAAGAGACCAAAAAATGAAGAAGATATTGCTTTCATGAGTGTAAGTCTGTTGCCTCCATGCTCCTCTCTCTAGGTCTCCCCTGCTTCCCAATGAGTTTAATTCATCTTATGATCTTACGCATATCTTCAGCCAATGTCTTGATTTAACAATACTAAATAGATTTAAATTCTATGAGGACTCCCTATAAAATCCCTTAGGACCCTTACACTGTCCAATTGTATTTTGTCACATTAGATTTTTTTTTTTTTTTTTCAACTCCACATATAAACACAGTCCTAATAGAAATATATTAACCACTGTAGGTTGCTTCTTGGAGACCATCGTAAGCCCTTTTGGGCTATGACCTGGCAAAATCTTAAAATGGGATTGTGTGACCAAAGGTAAACCATGTGGATTATTTTTAGGGCTCAAAATGAAATTTAGAGAGGAGGTTCTTTTTTTTATTTTTCCCCTGTTTTTGTATCTTTTCTTTTAGTAAAAATCACCTAGATAAATTAGTTTTAAACATGAAAAACAAGTCTTACAATATTTGTAGAAAATAGAGAAAAATGAAATAGGCAATCAAACCCGTGTCCTCTTTTCCCTTTTAACATGGAGCTACTTATTCTTATTCTTTTTTTTTTTTTAAATGAAAAATTAATGTGGCAAGATGTAATTAGATGATGTAAATAGGGGGTTTTATCTAAAATGCTAAATTGTAAATCGTGAAAGATATTCTAAGAAATTGATTCCATTTTGGCACACCAAAAGCAATAGTTTTAATCTACCAAAAATTATGAAAAGTAAAGTAATCAACTCTGTTAATGTACAAATCTTAGCCAAACCATTCAATTTCTTATGTCGGTTGGTGCAATTGAATAAACACTCATACTTTTCTAAATTTTGACTAACCTTAAGTTTTTGAAATTTTTGGATTGCTCCCCACTCAAATGTATATGCTCTACCATGCTGCTTTTGTCTCATTTATAATTTTTTGTTGCCTGTTGTTCAGGTTCTTGAATTAGGGGAACTGATTAAAACAAAACAAATTACTTCAGAGGAGCTTACTCACATTTTCTTGCAGAGGTTGAAAAGGTAGTAGTGAGCAGAAAAACAGCCCTGGTTTCTTTATTTTCATATTGTAATATTTAAGATCTCTTACTAATAAGACATTGTGAAAATACACCAGGTACAATCATGTTCTTGAAGCTGTGGTCTCTTATACTGAAGAACTAGCATACAAGCAAGCAAAACATGCTGACGAGTTGCTTGCCCGAGGGGTGTATTTGGGTATACATCTTCTTTTCAATTATTGCAACATACCATCACCCTAATAGAATGATATAACAATTTCTTAGGTTGTTTGTTGGGTGGTAAGGGTCAGGGATGTGCTGTTTACCTTAATGGCATATAAATTCTCCCTTATATTCTCAGAGCATGCCAGCCAAATGATCTGGGATTTTTTTGTTGATAGAGTGAAAGGTCACCTATCGGCTATTGGTTTGATGTTCTACCACTGTACTGCTAAATTGTAGATGCTGGTTCCTTCATTATCTTAGCAAAAGTCCCCATAATTCAAGCCAGCTTTTTGAATTGAACTGGATATGTGCGTTTGGATGTAGCTTTTTGCTATAATCTTATTTGCTTATTTGCTAAAAGTTGGTTAAAAGTATAACTAAAAAGCCAAAAGAAAAAGCTCTTGTCAAACAGACACAGATCATGTAACTATACAACTGTACGTTTATCTGCTAACTGTATGCAATATCCTTTTTAATAATTTAGGTCCAGTGTGTGCCATTGAGCTCTACCTCAAACAGCATCCCCCCACCCTCATCCCCACTTCCCAGAAGAAGAAACCAAAAAAAAAAAAGGAAAGGATTGATGGTAAGTGCATGGAATCCAAACCCAATGAGTGCATATGAAAACTTCAATCAGAAAATAAATAAATAAATAAAAAATAATTTAGGGTAAGTATCTTGTATGTATGGGGAGGGGGATGCAGCAAAGAAGCAGCAACCTACTGGAACAACTCATGATATTTTAAAGAAGGCTCCGTTTTTATGGAACATCACCTTCATTTTGAAAATGCCACTTTCTGATTTTTTTTTTTTTTTTTTATTTTTATTTTTATTTTTTGTGTATGTCTCCATTTAATTTTGGTTACGCTTTCTTGTGATTTAGGTCCTCTCCATGGAATCCCTTATGGGTTGAAGGATATAATTTCAGTACCCCATTACAAAACAACTTGGGGTTCAAAAACTTTTAAAGATCAAGTTATTGACATTGAAGCTTGGGTATACAAGAGGTATTGAGCATGTTTTAAAATGTAAAATTTTCAACTAGAAAGTACATCTTAAGTTTTATTTTGATTGCAGAGTTATGACTTTGCTTAATATAGGTTGAAGGCTGCAGGGGCAGTTCTTGTTGCAAAGCTTGTTGCTGGATCTCTGGCATATGATGACATCTGGTATGGCGGTAGGACAAGGAACCCATGGAACATTGAGGAATTTACAACGGGTTCATCAGCTGGGCCTGCTGCATGCACATCAGCTGGTATAGTTTAAATTTTGATTTGTTAAAACTTTTTATTCCCTTTCATCTGTTTTGGGGTCTGCTTGGCTTAACGGCTCTCTAGTGTGCTTTTCATTGTTGTAAGTAATTGGGAAAAATTAAATTTTATACCCTATAATTTAAGGGTCTAACAAATTAAACCATATAATTTTCAAAAGTAACAAATTAAAGCTTGAAGTTTCAAAAAATACCAAATTAAACCTTATAGTTTCAGGACTAACAAATTAAACCATGGAGTCTTGATATGACAAATTATTGATTGTCCTAAAGCTTAAGCTATTAGGAAATGGTAAATTTAATTATTTAATCTTTTTTTTTATAAGTAATAAGAATCATATTAATCATGAAGAAAAAAACGAAAACAGCAAATACAAGGTGTTTATGATGGTGAACACAAGAAATAGCAACAAAAAACAACAAAGATAAGAAAAGCAACTGAAGGAGCAATACTAAGGGAAGTAAGAAACTCCAGAGAAGACGAACAATTTGAAGAACTCCAAATAATATGATTAGATTAGATTATTAAATTTAATCATTTAATCTAACACTCCCAATTCTTGTGTGGCTCTTTATTAAGTGTGCCCTTATTAAGTGTGGCCAACATGTAGTAATTTTTTAAATGGAAAGTAAGGTGCTCTGCTATCAATATAAATTACAGTTGTCCCAAAAGTTTAAACTGTTAGGAAATTGTGAATTTAATCTAACACAATAAGTAACAAATTAAACCCTCATCATATATCAAACTCCAAAGTCAATGTTGGTTCACTTAAGTGAGTTAGGTTTAATTTTTTACTTTTTGAAGCCTCATAGTTTAATTTGTTACTTACTTTTGAAACTATAGTGTTTAATTTGTTACTTTTACTTTTTAAAACCCCAGACTTTAATTTGTTACTTTTGAAACTATAGTTTGTTACATGGGTTTTACTTTCCCTAAGTAGCTTGTATGCATTTGTTGAGGTTGGAAACTTGCCGCACTTCATACCACAGTTTCTTCCTTATAACCAGCAGTTGAACTTGTTACAGATTTATTTGAAGAATTTTTTATAATAAAAAAAAAGTGCTTTGCTTCAACTGAAACATTATTTATATCATCTCAGGTATGGTTCCATTTGCAATTGGTTCAGAAACAGCTGGCTCAATCACGTATCCAGCTGCTCGTTGTGGTGTGACAGCATTAAGGCCAACATTTGGTAGTGTTGGTAGAACTGGTGTAATGAGCATATCTGAAAGCCTGGTACTACACCAATTTTCTTTTTGCATGCCTTTTAGTTAACAGGGGTGCAGTTACTAGTTGAATTTACATATCATCTGTTTACCAGGATAAGCTTGGCCCATTCTGTAGAAGCGCCACAGATTGCACTGTTATTCTGGATACTATTCGAGGAAGGGATCCAGGTGATCTCTCATCAAGAGACAGTCCCCTTGATGATCCATTCTTGGTTGACATCACCAAACTTACTGTTGGATATCTTGATGATGCCGAGATGGAGGTTTGGTAGTCCATTTTGTTTCCCTAAAGTTGAAGCTTGAAGCTCCACATAAGATGACAGTGACCACCCTTCATGGATGCCATTGCTTCTTCTTCTTTTCTCTTGTTTAAACCCTTCAAGTTATTCCTAAACTTTCTTTGGATGGAAATTTCAGGTTGTTCGAGTTCTTGCATCAAAGGGTGTTAATGTGATCCCATTCAACCTGAATTACACAGTTGACTCTGTTCAAGGTATCCTGAATTTTACGATGGATGTTGATATGTTGTCTCACTTTGATAAGTGGCAACGCTCAGGGCAGGATGATGATTATGAAGCTCAAGATCAATGGCCCATTGAACTACGTCGTGCACGCATGATACCAGCAGTAGACTATGTTCAGGTTTTCATCTGATTACCATCTAGAGTGATAGGAGCTTTCAGTCTTAATGTGGTTGATTAATTATTTTACAGAATTTTTTTGTAATATATCGTATACTATAGAAATAGAACAAAAGTATGACATAAACCTTATGGCATAATCTTCAAATGAGCTTTGTTTTCTAAAGTTCTTGGGCTAAGTAATTCAACAATAGATTTTAGTTCTCTAGCAGAGTAGACTGAGTAGCTTTTACATGAGGTCTTTGTAATTGGTGAGGGGATTTGTGGTCTCTAGGTAGCCTCAATATCCAACATAAATAAACCACATTACATCCATCATCTCTCAATCAGGAACCTTGAGTTCCCCTCCATTTTCAGTTATTCCCTTGTTGATAAAATTTTTCCTATAAAAAATTGATAGCAGAATTTGTTGTAAGTGGACCCCAGATTCTGAGCAACTAATCTACCAGTAGGCACAGAGGGTTTATATAGTCTGATGGCAGAAGACAGTGTTCATATTTGAGTACTCAAATCCGTGTAGGAGAAACTACTGCAGCTGATGTAGGCAAAATTTACTAGGTCTGCAGTGTCATCCTGCAGAATCGTCACAAACATGTCCAGAACACATCTTCACCATAAAACTTCTGACCTTTGATTTCTAAGGTTGACAAGATGATGATGTTAGGATTAAGTAGCTTGTTGTTCATAAAAGTGTTAAGCTTTTATTTAAGGTTGAATGGAAATGCATTGACACTCTTGGGCATGAGTTTGTCAAATCCAATAAAAATTTGTGCTGATCGCCATAGATTTTTTATTTATTTTTTATTTTTATTTTATATATAATTGTTTATTTTAGCTCTTCATATAACATTAGTAGTAGTAGTATAAAAGGTCACGTCAATTAAGTAACAGAGAGTATGACTTCGATTGAAATAGAATGGAAAAAAAGAATACACGTGGCCAATCTTGACTAATCTGTTGAGGATATATAGTTAGTCCCAAAAAATTTGGGACTAAGGCTTGGTTGTTGTTATTGTATATAATCATGTTGTATTGAATGGAGTTATTGTTCTTATTTGAGCTGTTTTGTAAGTTTAAGTATCAAGCTTTCAATTTTTGCCCACAGGCACAAAGAGCACGAGGAAAGTTAATCCAGGAAGTAAGAGAAATTTTTACTGTTGATGCGTTCATTGGCAATGCAACTGACTGGGAGAAAGTTTGCATGGGAAATCTCGTGGGTCTGCCTTTAATTGTAGTCCCAACAGGATTTAAAAATATATCAAATCCACCTTCTAGTGGCAGCCGACGGAGAACCACCATCACCACTGGCATATATGCACCCCCTCATCACGATCACATTGTAAGAATCTTTAATTGTTTCTCCTTTATTAATTGATTCAGATAGCAAGTAATCAATATATTAAGTTCCAAATCTGATAATTCTGGAGGGTCTCACCTATGCTTTGCTGCATGAGGTTTTTGAACCATTCTTTCCCTGCTCAATTAATGGATTGTTCAATTAGATTGTTGATATCAGATGAATTTAGTGACGTCTCACGCTATCTAGTAATTCCTAGAAGTATTAAAGTTTGGTAAAAGTATGAGCTGGTGGTTTCCATTTGTTATGCACAATGACCTAGAACCAAGCTGATTGATCTTTTTTACCTATGTTGCAGGCTTTAGCGCTGGCAATGGCTTACCAATCAGTTACTGATCACCACAAACAACGCCCACCTATTAATAATCTTGGGCCAAATGACTCAATTCCAAATCCACCTACAGTTACGTCCCCTCCCAGAGTATTGCATTTCTGATGCCACCCACTCCCAGGCTAAAATGATAATTCACCAAATTTATTAGGTGCATATTGTGCTTTTGCCAACATTTTATTATTTCTATTAATATTTATAGCTTGTTTGGAAGAGTAGAGTAGAAGGAGAGAGAGTAAGTTAAATTATTTTACTTGGATGTTTTTTAAGGGAGGAGGAGGAGGGATTTGGAGGGGTTTGGAAGGATTCTAACTACTTCTAACCCATAGCATTAGTGTTTGTTTGATTTGGCTTCCCTCCTTCCCCCCCCCCCCCCCCCAATCTTTTTAAGTGTATTTGTTTAATGTATCACTTTATCTATATTAAAAATACAAAATTTTCTAATATTTTTTACTTAAATGAAAGTAAGATTTATTTGTTAAGGGGGGAGGACCACGGAAATGAAATTATGATAAACCACACAACTTATCTTATCTTGTTTGATTTGTCTTCCCCCCACCCCACTTTTTACATGTATTTGTTTAATGTATCACTTTATCTAGATTAAAAATACATTTTTTTTCTAATATGTTTTACTTAAATGAAAGTATGATTTATATTTTTGGTTGAGAGGGGAGGATCACATAAATGAAAGTACGATAAATCACACAAGTTATCTTATCTTGTTGGTTTAAATTTAGGATTCCAATGAAACAACCATTAACAATAAAAATGTCATGGTATCGTAAACGCTAAATGGGATCACGAACAAAGAGGCATCAATCTCTGTAATTATACAATGTGTTGCCACAGAACTAAAATGTCGATAAATATAACTTAGTTGTGGCTATGATCATAGTAATTTTAGAGCAAGACAGTATTTGATTGTTTTTAGGGTGAGACACGACATACTTCATAATACCTTAGATGGTGGAGTATGATTAGTGTAACATTGATTTTATATGGACCATCACTTATATTTTATGTGAAAATTTAATTATACAACTTTTATATCACAATTTTTAACACAACACAAAAGAGATAATGGTGGAAAAAAATTATGACTCTTTGTAAAAGTGATGGAAAATATGTCAATTACTTACAGTCAACTGCTTTATCAAATTGTGGCAAAATTTTTTACAGTCAACTGCTTTATCAAATTGTGGCAAAATGTATAGTCATAGTAAAGCTATACCTCATTAAAAGCATAAAAGGCCAAACCTTTATGGTTTGTTCCTCTTGTAATTTTAGTGCAATGGATAAGAAATGAAAACGTGTATAGTACATATTATGCGGGAAACATAAAATAAAGTTAAAATAACTTATGGCTAAATGAAAACGTGTATACATATTACACGGGAAACATAAAAATAAAGTTAAAATAACTTATTCTCTGCCAAAAAAAGAAGTTAAAATAACTTATAGACTAAATTATTGTTGTACATTAAATAAAAATTTATGTTTCTAAAGAGTTGTACTAGCAAATAAGCTTGAAAAAAAAAAAAAAAAAAAAAAAAAAAAGGAATTCAAACACGTACAGTATATAGAGAATTAAGAATTAAATATAATATGTTAGGTAAAAAAAATCCTAATTTTCTCTATAAATATGGTTTCTTTTATTGTTTATTTTTAAGGGAAAACTAAACGAATGACTAATGAAGAAATAATTTTAGAAACTTTTAATGTGCAAAAAAAAAAAACGGACTATTTTGACACTTCTTTATATTTTTCAAAAAGTGGTATTAATTTTTTTTTAAAATAATATATTAACAAATGACCCAAAGATACCATTAACAAGACTCTACTTTTAAAAGCTTTGAAAATAAATAAAGCAAAATATCTAATACCGCATAAGATACTTGTAAAATAATTCACTACTTGAAAATAACAAGTAATCAGTCACCATTGGTCACATAAAGTAAGGAAAATGTCGATGGATGTCTTAAGAGCATTGATTTATAAATTATTTTTAGAAATAATTTGTATCTCTAGTTTTATTCAACCTGAGTAATGTTATAGTCACAAACTGTTTTACAACATTTTTACAAAATATTAACGCAGCCAACCTCTTATTGGTTTTCATTTAGGCTCATCATTAATATCATTTTTCTATTTATCAATAATCTCTCACTATATTAACAGTTTGTAAATTTTTTTTGTAAAATAATTTATATTTCTAACTTTATTCAATATTTTATAGGAAAATAATAAAACAATTAACTTTTTTGCCAGCTTTTTATATTTCACATGAAAATATTGTTAAATTTTTTTTAATATAATTTATTAACAATTACCTTAAGGATAGTCGTTAACATGATCTAATAAATAATTGTGAAAAAAATTGAGATAATTATTGTGGTCATAAAATTAATATTGTTTTCCGGGAAGACATTAATATTGTTTTCATTTAATGACTTATTTGTTTCTAGGTGCGAAAACGAGGGTCATCAAAGTGGGCCGGTTACTTTTTGTGTGTAGACAGATGAAAATAGCAGATGCTAGATATGAACACATAGATTTGGTACGTTGCTAAAAGGGTAAAACCTTTTATAATAATTAATTTTTTCAAAGGATATTACTATTTTTATAAAAGCAAAAAGAAAAAAAAAAACGATAATATTGCTTGACTGTGAGAATCAGATATGGGATTTGTTCAATTTTGGAGTATGTAATGGTAATTGAGTAAATATCCCCAATAAGGAAGGGTATATGCACTGTCAGCTATCTACTACCTCAGGCTGCCTAAAATAATATTTTATATATATATGCCTCTTCTAAGTTCATACCGCAGATCCTCATCTCATCTCATCTCCCTCTGTCTCGCTTTGCTTTCTCTGTTTGATCCGCCTCCATAGCCAGGGCTTTGCATCTCTTACTTTTCTCTCCTCAATATTACAGATCTCCATAGCCTCCATAGCTGCTGCAATTTGCTGTTTTGTTTTGTGTTGGATTGACTCTGAGATTTTGTAATTTCGACAGATCCAAAGGGAGGCGACCTCTGCCTTCGGACTTCCTCACCGTCTGATCTGATCAAGGTTTAACTTACTGCATCCTCATTCATTTCTCTCTCTACGTGATCATTATCAGATTTCATTTTGCTTACTCTCTGTAATTGTCTGCTGCTATATATATATATATATATATATATATATATAAATATCTATATCTATAATAATCTAATGTAATGATATGCGTCTTCATTTTGCAGCAGATTTGCATGCACTTAACTTTTAATCTCTTCTCTTTACACAAATATGTTACACTCCACTCACTGTTGCCCACTTTTTCTTCTTCTTTCTCTCTTTTTATTATTATTATTATTATTATTAAATAAATTCTTAATAATTAAGATGGCTGGCTTTTTCTATTTGATTTGCTTGCTATAATGATAGATCGACCTGCTTTGTCAATGCTCTATCGTTGCATGTGCCCATCTCAATATTGTGGATCTCAATGTTTTCTTGTTTCAATTATTAATATAAAAATGAAACCGGAATTGTTTCTTAATTATTGTTAAATAATATGTATATTTGATCTTAATTGTGTATTATGCGCTTGAATTATGGCTAAAAAATGTGAGAACAAAAAAATTGTAGATCGTGGCTGTTGAGAGATGGCATCATCAACAGCTGGGGGCTCAGGATGGTACAAAGGAAAAGTGAAAGCAGTTCTTTCAGGGGACTGCTTGGTTATAATGGCGGTGGCTGCTAATAGGGTTGGACCCCCACCTGAGAAGACCCTTACTTTGTCATCTCTTATTGCTCCAAGACTGGTACTCCCTTCCTTCCTTCCTTCCTTCACTTTTAAATTGCTGCTTTCGGTATTGCCCGTATTGTTTTACTTGTTTCTTATTTCTTGCCTTCATTTGAATTGGATCAGCTAGTGTGTGCGCGTGCGTGTGCAATTGGATTATTTTGTTTCATGACCATTTTTCTTTGTGATCAGCTTCTTTCCTTTGTGATTCATTTCTGTTAATTATCATTCAAAATTATGAAATCAAAAAAGTATTTGCGTGATTGTGATTTGGGTGATTAAAAACAGATATTTGTTTATTCTTCTAAAGTGTCTTTGGTCCTGAGTTTTTCGTTTTGTGGGTACTTCAGTTCTTGTCTAGTTTAACACACAAAGTATTAGTCTTTTAAAAAAAATGATTATGAGTGAGAGTTGTTGCTGACATTACAATGGCTTTCCCTTTTGTCTTTTCTTCCCAGGCCCGAAGAGGTGGTGTCGATGAGCCATTTGCCTGGGACAGCAGAGAGTACTTGAGGAAACTCTGCATAGGAAAGGTGCCTTTTCAATATTATTTCACTTGCCATTGGCTAAATTAAAGTACCTTCCTTTAAATAAGGATGTTACATCTTTTTTCTTTTTTCTTGCAGGAGGTTGCCTTCAAAGTGGATTACACTGTACCATCCATAGGCCGTGAATTTGGCTCTGTTTTTATTGGTGACAAAAATGTTGCCTTGCTGGTGGTTTCTGAAGGCTGGGCAAAGGTTATGTCCCTTTTTTTTTTTAATTATTAATACATACTGCGAAGATTGTGACTTGTGATTTCTCTGTATGGGCATTAGCTGAATCTTGTCCTGCAGGTCAGGGAGCAGGGTCAACAGAAAGGAGAAGTGAGTCCTTTCCTTCCAGAACTGCTACGTCTGGAAGAGCAAGCCAAGCAACAAGGTCTTGGTCGCTGGAGCAAGGTTCACATTTTAATTCTTTCTCTCCTCTTCTTTATTGAACTCTAAATTTCTCACTTATATATTACCTTATTACTTCCATTGCCTAGAGGTCTCCTTATATCCTCTGTATTATTACTTGTGTTGGGGTATGAGAGTCCTGTCCTTGTAATTAGAGCATATTGGGATTTTAAGGTGTCATCAAGACGACTGGATTTTTATTATTTTTAGGGCAGAAATTAGTTTGATTTGGTTGGCTTTTGGGGAGAATTTTCTACTTAACAGAATATGTCATTTTTTACAAACACAAACTGACACGGACCAAGGGGAGGGATCCCAAGCCAAACAAGTATAGGGGAGTTCAGTTCAATTGGAATATGTCAGTTTTTTACAAAAGAAAAAAAAAATTCAGTTAAATTTTAAAATTGCAAGAAACGTTTAGAGAGAAATGGGTGCAAACTATCTCCAGTGTTTGATCTAAAATCCAACTTAAACCAACACAATTTTGAAGGAAATTCAACGTGGAGACCAATAGACTAAGAAATTTCAAATAATTTTGTCAATACCTTTGAGGACAATACAAACCTATACATTCATCTTGAATTTAGACAATTTCAAAAGGAAGAAAAAAAAATGATGGAAACTACTACCTGAGACTCATCAGCTTTAATAATGAAAGGAGGTATTAGAAATTTAGAATGAGGTAAAACACCTGCATTGCAGTACATGTACATTGTCTTGTTTGAGATCAGATGGAAGCTTTTTGCAAAACAGATTAATACATGGTCCTTAATTTCCTGATTGCAGGTTGCAGGTGCTGCTGAAGCAGCAATCAGGAATCTACCGCCTTCTGCTATTGGTGATCCTAGCAACTTGAATGCCATGGGTCTATTAGCTTCAAACAAGGGCAGTCCCATGCAAGGTATTGTCGAGCAGGTTCGTGATGGCAGTACCATTCGGGTATATCTGCTTCCAGAGTTTCAGTTTGTCCAAGTGTTTGTTGCAGGAATTCAGGTATGCATCCTATTCAGTGATTAGCGCCTGTCCACATGAATTCTTTTCTTCTTTTCTCAACCTCAAACTCTTATCAATGTGTTTCCTGCGTATATACATTATGTTCTTTTCTTAATATTAGGCCCCATCCATGGGAAGAAGGACCGTAACTGAAAGTGCTGCTGAAACAGAAGCGGCCACTGAAGAACCAAATGGAGATGTTTCTGCTGAATCTCGAGCACCTCTAACATCTGCGCAGAGGCTTGCAGTCTCAGCAGCATCATCTACTGAAGTTTCTCCTGATCCATTTGGTGCTGAAGCCAAATTTTTCACAGAGCTTCGTGTTTTAAATAGAGATGTATGTAAATTGCTGCTATAGGTTATGTTGCACATTGGGTTTTTGTTCCCCTACTTATGAAATTTTCTAAATGATGTATAGGTTCGTATTGTCCTGGAAGGTGTTGACAAGTTCAGCAATTTGATTGGGTCGGTATATTATCCTGACGGAGACTCAGCAAAAGACCTCGCACTGGAGCTTGTTGAAACTGTATGTGCTTACATTGTAGTGCAATTACTACAAATAAATAAATATATATATATATATATATATATATCTGTGTGTGTGTGTGAGAGAGATAAATGATTAAAAATTTTATAATATTGAATTATGGATTCTTTTTTTTTTTCCTGCTCCACTTTATGTTTTTGGTGTCACATCTTGTGTGGTTTTGGCTTGTAACAGATCATATGTCCGTTTCATCATTCTATTGACATGAGATTTGTAGATTATAGAGTAAGGCAGCTTCAAAAGGCATATTGTCAATGCTTCAACTGTACATAATTCACAAAGAAATATTGGATTTTAGAATCTGAGGAAAAAAATGTCATTTACATTCTATATTTGAGTATTTTCTGGTGGTGTTGAAGGCAAAGAAGGATGAGGCTATGTTGTTTGGTCAAGTTTGGCAAGTTTTGCCAAGTTATCTCCCTTTGAATTCTGTGGCCTGACATGGACCTTATTGACATGACACTAATTTGGCATTTAGTACTAATTGTTACATTCTTTTTACTTGTGATTACATTCTCTCTAGGCTTTATATTTTCTTTTTGTTCTTTTGAAAACTTATGCGTCTTGTGTGTGATTTTTGAGTCATTGCTTGCCTAAAGTTTATTTCATGTGCTAGATGTCTTCACCTGACAATTGTTAATAAGGCCATCTAAAAGGATGAGTGCATAGACTGCTAATAACAAAAAATCTTCTCTCTATCCCTCTAGGGTTTAGCTAAGTATGTTGAATGGAGTGCAAATATGATGGAAGAAGATGCCAAGCGGCGGCTGAAGGCTGCAGAGCTTCAAGCCAAGAAAACTAGGTTGAGGATTTGGACAAACTATGTTCCTCCGGCTACAAATTCAAAGGCAATCCATGACCAGAATTTCACAGGAAAGGTAATAATGAGTCCCAAGCAATGCTTATCTCAATTTATTTATTCTCCATGCCAAAAATTTATTCTAAATTGCATTTGGCTTTTTCCAGGTGGTGGAGGTTGTAAGTGGGGACTGCGTTATTGTAGCTGATGACTCTGTCCCATACGGAAGTCCATTAGCAGAGCGTCGGGTCAATCTGTCAAGTATCAGGTGTCCAAAAATTGGCAATCCTCGGAGGGAGGAAAAGCCAGCTCCCTATGCCCGTGAAGCCAGGGAGTTCTTGAGAACACGACTTATTGGCCGACAAGTATGAACTGTCATTACTATACCTTTTTTAATGATAATATAAATTTTAATTTAATTATTGATTGTATGAGTTTTTCAGGTGAATGTTCAAATGGAGTATTCTAGGAAGGTCAGCATGGCAGATGGACCTGCAGCTGCTACTGCGTCTGCAGATTCCAGAGTAATGGATTTTGGATCAGTTTTCCTATTGTCTCCTATTAAGGTTGAGGGTGATGATACCCCCTCACCTGCTCCACCCGCTTCTAGCAGCCAGGCTGGGGTGAATGTAGCTGAACTTTTGGTTGCCCGTGGATTTGGCACTGTTATTAGGCATCGAGATTTTGAGGAGAGATCAAACCATTATGATGCCCTTCTTGCTGCTGAATCCCGTGCCATTTCTGGTAAGAAAGGTATCCATTCAGCTAAGGATCCTCCAGTAATGCACATAACAGACCTGCTTACGGTGAGAAATGTTACCATTATACTAAATTCTTTTCTTACTATCATATCCTGCCTTATATGTTTAATTATTTTTGTTATTTTATGTGTATCATTCAGGCCTCAGCCAAGAAAGCTAAGGATTTTTTGCCATTTCTGCATCGGAGTAGGAGAATACCTGCCGTTGTTGAATATGTCCTCAGTGGTCATCGATTTAAGTTGTTGATTCCCAAAGAAACGTGTAGCATTGCCTTCGCATTCTCTGGGGTCAGATGTCCTGGTCGTGATGAGCCCTATTCAGATGAAGCTATTGCACTAATGAGAAGAAAGATAATGCAGAGAGATGTTGAGGTTTTCCCCTATCTCTGAGAAAACAGTAGTTTCCACTTGTTGCTTTTACTGCTTTGATAAATCTGTATCTTTTATACAGATTGAAGTTGAAACTGTTGATAGAAATGGAACTTTCTTGGGATCCATGTGGGAATCAAAGACAAATCTGGCAGTTTCTCTCCTTGAAGCTGGCCTAGCAAAACTTCAAACTTCCTTTGGCAGTGACAGGATCCCTGACATCCACCTTCTTGAGCAAGCTGAGAAATCAGCCAAGAGGCAAAACCTGAAAGTAAGAAGCAGAACTTGCATTATATTACCACTATTTTCCTCTGTCAAATATGCTAAATGGAGATTATGTTGCAGATTTGGGAGAATTACGTTGAAGGGGAGGAAGTGCCCAATGGTGCGGTTGTGGAAAGCAAACAAAAAGAAGTGCTAAAGGTGCTTGGAATACAAGTGCATCAAGTAATACCCTTTTCATGTGTTGTGCAATGGTAAATGACATGTATCATTGATATAATTTTCAGGTAATGGTTACAGAAGTCTTGGGCGGTGGTAAATTTTACGTCCAGACAGTTGGGGATCAGAAAGTGGCCTCAATTCAGCAGCAGCTTGCTTCATTAAGTCTTCAAGAAGCTCCTGTAATTGGTGCTTTTAATCCTAAAAAGGGTGATATAGTCCTTGCTCAGTTTAGTGCTGACAATTCCTGGAATCGAGCTATGGTTAGTAACAGACTGATACATAGGTTCTAACTGTTAAATCTCTCTCTTGCTCTCTCTCACATAGACACTAAACGACTTCCTTGACGTTAAGAGGCACATTACTATTTGCTGTGTAGTTTTTGTATTCATTACTTGGTATAGTAAATTACTGTTCAAGTATTTCAGCATTTGGCTTCTCCAAGAACTCTGGATTAAATTGCCTCAATGAGTGTGAGAGTGGGTTGCAGGAAGTGGGGAATTGGAAACTGGGATCTCAAGGAGCAAGTTGATGAGATGAATAGTGGAAATGTTTTTGAAACATCTTAAAGATACTAAATATAATAACTAATTGTATACCTTTTTGTCCTTTTCTTAGAACAATGAGTCGCATTTCAATAGCAGTTAGCTAAGTGGTTGGACCAACAACCTATGATCTGATCATTTTCTTTCTTCAGCTAGCTCAATTATCTTTCATACTGTTTTGTTCTAGTTATTAAACAACCTGCAGATAGACTACTGTCCCCCCCCCCCCCCCCCCCCAAAAAAAAAAACTCACATCTTCTCTTTTCTTCCCCTTTCTCACATTTCCTCTCTGCTTATATACATTTAAATGTATGATTTATTTGCCTTTATTTTTTCATAATTTTTTTCCAATTGATTTGTCAAGATTGTCAATGCACCCCGAGGACCTGTGGAGTCCCCAAAAGACCAGTTTGAAGTGTTCTACATTGATTATGGGAATCAAGAGGTCGTTCCTTACAGTCAGTTACGTCCTATTGATTCCTCAGTATCTTCTGCACCTGGTCTTGCTCAGTTATGCAGCCTTGCATATATGAAGGTTCCAGCCTTGGAGGAAGATTTTGGCCAAGAAGCAGCTGAATTTCTGAGTGAGCACACATTGAACAGTTCAAAAGAGTTCAGGGCCAAGGTTGAGGAAAGGGACACTTCTGGAGGAAAAGTGAAAGGGCAGGGAACTGGGCCAACTCTTGTTGTAACTCTTGTTGCTGTGGATGCTGAGATTAGTGTAAATGCTGCCATGCTTCAGGTATGAATAGCATCTGCCTTGTTTGCTTTGTTTTTCCTGAGAAGATAGAGGCTCTTGGTACTATCTCCTCTTGCAAAATGTGCAAGTAATAGAATTGGCATAGCCTCACATGTTCTGCAAAATGATAAATTGCACCATTGTCATGGAAACTACTATGTAAAGAAATTTGATGCTTGCAGTTTCTCACCCGAGCTACCCAATTCTAAATTGTTTATCATGAGAAATATAAGCATGTATCATGCTGAAATCTTAAATTGTGGAGGAACTCTTCTTGATTTACCTTATGAGCTTTCCACCATTCACCTTTTATTTTTGGTTGGTTTATTGACAACCCAGACAAGTCAGTCTTGTAATGCTTTAGTTCTATCTGTGTTTGTTGGTTTGGGGGTGCAACATTTCTACCTATTTTGATGCAGTAATTCAAATGACTAGAAATATACCACTTATATGGCATTTTCTGAATTTTCAGGAAGGACTTGCTAGAACAGAAAAGAGGAAGAAGTGGGACCACAAGGATAGACAGTTGGCCCTTGATAATTTGGAGAAGTTCCAGGACGAAGCACGGACTGCTAGGCGAGGGATGTGGCAGTATGGTGATATCCAGTCAGATGATGAGGATACAGCTCCTCCTGTTAGAAAGGCCGGTGGCCGGCGATAGATATGAGTTTAGTGAGGATACAGCAACTCAAGCAGCCTAAGAAAAGTCTAATTATAGGCATGATTGATTGCTTCTAGTGTATCAGAGCAAAAAAAAGTGACAGCAGTAAACTTGCGTAAGTTTTGTTTTTGTTTTTTTGTTTTTTTTCCCCCCTTTTTAATTTATTGTTAGCTGAGCGGACAATTTTTTTACACATCTTAATAAGGTGAACATAATCCCCATCTCCTGTTGGGGGCATCGTAGACAATTTTTCCTCATATCAAAGTTGAAAGGTTGTGTTAGTTTTGGGGTGTCTTTATTCTATACCTATAGTATGTATCCTATACAAATTGTTAACTTTTATATATTCAGTTAGGTGATAATGTCACCCAGAAGCAACTCCTGTAAGGCTGTAACGCTGCATGTTAATAGAGCCACTCAGGCGACAAGGAATGACAACTGACAAATTGAGCAACCTAATTTTGCAAACAAGAAACACAACTAGGCATACTATCACCTACGGAGGAAAATTGAGAAGCATCAAATTCATAGAGTCAAAACAAACGATTAAGGATAGGTCTAGGATTTGCTTTAATGTTCTTGAGGTAATTTGACTTCTTTAAGTTTTTAAGTTAATTTTTAAGACGGGTTGGGTCCCTGAAGCTAAATAGGATCTGATCTGAAAAAGCTTTTCATAAAGGAATAAAATATTTACATTTTTTGAGTTTGCAAGACCGACATTTGTAGCCACAAAAAATATTAGACAAAGCTTAGTTACATTTCTTTAGGCATTGTAGAGGTTCCTAATCAATTTTAATCATATGGTTGCATTAACCAGTGAGTCACATATTGAATTTAATGGTTCTTGGAGAAAGATAAAAACCTTTTGTATGCATGGTTGAATTTAATTGAAAAGTTAAAAGGTGCAATATCTAAGGAATATTTAGGTTGTTAGGGGGACAACAAGGTGAAGCGGAATTACTTACCCTGCCCCTTCTCTAGGTAGGGAAAACCCCTGTGGGTAGGACGGGGGGTAGATTAGGTTCCAGGCATGTTGGAGGGATTTTACCATACTTATAAGGTGGTTCCAAAATTAATAAGAGCATCCACACCAGCTCATGTAAATTTATCATCTATTTTACATGGAAAAAGCCATTTTTTCTATTTTACACATCTATCTTTATAAAACACCCACATCAGTTCATCTATTATACAAGATATTTTATATAAATAATATTTTTATATTCTTTTTTTAATATTATTTCACCTACGCGTTTTTTTCCCAGTACCTCCTTTTCTTTCTTCTTTCTTTCTTTTTCATTGTCTCCGCCGTTTCCTCTTTCTTTTCTTCCTCTTCTTTCTTCTTCTTTCTCTCACAGCTAAAACCATCTTCGCCGGACAAAAGCACCACAACGCCACAGCCATCAACAGCATCTTCGCTGGACAACCTTAAAGCCCATCAACACCACAGCCATCACAAGCACCACAACGACTCTCCAATCCACTGATCTCCATCTTTATACCCATTTATGAATCAACTCTCCCTCTCAGTCTAATCCACACCATCTCGGTCGCAAGCATCGATGCAAGCATCGATCCACAACTCTGATTAGGCAAGCACTGATCTCCACAGCTCCGATCCACAAGCACCGATCAGGCAAGACCCATACCCATGAGCTCCGATCAAGCGAGACCCACGAGCTCCGATCGTTCCAGTCAATCACCGATCGTTCCGACAAGCACCGATCCACAGCTCCGATCAAGCAAACACCGATCTCCACAGCTCCGATCCACAAGCACCAACCTCCACAGCTCCGATCCACAAGCATCGATCAGGCGAGACCCATACCCACTGATCGTTCCCATAAGCTCCGATCTCTCTGTGTTTTTTTTTTTTTAGCAAGTGTATCTCTGTGTAGATTTGTCTGTGTAGATGTGTTTGGGTTAATTTTCTGTTGATTTTGGGTTAATTTTCAGTTGATACTGGGTTGATTTTGGTTAATTTTCAGTAGATGTGTTTGGTTAATTTTTAGTTGATTCTGGAGCGCTGGGTTGTTGTAATGGTTGGGGAAGAGAAGTAGTTTGATAGAGGAGAGAGAAAATAAAATAAAAAAATGGTTTACACGGTGAACAGTAATCGTGTATATATTCACGGTTACTGTTCATTTTGCAAGACATTTTGTATATTTAGACATTTTTACATGAACTGATGTGGAAGGATTTTTGGGTAAAATGTGTAAATTGGAGCACTTTTTGTATTTTAGATGAGTATCCACGAGCTGGTGTGGATGCTCTAATAGTAGTCCTAAGAGTACCAAAAGAGGAAGAAAACAAGTATTTTAGAAAAATAGTAATAAAATATGTGCAAAAAGAAGTTTTATATATATATATATATATATATATATAGAGAGAGAGAGAGAGAGAGAGAGAGAGAGAGAGAGAGAGAGTTGAGTTTAAGTTACACTAGGTATAACTTTAAGCAATATTGCATCATCCAATAACTTGTTATAGAATTCATATTTTGAAAATTTCACTGTTGAATTACATGTGCTATATGTTCTTAACAATTATGTCAATTTTCATGTCAATTGGATTTTATTTACCATTTAATCCATAAACTCATATTTTATGCATTGATTTAAATTACAAAAAACTTGAATTTAAAAAATTGATTAATGACATGACTATTAATCTTTTATCACCATAAAATTTTACAAACATAGAGAATATACGAAAATTATGTAATCTAATGGTAAATTTGTTAAACTTTGCATTCAATTAAAAAATATTAAGTGGTGTAATATTACTTAGAGTTATATATATATATATATATATGAAAATAAAAATATGTGTATACATGTTTGGATAGGGTGAGCCGTTACCTCTTTGGGGCAGAGAAAATCATATGTTATGTATGCTAATTGGACCAATCAAAATAAGCAAATGTCCTTTGTGGGGCTTTCGTTCCTCCTTTGTGAGGCTTGTTGTTCAGAGTTTGATCCCTGACTTTGTCACAGCAAAAAAAAAAAAAACCAAATGTCAAATTTTATGGGGTAATAGTGATAATAAAGTGGTAGTGACGTACTCTGTGATGCATAATATTTGTGACTCAAACCTCACTATTTTTTTTTCCCATCATTTCTTCAGCATCCAAACATCCAAACGGAAACCAACGAATCTCCAAACATGTAAACATCCGCGAATTATAAACGCTCAACATTCAAAGATTCCGTTTCTAGTCAAAGCCTTTATAAGATGCAAACTTCTTTTCTTGGTTTCTTAAGGAAAAAGAAACCAAATAGAAGTTTAGGAGATAAGTAGCAAAATTTTAACAAATCCCTTAGAATAAATAAAGCCTTTGCCAAGCATTCCCAACAAACATAAAGCCAAATATAAAAAAAGGAAAAGCCAGTACAAAAAAATCATTAACCCTCATTTTGGTTCTCATATACATGACGTGGGGGTCAAACAAAAACCATGGAAGAAAGACAAGAGACTGAACCGAAAAGCCACAAAGGGAGACTGACCTCATGAATTTTACTGATCGATTCTAACAACATGATGCCAACAAGCTCAACTTGAAAAAGAGTGTCGGTTGTTTTGCTTTGCCGTAAAAGAAGGGTAAAAATTATTTAGGTGCGGTCATCTTTATATTTATTGTATAACAACTACCTCACATCATATTTAATGCGATACAATCTATCATCTTATTAGGTAGGTCAAATCTACCAAATTGTGCTTTACATATTAGTATGTCAGAATGATATTTATATTTATTGTACAACAACTATTTCACATCAAATTTAATGCGATACAATTTGTCATCTCATTGGATAAGTCAAATCTTCCTAATTGTGCTTTACATACTAGCATGTTAGAGTGAAACATGTCAAAGTGGGAGCAGGAAAAGGGGATCAATCATTATCTATAAATAGTCCTACCATTTATACATAAGGGTATGACTATAAGAACTCACAAAAATAAACTTGTTACTTTGTTGAACTAGACTCAGCATGATTTTATCATTGGAACTAAACTTAGCCTTATCATTAGAGTGTCACCGGTGTACCCTATGAGAAGAGTCATTTTTACAAATGTTTGTGTTAGTATTTGTGCATATTAGAACCGGTGAGACATGTTGGCTCACGATTTTCCCTTCCCAAAGTATTCCACCTCCCACACATAAGAAAGTAAATTAATGGATGAAAAAACAGCTTGAAAAAGAAATAAAAAGACCATCTTTTCTTGCACGTTTCTTTCCTTCCTCATTTTTTCCAGGAAAATAACAAACATTTCACAACCAAGAGACTCCGTTAGAACCATAGAAGCTTCTAAAAGAATAAGCTAAAATATATATTTTTAAAATTAATCAAAGAAAAAAAAAAAGACAACCAAAGATGTAGGGTACTTGAGATCAGGGGAGGGGGAGAGCTAAGGAGGGGCCATGGACAGAAATAAATAATGGTCCCTTGTAGATTTTTATTAAAAACATATAATGCAATTATATAGTTGACTAATGAATTCTTTGATCCTCTAATTACTCTTATGTCATATAGAGCTCATAAAATTAAAGTTTATTTAGTGTATACCATACATAATTTAATTATGTTTTATTTTATTAAAAATTGACTTGTACAATTTTAGACATGTTAAGAGTTACCTTTATTTATTTATTTATTTTTGTAAAAATGTAAATACTTATTTGATGTAAATATTTTTGTTTACATAAGAAATATTATATGTTAAATCAAAATTACAAACTTTCTTCATGTGTAAAAAATAAATAAATGTGATATATATGTGCGTGTTATTCTTTGGATTTAATTATATATATATATATATATAATTAAATTATGTAAGGATGTGGTATAAAACTCATATTTTACTCATCTAATCCCAATATGCCACATCATTTTATCACATATTTAAGAATAAGCACAATCACACTCAGTCAATTCTAATACCTATATATAAATCCAACCAAATTGAGAGTTTATTGAGAAGTTATTAAATGTATTAGGATGTATTGAATTTTAAGTAAAATGCTGATATGCTAATCTCTAATTAGATGATGTAAAACATGGGTTTTACACCCCCACTACCATTGCTTCAGATACTGGCAATGCAATAAACAAGACAAAGATCATGCCACCAAAGGTTCATACCTTTTTTTTTTCTCAAAAAAAAAAAGAAAAAAAAGTCATACCACTAAAGGTCCATACCATACCCATAAAGGCACACTTGGAGATAGGGTTTTATTTGAATGAAGATATTTATAAATAGCTTAAGCTAGACTTGGAAAAATGCCTATTTATGTTTCTTTATTTAAAAACAAGTTAAACTCAATCATTATAATGTATTTTTGAACAAGTTCATGAACATAAGTCTCAATTTAACTGTATATAGTATTACATTTTGAGATAGGTTCAAGTTAGACCAAGTGTAACTCTTATAAAGTTACACATTTTTTACGCCGTAGATTTATAAGAGATCTAATGGCTAAAAAAGTATCATTAAATGCTATTGGTTTCCACTTCCTTCATAATTAATACTAGTATTTTCTCTCTTTTTTTATTTATTGTTTTTCACTTGATTAAAGAGCATATTGCCATTTTTAACAACTTGTAGAGATTTTTCCTTAAAATCTTCCAAAGCCATGAGGTATTTCTCAACAGTTTATAAGGTATTTGAGCACCAGTCACAGTTTATAAGGCTCTGATACTAAAGAAAAACAGAAACTGCTTATAATTTTTAGGCTGCTTTTCATTCTTGAAAGAGTACATGGAGCACATATCGACGTTAATGACAAGTCCTTTGCATTTGTTTGCATTATTGAAGAATTATTATTCCGAAAACAACTTTTTTCCAATAAATATCATAAATTACTAAATTAGTTGTCCAATCTCTAAATTAGGTATTCACTAACCATGGGAAATGACAAGTAAACAAGAAATTCTTGAAATTTGAAAATGAAAAAAGATTCATGTTCAATGGTTTTTATAATTGTATTTCATAGTACTAAAATTAAACAAGTCTATGCTCGATAGACTTGATTCCATAGTCAATATACTCTTTAATATTTGAAAAATGCTATTTTCATGACATTTTCACAAAAACAATAAAAATTTATCAAAATTTCACTTGTTTCCTGAACTCACCCTTAATTTCCATTAATTGTTGAGGGTGAAAGTACATAGAACACAAGACCATGTGAGAGAGGGAGAGAAGATGAAGATGAAGATGGAGAGCAGAGTTAATGCTGTTTTTTATTTTTATATTTTTAATAAGAAAAGTTAATGACTTAGTTACTAATTTCTAGGGAACAATAAATACATGACTATGAATGTTTTTTTAACCCTTAAATCAAATAAAAATCAAAGGTCCAAAAAAGGTGTAACTCTTGTAAAGTTATACCAGGTGTAACTTGAACCCATTTCTTATATTTTTATCTTGTCTAAATATATACTTCTATATATTTAAGTTTGGATTGTTTAAGTTTGTAAATAAGTTTATATGACATAAAATTATTATTTGGAGTTTATTGATAATATAAACAATCCACTTATAGTATAAATTCACAGATTTGTGAAGAGATAAAAAAAAAAAAAAAAATTAAGCTTGATTTTACTATATCTCCTTGATAGAAGGAGTATAAATATAGAACCAATGTTAAATGGGGATCCCTAGTCTAGCCTTGAAAAAACTTGTGTTTCCCATCAAAGGGTTTCTAAGGAGAAGCCATAGAATAGATGGATTCATTCATAATTCTTCATTCGTAGTATATTCTTCTATGTGATTCTTCATTTTATAGTAAGTTTTCTCTATATAATACTTAAACAACAATGGCATGAGGTATGTTAATTTCTTCCATTGTTTTAGATTTCTCACGTTTACAATATGTGGGGAAAAAAAAAAGTAATCAAGTAGGTCTTGAACAAGCTCAAGCTTGTTTGACAATAAAATGAACCAAACTTGAACATGTAAGCTTGTTTTGTGATGAGCTCGAGCTTAGCTCATATTCATAATAAAAATAAATGAACAAGCTTGAACTTTTAATACTTTGCTTGACTCAACTTATTTACTGCCTCACCTGAGGAACCTAGGGAAACCCATTAGGAAGAGGCACATATTCTTATAATTGATCACCATAAACTTAAAAACCACTACATCATTCACAATTTGCCGACATGGATAGAGGAATGAGTTGCAGCAGGCAGTAAAGGAGATCAAGTAGTGGTGGCAGAGAGGGAGAGGAAACTAGATGGAAAAAAAGAAAAAAGAAAAGGAAAATAGAAACAAATAAAAAGGAATTTTATTTCATTTTCATAGTGTTTAATATGACATACTTTTAGTGTCTTAAAACTATGTTGTTTTGAGCTTAGTTAGTACTTAACAAACATATTAGCACTAGGCATGGATAGAAGGGCTCAATCAAAACACTAGGGAACATTATAGCTACAATCCAAATTTTCAAACTTAAGGAATCAAAATCAAAATTATCACAAACTTCTAAAGTCAAATTGCAATTTAGTCAAAATTTACTCACAATATAATTTTTCATAATTCTACTATGTAAGACTTTTAAATGAGATGCATGGAAAGAATCCCAAACTTGAAATAATTAGGTATACTTGTTTCTTGTGGGAGAAGGAAAGGTATTAAAGAAACAACAGAATAATTTGGCACAATTAATTTCTAAATAATGTAAATTTGTTGAGATTTAATTATCATAGTGTTAAAAATCAGACCATACCAGACTATTGAACTAAGAACCGAAATCGGTTCGATAAAAAGTAGCCAAAAACTAGTCAGAAATTGGTTTCTTTTTTTCTTCTTTCAAAGTTCCGGTTTTCAAAACCATTCTAATTATACATAACTAAATGTGTATATAATATCACTTTAAAATATAAATAAAAACTAAACTATACACCTTTAAATTAAATTTATCAAAACACTTTTAACGATACATTGTTGTTTGGAGACATTTTTTTCACATGCCATGTGGCCCAATCTTGTTGGGTAATACTTGCTCAATCGACAAAAGAATGGGTTAATAAAAAACGGGCTTAACAAAACTGATTTGCTGATTGTTAAATTATTTTTTTGAGTTTGATAGTAGTTTATTATTATTTTTTATAGATAGTAATGGCTTAAGAAATTAAATTAAGTCATTATTATATACTTTTAATTTTTTTTTAAAAAATCTTCTAGTCATTGTTATGTAGAGTTGTAATTAACCAGGGTGTTCATAAACAATGTGAGTTTGACTCAATTAAAAGCTCATTCATGTTTACATGTTTATAGACAAATTAAGTTTAAACCTTAGTTTTGGGCTTGTTTAATAAACAAGACAAACCCAAGCAAGGAAAAAAGAGAAAGAAATGGTTCATGATCAGGCTAATGAACATGAGGGCGTGATACAAAAGCCTATTTATGAGTTTGGTAATAAGCATGATATGAGTTTGACAATTAAACTCATATCTTACAAAACTTTTAAACAATTGAGAGTTGTGACCATTTGGTCCATTTGTCTAAACCAAATAGGTTTTATATATGCATGGTAATGTACTTGCATTAGATCTCAAAATCATAAACTTGAAATTGAGCTTGAGCTCAACTTGATTAATAAATCAAGCCGAAGTAAACTAAAACTTTAAACTCTTTTTTTTTTTTTAATAAGCAAGATTTTAAACTTTTTGGCAATCTCAAACATTATTTATAGGCTTAGTATAAGCGCAAGTTAAAATTGAACATTTTATATTTGTTGTTGAGCCAAATTTGATCATTCACTACTTAACAAAGCTTGACCTTTTTACTGCCATAGACTTGCTAATTAGTTATACTAGAAAGTTGTCCGTGTGATGCATGGATAATTTTGTGATAATTTATGTAAGATGATTTTGGATAATGTTGTATATATATTATAAAGAAAAAGTAAATTAAATTAGAATAGAGAAATATATACATTTTGAGATATTAAAAATTAGTTTAGTAGTTTTACTGCATATTTGTAACCTTCTTATGGTAAGAATTTAAAAAAGAAAAAAAAAAATCATTAAACCAAAAATAAATGCAGAAAAGTAACGGGATCATGAAAATCAACTAATTTGTGTTGTGTTTACATATTTCATATCATGAAATAAAAATATGTTTAACTCTTTGACCATCTTTCACTCGTCCATAGTGTGACATTAAGACATTATGTGGGCAAAATGTGTAGGCAGGACTGCATATGTCTTATAGATGATTTAAAATTAAACCATGATAAAGTATAACTTTACATTACGCAGCAAATATTATCTCTACTTATGTACCTAAAACAAAAACTATTCAACCAAATTACCTAAATCAACATCTTATTTAAGCCCCTAATTTTTTTTTTAAAGAATAAAAAAAATACCCATAAAGAAGCCTGTATAACAGAGGTAATGACCATTCAGATTCCTCTTTCTCTCTCTTTCAAATGTTTTGTTAGTCTCATATATTTTATTTTGGTAACATATAGTGAAATAGTGTAACAATTCACAATATTTTTGTGTCTCTCTATCTCTCTTCAAGACCTTATCTAGTTAGTTATTATTATTGGTCCTTACTTATTTTTTTTCTTTTTTTTAAATACCAAAACAGTATGTTCAAAGACATGAAAAATAGATAAAAGTGTGGTTAAAGATTAATAGGTTATAATTGGCTAAAGATTAATAAATGTTCAATTATATACACATTTTTTGAAGAAAAAAAAATACAATTGTTAATAATTCGTGGGCAGTTGGGCATACACACAAATTCTGATTCATGGGCATACACACACACATGCATTATGATGGTTATAGTTATATATAATGGGCAGGTCATCTGTGTTTCACCCTACTATCTGGCATTCCATCAATCATCAACTTTTCTGACAACAAAAACAAAATGCTTAATTTTCAAAATCCTTCACTTGTAAATTAATTTTAACTTGGACACAGCAAGGAAAGGATCTATCACAGCCTGATAAGATTACCAGATTTACACTCTTCGTGCGTTTAAATGTTCGTAACAAAGCCAAATGGTCATATGATACGACCAACCAAGAATTGACCTACGCAAGCAACTAAGCTCAAATTTACCAAAAATGAAAGTGATAACATCAAAACTCCCCCTTTCTATCGTTTTAAGTTTCACGTCTGGATCCCCCCCTTCGACGAGGAGCAGCAGTATCTTCCTTCTTCTCCTTCTCTTCTTCATTATCTCCGCTGCTTCCATGATTATTAGAAGTGTCAGCAACTTCTGTTTTCTTAGAAGTGTCAGCAACTTCTGTTTTCTCCGTTTCCACTCTTGCCTGCTCATTAAAAAATAAATGTGTAAACAACTCCTCAAGGATTTCCATAGAAGCTCACTAGGACAGAAAACAAAATGCCAAATAAGAGGAGAGGAGTTCAACTTCAACACTCACCTGCTTCTTCCCACCAAAAATAAGCTTCAAGATTACTGTGAAGACAATCACAACAATCGAGACAACGATGCCAATTGAGAGATTTGGCTGTTTCTCTCCCTTCTCAATGAGATCCTGCAAAGACAAGCTCCGATTTCAGGGCATATTCCTAAAATCATCCATAAGTGAAGATATCGAGAGGAGAGTCCTATAACTTACATATATCTTAAGCTTGTATGTACTTAAAATCGGAAGATCTGCAATCTTGTATAGGATGTCAAATACTTTCTTCTGCAGGAATTAAATGCAACTTTTGGTCATATATAGAGTACCAATAAAAAATAAAAAAAAAATAAATAAATAAAAACCCCAAAAGTAAGACTACCCATCTCATTACCTGGAGGCTTGTAAGACTACTATCTGAACCAGCAGCTAAATCTTCAGCCTTCTGTTTTTCTTTCTCAACCTCAAATTTTGGCTTCCAAGTGGTCTCCCGGTATGACTCAGCAGTCTTCTCATCTTTCGCAATCAAAACATTGTCAAACAAAATACCGTCTTGCATTGTCCAAATCTCAATTCCAATAGCAGCAACAGGCTCAAAGTCAGGTCTTTCAAGTTCAAAGTAGTTGGGGTTTGGAATTTCCTGAGGCTTCCAAATGCCCTTGTAGTTGGGGTTATCAATAAATGGGGCAGACCATTTTCCCTTGTAAGCTGGATTACTCTTCATGGGCTTCTTCCATTCACCACAACCAGGGGCTGACTCACACTTAGGGTTATCAATCTTGGGAGCCTCAAATTCACCATCCTCTTCATCATCCCAGTCTTCTGGTTTTGCTGCATCAGGATCGTCTATCTCCTCAGGCTCATCATCTAGCCATCCTTCAGGTTTCACAGCTTCCTCATCTTCAATTTCCATGGGTGCATCCTCATCCCAATCGTCTGGCTTTACTGCATTGGGGTCAGGAATTTGCGCTCTCTCATCCCAGTCTTCAGGCTTCTTATCATCTGGATCAGGAATTGTCTTGGCAGGAATGAGTGGAGGCTCGAAATCTTCAGCAGAGAGGAAATTAGCCTTCTTCTTCTCCTCCCCATCGATGAGAATTCGCACGTCATTGTTCGGTTTCAAAATGGCAGTATACACATGAGATAGCTTGTCTGATGGGACCGAGGGCGGGAACTTGAGGTGATGTTCAACGTATTCCCCATTCTTGGGATTCTTATGCTTTAAAATGAAGTGAACCTTATTTGTGGCCCCACATTTGTCAGGTCCAAACATGATAGTATAAGGAGACCCATTGTCAAATTCCTTAGCCTTCCATCCAGCCTCCTGTGGTCGAAGATATTTGAGATAGGCACCACCACATTCGAGCCCATTCTGGAGGCGAGTCTCAAATTGAAGGACAACAGTGCCATCCTTGAGGCTGACAGGGCTATCAAGCTCTTTCACTATTGCATACTTCCTGGCCTTCTCACTCACAAGAAGCCCATAATCATCATGTCCCTCACTCTTAGAGTGCTTCCACACACCTTGAACCCAAAAATAAATATAATAAAAAAAAAGTCAAAAATATGTTTGGAATACCCATAATTGCTAATAATATTGTTTGAAATCTCATCACAACAAAATCAACCAAACATAAGTTCACCATCTGAGTTAATAATAAGTAGATAAAAGAAAGAAAAACCAACGCAGAGGAATATGGATTTATCTCAAGGTGCAGGATTTCAACAGACTTTTGACACTTAAAAATGGGAAAGCATACAATCACTAATATGATTTTTTTTTTTTCTTTCTTTTTTATAAATTTATTTATTTTATAATTCCCAAATTTTATGAAAAGCTTAAAATGATAAGAAATCTTAAAATTTCATGGTTAATTAATATTCTAAGACTCCCCCTTACATGTTGGCCTAGACTAGACTCCTGTTGAGATGGGAGGTAGAGTGGAGACAGGTGTTCGATCTAATAGGAAATGATGGTGAATTTAATCACTCAAACCAATATTTTAAAAAATAAATAAAATAAAATAAAATCTTTAAAAAATAATTGTTGTGCTCTGCATACGTACGATTTCTTCTTCTAATGAGTATTGTTTCTACCAGTCAAGGAGAAGACTTAACTTAGGCAAGCATCATTTTAAATAAATAAATAAATAAGAACTAAAAACACACAAGTGCAAATTGATTGATGTTGTTGTTTCTATGGTTGAAATAATAAATGTCGTTAATTGGCGAAGGAAGTAGAAATAGTTATAATTTTTTTTTTATATGGTTTGTATGTAGCTCATGGTTACAAAGATTTGATAAAGATAAAAGTAAAGTGCATGAGCAACATTGTAATCTAGATTACTTTAAATAGTGAACAATGTTCAGAGTGATCGTGTTAAATCTAAACTGATAACAGAAAAAAAGGAAATCATGTAAATTGAAAAAATTATTAATTCCATTTCTTTTCAACATCAATCAAAGAAGGCATATTTGACTAATTTTTCTACCATCGTTGTAATTGTGATAACTAATAAGGAAGAAGAGGCATTTGATTTGATTATAATAAAAAAAAAAGTAAGTAAATACCTTGATATTCTTCTTTGTCAGAAACGATCCAACGGCCTTCGAACGAGTCGTCGAATGAGTCGTAAAATATCTAAAATCCAAAAACAAAATATCAGAATCAGAATCAGATAGATCTAATATAATCTCTAGTCTAGTATAGTCTGTAGTAGACAGACACAAATAGTAAAGAGTATTTACCGTATGATCATCATCATCAGAAGAAGAAGCGCAAAGCTGACGGAAGGAAGAGCATGCTACGAGAAACAGCACCCCAACAACAAATAGCTGAGTCCCTCTCCCCATACTCTCTCTCTTTTGTCTCTCAAAACAAATCCAAAGCTTTGCTATGAAAAAAAAGATGTTGTTAGTATTCCTATCCTCGTTGTTGTGATTGTTTTTATACAGAAAATTGGAATAGAACAGATCTAATTATAATGTGATGTAGTTAGATTTCTCATTTTAAAGCAGGCCATTTTAGATCTCTCCCTCTCTCTCTCTCTACCCACTGCCTTCGCGCTGTTTCGACCAATCAGGTTACACGCCACGTTATATTCACCAATTGAAACTCGCCACGTATGCAAGCCTGCGTAACTATGAGCCTCTTCTCGCAACTCCTACTGGACTTTGACCCATTCGTCTTTTCCTTTTTTACTAGTCGTTTGCCAAAAACAGACACATGGACTTCTCATTCTCAACTCAAGGCCCTATCCTTCTTCATCAACTAAACTGGGCCTTTTCTTTTGAGTCACCTAACACACCAAGTATTAACGGGCTTTATATTCACAACCCAAACCCAATAGAAATGGTTAACTAACACAACTTCTTCTTTTTCATAAACAATGACATACTCCATATAATAAAATTGTATAAGATAAAATATGTCATATCAACGGTTATTAAAAAAAAAAATTGAACAAAATATATTTTGTTCCTAAAAACATCACTAGTTGAAGCAAAAGGAAGAACCAAACTATTGCTCACTACTCATATTCCTCTTAAACATAATATTAAATGATTAATTTTACCATTCTTTAACATCTTAAACTTCTGTAACAATCGAAAATGTTCTTTAAAACAATAGTAATCAATCAATTCATAAGCAAATTTCTACTGTCCACAATGTAGCCAGAATGAAAATGCCAATTTCGTCTGACTAATTGCACATTAGTTTAAAGAAAATCACAATATGCAATTTTCTCACGCTAGGTGAGTATTTTTTCTCTAGGAAGAGACTTTTCTTCTCACACTCTGGTTGAGGACTATTTAATTCTCAATGCCTGTTTGCAATTTTGTTAAAGTTTCAATGGGGTCTATTTAGTGTCTTCCTATTCATATGATGGATTCAGATTTTATAGACAAGTTATAAAGTATAATTTTGGCGGAGGATGAGAGAGAAGTCATTAAGGTTGGGATTTCACAGAGGGAAAGGATGTTAGAAGAATGTTCCCTCAGTTTGTTGGGGAGGTTTCTCACAACACGAGCTTTCAACCAATGTGTAACCAAGGGTTTGCTCAGGTCTATGTGGAGGATGAGCTCGGATTTACGCATTGTTGATGTGGGGGATGATCTTTTTCAATTCAAAATTACAATGGAGATTCAGTTGAAGTGGGTGCTAGCAAATGGTCTATGGAGTTTTGAGGACCACCCTTTGGTGTTACGAAGATGGGAGAGAGGTATGACAGCCACTTCGGTTAGATTTTCTTCAATGCCGATATGGGTTCAGGTGTGGGGTTTACCTTTCGATTTGTTATTGGAAAATGTAGGTAGGGATATTGGCAGTGGCTTGGGAGAAGTATTGGAAGTTGATTTGAAGGCATTTTCGTCTAACCAAACTTGCTTTATCAAAGTAAGGGTGGAGTTGCCGTTGGATAAACCATTACGTCAAGGAGGAGTTGTCAGCAGTCCTGAAGGAGATAAAGTTTGTATTGGTTTCAAGTATGAACGTTTAGTTGGGCTTTGTTATCAGTGTGGTCGGATTGGTCATAAGGTTAAGGATTGCTCTATTCCAGGTGACTGAAAATAGAGTTGTTTTCCTTATGGGGAGTGGTTGAAGGCGGGGGTATTGTAGATATCATGATAATGCAAGCAAAGCAAGACGTAGCCCGGGCCAGCGAAATGATGATGTCCAAGCTGATCAGGGGGATCAGGTTTCTTCACAATGGAAGGTTAATGAGCAGGGTGATCCAACAATTGGAAGTGGAAGTGGACGGATGTCTTTAATGCAGTTGGGCAGTTTGCCTAAAAGTGGTAGCTTCAATAATGCTTCGGCAGATGGTGGTGTTACAGTCGAGAAGGATGCAATCTTGACTATGAAGAACCATGTTTCGGTTTTTGAGGAGTTAATTACAGAGATTGATCGTGCCATCCAAACCGATTTGGATTTTTCAAATTCAAAAGCGACTCCAACTGACTGCGTGCCAGATAATAGCGTGATTTCCTCTGATTTGATTGAGGTGGTAGTCATGGATAAGGATACTGTCATCCTTAAACGTGACTTAATGGGGAAACATGGTGAGCAAATATCTCCACTGGTTTTTGAGGGATCAGAGATAGGTTTTAAGGTTGGTTGTGGTAATGTGCAAGGAAACAAGAATATTGGTAAGGGCCGGCCCAAAAAAAAGTGGTGATCAAGGTAAAGGTGTGAGTCAATCTTTGCATAGCCCAAAAAAAGTTGAGTTCGTGGAGGAGTCTACAATTGGGAGCCCGAAAACAATGAAGATTTGGAAGAGGCTTACCACAAGACCTCATATTCTTATTAATTCTTCAATTGTTGACATGGAACCTAGGCATAAAAGGAAGCAAACAGAAAATTTGAATAAGGAGGCTACGGGTGTTAAAGGAGAAAAGAAACATAGAATTGTGAAGAATGAGCAAGGTGTTGTGTCAACTATGGGATTGATGGAGGTTGCAGGGCAGCCATGCCGGGTATGAAGACACTCCTAAGATGATAAAAAAAATTAAATTAAATTTAAAAGAAAAAAAAAAAAAAAAAAAAAAAACTCATCATTTTGATGTCCATATATATCAGGAAGGTGTTGTTTTGTAGTTTTTCAGGTTTTCTGGGCATCCAAGAGAAGATTTGTTTTTCTTACAGTAGTTTGGATTTTGAATTTTTTTCTTTGTTTCTTTGTTTCTTTTCTTTCTTTGTTTGCGATGTAATTGTGCTATTCTAGTTTATGCTAGTGATGCAAAAGAGAAAAAGGAGGCCATATGTCCCTCCCTCTTTCTCTTCGTCATTGTATATCACGTTTCTTAATTAATAAAATCTACTATAGTTTCCTCTCAAAAAAAAAAAAAAAAAAAATTGCACATTAGAATACCACAGCATGGCTCATGATTTGTTCTTGAGCCTCAAAATCAATGATTCCTTCTACTCGTAGATTTTATTATTCTCTCTTAGAAAAATGATAGAGAACTGTCTTCCTGCAATTCCACGCATTTCAAGCAAATTCTATTGCTTCGGGCAGGGCCTCTTCCCAGCCCCCTTTGATCGGATTTCATTTTATCTTCTCTCTCTTAGCCTCAGATTGTGTATAAATACAAAGCAAGCTGTATGATTCTTTAAGTCTACTAACATAAATTGTTTCTCTCTTCTTGAATTCACCTTATTCTTAATTGTTTTTCATTCTCTCTACCTCTTTCTTTTTATTCTGAAACGTCTGAATTTTTCTCAATATTTACTTTAGGAATAGGAAAGGGACCCATTAACCCAATCCTCACTCTTTATCATTTTCTTTCCGTCTCCAATGTGATAAAAATATCTGTGGAACAATCCTCACTCTTTATCATTATCTTTCCATATCCGATGTGTCAAGTTTTTTTCTGTAAAACAAAAAAAAAAAAAAAAAAAAAAAGGAAAAAAAAAAAGAAGTAAAACAGAAGATTTAGATTAATTTGTCTAAAATTCAAATTATAATGTCAACTTCGATTCGATAAAATGATCCAAAAAGTATTTAGACTCCGTATTAATTTGTCTAAAATTCAAATTGGAGAGTCAATTTGGATTCGATTTATCATTCTAATCTATTAGAATGGAGGATTGAACGAGATAAGTGAACCAATTTAATAACCGGAACCATCCATTGAAGTACATCATCATTAAATTTAGAATGAATTCAGTACATAACATTAAAGTTTTAGCTGTACCATTTTATAACTTTAAAATAAATAAATAAATAAATAAAATAGGTTATTGATCCAATTCAGCACCCAAATATAATTTACAAACTACCAAAGCATTGCCATACGTAATTAGTAATGAAAAGTTGCATCAAGAAAAGTTGGTGACTGTCAGGGTCGACTGTGAAACTGAATATAACCGGCCGGGTATGGATAAGATAAAAGAGACAGCTGCACCGCAGTACTGTGAGCAGCATCAGCTAAACGTATCTGTTGAAACCTAATTGGCCTAATTAGAACAATGTTAATATATAGTACTAGTGTGTTTCAGTGGATATATACAATATCATAATCATTATCACAGGAGGAGCAGCTAACAAACCAACATTATTACAATTTACAAGGATTGATTGATAGAGGTACTAGTACTACCCTTTAGTCCCAAGTCGTCGAAGCAGAAATAACTCAAAAACATACAGCTGATTACTTTACTGATGGAGAAACCAAAAGATTAATACTAATATAAGTAGTAATTGAATTTAAAGGTGTTTTGGATCAATTCCAACGGACTGAAGAGTCTCAACGCGGGGGCGGTGTGCGTAAATATCTTTACGGATGGTATCATCAGGTATGACATGGTTGAACTCCTGAATGTGAGCCACCTTCCTAAAAAATGATTTCTTGACAAACCTCTCGGCCTCATTCACCACACGCTCAGGCTCAACCACCTCAGGAATGGTCTCTCTTCTTTTCTTATTGACCCGCACTGTTGGGTCGTTCACCAGGTGTTGCGTTGCGGTGTAGATCCCCAGACCCATCGACAGCGTTATCATCCCAATGGCCACATACACAGGCACAAAGTCACCCTTCACTGCAACACTACTCCCATCATGCGCGAAATCTGCAGTTGGAGCAAAAGCCTTGAGTTTTGGTGAAGTTGAGGTCGCATATGTTGCGCGTCCTCCTCCTCCTAAACCATTCACCATCCGTTTCCAAATACTCTGCACGCACCAACCTCGTATGTATATAGTAAGAGTTAAAGAAGCCAAAAACTACAATTAATACTCGAGCAATAAGTAATAAAGTAAGGAAAACATACCGTAGACCTGAAAGCCATGCTTGCTCGCTCGATTGGTGATACAAAGTATAGAAACACACAGAATTAAGCTGGCGTACGCGTATCCTAGGCACTTGGTAGTTAAAACTTTCAGAAACTGATCAAAAGGAGATTCCTAGCTTGCTTGTTGCTTTGCTGTTACTGGAACTCACTCTTACTTTTTATTCTTACCGATATGATCCTTATCAGTGGAGATTTTAAAAAAAAAAATTGAAATTAGAAGAGGGTTCTAGAGCCACGTAGCATAATATAGAAGCCAACTGGACACTTGTCACGATATCAAATTGTACACCATCACCGTGGAAGCCTCTTGAAGCAGCACGTCATATCAAGGCTCCAGTGGCGGGGGCTACAAAGGGCGCAGGGGGCCTTGCCCACCATGTTTACCCCTTTTTTTTCTTTTTCTTTTTTAACTTAAGAAGACTATTTTAATTTTTCAATTAAAATCAATCTTATAGTTTTATTGTCTGATAATTTAGGATTCATTTGATACGTATGTTTAAACAACAATTTTCAATTTTTTTGAAAATACATGTGAGTGAAAAAATGTGTGAAAATATGTATAATGTTGTTTAAAAACTGAAAATATGTGTTCAAACTTACGTACCAAATGAACTTTTAATTATTTCATATCCTCTTTCTTTATATATTCACATATATACTCTGAAATCATCATTTCAACTACACTAAACATAACATTTCATAATTCATATCTTCTTCAATTAGGGATTAGGGAGGGGAAAAATTTTTCACCCCACTCAACCTATCCTACCACTTTTTACCTCACACTAATTTTCAACATCTCTAAGAGATGACAAGGTGGAATGGCTTCACTAGCTCTGCCTCTAACATCTATGTAATTTAAATTATTTATATAGAATTTTTTTTTTTTTTAACAAATGTCCAATTACTATCTTCAAAAGATTTTTATTTCTCTTTTAGCACTCTCACAAACGATCTATTCCCCTTCTTTTTCATCAGTACCCCCATTAATGTCAAAATTATCGCATTAGAGATGACAACATACCTTTAATCCTATTTTAGCATCTCTTGATTTAATATATTGAAAGTTCTCGTTTTTTGGTATCTCTTGACCATCAGGTTTTTTAATCCCTTCATTTTTATATTTACTTTCCCAATCCGATTTTGATTGGTGGATTTTTGCATTGATAAGTTGTGTTCATTCATGCGCACCTGATACTGGCAGTGTTAATACATGAATCCCATCCCTACCCCCGGATACTTACACGGCCCAAAAAATAAAGACATTAACGTGAAAGGATGACAAAAAAATTTGATCACATTTTTGGACATGCCATCCAAATGCTCACATATCTCTTGAGTGATGACAAGTCCGAAAAAATGTAAATACCATTTGAGAATGGCAAGAGACGAGAGAAAATGGGGTAGATTGTGAATGAAGAAGAGCCATTTATGATGAGGACGCTCTTATCCATCTCACAGTGACTACTTCTCAGATCTACACTATAGATCTGCCGGTATGTCATAGAAAAAAATTCAATACAGAGGTAGAAAAGCAATCTCGAAAGAACCAATAACAAGAACTTGATACCGCTGCTTCAAAGGTTACATTACTTATTTTTAAATTTATGTTTATATATCTAAAAGGTGGTGGATTCTACATACATTACACAGGTAGTATTCTCCCTTTCTCTTAGTTGGGGGTTAGGCATATAAAGTTCTCATGGAACAACATCACAAGTTACTGGTAATCATATTTTGTCACAGTCACAAGTTGGCAAACTGTGGCAGCAACAGCTACTACTACTCCCAACCCTGAAAGAAACAATAAACTTCAGAGGTCTGATCTCAATTTATTAAGCATCCAGCAGCCTTATTTTTATCGATATAATCTTGCTAAGCATGGTTGAAGAAACTTCACGCTAGTTCATATATAATTGATTAACGCATCCATCGATCCTTGTCAGTCAGAGTGCTGCTTTATCAATTATCATTGTATTCTACATCAATGCAAATGTTTATACCTGATTAACTAGCTTTGCAATTGGTATGCATAGGGAAATCAAGGGCTTTGGCAATTAGTCTGCAACCAAAATGTAGAAGAGCCCCATGACTCTTGTGTGCCTTTGGGCATTACTGTAATTAGATTCCAGAATCAGAGTCTCCTATCGTTTATCTTGACAGAGCCTGGTTGAGGATAACAAGTAGATATTCCTACGATATAACCAGCCTCACAAAAGCATATTAAACCTGCCCATAAGTTGGTAATGAAGAATATAAAACCTGCCCATCCTGAAACACCACACAAAAGCACAAGCAAAAGAAGCTGTTACATTATCAAACACCTCATAATACAATGACATAAAATGTTCCACCTAATTTCCACACGTGTGGAACTAAACAATTGAAAGGAAAAATAGAATGATAACTAAGCCAGAGCACTACAAGACTCAACTTCATACTCAACCTGTACCAAAGAAATTCTATTGAGTATAATAGAAAGAGTATTGAATTAACAAAAAATACTACAAATGCAACAGAATATGGATTCGTCAAATGAAATTTCAAGAACACTTCTTGTTTTTCGAAACTTATACATCAAGATTTACTAGATTGTTACTTGTTTTTTGAAACTTATTTCACTTCAAGATTTACTTGATTACTATTCAAATGACTGGCTGACCATCACAAAGATGAACCCATTACTTGAAAACTAAAGTTTCTTGTGGCAAGCAAATTAGCTTTTAAACAGGATCAAGGGTGAGATATTCAAAGACAGAAGGCTCACTAAGATACAGCTATAAGTAAAGTTTACTCATAAAAGAGAGAAGAGGAGAGCTCAAATACTCAGGACATACACACCTATTCCATTAACATACATTATTAAAATAATAAATAAAAATATTAATGTGTAACTTTCTAAACTCTGGAAACCAAGTTGCAATGAACACATATTTCACAAACCAAAAGTGTAATATAGCCAATTTTTATCTAATTTCTATTTTCATATCTCTTGGTCAAAAGAGTGTGTGTGTGTGTGAGAGAGAGAGAGAGAGCGAGAGAGATCACTAATTACGAATACTTTTTATATCGAAGTATTACTGTAGTTTAATATAATTGTAGAGAAGTTCACTTACATGGCTTTCGTGTTCTGAATTTTGTCCTGCTGAATTGTCCAACCTTTTCCAAGTATCAGTGACATCAAATATATAAATCTTGATGGGCACAATAAATTCATCCCAAATCAATCCGCTTCACCATATATCTCAGGTAAAGGTTTCTGTGTCACCCTCAGAGACTTCCCTCACTCTGCATTGTGTATGATCATAGCAACATAATAAACCTCCTATATAGTCTAGCCTCAAGGGCCAGCCATATTCATCCCATGACACATTAAATAGATCACACCTGCATTCAGTGCATCCCAACTTACCTTCCACTCCCCAAGTATCAATTACATGGACATTAAGAAACCACCTCTCCTCATACCCAGCAGGAATATCTATAGGATTACTGAATTTAATTGGAAAACTTAAGTTACAGTAGCTGACTACCTAAAGAATAGTACCCATTGCCTATTTGTACACCAGGGAAGGAAAAGCCCCACAGCTGAATGTCCAGTAATTGCATTTTCCATGTTGGTTTGGCTTGAGGCTAGCATACCAAACGGATGTCGGTTTGGCTAGAAGATAGCATATCAAATTGAATCCGCTAGTGCCTTCCTTATCAATAAATGTTGTACACACACACTATGTGACATGCTAAAATAAAGATTCAGCCAGTATAAACAGGAATATGTTGCTAACATACTTCAAACTGATGTTTTCCAATTCCATCTAAGACAGAATATATCACATTACTCTGAGGATGCAAGCTATCCCCTGCAATGAACTCATGGGTATTTCCATTCAACTTAATAAAGCTACAACCAGCGTTCTTCTTGACCCTCTTAGCACTCATTGACCTCCTAATCTGAACCACATCATCCCATTGCTCTGCATTGGCATAAACGTTAGCCATGACTGAATATACCCCACCATCTTCAGGCTTCAATTCCATCACATGCTCAGCTGCTTTCTTTGCAATCTCAACATCTCCATAGATCCTACATCCTCCCAGCAACCCACCCCACACAAACACATCACCCGCCATTGGCATACTCTTTATCATTTCCATTGCTTCCCCAATAAAACCAGAGCGTCCAAGCAAATCAGCCATGCACCCATAGTGTTTGAGTTCTCGAGGGACCCCATAGACAGATTCCATCTCATTAAAAAGCTTCTGGGCTTCATGGACTAGACCTGCATGGCTACACCCAACCAAGACTCCTAAGAAGCTCACACCATCCGGTTGAACTCCAGCTTCTATCATTTCAGAGAAGTAGTGCAACAATAGCTGGCCATGCCCATGCATTGCAAGCCCAACAAGCATGGCATTCCACGTAAACAAATTCTTATCCGGGCTAGACTCAAAAATCTCCCCGGCAGTTTCCATACAGCCACACTTAGCATACAAATCCACCAACCCAGTGGACAAGAAGGAATCTATCCAAATCCTATTTTGTTTAATGTAGCTATGAATGGTCTTGCCATGTTCTAATTCTCCCAACTGAGCACAAGCAGAAAGAGCAGAAACCAATGCAATATTATCAGGCTTGAAATCTAAAGCCAGCATGTGGTTGAAGAGATCAATGGCCTCTTTGCATCGGTTCATCTGGGCACACCCAGTTATAATGGTGCCCCATGACACGGTATCTCTTACAGGCATTTCGTCAAACAGTCGATGTGCTTGTGCAATTTCACCAGCCTTGACAAAGCCATCAATCATTGCATTGTAAGAAACAACGTCCCTATAAGAGCTCTCATTGAACACCCGGTATGCATCATCAATGCGGTCGGATACCGAGTAAACGTGAATGAGGGAATTCAGTACAAACAAATCGGCAGCGAAGCCAAACTTGAAAGCTTGGGAGTGAAGGGTTTTGGCAGTGGGAAAGGCATGAAGTTGAATGCAAGCCTTGAGAGTAAATGGGAAGGTGTGAAAGTCAGGAGGTATAGAGAAGCGACGCATGCGAGCAAAGAGGAGAAGAGCTGAGAGAGGGGAAGAGAGGAGGGTGTGAGCTCTAATGATGTTGTTGTAGCAGAAGGTTGATGGGTTTGGAATGGAATTAAAGATTGAGAGTGCGTAACTCAATAAGCTTATAGAGTTGTTGTTGGGGTTGAGAATAATGGTGAAGGTGTGGAGAATGTTACTTAAAATAGGACTTGTTGGATGGAGAAAGAGGAGGCCGGTGGCGATGGTGTGGGAGTGAATTTGGTGGAGCTGTTTCATGCTTTTGCATAATTGCATTGCTTTCTTCTTTCTTCTTATGATTATTATTATTATTTTTTTTTTTCTCAAAGTGCCGAAGTGGAAGAACTTATAATTAGACGGCCATATAGCGTGTCTACATTTTCTTATTTCTTGCATAACAAGGCTTACATAAATCTCAAAAATTGTATAATCACCCCAATTATTTTTATCGACTAAACATTGTATAACGAACTTTCAAAGGAAAAGTAGATTGTGGACGTACCTTATCTACTAGCACTCCCACTAATAATTGGATTAGTGGAGTGCCCCTGACCTCATAGATTCTCTTAAGCATTTTAAAATAGGGCAATTCCATTTTTTTTGCCACTAATAAATAATTGGATTAGTGCCCTTGGACGGTGAAAATTGATTGTACCTTATCCTATCCTAACAAAAAAGTTGAGTGCAATTCCATTTTTTGTTTCCATAACTGCTTTAACCAACTTTCCAATATTTTACTATTATTTTCAGTCATTTATGTTGGAGGAACCAACACCTGTTCTTTTCCCTCTTTGAGATCTTCATGATTTTTTTTTTATCTATATGGAGTGACTGGGCTATATCTCTCCCTATTTTAAATAGAGTACTGTTCTTATTTGTGTAAAGAAAGGGAATAATGATATTCTTAATGGAAGATAAACACTAAACACTTACCTAATAAGAGAATAATGCTTAAGGGGGGACTATTTGAAATGTGATCTTCTCCTCTGATCTGTTTTCTTTCTTTTCCTTTTTGTTATTTTAAGTTTGAAAATCAAAATGCTGTCACTGAAGACTCTTGGCGGGGAGGTCTATATATATATTTGAAATAACAGATACAATAACCATCTCTTTCTCACCCTCTTTCTGAACTCTTGAGCTCTGTGGCACACAGGATGTGTTCAAAGAAGAAGAAGAAGAAGAAGAAAAAAAGAAGAAGATAGTGATCATGATGATAATGGCACCCTCTTCAACCTCTAGTTGAGTGTGAGGGGGGAAAAGGGCAAGTCATTGAGGCAAAGGGAAGGCAAAGCCTTTCTTCTAGGTTTGTTATTTCACTGGCCAAATTGCATCTCTACCAGTAGTTACCTATGCCAGGCCATCTTTAATGTACACCATATATAGTTTTATTAATGCTATCATATGCAGTTTCTTTCTGCTACCTAGTATTTCAAACTTCAATCCCCCACAAGAAACCTTGTTTCACATATGCAAGTAGGCAGAATTAGAAAAATCATTTATAGTAAATAAGGTTTTTTTTTTTTTTTTAGCCCATGCAGTTGCTGGTGCATCTCAACGCCTGTTTGTATTTATAATTATCAATAAATATGTGTTTGTATCCATAGGTGCAAGCGTGTATATGTGTTATTAGACCTACATACACCAGCCGTAGACAGTTCCTCAGAAGGAAGTTCAATTTGCAAGTTGTCTACGCAACCGACATAGATACATATGCAAGCATTAAAATCATGTACTCAAAACAGAAATACTTCACTCGACTAAAAATTCAAGAGCAATTTGAGTGTATTTTATAGGAATTTTCAGCGAATTAAGGGAGCCTATCATTCAACAATCACACCATCAAATATGTTAGATATACAGAGCACACATTTAAAACTTCTTACTTGCCAACTATTTGTGCTCAAACAGATGAATCTATCCCCCAAATAAATGCAATATATGTTTCACTCAAAGTGAAAGGTCAATGTCTACTTATCACTCTCAATCATTTTAAATGACAGTAACCAATAAGCAATTTATTGAATAAAAGATATGTTGCCAACCTGCAAGTCTACCAATAAAATTTTTTAGGAAAACAAATTTGATACTTATGCCTAACTATAAATATATGCTAACAAATTTTTTTTTTTTTTTTTTTTTTATAGATATGCAAACATAAAACTCCCATGCCAACTCAAAAGAATCATTTTGACTCCTAGGAATTAGGATAGATTAGGCACTTATAAAGCCGCTATCTACTCATTTCCTTCCTCAATGTACTTAGTTTTTTTTTTTTTTTGGGGGGGGTAAAATTCCAAACCCACCAAACCCGACCCGACCCAACCCATCGGGTTTGGTCAATTTTTAGGATTTGATGGGTTGGGTTGGGTTACAAAATTTTTTTTGACCCACCCATATATTTAATATATATTTAAAGAGATGGATTCAAGTTACACATTTTTTAAATCATTGGATTTAAGTGAATCTAACGGTCTAAAAAAACCTCTCATTAATGTTATTATTTTAATTGATCTCATTTATTATCATTTATTTAATACATTCCATACTTATTTCTAAACTCAAAAAAAATTATACGTTTGACTCTCTCTCCCCACTACACGTCTCTCTCTCTTTCTCTTTGCACGTTTCTCTCTCTATCTCCTCCATGGCTCTTCCATCTCCGTGGCCAAGTCGCTGGCAAAAAAAAAAAAAACCACAACTACCAGACTTTGTTGAATAACACAACTATTACTTTTAATTGTTATCTATCTCCACGTTTTATCACGTTGATTTTAGAGTATATAGTTGAAGATTGTATATTATTTTTTAAAGTTCTGAAGATGTAATAGATGGATTGTTTTCATAAAAATTAGTAATCTAGGGTAACTAATAATGAAAATGTTTTGGAGGAAGCCTATTAACAATTCTGCCGTCATATGTTAATTCAGATAAGCATGGGGAAAAATTATCCGAACACAAAATTATGTGCCCTGTACCCTGTCAGGGATTACAATATATAATATAGCTCAAATGATCATATGACCTACCTAATTAATTATCCTATTCTTTTTTATCTTCTTTATCCTCTCGAAGATATTTTCACGAGACTTAAAAAGAAAACTCTGTAATATTTTTATTTTTCAGTGATCTCCATGGAATGGCCAAGTCTGGCACTTTTTTTAGTGGGGTGGTACCTTGGTAGTGGGAAGGTGATTGAGGGATGTTGGGCAATAAATGTGAGAAAATTCAGTAAAAGTAGTTGACTTGGCATACAATAACTCTGTATTAATGAGATAGCAAGTGGTAATTTATAACCGTTAGATCTAATGAGAATTTATGGTCTAAAAAATGTGTAACTCTTATAAAGTTACACCAGGTGTAACTTGAACCTATCTCTTTTTTAAATAACTAGCTCTTCCTATCCTATATAAAAGTAAATTAGTTCACACAAACCCTAGTAAATTATTATTGTTATTTAGTCATTAGTGTTGTTTGCCTTTAAGGAATTACATTGATACTAATTTTTAGGTTTTTTTTAATATATTTATATTTATTTATTTTTGCTCAATTTAATAATAATAGTAATAAAAAAAATTGTCCAACTCATGGGTTCAATCCAACCCAACCCGACCCATGTGGGTTGGGTTGGGTTGGATTGGACTTATGTCATGGGTTGGGTTGGATTAAATTTTTTTTAATTCACCATGGTGGGTTGGATCAAAAAATCTCTTTAACTCTACCTAACCCGACCTATACACACCCCTAATTCCTTAAATTACTTAGCAAAACTAAATAATAATAATAAAAAGAGGAAATTTCATGAAGTTACAGTTGTAGAAGCATAGAAAAGGAATGAGAAGTAAGATACATTGATCACCTTGCAGCCAGACATCAAAATGCTCCTCAAAAATTGGTTTAGAAAAAAAAAAAAAAAAAAAAAAAAAAACCCTTTCTGAAAACAGCCGCAGAAGCATAGAAAAAGAACGAGTAGGATATATCTTTCGCCTTGCAGTCAGACTTCAAAATGTTCCTCAACAGTTAATTCAGATAAGCATGGGGAAAAACTATCCGAACACAAAATTATGTGCCCTGTACCCTGTCAGGGATTACAATATATAATATAGCTCAAATGATCATATGACCTACCTGATTAGTTATCCTATTCTTTTTTATCTTCATCATCAACAGCACCACCATTTCCTACTCTGGAATAAGCTTAGTTACCATTTGGGCAAAACTGTGGCACTACCTAATCAAGATCTAGTCTATTCTTCATTGTTTCATAAACCAAATAGGTAATGCTTGCTGCTGGCACAACTTTGAGGAGATTCGGAAAGAGTCCTTTGTAGAAACCTCTATAACCTTCATGTTGAAGGGTTCTCCAAAATACATCAGACATTCCCTTATAAGCAGCAGCAGCATTAGAACGTTGAGCTTGCATTCTGAAAGGCAATATTATACTAACCTCAATAAGGAGTGCACATTAAATTAAAGCATCACTTGTTCAGATGAGCCAAAGGAAAAGTAGAAAAGATAATGATAAATAAAAATTATTTGTACCCAAGAAAGAAGAATGAATTCCACACATAAATATTGTACCTTGTTCGAATAACCTGCAAGGGGTAAACACATGTTGCTCCAAGTGCTCCTGAAATTGTCCCACAACCTAGTTGCACAAGAGGGCCAGGTTCTGTAGGACAGTTCAAAGTTTTTAGAAAGAATTTTTCTCGGTTTATCTATATGCAGAGGTAAAAAGATTACAATGTTTAAGAGAAGAAAATGACAAACTTGAAACCAGAAAATTAACATAGAGGACCCATACCTGTATCTTGAAGAATATATGTCTTTGACGTATCTTTCAAGGTCTCATAGGCAGCAAGTTCAATGCCAGCATAAGGAATTATCCCCAAAAGTGATGGTACAAGACCTTTGTAAAAGGCTCGAGGTCCCTCCTGAATCCATATATCTTTTGTCAGTTTCCCAAGCTTAGGAACCTTCCCACCTTCACATTCACAAGTTTGTAATCGAGTTTTCACAAGGTCCAACGGATAGATAGCAGATTGTGCAACCGCACCTGCCATACCACCAGCCAAAAGTCTTCCAGAAGCACCAATATCACCTTTGTCTTTCCCTCTACCATCTCCAATGACATTCTTTAAACTTTCATAAGCATAAAACTTGATGGCACTTTCAGGTGTTACCTTCACAACATTCAAGCCATTACCTCGGAAAAACCCCAAGAAACCTCCCTCCTTCCATATCTTCTTTATAGCTGGGACAATAGAAGCACGTGTTGTCTGGACTTGTAAAACCACCTTCAGGCGATCAAGAGGAGCAGTTGCAGTACGAGAAGTGGCCCCTGCTATTCCTCCTGCAATAAAATATTTCCCTCGATGAACATGCTTACTAATGCCCTCAGGAATGACAGCCTGTTCTCCTATATCTACAAGGCATACCCTTTCCCAATGCTGATATATATTTTCAATAGTAGCTTCATGTGGATAGAGTAGAAGAAAATCTCTCCACTCTTCAAAAGTGATAATTCCATTATTGTCCTTATCAACGTGCTCCACAAAACGTGCAAGTTCTTCATCATCAATCTCAATTCCTGGAAAACAGAAACTGCCGGGGCTTATAAGATAAAAACAAATGGTATACTCCAAATTACAGGCATGAGGAAAAGCAGCCATAGTAAGCAGGAAAAAGAATCAAACAAGAAATCATATCAATTGCATCACTACAAAAATTTCAACACCGATTAGTTAAAGCACACATAAAGTTTATAAAGGGAGTTCAAATAACACATGATGAAACAATAGCTTCCAATGTACCAAGCGAATGCAAAGTTTGGGATGGTACAAGAATAAAATTACAAGAAAACCACCATGGGGAACAGGGTATCATCCTTTCCTAATTACATAATTTCATTTTGCCAGCCAATCCTATTTAAGGTGATCTCGTCCACCAGTCCAACCATTTTTTTCCCTACTTATACTTGTATCCTATGAAATCCAAGTTAGTATATCTTTTGGTCAGCATTTAATTTTAACCCTCCTTTGTCATCACACTTACTTTATTATATCATGGTACCTGGTGGGGCTTGTGTACATTATTACAAATCTTACTCATTCCTAATCGAATACTTGAGCATGAATATTGACAAGTTGTTGTAATTGATCTCAAAGAAAAATAATAAAAAATAAAATAAAAGTACCAGCTTTAAGAAGCGCATCCCAGAGCTCTTCGGGAAGAATGCAGCCACTGTGTTTGACATCAATGGCCTGAAAGATGCGATAGAGCTCGAGCTCCTTATCGTCCATGTAGCGACGGAATTCATGGTAATCAACCCTGCCGTCTCTGTTGGCGTCACAAACCTTGAAGAGATCCTTAGCGTACTTGTAGTGTGAGGGTATTTGGAGAGCCAAGAGTCCAGCCTCGATCTGGGGATAGTCCAAGTATCCCAGGTTGGCAGCATCGAAGAAATCGAACAGAGCTCGAATTCTGAGATCCCTCTCGTCCTTGGTCTCCTGCAATGCCAGAAGCACGTGATCCATGGAAATGGGTCCACCTTTCTTCTTCTTGCTCTTGCTGTTGGGGTTGGGATTCAGATTAGGACGCTGTTGGTTTTGGTTTTGAGTGTCAGTTCTTGTGGGCTTTACTGCGTCCATCTGATCTGAGTCGATGTTCGTTTTCCCAACAACCACTCCAATAATTCTTATCAGACTTTAAATTATGACTAATACTACTACCACTAGTAGTAGTCAAATTGAAACGGCCTTTCTATTGTAATGAAAAGGCCATTTGATTCTGAATCTGAAACTGATTGTGATTGTGATCTATTGAGGACGACTAACAAATACAAAGTCAATATACCAGACTCCAAATGAGAATACAACTAATTTCTATGAAAGGAAAAAACGAGGTAGGCAACTTGGTTTTCTTTTTTCTTTTTCTTTTTTCTTTTTTAATGAATATGACGACACACGGTCATAGAGAAGAGAATGCAGTTCAAACAAAACTCACATATGTACAAATCAATGCGGCAATTTCGGTGGCCCAGCTCTTTTGCCGGCTTGGGGAAGGGTTGAGGGGTCGTGTGTGTGGCCTTTTTTACACTTTTAGTTTAGGGATACCTCCAATCTCTCTGAATATTTTTCAACATCATTACTTTCACCTCATATTGGATTTGAATATTCCTCATTTCTCTGCTGCCTGCCCTTTTAGTCTTTTCCTTTCTGATTTTTTTGCCTTTTTCTTTTCTTTTCCTTTCTGATTTTTTTTCATTGGTTATAAATTAGGCAATTTTGTCCCGACTCGCTCCTTTCCGCTTTGTTCTGAGTGGATTTTTCCTGCTTCGGAAAGGTGGTGGAGTAGGGATAGGACGAGATTTTAGACCCGCACTATGGAGTGGGGTGGGGATGAGTTTAGACTTTTTAATCCCACTCCGCTCCACTCCATCCCGAGTTAATAAGAATTAAATTATAAATTTTTCATATACTAAAACCCTACTATTTAAACAAACATATTACCAGCATATTTTATTCTAATCAACATGGCTCTCTATTTCTTTTTTCTCTATAGCAAAGTTGAAAATAAAGTACCACTTTAACATTTTCTTTTGTCTTTATTAGAAGCAAATTTATACAATATTAAATTATTGATTCCATTCAACGACTTTTTCATAATAGATTTTATCATGAACATAATAGCATGTTTTCTATTTTTATGAGATACATGTGTGTGGGTTTGTGTTTGTGTCATTGTGTGCCAGTGCCGCTGTCACTTGTAATTCTTGACTTCTTTCTCAACATAATAATCTCATGTTATTTGTAGTTCTTTCTTAGCATAATAGCATGTTATTTGTAGTTCTTTCTTAGCATAATAGCATGTTATTTGTAGTTCTTTCTATCATGAACAAATCGGAACAAAGCACTCGGGACGAAGCAATCTAAGTAGCTGAGTGATTGCAATAGCAGTTTTTAAAATTCCACTTAAGCAATTTTAAGTTATAGCCAATTCCTCACATGGTCTTAAACCATGAGAGTTTGGCAGGTGACCTTCCCTTGCTTTAGGAAGGTCTATATATACATATATATATATATATATATATAGGACTTTCATATTAGTTTCTAGAAATAGATAAAGATATTATAAAAATAAAATAAAGAAAAAGAAAAAGAAAAAGTTTGGATTATTTTGTTAAGTGTTATACTATGAGATTTTTGTTTTTTTTTTGTGATATTATCTTATTAAATACTTAGATAATATTATTCAATTTTTGCTAAAAATTAGTTTGATTTGATGGGATAAATTTATTTTTAATTTCAAATATATTTTTATTAATGAAACAAATAATATTATTTCTTAAAAATTGTAATAGTTGTGAAGCAAATTAATAAGAAATAGAGTTTTATAGAGTGAGACGGAGCTTCGTAGGATCCTGAGAGGTGGAGATGGGGTAAGAAAACTTTTCCCATTATGTGGGGCAGGGCGAGGATGGGGCAAGACAAAACCATGCGAGGCGAGGGCAACCATCTTTCGGCCCCACCCCACCCAATTGCCATCCCTAATAATTATGTATGCTAATTTGCTAAAGTTACTTGTTTTAGAATATTAGTATACCCTTGGCGTGATAGCCACTTCACAAGAATAAGTTTTTGTGGAGTGGGGTGGGCAAGGTCCGCCCTATGGTCACACCCATTTCACAACCAATTTCACTATTCATTGACTTACCATCCATAGTTGCACACATTAGCATATAACCACCCACAGTGGCACACATCGGCATTGCGCAATTAGGTGGTTCAATCCCTAAAATTATTAATACAATAATGTTTTACTTTTTTCTCTTACTTAAATAGTGAGTCTCACTATAAATTTAATTAATGAGATCCACTATTATATAAAATATGGAAATATAACATTATTATACTCTCCAACAATTGTATAATTACTTTCAATTGTAATACATAATTTGAGATTGTTAACAGGTATGCCTAATGCACATTTTAAAAAATATAAAATGTTTAATTATGAGTTGCAACACACAATTTTTAATAAAATAGTTTTTGTTCCAACTACATGTATTTGTTCCTTTTTGAAATTAAGAAATAAGGTAACTTTGATATTGTATTGCTAACCTAAGCCTTAAAAGATTGAGTTGATTTCATGTTTAATGAAGGTTGATTTTTGTATGGGGCAATGTCTATTACACACAAAGCACTCATAATTAGGCTTTTAAATTGAAAATATGTCTTAAAGTCACGATTTTAATTCAAAACACAAGATTTCAGTTCAAAACTTTTTGAAATGAAATTGTGACATTTTAATTCAAATAATAATGTGTGTATGGTGAGTGCAATAATGATTTCAGTTGTTAGAGAAAAAAAGGAATGGTGAATTTCAGTGACTGATGTCAAATCTAGCTTGGGATTTGGTAAGAGTGTGGCATTTTAGAATTTAGAGGGATATAAAAGAAATTGTGAGGTCAAGGTTGGTATGTCCAAAGATATAAAAACATCTACAAACACCACTTAAGACAATGACTTGTGGCCTAACCATATTATATAAACCATTAATATTGTCATTTTTATCAAATGTATGACTTCACTCACAAGTGTATTCTAACATTGATGATTGTGATGGCATCTCAATTTTAGACAAACAAATACTCTTCTTCAAATGTCCCAAAAACTTGAGAAGTTTAGATTTCTAGAGAAAAGTGCACTTGATACTACCAATCCTTAAACTCCAAATACATGAATCCCATCCCTACATGGTCCCAAAAATAAAGACATTAACGTCAACGGATAACAAATTGATCACGTTTTTCGACATGCCATTCAAAGGCTCAAATATCTTTAAGTGTTTGTTTGGATTAAGGGAGGAAGGATGAAGAGCCATTTATGATGAGGCCACTCTTATCCATCTCACAATGACTGCTTTCCAAATCTCCACTATGCATATACCTTGAAAATAAAATAAAAAAGACCTTCATGACATCAGCAGTTATATCATAGAAAGCAAATCCAATACAGAGGGAGAAAAGCAATCACATAAGAAGAACAAGAAGAAGAAAGACCCATAACAAGAACTTGAAACCACTGCTTCAAAAAGTTACACTACTTATTGTAAAATTTATTTTTATATATCTAAAAAGTGGTGGATTCTACATATATTATACAAGTAGTACTCTCCCTCTCTCTTAGTGGGGACTAGGCACATAAAGTATTCACGGAATAACATCACAAGTGACTGGTAACCATATTTTGTATCATTCTAAAGTTGGCAAGCACTAGCAGCGACAGCTATTGCTACTCCCAACCCTAAAAGAACCAATAAACTTTAGAGGCCTGATCTCAATTCATTAAGAATCCAGTAGCCTTATTTCTATTGACATAATATTGCTAACCATTTTTGAAGAAAACTTCACCATAGGTGAAATATAATTGATCAACGCATCCATTGATCCTTGTCAATCAGACAGCAGCGTTATTTATTATCATTTGCATTCTACATCAATGCAAATGCTTATACCTTATTAACTTGCTTTGCAATTGGAACTCGTAGGGAAAGCCTAGGCTTTGGCAATTGGTCTGCAACCAAAATGTAGAAGAGCCCCATGACTCCTGTGTGCCTTTGGGCGCTACTGTAATTAGATTCCAGAATCAGAGTCTCCCCAACATTTATCTTCACAGAGCCTGGTTGAGGATAACAAGTGGACATTCCTACAATATAACCAGCCTCATTTCCTGCTTCCTTCCCTTGTCCATAAGTTGGTATCGAAGAACATAAAACCCGTCCATCCTGAAACACCACACAAAAGCATGAGCAAAAGAAGAAACTCCACAAAAAAGCATGAGCAAAAGAAGCTGTTACATGATTAAACTCCTCAAAATATGACAAATTTTCACATAATTTTCACAAATGTGTGGTACTAGATGATTGAAAGGAAAGATAGAATCAAATAACTAATCCAGAGCTATAGGAACAATAAAATTTTGAAACCCAATAAAAAATTTATATAGAGCACATGCAGATCACGATGAAGTTCATAGCCTAATACAACATGAGATTTTGTTGTGATTTTTTTTTTTTTTTGATAAGTAACGTAAGAAATTTTATTAGGAAAAAAAAAAAAAAAACCAAGCAAGTACACTGTAAGTGTACTATAGTGGCACAAACTTGTCGTGAATTATAAAATATCTTTACGATAGTTTATTCAGTGTAACTAAATTAAAAAGATTCTAGCTACACATCCAACTATCTAGTTGGTCATAAATATATGGAAACATAAAGTATGGAAAAAATATGAACGCATATGAACTACTTTTGCTTGTGAGAGTGACAATTCCTGATACATCTCCATAGAAGATCATCAAATCGGTTAAGTATTATGATATTCCACAAGAGATCAACTGATATATCAGGTAACAAAGAAAATCAGAAATGTGTCACTCATATCACTACAAACAGATAAGGTAAGTGTTGAATCACCTCTCCATAAAGAGTTGAACCGATACCCCCTGAATGTTGATGGGCCACACCGTAGATGATATAGCCACCAATTGGCATAAGGAGGCTTATCCTTTTGGAGTCAGTGCACCTAATATCGGTCATACCAGATGTACTACAAGGCTCAATGTTATACTCAACCTGTTCCAAAGAAATTCTATTGTCATTAAGAAAGAGTATTGATTAACAAAAAATACTAAGAATGCAACAGAGTACGGATCTGTTGAATGAAATTTCAATTTTGTACCAGTTCTTGGTTTTTGAAACTTACACTTCAAGATTTACTAGATTGTTACATGTTTTTTGAAACTTATTTCACTTCAAGATTTACTAGATTGTCACAACTTAAATGAAGCAAGCAAATCATTAAGGGTGAGATATTAAAAAACAGAAAGCTCACTAAGATGCAGCTATAAGAAAATTTTACTCATAAAAGAGAGAAGAGGGAAGCTCAAGTTCACTGGATATAGACACCTATTCCAATAACTTACATTATTAAAATAAAAAGTAAAAAAATAGTTTGTAATTTTCTAAACTCTGGAAATAAGTTGCAATGAACATATATTTTACGAATCTAAAGTGTAATATAGCCAATTTTAATCAAATTTATACTTTTATATCTCTTGTTCAGAGAAGTGTGTGTGTGTTTGAGAGAGAGAGAGATCAGTAATTACAAATACTGTTTATATCAATATATTAGGAGAGTATAATATAATTGTAGAGAAGTTCACTTACATGGCATTCATGTTCTGAATTTTGCCCTGTTGAATTGTCCAATCGTTTCCAAGTATCAGTGACATCAAATATATAAATCTTGACAGGCACAATAAATTCATCCCAATCAATCCACTTCACCGTATATCTCAGGTAAAGGTTTCTCTTAGCACTCTCAGAGTCATCTCTCAATCTGCATTGTGTGTGGTCATAACAACATCCTAAACCTCCTATATAGTCTGGTCTCAAGGGTCGGCCATATTCATCCTTTGAAACGTTATATAGATTACACCTGCATTCAGTGCATCCCAACTTATCTTCCACTCCCCGAGTATCAATTGCATGGACATTAAGAAGCCACCCCTCCTCATACCCAGCAGGAATATCAGCAGGATTACCAACCTCTATTCCATAAGGATCTGGAACATCTGAGTCTGTTCCTCGGGTTTCAGATCCAAGGCCATAATACTGGCCAAGAGAATTATTCTGGCATATACCACTGTTCCTCACGAAAATATGATCAGGTTTCTTATTTTTTTGGCGGTCATCGTGCTCAGGATTTGTTGCATTTAGACGTTGATAATATCTTGCAATGACCCAGTGGTGGAGATAAGTTTCGTGAAGAGGGACAGGATGCCCTGCTTCATCAACTACTTCAGCATTGAAACCCTTGATAGCAATATGACCTCTTGGGAAGTCAATATTGGAGTAATATTCGTTCACCACTGATCCTTGATCCAGCACAAACTTGGGGGATAGGAAAACTGCAGATTTTATCTCAGGATGTCTATATTTCCGGAAAGCATGTGAGCAAGTTATGCTTAATGCCAGTAATAGTATTGTTAACGGAACTCGAAAAAAGTGAAGCATTTTTTTTCTGCCCAAAACAAACTTGGTCATAAAATAAAACCAAACATTCTCAGATAATAATCTCAACAATCATCTCTAAAATAACAAGTGAAATCCACATATAAAGTAAATAAATAAGATTAAACAATATTAGGTAAGGTAAGCAATACGCAAAAGAGAGCATGAAGGACTTAAACAACTTGTTTGTCTCAGAATTGACAATATCAGTCAAGATTAAAATTATCATTTGAAATTGTGTCCTTACAGTCCATTAATAGCCATGTTAGGGGAAACTAACAAAAAGGAGGAAATCACAAAAAAAAGAAAGGGCCGAAATTGTCTGTAATATGTTAGACTTGTACAATGAATCCAAAGCGAGTGCAACAAGTCTAGCTCAACCCAACTAAGAAGGACATATGTGAAAATACCAAAGTATGTGTATGCATGGATAATATCAGGAACAAAGAGCAAGACAACCCCGAGAATATTTTGTTAGTTAGTCACTAGTTGTTGTACAATTAATTAGTTGGTTAAAGAGACAATCTTGAGCTTTTGTTGATGCAAAATCCTCAATTCCCTATCTTCTTCTTTTGGAGGGTGAGTACCTCAAATCAAGTAAATTCTTTTATTTCCAACACACTTTCCTATCCTACACAATGGCTTCCCCTTTCCTAGCCTCAGGACCGCACAAGGCTATAGAGTAACAACTAAAATTGATAAAAATATAAATGGGCAATTAGTAAATTAAATGAATCTTGATGTCGATGCCCAAATTACATGTGGGTTATTTTGAAATACCAGAAAAACAAAAACAACGTTGGTAATCATTCACAGAGAAAAGCGAGCTAACATTTGATATACTCTGTACGAGGAAGGAGCATGAAAACATACCTCGGGTGTAACTATTTTGACTCTAAATACCAAACAGACAGGCATGAACTTTAAAATGATCCATCGATCCCCGGTTAACCAATAAGGTGATTTATTGAATAGAGTTGGATTGGCGTACCATGTTTCTTTGATAATAATAAAAAAAAGTGAAAGAAAGAGAGGGTAAAGAGCGTACCCAATAAAAGAAAAGGAACCAGCCAATTCCAAAGTACTTCAGATTACAGAGAACCACGGAGGAGTTCGACGGATTTGAAGGACTTAAATATAAAATATACAGTGTGTGGACACGGCCCTTTGGAGCCAACAAAAGAAAGTACTGTCATTTATAGTATTATTACTACTTTACTCGTTTTGGATGGAAATGATGAGGCCACTGCTGACGCCATGATTCCATGTCACCGTGGTATTATTTACTTTGGTCCAAATTTCTTAACATCCAAGTTTAGGAAAACGACATAGTCATGGCCTAAGGTATAACATATTAGAATATTACTATTATATGTCAATTTTTTTTTCCTTTCAAAAATGCATTATATTCAATTTTCATCGATAACGTTTCTAACTTTTTCATCTTTTTTTTTTTTTTTAATACCTTTTTCTGAATGAAAAATGGGATTTTTTTTGTAGGAACTCCGACCCGCATCTCATGACACTAGCAATAGTGCGATACCACAAGTACCACTCAAGTAACAATGGAGCATATTACTACTTGAATCCCACAACTCATACAACCACTTATAAATAGGGCAATGAGAGCTTCTTACCACTAAATAGGATTGTAAATAAACCAAGCTATTTATGAACAACTCAAAGCTCGATTTGGGAAAAATTCTTATTTATGTTTGTTTGTTTAGAAAACAAACCAAGTTCAAGCCTTAAGTTTAGGCTTGATTACTAAATAAGCCAAGCTCTTTTTTTTTTTTTTTTTTACAAGATAGAATTTCTACTCTAACCTAACCTAGGTGCATATGTGTGTGAAACTCCTTCCTGGATACTTGAACCCCGACCCTTGCCCCCAACACCCCACAAACATTTATATTTGTAGAGTGACCACTGCACCAAGGGTGCACGGTGGTAAATAAGCCAAGCTTAAACATAATAGTCAAATTGAAATATCATTTTTATTGTAATGGAAATGGCATTTGATTTTGATTTTGATTCTGAAACTGGTTGTGATCTATTGAGGAGGACTAACAAATACAAAGACAATTACCAAAACTCAAAATGAGAAAACAACTAATTTCTATGAAGGAAAAAACGAGGTTGGTAACTTTGGTTTTTTTTTTTTTTTTTTTTTTTAATGAATATGACACATAGTGTGCATTTGTCAAGCAATGATTTTGCGTTTTACGTTTTTGTTTGGGTCCCACGGCACTGTTCATGACCCAGCCAAATTTGTGAAAAACACGCATAAGCAGCATATCTTAGGTCTCACAGCACTATTCATAGTTTAAAAATTATTTTGCTACAATGTTTTCAGTAATAAATTTTCAGTTTTCAACAAAATAAACAGTATTCAAATAGACTCATAATAGTCATAGAAAAGAGAATGCACTTTAGACAAAACTCACAAATATATATATTTCCACCCTTGTCTATGTGGCAATTTCAATGGCCCAACTCTTCTGCTAACTTGGGAAAGGAAAAGGGACAATTTGGTTTGAGTTGAGGTTGAGGAGTCATGTGTGTGGCCTTTTTTAGATTTTAGTTTAGGGAAACCTCACATCTCAAATACAGTAATTTTTTCCTAAATAAATATTTTATTACTCAACCAAAAAAAAAAAAAAAAACACTAGGCCAAATTTCATCACTATCCTGCAAAATAGAAGAAAGTAGATTTGAGATGGGAATTAGCCTAGTCCAGCTTACAAGAGCAACCCATTGGGCCAAAATATGGGTAATGACATTGCCCTCCCTACAAACAAAGGAAAATTTTACATGGGTAAAAAGCTTTACAAAATACCATATCATCACATAAAATTTTATTACTCCAATGGGGATAAACATCTGCATTACGAAGTGGCTCAATGAAATTCCAAGCATCTCCCTCTAGTATAATATTCTTATAGCCTTTACTAGCAAGAAGTTTAATGGCATTCCATGTTGCTCTAGCTTCTCCCACTAAAGGACTGCTGGGAATAAACTGGTCAAACCATGCTTGCAATGTATTGCCCAATGAATCTCTGCTTACAAATGCTATTGTGGTTTTTTCCTCCCTTATTGTAGCATCAAAGTTCAGTTTAATCCAATTGGATGGAGACAGAGACCAAAACACATCTTTATTTGGCCTCATGAGTTGCTCACTCCAAGCCCGCTTGTTTTTATGATAAACTCTTGGGATTTGCCTAGCAAGCTCCGTTGGATTAATTTTAGTTCTTCAACGTTTCAAGTCAACATCACTACTTTATTCACATTACGTTACACACTAACTTTTCGATGTGTCTTTGTGTTCTCTATTTCTACCATCTCTATTCTCAGTTAAATCCTTGTTTATCTATTTTTATCAACATCTAGAGTCTATAGTCTAGACTAGAGAAGGGGTATATATTGGGTTGAGTATTCCTCATTTCTCTGCTGCTCTGCCCTTTAGCCTTTTCTTTTTTGATTTTTCTGGCCTTTTCTTTTCCTTTCTTTTCTGATTTTTTTTTTATAGGTTATTAATTACGTATGCTAAAGTAACTTTTTTAGAATATTAGTGCATCTTTAGCATGATGATTACTTCACAAGTATAAGTTTTTAAGAAGTGGGGTGAGTAAGGGTTAGGGTTCAAGTCTCTAGAGGGAGTTTCGCACACCCACAGTTGCACACATCAGCACATTGCGCAATTAGGAGTGCAATTGATTGTGTCCCTAAAATTATAAATACAATAGTGTTTTACTTTCTCCTCTCACATGAATAATGAGTCACACTATAAATTTAATTAATGAAATCTACTAATATGTAAGATGTGGAATTACGATTTTATTGTGCTCTCAGACTATTGTATAGTTACTTTCAATTATAATACATAATTTGGGGTTGTTAATAGGTATGCTAAATGCACGTTTTAAAATATATAAAATGTTTAATTATGAGTTGCATTACACGATTTTTAATAAAATAGTTTTTAGACCAACTACATGTATTTGTTCCTTTTTGAAATTAAGAATTAAGTCAACTTTGATATTGTATCTCTAACCTAAGCCTCAAAAGAATGATTGGATTTCATATTTAAGGATGGTTGATTTGAATGGGAAATGTCTATTACACACTACCATATTACACACAATGCACACACAATTAGGCTTTAATGGCTCAAACCCGCCTAACCAACAACTCCGACCCACCCATCCGATGGCCTGAAACACCAGGTCCAACCTGACTATTCAGTCGAATACGGGTCTAAGATCCAACCACCCGACCCAAACGGGTCGAGTTTGGTTTAGGCCCAAACCTAAACCAGCCCGACCTGTGGACAAGCCTACATCGACCCATCCTAGCCCACCCAATTGCTACCACAAATTCAATGTACACATTATTCAAAAAAATGTACACGATTGTGCACATAATTACCCAATTAACCAAATTGTTATTGCCCATACACTTGTGTGTTTACAACGAACATAATTTTCAAAGAATGTTCACAATTATGTATTTTCAACATACACAACTTTCAAAGATTGTACCCCATCATGTATATTCAACATACACTCTTTTCAACATACATTTTTTGTGCACATTTTTAAAAGAATATACACACTTATCTATACTTAACCTAGACATTTTTAATACATAAAATTAATTGTTCAATGTATGTAGTTGTTCAACGTATGTAATTTTCAATTATTACATTCAATGTACACAATTTTTAAAGAATACACACAATTGTATACATTCAGCGCACACATTTTTAGGGTTTAGGGTTATATAGGCGCAACAATAACATAAATGTATAAATAAGATAAACAACATTGTCACGCTTATACAATACTATTCCAACTTAGAAGAACAAAACAAAGGCTAATTTAAACCAATAAAGAGCAAGAAATACCCACCAAGCCCAAACCCATATACAGTTTAATCATCATTCACTATTTTTCATCAACAAGAAATTAAATTTCACCAAAACACGAAATAACTACGTGCTATTTCACCAATCACATCCAAAAACTTAAAAATCGAACACCAAAAAATAGAAACTTTTATTAGAAAGCATATCTTAGGATTGATTTAAAAATTTTATTTACCAATCATGCTATCTCATTTTTAAAATTTGATTTGCTTCTCAAGAAGAAAAAAGAATTGATTTGGAAAATGACAAAATGAAAGTGTCATTGACTTTAGTTAAAGCATCAAGTTTTTCAAGAATGTGTACAGCATGAAACAATTTAGAATAGGGAAGAACCCATTAACAATCACATTTTCCATCTACTAATTGATAAAGGACAGGGTTCTATTACCTAGTTAATGCCAGTTGGCCCATAAGAACAAGAAAGTACAGATACAAAGATGATACTCTTTGTGTTCTTGCATGTTCATGTCCACGAGTCAATCTCCAAATAAGGATATGTGCATGGTTGTCAAAATCGCGATCTAGATCATAGAATCGCACGATTTTACGATCTCGCCTCACCAAAACGTTTAGGATTGCACTAGAATTATAAAAATGGTAGGATCGTACATAGGATCGTGTGGGATCCTACCGATACTACCAAAAACATAATTTTTTTTTTTATGGGATAAAATTTTTTATTTTGATGAAGTTTTAAGAGTTCTTATTTTTTCATGTTGGGTTGGTATGACTTTTTCTTTTATTTTTATAAAATTATGTTAACCTAAGCAAATGTGTTTTAGTTTCTAATGCACTTGTAATCAAAATGAAGGAATGCTTCATCATTTCTAAATGAAGAATTTGAAGTTGGCTTTGCTACCTTTTAAGCTATAACGTTGTTAAATTCGTTTGATCAATACACTAATTTATATTCTAATATTACTAAAATATTTTTTATATATAATTTTATCAGTTATGCTTGTATTTGTATATTGATTGACTTATTTTTTTTTAGTATGCTCTTTAATTGTTGTTGAGTGATATAACTTAAATAGTTGAGTGTAAAATTGTACCTTGATGTCTTTTACAACTCTAATATACAAATATATAATGTCTATATAGATGATGAAATGGAAGATGATGATTAGGAATTTAAGACGGTAGTTATAAGAACCTTAAAATGAGAAAAATTAAACGTTCATTTTACCTTAATATTCATCTTACTTTTGAATTTCATATTGTAGTTAGTTAGTTTCCATTTGCTAATTTATTTTGAATTTCAAACTTGGAACTTAGAACTTGAAAAATATTTTCCATATGTTTTAATAAATATTTTGGTATTTAGTTGCTAATTAAACATTTATTGAATTTTTTAAATATATTGGGTCAAAATTTAAATATATTTGTTTTGTTAGTATAGACTTAGTGATATATTACATGCAAATTATATCATATGATGCAAATCTTAGTTGTTTTTTTTTTAATTTTTTTTTTTATGAATGAATTTATATTTTACATGATTATTCAACATAAAAAGTCATTATCAATGTGTTTTTTGCTTTAAATATGAAAATATGTAGAATCTTACGATTCACGATTCGATCCTACAATTTATGATCCTATCTACCTTCAACGATCCTACGTAAGATCCTGATTTTAACAACCTTGGATATGAGGGACTATAAATCTCAACAGTCAACACCCATAACAAGCAGAGATAGTAGGATTAGCAAAGACCATTGAAAAAATAACTTAATCCAATAATAGTATTGTTTTTATTTTTCAATGTAAACTTGGCAACATAGCCAACTTATCAACCTGATCCTTCATAAATGCTAACTCTTGAATTGTGAAGTTGTACAACTATGTTCCCATAAATAGGTCAATAATAGAACATGACGAATTTTAGGCTAATTTATCTTTATATTTGAGGGTAACTACAAATAAGACAATCCAGTTTTTTGTGCTTGTGGTTGAGCTTTGCTAATAGTTAGTATATAGGATGTATGCTCAAATGGTGCAATGATCTTTCAAGACTTGCCTAGCAAGATCTAGTGCTCCACTTTTTTTGTAAATCAGATGAAGATTGTAAGCTGCTTCTCTGCGGAGGTCACAATACCCTGATTTATACCCTGGTTTCTGATTTCCAACAATGTCTGGATTCTCACAAGGAAGCTTTGGAATGGGGTAATCTTTCTCTCGAATTGCAAGCACCTTTTCATAATATGATGCTGCAAGAGTTACGAGGCCAACATGATGATATGCTCGGGCTATGTTATATAATGCTTCCTGCATGAAGTTTTTAACAGCACAGTTATAACATACTATTGTATGAAAGTGTGTGTGTGTGTGGGGGGGGGGGGGGGGGGGGGGGGGTGTTGTGGGTTAATATTCCTGAAGGCAAGAGTGTGTTTTTACGAAAAGCATGCATATAAACTAGAAACAAAACAAAAGCACAAAACGATAACCAAATTGAACCTGATTATTTTCACATAGCCGTAAATTGTTGTAGAGGAAAGCCAGGCCTTGTGCAAGACACTGATGCTTGTTTTGAAGTCTGAATCCAAGTGCTAAATTAATCAAGGCAGTTCCTGCAGAAAAAAAAACAATAGGTCATGCTTCATGTACAGGTAGACTAAAAGCATAAAAATTCATTTATATGTAGCACTCAAGAAATTAAATAGAAATAAAGGGTCTCACCGACACAGAGATTAATCAAGGGATTCTTTGGCAACCGTTTATATGCTTCAAGGTATTTTGTTGCGGCATGTTGATGATTGCTGGCCATGGTAAATTGATGTGCATAAATGATAATGGGTGGTACACAATCTACGAGTTTGCTTAGCATACCACGAAGAAACTTAAAATGCCTTGAATCCCGATTGTCCACTCTACAATACATTAAGAAAGTCCATCAAAGATGACATAGAGTAGAAGAATTTATGAAGAATAAATAAAACTACCATGGTCCTAACCAAAATTTCTTTTCCTAATTAAAAAAAAATTCTTTCCAGTCCTTCCAATTACAAACAAATCCCCCCACCCCCCACACTGCCCCCCCCACAAAAAAAAAAAACCACAAAAAGGTCGAAAGGCTAGGCAATGAGATAAATGAGAATGTCTACATGGTTTAGCAGCGAAGGATCATGGTTATAGCTTTTTAGTGACATCTGACCTACTTTAGCATACTAACAATATACTAACAATATCACATGGTTATAGCTTCTTTTTTTTTTTTTTTATTCGGAGACCAAATGATTGGAAAATGGGTGTTGTGGATGAATTTCTCCGCACTTTGGGTGCAAATCTTCCCCCCACTGTGAATGGTGATTGTATGCGATGGAAGTTGACAAAGAATGGGGCTTTTAATATCCGCTCGTTTTACAATAAGTTGAGAAACCCCTTGCCCATTATCTTCCCTTGGAAAGGTGTTTGGAAGGTTAAGGCTCCTCGGCGTGTTTCCTTCTTTGTGTGGACTGCTGTATGGGATAGGATCCTTACAGGTGACAATTTGAGGGGTAGAAGGATGGTTTTTGTTGACTGGTGTATCATGTGCCGTTGTAATGGGGAGACGGTGGATCATTTGTTACTTCATTGTGATAAAGCTTATCGACTGTGGAGTTTGGTGTTTAGATCTTTTGGGATCTTTTGGGTCTTGCCAAGATCGGTTGCGGATACTCTATTTGGTTGGTGGAACTGGCCTGGAAAGCATGTGTCTAGCATTTGGAACATAGCTCCATTATGCTTGATGTGGTGTCTTTGGAGGGAGCGAAACAGGAGGACTTTTGAGGACATGGAAAGTTCGGATGACCAGTTATTGGCCTCTTTCAGTGGCTCTCTGTTTGACTGGTCTAGGGCCTGGGGACTCACCTCTAGTGATTCCCTCCCTTTGTTCCTTAGTTCTCTCCTGTATAATTAGTCTCCTCTCCTTTCTCTCTTTTTTCTTTTTTCTCTCTCTCTCCAATTGTACTTTTCTATTTGCCTTATGTTTTTCTGCATAAGGTAGTTTCTTCAATATACATCTTTATTACTTATCAAAAAAAAAAAACAATATCACATGCATTAACGAATCAAACAAATGAAGTACATACTAAAAAGATATCAACACCAAACCACCAAATAATTTATACATGTCAAATAGTAACAGTATTCACAAACCCATAACCTAAAAGAACAAGGTATCCAAAAACCAAGTAATGAGACGCCATAATAACAATTAGTAAGAGTTAACTAAAGTAGTCATGGCATGCAGTAAACAAAATATGCTTGCAAAGAAAATGAGTTTAGTGCAAGAATTTGTGTTTTATGAGCTTATGTGGTTGAATACTTTCCTAAATGAGCTGGAAATGGAGGTTTAGTCACTTTCGAATTGGCATTCTGATAGTAAGGTAGCATTTGCTACAACTTACAATCCGACTCTGCATATAAAGTATAACAAATAGAATGAGTATCATTAAGGCCCAAAGCCTGAGACCATTCAAACAATGTCCTAGTATATGATGGCTTTAATTTCACCAAAGTTTTTTCATGTTCAAAACTAACAAAAAAGTGTTTCCAAACCAAACAAATGATCCATAATCCATTGTACCCCAATGCCAAGAAGATTAAATTTTACAATGCATGTGCAATATTGGAATGCAATAACAAATGATCCATAATCTCACCACTTCTACTACACATGCAACATCAGTCTACCATAACCATTGCTCTCTTTACTTTAGTTGGAGTATCTTGGGTTATGCCAAAGATGGTAGCTTAGAAGCTAAAGCTGTTGGGAAGGGAGAGTTCATTGTCACAGATCTAGCTCTAAAGAGTGGAGTGAGAAAATTATGGATTCTAGATTGGTGTTACATGTGTAAATGCAGTGGGGGTTCAGTAGATAATCTTTTATTGCATTGTCCTATCACATTCCAGCTTTGGTCTATGGTATTTACATTGTTTAGTCTCTATTGGGTAATGCCAAAGTGTGTGGTTGACCTTCTAGCATGTTGGCAAGGGAAGTTTGGTTGTTATTGCAACAATATTCCCTGGATGGCTGTCACTCCTTGTTTGATGTGGTGCATTTGGTGGGAGCAGAACAACTGGTGTGTTGAGGATTTTGAAAGGACAGTAATTGATCTAAAACCCTCACTAATTTCAGCTTTGACTTATGTTGCGATAGCCTTCCTAGCTGTAACTATTAGTTAATTTATTTCCTAATAGTTAAAGATTATAAATAAGCTTGTTATGTAAGAGTAGAATTAGGTTTTTTGATGTAACTTAACTTAGTTTCAGACCTGGACAGAAACTTCGTTTCTCCAGTTTTTCTATGTAATCCCAGCTTTGATTCTTATTTCTAAGGCTATTCTAGTTCAAGTTCTCAGTTATTTGATCTTGATTTCCATCATTTGGTATCAAAACAAAGATCTGGTCCTCTTTTTCCCTACTAATTTGATCATTTGAGCCCTAGATTTCCTTGTGTTTCTTTTTTTTCTCTCTCCATTCAAGATCCTAGAATTCAGATCTAGGTTTCTTGTACCAATCAAATCTATGTTGCTGCTGCAAAATATCACAGATTTAATCACTTGTGCTGCTGCTGCTATTTACAATTTTTCAAAGATTGTGAAGCTTCTAATGGCCCAAAGGAGTGGAAGAAGAGGAGGAATAAGGGGGGATCAAATAAATGTTGGGGAAGGAGTTGAAGCCAATCCTCCAGTTGGGAGGAATGGTGGACGAAATCAAAATATAGAGAGAGGAGATGAGATTGCTGAATTAAGGAGACAAGTTGCGTCACTTGCGGAGGTGGTGCAGTGTATGCAGCCACCTCATGAGGCTACTAATGATTCCGATGACTCTCATTCTCATTTTGAGAATCCTTTTGGAGTTCCTCCAAAGGGTAGGCCTTATGTGGAAAGATTTTCATGGGCCAAGGCTTGACTACAACTTCAAGATTGAAATTCCAGAATTGCAAGGGAGTCTCAAACTTGAAGAATTTTAGATTGGCTTAACACCGTTGAGAGGGTGTTTGATTATTATGAAGTTATGGATGAAAAGAAAGTGAAGCTAATTGCTATTCACCTTAAGGGGAGAGCTTCTGCTTGGGGGTACCCGCTCTCTTGACTCCTAAGAAACATGGTTCTCGGAGGATGTGTGGATAGTAGAGCTACCAAGAAAATCACAATCAAGTATCGTTTTCCAATTCCTAGATTGGATGACATGCTAGATTGCTTGGCAGGTTCGAAGGTGTTTTCCAAGATCAATTTGCAAAGTGGGTATCATCAAATTAGAATTCACCCGGGAGATGAATGGAAGACGGCCTTCAAGACGCATCATGGATTATTTGAATGGCTTGTTATGCCATTTAGTTTGACAAATGCACCTAGCACTTTCATGAGGGTGATGACACATATATTGCAACCGTTATTAGGGATTTGTGTTGTGGTGTATTTAGATGATATTTTGGTGTATAGCCACTGTTTGGAGGATCACTTGGTGCATTTACAGCTTGTGCTCGACATCTTGAGGAGAAAAAGGTTCTATGGTAACATGAAGAAATGTAGCTTTGGGATGGATCAAGTGGTGTTCTTGGGGCATGTTGTGTCTTCCAAAGGAGTGTTCATGGATGAAAACAAGAATGAGGAAATTGTTGATTGGCCTACACCTTCTAGTGTGCATGAGGTCAGGAGTTTCAATGGCCTTGCTACCTTCTATAGAAGGTTTATTAGCAAGTTCACCATTGCAGCACCTCTCACCAATTGTCTCAAATTTGTTTGGACTGATGAAGCCCAAGAAAGTTTCCAACTTCTAAAGAGGAAGTTAACCGAAGCTCCTATCCTTGCCTTGCCCAATTCTAATAAAATTTCTTACCTATCAAAAAAGAGGTCATAGCTCCGTATTAATTTAGCAATGAAGTTAGATCCAAAATTTTGAGGTCAACTATAGATCCTCACCAAAGTAATGAGGGTTGACCAAATGTATTCTTCTTCTATCATTCTATCATGTAACTAAAGAATCATACTGTCACTTTGGCATAACCCCTCTCATTCCAAAAACCACAAAATAGCAGGTCATCACTCCATATAAATTTGGCAGTGAAGTAACAAATGATCTACAATCTCACCATTTTTAATACACATACAACACCAATCCACAATACATTGAAACTTTTCTTTTTCCACGTCAAAGCCCAACAAAATATCCTTTCTCTAGGTCAATAAAATTCATATAAAGATCTTTTACTCATTTCCTCTATATTTTTCTAGTCAGTAACTAAGAAAATAGTTTCCATAACTGAATGTAATAGCATGTAATAAAATTGATTATCTGATGTGTTATTTCATGCTACTCTACATACAAACACTCTCTCCCAAAGTTTCATGACATTTCTCCATAAAATAACACACAAGAAAATAACATAATAATATAGGGTACCTAAATGGAAAACGAAGCTATTTCCTATGAGGAAAAATTATTATAGACGTATATTGCACATATATAAAGGTGAAGTACCTTGAAATTACTTTGTAATAGCAATTCCAGGCAGCAAGGCTGTAAGGATGCTGCTGAACAATGTATCTTACACAGTCAAATCCATGCTTAGGATCGGTGGTGTTGTAAGCTATCTCTGTAAAACATCAACAAAGGTACTGCACCTTAGCCAGAGTAAAAAAAATTACAAATCTTACTTCTTCAAAGAACAAATGAATCAAAGTATCTTTCAATGAAGGAATCCTTCTAAATGGGATTATATATTTTGGACTAATAAAGTAATTATCAATTTAAAGGAGAAGAGGGGAAACCAAGAAAGAAATGAGAATGTGGGGAGTTCAAAAAAAGAACAAGTTCTTTGGAGTTAAGGACTTACGAGCTCCAAGAGATCTAAGCTCTTCCTCCTTCTCCACAGACAGCATGCTATGAGCTAATCTTAGAGTGAGATTAATAATCTCTAATGCCTCCCAATACCTTTGCAAAGAAGCCAGCGATTTACACAACTATAAACAACGCAATGAAGAAGTCAGAGCAGTAATAAGGTACACAATAGAACAGGGGATGAAACATGACTAACATCTATTATAAGGCGATGATGCTCTTCGTCTTTAAGAAGATTAGGAAGGGGAGGTTCTCGATGTACTTCCTGCTGAATGCATCACATATAAGATTCTATCACTCAAGATATTGAGTCCTCGAGCAAGTCACAACATAATTAAATACAATTCACAATTTACCGGAGGGTCATCATCTGAGTCATCACTTTGCCAATCAGCGCCAGAAGCCAGTGCCTCAGCTTTCTTCTTCTCCCTTATTGTTGCCTTCTTCTGAAGTAACCGCTTTGCTCTGGCAGCTTTTGACCTAATTCAGAGCATTGAACAAAAAGTAGTTGAAAGCAGGGCAGAGTAGATTAATAAAGGAGAAAATGGTCTACATATATAGCATGTGCAAGCATGAACACATAATAAAAAATACGAATTAAAAAAGCCAAAACAACTACTATAGTAGATTAAACAAAAACATGAAAGCTTTGTAAAATAAATATATTTCGTAGACAATAGTATTCCATAGTTCAGGAAAAGAACTCTAACACTAAAATATTGTGAGTCCATTGGAAAAAATATAGCACCAATCAGACTAACTGGATTTGGGGGAAAACTCAACCTCAAGTATTATGGGTCTTTCTAAGCCAAAGAAAATCATGCATGATTGGTTTAAAAAATTATGTCTATGTAAACTTCAGCCAAACATACTAAAAGCTACATTCCAGCATGCACAGGTCACCTGTTCTAGTGCCACATGAATGTAACTTTCACTAGTCCCAGAAAAGGGCTTTTCTTTAACTAGATAACACAGGCAAAGCTTATATTCCATTTGTCACAAAATAAAGCCCACCAACAGGCTTCTCAAAACTACAAAAACAATTATGAAACATTTATATTCTTACCCAACCCAATGCCAGATAAGCACTCAGAATTCCATTCAAAATTTTTAAGTAATAAGAATTCTATAATAAAATGCAAAAAGCTGCTACCCCTGTACACGGATGTAGACAACAGTAGAACTCCTTTCCAAATTCAATAAAACTACATGGCAATACTTTATATTCTCCCCGAAAATCTAAATACTTTCTTGCCTAGTGCCAAAGTAATGAGACGCCCTTCTTAGTGGGAAGATTTTAGCAATGGAAAATCTTAGAAAAAGGAGGATTATAGTGGCTGATTGGTGTTGGAAGTGTAAAGCTAAAAGGGAGGCAACATATCATCTTCTTATTCATTTAGTATAGCAAAGATCTTTAGAAATTCGTGTTCTGCTTGTTCAATATTATTGGGAATATGCCAAGAATGGTAATCAACTGGTTGGCTTGCTGAAGGGGACAGTTAAGAAGACAACATGACGCAGGACAAACCAAAATGAGGCAACAATAAAATAGGAAATAGAAAATAAAGGATAGATAACCTAGGAGATAAGAACTAGGCTTGCTTGGAGTTAGTACCAGACAAGGGAGAACATCTAGGAGTCAACACTTAGGGTTAGTTGGAGTCAGCAGACTCAGCACCAAACCATTGGAAAAATTTCAATAGAAATTTCATTATCCAATCAAACTTTTATATACTTCTCCATAGGAGAACAATGTTGTTAGAGGTCATACCAGAAAAACTGGGCTCTACTTATTAGCTTCATCTTTGAAAACCGAACTTAAAAAAAAAAAAAAAAAATGTAATGATATTTTATTAATAGAAAAATTTACTTCATATTCATGATGATCAACACAACCTAACCTAAAAGAATTACAAATAAATTATGCATAAGAGTTAAACTGATTCTGTGAAATCTAAAAGGAAATTTCTACTTATCAGAAAAAAAAAAATCTAAAAGGAAATTTCTACTTGTAAGACCCCACACACGAGACCAATCCAAAAGATTTCGATTCAACAATGATTTAAACTGAGCCTTTGATGTTTATGTATCAAAAATACGACTATTCTGCTCTCTCCACAATAGCCACATCAAACATAACGGGACAAAGTTCTAACTATCCGATAAGTGCTTTCCAAGCCTGAAACAATTCCTCCATCTAAACAAGAGATCAACTAACCTCCTTAGTAACACCTATTGAATCCCAAAAGCTCTAAATACTACACTCCATAAAGCATATGCAACCTCACAATGGATCAAATACTCCACCGTCTCCCCATTACATTGGCACATGCAATACCAACCAACCAAAGAGAAACCTTGCTTGGAAGAGAATTTGGTGTGTTCAGGCCACAAAGATATTCTTATCAACTGAGCATGCATATAAATCAAGGTGCATCTCTTTTAGAGAATGATTCCCACTCCCAATATCATGCTAAAACCTTACCAGGTGCCATCCCCACCTCGAAACACACAAATTGAAGAACACGGTTCCATCCCTCCCTAATACTTCTCCATAGACTACACCCATGTCTTTGACCAGTTTCAAACTCCAACCTTCCCATTCCTCCCCATACTTTGTAGCCATAGCTCGTCTCAATAAATGTGTGATCTCATTCCCAAATTGCCAAAACAGAGCTTTCTTGTTATTTGATAAACCAACTTGTGCAAAGAATTAGTTCATCCCACTTAAACAATTAGTGAAAATCCTTGTGTCTTGATGACCAACAAAAGTAGGTGCCTCAAATATTACCATGGTTCACTAGAATAAAGTTAAGAAAATAATTATAACAAGAACCTGAGCTTGCTGACTTAGAGAGCTGATTAAACCATCACTAGGCATGGGCCTGGACTTCACAAGTTACTAGCTTTATATTGTTTAAATACCCAAAGAGAGACTACCATATTACTTTCATGCGTTGGATCACATGTTGATTGAGCCTGGTGCTGCAGGTGCCAATTGGAGCTGCAGTGGCAATTGGCGACACATGGTGACTAGTCTAGTGGATTCATTGATGTGAGCAGGGACGAGGGACGAGATAGTCAACTGGAGTTGTTGAAAGTCGATGATTTTGTGGATGGGGTTGTGGGCGTTGTTTGGTTGATGGGCAATGTTTGGATTGTGTGGCCTTTCAAATCAGGTGTGCTGGGAGGTGGCATTGGGATTTGGCTGGGATCTATTGATGGTTTGGCTTTTGTCAGCGAAGGTCTTATCATTTTTTGGTACTTACGGCGTTGTCAGCAATTCCATATCCCATTGCTAGGATATAGAATTTGATGCATGACAAAGCTGAAATAATGCAACAATAAAAAAGAACAAGAAATAAAGGATAGAGAACCTACGAGTTAGCACCAACAAAGAGAGAAAACCTCTATGTGTCATGCCAAAATGATGCAACACTAAAAAAGAACAGGAAAAAAAGGATAGAGAACCTATGAGTTAGCACCAACCAAGAGTGAAAACCTCTATGAGACAGCACCTAATGTTGGTTGGAGTCATCACCAAACCATTGAAAATAATCCATGAAAATTGTGTGTAGGTTGTGTTTCGGTAAATCTCCTCTCAAGGTATGAAAATTGGGAGAGGGGAGAGAAGAGACTACAGGGAATTCTCTCTTACGGGATGAGTAGCTCTCTCTTAAAAGTGAGTGTTTCTAATCTGTAAAACCCTCGATCTCTAGGTTAAAATCAGCGGAAAATAGATGTATATATATAAGAGGAAAAAGAGGCACAACTTCCAAAAAAATGAGCTATCAGTGTAACTTGCAGGTAACTCGTGGGCAGTTTTGGTTAAAGTGAGGGGCGCACTTAAGTGCAAAGGCCTCTTGAAGCCTAGGCACAAAGTGCAAGCGCGCCTGATTGAAGTGAAGTGCACATTTTTAAAAATAATTTTAAAATTTTAAAAATTATTATTACTGAGAAATGCAACAATCAAATGATCAAATTATGATATAAATTGGAATAAAATTTTATATATAATTCATATAACATATGATATAAATTGAAATAAAATTTTATATATAATTCATATAACATTTAGATATGCCCTACTTTTGCAATTTTAACACAAAAATTGCAAGTCAAAGTCATTTTATTTTTTTTAGATTAGCTAGATATGAGTACTTCCATGTAACATCCTTTCTTAAATCTCCTATATCCATAATGCCCTATGACTAATTAGTAATATTAGTTAATAATTTAATCACTTAATGACTATAACTCTAAGAATTAGTCTACTATATTCAACATCAACCACTAAAGTAACTAAACAATTACCACATATATTATATCATACGTTTTTTTTTTTCATGAATGAGCTAAGAATATGAGGACATTGCAACATGGTAATTGGTACCAAGGAGCTAGGTGGGTTACTGTTTCAAGGAGAAAAAATAAAAATAGAGAAGAACTGGGAGGTTGTGGTTAGGGTTTTAGGACAAGTTATACTCAAAAAATAATTTTTTTTTTATAAGTTACACTAAAAATATGCAAAATCAATGGTTTATATCAATAATGTCAAGATCCTATAGTTTTAATTCAGTTTTGGTTTTCTTTTTTTTGAAAAATATAAAAAGCTCTAAAAGGTGCAAAAAAGCAAGCCTGAAGCGCGCTTCTTTGAATGAGCCTAGCTTTTGAGGCAAAAAGCACTGGAGCCTTGGGGCTTTGAGCTTTGAGCTTAATCACACTTTTAACAACATTGCTCGTAGGTTGGCCTACTCGCGAGTTACTTGCGGGTAACTCATGGGTTGACCTACTCGCGAGTTATTTGTGAGTAACTCGTGAGTTGGCCTACTCGCAAGTTACCACAATTGTAACTGACTTTTGAAATTCCTCACGTGCTCCTCACATGTCAACTTGCGGGTGTTGCAGTCCTAACCTACTCGTGACTCAGTCCCGAGTTCCACTGAATGTGCAATTCTTCACCAACTCTAGACTAAACCCATATACATTAAATTCCACAAAAATACAAGAAAATAGATGCATAGATTACAATCAAATTGACACAGAATAAAGCCAACTAAAAAAAAAAAAAAACTTCACATAATCAAACTATGTAATATACTTCTCCATAGGAAAACAAAATTATGCTAATATAGAGTACTAAAAGTAAAACCTAATGCTAATTGACTTAGAAAACCCTAATTCTAATTGAATGGGGAAATCCTAATAATTGAGTTATACAAATAACCTAATAAAATACTAATACCTAATAAAATTGTAATTGACCAATAAAAAATACAGTTGACTTACAAAACTGAAATTAAACTAAATATTTCTTTGCACTTCCCATATAACTCCAAGTGGTGATATATGAAGGCTCAGCATTTGTATGACAGTATTTGGGAAGTAATTTTAAGATTGAATGGTATCTACCAATTCTTTCCTTCTCAATTTGTTGGTGTTCATTGAACTCTTAAACTCTAAGATCTAGACCGAGTTTTTTTTATGAGGTACGTACTACCATGTTCTATACTTCTATTAAATATTACTTATACAAAATAGTCCTAGGATTCTGAAGCGTAATTTGTTTGGTAAACTTTTAAAAGGCTATCAATCTGAGGTTGGACCGCGCTTAACCTGACACTCATCTAAAAGGCAACAATTAAAGCTGGTATAATGGCACTCCTACATTAAAGGCTATTCAAGCACAACAAATGGTACCTGAGATTCATAGATGATAAATAATTTGTAAGATGATCAAATAGTCAAAGGGTTAAGTTATGATGCATGCTTAGCGGTCAACTTAGCAAATTTCAAACAGTGCACCTGAAATCACAAGACATACTATAGCAAAAGCAGCTAGAGAATACATATAATCTACAATATCAGAAAATATTTATTCCTAAACTGACTACAAGCCATTTGTGTTTGTACTGGATTTTTTTTTTTTTTTTTTGGTATAAAAGTTCAAAGAATTTTATTCAAAGGAGAAGAATTCATCAGCACATTGAGTATGTCCAAAAGTTATCCCACGTAAGACTAAGTGGTATGACTCGCCCTTGGATGGTTTTGGATTGATCAAATTGGAGGGGAGAGATTCAAGGATGGGTGCCTATTAAGCCAAATATGTATACAGTATATTATATAATATTGATAAATAACAAATCAGAAACAACCAAATGCCATAGTCCTAGTACTACAAATGCCCGCACACACATATGTAGACAAGACTGAACAAGATGAAATTCATAACTCACAGATCTGAGGAAGGAGCTACTGGTCTAAATCCACGAAATACATTCTCAGTTTCACGATCATTCAGTACTTTAACCCTTTCAAACAGAACTCTTCTTGAGAGCCTCTTTTTTACTTTAACCTAAAAAATCACCAATTATGAGCAACTGACAACAACAATAAAGCCAATTATGAGCATCTGACAGTAAAAATCAATAATGAGCTTTTCCAAATAATAGGCAATTACAGTTAATGAGTTTGGATAATTCTCCCCATGTCAAATTTCAGGAATCCAGCAAACACCTCATATATTAAGCCCAAAAATCACATAAATGATAATATATTGCATGTTTTACCTGGAAAGTTTGCTTGTAAAAACATGCTAATAACACAAGATGCTTTCATTTCTAAATGACTGGGATAAATCATTTTTAAGATGCACAATACACACACACACACACACACACACACACATATAAAATAAAATTTCATAGAAAACAAAAGAATACATGAAAAAAATACAAAAGTGCATATGAACACTTGATGATATCAATAAGTGAATACATGAAGCCTCTGCCCAACTCAATCTGCAATGAATTGGGTCTCCTACCATTGTGTGATTTTAAGTCCATTAAAATGTGATTCAAAGAAGTTAAAATCGCCTAGAGTTGGATCCCTTCCTCTCACTCCTTCTCAGTCAAGCCTTTCCTCACTATTTATATTCAGAGTAGGATTAATGATGCCGGCAAGTACTTCCAATATTATCCAGCATGGTCTGAAAGCCCTTTTAATCTAAAAAGTCTTATATTTGAATATTGTGAAAAACCCCAAGGTTAGGGACCCCGCCCCATGAAGCAGAGGCTGCTAGTTCGAAATTTCCCTTTTCCCCCTTGAGAACAAAGTCTCATATCTGTACATTGTGAACCCTAACCTGTTTAAGTTTCTGTTTCTGTTTCCCTTCCAGAATCTATATGCAAATTCAAGCATGCATGTCAAGGTTTGAGATTGACAAACATTGTTGGTGAACATCTTGGCAGTCTAATATTTTAGGAGAATCATTTCTCCAACATGGCAACAGTGATTTGGGTAACTCTTTATTTTTTTACACCAATAATATACGTCTTGGTGGGTCTGTATGTGTGTGTGTGTGAGAGAGAGAGAGAGAGAAAGAGAGAGCACGTGTGTGTGCTTTGAATGGTTTCTCATAATTACCTTAGGATGAAGAGTTTCAACATATAATGACTCACGAACCAAAGGGAAGATAGCATCCACAAAGTCGTCAACCATCGCTTTATCTCTATATATGGTACAAAGCTTCAGTTTTACCTTTTCATTTAGCCACCAGGGTTTAGATTTTTCAGGAGGTAGTTCAATAGAGTCTGCACATATAAGCCAAAAGACATTATAAGGAAAGAAGAACGTGTTGTCGTAACAAATATTATAATAGAACATTTCAAAATTAAATACCAAAATTTTTTGGCGGAGCAAGTAATGAAATTGCGTCTTCTTCTTTAGCTTCTTCTAGAAGGAGAGAAGCCAAAGTTAATCGAGCATCAATATTGTCCTCAAGCATTTGTAGAACTGAGTTGGATTGGAAAATCAGTTAGTTGAAAACAGATCATAATTTTTTATAAAGAAATATTTCTAAATAATACAATGACACATAACATCTTGCAGAAGATAGAACAATTCTATATTATCAGTAAGATCATGTCAGATTCCGCTAATCAACGCATAAACTCCACTATCAAGAAAGACAAACATTTTCTCATTGCTCTTGCAACTTTATCACATTAATCCAAGCTTTCTAATGAAGCAAACAGCAGACCTTATGTAGGCATTTACCCGGTATAGCCACACTAATGATCAGTGTATTGCAGCAATTAATTTTGCATAGTATTACAGCATCAACAGTCATCTTCCTGCAGCTTAGGTTGTTAAGTGTCTTTTTTTGGTACCTATGGTCAATCACAACTTTTGTAATGAAAGAGAAATGTTCCTACAGCTTGTTAGAATTCTACTACACAATATACAGTATGCTAGCCAACAATTCAAGTTCAAAGAACATAGTTGTAATTTTTTAAGTTACTTTTTGTAAAGTTCAACATCATGAAAATAGAGTAATATTCATCTTCAATAAAACTATTTACTACTTATAAAATAAAAAAGTTCAAAGAACACAGTTTACTTGACTCAATCCCAATGAAGAGATTATAGTTCAAATAAAATTTATTAGATATTAGTTTTCAGACATGATATACAAACAAAATTAACACAACTTTTCTCCAAGAAACTCTTTTTTTGGTTTCCATTACCACCTCCTAGGCTTCCACTACATGAAGTGGAAATGAACACCAGACTTTAGTTCAATGAACAGAAATGTCCGGTATTAAAATAATAGGCATAATGTATGAAGCAAATTAAAATGACTCTCTCTCTCCAATTCAATACTTTCAATTTCTCTTTCCTCTTGTTTTTTTCCTCACTTTTAGTCAAGTGAACAGAATTTACTACTTATAATTATTACACACAAGTCTTCTTTATTTTAAAGCAAATTAACATGAGTCTTCTTTATTTTTTCTTCCCTTTTTTACACCGCGTATAAGTCACTATCTTTGTCCCTCTCATATATTCTATTTCATGATGGCGTAACCATCGCATGATCAGAGAAACTATATCCTCTTTGGATATTGGGTCATGCCAGGTTCAGTGGTGGGATTGTTATTTTTCTGGCATCAATGGCCTAGGAATCATACTTTGGATATTTGGAATTCGATTCCAGGTTGTTTGATGTGGATTTTTTGGTTGGAACAAAATCGTCATTCCTTTGAGGAAACTGAGAAGACATTGGAAGAGTTGAAAGTTCTATGCAAGCGCAGTCTTTTTGATTGGTCTCGTTGTTGGGATTTTACTAATTGATCCTCTCTCTTTGAGTTTATGTTTTCTCTTAGATTAGCTTCCTGATTTCCTTCTTTTTTTGTCGTTTGATTTTTCCTTATCCTGATGTTCATCATCATGAACAACTTGTTTTATTTTCTTTACTATTTTCATTAATAATATATCTCTGATTATCTTTTCTTTTTCTTTTTTTAAATCCTCTTTGGAAGTCTAAGGTTAAAGCAAAGCCTAAGAATAAGAATAGAAGTCCATGGTAGTTGATTAGGTTTTTATATTTTATGTTTTATTAGGTCATTCTAGAGTCAAGGGTACTCTATGATTGTTGGGTATGAGGTATAGTTATGAGCCTTCGGCTTTCTTTTATTAATAACTAAGTCTTATTTAGTTTATGGGTACTGTTCACACATTTTTTATATTTTTTTTATAAAAAAAAATCTATTTATGATTATTTCCTCTCTTTTCAACCACCAAGTTTTTTAGGCCTGTTTGGTAGCAATGTTTAAGAATAGGTGTTCAAAATGATGTGAAAACTGTGGTTTAAAAAGTATTGTGAAAAAAAATGTTTAAAATATTCATAATGCAAAAAAAAAGTGTTTGATATCATATTTCAGATAACATATTTTAAAATATGAAAAAACATAATTGTGTGTTTGGAATGTGTGTTATTTTAAAAAAGTGATGATTGTATAGTAAAAGAATACTATTTTATTTAAGGAGAGAGAAAAAGGAAGAAAAAAGAAGAAGAGAGAAGGACAAAGAGGTGGGCCCATAGGAGAAAAAAAAAAGTCAGGCCTTGTCAATGGGTCCCACGATTTTCAACTTATTTACAAAACGACCATTTAGCAACGTTACTTAAAAAGTAAAAACTGGTATGGATGGCTTTTTTAAAATACATGTTTTAAACACCCTAATTTGAGAATTGTAACTCAAAAAACCATAATAAAACATCACTACCAGAAACCTTTTTTTTTTTTGAGCTACCAACAGGCCCTTTCTCTCTTGAACCTTAATCCTTTTTCTAATAAAGTTCTAAAAACAAAAATCCTACTAAACCTTACCCAACCACAAACACTCATAGACAAGTTCTCTAATTTGTCCCATGTCATTTAACCTCTTTTACTGTGCTTAAAGACTTGGAACAATGCTCATCCTACCTTACTTTTCTCTTTATACTTTTTTTATTCAAAATTTGGCAATTGAAACACCCATACACATGCTCATATAATCCAATCATGCAGCTCGTTATCAAGTCAAATACCCATCAAGCTATCATAATCATCACTTTGGTGATAAATCCATTTCCTTCATAAGTTCAATTGGAAAGTTTTACATAAGTTTATCACCTTACCTTTGTACAAGAAGAAAATTGCTTGCACTCTTTCTTTCAAGAATAAGTAACACCGAGCAATTTTCAGATATAAAAAACCCTACTCGAAAAGAAATACAACATAAATATATCAGCAGCTAATAACAAGTCAATGTGCAAAATAGATCAATATTATAAACACACAAGGAAACTGACTAAAGAAACTACCAAGACAACCAATATCAGTGTAAGAACAGTTAAAGCCTTCTCATTAATCTTGTAACCAAAAGTTTACGAGCCATAAATCTTTTGTAATGTATATGAACTTATTCAAAATAGACCCAGAGGGTAAGCAATTGCTATCCCAAATTATTTACAATTTCCCGAAACAAGGAGGCAAGTGTGGCTGATCTTACGAAGTTCACCAATGGAGTCCTTCATTGGGATTTACATTTTTTTTGGCTGTGCATGACTGGGAATTGGAAGCTTTGTCAAGCTTCATGGATACCATTTATGACATTCCTATAATGAGGATTGGGGAGGATAAGAGGTGCTGGTTACTTGATTGGACTAAAGGGTTTATGATTTGAGCGTATTACCATCTTCTAGCTGGCCATAGTGATCAATTCTACCCTTGGAAGAGCATTTGGAAATAGAAGGTTCATTCTAGAGTGGCTTTCTTTTTATGGACTTTCGGCTTGGGGAAAAGTCTGAGAATTGACAATTTAAGGAAAAGAAAGGTATGCGTTTTGGATTGGTGTTTTATGTGCAAGTGTAATAGTGAAATTGTTGACCATCTCTTCCTTAATTGTCCGGTTGCTATGGATTTGTGGGCTATGAGTTCTGGGTTTATTTAGAGAATGCTGGTTTATGCCAAAGTCTGTTGTTGAGTTCTTGGTATGGCTATCGCTAAGGGTGCAGGTGCAAGGTTAGGCAGTTTGGTCTGGTTAGGCTGTTGAGGAGGTGGCGATGAGGTAGGCAGAGATGTAGGAGGGGAATAATGATATGGGTAAAACCCAAATTGGGGAGGAAAGCACAAGGGAGGGGAGTTTAGAGGTAGGAAGAAAGGGAAAAAAGGTGGTGGTGGTTGGGGAAAAGGGTGAGGTTGGGGTGGACGAGGGGGGAGGGGAGGAGGTGGGGGCATTAGAGAAGAGATCTAATAACTCAGCCTTATCAGCAGCAGACAACCTAAGATGCAGCAAGAAAGATGCATATGTTTCTTATATCAAGCATTGTTTTACTTACGTTGTCACCTTTAGCACTTCCTTCCAACATCAGATAGTACTTCAATGCAGAGTCATAATGCTCAAGACTCATTAATGAGTCTGCAGCTTCAGCAATCAAATGAGAATGATCATTTACACTTTCCCGCTGCAAAATACTGAAGAGAACCTATAAATGCAAAAGATCTTCAGTGAAAAACATTATTATCTTTTAATCCCTTTTAAGATGTCCTTAGAGTATTCCGTGGTAAGAGTATAAGTGATCACCTATGAACTAAGACTAAAAAGTAAAAAAAGAAAGAAAAATACACATGCAACCAACCTCTGCCTTCTCCATATTTTTAAGGTTAGCATGACAGATTCCTTCTTTTATTGTCAAATTCAAGGGCAGTTCTTTTCCTGAATAGTAGACCAGCTTTGCATGCTCAATAAGTTGGAGAGCTTTGTCATAAGAATTACTTTCCATGAATATGGAAGCTAGCAGATCAATCACACTTGTATCAGCTTCACTTGGATGACCTTTAACATAATCCTCAAGAATGCGAATAGAATGTTCAAGCTGACCACCTTTCTGGTACAACTGAATGAAAAGCAAGAAAAAAACTAATATCAATAAAACAGAAAACTTATGTCAGACTAATTAATGCCCTAAAAAATGCATGAGATATGAGCAAAACTACCAAATCACAGTCACCTTCAAAAAAATGCTCGAAAAAACTCACTACTGCAAGGAAAAGCAGAAAAACATATTCAACTTTGTGAAACTCCAAAACCAAGGGCAATATATGCTTACAAATTTAATCAGTTCAATTATGAAAACATGAAATCCAAAATCTCACTAATGCTAAATTTATAAGGGAACATGTAAACAACTGTTTCATTGATTATGTCTGTAAAGAAAACACAGAAGATGCACTTTTCCTATCTTGATTATGCAACAGATTAGCCATGGATTTTATCCTTGGGTTTGAAATTCTGTTAAGTTTAAGAAAAATCAATTTAGTACTTCCAATTGACTTCTCTTCATCTTCAAATGCCCTACTCAATGAAGCTGCTGTCGTCACCTTGAAAATTGTAATAATAATATCCAACACTGCCAACATAGAAAGATAGCAACCTTCTGTGTCACCAAGCCTCCTTCTCACCCAATCCATAAACTGAGGAAAAATGTAATATTCTGTCACATTGAGCCAATACGTAAATTGTTTTAAAATATATATATATATATATATATATATTTGAACCCATCAAGATAGACCTATGGGCTGAACCCTAGCATCTTCATATCCACCCACTAGGACGCGCCATCCTCCTCTTCTAAAATCACATACTCCTCGCTAACCAACCACTCACTATCAAGTTGCCTACAATCCTCAACGGCCTCCAAATCCATTGTAAAAACATCCATGAAATCCAAGCCTACCACCTCATCCAATACATAAACATTTAGGGGTAAAAAGTAAATTACAAAAAACAAAAACGTAAATAGATATGAAAAATAGCATTGGGAATATCCAAAAATAGTATTTAAAGAAAAAAAGAGCCATTAATATCCATCAAAAATAAAATTAAAAAAAAAAAAAAAGTAAGACCACTGCAATTTATGGCATACAAGTTCATATTCAAATCAAATTCAAGAGGCCTTTTAAACACAAGGAAAAAGTTAAAACCTTTGCCCCTGTTTTTAATGCTTCAATGTTCTCAGGACTAAGTTGATATATTTGATCAAATGACTCTGCAGCTTTCTGATAATCTCCAAGCTCAACATGGAGTGATGCACGATGAAGTTTTAGAGTAACATCTTTAGGATCTGCCATTATTGCTTTAGAAAGGCAATAACTGGCTTGACCAATGTTTCCTTGTTCACTGCATTTGACAAAATGTCTATAATTGATAATCAATCCATTCCCTTCATGCATATAAAAGCAATGGGGTGAATAAACACAGACACAAAAAAAAAAAAAAAAAAAAAAAATTGAACATGTCAAAAACTATGCTATCACTCGAAAAAATAATAGAGTATCCTCACTACGTTATTTGCTAAAAAGAAATTTCTTACCGGGTAACTTACCATGTCCTAGAGTTACAACTCCTTAACTTAATGACAAACCAAGAAAGAAAAAAAACGCTTAATTAAAGGAGGTTTTTTTGGATAAGATATTTTTAACTCCGCCTATATTTGTTTTTAGTATCATATATTTTGTTCGCAACCAATCCCAAGCTTAATAATAGAGAGGGGCCATGGTAAGTTGATGGCTACCATAAATTAAGTCACTTTGTTATGAATATAACTGCTATAAATAAAAGCCGACACATTGCATTGGACCTCGGGTGTAGTGAAAAGTTGGCAAGAGCTAGCTAAGGTAAAAAAAATAAAATAATATTGGACTAAGACTCGTTAAATAAGATAATATTAATGGATGTGGGATAATGATGCAGTTCATTTTTAAAGCTAGCTGTTTACTAGTGCTTATGTTGTATGACATGTAGTTCTTTTACTTGTAACAAAAAGTTTGTTAGTTAATAAGATTGTTAGTGATAAGTGCAACAACCTATTAGTTAGTTAGAGAAGATTGTTAGGCTTTGGCCAATCACATGGCAGCGGGCAGCCACATGTTGGGTTCTTGTAACTTACTCAACAACTTGCTTATGTAACTAGTTGAATTTGAATTCAAGAAATCTCTATCTATGAGGTATTATTTCAAGAGTGTCTCTTGAAGAGCTAGTTCATTCTTTCTTTTCACTAAGCAACTTGGCTTTCTAAAGTAGCTTTCCTTTTCACCATTTTCCTCCGTCAAATAATGCCTTGAGGAAGCCCATTTTATTATTGTTATGGATACCAAAATTTTGTACCGGCCTCTTAATCAAAACTGTGATGCCTCAATTTGATTAATTGTGTGATATGTGTGGGTGTGTGATAAGTCCCACATTGGGCATATACTGGGTTGAACTGGACCTTATTAACAATTACAATGAGCCTCAATTGTGACTAGTCCTTTTGAGGTATAGCGCAGATGTGCCTAGCGCTTTTCCTTGGATCGTTACATATGGTATCAGAGCTGGCCCGGTAATCCCATGTGGGCTCAGAGACACTACTCCACAAAGTAGGTCCTAACGATGACGTTAGGGATTTAAGTATGGGAGATTGTGAAATCCCAATTTGATTAATTGTGTGATATATGTGGGTGTGTGATGAGTCTCACATTGGGCATATACTGGGTTGAACTAGGCCTTATTAACAATTACAAAGAGCCTCAATTGTGACTAATCCTTTTGAGGTATAGCGCAGAGGTGACTAGCATTTTTCCTTAGGTCGTTATAAGAACGAACCACCCCCTTGTTCCACCTTGGACTAAATTCCAATTCTCAGTTCATTCCGGTCTATTATGGCCATTCCGGCCTATTTCGGTGAATTTCGGCCAGTAGAACATTTTCAGCCAGTATTGAACTATTGATAAATGCATAATATTGTTTTTACTATTTTCAAGTTGGTTGTTACCTGAATAAACTTACCCATTGCGGATCACCATTATTTCGCAGTAGCCTGAACACACCCACCCCTTTGCTGCAGCTTGCACCTTCTTGGCTTCTTCTCTATGTTTCGTCCCTCCATCTGGGCCTCCTCCTTCATTTCTTCTCTTTTTTTCTTTTTTGGTTATTCGCCCATTTGTCTTCCAATTTTTTCATTATGCTTTATTATTTTGAGTTTTTGACTTTTGTATTTCATTTTTTTGTTTTGTGAGCCACTCCACGTGACTAACTTGGGAACTTGGGAAATAAAATTTTCAGCCTTTTGTATCTTCTTAGCCCCTCCACGTTATAATACTCTTTGGTCTTTCTTTCTTTTCTTTTCTTTTTTTTAATTATCTAGTAAATAATAATATTATTGTTACCATACTTTAAAATTTTATCATTATTATGATTATTGTACTTGAAATTGATATATTAGCTAAAATATAAATTTATATTTTTAAAATTCTTAATAATTTATATGGCTAGCACCTAGCGGTAATCCCAAAATAGGGATTACCAGTAGGCTGAAATAGGCCAATACTGAAATATTCCATTCCAATAGACAAACCAAAACGACCACCGAAATAATATTCATAACATTACATTTTAGCTCTCCTCGTGATTTCTCCATGCATTTAGAAACCATTTTATTCCTTTCCAACCAAATTCTCCACAATCGAAACCAGAAGACAACTTTTTGAAAATACAAAATACTACAACTTCCCCTGGGCGACATTCATAGAAGGTCTAGCATTTCTATCCTCTAAACACACCTTTTTTTTCGTTTGGGGGGGGGGGGGGGGGGGGGGGGGGAATAAGCCTATCCTCTATACAAGCATACCACCAACTACAAAATCTTATGCTCCATCAAAGTATCTGCCATAAGGACACAATTCAAAGCAATTTCTGCCCAACACACACACACACACACACAGAGCCACCTTAGAAGGTACTAGTGCCGCTTAATTCCAAGAAGTGAAAGATAAATCTGGAAATTAATCTCACAACTAGTTGAACATTTCAAGGCTATAAATTGAAATCTGCAAACAATTTCTTTGATTGCTATATTCCAATTATCTACCTAGTTAAGGTGATTATTAAATATCATGGAAATTAACAAAGCATGGAAAGTTTGAAATTTAATTGTATTATGGTGCTGAAGGTTCTACAAAGCACAATTACCTTGGAGGAGAATAGAGGGTGCTAAGGTGCATTGAAATGTTGATTTTTTCATTTAAAAACTAGCATTGGGAAAATTTATAATTGTGAATAATTTTCAAAAACAAAATATCATGATTATTATTTTTGATAATTCAATTGTTACAACTAGTGAGGGAGGTGGATTTGAACCCTGGTTCTCCTCATACAAGACACCAGGCAATGCAACTCACTTACAAGGTTCTTGACAAAAAAATCATGATTATTGATGAGTGTTGCATGTGCAAGAATAACAAAAAGTCAATTGAGCATCTTTCTGCATGTAGAAAACAAGTTGGCAAGAAACGAATAGTAGAACTTTTGATAGTGTTACTTTAGAAAATGTAACTTTTTAACAAAATATTATTTAATGGTTTCTCTAAATATATATATATATATATATATCTGTGTGTGTGTGTGTGTGTGTGAGAGTTTCCAAATTTTCCCCCAATAACTTTCAAGAATTTTAATCTAAATAAAATATAGAACAAGGATATATTGGGAAGGCAGTAAACTAATGAAGTCAATAAACTAGACAATTGTTTTGGGGTAGCCAAAAATAGAATACTAGACAAACAAAATGGGACTAAAAGTGTACTATAATACCATACTTGGACTAACAACAAATCTAAGACCAATGATATAATGTATTCTTAAATATAAATCCTAGTATAAATATAACGCCTAAGATGAATAAGTTACGGGGAAAAATACACAAAACCCATGGTCTTCCCATAAAGCACAGAACTTCCTTGAGGTTTGAGTATACCACTTAACCCTTTGTGTAGTAAAATAATAATAAAAAATTACAATTTTTTATGTTATAGGGGCATGGCAATAAATTTATACAAACTACATTTTTTATCCCCTATATTTTTTTCTGAACCAAACAAAAAAGTTTTCCACCTTTCCAACAAAACACAAATGTGGAGAACTAAAAACTCTTATATCCCCCACTTTTCCATCCCCTCCCCATTTTCTATGCCCCCACTTTTCCATCCCCCAATGAAATGAAGCCTTAGTCCGTGTAGTGTTGTCCTGAAGTTTTTTTTTTACTTTACTTTTCATAAACTTTGACTTTGTTGACTAGTGGTGGCCACTACTAACTTAAACTAGCTCTAGCCTGCACTGATTTTTCTTTGTCTAATTGGGAGGATAGAAATGTGGGATGATAGAAAATATTTGTTTTTTCAACTATGTATGTGTTTGATAAAGAGGATGGAAAAGTGGAAGGATGGAGAGTTAATTACTATCATGCACTCATTAAAAGAAGTACAAGGATGGAAAAGTGGGTATAATCTCTCCATTTTGGAGAGGGAAAAGAGTTGTGGGCCAAAGCAAAAAACTCCCACAACCCCATTTTACTTCCATCCTCTGTCCCCTACCAAACAGAGGAAAATGACATGTTCTCCTCTTTCCCTTCCACCCTAAACTTTTAACCAAACACAATTAAAAGTAAAAACTTGAAATGTGTGTTGATTCACAAAAATGCCATATAACAAAAATGTTTTGACCCATTTCACCAGGCGCCAAAGGCAAGTGCCACGTTAAAGGCCCATTGCCTTAAGGCCTTTGAGGTACCTTAGTAGGGCCTCGCCTCTCAGGGGCCACTTAGGCAAGCACCCCACTCACCCTTAACTACACTGCCTCAGTGTTATTGTTTTATATGTAACAAAAAACCCTGTGGTACCGTTTTATGTGAAAATGCAGTTCTACATATGGACGCATCTCATCAAATGAGCAACTCACTATTTATTTCCATCAATGTTTAATGGTTTACATATAAAACAATATCAAAAGAGGGTTAAATGTTACATTCAAAACTTCCAAGAAGTTCCATATTTTATAGGGAAACCACCTGCGCATTTTGGGTACTTTTCCTTGAGTTATTTTAATACAAGAACATCTATCATCATAAAGAAAAGCTGTTCCATTCTAATCATCAACAAAGACCAGGTAATGGATAATGAATGGACAAACATGGGGAAACTTACATAGACTTAGTAAAAAGCAGCCTCCAAAGAGATGAATCTTTTGGTGTTAAATGCGCAGCAATCATGTAAAAATTTGAGGCTTTCTTATCCTCACCAAGTCGATTATGGACAAGTCCAAGTGTATGATATGGATCAGGCAAATTTGGTGCTAGCCTAATAACTTCATGCAACGTTGATATGGCCTGCAACAATATATTTTAGAAGTTTTAGCAGTCAAAAGCTATTGAAGGATAACTGTTGAGATAGAACAACATTAGATGAAGAACCTTTACTAAAGTTTTGAATTCCGCTCTAGATTGGCCATGGGAACAGAATATTCTGGTACCGGTGTGTGCCGGTGCACCGTTCCAGGGTTACGCACCGTATACACACACACATATACAAACAAACTTTTATATATATAAAGATAGTAAAAATAGTTATACTTACATACAATAGCTTCTCAAAATATAAATAAAATTCTCAGTTTTAGTTTGTTTGACCGTTATTTGTATAATAATAATAATAATAAAATAACTATCTTTGTTGGGCTATATTTTAATTTGGGTTGATTGAGATGGACTAAATGCTAAGTTTAAGCCCAAACCCAAAACAAAATATTTCCTATTCTTTTTATTTCCCACGTATTTCCTCTCCCCTCACCTGCCAACTATCACTTCAACATCTCATCAAAGTCAAACAATTTTATTTTATTTACATTTCCTCCTCTCTCCAACCTCCCACCACACATTCACTCTTCTTCCTTTTAGTCTTTACTTTTTCTTCCTTTTGTTTGTTTGTTTTTTCCTTCTGCAGTCTGCACCGTTACTTCCACCCACCATTTTTATCACCTTCAGATCAATTCTTCTAAGTTCTCACGCCTGTGTTTTCTTGTTGCAGATCCAGGTTCATACTTCATAGTTTCCTTTTGTCAATTTTTTTTCTTTTATATTTTTTCTCCCACGTCCTTTCTTCCCCAAGATTTCACTCTCACTGTCTGAAAATTTTCCTATATTCATATTTTGGCCCAGAACGCTCATTTTTCCCGAAATACCAAAATTTCACCTGGGACGCCAGATCAGGCCGGCACTAGCCGAAATTTAGGACGGTGCGGATCTAGGGGGTCACTTGCACCAGACTACCCACTGGAACGAAAAATTCTGGCCATTTCGGCTAGAATGGAACGGAATTCAAAACATTTAGCTTTACTAAATTGAAAGAAACTAAAGCTGCCATGCCAAAGAGCCCACTCCTAAAATAGAATTTTCCATTTAGACTTTAGGAAACTCTAATAGGTGATCACTTCGATAAAATAATATTATAACCAAGGACACAATGCAATGGTTCACAATAAAAAGCTTTCAAAATGATGGCAAACAGAATACGCAGAACGTGTTATGGCAGCAACTAGATTTCTAATGCAGGTATATTTTACAAAATTTAAACCATTAAAAAGAGTTCAGAACAAAATCAAGAATCACTCAACTAACCCCACCAAGATCTTCAAGATACATACATACATACATATATGTGTGTGTGTGTGTTTGTGAAAAAGAAAAATATGACAGCACTACCCAGTACACAGGAAATGTAGAAGTAGTGCAGTAGAGTTAAAAGAAAATTACGGCAATAAATAAAGTCTAAAATACTAATAAAAGAATGGCTTCCCAAAGCCTCCAGCCAATCATATAATGTATTCAGGAAAGCTATCTTCCCCAACATCACAAGGAGTGAAAAGGGGAGAGGGCTAATAACATAATCTTTTCTTCTTTTTTTAGAGGTGGGGGGAAGGTTGAGTTGAGGAGCGTTGAGCCACAAATACATTCAAAATGTAACACTAAATTTTGGCATATGAGGAAAATCAAAGTCAGATGTAGAGGGCACAATAGAGACGAAAAATAACATTGTAATCATGTCCACAAAATAACTACGCAAACTATGGTCCCAGCATCATATTATGGTGGTAAAATTCTGTAAGAGTGCTAAGCAGAAGAAATGGATAGTGAATGAGAAAGAATCTAAAAGCTTACATATTAACTAAAACATATGGCTATCGTTAGACTGCAGGGACCATGTCTTAGTATGCTAGAGGAACCCATCATAGAACCCACTAACGATTTCAGTGAGGGACCAAAAATTAATGCTTAAAAATAAAATTCATCAAGCACCTTACCTCTTCATAATGACCATGTGCATAATGAAGGGTAGCATCACCAAGCATCCGTGTAATTTCAGGGCTGAGTTTATTCTTTGATCCTTTCCGCCTACCTCTTTTCTTAGGCTGCATGAGGCACACATAAAATATTAGACAAGTAACACGCATAAAATCACCATTTGCAATTTATTTGTGAAGGAAGCAGGGCGAACATAAAAAATTAGACTAGTAACAAACATAAAATCACCATTAGCAATTTTTTTTATAATTTTATTTATAAGCAATTCATTAAAAAGAAAAGCACAGCATAAGGGCACAACTCTAGTGTAAGCTTTCATAAGTCCCGTGAACTAAATTATGCTCTAGTGTGACTAAATCTTTTGATAAGTAAAGTAGATGATAATATTGAGGTCCTACCAAGAGTCGAACCCCGGTTGCTGGATTCAAAGTCCAGAGTGCCAAGTCAAACCAAAGCTAATGCTTTGAACCAACATTTTATTGTAGTTTACTTATGAAATTTCCTAAACCATCTTTTTTTTTTTTTTTTTGATAGATAATAAGAGTTTTATTGAAGAAGAGGAACAATGTGTTTACGATTGTAAACTCATTACCCTTGAAACAAATACAATCAAATCAAAAAGAGAGCCTAATAGAGAGAAGGAAATCAGACAGAGAACTACAATGCGTAAGACCCCAAATACGAGACCACTCAAACAAAGTCCTAGCCATCAAGTTCTTCACCATATCTATGGATCTTTCATTGTCCTCAAAAGTTCGGGCATTGCGTTTCTTCCAAACTAACCACATAAGGCAAGCCGGTACCATATTCCAAACCTTTGAAGAGTGAGTTCCCAACCAATTCCTCCAAGCAAAAAGAAGAGAGACAATAGTATCCGACATCACCCACTGAACCCCAAACATAATGAGGACCTCACTCCACAAAGCATATGCAAACTTACAATGCAGCAAAAGGTGATCCACAGTTTCCTCATCATTCTTACAAAGACAACACCAATTAACAAGGGGCAAGGTCTTCTTAACAAGGTTATCAATCGTAAGAATCCCACCCCTAGCAGCAGTCCATAAGAAGAAAGAAACCCTTCTAGGAACCTTTACACACCAAATGCTTTGCCAAGGAAACGAAACCGAAGGAGCTTTCAATAAAGCACTATAAAAGGATCGCACATCAAAAACACCACTGCGATTCAACTGCCAAATCAAGGTATCCTCACCCTCCCCACTAGGAATCCTAGCAGAGACATACTCATAGAAAGAATAAAATCTCTGCATCTCCCATTCATTAAAATTGCGCCGGAAAAGGAAGTTCCAACTCCTACCTCCCCCGTCTGGTGCAAAAATAACCATGTCAGAAATCAGAGCTTCCTGAACTACAGCACAGGCAAACAGTTCCAGATATAATTCTTTCAAAGGAGTGGGGCCACTCCAAGGCTCATGCCAAAACCGAATACGATTGCCCTCTCCCACTGCATACACCACATGACCAAAAAAATTGTCTGCACCTTTCATTATATTCTTCCAGAACCCACAACCATGAGTCCCTCTCGCAACTCTAGTACACCAACCTCCACTATCCTCTCCATATTTGGTGGCTATTACCTGCCGCCATAAATGAGTAGCTTCCTTCCCAAACCGCCAAAGCCACTTCCCAAGTAGAGCTTCGTTAAAAAGCTCAATCTTCCGAATCCCCAAACCCCCTATCTCCACCGGCCAAACAACCTTGTCCCAAGCAACAAGCGAATATCTAAAATCTTCATTAGAACTCCCCCATAGGAAATTCCTCTGAATCCTTTCTAGTCTGTCTGCTATGTGTTGCGGAATAGTAAACAGCGATAGATAATAAGTTGGGATACTCGACAAAGTACTCTTCAATAAAGTAAGCCTACCTCCTTTTGACAAATACAACCGCTTCCAACCAGAAAGCTTTTTCTCCACCCTTTCTAAAACAGGATTCCAAATCGAAGCATCCCTAAAATGAGCCCCAAGAGGCATTCCCAAATAAGACATAGGCAAACAACCAACCTTACAGCATAGAATACGAGCTAAAGCATCCATATTTCCAACCACACCAACAGGCACAATTTCACTCTTGCCAACATTTACTTTTAAGCCTGTAACAACTTCAAAAAATATCAACACCATCCGAATATATAATAATTGTTCCCTAGATGCATCACAGAAAAGAATAGTATCATCAGCAAACAGAAGATGAGAAATATGCAAACCTCCTCGTGCATTGGGACTTGCCTGGAACCCTCTAAGAAAGTCACCCTCTTCTGTCCTCCTCAGTAACCTACTCAGCACCTCCATCACCAACAGGAACAAAAGAGGAGATAACGGATCTCCTTGACGAAGACCACGAGAGCTACTAAAAAAGCCAGCCGGGGACCCATTAATAAGCACTGAGAAACGAACTGTAGTGATACAGGCCTTCATCCACCTCCCCCACTTCTCCCCAAATCCCATCCTCTCCATAAGGTAAAACAAAGCATTCCAATTTACATGGTCATAAGCCTTCTCTATATCCAACTTAACAATCACACCCGGGATACCACTCTTCAATCTACTATCCAAACATTCGTTTGCTATGAGAACAGAGTCAAGAATCTGTCTTCCCCCAACAAAGGCATTTTGGGAGTTGGATATAAGTTTGTCCAAAACACTTCGAAGCCTAGATGCCAACACTTTAGACAACAGTTTGTACAAACTTCCCACAAGGCGAATGGGTCGAAAATCTTTAATATTGACAGCATTAATCTTCTTGGGTATCAAACACAGGAAAGTGGCATTCAAAGATTTCTCAAAGATGCATTGGCTATGAAAGTCTGCAAAAAAAGCCATAACATCCTTTTCAATCACACACCAACACTTCTGGAAGAAAGCTATGGTAAAGCCATCAGGACCAGGAGCCTTATCGCCCTCAGCCTCCCTAAGAGCCGCAATGATCTCCTCCCTATCAAACTCCCTCTCAAGAGAAAGCCTATCAACCTCATCCAACCTAGCAAAGTCTAACCCTAAACCATCTTTTGAGATAAAGGTATATTTCTAGTCCTAATTCTTTCAAAATTATTAACTTTTGATGATAACAAACAATAATAGAGTTAAAGTCATTAAGTTAAAAAGAAAAGTTCAAGAAGACAGCAATGTATAAGAAGCTCTCCTTGACATCAAAAAATAACATGAGGCACCATTTGCATGTCTAATAATGTGAATTGTGTGACCATTTATCATTATGAGATTGGTGAAGTAGGAATAATAGTGGTTAAAAATAAAAATAAAAAAAACCCACCTTCCTTGATTTCCTTCGAACACCAAAATTCATGGCTTCCATTATTTCATCTATGCTTGCTCCAGAAGTATCTTCTTGCCTGGCCTTCTTCATTGATCCTTCACTATTTGGAAGAGCTTGATATAATAAATGTAAATAACACAAATTCTATCCTCATAGTCACATGAAAAATCTAAAGAAATGGAGTTTCTACCAATGACTATCGGCAAGTAACTTTCGCTTTTTCTCAGCAAGAGCTTCATACTCAAGTCGCTCAAACTGCTCATAAGGTTGGACACCAGAATCAACATTATCTTCCACAAAATCAAAAGGGTTTATCCCGTCTTTAAATCTGAACATATACTCCCCTTCACCTTCATTGTCGTCTTCATTGCCGTCATCATCATCCTCATCATCTTCTTCTTGTTGTTCTCCTCCTTCTTGTTCCTCTTCTTCTTCTTCCTTTTCAACATCTACTTTCTTGTTGTCTTTAGTGCTAACAGCAAGCAAACCCTCTTCAAGTTCACTAATTCCAATTTCCACTTCCTCCATTTAAATGTAATATAAAATTAACCTCCTGAAAACAGATAATAAAATCCAAACAAGATTAGCAATCTATACCAACCACATTAAGATTCATAAAAAATAGTCAATGTGAACTGGCAACATAAGAAAGTCCTGTTCATCTTATGCACAGTCTGACTTTTGAGGCATCTAGAATTCTCTAGGCATAGAGGCATACAGCTCATGCCTATGTGCCTTGTGAAAATTAGCCAGGACAAATGTATTATGTGTTACAGTCTAGATGCTCTCAACATCAAGGGGAGGAGGTTTTATAAAAATCAAATAACATTGGCCCACGTTTTGGCTCACAAGCTCATTGATTTTCCTTCGCCAGTTTGTAAACAAAATGAAATTAGTGCCCAGTATCAATAGCAGTAGAAGCAAGAAAATATGAAACTAAATGAAAATTCTACAAAATGTAGAAACTTCTACTCCCCTTGTCTCTCTTTCTCAAATGTTTACAGAGAAAAATTTATGGGACATTAATCAAATATGTACACCACCTACAAAATCATCAAGGGCTACCAAGAGAAGATGAAAGCAATCCTACTGAATTCAAACAAGAAAATATCCCGCATGATGCACGGATACTTTGCAAATTTATTTAAAATAATTTTTATGTTTTTAAAGACCTATTTATAATACTCATTTGGTTGTATAATATTTATGTTTTCCCACAATATTTTAAATGCTTTGAAACTCAATCTTCTTAATTCATATTTTATTTATTTATCTAGTTTTTGGTCATAGAATTACTTTCCAAATATTGAGTGGAACTGTTTTACTAATCTAGATTTATGATGTTGGAATAGTCAAGTTTTCAACATTTCTAGGAGACTAACGTATTATAATATTTGTAGACTTGGCTTGAGAGTATTTCAATTACGTGCATTTATATAAACCAGGCATATTTCCTACCAAAAACACAAATGGGATTGTGGAACAAAAGATGGTTTTGAGCAAACAGAACTGAAAATTATGTATTTTCAGTCAGGCAATTCAATAAATAGGTGGTGTGCAATAGTGCGTACCTAAAAAGAAGGCTAGAAATAGAACACACGCATCAACAAATTAAACCCTGTTGATTTTATTGTACTAAAATTCTAAAACATTTTTTGCTAGGCGTCTATTAAGTGAAACACATCAATTGGAAAGTTCATGGAGCAACGAATATGTATGAAGGTAAGATCTCACACACCCACTAAAACAAACAAGACTTTACACACAATATATCTATAATTTAAAAGAAAAACAAGTTACTGGTGGCGATTCAGGCAGTCAGACAGTGGCAAAAGATTCCCACTCTCTCTAATTCAATCTCCGTTAACTCAGCATCCATCCACTGTTGCCGTCAATCCTCAAAGTGAGGGAGAGACAAATCGAGAGAAACACTAAAACTTAGACGGAAAATCCAAAAATTTTGTGAACTTACCCAACCAAGTTTTGGCCGGAGCAGCCTAGTAGTGGCCAGAGCCACCTAGAAATACCTCCCTTGAGCCGCTAAGACCGAATTGTTTATTGAGTTTTCTGGAGCAACTTTTCTCTATCGATATCTCTCTCTCTCTCCCTCCCGCCCGATTTCAATCTCCTTCGCCCTCTCAATCTCGGTCTCCTTCTCCCTCTTTCTATCTCTCAGTTTTCAGGTTAGGGTAGGGAATTTGGGGTGGGTTATTTTATTTTATTTTATTTTTTATTTTACGGCGGAGGTGAGAGGACACCGTATAGATAGGGTTTTTTTTTTTAATTTTTTTTTTGTTGTTTTAAAATTTCTGGACCTCGTTTATAAGACTGAAATGATAAAGTATAAACTTAAAAGACGGAAATAACAAAATGCAAACTTAAAACACTGAAATGAAAAGTAAAAAAGAGATTTAAATTTTGTAATTCTTTTTTTTTTTTTTAAGAAAACATAATGTTTTTACTATTTTTTATTTTTCTAAAACCCTTAAACACTAAACCCTAAAAATATCTTTAGAAAAATGTAGAAGTTTCTACATTTTGTAGAATTCTCATTTAGTTTCATATTTTATTGCTTCTACTGCTATTGATACTTGGCACTAATTTCATTTTGTTTACAAATTGGCAAAGGAAAATCAATGAGCCTGTGAGCCAAAACGTGGGCCAATGTTATTTGATTTTTATAAAACCTCCTCCCCTTGATGTTGAGAGCATCTAGCCTGTAACACATAATACATTTGTCCCGGCCAATTTTCACAAGGCACATAGGCATGAGCTGTATGCCTCTATGCCTAGAGCATTCTAGTCTAGAATTATAGGCAACAGAGCAAGTCTCCACCATTATCACAGATCACATATTCAAAGTAATACTAAAAAGTGGAGACACAATTATGCAGAGCAAAGGGCCAAAAATTAAAAAAAGGCTAATCTTTTCTAGATTACAGGTGCTATGCATATGGGTGGAGAACCAGCAGAAACTGTACAGAGCCTAAAGTATCGGTATGTTCATCATTTGAAGGGACAGCTTAATAGTCAAAGAAAGGGAGTAGTTGCAGCTCTACTCTAAAAATTCATATTATATTTTACCAAGAGAGAGAGAGGGAAACAAGGCAAGCAACTTCCAAAAGGAAGTTCAGAAAAATCTACTATAGAATTATAAGAGGTTAACAGAAAGAAAGTTAAGAAACCCATATCAAATCCTATCCAAAGCTCAGAAAAAGAAAATCAAATGATAAAAACTAAATAGCTCCTAACATATAAATTCTAGATTTCCATAAAGAAAACATAGAAGATGTCCACATTTAATTAGAGTGGATATTCTTTTTTTTACATGTGTTGTATGTGTTGTGGTGATGAGGAGTCGGTAGACCATCTTCTGCTTCATTGTCCCATTACTCATTCTTTATGGTCCTTCGTGCTTCAAGCTTTTGGTGTGCATTGGGTTATGCCAAGAACGACGGTGGGTTTGTTATCTTGCTAGCATCAATGGCTTGGGAAGCACAACTCAAATATTTGGAATTTGACTCCACAGTGTTTAATGTGGATTGTTTGGTTGGAACGAAACTGTCACTCCTTTGAGAACATGGAGAAGACGTTGGATGAGTTAAAGGTTTTATGCCAGCATAGTCTTTTTGAGTGGGCTCGTTGTTGGGGCTTTACTGATACTTCGTCTCTTTCAGAGTTTATGTTTTCCCTTAGATTATCTTTCTGATTTCCTTATCTTTTGTTTTGATGTTTGGTTTTTCTGTTTCTTGTTGTTCATCGTCATGAACTACTTGTACTTTTCTTTTTCCTCATTTATAACAATTCTCTGATTACTTATCAAAAAAAAAAAGTAAACCATCTTGCAGATGTTATTAAGTCACATATAAATAAATATGGAATCTGTGAACTATTAGAAAAGAAGCTATGATGGTTTGTTCACAGATCTACCAAACCTTACTTTCTTCCTTGAGACTTCTTTCAAAAAATTTCATTCCATTATTTATTTATTCAATTTTAAATTAAAAAGGCAGTTGGACACTTCACAATTCCCATTATTTCATTCGTATTTATTAAAGGCAGAGAGAGAGAGAGAGAGAGAGAGAGAGATGAGAGACTCATGACACTTCTGAACAAATTGCAAATGAACAACTAATCAAGCCATTCTATATACCATATCTTGCCACAGGTATTTTCCAACCAGTAACAACAATAACACAAGAATTCTTATAATTCTTAAAAGGCAATAGAAGAATATTTAATGGAACAATAAGTTAATAGTCTTTTGTACATTGTAAGCATATACCTTCATAGATGACTATAAAGATAAAAAAAATTTCCCATTGCTATCAAGATATGAATTACAAGTTTCTCTATTTAGAATTCAATCCCCATTTAATTTCCAACATTGAATAGCCATTGTGATTATGTAACCTTGGATTTAACAGTTTTAACTTGAAAATGCATAATTATGTACACAATACAAACGCTAAATTTCCAACAACTACATCTCAACCTCAAACAAGACAAACTTTAAACCCAAACACATATTCTTCAACTACTAAAGAAGTAGCTCAAAGAGGTGACGGAACCATAAAAACCACAATCAAAAGTAGAAAGTCATTAATATAGCAAAGCTTTGCATAGGTTTACCTCTATAATACCATGAAATAGGTGAAAGTCAGAAACCAAAACTCACATTCATTAATATAGCAAAGCTTTGCATTGCAAACAGACCCCCAGCCTAAGGCTCCACCTTGTTTGTCCTCTCAACCTGCTGACCGAACAACATCACAACCTTCTTCTCCATCTCTCAAAATCACTCAGGTACAACAAATTCACAACCTAAAATTCAAGAAAGCTATCAGCCTACTCCCGCTTCTACTCAATCTCCGTCTCTCACAACCACTCAGGTACAACCAACTCATACTAAAAATTCACAACCTAAAATTCAAGAAAGCTCTCAGCCTACTCTCACTTCTACTCAATCTCCATCTCACATAACCACTCAGGTACAACCAACAGGTCCAACGAATTCACAACCTACAGTTCAAGAAACCTCTCAGCCTACTCCCACTTCTACTCAAACCCCATCATCTGTATCTAAGCAAGAACCAAAGCCAGTAGTTGTGTCTCAGCCACCATCACAAGAACCTCAACCAAAGGCATAACGCCATAACCTTAACCTATACACACCTAAAACCCCAGCCGAGCCAAAGAGCACATCACTTCATTATTGTGCAATGTACCAGCCATATAAACTACAAATATTTTCTCAAACTTAAATACTGTAGCCAAAACTGAATTAGATTACAAAACCAACATGATAGATAGTAGCTTACCTGCTGATCCGGAGCCACTGCAGGGGAGAGGATTACGAATATGCTCTTCTGGGGCTTCCTTATCAAGTGACCCAGCTCGTGTATAAGGAGTACAGCAGTGTGTTTTGTTTCACAACCTGTCCCCAAATAAACAATTATATTCTCCTCCAAAGCTTACTGACCTAGCTCCAACTGGTACCTTCAGAAAACATATATACAAAACAACATAACCCACAATAAGCTCCTCCTATTTTCTTGGGAAAAAATGCATTTTATGTAAAGGAAAGACATTTCCAGCAAAGCCAAACACAATTGGCCTGCTTGAGCTGTGCTTATGTGTTCTGGAAACAAAACTATTAAACTCCAGCATTTTGTCACTAGTCCAGGTTCTATGAAAAATATAGAACAAGGAAAAAAAATTAAATTTTTCAAAGGGGACCCAGAAAGTGGAGAACTCAAGAACTAAGTCTGGCACCACTATGTCAGCCCATATTAGTCAAGATGAGATTGAATTCAAAAACTTTGTACCCTTTCTTACGTTAATTTTCCTCAAGTTTCCTTGCAGCGAAATAGAGAAATAGTCACATACAAGAAACAAGTGTTAAAAAAGGTAAACTAAATAAACAAAATAGAGGTTTTTGCTGAGTACTTTAATAAAGATGGTTCTAATCTGCAATAACACAATAAAATTGATAGAAGATGATCCATCCCAAACCAAAAAGTGAATTTTTCACAGCTTTCTAATCAACCAAACCGAAAAAAATCAACAAAATTCGTAACCTCCAGTGATTATATTTTTCTCAGTGAATGATTGAAGAGTGAGAACTCCTTCAATCTCCCTCAAAATCAAATTGTTGGAAAAAAAAAAGGTGTTTAAACACTCGTGGACTTAGAGAATAGAGAGAGAGAGAGAAGAAATGAATAATGGTTTGTGACTGTGAAACTTACCGATGGACTGACGGTGGGTGAGCAGCAGCTTCGGTGCTGCAGCAGTTGAGAGGCGAGAGAGGGAGTCCTGAGTTTGGTTATGTGAAAAGTGAAAACAACCATTTATATGCTTGCTCCCCTAAAGTAAAACGGCGTCGTTTTACTTTTTTTTTTTTTTTTTTGTTAAGCCCTGTGAAACTCGTCGTTTCATTAACTCTTATAGCCATTCGTACAGGATCTAGAATACTGGAGAATCTCAATATTTCGGTTCGGTACAGTATCGATTATCAGAGTGTGTGGACAAAGTCGTTTGGAGCCAACAAAAGAAAGTAATGTCATTTATAGTATTATTACTATTTTACTCTCGTTTTGGATGGAAATGATGAGGCCACTGCTTACGCCATGATTCCATGTCACCGTAGTATTACTTACTTTGGTCCAAATATTGAAGATTAGGAAAATGACAGTCATGGCCTAAGCTATAACATATTAGAATATTACTATTATATGTCAATTTTTTTTCTTTCAAAAATGCATTATATTCAATTTTCATCAATAACGTTTCTAACTCTTACATCTTCTTCTTTTTTCTTTTTCTTTTTAACCTTTTTCTGAATGAAAAATGGGATTTTTTGTGTGGACTTGCTGACCTGCATCCCATGACACTAACAGTACTGTGATACCACAAGTACCACTCAAGTAACAATGGAGCATGCTACTACTTGAATCCTCCAACTCATGCAACCACCTATAAATAGGGCAATGAGAACTTCTTACCACTAAATAGGACTGTAAATAAACCAAGTTATTTATGAACAATTCAAGCTCGATTTAGGAAGAAGCTCTATTTATGTTTGTTTGTTTAGAAAACAAGCCAATTTCAAGCCTTAAATTTAGGCTTGATTACTAAAATAAGCCAAGCTCGAACATAATAGTCAAATTTAAACGGCATTTTTATTGTAATGGAAAGGCCATTTGATCTTGATTCTGAAATTGATTGTGATCTATTCAGGAGGACTAACAAATACAAAGACAATTACCAAACTCAAAATGAGAAAACAACTAATTTCTATGAAGGAAAAAACGAGGTTGGTAACTTTGGTTTTTTCAATTTTTTTTTTTTAATGAATATGACACACAATAGTCATAGAGAAGAGAATGCACTTTAGACAAAACTCACAAAAATATATATATATATATATATATATATATATATATATATATATATATATATATATATCTCCAACCTTGTATATTGGGCAATTTCGGTGGCCTAGCTCTTTTGCCGACTTGGGAAAGGAAAAGGGTCAATTTGGTTTGAGTTGAGGTTGAGGAGTCATATGTGTGGCCTTTTTTAGATTTTAGTTTAGTGAAACCTCAAATCTCAGATACAATAATTTTTTCCTAAATAAATATTTTATTACTCAACCCCAAAAAAAAAAAAAAAAAAAAAAAAAAGGGCCAAATTTCATCGCTAGCCTACAAAATAGAAGAAGGTAGATTTGAGATAAGAATCGGCCCAGTCCAGCTTACAAGAGCAATCCATTGGGCTAAAATATGGACAATGACATTACCCTCCCTACAAACAAAGGAAAATTTTACTGTGGGGGAGTAAAACCTGGGCCCATGAGGTGGGCTCAGATACAACTTTTCATCAACAATAAGTCCGAGGAGAAGAAATTATAGGGAACCCTTGTAACTAATAGTAGAACGCGTAAGTGTCCAGGGATATTGATCCGAGAGGGATACCCTCCTCGGGTCTGGCATATGTCGGTGAAAGAGGCCTCGGCTTCCCTTTAGTCCAGCTTCCAGGAAATTCCAGAGGTGAAGACAGATGGTCAATGCACGTGGAAGGGATAAGGATGCAGAAATATCTTGAGCAAAAGCTGCTGCTACCGCATTAAATGCATTACAGCAGCTTTCCTGGCCGCATTTATGTGGAGAAGACCCCTGAACAGTGCTTAAAATCATCTTTACCCCCAGGAAACCAAAAAGCTGTGGGAGAAGAAGTGGGAAACTCAAGTACCAGGCTAGATGGCAGACAAGTGGACGATAGGATCGAACAATGAAGGACTATATAATGGAGTAAGACCTCCAGAAGAAAAGGACGAAAGAAAAATAGAAGAAACCTCAAGAAATAACTACTGTAGCATCTGGGAAAAATACAACCCAAAGAAAAGCATTCTATCTAAGTGCATACCCCTCGGACCTAACTCGAATCCATCAATTAGTCCAAAACTTACTCCTCGGACACGAGATCTTAACTTGTGCGTGTGTTTTAGCCTCCTCGGCCAAGCACTTAATCTTCAGTAACTGTTGTAAAGATCGTTATTAGCCCAATTCTTTAACCCACTCTCTTACAAATTTATTGTATTGGGCTTATTGGGCCCATCTCCTGTTTTCATCTAGGTGTGGGCTACAATTTGTGACCCTACATTTACATTGGTAAAAAGCTTTACAAAATACAAATATCATCACATAAAATTTTATTACTCCAATGGGGATCAACATTTGCATTACGAAGTGGCTCAATGACATTCCAAGCATCTCTCTCTAGTATAATATTCTCAATGACATTCCAAGCATCTCCCTCTAGTATAATATTCTCATAGCCTTTACTAGCAGGAAGTTTAATGGCATTCCATGCTGCTCTAGCTTCCCCCACCAAAGGTCTGCTGGGAACAAATTGGTCAGACCATGCTTGCAATGTATTACCCATTGAATCTCTGCTTCCAAATGCTATAGTAGTTGTTTATCAAAAAATGCTATTGTAGTTTTTTCCTCCCTTATTGTAGCATCAAAGTTCAGTTTAATCAGATTGGATGGAGGCGGAGACCAAAACGCATCTTTATTTGGCCTCATGGGTTGCTCACTCCAAGCCCGCTTGTGTTCTTGATAAACTCTTGGGATCTGCCTAGCAAGCTCCGTTGGATTAATTTTAGTCCCTTCAACGTTTCAAGTCAACATCACTACTTTATTCACATTACGTTACACACTAACTTTTCTATGTATCTTTGTGTTCTCTATTTCTACCATCTCAATTCTCAATTAAATCCTTGTTTATCTATTTTTATCAACATCTAGAGTCTAGAGTCTAGACTAGAGAAAAGGGTATATATTGGATTGAGTATTCCTCATTTCTTTGCTACCCTACCCTTTAGCCTTTTCTTTTTTTGATTTTTCTAACCTTTTTTTTCTTTTCCATTTTTTTATAGGTTATTAATTACGTACGCTAAAGTCACATTTTTAGAATATTAGTATACCCTTAACGTGATAATTACTCTACAAGTATAAATTTTTAAGAAGTGGGGTGGGCAAGGGTCAGGGTTCAAGTCTCCAAAGGAGTTTCACACACCCACTGTTGCACACATTAGCACATTGCGCAATTAGGAGTGCGATTGGTTGTCCCTAAAATTATAAATACAATAGTGTTTTACATTCTTTTCTCACATGAAGAGTGAGTCACACTATAAATTTAATTAATGAAATCTATTAATATGTAAGATGTGAAAGTACGACATTATTGTGCTCTCATACTATTGTATAATTACTTTCAATTGTAATAAATAATTTGGGGTTGTTAATAGGCATGCTAAATGCACATGTTAAAAAATATAAAATGTTTAATTATGAGTTGCATTACACGATTTTTAATAAAATAGTTTTTGTACCAACTACATGTATTTGTTCCTTTTTGAAATTAAGAATTAAGTCAACTTTGATATTGTATCTCTAACCTAAGCCTCAAAAGAATGATTGGATTTCATATTTAAGGATGGTTGCTTTGAATGAGAAATGTCTATTACACACTACCATATTACACACAACGCACACACAATTAGGCTTTAGAATTGAAAACGTGTCATAAAGTCACGATTTTAGTTCAAAACTCAAGATTTCAATTCACAACTTTTTGAACTAAAATTGTGACTTCAATATATGATTTTAGTTAAAAAAATAATGTGTGTACAGTGTTTGCAATAATACTTTCATTAATTTCTGGCCAACTCTACTTTAATCCTCCTCCCTCCCCCTCAATCCAAACAAGCCATAAGTGGTGTTAGGTCCAACAAATATAAATATCATTTGAGAATGGCCAGAGAGAAGAGATAATGGGGTTGATTGTGAATGACAAAGAGCCATTTATAATGAGGATGCTCTTATCTTGCCAGACTCCACTATGCATATACCTTGAAAATAAAATTAAAAAGACTTTCATGACATCTGCAGCTACATCATAGAAAGCAATCCAATACAGAGGGAGAAAAGCAATCACGAAAGAAGAACAAGAAGAAGAAAGACCCATAACAAGAACTTGAAACCACTACTTCAAAAAGTTACTCTACTTATTGTAAAATTTATTTTTATATATCTAAAAGGTGGTGGATTCTCCATATATATTATACAAGTAGTGCTCTTTCTCTCTTAGTGGGGACTAGGCACATAACATCACAATTCATGGAATAACATCACAATTCATTAAGAATCCAACAACCTTATTTCTATTGACATACTGCTAAGCATTGTTGAAGAAACTTCACTATAGGTGAAATATAATTGATCAACGCATCCGAAATATAATTGATCAATGCATCCATCGATCCTTGTCAATCAGACTGCTGCTTTATTTATTATCATTTGCATTCTACATCAATGCAAATGCTTATACCTTATTAACTTGCTTTGCAATTGGAACTCGTAGGGAAAGCCTAGGCTTTGGCAATTGCTCTGCAACCAAAATGTAGAAGAGCCCCATGACTCCTGTGTGCCTCTGGGCGCTACTGTAATTAGATTCCAGAATCAGGGTCTCCCCAACGTTTATCTTCACAGAGCCGGGTTGAGGATAACAAGTGGACATTCCTACGATATAACCAGCCTCATTTCCTGCTTCCTTACCTTGTCCATAAGTTGGTATTGAAGAACATAAAACCCGTCCATCCTGAAACTCCACACAAAAGGATGAGCAAAAGAAGCTTTTACATTATTAAACTCCTCAAAATATGACAAAAAGTTTCACATAATTTTCACAGATTTGTGGAACTAGATGATTGAAAGGAAAGATGAAATCAAATAACTAATCCCGAGCCAGAGGAACAATTATATTTTGAACCCCAAAAAAAAATGTATATAGAGCATATGCAAATCAAGATGAAGTTCATAGCCTAATACAATTATACAACATTAGATTTTGTCGTGAATTATAAAATATCTTTAAAATAGGTTATTCAGTGTAACTAAATTAAAAAGATTCTTGCTACAAATCCAACTATCTAGTTGATGTCATAAATATATGGAGACACAAAGTATGGAGAAAATATGAATGTGTGTGAACTACTTTTGATTGTGAGAGTGACAATTCCTGATAAATCTCCATAGAAGATCATCAAATCGGGTAAGTCGTATGATATTCCACAAGAGATCATTACTGACATACCAAATAACAAAGAAAATTAGAAATGTGGCACTCATATCACTACAAACAGATAAGTGTTGAATCACCTCTCCATAAAGAGCTGAACCGATACCCCCCGAATGTTGATGGGCCACACCGTAGACGATATAGCCACCAGTTGGCAAAACGAGGCTTGTCCTTTTGGAGTCAGTGCACCTATTATCAGCCATACCAGATGCAATACAAGACTCAACGTCATACTCAACCTGTACCAAAGAAGTTCTGTTATTGAGTCTCTTAGAAAGCGAATTGAATTAACAAAAAATACTAACAATGCAACAGAATACAGATCGGTCGAATGAAATTTCAATTTTGTACGACTTGTTGATTTTTGAAACTTACACTTCAAGCTTCAAGATGATTAAGGGTGAGATATTAAAAAACAGAAAGCTCACTAAGATGCAGCCATAACAAAAATTTACTCATAAAAGAGAGGTGGAAAGCTCAAGTTCACAGGAAATAGACACCTATTCCGTTAACTTACATTATTAAAATAAATAAAAGACTAATTTGTAACTTTCTAAACTCTGGAGAACAAGTTGCAATGAACATATATTTTGCGAACCAAAATTGTAATATAGCCAATTCTAATCTAATTTCTACTTTCATATCCTTATTCAGAAGAGTATATGTGTGTATGAGAGAGGGAGGGAGAGAGATCAGTAATTACAAATACTGTTTATATCAATATATTAGGAGTATAATATAATTGTAGAGAAGTTCACTTACATGGCATTCATGTTCTGAACTTTGTCCTGTTGAATTGTCCAATTGTTTCCATGTATCAGTGACATCCAATATATAAATCTTGACAGGCACAATAAATTCATCCCAATCAATCCACTTCACCGTATATCTCATGTAAAGGTTTCTCGTAGCACCCACAGAGACTTCTCTCAATCTGCATTGAGTGTGATCATAGCAACATCTTAAACCTCCTATATAGTCCGGCCTCAAGGGCCGGTCATATTCATCCTTTGAAACGTTATATAGATCACACCTGCATTCGGTGCATCCCAACTTATCTTCCACACCCCGAGTATCAATTGCATGGACATTAAGCATCCACCCCTCCTCATACCCTGCAGGAATATCAGCAGGATTACCAACCTCAATTCCATAAGGATCTGGTACATCTGTGTTTGTTCCTCGTGTTTCAGATCCAAGGCCATAATACTGGCCACCAGAATTATTCTGGCATATTCCACTGTTCCTCACAAGAATATGATCAGGTTGGTTATGTTTGTGGTCATCATGCTCAGGATTTGTTGCATTTAGACGTTGATAATATCTTGCAAGGACCCAGTGGTGGAGATAAGTTTCGTGAAGAGGGACAGGATGCCCTGCTTCATCAACTACTTCAGCATTGAAACCCTTGATAGCAATATGACCTCTTGGGAAGTCAATATTGTAGTAATATTTGTTCACCACTGATCCTTGATCCAGCACAAACTTAGGGGATAGGAAAACTGCAGATTTTATCTCAGGATGTCTATATTTCCGGAAAGCATGTGAGCAAGTTATGCTTAATGCCAGTAATAGTATTGCCAACGGAACTCGAAAACAGTGAAGCATGTTTTTCTGCCCAAAACAAACTGTGTAATAAAATAAAACCAAAGATTCTCAGATAATAAGCTCAACAATCATCTCTAAAAAAAAAAACAAGTGAAACCCACATATAATGTAAATAAATAAATAACACTAAGGACCCGTTGGTTGGAGAGGTAAAAAAGTGGGAGTATAAAAAATGTTGAAGGAATAAAAAAGTGGAAGGATAAAATTGAAAGGGTGGAAAAATTGAGGACCAGACAACTTTTTTTTATTTGATTGAGAAGAAAAATGAGAAGATAGAAAATAGAATTGGTAAAAACTTACTATTATGTCCCTATTAGCTAGATAAAACAAAAGTAATACATTTTATTATTATTAAAAATTTATGTATCAATGAATACTTCATAAAAAAAAGTACAATAAAAAATCACAAGAAGTTTAAAGATCAAAACTGTTTTCTTAAAATTTAAATAAATAAATAAATAAATCTGGCGTGAAAAGAAACCTAAATACATAAAGAAGAATGAGAACTTCTTGGGGTGTGGCTTGCGTCCAGTGGCACTGGCCACTGGACAGAAGCCGTGTCCAACTTCTTGAACGTGGCTAGGTGAACAGCCAAGAGAAAAAAGACAAAAAAAAAAAAATTTCAATTTTTTGAACATGGCTGGGTGAAGAGCGAATGAGCTTGTGAGCGTGGCATTGGCTAGTTCAATTTTTTGTTCAAAATGGAAGCTTAATTTTATCCATGCCAATGAGTTTTCACTCTTCATTTTCATTCTTATTTTCTCTCCAATTTTGGTGGGTTCTGAGTGAAAATAGTAGCACTCCATCAATTTTCTCCCATCTTCCTTTCAACCAAACACCCTTCCCATCTATTTTCTCTCATATTTTCCACTTTTTTTTTCATCATCCCAAAATAACTCCAACCAAACATAGCATAAACAATATTAGGTAAGTAAGCGGTACCAAAAGAGAGCATGAAGGAATTAAACAACTTGGTTGCCTCAGAATTGGCAATATTAATTAAGATTATAATTATCATTTGAAATTGTGTCCTTCCTGCAATCCGTTTCTATCCATGTTAGAGGAAAATTTTTTTTTTTTTTGAGAAACAAACACACACAGGGGAGAGGAAAAGAGATTCTAACACAAACGCACACCACAACTCCACTCAAAAGTCATGTTAATTTTTAAGGGAGGATGAGGCAAGTTATACTACACACATAAAATATATATATATATATATATATATATATATATTAGATTTGAATAATGAACCCAAATAGAGTGCAACAAGTCCAGCTCAACCCAACTAAGTGACTATTTGGATCCAGTTGAAAAAGCCAGCGCGTCTGTCGCGTCTGCATCTAGCGTTTTTCTTTTCTTTTTTTCTTTTTTTGGATGGGGTAGGAGACAAAGTTACTGTTCACGCGCTATTCATAGGACTCACACTCACTTTATTTAAAATATATATATATTAAAAATGAATCTCACGATATTATTCACACATTTAAAAATTATATTACTACAGTGTTTTCAGTTTTCAATTTTCAACAAAATAAGTTGTACCCAAACGGACCCTAAGAAAAGGACGTGCGGAAATACCAAAGCCCGTGTATGCATGGATAATATCAGGAACAAAGAGCAAGACAACCCCCAAGATTTGTTTGTTAGTTAGTCACTAGTTGTTGTACAATTAATTAGTTGGGTAAAGAGACAATCTTGAGCTTTTGTTGATGCAAAATCCTTTCTAAGCTCTCTTCCTAATCACCCTTTCTTCTTCTTTTTTTGGTGAGGGACTATCTCAAATCAAGTAAATTCTATTATTTCCAACACACTTTCCTATCCTACACAATGGTTGACCGCACAACGGCACAAGGCTATAGAGAAACAACTAAAATTGATAAAAATATAAATGGGCAATTAGTAAATTAAATGAATCTTGATGTTGATGCCCAAATTACATGTGGATTATTTTGAAATACCAAAAAATAAAAAAACAAAAAAAAAACGGGAATCATTCACAGAGAAAAGCGAGCGAACATTTGATATACTCTGTTTATCAATTAAAAAAAGAAAAAAGAAAAAGATATACTCTGTACGAGGAAGGAGCATGAAAACATCCCTCGGGTGTAACTAATTCGACTCTAAATACCAAACAGACAGGCATGAAGATTAACCAATAAGCTGATTTATTGAATAGAATTGGATTGGCGTACCATGTTCCCTAGATGATTTATGTAAAAAAAAAAATTAGTGAAAGAAAGAGAGGAGAAAAAGCGTACCCAATAAAAGAAAAGGAACCAGCCAATTCCAAAGTACTTCAGATTACAGGAAACAACGGAGGAATTCAAAGGATTTGAAGACTATTATACATAAAATATACAGCGTCTGGACAGAGCCCTTTGGACTTTGGAGCCAAGTATTTTACTCGACTCTCGTTTTGGAAATGATGAGGCCACTGCTTACGCATGTTACCGTAGTATTATTTACTTTAGTCCAAATTTCTTAACATACAAGTTTAGGAAAACGACAAGGCGATGGCCTAAGCTATGACATATTTAGTATATTACTATTATATGTCAAAATATTTTTCAAAAAAATATTCAATTTTCATTAAAAAAAAAATTCATCAATAATGTTTCTAACTTTTACTCTATTTTTCCCCCCCTTTTTCCCAATGAAAAATAGAGTTTCTAGTATGGACTCACTAACCCCGCGTCTCATGACATTAATAGGTGATACCACATGTGCCACCCAAGTAACAATGAAGCGTGCTACTACTTGAATCTCACAACTCATGCAAGCACCTATGATAGGGCAACGTGGATTTCTTACCACTAAATAGTACTGTAAATTAATCAAACTATTTATAAACAGCTCAAACTCGATTTGGGAAAAAGCTTTGTTTGTGTTTATTTATTTTTAAAAAAGCAAAGGTTAAAGCCTTAAATTTAGGCTCGATTACTAAATGAACCAAACTCAAACATAATAGTCAAATTGAAACGACATTTCTATTGTAATGGAAAGGCCATTTGATTATGATTCTTATTCTTATTCTGAAACTGATTGTGATCTATTGAGGAGGACTAACAAATACAAAGACAATTACAAGGATATATACGAGAACACAACTAATTTCTATAAAGGAAAAAACGAGGTTTGTAACTTTGAGTTTTTTTTTTTGTTTTTAATGAACATGAGACATAATAATCATATAGAAGAGAATGCAATTCAGACAAAACTCATGAATATATATATATATATATATAGAGAGAGAGAGAGAGAGAGAGAGAGAGAGAGAGAGAGAGAGAGAGAGAGAGAGAAGTGTTATGTCCACAACATTTTCATAACAAATCTTAAGTGGCTGGTTGGTTGTTATTGTTAGGGTAAAAAAGTAATCTCAGTGGCAGGTTCAAATTTGAACTGATAACAACTAACCACATATGATTCGTTATGAAAATGTTGTGGATATAGCACTTCTCATATATATATATATATATAGAAATCCATCCTTGCCGAACAAGGTTTCTCTCCAAATTAGTTTGGAGAAAAACCCTTCAAAGTTCAAACTCCTCATATATCATTTTACTAAATGTGAATTCTGAAAATTTAATCATTAGATTGCATTTTTTTTTTTATGTTCTTCACACACATGTCAAATTTCTTTCAAATCGAGTTTTATTTACTATTCGATCAACAAACTTATATTTTATGTATAATGTTTTACCACAAAAACTTGATATTTAAACATGTCATTGATTTTATAGCTATTAATCTTTAATTTTCTTGAAATTTTGCAAGCATAGATGATATAATAAGAATATGTAATCCAACAATTAAATTTTCAAATTTCACATCCAAACAAAAGATATAGAAAAAGTTTGAAGGGTTTCTCTTCAAACTTATTTAGAGAGAAACCTTTTTCTAACTCGGCCAAGCTCTTTTCTTGACTCAGGGAAGGGAAATGGACGATTTGGTTTGAGTTGAGGTTGATGGGTCATGTGTGTAACCATTTTTAGATTTTACTTTAGGGAAACCTCAAATCAGATATAGTAATTAATTTCAACATTTCAAGTCAACATCATTACTTCATTCACATTATGTTACACACTAACTTCTATATGAGTCTATCTGTACCCTATTTCTACCATCTCAATTCTCAATTAAGTCTATTCAGCAAAAAAAAAAAAAGTCTCAATTAAGTCCTTATTTATTTATTTTTATCAACCTCTAGAATCTAGACTACAAAAGAAGATATATATTGGATTAAATATTCCTCATTTCTTTGCTGCCTTGCCATTTAGCCTTTTCTTTTCTAATTTTTTTGATCTTTTCTTTTCTTTTCTTTTCTGATTTTTTTATAGGTTATTAATTTGTTATGTTAAGGTCACGTGTATTAGAATACTAGTGTACCCTTAGCTAATGGTCACTCCACAAATATAAGTTCTTAAGGAGTGGAGTAGATAAAGGTCCAAGGTTCAAGTCTTCAAAGGGTCCATGTATATAGAAATTGGCAAAAAGTGTCTATTATCCACAATTGCACATATCAGCCTATTGTTCAATTAAGTGTGCAATTGGTTGTGTCGCTAAAATTATAAATACAATAATGTTTTACTTTCTCCTCTCACATGAATGGTGAGTCACACTATAAATTTAATTAATAAGATCTACTATTATGTAAGATGTGTAAGTACGACATTATCATGCTATCAAACTATTGTATAATTACTTTCAATTGTAATACATAATTTGGGGTTATTAATAGGTATGCTAAATGCACATGTTAAAAAATATAAAATGTTTAATTATGAGTTGCAAAATACAATTTTTAATAAAATAGTTTTTGGACCAACTTCATGTATTTGATCCTTTTTGAAATTAAGAATTAAAGTAACTTTGATATTTTATCGCTAACCTAAGCCTAAAAAGAATAATTTGATTTCATGTGTTAAGGATGGTTGAATTGTAATGAGCAATGTCTATTGCACACTACCATATTACAAACAAAGCACACACAATTAGGTTTTTGAATTGAAAACGTGTCTTAAAGTCATGATTTCAATTCAAAACTCAGTATTTCAGTTCAAAACTTTTTGAATTGAAATTGTGACTTCAAGATATGATTTTAGTTCAAAAAATAATGTGTGTACGGTATGTGCAATAATAATTTCAATTCTTAGAGAAAAAAGGAATGGTAAATTTCAGTGAGTGAGGTCAATTATAGCTTGGGATTTGGTAAGAGTATGGAATTTTAGAATTTAGAGGGATATAAAAGAAATTTTCCCATTTGTAAGGTCAAAGTTGGTATGTCCAAAGATATGACTTGTGGCCAACTATATTATATAATTCACTTACTTTTGTCATTTTTATTAAATGTATGACTTTACTCACAAGTGTATCCTAACATTGATGATTGTGATGACATCTCAATTTTACACAAACAAATATGTTTCTTCAAATGTTCCAAAAACTTGAAAAGTTACTGGAACTTCACTCACAAGTGTATCCTAATATTCATGAGTGCGATGGCATCTCAATTTTACACAAACGAATACGTTTCTTCAAATGGTCCGAAAACTTGAGAAGTTTAGAGTTCCAGAGAAAAGTGCACTTGATACTGGCAGTCCTTAAACTCCTAATACATGAATCCCATCCCTACATGGTCCTAAAAAATGACATTAACATCAAAGGATGATAAAAAAATTTATCACTTTTTTTGACATACTATTCAAGGCTCGCATATCTCTAAGTGTCTGTTTGGATTGAGGGGAGAGTGAGGGAGAGTAAAAGAGAGTAAAAAAGAGTTAGCCGAAAATTAGCCAAATTGGCCAAAAATTAGGCTAATTTCTGGCCAACTCTACTCTACTCATCCTTCCTCCTCCTCAATTTAAACATATCATAAGTGTTGACAGGTCCAACAAATATAAATATCATTTAAGAATGGCCAGAGATAAGAGAGGTTGATGGTGAATGACGAAGAGTCATTTATGATGAGGATGCTCTTATCTATCTCATTTTTGTCGATATCGTATTTTATCCAACCCCGATTCACGCGTAAAAACAAATGCCAAAATTCGAAAAAAAAAAAAAGAAAAAAAAAGAAGAAGGTGCAAATTGCAAGTTTTATAGCCAAAAAAGGGTAACAAATAAATGCAACATGATTGGATGGTGGATCAAAGGGTTACAATATTCAAAATCCCTCTAATAGCAATTAAGACCAAATGCCCCAACCGGGTATGGTCAAAAAGTTGACTTTTTGATCCGACCGTCTGATCGGATTGAATTTTGGACCATCTCGTAAGTCATATTCTTCCCTTCAAAACGATGTTTCACGAGCTAAAATCGGAGTTAAAACGGATGAGATATCAACAAAACACTAAAACCTTAATTAAATGTTTCACTTTTTTTTCAAGTCAAACAAGCTGTCTTTGGAGCAACTTTGCGCAAAAAAAAAAAAAAAAAAAAAAATACTATTTTAATTAGGAAAGAATTGGAGCGATCCATCTGAACTAGCTTGAAGTATAAGGTCTCGACCACCTCTCACAAAAAGGGCTCAATGATATTTGCCATGGATTTGAAGGAATAATTTTTTTTAAGGAAAAACGTCATAGAATTTCCTACACTGCGTCACCTCCCTTCCGGACGCTATATCTTGACGACTGTAGCTCCAAACTCGCAAGTTTAGAACCTATGGAAACTAGAAATCTAGAGCTTTTCAGGGATATAAAGTTAGAAGAAATCGAAGTTCAAAAAGGCCTCCAAATAGTTGCGCGAAGATCGGACTAGAAACCAGGAAAAAGATGAAATAGCTAAACTTGGTGTACACCATCACATAGCCTCCCATTTTTCTTGTATCTCTATAAATACCCCCCCCCCCCCCCAATTTTTTGTAAAAAAGATGAAGTTTGTAGAAAGTATTTGGAGAAAAAAATATAGAAAATACTAGAAAAATTAGAAGAAGAAAAAAACCCTAGAAAAATTCTAAAATTTTTTATCTCTCATCTCTTTAGGAAACCCATCACAAAAATTCAGCCCCTCTCATCTTTATTGTAATCTTTGTGGGTAAGATGTAGGGACGGTCTAGCCCATCCCCCTCTTTCTATTTCTTCCTATGTAAACATCATTCATCTTATATATAAAATTCCTTTTCTTTACTTGTTGTTTCTTACTTTATTGCTTTAAATTCCTAGCATATTGTTGTTGTGGTTTTGTATATCTATTTCTCTATTTCTTTAGGCTTTCATTATTTGTTGTTGACTGTAATATTGTTATTAAGTTCCTAGATAGGTATTGAACCATAACCTAGATCCAATATGAGAAGTACCCTTAGGGGGAAGAACTCTCATCTCTTCTAGGCATCTAGGAACCTTTTACATTTTTGTTCATATATTTATCTTGTTGTTATCCCAATTACTTTAATGGTCTTCCCCATTCCCCTTTACATTATTGTCATCCCATTTAAATTTTGCTAATCCTCATTCCCCTATTGTTTATTGCACCTTTTATTCCTATTGTTCTCTCTCTCTCTCTCTCTCTCTCTCTCTCTGAGCGCGCGCTACTACCTCCTCACCTAGGAAAAAAAGGATTTTCTATCTATTCCTTTTAAATGAGCTTTAAACCTTAACTAAAGCACAATATGCGTATGTTGTCTAGGATAGTTGATGGCTTAAAACTCCCATCTCTTTTTAACCAAGAACCCATAAGGCTTAAAAGAGATTAAAACTTATTTAAGAGGAATCATTATTTAAAAATTAAAAAAAATTAATCAACCTTTACTTTTATTGTCATTTAAATTCAAGTACTTTACTTTTCCTTGTCATTTAAATTTTTAGCAATTTTATTTACTTGTCTTTAAATTTATAGCACTTATTTACTATTGTTGGCTTGTTGCTCTTTACCTTTTCCCATTAATAATGTGGTCAGAATCCCGAGTTTCAAAACTGCCCTGTACCTGGCTAACCACTAGCTGAGAATCTGAATAGATTTCTACGTCCCGGGCACCCATTCCCAAAACTGTCCTTAGCTCGACAAGTAGGGCTTCGTACTCAGCTTCATTATTAAAGGCCCTAAACCCCAATCTGAAAGAATGCTCCAACCATATTCCTTATGGGGTGATAACAACAATCCCGGCACCGGCCCCCATAGCACTTGATGCGCCGTCCATAAAGACTTTCCACGGTCGACATTCCACATGGCATACTATTTCCCCTTCGTTCTTGGGAGAGAATTTTGCAACAAAATCAGCAAGGACTTGGCCCTTCACCGAACTCTTGGCCTGTACCTTATATTGAATGATCCCAACCGGGTCCCCCATTTAGCTATTCGACCAGTGAAGTCAGATTTTTTCAACGACTACAAGGGGTACTCCATCAGGACATAGACGGTATAAGCTTGAAAATAGTGAGACAATTTTCTCGTGGCGTGTACTAGTGCTAACACCAATTTCTCCAAGGGTAAATTCCTCGTTTCTGCATCCACCAAGGTCTTACTGATGTAATACACAGGTTGCTGCACTTTTTGATCCCTTAATAGCACGGCACTCACAGCATGATCCGACACCAAGAGGTATATGAACAAGTCTTCCCCGGGTTCTGGGGCCATTAACATGGGTGCCCGTGTCAAATACTCCTTGAGATCCTAAAAAGCTCTGTCAAATTCTTCATTCCATTGGAATCCCTTCCACTTCTTCAAAAGTTGGTAGAATGGTCAGCAACGGTCGACAAACCTAGAAATGAACCGATTAAGGGCAGCTAACATCCCAGTCAACACCTGTACTTCCTTCGGATTGCTCGGCGGCTTAAGACGTTGTACGGCTTCAATTTGGTCGGGGTTGACCTCTATCCACGTTTAGTGATCAAATAACCTAGGAACTTGCCAACTCCCACCCTGAAAGCACATTTATCCACGTTCAGGCGCAATTTATGTTGCCGAAGCATCTTAAATACTCCTTGAAGATCCTCAATATGCCGTGTCTCTTGTTTACTTTTTACTACCATGTCATCAATGTACACCTTAACCATACGCCCAATCTTGTCCTGAAACATTCTAGTCATCATTCGTTGATATGTTGCCTCGGCATTCTATAACTCGAAAGGCATCATAGTGTAGTGGTAGTTCGCATCAGGGGAAATGAATGCCGTCTTCTCTTGATCCTCGGCAATTAGAGCAATCTGATGATAACCCTGAAAGGCGTCCGGCGTCTAAGAAACTCATCCTCGGGTGCCCATAGGTGGCGTCGACCAATTGATCTATTTTCGACATGGGGAATGGGTATGGGTCCTTCGGGCATGCTCAGTTCAAATCTGTGAAATCTACACAAACCCTCCACTTGCTGTTTTTCTTCCTGACTACGACGGTATTTGCAAGCCATTCCGGGAAGAAGATTTCCTTTATCACCCCGACCTCTTTCAACCTCCCGACCTCCTACCTCACTACCTCGATGTGTTCCTTAGCCGACCTTCTCGGTTTTTGCTTCTTTTGAGGAAATGAAGGATCCACATTGAGCTTATGGACGATGAATTCGGGATCAATCCGGGCACCTCATATGGGCTCCAAGCAAACACATCTACATTCTGTATAAGAAATAACAACGTTTCAACTCTATCCTGATCTCCCACACTTGCCCCTATTTGAAAATACCGGTCAACGTCCGGTAGTATCTTTACTCTAATCAATTCCTCGACACAACTAGCCCTCATCCCTTCTTAGGGCTCCTTTAATTGCTATAATGAGGCCTCCTCAACGATACCCTTCGGTTTGGCTTGCTTGTGGTTCCAATCGACCGTGGCTACTAAACACTGCTTGGCCACTTGCTGACTTCCCCTTACTACGACAATGCCCTGTTTGGTGCGAAACTTGATCTTCGCATGCAGGGTGGAGGGAACTGCCCCCATCGTGTGGATCCATGGCCTTCCCAGAATGGCCATATAAGGAGAAAACAAAGTGACGACTATAAAAGCCACTGTCACTTCCTTTCCTTCCATATTCACGAGAAGTGATATTTGCCCATCGGGAATCACCACCTAGCCATCAAACTCGACCAGGGCGTATCATACCTGGAGAGGTCCTCCTTCTTCAATCCAAGCCCTCTGAACAGGTCTGGATACATCACATCGGCCCCGCTTCCCTAATTTACCATTACCCTCTTTACTATGAAACCGTTTATCCAAGCAGTCACCCCCAATGCGTCATCGTGTGGCTGAATTGTTCCTTCTAAATCATCATCGTAAAAAGCGATGGGTTCCTCTTCATCTTCTTCTCGGGGGGTTGCTCACCCAAGCAGCTTCCCACGGGAGCTACGGTCAACACTCTTCTGCTCCCTGTCATAGCAACATCCCTCAAGGCGGCATGGATGACTTTAATCACTCCCAATGGAGGAGGGGGAGGGTTCCCTCTTTGCTGAGCACCTTGCCTAGTGTCCCTGTCCCCTAAATCCACCCTCAAACTCCTTCAGATATCTCGCCTTCACTAACGGCCCTAAATGGTCTTTTAGTACCCGACACTGCTCGGTAGTATGCCCCTTGTCCTTGTGATAAGTACAATACAAATTCTGGTTTCTCCTAAACGGATCCCCCCCATCTTGTTCGGCCATTTGAAGTACGGCTCGTTTTTTATCCGGTCTATGATTCTGTGTACCGGCTCCTTAAATGCCATGTTCACCTCTCCCAACTGCGAGGCCTTGCCCTTACTCTGCATCTGATCATCCTCCAGGCGTTTGTACTCCTCAATATGCCTTATGAGTTACTTCATATCCTCGGGAGGCTTCCTCGTCAATGACTTTCGCAGTTCAGAGTCCTCGACCAACCCCATCCTGTAGGTGCTCACCGCAATCTTCTCGTTGCCCTGCCAATCTCATTATAAAGTTCCTAATATCGACTGGCATAACTGCGAAGGGTTTCCCCAACCCTCATCTTTATGGATAGTAATGCATCCACTAGTTGTGGTACCTGGCTACAAGTTACAAATTGGACACCAAATTCTTGGATTAACTCCGCAAAACTGTGAATGGATCCTTTCCATAACCCATTAAACCATCTCAAAGCAGTAGGTCCAAGGCTCGAAGGAAATACCTTGCACATCAGCACGTCATTGTGAGTGTGGAGAGACATCATCTGGATATAACGGCTGACATGCTTTACCGGGTCCGTTTTCCCATCATAGGAATTGAATGGTGGGCGTGTAAATCTACTCGGCATTTGGGCCAGTTCAATGTTGTCTAAGAACAGCGACTGAGCAACTTTACGGAAGGCGTGGCTCATAGCATCCATGGCGGCATTACAGGGCCGTCGTTCCTTCGAGGAATCTAAACCTCGGTCTACGTATTCCCGTGAACGTGAACGGTCTTGGTGCCGACGGGATTCTCATGAACGTGAACGATCCTGACATCGACGGGAACCAGGCTGATTGGACCCAGTCCCATAACGATTTTCCCCACTACTAGATCTCTCTTCTCGGTTATCTCGATCCATTCTCTAGTGCCCACCTCTTGCTTCCAACTTTAAATCTCTCACCAGTCTGCGTAACCACTTAAGTTCCTCATCCCTCTCGTCATATTACCCATACTCGAAAGCACTGGACATTGTTCGATGAGTTTGGTACGACCCTTCTCCAAGGCCAGACTGCTCTTCCTCTTGTTCACGATTCTTAACGGCTTTTAGACATCTCCCGAGTGTAAGTTCCAATCGAACCATGGCTTCGTAAGAGATTCCCACAGACAGTGCTAATTGTGGGCACCCAAAATACAAGACCATTGGGCTTGTCTCTTATTTGGGCTCACAATCTATTTGTTTCGTGGACTTTTGGATTTCCTACTGCGGGTGGTCCTATGCTCGGCAGGCCCTAATACGCTTCTTATTCCTCACACCTTTCACTCTTCCTCATAGAATCACTCTTTTTGCTTTCTTTGAGTATTCACTCCATTTCCCCCGTATTCTTTCCAGCCCTTTTCCAACCCCCATTCCCATCTCTTATTTATAGCTCAATATTAGTGTATGGGCTATGATTACTCTAGATAATTAGTGGGTTTAGGGGTCCAATTCTATCGTTTCAAAGTGGGTGGTAAGGTGGGAGTGGGAGAAGTGGCATTGGAACTGCTTCCCACCTCAGAAGATATGCTGGGTAGCGACATTCCTCAGGTAATGCTGGGTAGCCGAGGGATGTATCCCCGAGCAGTTGTCACTCTACCCGGGATATAATTAGCCGGACAGGACCTAGGTGATAAAGCATGATGAGTGTGGACCCAGATTATTCACCCAATGGGCCCTAGGTTGGCCTGGGGCCTGGACCTATGGCCCTGGTGGGCCTAAGGCCCGGCCTCGGACAAAGGGGCTGGGGTCATAGGTCATACCATTGGGTCAAGGTGGGTCAAGGTCCAGGGCCCAAGCAAGCTTGGGGACACTTATGCCGTACAATATGCTTTTCCAAAAGGAAATTATTTTTTTCAAAAAAAACTTCATTCCCTTTTTCGTAAGATGTTTTCAAAAATGAAACCTTTAAACCCTCTCTTTTGTTTCAAAATGTTCTTCCAAAAAAATAAATCCTTCTTTTGGAATCTTTTCCTTCCTTTTAAAATCTCCTTTCTAAAAAAATATATCTGTGGGAACCTAAGATGTGTAGGCTTGCTTGACAACTCCTAGGCATGCTTGGCAACGTCCTCGGCCTCCTCGGCATGCCTTTTCGCAAGGTCCTAGGAGTCCCACATCGAAGAAAAACCCCCCCACTTGCTGCCTTATAAGCTGTGAAGCCAACGGAGTAGTGTACTACCAAGTTTCATATATGGAAGCTTGGTGGTACACTACTCCCTTGGCTTCACAGCTTATAAGGCAGCAAGTGGGGGGGTTTTTCTTCGATGTGGGACTCCTAGGACCTTGCGAAAAGGCATGCCGAGGAGGCCGAGGACGTTGCCAAGCATGCCTAGGAGTTGCCAAGCAAGCCTACACATCTTAGGTTCCCACAATATCCTTTTCTATTTCTTCTTGAATCCAAAAATAAGGAGTATTTTTCGAAAAAAAAAAAAAAAAATCTCTTTCCTTTCCTCAAATAATTTTTATTTTATTTTATCACATTTGAATTTCTTTTCAAAAAATATGATAAAAGAAATCTTTTGAATGAGCAAGGTTTCTAAAAGGAACATTTTTTTTCCCCAAAAAAAAAAAAAAATCATAGGATTTTTGGAACCCAAGCTTCTTCTTTTGAAAATAAAACTCATGAATCTTTTTCTTTTAAAATCCTTTTTCTTCAAAATAAATTTTCCCTATCAAAAAATGTTTTCAACACAAATTCCCCTTCCACCATAAAAATCATGGGAACTTCGGTTCAAATCTTTTCGAAAGGAAAAACTCATGAAATTTCTCAAAAGCTTTTTCCCAATTCTTTCTTTTTCAAGATTACCCTTTTCTTTTTACGGAAAATATTTTCAAAATAAAAATCTTTTCCTCAAAAACCATATTCTTAAAATAAAACCATGGGATATTCAAAAATCAAATCCTTTTTTTTTCTAAAGAAACCCATGAGTCTTTTGAAACCCACTTTTCTTTTGTTTTCTTAAAATTAGATTTTCTCTACAAAAATGATTTCAAAAAAAGAAAAGGATAAACTTAGTGCACCTCAACATTTTCAGGTTCCCCCTAAAAATGGCATTTTGTTAAAAAAAAAAAAAAAAAAAAAAAAAACTCTTTCCGAACAATAAAACCTTCTGAAAATAAAACCTTCTCTTTCAAATTAACAAAAATTTTCTTCATAAAAAAATGTTTTTTTTTTCCGAAATTTTCCTTTTGAAAATAAGGTAAGGTTAACATTTTGAAAGAAAAATTCTTTTCAAACTTGCCCATGCATTGTTGTTTAAAACTTTCCTTAGGATTGCCTTTAGGAATTTGTGCTATAGTTCAATTCCATTGAATCCATAGGCACTAATCAAGTTTACATAGTCCATTTCTTTTCTTTGGCACTAACATATCTCCATTGTCATCTTTTTTACATGGTAAAAATGAGAAAATGTGATGGATGACAATAAGGTGTTATCCTTCCAAACCTCTTCTTTTATTTTTACATTGTAATGTATTTTTGCCTGGTATTTAGTATCCACATACTAGTTATGTGGTAAATATTTTATTCACATGCTAATTATACTTATTTAAATTTATCCTTCACATGCTATATATATTTATAATTAGAACGTGAGAAATATATATATAACCAAAATACCAAGTACCTTATTTCTTCATTAAAGAGATAACGTTTGAGATAAATTAAAATGGGTTTGGATAGGCGTTATGGGGTGTCTAACACCTTCCTCATGCGTAACCAAACTTTTGAATTCAAGAACTTTTGTGTGAGACCTTTGGTTTACCATAATTAATAAACCCTTAAAATTGGTTTAGTTAATTAGGTAATTTAAAATGAATTAGACCTATACGTGATTAATCACACCTAATATAAAACCAATTAATGGTGGCAAATCCCAAAATTAAAAAAATAAGAAAAAGGAACTTACACGCACACCTCATCCTAAAAACACACGCACAAAGAGTCTGATTGCCAAAGACCCAATGTGCGACCTAACCTAAGAATTTGATATTTCTTTTGGGGGCCTCCACAACAGTGACTGCTTGCCAGATCTCCACTATGCATGTACCTTGAAAATAAAATTAAAGAGACCTTCATGACATCTACATGCAGCTACATCATAGAAAGCAATCCAACACAGAGGGAGAAAAGCAATCACGTAAGAAGAACAAGAAGAACAAAGACCCATAACAAGAACTTGAAACCACCGCTTCAAAAGGTTACACTACTTATTGTAAAATTTATTTTTATATATCTTAAAGGTGGTGGATTCTACATATATTATAAAAGTAGTACTCTCTCTCTCTCTCTCTTAGTGGGGACTAGGCACATAAAGTATTCATGGAATAACATCACAAGTGACTGGTAACAATATTTTGTGTCATTCTCAAGTTCGCAAACATTGGCAGCAACAACTACTGCTACTCCTAACCCTGAAAGAACCAATAAACTTTAGAGGTCTGATCTCAATTCATTAAGAATCCAGCAGCCTTATTTCTATTGACATAATGTTGCTATGCATTGTTGAAGAAACTTCACTATAGGTGAAATATAATTGATCAACGCATCCATTCATCCTTGGCAATCAGACTGCATTTATTATCATTTGCATTATACATCAATTCAAATGCTTATACCTAATTAACTTGCTTTGCAATTGGAACTCGTAGGGAAAGCCTAGGCTTTGGCAATTGCTCTGCAACCAAAATGTAGAAGAGCCCCATGACTCCTGTGTGCCTCTGGGCGCTACTATAATTAGATTCCAGAATCAGAGTCTCCCTAACATTTATCTTGACAGAGCCGGGTTGAGGATAACAAGTGGACATGCCTACGATATAACCAGCCTCATTTCCTGCTTCCTTCCCTTGTCCATAAGTTGGCATTGAAGAACATAAAACCCGTCCATCCTGAAACTCCACACAAAAGCATGAGCAAAAGAAGCTGTTACATTATTAAACTCCTCAAAATATGACAAAACTTTTTACATAATTTTCACAGATGTGTGGAACTAGATGATTGAAAGGAAAGATAGAATCAAATAACTAATCCAGAACTAGAGGAAAAATAAAATTTGGAACCCCCAAAAAAAAATGGTATATAGATCGAGCACGTGCAGATCATGATGAAGTTCACAGCCTAATACAACATGAGATTTTCTCGTGAATTATAAAATATTTTTACAAAAGGTTATTCAGTGTATCTAAATTAAAAAGATTCTTGGAACAAATCCAACTATCTAGTTGATGTCATAAATATATGGAGACACAAAGTACGGAGAAAATATGAATGTGTGTGAACTACTTTTGATTGTGAGAGTGACGATTCCTGATAAATCTCCATAGAAGATCATCAAATCGGGTAAGTCGTATGATATTTCACAAGAGATCATAACTGGCACACTAGATAACAAAGAAATTAAGAAATGTTGCACTCATATCGCTACAAACAGAAAGGTAAGTGTTGAATCACCTCTCCATAAAGAGCTGAACCGATACCCCCCGAATGTTGATGGGCCACACCGTAGACGATATAGCCACCAGTTGGCAAAACGAGGCTTATCCTTTTGGAGTCAGTGCACCTATTATCAGCCATACCAGATGCACTACAAGACTCAACGTCATACTCAACCTGTACCAAAGAAGTTCTGTTATTGAGTCTCTTAGAAAGAGTATTGAATTAACAAAAAATACTAACAATGCAACAGAATACACATTGGTCGAATGAAATTTCAATTATGTACGACTTCTTGATTTTGAAACTTACACTTTCAGGATGATTCAGAGTGAGATATTAAAAAACAGAAAGCTCACTAAGATGCAGCTATAACAAAAATTTACTCTTAAAAGAGAGGAGGAAAGCTCAAGTTCACAGGAAATAGACACCTATTCCATTAACTTACATTATTAAAATAAATAAAAGACTAATTTGTAACTTTCTAAACTCTGGAGAACAAGTTGCAATGAACATATATTTCACGAACCAAAATTGTAATATAGCCAATTTTAATCTAATTTCTATTTTCATATCCTTATTCAGAAGTGTATATGTGTGTGTGAGAGGGAGGGAGGGAGATCAGTAATTACAAATACTGTTTATATCAATATATTAGGAGAGTATAATATAATTGTAGAGAAGTTCACTTACATGGCATTCATGTTCTGAATTTTGTCCTGTTGAATTGCCCAATTGTTTCCAAGTATCAGTGATATCCAATATATAAATCTTGACAGGCACAATAAATTCATCCCAATCAATCCACTTCACCGTATATCTCATGTAAAGGTTTCTCTTAGCACCCTCAGAGACTTCTCTCAATCTGCATTGAGTGTGATCATAGCAACATCTTAAACCTCCTATATAATCTGGCCTTACGGGCCGGCCATATTCATCCTTAAAAACGTTATATAGATCACACCTGCATTCAGTGCATCCCAACTTATCTTCCACTCCCCGAGTATCAATCGCATGGACATTAAGCAACCACCTCTCCTCATACCCAGCAGGAATATCAGCAGGATTACCAACCTCTATACCAAAAGGATCTGGAACATCTGTGTTTGTTCCTCGGGTTTCAGATCCAAGGCCATAATACTGGCCAACAGAATTATTCTGGCATATTCCACTGTTCCTCACGAAAATATAATCCTGCTCGGGATTTGTTGCATTTAGACGTTGATGAAATCTTCCAAGGGCCCAGTGATGGAGATAAGTTTCGTGAAGAGGGACAGGATGCCCTGCTTCATCAACTACTTCAGCATTGAAACCCTTGATAGCAATATGACCTCTTGGGAAGTCAATGTTGTAGTAATATTTGTCCACCACTGATCCTTGATCTAGCACAAACTTAGGGGATAGGTAAACTGAAGACTTTATCTAAGGATGTCTATATTTCCGGAAAGCATGTGAGCTTGTTATGCTTAATGCCAGTAATAGTATTGCCAACGGAACTCGAAAACAGTGAAGCATTTTTTTTCTGCCCAAAACAAACTGTGTCATAAAATAAAACCAAAGATTCTCAGATAATAAGCTCAAAAATCATCTCTAAAAAAAACAAGTGAAACCCACATGTAAAGTAAATAAATATGACTAAACAATATTAGGTAAGGTAAGTGATACACAAGAGAGAGCATGAAGGACTTAAACAACTTGTTTGTCTCGGAATTGGCAATATCAGTCAAGATTATAATTATCATTTGAAATTGTGTCCTTCCTGCAGTCCGTTTCTATCCATGTTAGGGGAAACTAACAAAATAAAGGAAATGTTGTCTATAATATGTTAGACCTGTATGATGACCCAAATCGAGTGCAACAAACCCAGCTCAACCCAACTGAGAAGGACGTGTGAAAATACCAAATCATGTGTATGCATGGATAATATCAGGAATAAAGGGCAAGACAACCCCAAGAATAGTTTGTTAGTTAGTCACTAGTTGTTGTACAATTAATTAGTTGGGTAAAGTGACAATCTTGAGCTTTTGTTGATGCAAAATCCGCAATTCCCTCTCTAAGCTCCCTTCCTAATCACCCTTTCTTCTTCTTTTGGAGGCAGTGAGCAAGGATTTCAGGTCGAAGGGGGCAAGATTGAAGGTATAATTAATCTATGAAATATTAATCGATACTAATAACAAAATAAATAAACAGTTATATACAATAATATGATAAAGTAATACATAATCTAATATAAAATGTTATACTTTAATTCATTTTTTTTATTTCTAATTTAATTTACTCAATTGCAAAATCTACTTCGATACAAGCTTGTTTAGAATTTGACTTGGACGTATTATTATAATTGGGTTGTCCATAGTCTTAATTAACTACAAATATATATTTCATAGCATTGAAATAAAAAATTAATCCATAGCTAATAACAATTAAATCAAGGGACTAATCTAAATAAACACAATTTAAACATGTACTTTAACCCTTTAAAATAAATTAGAAAAATAAATCAACATCAAAATGTTAAGAATATAGCAACCTATGAAGTTGTATATGTGATTCAATGCTATGAATGCTTTGAAAATGTTATGCTGACATTTTTCCTCTCTTTTGTTGTTAAAATTTGGGTTTATAGCAAAAACTCGGGTCCTTTATTTTTTTTTTTAGATTGAAAACTTTTGATAAAAGGAGAGAAAAAATTGTAAATAAGAGGCGGACTGGTGAGGTGCTACAGTAGGCACAAAAACATGGATTTTTTTTTTTTTTTTTTCTTTTGAAGTCCTATTTCGTATCATCATTTTTTTTTTTCAATCCTATTCGGCAAAGTTGTGTGCAAAAACAATGTACTAGTAATTGGGACCCATTATTTAATAGTAAAAGTGTTGCCCTGTGAATGTAAAATTGACAATTTAGCTAATGCATATATAGTAAAAAATAATTTGCATGTCAAGAGTGGGTAAATAAACTTTTACTATATTTATAACTATTAATTAGTACTTGAGAATTTTTGAGAAGGTCGAAGGGGTGTTGCCTGTGAATGTAAAATTGTCTTCTCGCTGATAAAGGTAGCTAATTTCCAACACACTTTCCTATCCTACACAATGGTTTCCCGTTTCCTGGCCTGGACCACACAAGGCTAGAGAGAAACAACTAATATTGATAAAAGTATAAATGGGCAATTAGTAAATTAAATGAATATTGATGTTGATGCCCAAATTAGATTTACATGTGGGTTATTTTGAAATACCAGGAAAAAAAAAAAAAAACTTGGTAATCATTCACAGAGAAAAGCAAACGAACATTTGGTATACTCTGTACGAGGAAGGAGCACGAAAACATCCCTCGGGTGTAACTATTTTGACTCTAAAAAAATATACATATAGTGAAAGAGAGAGAGGGGAAAGAGCGTACCCAATAAAAGAAAAGGGGAAGGAACCAGCGAATTCCAAAGTAGTTCAGATTACAGAGAACCACGGAGGAGTTCAACGGATTTGAAGACTTATATATAAAATATACAGTGTGTGGACAGAGCCCTTTGGAATTGGAGCCAAAAACATGGAAGTATTTTAGTCGACTCTCGTTTTGGATGAGGCCACCGCTTACGCCATGTTACCGTAGTACTTCGTTCCAAATTTCTTAACATCCAAGTTCAGGAAAACGACTTCCTCAAAAAAAGAGTTTAGGAAAACGACAAAGCGAATGGCCTAAGCGATGACGTATTTGTATATTACTAGAATGTTAACCAGCACCGCTTGGTGCTGGTTAAGGACAGAAAAGACAAAAAAAAGTTGCCAGAAAAAGTCAAAAAAATCTGAAATAGTACTTACAAAACTAAAAAAGTGTCATAAATTGAAAAAAAAAAAAAAAAGACACAAATTGTGTCAGAAAAAAGTGTGTTTAACACAACCCTTTTACTATTATATGTCAAAATATTGTTCCAAAATGCATTATATTCAATTTTTATCATTAATGTTTATAAAGTAAAATATTATTTTGATTCCTAAACTTTGTTAAAACTTTATTTTTCATTTTTAAATTTTAAAAAGTTATTTTTTTATCTTTAAATTTTGTAAATTTTTTTTTAATAATTTAGAGGCAAAAATAAGGATAAAAAAGAACTTTGTTCAATAGTTTAGAAATGAAAAATAAATTTTAGTAAAGTTTAAGAACATAAATAAAACATTTTCAATAGTTTAGGGATGAAATGTGAACTTTTTAATAGTTTGAGGATGAAAAATAAATTTCTTAAAATTTAGGGATGAAAATCAAATTTTTATTAAAATTTAGAGATCAAAATAGTATTTTACCCATATTTCTAACTTTGCTTCTTCTAACAAAAAAGAAAGATTTTTTTTTTTCCTTCTCTTTTCATGAAAGAAAAAGATATCTACGCCAACCCCACTTCTTATATTGTTAATAGGTAATACTAATAATGAGATGTACTCTTACCTGAATTAATGAATATTTAGGATCTGTTTGAATACTGTTTATTATTGAAAATTGAAAATTGAAAATGCTGTAACAAAATAATTTTTAAAAATGTAAATAGCACTTTAAGACCTAATAAAAAAAAGAAGAATTCTAAACAAAGTATTGGTGAGTCTTATAAACAATATATAAAATTCACTATTTTTGTTTTAGTAAAATGCAAGAACGCACGGAAGCCGTATGTCCCAATCGCACACTTAGAAGGTAGTACTTGGGACAATCTTATCCACGTGAATAGTTAGTTATGAAGGACAGACATTTTTCACGGATGAAAATTGGATTGTGACACGTAACAACTTTTTTTTCTTGTTTTAAATTTAACTTTTCTGTCTTTTTCTTCTTTACTTATTTTGTCGTTTAGTTATTTTATTTATTTATTTTTATTTGCGCTTATCCTTTGTTCGGTATTTTTTTTTTCTTTTGTGCTTTAAAAAAATGGTTTTCCCTGTATAAAGAAATTATACATTTGTTTTTTATTACTAAACTGAAGGTGAGAAAAAAAGAAAAAAGTTTAGTAATAAAAATATTTTATTTTTTTTTACAAAAAGAAAAAGTTGTATTAGTACTTAATAACTAATGTGAGAGAGAAATGTGAAGATAGTATAAAAAACTGTTTTATTTTATTTTATTTATAATTAAGCTAAAAATTAGGAGTTTTCAAATTAAGAATTTTCATGTCTACCCTGTTGTTTAAGCCTTAAAAATAGATAAATTTAAGGATAAATTCTAAATATTTAAATTGAGGATTCTAAATAAATTTCTAGAACTGCTTGGTTGTGAATTCTACACGAATTATGCAAGTAGTTCTCTCTCTCTCTGTCTCTCAATGGGGGCTAAGCACATAAAGTATTCATGGAACAACATTACAAGTGCTGGTAAGTGGTAACCATATTTTATATCATTCTCAAGTTCGCAAACACTAGCAGCAACAGCTACTACTACTCTCAAAAACGAAAGAACCAATAAACTTAAGAGGGCTGATCTCAATTCATTAAGAATCCAGCAGCCTTATTTCTATTGACATAATATCGCTAAATGCTAAGCATTGTTGAAGAAACTAATTCACTCTAGCTAAAAAATTTTAATTGATCAACGGATTAATCGGTCTTCAACAATCAGACTGCTGCTTTATCTGTTATCATTTGCATTCTACATCAATGCAAATGCTTTATATCTTACCATTAACTGGCTTTGCAAATGGAAGGCGTCGGGAAAGCACAGGCTTTGGCAAATGTTCTGCAACCAAAATGTAGAAGAGCCCCATGACTCCTGTGTGGCTCTGTGTGCTACTATAATTAGATTCCAGAATCATAGTCTCCCCATCATTTATCTTTACAGTGCCTGGTTTAGGATAACAAGTGGACATTCCTACTATATAACCAGCCTCATTTCCTGCTTCCTTCCCTTTTCCATATGTTGGTATCGAAGAACACAAAAGCCGTCCATCCTGAAACACCACACAAAAGCACGAGCAATAGAAGCTATTACAATATTATCAAACTCATCATAATATGACAATAAAAAAATTTCACAAAAATTTCACAGATGTGTGGAACTAGATAATTGAAATGAAAAATAGAATCAAATAACAAAGCCAAAGCTAGAGGAACCATAAAATTTTGACCACCAAAAATAAAGTAAAATTAGAGCACACGCAATTCATGATGAAGTTCATAGCCTAACATCTATACAATAGGTTATTCAGCGTAACTAGAACAAAAAGATTCTTGCTACACATCGATCCAACTATCTAGTTGATGTCATAAATATATAGAAATAAAAGTACCGAGAAAATATGAATGCGTGTGAACTACTTTTACTTGTGAGAGTGACAATTCCTGATTCATCTCCATAGAAGATCATCAAATCAGGTAAGTCATGATATTCCACAAGAGATCATAACTGGCATACCAGATAAAGAAAATAAGAAATGTTGCACTAATATCGCTACAATTACAAACAGAAAACGTAAGTACTGAATCACCTCTCCATAAAGAGCTGAACCGAGACCCCCCGAATGTTGATGGGCCACACCATAAGCGATATAGCCACCAGTTGGCATAGCCAGACTTGCCCTTTTGGAGTCAGTGCACCCATTATCAGCCTTACCAGATGCACTACAAGACTCAATGTCATATTCAACCTGCACCAAAGAAATTCTATTGAGTCTCTTAGAAATGAGTATTGAATTAACAAAAAAAAAATACTAAAGAATGCAACAGAATACAGATCCATCGAAAGAAATTTTATTTTGTGCCACTTCCTTCTTTTTTGAGACCAAGTTGCAATGAACATATATTTGACGAACCAAAAGAGTAATATAGCCAATTATTATCTAATTGTAGAGAAGTTCACTTACATGGCAGTCATGTTCTGAATTTTGTCCTGTTGAATTGGCCAATCGTTTCCAAGTATCAGTGACATCCAATATATAAATCTTGACAGGCACAATAAATTCATTCCAATCAAGCCACTTCACCGTATATCTCATGTAAAGGTTTCTCGTAGCACCCGCAGAGTCTTCTCTCAATCTGCATTGTGTGTGATCATAGCAACATGATAAACCTCCTTTATAGTCTGGTCTTAAGGGCTGGCCCTTTTCATCCTTTGTAACATTATATAGTTCGCACCTGCATTCGGTGCATCCCAACTTATCTTCCACTTCCCGAGTATCAATTGCATGGACTTTAAGAAACCACGCCTCCTCATACCCAACAGGAATATCAGCAGGATTACCAACCTCTATTCCAAAAGGATCTGGTACATCTGTGTTTGTTCCTCGGGTTTCAGATCCGAGGCCATAATACTGGTAAACAACCTGTTTCTGGCATATTCCACTGTTCCTCACGAGAATATAATCCTGCTCGGGATTTGTCGCATTTAGACGTTGTTGAAATCTTCCAAGGACCCAGTGGTGAAGATAAGTTTCGTGAAGAGGGACAGGATGCCCTGCTTCATCAACTACTTCAGCATTGAAACCCTTGATAGCAATATGACCTCTTGGGAAGTTAATGTAGTAGTAATTTCTATTCACCACTGATCCTGGATCCAATTCAAACCTAGGGGATAGGAAAACTGCAGATTTTATCTCAGGTTGTCTATATTTCTGGAAAGCATGTGAGCATGTCATGCTTAATGCCAGTAATAGTATTGCCAACTGTACTCGAAAAAATTGATGCATTTTTTTCCTGCCGAAAACAAACTGTGTCATAAAATAAAACCAAAGATTCTCAGATACTAAGCTCAACAATCCTCTCTAAAAACACAAGTGAAACCCAATATAAAGTAAACACATAAGACTAAACAGTATTAGGTAAGGTGAGTGATATGCAAAAGAGATCTAGCATGAAGGACTTAAAAGGCTTAGAAAATAGAAGTGAGTTATGTACATGCACACAAATAGAAATGTCATATTTTAATTAGTAGATGGAGCTCAAAATTACAAATATGTTTGAAGCCCAAAATTTGACCATTTTAAAATACCAGAAAACCAAAAAAAGCTTGGTACTCATTAACATACTAAAGCAAGCCAACATTTGAAAATCTGTACGAGGAAGGAGCATGAAAACATCCCTTGGGTGTAACTATTTTTAGTCTAAATACCAAACTAAATGAAACACACAGAAATGAAGATTAAAATGATCCGTCGATCTCAGGTTAACCAATGAGCTGATTTATTGAATAGAATTGGATTACCATGTTTACTAGATTATAAAATTTTATAATAAAAAAAAGTGAAAAAAAAGAGGAGGAAAAAGCGTACCGAAAAAAGAAAGGAACCAGCCAATTCAAAAGAAGTTCAGATTAGGGAACCAGGGTGGAGTTCAAAGTGTTTGAGAAGACTCTTATATATAATATACGCAGTGTGGACAGAGCCCTTTGGAGCCGAACAAAAGAAAGTAATGTCATTTATATCACTTTACTCTCATTTTGGAATTGGAAATGATGAGGCCGCTGTTTACGCCTTGTTAACATATAGTATATGTTTTTACTTTCGTCCAAATTCCTTAATGGTGGATTTGGATGGCACGATTTGAGCATGTTAATTTGGAACAACAATTCAATTAGTAATTAATATGTAATTAAAGTGTCAAATCCATGTTTTTTTCCCTAAGCTATAAACAACAATTCTAATTAAAGTTTCAAATAAACTAATTTAAACTTTCTAAGTATGTACAAGTGATCAAATAAGTTAAGGAAATTAAAAAGATATGATTGACTTAATCTTACAAATTACTTCAATACACATTTTATTTATAAGAAGGTTGACATGAACAAAAAAATTCAATTAGTAATTAATAGGAAAATTGATGTAATATGTTCTTATTTAACATATTCCTTTATAAATTCTTAAGAAAATTTTGTGAGCAAATTATGCCAATATGGGAAATAATGATACTAATTGCGTCAATACTTTCCATACAAATTATCAAAAAAAAAGAAAGAAAGAAAGAAACTTTCTGTAAAAGTTAAAAGCAAAAATCATGATAAGCAGGTATAAGATATTTGCCTTTTTTTTAGGAACAAGATATTTGACTTTACAAAGGTAAAAATGGCAGGAGCAAGTTAAGGAGTAATATTGCTCATTTATGGATATGTATTAAGTTTGTTTGATATGAAAAAGGTTTAAAAAAATCTTGCTATTTAAGAAGATAATGATGCATTAATTTTAAAAATATGTATTTATTATTGACAAATAACCAATAAGTAGACAAACGTATGGCATATTTTGGTAATATATAATGTACCCGTGTGAATAGTAAATAGCAAAAAGAAAAAATAATGATTTGTTAATAATATATACCTGCAACATTACCTTTGAGAATATTAAATAGAAGATATTTGTATCCTATTATTAGTTTAGGATCGGATAATATAAATGTGTTCATTCAATAATTAAATGTGTTGACATATGACATTTGTGTAGAAAATATTTAGGTAGTCCCACAGTATAATTAGGTAGTCCCAGAGTATATATATTACTCTTAACATAGATTTCTTTCCTAACTTACAACATTTCTTCCCCTCAAAAAAAAAAAAAAATTTACAACATTTCAATCAATACTTTCTCCAAAAAAAAAAAAAACTTACATCATTTCATCAATTCTTTGCGGACCATAATTAATTAATTAATTATTATCACTTGAAATTTTTCTAATGCAAAACCTTTTGAAAATTAAAGCCTCCTTTATTTTATGCCATGCCTTTCTCTATTAAATTCTGATTTCAAATTTGAAATCCATTTTGAATTTGGTCATCCATGATAGATTAGAAATTTGGCTAAACTAGATTGCTAAAGTGCTGGTTTGCAGTGATGGAAGAATGAAAGATCTTAATATATGGATTGTAATATATTTATATATATATATATATATATATATTGGTAGCTAGAATGATTGTAATATGTTATTTAGTTAACTTAGGTTGGTTGTAATATATTATTATTTAGTTTTTTTTTTTTTTTTTTTGAGAATCCATTATTATTTAGTTAAGTATGGTTTGTAACTTCATAAACAAAATTTCTCCACAAAAAAAAAAAAAAAAAAAAAAAAAAAAAAAACCATAAACAACTATCAGTCCTGGTAGGCTGGTATGCTTAATTATTTAGGACCCGCTTTGAGTGCTTGGTTTGCTGAAGATCTTATATAAGTACTAAAACATTTGTATTATTTAGGCAACTTTTAACTATGGTATGTATTGTTCGACAAAAAAAAAAAAACTATGGTATGTATCTTTTTTTTCTTTTCTTTTTTTGAGAAAATCAAGCAATTTAAATATATGCTAAAATGCAAAACTGGCCCTCTAAGTTTCTTCAGATTTCATTTCAATCTTCTAATTTTACTTTTATTTATTTCAGTTCTCTAACTTTCAAGTTTATTCAATTAAGGATTTTCCATCAACTTTTTTTATATGTTGTGGTTAATTTTTCAATTTTTTTTTTAAAATTTTCTTCACATGTTTTAAATTAAAAAATTCAATTAATTAATAATTGAAAAATATTTTCAAGTTTTTACTATTATTTAATTTTAACAAAAGTAAACGGAAATGCCTTAATTAAATAAATCTGAACCTTAGAGAAGTGAAATGAACGAAATCAAAGTTAGTGGACTGAAATGAAATCTAAATAAACTTAAAGGGTCAGTTTTGCATTTTAGCCTTAAATATATTATAAGAATTTAAATTTATCCTAATAGGGATGTAATTGTATATGATAATTTTTTTTTCTAATTATTGAAATTGTAGCTTTAATTAGTTCAATTGCTTTTTTTGGATAACTTTAACTCTTCCGTATTGAATTAATCGGTCTCATGGTTACCACGACTTGGGGAATATGGTCGAACAGAAATGTAGTTCAGAATGGTCAAGGCAGAAAACTAGCAGTTGTGCTAGCCCAATGGACCAAAGGCTTTCTAGAAGAGTTCCTAACGGCCAACCACAATATCCGACCTTTTCGTGACATGACTGAAGCGGTATGGCAGCTCCCCAAACCACTATGGTACAAAGTTAATGTGGATGGTGCTGTGTTTGAGAGGCTAAAGGAGGCTGGACTTGGTATCATTATTTAGGATCATCACGGTGCAGTAGTAGTGGCAATGAGCAAGAAATTGCAAGTTCCTTTGGGACCCCTTGAAGTGGAAGCAAAAGCTATGAATGAAGCGATTGCGTTTGCTTGGGACATAGGGATCCAGGAGGCTTTCTTTAAGGGTGATTCCTAGGTGGTTTTGAATGCGTTGAGGGGTATTTCAACTCCTCCCATTCAAATTGCTAATAACATTTTGGGTTCTTTGTCTGAGATTTACCAGTTTTGCTCAGTGCAGTTTCTACATGTCCCACGCTCTAGAAATAAAGCATCTTGTGCTCTAGCCCAATATGCTAGGGACATTCCTAATTTTATTTCTTGAATAGAGGAAACACCTTGTATTGATGAGCACCTTGTGTCTCAAGATGTAATGTTTTTATCCTCGTCTAAATGAAATTCCGATTTTCACATTAAAAAAAAAATTAATTAATTTCTTTCATGAAAGGTAGAAAAAATAAAATCCAAAGGCCAAACATTGTTAATTTTCAGATTTAATTTTATAAGGAAAGAATCCAAAGCCTAAAATAGGCCCAAAAAACCAAAGACCCAACCCAATACCGACCTGAACATATACCCGAATATTCAGTTGGGTTAGGTTCTCCCTGGCAAGTTACGGGTGGCTGGCTGTGAACTGAAGCCGACCCACCTGATATGAGTGGAGAATCTAAAGTCCAAACCAAAAATTGAGAATGAATGATAATAAAGGATATAAAACTACAGCCCCTATCATGAGCGCTCCTTTTCTCTCTAGAGAAGAAGAAGCCGAGTTAGCCCATAGCAATAAGAAAGTCAAGGACGTCCACCACGCCGAGTTCGATGGCAATATGAAGAAAGACCAGTCTACCTATCCACTGAGCCAGGGAAGTGTTCGTCATCCCCTGTCATTCAAGGACAAGCTGGTAGGAGAGATACCAGGCGCCTATGTCCAAGCCTTCAACTTCACCGAGCAAATGGAGGCTGATGAGGACTCAGACTCTGAAACAAATAGTCTGAGAGATGGTCTCATCCTTTTCAAGTTCCTCAGGGAGCTAAAATCTCGGATTCGGTCCCCGTGGAGTAAAGCGCTTATTGTGAAAGTTTATAGAAGATCAGTTGGTTTTTCTTTTTTTCATGGCAGACTCATTTCTCTGTGGAAGCCTAGGGGAAAGATTGATTGTGTGGATTTAGGTAAAGAATTTTTTTTAGTCCAGTTCTCTACCAAGGAGGATTGTGAGGCTGTGCTTAGGAATGGTCCATGGTTTATTAGAGAGAACTTCTTATCCATTAGACCTTGGAAACCAAACTTCAAGCCAGCTAAGGCAAACATCTTTTCGGTGGCAATTTGGGTGAGGTTGGATGAACTCTCTATTGAATATTATCACATAGAAGCCCTCCAGTTAATAGGGAATTATTGGTAAGGTTTTGAGAATAGATACACACACAGCAAATGAGTCCAGAGGCAGGTTTGCACGCCTTTGTATTCAGGTAGACATTGGGAAACCGCTTGTCACTGCTCTCCTTATTGGTGGCAAGGAGCAGGCCGTCTGTTATGAAGGAGTCCAGAGGCTCTGTTTTGCTTATGGAAGGATTGGGCATCGGCGGGATAACTATCCCTATGTTGTCTGACGTGAAGCCACCCAGGCAAGGGAGTCCGATGGAGATAACGGCATGAAGGTAGACCAAGAATGCATGGCGCATGCTGTGGATAGTCTAGGCACGAAAGTGAGTACGTTCAAGAATGCAGGAGAGTGCGTGGACACGTCGTGTGAGGACAAGTTGGAGGACAATCCCAAGGACATGTACGGTCCACGGGTAATGGTAACACGAAAACGGAATGGGAGAAAAGCGACAAAAAAAGGGGACCACTCTGAGCAACACATGCTGAAAAAACAGGAGGCAACAATATTTGGTGCTAATGAATTGCCGTTGAGGGAAGGCAACGTTGAGGGAAGGCAAAAGAAAAGCTGTGACTAATTATAGCCCAAATAAGGCCCAGATGGCTAAGGTGGTCCAATCCATAGCAAAGGGGGCGAGAGGCTTAAGCCAAAACTCTGGAAAGGTCCATAACGAAGCTGAAAGTCCAAAAGAATTTTTAAGCCCATCCGTTAGGGGTAAAAAAGGGATTGCAAAAAATAGGGCATCTTTAAGCTCAGATAAGAACCTGGTAGTCAAACCCGTTGGCTTAGAATCACCTCCACTTGCTATGACATCCTTTTTAGATAATAGGGGCTTTAACCCAAACCCATCCTTCAACTTTAAAGCCACTAGTAGTGGGCAATTAGTGGGCAGAGGCTTAGAAGAAGGGCAGCTGGCAATGCAGACGGACATGGAGGTGTGAAATGCTCTTGATGAAGGTGGGGGAAACAATGGTGAGTTGGTTTGCTTAAAAACTACCTCGGTAGTAGCAGATATGTCAGTAGAAGCTGAATGCCAGGAAGGGTCGGAGTCAAATAAGCAAGGATTGATGGAGAATGGCGTCGAGCGAGTGGGAGTCACGGATAGGATGGGTAAGGGCCACAGTGTGGCAGATCATATGGAGTTTGAGGAAGAAGGAGTGGGTCTTCCCTCTCTCTGAAAATTAGCCATGGTCCTTTTCTTGATCTGCTTCCATGAATTTAATTGTGTGGAATTGCAGGGGCGCCTTGAAGCCCAAATTTCAAGACTATGTTCATGATCTTGTTCGGCAATACGATCTAGCTATTTTCGTGGTTATGGAAACCCGCATTGGTGGAGATAGAGCTCGAGACATCTTAAATAAATTGCCTTTTGATGGTGCCTTTCATACTAATACCATCGGGCGCAAGGGTGGGCTCTGGCTCCTTTGGGATTCAGATAGAGTTGAAGTATCACACTTGGCTAGCTCAGAGCAGGAAATTCACTCACAATTAAGGTACGTGTCTCTAATTTTAGTTGGATACTGTTTGTTGTATATGCTAGTCCTAGGAGTGCTGAGAGACATGTTTTATGGAGTAACCTTTCCAATGTAGTTGATCTTCATAATATGCCTTGGGTTATTGCGGGGGATTTTAATGAACCCCTCAATGATGCGGATAAGTTTGGAGGCAAAGTGGTTAGTGTCAATCGGTCTCTTCTATTCAAAGAATGTTTGGATAAGTGTAACATGGTGGATTTAGGGTTCTCTGGTCTAAGGTTTACGTGGACAAATTGGAAGGAAGTGCAGGGTCTCATATAAGAGAGGATTGACAGATTTTTTGTGAACTCGGATTGATATCTTAATTATCCAGAAGTAAGGGTAACCCATCTTACCAGGTGCCACTCAGATCACTGCCCAATTCTTCTTGAGACAAAGCCTCAATGTAATGTCTGTCTTGACCACCCCTTCAAGTTTCAAAGATACTAGTTGTCAAATTTATCTTTCCCTACGGTGGTTTCTCAGGCTTGGAATCAGGCTTTTCATCTCTATGAAGCTATCTCCAATTTTGCTGTGAAGGCTATCATTTGGAATAGGATTCAATTCGGCAATATTTTTATCAAAAAGAATTGGGTCAAAACTAGGCTGAATGGTTTGCAAAGGGTTATTGCTATTAGGCCTTCAAGCTATCTTCTAGAGTTAGAAAATGATTTGATCCGAGAGTTGGACTTGATTCTAGAGCAAGAGCATGAATTGTGGGCTTTGAAGTCTCGGGTCAACTGAATGGTGCAAGGGGATCGTAATATGGCCTTCTACCATGTTTCTACGCTAGTTAGAAGGAATCGAAACTGGATCACTGCGATTAAGAATAGTGTGGGAGAATGGCTAAACAGTGAGGAGGAAGTGATGGTGTTCATCCAAAGGGGCTTCTGTGATATATATTCCACTTCTCAAGTCTTTTCTACAAGGGAAGTGGATCATATCATTAGGGGGCATGTATGCCTTTATGATGAGGAAAGGGATAGCTTAAGCTCTAGTGTGACGGATGAGGAGATAAAAGCAAGCTTATGGTCAATGAAAGCGAATAAAGCCCCGGGTCCGGATGGGCTTCATGCTAGGTTTTTCCAACTATTCTGGCCAACTGTGGGGGAGTCGGTGTGCTGAGAGGTTAAGCATATTTTTGTCTCAAGGAAAATTCCGGAGTACCTAAACCGTACCAATATAGTGTTCATTCCAAAAATCAAAGGTCCAGAAACTCTTGGGAACTATAGGCCTATTAGCCTCTGTAACACGGTATACAAAATTGTTACAAAGATTATTGTGGCTCGCTTAAGACCCTACTTGGAGAAACTTATTTCCCCACTCCAATCGGCTTTTTGTGCTTGGAAGGAAAGGGATAGATAATGCAATTATTGTGCAAGAGCTAATCCACTCGATCAATAGGAGGAAGGGTACCATGGATTATATGGCAATAAAAATTGATCTTGAAAAAGCTTATAATAAGCTGGAATGGAGTTTATTCGAGAAAGGCTTATGGAGATAAATTTGCTGCAAGATTTAATTGCCCTTATTATGAGTTGTGTCTATTCGGTCTCATCTTCGGTTCTTTTTAACGGTGGCAGTCTTAAGACTTTCTATCCATCAAGAGGTATTAGACAAGGGGACCTCCTATTTCCGTACTTGTTATTATCTGTATGGAGTACCTTAGCCAACTCATAGAGGGAAAATGCAACCAAAAGCTCTGGCCCCCGGTTAGAACCTCCCAAAGAGGGCTCCCTATTTCCCATCTCATGTTCGTTGATGATGTGGTGCTGTTTGCTGGAGCTGATCATGCAAGTTGTTCAACTATAAGGGAGGTTTTCAACGAATTTTGCGGCAGATCTGGCCAATCCATTAGTGAAGCCAAGTTTCGGGTTTTCTTTTCTCCTAATGTGGATAGAGACCAAAGGGAGTCTCTTTGTGACATTTTGGGGTTTGCATCTACTCCAAATCTAGGCAAATATTTAGGGATTCCCATTAAACATCCAGGTACACCGATGGATGTCAATTTTGTATTGGATAGGGTTAAGCAAAAACTTGTGGGATGGAAGGCCAATCTTTTATCACCAGTTGGTAGGTCTGTTCTTATCCAGTCCTCGTCTTCAACGATTCCTTCCTATGTCATGCAGTGTGCCCTTCTGCCTAGTAAAATCCTTGAGGGTATTGATCGGGTCAATCGCAATTTCCTTTGGGGATCATTTGAAATAGCCAGGAAAATTCATTGGGTGGGATGGAATAAGGTCACTAAATTGAAAAAGGAAAGTGGCCTTGGGCTGCAAAGTGCTAAAGGAAGAAATACGACATTGCTAACAAAATTAAATTGGAGGTTTCATATTGAAAAGGAGAGTTTATGGGCGAGGGTATTGAAAGCAAAATATGGTTCCAATTGTCGTATCAGCTCCAAAGATCCGAATTGTCTTCCTTACTCTCAAACTTGGAAAGGTATGAAAAGGGGAACGAAGTTGTTTCGGCAAGGTTCAAGATGGGTGATTGGAAGAGATAGTAATCTTAGTTTTTGGTATGATAATTGGACTCATAAGGGTCCTTTAAGGCAGCTTATTCAAGGTCCTTTGCCATTGGGGGTTTCGGATTGAAAAGTTAAGGACATAGCAGCTCTAGGAGGTTGGAAGTGGGAGCTGGTTCCTTTTGTTGTTCCTCAGGAGTTAAAGTTGGAAATTCAAGCCATCCCTTATGTGCTTGTTGCAAGTAGTGTGGATAGGTTGATGTGGAGGGATTCTCCGAGAGGTGACTTTAGCATGAAAAGTGCTTATAGGTTGGCTGTTGGGTTGGATCAAAATTCAAATTATAAGGGGCATTGGATTTGGAAGCTGCAATCTCTCCTAAAGATTCAGTTTTTCTTGTGGAAGTGCTCCCATAATAGCATAGGAGTTAACGATTGTCTAGCTGTCAGGGGTGTGAACATTGACCCTACCTATCCTTTATGCAGAAAGGAGCCTGAATCTATTCTTCATGTTCTTTGGGATTGTGACTTGGCAAGGGCGGTTTGGAATGAGTTAGGAGCGCTGGGGGTTGATAAAGGTTTTTTTTGCCTCCAACCTTGGGGATTAGATGGTGACTAATGAGAAATTGGATATTACTCTCATCCAATTCTCTCCTCCATGGAAGATTTTATTTTCCTTTGTCGTGTGGAATTTATGGAAGATTTTATTTGCCTTTGTCGTGTGGAATTTATGGAAGAATAGGAACCAGATGGTGTTTAAGAGGCGGCCACACAATAGAAAGCTTGCGAAGGACATTATGGACCATACTATGGAGTTCTTTCATTGTGCTGTCTCTACAAAGCATTTTCAACCTCGGGTGACTATTCAGGTGCGTGGAGATAAGCCTAAACAGGGGTGGATGAAGTTAAACACAGACGGGTCGTCCTTGGGAATCCAGGATTGGCGGGCGGAGGTGGTGTCGTTCGGGATTGGACAGGTAGATGGATCGTTGGGTTCACCAGGAAAATTAGCATTACAACCAGCCTGTTGGCGGAGCTTTGGGCCATCCGGGATGGTTTAATGCTCTGTATTGAGCGCAACTTCTCCAAGGTTGAAGTCGAGCTAGGCGCTAAGGCAATCGTGGACATGCTTACAGACCTGTAGTATGACAATATGTCAGTTTGTTCAATTCTAGAGGACTGCAAGCTTTTGTGTCTCAAATTCCACAAACCAAGATTAAACATTGTTACCGCGAGGCCAACATATGCGCTGATACATTAGCAAGGAAGGGTGCTGAGTTGAATGTGAGTTTGGTTGTTTTTGATAGTCCTCCTCTGGACATCTTAAATGTTGTTGAGGTTGATATTAGAGGGGTTTGTTTAGATAGGCTCTGCCCTGGTCTTTTAGTCTTAGCTTAGTTTTTCTTTTTGTATCCGTTTGAGCAAAAAAAAAAAATATATATATATATATATATATAAAAATAAATATAATAAGGGCATGTAAAAATGATGTTTAGTCGAGCATATGCAAAAGCATGCGTCCACGCGTCGTTGTGGCGTGGATGGAAGTATAGTGAATTTCTGATATACCAAAAAAGCCAAAAATGAAATGGTGAGAAAAGGGCGGGTTATTGCTATTAGAAGAGTATTGACCTAAATTATAGTTAGACCATAAGACCAGGCGCACCGGTGATGCTGGTGTATTTCATCTCTCACCTCTCATCTCTCATAATCATACTCATAGATAGACATCATTCCCTATTCCGATGGGAAGCAAAGAACGAGCTAAGGAGAGAAGAGAAAAGAGAATGCAAGAAATTTCCCTTCTCAGGACCATTCCCTATTCCGATCACCAGAGGTCTTCTTTTTTCTTTCTTTTCTTTTTTAAATGAATCGAATCGCAATCATTTGTTCCTTCTGTATGTTTTTGATTCATCTCATCTGTTTTGAACAATCCATGTTCTTTTTCTTTTAAGTTAAGGCTGAATTAGGAAAAGGAAAACCATTTCGATTCCAAAATTGCATAACCATAAAAACAGCGTCAGCATAGCAACCTAGTCTAATGAAGAATACAAAGAATAATATGTTCTTTTGTTGCTCTACATTTTCCCCATCCTTGTACATTTTTTATTATTATCTCAGCCTCGTAACTCAATGCTATTCTTGGTAATAAATAAAGGATGGTATTCTAATTATATATATCTCTTTTGGGTGTATTTATTTTTTTTTATAGGTGGTGGTCCTCAGAAACCATTGCAGTGGTAACCGGTGCTAATAGAGGAATTGGATTTGAGATCTCTAGACAGCTTGCAACGCATGGATTGACTGTCATATTGACATCAAGAGACAGTAATGTTGGGCTTGAAGCGGCTCGGGTCTTACAAGAAGGTGGTCTCAATGTTGTCTTCCATCAACTTGACGTCTTAGATCATTTGTCTAGGAAACAGTTTTCTGAGTGGCTACAACAAAACTATGGTGGTTTAGATATTCTGGTAAGCTCCCAATACCATTATTTTCTATTTATTGTTTTATTGATACCAAAATTTTGGAACTAAGGATTGGTTATGTTGTTGTTGTTGTTTTATTAAACATTCTTTTTTCTGTGTTATGTATATGTGTAGCTTACAAGGCCAGCTGCTCCTTTCTTTTCCTGCAATTCTTTGTAAAATGACTTTGGTTTGCATTAGATTTGCATTTGCCAAAAGGAAAGGGGCTTTAACTTTAATTGATCCTTATGTAAAATGCTACACATGAATCTTGGACAGCAACAAAAATTTAAAAGACCAGTACTAAATGGTGCAACTTTTTTTTATTTCAAATTTCTCTGTGATTGTTATTAAGATGTACTTATATGATAGCCAATATAATGCAAAAAGATATTTTGCAGGTAAATAACGCAGGTGTTAATTTCAATCTTGGGTCTGATAATTCAGTCGAATATGCCCGGAAGGTTATTACAACCAATTATTTTGGCACCAAAAATATGACTGAAGCTATGATACCCATGATGAAGCCTTCTACAGCTGGTGCTCGAATTGTTAGTGTGAGCTCGCGGTTAGGTAGATTGAATGGCAGAAGAAATGTAAGTAAAAGCTCTTATTGTGCTTTACTTTCTCTCTCTCTTGGGATTGCCTGTTGGGATGGATTTCTGACCTGGAAATGTAGTCTTGAAGTTATCTATCAAAAAAAAAAAATGTAGTCTTGAAGTTGAAGATTTATATTGTAAATGTATGTTGATAAAAAATTTTCAACAAGGCTTATCAACCTTGTCTGATTTCCCAGATGGAAATTACAGTCCATTAGCCTCCTATTGTGGCTATACTTTGCTCGCTTCGTATATCTGTGAAGAGGTGCATATTCTATATTTTAAGTCAGATAACTTAACAAGTAAATGTAGATACATGCTATGCTATGTGATGTGGTAGATGTCTAATTGCTAGGAGATGTAACTGGCTGGATTGGGATTAGAAGTTGAAAATACCGTTTTATCTACTAATAGTGGACGTATTATCCAATCACAACCTTACTGCCACAGCTATGGCAGAATACGTTGACTCTTATACCAATGTAGAATGCTTTTTATACTTCTTACTCATCTTATTTTTACTCAAATAATTCTGGCATATAAGTTTCTAGTCAGAAACTCTGTTTTCTTAGCTTATTCCTCAATAAAATTTGAATTCTGTTGAACTTCTGCTGTCCTTTTTCTGCATTTTTTTTTTTAAAAGGTAAGAGATACCATGTGGTAAGTGGTATGTTGTAATGCTATCTACTTGAAAAATAACAGGCTGTGTAAAAGATTAGTCTCAAGTAACTTTTCATTTGTGATGCTTGCAAGCTCCATGGTGAATTTAATTTTTTTCAAAGCTCCATATGAAACTGCTAACAGTCTCCTGACTGAAGTTTTTGCCCCCTTGTGTTGAGTCTGACAGAGGATTGAAGATGTGACTTTGAGAGAAGAACTAGGCAATTTGGACTCACTCACAGAGGAACTGATTGATAGGACTGTATCTAATTTCTTACAGCAAGTAGAAGACAGCACTTGGACATCAGGTGGCTGGCCTCAAACATTTACTGACTACTCGGTATCGAAACTTGCAATTAATGCTTACACCAGGCTAATGGCAAAGGTACTCTCTGACCGGCCAGATGGTCACAAAATTTATATTAACTGCTACTGCCCGGGCTGGGTGAAGACTGCTATGACAGGTTATGCTGGGAACATTTCAGTCGAGGAAGGAGCTGATACTGGAGTATGGCTTGCCCTGCTCCCTGACCAGGCAGTAACAGGGAAATTTTTTGCAGAGAGGCGTGAAATAAACTTCTAAAGCAATTAGACCAAAGACTACTGCAGGCTTTAACATCCAGTTATATTTTTTTGTAGAGCTTGTAAAAGTTCAAAAGGCTGAAGGAAACTTTGAAACTGTTAAGGAAAAAGATGTTTTTTGCACTACATTATGCACTGAAGGAATGCCTTGTGGATTTGGTCAATGAATGAGAGCCAGCAACTGTCACTGTTGGTATGGAGATGAATATTATGAAAACCCTAATGTGTTTGATCCATAAATGGGGATTTCAAGCACTTCTGTGATACTCCTTTGGAAGTCAGAATAGGTTTATTGATGTCTTTAAGCATAACAAGGCCATTTAACTTACACGGATAGTTGCCATTTGAGGCTATATTAAGTTGTGACTTGAGAGGCTTCTCTTGGTTAATTTGTGCCTTGTATTCTCTTTTTCAGGCTGCCTTTTTCATGCTTGTGGAAATTTTCAATTCCTTTGAAATTTAAGAATTCTGTTATATGTTTTCATGAGAATGCTTATTTTTCTTGGGGGTGAGATCACTATTTCTCTTCACTGATGATAAGAGTAGGGGCGACTTCTCATCTCATGAGGCTATTTATTTATTTTACATGGGGTGGTGCTAAGTTACAATGATAGGAGAATGGATGTGTTGATGACCGAATCAACCTGAGGGAACAAGATCCATTTCAAATGAAGAGCATCCTACTGGATATGTTTTGTTTGAAAGGTGAGTTGCATTCTGGGCATCACTAGTGGTCACAGGGCTAATTTAGACATAGTCAGCATAACCAGGAAATGAAGGAGGACGCCACTGCATAAAACATTAAGATTTCATGATTGACACTGTTGACAATTAATGGAGGGATGTACTAACTACTAAATAAATATTGTTTACAAAATAGAAGGTTCGAAACTTAGAAAGTTACTACTGCACACCCTTGGTGCAGTGGTCACTCCACAAGTATAAATGTTTGTGGGGGTGTAGAGGTTAAGGGTCACATTTTAAATCTCCAAAAGGGAACTTCACACATGTATACACTGAAATTAGGTTAAAGAAGAAATTTTATCGTGTATCAAAAAAGAAACTTAGAAAGGCACTTCATACTATAGAGAGCTATCTATGTCCGTGGGTGGCAGCACCACACCACCACATGCAGACATTCAAACGACTTGTAAAAGTTGTAACAGTCTAATAAGGGTGAGTTTCGTTCGGCTTTTTGTAAAAGTGCATAATGAAAAAGTTGAGTTTTCAAAAAGTGTATAATAAAAAAATGTATTTTCAAAAAGCTGAGCGTTTGGTAAAAACTGTTAAAAAGTGCTTTTTGAAAAGTTGAGTATTTGGCTATAACTTATAAAAGTAGCCTTTTAAGTTGTAAATTACCAAAAAGGACAATGTACATATAAGAGCATCTCTAGCAGGTTAGACAAATTTTTGTATTGTTTGGACAATCAACAGTGACATTTACCTTTTGCCTATCCACTTTTTTAATCTTTATTTTTTAATTAAATTTATTCTTTTTTAATCTTTATATTTTCTTTTTCTATTCATTCTTAACAATTCATTCTCTTGCTCTCTGAGGTCTTTCTACTCTTTTTTTTTTTCTTCTATCGGCTTTTTTTTTTTTTTTTTTTTTTTTTTTTTTTTTTTTTTTTTTCAGAAGCTCCTCACTCTTTCTATTTTTTTCACTCTTTCTTTCTCCAACTCTCTTTTCTTCTATCGGCTTCTTTTTTTTTTTTCTTGATCATTTATTATTGTTGTTCTATTTTTTTTTTTTTGTTCTTGATCTGCTGTTGTTGTTGTTTTGATTTTAGATTTGTTGTTTAAATTATATTAGTTTTATGAGAGCAAGAATTTTTTTTTCTTTTATTGTTGTGGTTTGATTAATTTTATTGCGTGAGTGAGCTTCAAGGCAAAGGGAGAGCAGAGAGATGAGATGAGATGAGAGGCGTGAGAGCTGACTTGCGCAGAGCAGAGAGATGAGATGAATTTGCTGAGGCTGTGCGTGATCTGAAGAAGACACCTTGCCTTTATTGAAGGGCAATTTTGGTAATTGAAGTCACCCAACGGATATATATCAAACGCCTACACCAGCTTTTATAATTATGGACCGAAACACGTCCATTTTTCAAATGCGCATTTCTTCAAAAATATAAAACGCAACTTTAAGCAAAAAATTGTGATTTATACTCACCAAACACTAAACTTGGGCTGGCTTTTTTAAAAAGCCAACTTTTGGGCTCAAAACGCCCAAACAAACGGTCACTAAATCTACCAAACCACTTTGTAACATATAGCTGAAGGACTTGTGCGGACGAAGAAAGACCACGGTGCACAATTAAAGGAGTCTTGTCTTGAGAGTTGAGAGACACCTAGCCCAGCATTCATGGCCTTCACCTGCATAATCTAAAATCTAATCTAATATATACTACAATCCAATCTAATATTTAGTACTATATAATATAGAAAAGCAATAATTAATTATAGTGTTTTAAATCCCTCAAAGTGGCATAATTAACCTTTGGATAAAAAAAGATACATAATTAACTTCTTACAAATATTTGGTTTTAGTTAACTTAATTAATAAAATTGTATAGATCTTTTGATTTTAGTTAGCTCAATTGATATTAAAAGGCTTAAGATTGAATTTTATTATGGGTCTGTTTGGGATTCGTTCATTTTGCTAAAATTGAATTTTTTTCACTGAAAGTACTGTAGATAAAAGTAAAAATTAGTTGAAATAGTACAGTGAGACCTATAAATAATACCAAAAAGTGCTAAAACTGATTTTTTTTTTGTTGGTGAAAGTACTTTAGATAAAGGTAAAAGTTAGTTGAAATAGTACAATAAGAATAATACCAAAAAATGTAGTGGAGGCTGTGGAACTTATAAATAAAAACAAAAATAAGCTGAGTTTTTAAATTGAAGCTAAACATACACTATATATGAGTAATTATTACAAAATAAACGTTATATAATTTATTTTAAAGCAAATGTCATACATTTAAATTTTTTTTTTTTTTAGAATATTAGGTATGTTTGGTAACTGTTTTTTCCCCTTGTTTTCTGTTTTCAAAAACAATTTTCTATTTTTGAGATTAAAAAATTTGTTTGGCAACTCAAAACAAGCAGAAAACAAAAACTGTTTTCAAAACTCAATTTGTGAAGGAAACTGAAAACATGCAAAAGGCTGTTTTCAGTTTCTAATTTTCAAAAGTCAATAAAAACACGCATTTAATTTGATGAATCTATCTCATTTAATGAGTTAACATTAAAGTTCAAATCTTAATAACAACATATTTTAGTATTTTCTATTTTTTTCTTAGAAAATAATTTTTTTTTAATTTCAACTGACCAAACATGTTTTTGATTTAAAAAATACAAGAAAATTGTTTTTTCTTTATATTCTTAAAAACAAGTTTTTGAATGTAGAAAACAAAAACTGTTACCAAACATAACATACAGAGAAAGAAATTCACAGAAAAAATCTTATTATATTTATTAAAAATTAATTTTCATCAACGTACTATAGTTATAATCTTACAATTGTTGGACTTTTATTCTACCACTTACATATAGGAAACAAAAACCTTTTGATTTTTTTTTGCTCAAATAAAAAAGTTGATTTTTTTTTCTTTGACTCCTTTATTAGATCTTGGGTGCTCACAGGTTTCCCACGTCAGTATTAATTTGTTTTTATTTGACTCCTTTAGATTTTGTGTGCTCACAGGTTTCCACGTTAGATTTTGTGTAATAATGATTATTTATTTTAAATTTTGGTTTTAGGATGCCGGTAAAGACTGGAAGCCGATCACTGTTTTAGGCATCCAGGTACAACTCCCAATTTTGCTAAACTTGAGAGATTAAAAAAAAAAAAAAAAAAAAGTTGTTCCTAAATCCTCTTTTTCAGATTCGAGAATCAGGTGCTTATATATGTTTGTATCTCTTTTCTTTGAATCAGCTTAGAGCTTCTTTTATCTTTCTACTGTAATAATGAAAATTGGTTTCAGTTGTTAAGACTTTGCGCTTTTGTGTGTCAACGTTTTCAGGAAGAGACCCTGTGACAACAAAAGCTTTGTTGCCCACTGAAAAGGTTTTCCTTTTTCTCTTTTATTGATTCATTCATGTTTTTTTTTTTTTAATGAAATTGATATGGGATGTTAAAGTCTCTCTGTGTGTGTGTTTCAATCATTCACTTGGGTTTGGGTTTTATAGAATGAGAATTGAGGTTGTTCTGCTGTTGGCTTGTTGGAATTGTTTATTTTTGGTGGTGAACCGGGTGGTGCTAAGAATTCATGTTCTTTTTTCCCCTGGCCAAAGCAATTAATTTATATGCGATTTTCATTTCTTATATTTTTCAAATAAGCTCAATCTTCCCAATATTAATTCCATGAAACGTGTGGTGGTTTCATTTCTCTTATTGGACAAGATTTTTCGTGATTTTTGTGAATTATCAAGTTACGTTCTAGTGCAAGTAATTTTTACATGAGAGACTACTTTAAGAAATTTTTACATCAGATAGATTTTCTTTTTTGAAATTAGAATGCAATGAAGAAATAAGTTGCACCCAGCTGGCAATAGAGCATCCGTTAACATGATTGTGAAGACTTATGACTCAAAAGAGTTTATTGAGCTAAAATGTTGAGATATTTTTATATGCTGATATCTATTCTTTCCTTCGACTATATTTTGTGTTTGATTATAAGTTGGCAAAATTGCAAAACAAATAACCCATAATGTGTTTGATTAAATTCCATATAGAAGCATTATTTCTATGAATACTTCTATTGCTTCATGTTCTGATAGACTTTCTTTTTCATATTTTTAGTTCATATACTATGCAGATGCCAATAGATTAGATAGTACATAGTGATAGGTATTGCTCCTTTGCCAAAGTATAGTGGAATCCATGAGTATTTTTATAGTACTTGGTTGTTTTTAGCACCCCGTGCATCGTATGGTATGCCTTGAGTCATATTGTAAATAGGTGGTTATGCTTCATGTTTCAAGCGAATGTATCTTTGTGCAAAGTGCACATATATATGACTTTTGTTGAACTATCTTGTGCATTACTCAGGTTAGCAACTAGTTCTATTAGCCCTACAATAGTTGTGGCATAAAATTTCTCTGTTTGCCTTCTTTCTCGTTGTCCACAGTAACTCACAGTCACACCCCCATGGTTTTGTATTTGTGAAGTGTGAAAAAGAACCCATCTGAACGATTTGCTATTTTGTAAAGCAAAATGGCGAGTTTGAGAAGAAGTCTGATTAGTGTGTGCAAAATCCTAAATTCCAATCGGAGCTCCATTGCTGCCACTTCCCCTCAGGCCCTTTTCAAACCTCAGTATCATTGGGTTTCTGGGTTTTCTTCAAATACCCAATCGCTTGATATCGATCTCACCAATGAAGAGAGCAAGAGACAATTATTTAACAGGTTCCACTTTATTTCTTTGTCTTAATATAATCATACTTTGGGCTTTGATTTCTTTGTCACATTTTAATTTTGATGGAGATCTCAATTTTAATTTCTTCTAAAAAATTTTCTCCCCTGGATGTGGGAAACAGACTGATATATAGGAGCAAACAACGAGGGTTTTTGGAGTTGGATTTGGTTCTTGGGAAATGGGTGGAGGAGCATATTCATTCCATGGATGAGAATGGTATTAAATCTCTCGTTCATGTCCTTGACCTGGTACAGCTATTCTATACGACTCTTCTATTCTCGCGCTTTAGTGTTGGTCATAAGCCATTACAGCCTTGACAATAAATGAATTTTCTTTTTCAGCACATAGAGGACATGCCTTGATATTAATAATTCAATTTATTTTTTCTTTTATTAACTATTTTTGTATGATTGCATGCCCATATTTGTTGTTCATGCAAAAATATTCTGTATGTATCCTCAAAAAATTAGAGGACATCTGTGAAGTTTTAGTCATTTTAAAAATTTATTATCGCGGATAGAATCCTTCAATTTAGCAAGGTGATTCTTTTGATACCACAATTTTTCTGATTTGGGGTGTATATCTTCAAGATAAATAATTTCATACTTATTGATATGTGACAATGATGTGCATTTATGGTGGTATGTTGCAATTTGTGACCTTAAACTGTGTTTGCAAAATATACATGTTACTACAGTGATTGCCTTGGCAATTTCTATTTATTTGGCCTTTTTCTTATAGAACAGTTTAATTTTAGAATCTGTATCTTTTAACCTAAAGTCCTTCACCAATTGAAGACTTTTGCCCCACACATCATTGTGCCAATTTGACCCTCCTTTACGGCAATTATATGAAGACAGGCTCATTCTTGCACCAGTTTCCAATGTCTACATTGACCTATGTATTTTATGAATAAATTAATTATTCCTTGCTAAAATTGTAGCTAAAGTTTTGTTCTATGGAATTTGATGAGACTCTAGTTTTATGATATTTAGTCATATTGAGTTTCTCATAAGCCATCCATTTCGCCAATTATATGCACATTCCAGTTTTATATTTCTAGTTTCTGATACAATTCAGAAGACTTTCTGCAAGTTCTATGCATTTTGTTAATCCTAATAGTTATCTGACCCTGATAAAGCCAAGATCGAGCTTACAATGATACACAATCCTAAACTAGTTAAAAACAGTGTTCCATAACTAACAGCTAGTCAAAAACATGTGAATGGTGCGGATTGTCAAGAGAGATTGCCATGACTTAATTGAAATTGGCCTGAAATGAGATAAAGAAAACATCTAAAGCATTTGACTGATCCAAGGGATTCAGGAATTCAGTTGCTTTTTAGATCATGGGGTTTTTGGCAATGGCAAGTGACATTCTGGCAGGTTGCTTGGTCATTCTGTTTTTGGATCACTAGCTTTCTTGTTCAGCACTATTCCTAAAGTTGTCTCCATAACTTGCAAAAGGCAATGAGTGTTGTTTTGAGTATCTTTTTGGCTTGATCACAATATGTTTGGTGTGAGATGGGTTTACTATAAAGAGAAAGGAATTGAATCCTCACTCTGATGTTCTAATTTCTCTAAATATCATGTTACATTCTTCTTAAGTGAGGAGAGGTATGCAAGTTTTATTAGTTGAGTGTGAGTTTAGAATAAACTGATGTGTTTCTCAGTTTTTTTATGTTCTCATTTCGCTAAAGATCAAGGTACAACTTTCTTTACAGGGGAGGTGTGCAAGTTCTATAGTTGAGTGCCAATTTAGCATAAACTAAAGTATTTCTGAGTCTTTATACTGCTTACAACTCTGTGATTTCTATTAGAAAATAAACTATTTCATAGGGAAGAGAGACTAAATGTTCAATATATTGTGTTTTTATTTGAATGTGGTGTTCATGTTCTTCAGGAAAACCCAGATCTGTGGAAGTGGCTTACTGCCCAGGAGCAACCCCCTGAAGGACTGGAAAAAAATCCTGTGAGTTATGATCAAGAGATGAAAGTTCAATTTAGTTATTTTCCTTTGCTTTTCTCATGTCTTGGCAGTTCCCATTCTTACTCTCAAAATATTCAAATGTTATAGGTGTTTACTGCCCTGCATGACAAGGTTATGAACAACCTCAACACCTACTCTGCTCCTGAAACACGAGCCATGCCTGGGCAGCCATGGGTAAGAGGGTGGGATGATATTAAGAAAGGTCGGGACGGCCCTATTGCTGGGAACCAGTAGCTTTGCGATCCACCTATCAACTAGGTCTCATATGATGCGTTCCTTTGTATGAATAAGGATATGAATTTCTGTTATATGGTTGCTATTTGCTGTCCCATACCTTCTCAAGAAATGAATAAGGACTGTGGTGAGACAAAACCATTATGGGGGTCTTGCCTCTAGGCCCAGGTACTGTATCCATAGTTGCTTATGTAATGTAGTATATTATAACTCTTAACGGTTTATGCCATGGTTTGGTCTGTCCGCACTTCTACATATATGAAAGCCATATTTTCAATCTACTTTGTTCTCTTGGCACTTCAACTTTTAAATGGAACAAAAATCCCTGCTGCTAAAGGAAAGTAAAAGGAAAAACAATTGTAAAATGGGGCGTTCATAAGGAAATTGCTATGGACGTAAAGATATAACACTTGATTGTAGAATCCATAATAGCTCTCTCTTTTTTTCCATTGAAGCACTCGGAATCCATAAGCTATGTAATGATAGGTAATATTTTCCCATTTTAAACCAAGGATCATATGTGTTTCAAAGGGTGCTGATTGAAATGACAGACTATCCATGCAATTTCGAGCGGATTGAAGTTACCTAAAGAAGAAAGAAATGGTCCTTACTCTTAGCTACATTCAATGTACATTGCACGGCTTATGTTGCAATTGTCAAAGCCACCGCCCAGTTCAAACAATATGAATATGTACATATTTCGACCACCCACATGGCCTTGCTCCTCTTTTGTCAAAATGTCAAAACAATTTTTTTTTTTTTTAGAAACAAGTCAAAACAAATATGTGTTGAAAGGGTGGATTCCGTTTAATAAAAGGCTAAAGTCTCTTGTTGATATTTGTTATTTTAAATGTGATGAAAGAGTTCTATTTATTTTAAAAAATTTAATCTCCTATTAAAATTTAAGTTCAAAGGGTAGCGGAGGAGAAATTAAAGTAAGGAGGGCTGTTGAACCAATAAGAATGAAAGGGAGCCAACTAGAAGAAGTGTAATGTTAGTAATACTATATTTTTCATGATTGGATCAATCAGTTTTATTTCGATTCATCATTGATGTTATTCTAATTATACACCAATCATAATAATTGTGTTAATAATTTTTTTTAACTAAGAATTATTGTATTTTAGACTAATTGGGAGAAAAATGATGTAATGGAATTGAAATGCCAATAATATGATGTGAGAATACATAGAGAGCAATAGAAAAAGAATAACAACAAAACTGCATTAAGTGTAATTAGGGGTGTGTATGGATCAGGTTGAAGGGTCTTTTCAACTCAACTGCGCTTTATTAGGTTGAGAAACTCCAACCCATCACATGTGTTGAAACCAACCCAATTGGGTTGGGTTGGGTTGAGTTGTGCATATTTCTTTAATACCTTATAAAAAATTTGGACTTTCATCAATTATTTAAACATTTTTTTTATAATAATTAATTATTACAATTCATATAATATGCTTAAATTATATTCCAAATTCTCAAACTTCATCAAACTAATTATCAAAATACTAAAAGCAATCAAACTAAAAAAAAAAAAAAATTGAAATAAAAGTAATAATATAAACTTATATACAAAACAGTTTGAAAAACTATCAATATGAAGCAGACTCAAACCTAACAAACTCATCAACCCACAAATACTAACTTGAGGAGTGGAGTTGGGTTGGGTTATATAAGCTGAAAAAACTGTGAACCAGAATCAGATCCAAACCAAACAACCCGATATCAACCCACAGCAACAAATACTAGGATGAGGAGTTGGGTTGGGGTGAGTTTAGTGGGGGGGTTTGGTGGTTAACATCCTAGAGATTAGAGTAAACCTTGGAAAGGAAACGGGTGACGTGGCAGAGGGGTTAGGAAACACTCGAACACTAGCCGACGGGAAAGACAGAGAAATTCTGATAATGTTTTGTTGTTACGTTTTCAACTTATCATTAATGAATTGAAATCCCTCCGCTTCACTCCACTCCACCTCCCATCTTAGGTAAGCCTGTCCCATCGGATTTCCCCTTTCATTATTATTTCTCTCTCTCAATTATTAGTGTATTTCATTTCATTTGGGAGCTTCTAAATAAATAAAAAGGTGCGATGCGATGCAGTTGGAGTGTTAAACCCTAGCACTATATTCTATATGAAGATGAAGATGAAGATGAAGATGGTGGTGGATGTTTGAGGGTTCTGAAATAGAGAGAGAGAGAGAGAGAGAGAGAGAGAGAGAGAGAGAGAATAATGGGAAATGGAAGCAGAGCTAGGGGAGTGGTAATGAAGACGCTGTTACTGATAGGAGGCGCTCTTTTGCTCAAACGACTCACCAAGTCCACCACTCGTTGGGACCATACTCGCCTTGTTGCTCAATCCCTCACAGGCCAAAAGGTACCCACCTTCTCTTCTCTTCTCTTCAAATTCACTTTACCCTTTCTTCTCTGTTTCTTTCTTATTGCTATTTCTGCTTAATTTAGTTTTCAAGGGACCAAGCATCCAGAGATCCTGATAATTACTTCAATATCAGGTCGGTCACTCCTTTTCACTTTACCCTACCCTTTACAACCAACAAAATTTGTATCTTTCTTAAGCTTTCACTAATTTTTCCTTAACTCTCTCTCTCTCTCTCTCTCTCTCTCTGCAGATTGATGACGTGCCCGGCAGCAGAGATGGTAGATGGTTCTAAGGTTTTATATTTTGAACAGGTGAGTGAGAGACTAGTTAATATATCTCCCCCCTTTTTTGCTTTCATTTACTCTTCTCTTGTTACTGCTAGCTATTACTTGCTTTTCTGCCACCAATACCAATATTAGCGTTTTCACTAATTTTATTTCTGTTGCTAATGCTAGGCATTCTGGAGGACCCCTCAGAAGCCCTTTCGCCAGGTATATTGTTTTTTTAGTTGAGCTCTATTGCTCATTCATCTGTCTTAATTATGATACATAGGCAGGCATCATCTCCTTTCTTCTGCTTTCATTTTTTTTTCTTCTTTTCTTTCTTTCTTCATGAAAATTCAACTTCAATGATGTTCCTCCAGAAACATCTCTCCATTTAGGCTCAATTTGCAAACAAAATTCTTCATCTAGAGTGCAAGCTTTTTCATTTTCTTCAATGAGAATTATTTTTGATAAGTTCCATCTGGTATCTGATTACAGAGATTCTACATGGTCAAGCCTTGTCCCAAAGAATTGAGATGTGATGTTGAGGTGGGCATTTACTTTATGTTGGAGTTTAGTCTTCAACAGCATGTTCCTTTGCATGATTCACCTGTGGGAACGCGTACTCTCTGATCTTTTTAACTTTTTCAATGGGCAGGTAAGTTCATATGCCATTAGGGATGTGGAGGAGTACGGGAACTTCTGTGACCGCCCAAAGGATCAGCGTCCACTGCCTGAAGAAGTTATTGGGGTATGTCTTTTGTCTTGTCAAAATCATGGGCTTAGTTAACAGGTTCATGTAATATGAAAAAGATTTTTGCATTGGACTCTGGAGACTTTGTCTGTTATCTTTGCTGGAATGGACAATTTAAAAGGTCTGGTATAGAAATTTGTGACTTGAATATAGAAGGAAAAGCCTAAGTAAATGTGGTGTACAAACGGGGAATAATTATAGAGGGGCCTTACTTTAGTTGGTACAAGTTTTATAAATTCATAAAGTGGCATAACACAACATCATTGCTTGAACTGGATGGATTGGTTTTGAGCAGGAACTTAATAGAAGTCAAGAGGAAATTTTGTAAATTGATAGATATGACCTTAACTTTGAAGCCTTTTAGCTAAGATCTGTGATATTTGAACCCAATTAACTTACAACAGTGCAATGAGTTGATTTTTCTGAGATACAGGTTAACAGGCAGTGGCATTGTCATGAGTCAAATTGCAGGGTTAGCAAATATTAGTATCATCTATGATATATGATTGAGGAACTAAATATAAATTCTGATGTTTTCTGACTGATACCATCATGTGACATATGTGGCTGCCAAGTTTTTTGCCAATTCTCATAAGGTGATGTCTCGACATATATATAGGTATGGTGTTGGATGCTTAGCCATCTTTTTTCTTCTTGGAATATTTCTAGAGTGAAAAGAATTGAGAGGAATTTATTTTGCTATAGTTAGTTTTTAGTTCACTTGTCAAAGCAGTTGTATACTTTGCTGAGGCATGCTTTGCTGGCTTTGTTCTCTCTAAATCTGTTATTTATATGAGGTCCATCTGGTTGTGGATTCTGCTTCTTAAGTTTTATGATTGCACGGCTAGTTTTCCTAAGTCTTGAGAGCAGCACATGGCTGAACTACCTATTAGTCAAGCCCATGGAATAATTATATGCTTTTTCTTAGGTAAATGATTCAGTTTGGGAAGACTGATAACCTAGGGTTCTTGATTTAAAGTCCTGCACTAACCTTGCCAGCTAGGTTTCATGCCTGAGATTGATTCATCTTGATGCTTTCAAATTGTTAATTTTGGCTGAGTTTTCTTTAAATGTGTTATGTGTGTGCAGGATATTGCGGAGCATTTAACGACAATATATGTCAAACGTTGTGAGCGTGGAAAACGCTGCTTATATGAAGGTTCAACTCCACCTGGCGGGTTTCCGAATTCATGGGTAATTCTCTGTTGAACCTAGGAGTTGGGATATGGAAATGAGTTGATTTCTTCTTAACTTGTGATCTTTCTAATTACAAGTATTCAGTGATAGCTTCTTTCCTTCGTGACAGAATGGAGCAACGTACTGTACTTCCGAACTTGCAATCATGAAGAATAATGAGATACATACATGGGATAGGGGCTATGATGATGACGGAAATCAAGTCAGTTTTTGTTGTCTAATGTGCTTTCAACTATGTTACCTTTAAGAATATTTAACAGCTCTAATTTCGGTTGAGATTAAAGTGAAAATCTTAATGGGAGTGCTTTTTGTATTACTTGGTACAGGTTTGGGGAGCGAAGGAAGGTCCATACGAGTTCAAGCCTGTTCCTGCCTCTAGTTTCAATGACATGCTTTCTCCTTTAAATTTCCCTTTTCAGCAATCGATGGAGAAACGAATAGAGGGTTCATTTGTTTTGCAAGATTGATTACCTGTTACATATAGCCATAATATGTAAATTTCTCAATATTCTTCGATTCTTGTCAAATAATGTTTCTTCTTTATTTACGACCTTTAGCTTTTTACAATTTTGTTTTGTGGAATTTTCACAAATATAATGTTATAGGCAATAACTTTTGTCTGCAATTAAATGACTTGAGGAAAATATCTGTAAGAGAGGGTTCTGTTTGTGGTGAGACTTTGAGAAATTCACCCGTTGGTTGACATTATCAGTTCTAATATTATTTACTTTCAATGTAGGTGAAGAGGATATGTGATTGTGAACTCATAATTGTAATCAATTCAGAGTTGTATGTCTCCCGCAGAACATTTGCCTAGCCAATGGGCTTGACTTTTAAAATAAAAAAATGTAATTCAAAGGACAGCATAAAATTGACATTTTATTATGAATGATGTTGATGTAATTCAACGAAGCACTGTTTGACCAGTGAACAGAAGTACTTGAGGTCTCCGTATTTATATATCATTATGTGTTCTGTTCTGTTTTTTTTTATAAGACCGCTGATCCCTGCATGAATGTGTTTTGTTTGAGTAGCAGATAGTGCTGCTTCATATAAGGTGAATATCATGGTTTTATAATATGATATGCGGTCTTTTAAAAGCTGGGAAATCTTTATTGCTTGATTAATTAGCTGAGTTGGGATTATTCTCTTCAGTGAGGATCATCTACTTGTTTGCATACTCAGAACAGTGAGGATATTGCATTTTTCAGCTATTGATTGTGAATGGAAAACGTAAAGTGGAATCAGAAGGAACTTTGAGAAATAAGATGAAATTACAACGATTCTGTCACCAACAGACATTTGGCTTCTACCCAGCTATTCAACTAAAGGTGTTGTTGAGGTATAAGTATAATCCCCCAAGTGCCACAATTCCCACCACGATTGCTATCGGGAGTGCCCGCCTGTGCCAGATCAAATATGATGTAGTAAGAAAAAAGTGTTTGAATTATGGGGGAAAAAGTAGAAGGAATAAAACATTTTTGGTAGTCGTTAGCTTGTTAGTACTGAATTAAGAAAGGGAATATGCTTACCCAATTGCTTCCTCTCTTTGAACTTGTGCTTTCCGTTCCTTTCGAACATCTGTTGCATTAGCATTTTTTACCACAGCAGGTTGGTAAGACCTGAATCTTCGCTTAGGAGCACCACAGACTGCAAAGCACAATGGAGAGCAATGATCATGAAGTGTATTATCATAACACTTCCCATATTCATTCTTATGCCTGCCTTATTATTGTTCTTTTCTATCTTAAATTCTTATTATAATTATTGTTCTTTCCTATCTTAAATTCTTATTATATTTAGAAGCAGTTTTCTCAAAAAAAAAGAAGAGAAAAGAAAAGAAAAGAAAAAAGCAGTTCAGATCATCATTTTTTTTTTTTAAATAGGTAAGAAAATTTGTATTAAAAAGAAGCTACTCCATCAAAGAGATGAAGTAAACGAAGGAAATATGTACTAGCAATAAAGGAAAACAAAACAACTTTATGTACAAGAAAAAAGTGAATCTAAAAACAATAGAACGGATTTCGAAGTAAAACCTCACGCACAAGACCAATCAAACAAAATGGTCACAAACAACTCTAAAAGCTTATCTCCAGAAAGTACCGAATCTTCAAATATGCGATTATTTCTCTCTCTCCAAATAATCCACATCACACAATGTGGTACCAAATTCTAAACATTTGAAGAATGCATCCCCAACCAATTCCTCCAACCGGCTAGCAAGTCAATAACCCCTTCGGGTAGAACCCAAGAAACACAAAAAAAAATCTAAGGGCAAAGCTCCATAACCAAAAAACCTCACCAAAGCGTAGAAGCAAATGATCCACACTCTCTCTATTACATTTACATAGGCAACACCAATCCATAATAGTGCAACACCTGTTTCATCAAATTGTCCGTTGTGAGAAACTTGCCCCCTGCAGCTGTCCAAACAAAAAACGACACACGAAATGGAGCCTTCACACCCTAAATACTCTTCCAAGGAAAAGTAATAAACCTTTATCCCCTCAATGCACCATAAAAGGATTTTATATCAAACACCCCCCCCCCCCCCCCCTTCGACCCCAAACACCACCTCATCTTATCTCCACCCTCAATAGGAGGACTCAGCAACTCCAATGTATGAGTAAAGAACCCCACCAGCTCCATCTCCCATTCATTAAAACCACGTCAGAACCGTACATTCCAATTCCATCCTTTCTCCAAAGTGTGACTCACCATCATATCTGCCACAAATGCCTCCCTAAAAGTAACAAGTTCAAATAGCTTCGGGAAAGTTCCTTTCAACGATTTATCTCTGCACCAATCATCATCTCTTGGCCTCTACGTCAAGATGACTTGTATCTCTTTGCCACACAAAGCAAGAGATTGTGTTATCACTTATCACCATCCTGGGGATATGACCCTGAACTGTAGCTCTTCCCATTCAAATAATTTGCATGGGTAGCCATAAACATGATAAGTTGTATGGTTTGTTTTGATAACTAACAAGAATTTGGCCAATTCTAAAAATAGGAATAAAAATTATCCAGACACTATAAAAAAAATATGTAGTGGAAGAGAATAGACACAAATGCCTATTTAAGAATTTATCTAGATATGGAAGACATTGTCACAATTGCCTCTTTAGGATGGAAACATTATCTTAAAGAGTCGGCCATTTCACAATATGTCGAACAGTAATCGTAAAGAAGAAAATAAAGATTGAGATACAGAAGGAATAAAAGTGGTTTACCAGGACAGAAATACTTGTCAGGTAATTTCTCAAAGGGAGTTCTCTCATTATATATATACCTGCATCAACAAAATTGCAATTTGATTATATGATTAAGCCAAAAATGAAGAAAAAACATTCAACCCAAGTTGAATTTGAAACTTGAAAGAAAAAGCGGTGTAAAGGGTACCCGCAATCACGACAAATATAGGCTTGCTTGGAGGCAACACGCATGGAGAATCTGGGTGCAGCAGAAGCAGGAGTGCGTGGTGGAGAGGAAAGCAAGAGGTTGAGTGATGGAGAGAAAAAAGATGACTTAAGAGCAAATCGATCAGATGGTCTTCGCAGACCAGCATTGCCTGTTGTAGCCAAACAAGACTTGGTTGTTGGTACAGGTCTAGAGGCTGCCTGCAGTTGCAAGACCATTTTTTCTATGCTTTGTTTGTTCTAATTAAGCTTCTTTCGGTTCCGATGTAATACAGAAGAGTGGTAATAGCAGTGAGAAGATAAGAGAATGGTAGATGCTTGAAGATGCAAGAGTGAAGTGTTAATAGAGTATTCTATAATCCCATTGGCTGTTTGGAACATATGTGGAAGCGTGGCTTTCATAATTCCCACACAAGTGAAAAGACCCCCTTTACCCACTTTTCGTCCAAAATTCTTATCTTCTTTCGACAAATTATTTCTTGCCTAGTTTTTACAAGGGCCATGACCGATAATGTACTTTAGCCTCCAGCCTCGAGAGTGTTCTATACGTTAACTGAATATAAATTTTTTTTTTACCACCATTGTAGCCAAAGAGAGAGGGCTAAGGGCTTATTTCTTCTCAAAAAACAGAAAAAGAAAGAGGTTATTTTGCCTATTTCTTTGAAGCATACGATCTGCCTCCTTGGGAGGAGCTACAAGGTTCACTTTGAAAATCTGATAGATCTACTCAACTTTACAGATTGCATCAAAAGACAATCGTGTCAGTAAAATAGTTACAAATGCTTGGTAAAACTTCTCAGTCGGGTACACCAAGAGTTCAACCTTGCAAACTTGCAAGAAGAGAGATTTTTTCGATCAAATTCTCTGCTAAACACAACCAGCAGCATCATTTTCCCCAGGAAACTTATCGGGGCTTGACACTAGAATGACTACTAAACCAGACAACAATAAGCAAAGCTTCTAGCAACTCATTTGTGTACTGCACTTCAACAGTATCAAATTTTACCAGTGCCTATAGGAACCAACATCATCCCAATCAATCCTCAACTTCTCAATAGTATTGTAAACGTCTTCAGGTCTGATATATTTGCATCAACTGTTCATAAAACTGTAAGTCATTTTTTTTTTTTTATAGGAAGAATACTAAATATCTACTCACCTGAGGAAAAAAAAAGGGGGGGTGGGGGGTTAAAACATCTATACTCTATAGAAGGCAGTCCAAAAGATTAGCCAGTTCACACATTGCTTCTTCTCTGAAGAAATAGAAACCCAACATATGACTAAATAAAATAAATAGCATGTTACTCTCCACGCAAGTAAGAAAATTTTCATAATATAACTTGATCTATGACTTCAAATCACGTGATCAAGAGATTCACAATCAACATAAGGTTCAGTTCACTTTCTTCACCAACTAGCCAAGATGAATTTGATAATTTTCATTGAATACCTGATCTGATTTTATAATACGCTGGAAACTCGTGAGGAGACTAGTAAATGCTGATAGAAAACTATTCAGTAAGTCAACTTTCAAATGTTTCCCATGGCAGAGAGAGATAGGTATAACTTAAAATCAATGTACAGCGAAATCAAACTTTCATCCCAAAACAGTGAAAAATCTCAAGTCTTAGGACAATACAGCACCATAATTTACCAAGATGCCAAATTTTATGACAGCCACAATCACTATACTCTACAATGATGGAGTTCAGCAAACGAACTGAACGAATACTAGTCCTGATTTAAAATTTGTTTTCTGTCCTTAATGGTAGGTGATACCAGAAAACAAGGAACAATCACCACTGTAACTTTCAAGAATAATTTAGAACCACCTACGCAAAGTACAGCAAATGGCACCACCTAAAACCGTAAAAATAGGAGAGTATAATACACTTTGGAAAGATGGAAAATTACACTTCCATTAAACAGCAAACTCTGATAAGATCTGGAAGCTGGCCAAGGGGCAGAACACAAATAATTCTGATTAGCACTGAGAGCACAATGTTATAGCTGCTACCAAGGTTTCAGGTCACCTACTGGACCTGCAGTCCAGTTTAGGATCTTCTCACCTGGCTTCAAGTAAATACTCTTTTCATGTGGCAACTTACGTGCAAGTCCATTTAGAACTTGATGGAAAGCATCTCCTGGTTGAGCAGGTTGTGGAAACAACATTGCTTGCTTCATTGAAGGGTTGGCAAGCAATCTCTGCTTCCTCAATATTACGTCTAAGGGTATTGATGTGAGGATGGTGTCCAAGTTGGGGACATCCTTCTCGTCTAAGAAAACCCCAATTTCTTCCCAAGGGATTGCATCAGCAAAGGGTAGAACAATATCATCTGCTATGATAACAGGGATGCAGCCAAATATCACTGCTTCTACCAATCTTGGGCTCCATGGGGCCCAGCCAAGGGGGCACAAACAGAAAACAGCTCGTTGCATGTCCTCATAATATGTGGTAGGGTGCTCCGTGGAAATGTCAAAAAGTGGATTGTCCTTGAAGTTCTCCCACACTGCCGCACGTGCACCTCTGTGAAAATGTACCCAAAAAAAAAAAACATTCAGGAATGTGTTGGCTTTGAACTATTTTTATATTAGAGATTATTGGAGAAAATAACTTGGAACTACTACCATTCCTTTCCACTTACAACACTTAAAGATCACTCCATGTATTCTCTTATGAGTTATGACTACTGTTCCCCTTTTCCATAGTTTTTACAACCTTAACGAACCATCAATCTTTATTATGATATGAACATGTTCACGTTTCTCATTTCATCATATGGCAAAATATCTGCTGACAACATGCTTTCCTAACACTTATTTTTATCAAAATAAATTCTTTTGCTTGCAATTTAATTGAAAGGAGGATTGAAGCCTTCAAATGCTACAAAAACAAAATGAAAAACCCTTGGATGTTCTCTTGTTAGCATGTAGGTTTAGTACAAAATACCTTGCATAATAACCACCTTCTGGGTCATTTCCCACATCATAAAACAATCCTCGAAAGTACACAAAGATAGACCTAGGAGTCTTTTCAGGAATCAGGTGGGTTTGCATTTTCTGTGGAGGAGCATAGGGAGGAATTGTAATTGAGCCCTCATTTAAGCAAACATGATTCCGTTGTCCAAAAGTCTGAACCAATGTTGCACGTTGGAGCAAGGGAAGAATTCCTCTTTCAATTGCCTTCTCTTCCTGCAGCAGTTTAAGTGAACAAGGAGACATCAAATACAAATTAAAAATAACAGAAGACTAAATGCCAACATACAACAATTTTGACAAAACATGCAAACTTTAATATACATCATAAATAGTTAAACCCCATCGACTCTTCACGAATCCACAAGATCAAGCAAAACATATTGTCTGTTATGAGACAAGGGAGGAAGACTTCTCACTTGATAATGGAAGCATGCTCCAAAGTCATGAGGCACTACGAAAAAGTGATCAGCCCCTTCTGTCCGATTCCAGTAAGGCCAGTTGGAAGAAATGAGCTGTATTGCACTTCTCATCATCCGTGGTGACTTAAAAGGCAAAGGGAGGCCATTTGGTGTCAGGTCACAAGTGGTGTATACAGGGGTGTAAAACCAATCAGCTTCTTCAGGATTAAGGGTTCGAACAGGGCTAGATAATAGAAATCGATGCATATAGATCTCAGCAGCAAACATGTGATTGAGGCATCTCGGATCCTTTTGCAGAATCTTCTTGTTGTATTTGCTTGGAAGCTCATACACAAACACTTTCAATCTTCCCACTGGATTGTCTTCCAAAACATCACCAGCACTACCTACAGTTGGTGCAACCAAACCATACTTTGAATTTTACAAAAAGTGAATATCCAATAGTTTTCAAATATATAGTTCATAATTTACGATTTAAAAATGGGACAACCCCAACAGAGCAGAAGAGGATAGAGAAACATATAACTCAAAAAACTTTGTCACAGTGGCAGTATACTTCACAAATTTTTGGGAGCTACACTCAAGGACAGCAATTGCTTGATATATAACTCAGGCCCCTAAATTCAGGATTATGAAAGTAAAACCTTGACTACACAAACTAATTCAAAAACAACATAGATCACACATATTCAAGGCTAAGATATTGAGAGAACCAATGGCCGCAATAAAATAAATACATCCCCCACCACCCCCCCCCCCCCCCCCAAAAAAAAAAAAAACTGAAATTGTCAGGGTGAACCCTGAATAGCTTAGAGGTTCAAAAACATTAGCCTTAGGTGGACAACAAAACTATCTCCTAAGGTACAGATATGATCCCTCTCTACTATTTTCTGACAGCTAGAATACATTTTTCCAATCTACTTTGTCTAGTATCATATCACCACACCCCCAAAAATAAGCCTAGAAAAGTTAGCACCATAACTTCAGCTGATTAATCATACTTCCTTGCAACCTCAACCCACGATAACTCTGCCTTTTTCTTCTTCTTTCTTGTCAAGAACTCACTTAAACGATACAACTCAGCTTGAATCACATAAACCCTTCCAAGTGCAGCTGTAACTTATTATTAAAATTATCTCTTTTGGCATTAAGCTACACAATTCCCTCATTCCTATTTGTGCTACATGTTTACAAGCACCATATTGCAACTCCTTGTTCTCTGCGTTATATGAACCCGTTTGAATAGGTCAATGTGTCTTGTGTTACAATATTTATCACAAAACGATATGTTTCCAGTCCATCTTGCCAAAGTTCTAACTTTAAAGTCTTTAGCAAATGTTCTGAATCATTCCCGTACTACATTTGCATCAATCACACATTAGCCTTGACCACGACCATAAAAAGGTCCGATTTAGTATGAGGTAAGACACACAACTCAAGCAAAGTGTGGAAGCTTAGACAAGCACCAAGCATGATTGACCTGAGCCAAATTGCAATAGAACATGTGCCCATCTAGACATCATCCTCTTCCTAGCTTTCTTATATATTACTTGGACCTTTTTTCCTGGTGATGATCTAAAGAAGGAAATGCCAAATTAAACTTTAATTTAGAGTGAATCTCTAAAATCCATCAAACCTAGACTGTATATATCAAGACTAAGAAAAACCCATTAATCAAAATCCTATATTTAACCCCTAATCAACTAAATTAACAGATGAAACCAAAATAGAATAGACTAGGCGAATCAAAGAAGAAAGAGATAGAATTTAGGAAAAAGGAATCAACTGAGATAAAAATGAAAGAAATCCCACCTGAAATTCGCTCAGTGGGTTGAGTCCGGCCATGCTCTACAGCACCAGTTTTCAAGACCAAAGCGGCATAGACAAGCAGAAGAAAACCCCACCTCCAACCATTCATTTTCTTCTTTTTAATTTGCCTTGAATAAAACAAACTCTGAACTTTCTGGCTCAGGCTACAAAAGAAAAGAGACAAAGTAGAAGGGTAACAGAGAGAGAGAGCTAGGAGTGGGAGTGGGACTTGACTTGAGTAGCTGCTGGTGAATTAAGTTGTTGAGAGTTGTGAATTGTGCTTGGAAATCGGGTATTTTAAAGCCCTGTTAAGTGTCAAAGTTCTTTTTTGATGAAGATGATGTGTCAAATGTAAAAGACAAAGGGCTATGTTACTGTTTCAGCAACAAAGCAAAGTGTGAGATTGTTAAAGAGATGAAAAAGAAGCCTAACATTTGTGTTTCTGTACCCGCTGTTTGACTTTGATGCCACTTGACAAAGTCCACCTGGCCCAAATAACGTACCAATTACCAAACCCAGCTCACGCTGTTCAACGATTCAACCTGCTCTTATATATATATATATATATATTTCCTCTTTTGCGTCGATTTGGATGTTTTGCCTGTGCTCGTTCTTTGTTTATTTTAGAATCCGTTTAATTGGAAGAGTGAAAATGTAAAAAATGATTAAAAAAATAGAAACATGACAGAAAATTAGGAAGATAAAAGAGATTTAGTTACTGTTAAGAGAAAAAAAAATTTATTTTATTGCACTGAAATCAAATAAAATAAGTTCAAAAAAGTCTACCCAAAAAAGAAATTTTATTTTTGACTCTACAAAGACTCAAATGCACGTATAAGTTGGTTCATTTTTGTTTTGCATTGTTGTGGTAATTACTAATTATTGTTTTTATTTCCCCATTGAAAACTAATTACTAGGTCATATAGCAGATTTCGTCACCTAAAACATGAGACTAAGAAATGCATCTTAATGTTTCGAGATTAATCTTTTAACCAAAAAAATAAAAACAAAAAGTGAAGGGAATATGTACAAAATTCCTAAATCCGTGAGATGCAATAATAGAGAAAAATTATACGCAAAAAAAAAAAAAAAAAAAAAAAACACACACACACACACACACACACAAAAGGCAATATTTACGTGATTCGGCAATTTGCCTATGTTCACAGAATTGTAGGGATTTCACTATTCTTATAGAAAAATACAGAGTGCGACAATACAGTTTTCTTTCTAAAAAACGATATCAAACCCTAATTTTCAAAACAACAGTTTTTATATCCTGCACACAAGATTCATAATGAGCTATAAAAATGGGCCAAAAATTTTTCCCAGGGTCACTACGACTTGGGCCTATCAGTCCAAGCCTTCGCTCCATGAACTAAGCCTCAGAAAATCTCCCATTAAAAATTGTAATAATATCTGTAGGGGTGTTAGGCCCAGCAATTTACATCTATGTATATATTGGGTTGAAGGCCTAATCCGAGAATATGAAGTGGTTTGAGGAGGGTGAACATTATCAATGGAGTCTATGTTAGTAAGTGAAGAGGCTAGTTTTGATTATAAGAGTCCATAAGGATGATTCGAGGACGAATGTCTCCTCGGCTGAACAAAGTAGAGGTCCGAAGGGGTGGTCTACCACCCAGGGCAACGTTCTAGAAGATTCTATTGATACGGATAAGCACCACAGAAGCACAGGATAGAGGGAAGTCCTAAAATATCTAAAGAGAAAACTGCTACCACCATATTAAATGCCCTGCACCTAACCAACTGGTCGCATTTATGTGGAGGTGATACCTGAACAGTAATTTTCAACCTTACAGCTATTACCAGAGACTTTAAGAAAGTGCTAATGGGACAAGAATCAACACCAGCAATCTACTCTACACGTGGAGGGTAGAGATGAAAGGAGGAAAATAGTATAAAAGAGAAAGAAGACCCTGAAAGAAAGGGATCGGAGAATTAAGAAAGAAACACTGTAGCTATAAGAACTATACTTGTAATCAACTTGAAAGAATTGTATACCATAACTGGTCTCTTCGGATTGTGCTGATGACGATTTTCTTTAGATTAAACCAGTCTATCTTCATTTTCTTGTCATATGAATCCACTTTACTTATTGTCTAACTCATTAAAACTCATTTTTTCCAACCCACTCTCTACAAATTCATTGTATTAGGTTTTTTGGGCCTAAACCCATCCATCCATCCCTTAAGCCAAGGACTCAAATTGTGACCTTACAATTGGCACCGTCTATGGGGAATTCTTGTGTTTTAGTGAGTTTGACGTCCAACTATGGTAGGTTCAAGTTCATACCAGGAGGAATCTATGGGGTCTCGACGTCAAGATCATTTTCTTCATCTTGAACGAAGAAGGGACCAAGAGGGAAGTGTGTATACCACTCAGACTAGTAGGAGCCACTCTCGAGGCGGGAACCACCTTTCTCATAAGGAGAATACCAGGGCCATGCAACTGGAGATTAATCATTTGAAAAGGAAGTTGCGCCATGAACGGCAAAGGCGAACCCCCTCAAATTTTGACATTTCTTCTAACGATGAGGAGGATGATAGTTATAGACTCAGATCAATGACTCCTCTTAGTGAGTCTTTTTTGTATGATGAGGACTACCACCATGAACGTAGAAAAATGAGCTCATCTTCCAAAGGCTTGGGAAATGATGCGATGAGTAGAGCGCTCAACCAAATTTCCAGGTCACCTTTCACACGCAGAATTAAGGAAGGGAGACTTCCTCGACGGTTCACTCAGCCAACGTTCATCCTGTACAATGGTCGAACAGACCTTGTGGAGCATGTAAGTCATTTCAAACAGAGAATGGTTGTGCATTCCAAGAATAAGACCTTGATGTGCAAGGTGTTCCCCTCCAGTTTAGGGCCCGTGGCAATGAGGTGGTTTGATGGCTTAGGAGCAAGTTCCATTGATTCCTTTAAGGAACTCACTCAAGCGTTTGGATCTCACTTTATTACGTGCAGTAGGGTTCATCGGCCCTTAGATTCCTTATAGTCTCTATCCATGAGAGAATGTGAGACCCTGGAAATGTATTCGGATAGATACTGGGAGATGTTCAATGAGATCGATGGGGACTTTGATGTCGTGGATGTAAGGACTTTCAAGGTCGGCCTGCCTGCTGAGCATGATTTGAGAAAGTCCTTTACCAAGAAGTCGATAAGGAGTGTGTGTCGGCTTATGGACCGTATTGACGAATACAAGCGGGTTGAGGAAGACCAACAGCAAGGGAAAGGAAAGGCTAAGGTTATCCCCCAGGACATGAGGGATTTCAGGTTGGACAGATATAATAATAACAGATCCCAGAGGGATTTTGCTGGGCAATTTGGGTCTACGGCTCCTTAGGTGGTTAACACGGTATTCTAAGAGCTAGTACATCAAGTCTTGGAGAAGATCAATAATGAGTCATACTTCAAGTGGCCCAACAAGATGGGAGGAGACCCCATGAGGTGCAACCAAAGTCTTCATTGCCAGTACCACCAGGAACAAGGACATACTACTTAGGACTGTAGAACTTTATGGAATCATTTGGAGCAGCTGGTCAGAGATGGAAGGTTAAAATAATTTTTGTATCAGCCTAATAGGCAAGAAGGCCAAGCAAGATCTAGGGCTCAGAGGAATGCTTCTTCAAGTCCCCTTTTGGACACAATTAATGTCATCTTTTCAGCTCCTAGAAGGACTAATTCTCATCCCTCAAAGGTGATGCCTATGGCTCGGCCACCCACTGAGGACTCTAATTCTGAGCCAAAGAGGGTTAGAGTGGAGATCCAATCAACGTTGAGTTTTTTAGATGAGGATAAAGTTGGGACCATACAGCCACATGATGATGCTTTAGTGGTTACCCTCAGGATATAAGGGTATGATGTGAAGAGGGTGTCAGTAAACCAGGACAGTGGTGTAGAGATTATGTACCCTGACTTGTACAAAGGGCTGAACTTGAAGCATGAAAATTTGACAGCCTATGATTCACCTTTGGTAAGCTTTGATGGAAAAGTTGTCGTCCCAAGGGGTCAGATTAGACTGCCCGTGTAAGTAGGTTTAGAGGCAGTGAAGGTAGATTTCATTGTGGTGGATGCTTATTCCCTCTACATTGCCATTATGGCAAGGCCTTGGCTCTATGCCCTAGGGGCCGTTTCTTCAACTCTGCATTTGAAAGTGAAATATTCGTTGGGGAACCATGTTGAAGAGCTAGTTGAGAGTCAATCCATGGCTAGGCAGTGCCTGGTAACTGTAATTATGCATCAGTTTGGGGCTGAGTCCTCGGCCTTTGCTGAGGGGGGCCCATAGCAATCAAGGATTCTGGTCCTATCTACAAACATGGTGTCGGAAGAGGCAAAATATGAGAGGTTGGAGGAAATTGTTATAGATGGTGATCCAGAGAAATATTTTTAGGTTGGAGCTCAGCTGCCTCCTCGAGAGAAGGAGGAGCTGTTAGCATTTTTAAGGAGGAATATTGATGTGTTCGCTTGGAATGCTTATGAAGCTCCTGGGGTAGATCTAGACTTCATCTGTCATCATTTGAATGTTAACCCCGTAGTCCTCCCTAGGAAGCAACTATCTTAGCGCTCATCTAAGGAGCATTTTGATGCTGTCAAGGAGGAGATAAACAAGCTTAAGTAGGCTAGGGTTATTAAGGAAGTGTTTTACCCTGAGTGGTTGGCCAATACAGTGGTAGTGAAGAAGAAGAATGGGAAGTGGCAGGTGTGTGTGGACTTTACAGATCTGAATAAAGCTTGCCCCAAGGATCCTTTTCCTATGCCACGAATAAACCAATTGGTGGATGCCACTGTAGGCCGTCCTCGGATGAGTTTCCTGAACGCCTTTCAAGGATACCATCAGATACCTTTAGCTTTGGATGATCAAGAGAAGACAGCTTTTGTCACCCCTACTAAGAATTACCATTATAAGGTAATGCCATTTGGCCTAAAGAATACAAGGTCTACTTATTAGAGGATGAAGACCAGGATGTTTGAGTCACAGCTAAAAAAAACATTGAGATTTATATAGACGACATGGTAGTTAAGAGTAAGTTGGAATCCAAGTATATTAATGATCTCAGGAATATCTTTGAGATCTTGAGGAGACACAATCTGTGACTTAATGCTTCTAAGTGCTCTTTTGGTGTCAGATCAGGGAAGTTCTTAGGGTACATGATTATTCATTGCGGAATTGAAGTCAACCCTGATGAAATTAAAGCAATTAACAGTTTATAGTCACCTCGGAATCCCAAAGAGGTCCAGAAGTTAATAGGGATGACTGCTGCTCTAAACCGATTCATTTCTCGGCTAGTAAATAGGTGCAGACATTTCTTCCAGTTGTTGAACAAGTGGAAGAGATTTGAATGGATCGAGGAGTGTATCGTGGCCTTCTAGCAGTTGAAGGAATACTTATCTCGACCACCCATTATGTCAAGGCCCGAGATGGATGAGGTTTTGTTTGCTTACATTGTTGTGGCTTTCCATGCAGTGAGCCTGGTGCTTGTACGGGTTGATAGTGGTGTACAGAGGCCAGTTTATTATGTGAGCAAATCACTACATGAGGCCGAGGTCCATTACCTACCACTGGAGAAGGCCATTTTGGCAGTGGTGCATGCTACGCATAAGCTACCCCACTACTTCCAATCACATATAGTTGTTGTCCTAACCCAACTTCCACTTAGATCTCTACTTCGAAGTGCTGATTATACGGGGAAGATTGCCAAGTGAGGTACGATCCTAGGGGCTTTTGATATTAAGTACATGCCTCACACCTCTATCAAAGGTCAGGTCCTCGCTGACCTTGTGGCTGAGTTTGCTAAAACCCCATTTGAAGAAAAAGGTGAGAAACAGAACATGGATGGAAAATCAGTTGGCATGGTTTCCCTGCAAGAGCCTTTACCTTGGAAAGTACATGTTGATGGGGCAGCGAATCAAAGAGGATCTGGAGTGGGGCTAGTTATAATTTCTCCTGAGAAGATCATTATTGAAAAATTCTTAAAGTTGGGCTTTTCGGCCACCAATAATGAGGCCAAGTATGAAGCTCTATTGTTAGGGATGACTATGGTTCAGAGAATGGGTGGAAAGGCAGTGGAGATGTTCTCAGATTCGAGATTGATTGTAGACCAGGTAGGGGGAGAGTTGGAAGCTAGAGATCTCAGAATGCAGGAATATTTGAACCAGGTTAGACATTTACAATTAGGATTTGAGTCTTTTAATTTATCGCAAATCCCTAGAAGTAGAAATACACATGCCGACTCTCTTGCCACGCTAGCAACCTCCTCGGCACAAAGTTTACCTCAGGTGATCATTGTGGAAGACTTATGCAAACCTACTGAAATAGGGATAAGTGTGGTTCATATTCATCAGATTAGGGTGGGTCCTAGCTGGATAGACTCTATTGTGCTATTCCTTAAGGAAGACATCTTGCCCGAGGCTAAATCCGAGGCCGACAAGGTACGAAGAAAGGCTCCTCGGTTTTAGTTGTCTGAGGACCAAAAATTGTACAAGCGCTTTTTTTTTGGGACCATATCTACTATGTATACACCTTGAAGTAGTTGAACTACTTCTAGAAGAGTTACATAAAGGGATTTATGAAAGCCACACAGGAGGCAGATCTTTGTCTCATAGGGTCCTCACTTAGGGATATTGGTGGCTAAATATGCAAAGGGAAGCATAAGAGTATGTGAAGAAATGCGACCAATGCCAAAAATTTGTTCCAAACATTCACTAACTAGGAGGAGTCCTTAATCCTCTATCTAGTCCTTGGCCTTTTGCTCAATGGGGCTTGGATATTGTAGGGCCCTTTCCTAAGGCAGAAGGGAATAAGAAATGGTTGCTGATCCACACGGATTACTTCACCAAATGGGTTGAAGTTGAACTACTAGCAAATATCAAGGATATTGATGCCAAGAGATTTATTTGAAAAAATATTGTCACTTGGTTTGGAATCCCTCGTACACTCATCTTGGACAATGGTTTTTAGTTTGATAGTAAAGCCTTCAGGAGGTATTGCTATGACCTAGGCATAACAAAAAGATATTCCACCCCGGCATATTCATAGGGAAATGGACAGGCCGAGGCTGTCAATAAGGTCATAGTGAGTAGGCTTAAGAAGAGGCTGGATAGCGCAAAGGGAAAATGGGTGGAAGAGTTGCCACACGTCCTTTGGACATATCGGACTACACCTTGTAGGTCCACTGGGGAGACACCCTTTTCAATGACTTATGGGGCCAAAGTTATGATTCCTCTAGAAACAGGATTCCCAATGCTGAGAATAAGCTCTTTTACTCCGAGCAGTAACAATGAGCTATTGGAGAATAGTCTACATTTAATTGAAGAGTGAAGAGAAAATGCTATGGTTCAGTTGGCATACTATCAACACAAGCTCAAGTAGGGGTATGACTCAAATGTAAGGTCAAGACCACTAGCGCCTAGAGACTTGGTATTAAGAAAAGTTTTGGGTACTATTAAGAACCTAGCCTGGGGAAAGTTAGGGCCTAATTGGGAAGGGCCATATCGCATCACTTTAGTGGCTGGAATAGGTGCATATGATCTTGAAGATCTAGATGAAAATATTGTACCACACCCCTGGAATGTAAACAACCTGAGAATGTATTATTATTAATGAAAACTTTCTTTACCATCTTTTGGTTTATTACATTATGCGTCATGCTTTCTACTATTTGTTTAAGTATCAAACAGAACCTTGGTCATGCCTAACTCCTTGGACCATATACCTTGGGTAAATTGATATTCTAAGTTATCTATTTAAGTATTAAACAGAACCTTAGTTATGTATGGTTCCTCGGATCACCTACTTTGGGAAAATTAATACTTTATGACAGTTTTCTTAGTATTAAAAAGAACATTGGTCATGCCTGACTCCTCGGACCACATACCTTAAGTAAATTGATATTTTTAGTTATCTATCTAAGTATTAAATAGAACTTTAGCTATGCCTGGTTTCTCGGACCACATGCTTTGGGTAAATTAATACTTCCTACTGTTTGTTTAAGTATCGAACAGAACTTTGGTCATGCCTAGCTCCTTGGACCACATACCTTGGGTAAATTGATATTTTAAATTATTTATCTAAGCATTAAACAGAATTTTAGCTATGCCTGACTCTTTAGACCACATACTTTGAGTAAATTAATACTTCCCGACCTTTATCTAAGTATTAAACAAAACATTGGTCATGCCTAGCTCCTTGGACCACATATCTTAGGTAAATTGATATTTTTTAACAGTTTTTTTAAGTATTAAACAGAACCATAGTTATGTCTGGTTCTTCGGACCACCTACTTTGGATAAATTAATACTTCATAACAGTTTTTCTAAGTATTAAACAGAACCTTAGCTATGCCTGGTTCCTTGGACCATATGCTTTGGGTAAATGAATACTTCCTACTGTTTGTTTAAGTATTAAACAGAACCTTGGTCATACCTGACTCATCGGACCACATACCTTGGGTAAATTAATATTTTAAATTATCTATCTAAGAATAAAAAAGAACCTTAACTATGCCTGGCTCCTCGATCCACATATTTTGGGTAAATTGATGCTTCTTGACCTTTATCTAAGTATTAAACAGAACCTTAGTCATGCCTGACTCCTCGGATCACATACTTTGGGTAAATTGATGCTTCCTAACCTCTATCTAAGTATCAAACAGAACCATGGTCATGCCTAGCTCCTCGGACCACATATCTTGGGTAAATTGATATCTTTTAACAGTTTTTCTAAGTATTAAACAGAACCATAGTTATGTCTGGTTCCTCGAACCACCTACTTTGGGTAAATTAATACTTCATGACAGTTTTCCTAAGTATCAAACAGAACCTGAGTTATATCTGGTTCCTCGGACCACCTGTCTTGAGTAAGTTACTACTTCCTATTATTTATTTAAGTTTCCTATTATTTATTTAAGTATCAAACAGAGCTAGCCATGCCGAATGGCAAAGACCTTTATTGTAGTGACATGATCAAATGGACATTCATGAGCATCACTTAAAGTATTTGAAAGAATATTTATGATTTGTTTAAGAATTGATTATCATCCCCAGTTCCTTAGACTTACTAATAAATGGAGAGCTAGGGGGAGTCAAATATGGAAGTATGCTCTACCGTTATATACGTTTTTGAAGTTAAGATTACACTTTGTTAAGATCATGGATTTAGTAGGTTTAACTTGTTCTGTTGCCAATGATATGTGGTGCAGTAATTGTGCTGCCACTTATGCAAATAACTAAATGGAGCTATATCTTATTTTCATGTTAGTTAAGTGTTAAATAAAACAAAAACTATGTTAGGATCAATATCAATATCACAAATATAATAGAAAAGAGCTTATATTTTCATCGATTTGAGGCTTGGAAAAAGGCAAAGTTGCTTACAAAAGGTTGAACTGAATTACAAGTCTTGTAAAAAAAAAGGGAAACGAAGAAGATAAGACAGCTCAGGGCTTCATTTTTATCACAAGCTTGTCCTTGGGAACCTTGCCTGGCTGGGTAGTGGCTGCCGTGGAGGGTGCTAGACCCTTACCCTTGGGGTCCTCCTTGATAGGTATGGGGAGAGTTGTTAGAACAATCTCCATATTGTGAGGGACCTCATTTTCCTTGGGTGGGTCCTTAGGATCAGTTGGGGGCTGAAGGGCATCATGGGCTGCTTCCTTGGTCACCTCGGCTGGCTTCTCAGCAACCCCAGGCAGCTCTACCCCCTCGAATGGGCTTTGAACTGGAGGGAGAGCTTTGGCTAGGCTCTCATTCTCAGCATCTGCTTCCTTAGAGGCCGCATCAGCCTTGGGGCCTAAGGAGCTTGAAGTGCAAATGGCTAGAGAGAAGTACACACTTTCCGCTCTCCTAAAGGCAGAGGAGGCCTCAACCCTAGCTTGGTTGAGAGCCTCATTCCACGCTTGGAGGCAGTAGGGCCTACATACCTCCAAGACCTCAGTCCTAAGGGCTTTTTCGGTCTTTGCCACTCCCACATCATACCCCTTTTGCTCCACCTGATCCTTGGCCTTTTTGGCCTCTTCTAGTTTCTTTGAAAGAATTTTCACTTGATCTCTGTCGGCAACAAGGTCGGCCTTAGTTTGGCAAAGTTGTTTGCGCTGGGCCTCAACTTGTTTCTCTGCCCCATCCAAGGCTGCCATAACACTTTTTTTGTCCCTTTCAGACTCGGTCAGCTTGGCGGTTAGCTCTTGGGATTTTTTGTCAGCCACCCTAAAAGCCTCCATGGCAGTGATCCGCCTAGCTTCCTCATCCTTCATCATCTTGTGGGAGGCATTTACTATCTCCTCGGCCCTGTGGGTGGATTGGATAGCCTTTCAAAGCCATTAAAAGAAGTGTGAAAGTTAGAAAAAGCGGAAATAAGCATGAATATAGGGAAAAAAAAAAAAAGAGAGAGAGAAAGGGAGGAAGTAGTTAGTGAACTTACCAGGGCAAGATCCCTTTTTAGACTGAGGAAGACCTTGTGCTTCCTCATTGACTTTAAGTCGGCCATGTCTCCGAGTAGCAGCAAGGCCTACTTTACGGCATCAGCCACGTATCCGGCTCTCCCTTGCTAGAAGTCTCGGATCGAGGCGTTAGCAGGCAAGGGTGCTCTGTCTAAGATCAGACAGGAGCCCAGGCAGGGATCCCAACCTAGGGATCACTTCTTTTCTCCACCAGAGTTTGTGTCACCCTGGCCTATTTAGTTCCCTTCTGGAGCTCGACCTTTTTAAATGAGGGACCCTTCCCCCCTTCCATCGCATCGTGGCCTCTTTGGTCCCTTTTTCTTTTATGGTCTGTAGGGTCTAGCAGAGGAGGTAGAGTGGATAGAGGAGGGGGGAGCTTGGTCTGGGTAGTTTTCTCGGATGCCTTGCTCCCGGATTAAGACCCCATGACTTCCAGAAGACCGGCCCTAGGCTTGCGTTGAATTCCCAAGGCTTCAGGAACGGAGGGGTCTTCTTCGGTTTGGCTTACTTAGGCCGAAGGCAAATGGCTGAAATCATTGTTAGAAACCTCCAGAGATTCAAGTTGGTTGAAAACCTCAAAATTGTCCTCGGAGTCAGGGACCTCAACCACTTCTTCTTCTTTTTTTTCTTCTTCTTCCATTTCTATGGTTGGCTGTAAGGGGGTGGCTTCGTCCTCGGTCTTGAGCTGAAGGATTGGCTTTACCTTCAACACCCCTTGTGGTCCTAGGCTTGGATTAAGGAAGCTTGGCACAACAATGTTGATCAGGTGCAGGCATGGGTCCTTTGCTCTTATTACACACTTCGGCGCTTGGAAGCTTGACGAGAACGTGGTGTATTCAAGAATTAGGTGGGCCGCTTGTAATTGGCTGTCTTTGTGCCCAAACACCTCAACTTGGAATATCTTGTCTAAACTCTGCTTGTTGGCGAGGTTGAAGTTCGGCTCTTCGGCGTGTTTATTTGCAAAATCATTAAAAAAGAACAAAAAACATCGTTAGCAAAAATGACACGAGTCAAAGGAAATAATTCAATTTTGAGCATAAACATAGGCAACTGGGTAGAGAACATGTTAAGGGAAAAAGAGGAAATTTTCAAATCATAAACCTAGACCTAAAACCCCACCTGGTTTCCCCTTTCTTGTTGGGCAGGGGAGACCGTCGTGCCACTCCCCTGACACGATCAAAAAGTCCTTGTTCATGCCTTTATTAGACTTGGGAAGGCATGAAATGAATCTATCCTTGGGGTACCTAGTTTTTAGGTAGTAACCCTGCCCTTTTAGGTGATGAAGATTATAGACCTAGTTAACATCATGGTGGGTAAGCCCTAAGCCTATCTTCTCATTGAGGACATCTACACTCCCCAAAACCCTAAACATGTTTGGGGCGGGTGGGAGCTAATCTGTGAGCCCTAAAATAATCCCTAGTGACGATGCCCATGGGGATTCTCATCCCACCCTCTATAAAGGCAATCATTGGGATTACCACTTCAACCTCTTGCCTTTTCTCTTTCCATTCCCCTTCCTTACAATACCTAATGGAGACTCTTGGCGGGATCCTATATTGAGCTTTAAAGCTCTCTATATTTTTCGCGGAGTCTACCAAATAAGCAAATCTACCAATTCCTAAGAAGGGGTTGAAGGTATTAAGGGGGTACTAAGAAGGTAAAGAGAAAATAGAAGGGCTGAGAAGGAGAAAAGGACACAGAGAAAAGAAAAGTAGAAGGGAAAATAAATGGAAAGGTTTATAAAGACTTACACGAAGAAGAAAACTCTCCTCGGACTGGCTCTTGGTATGTGTGAGGGTACGAGTAAATTGAGTAAGTGCGCAAGTTCAGTGTATGAGTGCTAAAGTAAGGTGAACGAAGTGTTGGGATGATATTTATAGCAAAGAGGGAGTGACAAGCGGGAAAATTCCTGCCCGAGTTCCAATAAAAATCCTCAACCGTTGGATCCCCATCAAGTCGTAGAACGTGGGGAACATGGAGCTGAAGGAATTTAATGAAGGTGCATCTTGGATGCCGAAGCGTTAGGAGTGTGCGTTGGGCAGTTAAAAAGATACCTGCGCGGGCAGAGATGAGGTATGACAAGGTACGAGGTCACTGTAATGACATTGAAATCCTCATTTCTTCTTGGGGAGCCAGAGAGGAGAATTTCAAAGGGCTATTGTAGGGGCGTTAAGTCCAGCAATTTACATTTATGTATATATTCGGCTGGGGGCCTAATCCGAGGACATGAAGTGGTCCAAGGAGGATGAAGATTATCAAGGGAGTTCATGTTAGTAAGTGAAAATGTCAGTTTTGATTATAAGAGTCCATAAGGATGATCCGAGGATGAATGTCTCCTTGGCTAAACAAAGCTAAGTTCTAAAGGGGTGGTCTACCACCTAAGGCAACGTTCCAAAAGATTCTATTAATACGGATAAGCACCACAGAAGCACAGGATAGAGGGAAGTCCTAAAATATCTAAAGAGAACGCTGCTACCACCGTATTGAATGCCCTGCACCTAACCAACTGACCGCATTTATGTGGAGGTGATACCTGAACAGTAATTTTCAGCCTTACAGCTACTACTAGAGACTTCAAGAATGTGCTAATGGGACAAGGATCAGCACTAGTTATCTACTCTACACATGGAGGGTAGAGATGAAAGGAGGAAAAGAGTATAAAAGAGAAAGAAGACCCTAAAAGAAAGGGATCGGAGAATTAAGAGAGAAATACTATAACTATAACAACTATACTTGTAATCAACTTGAAAGAATTGTATACCAGAACTGATCTTCTCGGATTGTGCCGAGGACAATTTTCTTTAGATTAAACCAGTCTATCTTCATTTTCTTGTCATCTAGATTCACTTTACTTATTGTCTAACTCATTAAAGCCTAGTTTTTCCAACCCACTCTCTACAAATTCATTGTATTAGGCTTTTTAGGCCTAAACCCATTCATCCCTTAGGCTAGAGACTCAAATTGTGACTTTACAATATTAATTCAGGTCGGTTCATAATTCGAATCAAACACAATTAGGCTCCACAAAACCCAAGAAAAAGAAGATAAACTGTTTGCAATTTATAATAGGTAGTCATATTTGTATTACTACTTAATTACAATTATTTATTGATACTCTCGAGTTGATTAAGAATATACCCTGAATTAAGAGATTAGTGCAAGAAAATCATAATTTTGTCTTTAACACTATCCATCTTGTTTCATTCTCAATTTCTATAACCATATGCATGGTTTTAAAAATTGAATTGGATTGGTCGGCTGAAACAGGTTAATTACAAATTCGACCATCAATCCATTTTTAAAAGCTACAAAATCGAGAAAAAAATATATATGACAGATAAAAAACGAGTCTATCAGTTAAACCTAGTATTCTTCTCCATATTTTCGATTAAAACAATGGAAGCCCAAAAGTCGTCTAACTCGGAAGCCCAAAGTTGATGCCTCAAATGTCGACTACATCTCTCACCCACTGTCAACAAGGAGAAATTATAGAGTCTTCTGATGGACTACGTTACTTGTCCACCATGTGGATCTTATAATTTCTCATCAACAAGACTACTGTTTTGGTATTTTATTTTATTTTATTTTTATAGATAAGTGTTTAAATAAGGCCCCATAAAATAACATGGTTGAAACTTAAAAGCCTTACAACATCAGACCTAGGGGTGTCAATTTGGGTTAGCATGTCGGGTTCGTGTTGTGTCAAGGTAGGAGTATTCGACTAAATGGCTCAACCCTAACCCGACCCATTTAATAATCGTGTCATGATCCTTCAAACCTAACCCGACCTATTAATAAGGCGGGTTGACCTGAATCATCCCATTTGACACGTTTAATAAACGAGTCGTGTTAAGTTGACACGAATGTAACACAACTCATTTCAACCTGCATAATATTAAATATAACATCTATCTAGAAATAATTTTTTTTACATCCCAAAAAGCAATGCATACACTTCAAATCTTCAACCCACATTCAAAATAATATAGTTCAACAAAAATATAACATTCATCTAGAAAATAAGTTCTTTACACTCCAAAAGAAGTGCATACACTTCAACCCAAATTCAAAAAAATTAAGTTTAACAAAAATAAAATAAAATAGTTCAACAAAAATATAATATCCTTAGAACTTGTCAAAGGCTAAGTATCAATATTGAAAGAATTTGAGTAAACAGTAGACCGATCCTGACTATGACCATGAATATCATCCATAGATTCTTTGTTGATGTCCAAATTTATAACATCTTCCACAAGCTCATCCAATTTCATTTGTGCAAGTTCTATGCCAAAAAAGAAAAAAAAAAGTATTAGTAGTTATAGGGACTATAAAGTTTCAATTTCCAATTATATCCCTTGTAAATTTTTTTAATTACTTATTTTTCTTTTTAAATTTAAAATATATGTTGGATATAAAAGGTATTTGACAAATCTAAAATAAAATAAATATTTATTTGTTATACGAGTTAAACGGATTGTGTTAAGTGGTTTATTTTGGGTTGACACAAAAAAATTGGTATGTCAAATGTGTTTATTACAGGTTATGGGGTTGATCCGCTTATAATACGTTTCTTATCGTGTCGCTTTCGGGTCAACCCGTTTATGACCTAAACTCATTAAGCTCCAACCTTAACTTGAAAAAACCCATATCGGGTTCGTGTCGTGTTCGCGGGTTGGGTCGAACATTGACACCCCTAATCAGACCCAAACGAAATAAAAAATAAAAGTCCCCCCAAATCCAATACGTGCGTTCTAGGCCTGGCTTTCAGTTTCACCACCAAATTTGTACTCAACAACAGACAACACACTTGACACTACGTACAGACAGTAAACATTATGAATACTATTTGCCATTTTTATTTTAAATGGTTGTAGGGTATATGATAGATATATTGCCGGCAATTATTTGCGTGCATAGCTAGTTTTTTTGTTTAGGTCGTGCATAGCTAGCTGAAGAGCAATAAGTGCTCATTTGCTTTTCTTGTTGAACATTAAATGTAGCTAGTTGGGTCTGCATTATTATTATTATTATTTTTTTGAGATAATATAAACAAAAGACAGAGAATGGGGAAAGAGGGGTCTGCATTATTATTAGTTGCCCTGTGTGATACGATTCTTCACCTACTTGCAAGTAACTGCAACATAAAGCACCTTATTTTAAAAGAAGAAACCTAAAAAATTCACATGTTTTTTTTTTTTTTTTTTTGGTTTAATTTATGACATTAGCTCTTGATGATAATTTTTTATCATTAGATTAAAATATTAGTCGATTTTTTGTTGGCCTTTATTTATTTATTTATTTTTTAAAAACCAAAGTCAGGTCGGGTATTTTTCTATGGGCCGGGAAGTTAAGTGCGGGTCCATTTTGCCAGGTCAAGGAAGGGGCTACCACACCAGACCAGCTTATAGGGGTGTGCATGGATCTGGTTGAGGGGACTTTTTGACCCAACCCACCATGGTGGGTCAAAAAAAGTTCAATCCAACCCAACCCATCACTTAAGTCCAACCCAACCCAACCCAACCCACATGGATCGGGTTGAACCCAATGGCGGATGATCAAAGGGACTAGAGGGGGCCTAGGCCACCCCAAATATTTTGAAAAGTATCTATTTTAATAGATGATGTAATTATATTTACAAGTAGCTAATTGGGAAAATACAACTTGGCCAACAATTTGATTTATGATTAAATTTCTAAATACTTTTTAGTGTAAGCATAGTCAACAAATAATTAAGTAATAATCCTCTCATAATATATGTCAAGAGTGACAATATATATGTGTGTGTGTGTATTAGGTTGTAAAAAGCATTAGTGTTTTTTTATTTTTTTATTTTTTGGTGTGTAAAATGTAATAATGTCTTTCCAAGTGTAATTTTTTTTCTTATTCCATGTAATTTTCAATCATTTTAACTTTTAACCACATATCTATAATTTATAATTGATTTAATTACAATACTTGGCTGCCAACAAATTGTTAAAAAAAAAAAAAAAACTGTGTTTTATTTAATATTCAAATAACTTATAAATTATAGAGTAAACAATATACAATGACATAGAATTCTTTTACATCTAAATAAATAAATAAATAGAAACATAAAATATAAAATGAATTCTTCAAAGCATTTTAAATATAATGATAATGATACGAATTTTTTTCTTCTTCTTGAGTTTTATGTTGTTTAGATATATGGTTTATGTTAATTGTGACCCCCCCAAATAAATCTTCTTGGCTCCGCCATTGGTTGAACCCATGGGTTTGACAATTCTTTATTATTATTATTATTAAATTGAGTAGAAAAAAATATAAATATAAATATATTAAAAAAATTCAAAGATTAGTATCAATGTAACTCCTTAAAGGCAAACAACACTAATAACTAAACAACAATAGTAATTTACTAGGGTTTGTGTGAATTAATTGACTTTTATATACGATAGGAAGAGCTGGTTATTTTAAACAATTTATTAATTATATAATATATTATATATATACATATATATTAAATTAGTATTAGTATGAGGAACTGATGAAGTGTTGCTCTACAGCTAGTTTTTTTTTTAAAAAAATTATTTTATATATATAAAAGTGCCCTAAAGTTGGTGTAAAAAAATATATTAAATATATAATATATTTTAAATATATATTAAATATGGGTGGGTCGGGTCGGGTCGGGTTTGGAAAATTTGTAATTTTATGACCCAAACCCAACCTGACCCGCTATAAAAAAAAAATTTTGTAACCCAATCCAACCCACCAAGCCCTAAAAGCTGACCTAACCTAGCAGGTTGGGTTGGGTCGGGTCAAATTTGACAGGTCGGTGGGTTTTCTGCACACCCCTACCAGCTTATCTTATTGCCAAAATTGGTAAAAATCCGTATAAGTCAGTTTTTTGTTGGCCTTTATTTATTTATTAAAAAAAAAAAAAAAAACCAAAGTTAGGTCGAGTATTTTTCCCTGGACCGGGAAGTTAAGTGCTGGTCCATTTTGCCAGGTCAAGGAAGGGGCCACCACACCAGGACCAGCTTATCTTATTGCCAAAATTGGTAAAAATCCGTACTTTTTGATTCATTATAGTTTTGGTATAGGCAGCTAGTTGTTTATGTAGCACTAGAACCCCATTGCTGTTTAGCTTAACTGCCTCTCATTTTAAAGCTGTTTGTTGTTAGTCATCAGTCTCAGAATGTGTTGAGAGAGCTAGTTTAGTGAGAAATCAGAGAATAAAGAACGAAGAAGAGAGGAGTTGAAGTTTTGATGATGATGATGAACTCCAACATAAGTGAGTCTCGAGAAAGCACACAATTTGAATGTTAGAAATACTAAATGAATTATATTGTATTTCATACTGAAAGAGTATACATCAGTGCCTTTATATAATAGGCATATGTGTGCAGTACAAGTAAGCATATGTAGTACAATAATGTGTACTATACAAGTAATCTAGTTGGTCCTAAAGCCCACAACACTATACACATTAACAGCCCCCCTCAAACTCAAGGTGGATGTGAGACCAACTTGAGGTTGTCAACCAAGGTACGAAGACATCCTTTAAGATGTAATTTGGTGAAGATATCTGCAAGTTGATCTTTAGAAGAGACTGAGATCAGCTTGAGAGCACCATGGACAAGATGATAACGGATAAAATGACAATCAATCTCGATGTGTTTAGTCCGTTCATGGAAGACATCATTGTGAGCAATATGAATAGCACTCTGGTTGTCACAATAAAGAGGAGTAGCAGAGGATGTAGACACACCTAAGTCTTTGAGAAGCCATCGTAGCCAAAGAAGCTCAGATGTGGTATCAGCAAGGACATGATATTCTGCTTCAGTACTGGAGCGGGCCACATGAGTCTGTTTCTTACTTCGCCAAGAAATCAAAGAAGAACCAAGAAGAAAGCAATAACCAGTGGTGGACCTGTGATTAGTGGGATCTCCTGCCCAATCAGCATCAGAAAATGCACAGAGAACAAGAGGAGACTGAGCAGAGTAGAAAAGACCATGGAAGAGAGTGCCCTTTAAGTATCGAAAAATGCGCAGGACAGCAGCATAGTGCGTCGATCGTGGAGCAGACAGATACTGGCTCACCTGGTGAACAACATAGGAAATGTCTGGACGAGTGACAGTGAGATAAACTAGGCTGCCAACCAAGCGTCTGTAAAGAGAGGGATTGGACAATGGTTTCCTTTCTATGGGAGTCAGATGCGCATTAAGCTCAACTGGAGTGTCAACAGTCTTGCTATCAGTGAGTCCAGCTCGAGACAATAGTTCAGAGGCATACTTGACTTGAGTAATATAAAGTCCATCTGTAGAATGAGTGATTTCAAGACCCAAGAAGTAGCTGAGATATCCAATATCTTTCATCTCAAACTGCTGACTGAGAAAAACCTTGAGTTCTTGAATGCCACTAAGGTCATCACAAGTTATGATCATATCATCCACATACAGGAGAAGTAAAATAGTGCCTTTGTCGGTACGACGAAGAAATAAGGCGGAATCATAATGACTGGCCATGTAACCCAAGCGAGAGATGGTAAAACTGAATTTGGCAAACCAAGCTCGTGGAGCTTGTTTAAGGCCATAAAGTGCACGTCGAAGATGACAGACCTTGTTTGATTCAACAGAGAGACCAGGAGGAGGTTGCATATAAACTTCTTCACTTAAATCCCCATTAAGGAATGCATTTTTTACATCCATCTGAAAAAGGTCCCATTTACGAGCAGTAGCAACAGTTAAAAGGGCACGAACAGATGAGATACGAGCAACCGAAGCAAAGGTCTCTTCATAATCAATCCCATACTCCTGTGTAAAACCTTTTGCAACAAGACGAGTTTTGTAGCGTTCAATGGACCCATCAGAGCGAGTCTTAATCTTGTAGATCCACTTACAACCAACCACAGATTTCCCAGGGGGGAGAGTCACCAAGTCCCAAGTATGGTTTTTAGATAATGCATCAAGTTCCTCTTTCATTGCAATCTGCCATAAAGGGTCAGTGGAAGCCTTACGATAGGTGTGAGGCTCATGCAGTGTAGCAAGGGCAGCGTAACAATGATAGTCAAGTAAATGTGCAGGAATGGATCTTACTCGAGTTGAGTGACGAGGTGGAATGTCTTGTGCATGATCTTCAGGCGGAGCAAAAGTAGGGGACCCAAGCTCAGGGTTGGGTAGCTTGTCTTCAACCTGTTCATCTTCCACATGTTCATTAAATGGTGAACTGGGAAAGGGATCAAGGATATCTGGTGGTTGGACAGAGAAGTCTATAGGAGAGTCAGGAGTAGCTACAGGAGGATCAAGAGCAGCTACAGAAGGAATATGTGCCTCTTCTGGAAAAAGATCTAAGACAGAGGAGGAAGATAGGGAGGCACGGAAGTGAGAGAGCTCGACAAAGGAACGATGTTCCCAAACACAACATTGCGAGAGACACGAAGACGATGAGAAACAGGATCATAACATCGATACCCCTTTTGAGTTTCGCCATAGCCAAGAAAACAACAAAACCTTGACTGAGGCTCAAGTTTGTTATGCTCATATGGCTGAAGAAGAACGAAACAGGCAGAACCGAAGGAGCGAAGGTGGTGATAGACTGGAGGTGATCCAAAAAGGCGTTCATATGGAGTTTGATTTTGAATAACAGGACTTGGAATGCGATTAATAGCATGAACAACATGAAGAGCAGCTTCGCCCCAAAAAGGAGCAGGAACTTTGGCAGAGAGAAGGAGAGCACGAACAGTGTCAAGAATATGACGAAGTTTTTGTTCTGCTCTACCATTTTGCTGAGAGGTACCTGGACAAGTTAGTTGATGAACAGTGCCATAGGAATGCAAGATAGCTTGGAAAGCATATTGAGTGTACTCAAGAGCATTATCAGATCGAAAAATTTTAATGCGTTTGGAAAACTGAGTTTTTTGCAAAATTAGAATATACTTGCAATAATTCAGAACGATGTTTCATATTAAAAATCCAGCTATAACAAGAGTAATCATTAACAAAGACAACAAAATATCGAGACCCACCGATATTAGAGACAGAGGAAGGCCCCCAGACATCAGAATGAATAAGGTCAAAGATATCAGTGGATATTGATTCACTAGTATTGAAAGGCAAGGCTGGTTGTTTTCCTAACTGACATGAGACATAATCAAAATTTTCTGTAGACACTGAACCTAACAAACCTCTAGAAGCCAATTGTTGTACCCGAGAGGAAGATGTGTGACCAAGACGAGCATGCCAAAGAGCAAGGGAAGGAACAGAAGAAATTGCAGCAGCTGCAGCAACAGAAACAGGAGCAACAAGCGGAAGACGAAGGTTGTCCACAGGAAACATACACCCAACTCTGGGACCGGTCCCAAGCTCCTGTCCCGTCCTTGGATCCTACACAATACACCCAGAATAATCAAAGACAATGCGATAACCCAACTCAGCTAATTGTCCCACAAAGAATAAATTGTAAGAAAGGTTAGGAACATTAAAGACCCCAGGAACCGAGAGGTTGGAGGTCGAAACGGAACCTATGTTATGACCAGACATTGTGGAACCATTTGTTGTGCGAATATTAAGAGGGTGTGGTGCAGGTTTAAGTTCAGAAAATAAGGACGAGTGAGGTGTCATGTGATTACAACAAGCAGAATCCATAAGCCAAGAGGAAGGAGACATACCAGATAAAGTTGAGAGAGAAGAGGAATAAGATGCATTACCAACCATACGAATGACATTGGCGATGATGTTTTTAAGGTCATCTGTGGAAATGGTGAAAGTGTGACCAGAAGACTTAGATTGTGCAGAGACGGGAGCCATTGGTTGGACACTCTCAGTGTTAGCAACAGTAGCAGCAGAAACTGAAACAGCTGTTTTGTTGCAATGATAGCAAGTCTCAATATTGTAGCCAAAACATTTGCAAAAATTGCAAAAACGTTTGTTGGATTGTCGGTGACAATTACGGCAACCAGAAGAAGACCTGTCCTTATTCTTCATTTAGAAGCAAAATATGCAAAAATGAACTGCAAAAATGGAATCTACGCGAAAAACTAGGTAAGGAGAACCTGGACTGCAAAAGCCAACACTGGAGAAAGTCAACAGTCAACGGTCAACAGAAAAAGTCAAAGTCAACGGTCAACTCAGAGATGACGTCAGCAATATGGCGTAAGCTGATGACGTCAGCAAGATGACGTCACCTGATGACTTTAGTTAGGGCTGACGTGGTAGTGATGACGTCAGCGATGACGTCAGCAGTTACCCAGCGGCGCGTGCAGCGCGTGGTTCAGACCTCGCCGAAACTTCTATCGGCGCATGGTGGCGCGTGCTTGGTCTGATCAGGCCGATTCTTTTCCGGCGACGTAGATCGGAGCAAGTGGATTCCGATGACGGCGGCGGTGAGTTGATTGGAGCAGTACTGAAGGCGCGTGAGGCGCGTGGAAATTCCGCTGAATCTTTGACCGGCGCGTGGCAGCGCGTGGATGATCAGATGAATTGGATTCCAGCGGCTTTGTGTAGATCGCTTGAAAATCTACATGGTGATATGTCTTATGTCGTAATCGGAGGTCCGATGTGGAAGATCCGACGAAGGCAGTGATCTTGGTGGCGGTGATCGAGCTTCTGACGGTGAAAATTCAACCTTGGCACCTCTGACAGTGGTGGATCAGTCAGGAGAGGGCACAGAAAAGGTTTACTGACCGGTGAGGTCGAGGCAGCGGAAAATACCAACAAAGACTAGACTGCAAGACACAAGAAAATTAGAGCAATGGCTCTGATACCATGTTAGAAATACTGAATGAATTATATTGTATTTCATACTGAAAGAGTATACATCAGTGCCTTTATATAATAGGCATATGTGTGCAGTACAAGTAAGCATATGTAGTACAATAATGTGTACTATACAAGTAATCTAGTTGGGCCTAAAGCCCACAACACTATACACATTAACATTGAAGAACAAGAAGCAGGAGGAAGATATCATGATGATGAAGACAACGGCTTGAAAAGCAATAATGAGATTGAGCTGACCAGAATTCGACTTATGAGATCCTTTGTTGAAACCCAGCTGGATCCCTCCTCCGAGGTGCCATAATCTTCCTTAATTCCTAGCAATGTCGTTTCTTTAATTAATTTTGCATGTGTTTTGTTTTTACTCTTTTATTGGTAAGAAGATTTAGTACTCTCAAAATGTAATAACAAGGAAAATACTCCTAGTGTAGTAGTGCTAGGCGCTGTCCATAATTAAAACTAATATACCAATATTGATTATATATTCTCAACACAATGGCTTGGATCGATGATGGATCAGCTAGAACGTCAGCCACTCTACTAATTGCTCCCTAGCGACTGCATGGCCGGGCCGGGCCAGGCCAGCGGTTTAACATAACGAGTAATGCTACATTGGCTTTAGCATTTTCCAATAATATAATTTTTTTTAAGAGGTAATTTCAACTTATAATATCGTCTTTATCATTACATCAAGATGCTAATTGATTTTTTTTTTTTTAAATGACAAAAGATTTAACGAGTTGAGTTAATCGAAATCTACTATAATATAAATTATTTGTGCTTCTTTTTAGGCATGGCTCCTGTCCCCTGACCATAGGTGTGATTGTGTGAAGACTTTAAGCAAATTTGATCTTTACTTTTAATACCAATTATTTAACAAATGTCTTAATGGTATTGGTTTAAAAAATATTTTTAGATATTTTTTATAGAAAAAAAGAAAAAAACAATTGACTTTTATGACAACTTTTTACATTTTCCATAAAAATAATATTAAAACTTTTTTAAAAAATAATTTATTAACAAATACCCTAAATATATCCATTAAAAACACCCATTATTTAATTAGAATCTCCATCCATAATAATAGCCCTTACAAAACAGGTCTTGGGCAAAGTGGGTCCAAGAATTAGCTGATCTCAACACACGTGAGACCTTTCATAAAGAAAAGGAAGCAAAACTACTTCTCCATAAGTGAGGCAATAGACTAATCACTAATGTGGCACCGAAGTAGAGCAACAAAGCACATTCACCTTCAAGAATTTTCGAGATGAGGTCTTCCTCCTCATCCATCATAAATGTTAAAAATGAATTATCATGAGTTCAATTTTCGTTTTTATTCTACCTCTCATTTTAAATATTAAAAATCTTATGTATTAGACCCTAGTTATTAAAAGGAGCGTTAAAAATCATAATTAAGTAATTAAATTCATTATTTCCCAAATGCATAAAATACCATTTACAATAAGTTTGCCTTGTTTAGAATTACAATCGTTCGTGACCTATATATTTTCACAGATTAGTTGCCTGCACTAATCTTTTTCTCAGGCATATACATAAATATATTGATTAACTAGCAGGTAGTAGATGATCTGATGATTAGAAGATTCCTTCGTGCTCGTGATTTAAATGTGGAGAAGGCTTCTGCCTTATTCCTCAAGTACTTGAAATGGAGGCAAACCTTTGTTCCAAATGGTTCAATTTCTGCATCAGAGCTTCCACATGAAATTGCACAAAACAAGATGTTTATTCAAGGATTTGACAAGACAGGAAGACCCATAGCAGTGGTCCTTGGTGCTAGACATTTTCAAACCAAAGGGGGAATAGAAGAATTCAAGCGTATGTTATTTTCCCTCTGTTGTTTAGTATTCATACAAAGGTTAAAATTTCTTTGGAGCTTAACACTTCGTTTTGGAGGAAGAAATGAAAAAAAAATAAAATAAAAAATGAATAGAATGAAAAGAATAATTTTATATATTCTTTCTATTTCTTTGTTTGAGAGTTTTAATGTAAGGAATGAAAAGACTATTTCCTATTTTTGAGAGTTCAAATGGGAGGAAATGAATTAGATTTAGTGACATTTTCACTAAAATTCCTAAAACACCCTTATACATTCAATATTTTATTTTAAAATGCTAGTATAATAATACTTTTATTATAAATGATTCCACTCCATTTCTTCTAATGTCACTCTTAAAAAATATTTATTTAGGATATAATAAATGGGAGTATAATAAATCTTTCTTTTAAAAAAAATTGGAGTATAATAATCTTCTTCTTTTTTTATTCTAAAAAAGAAGATTTATTTACGTTCCATTCCTTGTCATTCCGTTATTTAGGGTATGTTTGGTTGATTATAGTAGGCACTGTAGTATAATAGTTATTATTATGGTTTAGTTATTCAATAGTTTGATTATGTTTTTATTATAAGGAATAGCCATTTTTTATGAATTGTTATTCTTTAAAATTAGGAATAACTATTCATCTCTAAAATGACTATAATAGTTATTCCTTAGTAAGTGCATTAATTTCTAAAATTAATATTTTCCCAAATAAAGAAACTTTCCATATGCACAAACAATTACAAAAAAAAAAAAAAAAAAAAAATTGGCTACAAAATTGATTATAGCATAAAGTTACAACCTTACTCAATATTTTTTTATTAGAGATGAATTTTGACTAATTCATGATTGAATTACATTTTCTTTTTATATCATCTATGCTTACAAAATGTTTAGAAAATTAAAGATCAATTGCTTTGTCATTAATAAATTGTTTAAATGGCAAGTTTTTATAGTTTAAAATTATGCATAAAATATAAGATTATAGATCATATAGTAAAAAATATTTGATTAACACAAAATTTGACATGTGTATTAAGAGCATAAAGAACATGCAATTCAACTGTTAGATTTTCAAAATATGTAATAATATTTATTTTATTGAGTTAGGCTACAACCAATTTTGTAGCCTTAGGCTATAACCAATTTTGTAGTCTTAAGCTACAACCAATTTTGTAGCTATACTTTATCCTAAAAAAATAACTAATCTCTCTTTCAAGGTATATATATATATATATATATATTATTTTTTAGAAAATATAATTATATGAGTAAGATATTTCCTAAAATATATCTTAAGTTTTATTTTAATGTTACAATTTTGACAATTTGATTTTTAAAATGCTTTTATTCTATCATCTTCGGAGTTCTATTCTTGTATTGTCACCAAACAAAAAAATAGTAATAAGTATTACATTACAGTATCTTATATTCCTTATAATACATATTTCTATTTATAGGTAATCACCATTACAGTCTACCTAACACACCATTAGGATATATTTGGTAGGCAGTAATAGGTACTGTAATGTAATTTTTATTACTATGATATAGCTATTCAATATTTTGGTTATATTTTTATTACGAGTCCAAATCTTCTGTCCCACTCTTCTTGCTCTACTATATACTCCACAAATAAAAACATGCCACATGTCCATCTATTTTATTAAATGCTAAAGTTATGTCTTCTATTATTTTAATTTCTGAAAATAAATAAATAAATAACCCATCATATTTAGGTAATTGAAATAATAAAAGGCATAAATTTAGCATTTAATAAAATAGATGGACATGTGGCATGTTTTTATCGTCATTCCTTATGAATAACTAACTATTCTTTAAAATGAGAATAAATTTTTTTTTTTGATAACATAAAATGAGAATAATTATTCCTCTCTAAAATGACTATAATAGCTATTCTTTAGTAAGTACATTAATTTCTAAATTAATATATTTCCAAATAAACAAACTTTCCATATGCACATAACAATTACGAAAATAAAAGATCATAAAAAAAAAAAAAAAACTAATCTCTCTTTCAAAAATTATATATATATATATATATATATATATATATATTTGGAAATATAATTACCTGAATAAGATATTTTCTAAAATATATCTTAATTTTTATTCTAAAGTTACTGTTAGGGTGATAGGCCCAGTAATATATATATATATATATATATATATATATATATATATATATATATATATATATATTGGGCCGATGGCCCAATTCGAGGACATTAAGTAGTCCGAGGACGGATAAACACTGTCATGAGAGTCCGTGTTAGTGAGTGAAAAGGTAAGGTTTGGTCATAAGAGTTCAAGAAGGTGATTCAAGGAGGGATGCCTTCTTGGTTGATCAAAGCCGAGGTCCGAGGGTGTGGTTTGCCTTTCAGAGCAACATTCCAGGAGATTCTACTGGTAAGGATACACATCCTGAAGGTATAGGACAAAAGGGGACTGAATGCTCGAAAATGTATTAAAACACAAGAGCTATTTAGACCCCCAAATTAAAGTTATGGCTCGATAGATTTTACTCTAACTTATACTAAGTGCGGAATAGAGTAAATGCGAGCAGATAAATAAAAGACTACTCTAAGCCATATTTAATATAACACAGCAGTAATATGAAAGCTAAAAGAGTAGAGAAGAAGAATGCAAACACAAGAAAACACGTCGATGTGTTATCGAAGAGGAAACCGAAATATTCGGCGTAAAACCTCTTCGCCACCCTCCAAGCGGTAATTGATCCACTAGACAATCAATTAAGATACATGGGTTAGCAAGAGATCCTCTAAGCCTAATCTACTCGATGCACCTAAATCCTTCAAGCTCTTACTCCAACAAGGTTTTTCAGAACCATGTCTTGTCTAATTCTCCAGATCCCACAATACGCCCAATTGCATCCGCCAAAGCCTGGCTTCTTCCAATACTTCCCAACAGCACCAAAACCTCACTGAATACTCTAAAAGGGTGTGGTAAGTGTTTGGGCTATCAACCTCTTAATGGTATGGAAATGAAGAGGTAGGAGTTGAGGAAAATTCACAAGCAATTGTGTAGAGAATTATGGGTATAAAATTCTTTAACTCTCAAGGTTTGTGGCTAGGGTTTTCTCTCTGAAGCACTCCTCAATATCTGTGGGTAATGTGGGTATAAATAGTGTAGACACAGAAAGTGTGTATCAAAAATGATAGTCTGGCAAAACAGAATGTTTCGCGGGTGTCTCGCAAGAAGGCCTTACCCATGAGATACTCGCGAAAATCAGCTGTCTCCATCCTATCCTAACTCTTCGCATTCCAGTCATGTGCAGGGCACATGCATCACTTTGCGGGATGCTAAGTTGCGAGCTACCCTCGAAAACACTTCAGTCTTCAATGCCTTGAGTCTTCACACTCTTTATCTTTCACACACAACCCTTACAAATAAATCCTATATGAAATATAGGGTATAAAAGATTGAACTTAATTACAATCAAATTTGGCACGGAATAAAAGCCAACAAAACACATAGTTGTAAATTACAACTTTACAGGGACTATGAAATATCTAAGAGAAAACTGATCCACCGCATTGAATGTTCTGCAGCTATCTAGCCGCATTAATGTGGAAGTGATAACTGAATAGTAATTTTCTGCTTTACAGCTACTCCCAAAGATTTCAGTAAGGTGTTGATGGGATAAGGATCAACATTAGCAATCTACTCTACATGTGGAGGGTAGAGATGAAAGAAGGAAGATAGTATAAAATATAAAGAAGACCCTGAGGAAAGGGATCGTAGAATTAAGAGAAAAATATTGTAGCAACAAGGACTATGCTTGTAATCAAATTCAAGAGATATATACAAGAACTGATCTCCTCAGATCAGGCCAAGGATGATTTTCTTTGGATAAAACCAGTCTATCTTTACTTTATTGTCATCTGGATCCATTTTGACTCAACTCATTAAAGCCTAGTTTTATAACACACTCTTTACAAATTCATTGTATTGGGCTCTTTAGGCCTAGATCTTTTTACCTTTTGGGCTTAAGAACCAAAGCGTGCCCTTATAGTTACAATTTAGACAATCTAATTTTTTAAAATACTTTTATTCCATTGTCTTTAGGGTTCTATTCTTGTATTGTCACCAAATAAATGAATAATAATAAGTATAACATTACATCATCCTGTATTCTTTACAATACCTATTCTTATTCCTATGTAATCACAATTACAGTTTGCCAAACGTACCTTTTAAACGAGATAATGCTACAACCACAAACTATTTTACAACATTTTTACAAAGTGTTGTTATAGCTAACTTCTTATCAATTTTCATCAAGGTCCACCATTAACATCACTTTTTTATTTACCAATAATTACTCACCATATCAACAAATAATAATAATAATAAAAAATTGTAAAAAAAATTGTATCTTTAGAATCACTCTTTAAAATGTTCAAACAAGATAACTTAATTACTTAAGTTCCTTTCTTTTCTTTTCCTTTGCATTATTTAAATACACTCCATTCGTTTCTGTTCCTTTATAATTATTAATTTATTCATTCAATTTCTCTATGAAATGTAAAAATTTAAAGTAATAGTTAAAGAGAATGAGAGAACTTTACTAGCAATTTCAGTTTACAGCAAAAATGGTGGATGGATTATCCCAATGGATTGAAACAAAAAGTCAAGTCAAAATATGTCTTGATTAATCACCTCCTTTATTCTGGTCTACATATATAATTGAGCTTATAAAACCTTCCACTAGAGGGAAGAGGCAGAAAACTTGGTTTTACTCTAGTATTGTTGAAGTTGAAGTCTTTTAGCTCATACAAGGCACTATTTTGTTGTACAGGTTTTGTAGTCTATGGACTCGACAAATTGTGTTCAAGGTATCTGTCCCTATCCATGATTCACAGTGGAGCTGGATTGGAAACTCAATTGTACACTGCTGTAATTATAAACTATAAATGGTTAACCTTGATGTATCAGGATGCCCCCAGGACAAGAGAAATTTGTTTTCATTGCCGATCTTGAAGGATGGGGATATTCAAATAGTGACATCCGTGCATACCTTGGAGCTCTATCGATTTTGCAGGTTACATTACATTTCATTTGTGTTCTAGCACAATGATAACTTGCAAACTCCCCAGATAAAAGATCTAGTACCCATTAAGAGAAGCTGAGAAACTCAATTGTTGACAGCTAAATTCAACTTCTGTTAATTATTAGGACTCAAACATAGTGAGCATATATAAGCATAAAAGTCATAGCAATGACAATACCCTATTACATTCAAATGGCTCATGACAGACTGTTTCTAACTTTATGGTAATGGGCAGGACTTCTACCCAGAAAGACTAGGGAAGGTTTTTATCATCCATTCGCCTTACATATTTATGACAGTATGGAAAATTGTATACCCCTTTATCGACAAAAATACCCAGAAGAAGGTCAGATTTCAATTTCGTACCTTCATTGAGTGGAAAACTTCATACATGCTGTTAGACTGCATTACATATCCGAGCATTCACACTTCACAGATAAATACTTTGGCTTTTACAGATACATCTCATGATAGTTGATTAACTCTTTATCTTCCAATACTGTGCAGATATTATTTGCAAAGAACAAAAGTTTAAAATCAACTCTGCTCGAAGAGATTGATGAAAGCCAGCTCCCAGAGATATACGGAGGCCAACTGCCATTAGTACCAATCTAGGATAGCTAATTAAACAACTGAGCTGAGAGAAAAATAGAAGAAACATAAAATGGATAAATTGCTTTTTTTTCTTAGCATATCTTTGGTCCATTGCATTATTGATGTACCTTTTCACTTATGCCTATTTGTATGAGGATATATAAGATTGTGCATGGGTCAAGTTGGAGGATTTTTTCAAATTGTTGGGTTGAGAAATTCCCAATCCACATAGGTTGGGTTAGGCTGGTGATTTGTGCATTTGTGCTTTCACGTTTCATTTCTTATAAAAATTTGGACTTTCATAACTATTTAAGCCATTTTTTTTATAAATTAATTATTATAATTCACGTAATGTGCCTAAATTATGTTCCAAATTACCAAATTCATCAAAACTAATTTTCAAATACCAAAATAAATCGAATTAAAATTAAAATAAGGGTAATAAAATAGACTAATATATATAGTGGGTCAGGTTGGGTCAAATGAGTTAAAAATATCACCCCGAACCTAGCCTGAACCAAGGCTTAAAATAAAATTACAACCCAACCCACAAAAACCAACCCAAGGAGTAGAGTTGGGTTGGTTTTGTCAGGTTTGTGGGTTAGATTCACACACACACACTACATATATATATATATATATATATATATATATTCAACAAACAAGTATCCAATAGCATGTAAAATTCAAAAAGAAATGGAGAAGTTCAATAATCAAATCTCAAAGCACTGACCAATTGGTGTCATAGAAATTTACAAATTATTGCCATAAGAAATTAGAAGAACACACTACGATGACATAGCAACAAAAAGATAAAAATTACACAACGTCGTACCAATCACTATGACAATTGCAAGTAGAAAAAAGAAAAATTAATAAAAAAAATGGGCAACTCACAACTATTAACATACCTCATGGACTCTTTAGTAACAAGTATACTCTTGCGAGGCTTCACCTAAATCTGTTAGCATTGCCATTTTAACTAGAGCACCGTCAACTATTTGATTAGGCTTAAGAGATCAGCTGTTCTTCATTCAGCTTAAGCGTCTAACTTTAGTCTATATCACCAAAACCTGATGGCTGTATCAAGTGATTCATATGATGTTGACCGAATTTTCATCTGCTTCCAACAAACAAGTTGTCCTCAATTCTTTGAATGACACATAACTTTGACAGCCAACTAAAGTTGCTGATAAAACAGTCTTCGATCTTTTCTTCAACTAGCAACAAGAGTCAATCAGCCAATCAGCCGAATTGCAACCGTTGGTTATGCACTCTAACCTTATGAATGTCCCGAAAAGGACATATCTATTTGCCTTTGGGGATTGACTACCAGTAATCTCCACAAGAACACAAACCATCTTCAAACCGGTGAAAATGGATTCGATCTCTCACAATTATCACTCTGCCTAAAACTCTAGAAACCAGTTTTATCCAACAATGACAGTCATGACAAATTCGCAGGTTTTTCGAAACCATAATATCTGTTCCAGGACTAGTTTTCAGGAGCCCATACGCCAATGCCAACTTTTCACTATGACAATTCAAATTTTCCTCCTTTTCCTCTTCAGAGACATCCATCAAAACCAACTCTGTCACAGGGGTAAATCCCTCCAACTTGATCCGTTGGATCAACCCTTCCAACACTTTATATATTGCTTCTGTTTCAGGGTGTGACCGATCACCTGCCTTGAATCGGTGAATGACACCCTTGAACTCAACCCAACTCTTTCCACGATCTTTACGAATTCCTGTCTTTTTCATCATTTCTCTCACTCTCTCAGCACTATCCCATCTCTTTACAGAGCAATAGATATATTTGCAATTGCAACCTCACCTAATTCTGGCTTCCCGTAAGTTCTACAAGCGCTAAGAAGTGCCCTCCATATAACAATATCTGGCTCCATTGGCATTGAGTCAATTATGGCATAAGCATCTTCCAAAAGCCCCACTCGACCTAAGAGATCAACCATAGCTCCATAATGATGAAGCTGTGGCTGAATCGAGTAACAACTTGTCATTAAATCAAAGTATTCGCGACCTTGTTCAACCAAACCACAGTGGCTACAAGCTGTTAAAATTCCAATGAAAGTTATTGAATCAGGTAAAACATGTTCATCCTCCACCTTTGAGAATATTGCAATTGCATCCAAACCAAGACCATGAATTGCTAGCCCATGAATCATTGCATTCCAAAGAGACACATCATCACGCCTCACACTCTCAAAAACTTGTTTAGCGGTTTGGATTGCACCACACTTGGAGTACATGTCTACCAGTGCAGAACTCAGTATAAAATTGAGTTCAATTTTTTTCTGAATCATATGATCATGTACCCAATGAGCATGATTAAGAGCTCCGAGCCTTGCACACCCAGTTAGTATAGAAGCAAATGTAAAGGCATCCGGTTCAACATTTGAGCCCAGCATCTCCCTGAAGAATGTCAAAGCCTCCTCAAACCGTGCATTCTTAACATAACCCCCAATGACCGAGTTCCATGTTACCCTATCCCTTGTGGGCATTTTATCAAACACCTTCTTTGCAAAATTACATTCTCCAATCCTCATAAGACTTTCAATAACTATATTGACAGAGACAAAATCAAAATCCAAGAAAAAATCTGATGAATAAGTCGACGAGCGGGATTGAGGCGATGACAGTGAGCATAAGTTGATATTAATATAGCTACAAGAGAAGGATAGGCTCCATAGCCAAATTTGATTATTCTTGCATGGGTTTGAGTTGCGGTTCCGGAATTAAAGGAGTGTTTGCAGGTTTCAAGAACACGGTAGAGTGTTTGATGGTCTGAATGAAGAATTTTTTTTTTTTCCATTTAGCCTTAAATATCTAACACTTTCATTAATTGTCAAGTTTGAAAAGAATGTAAGAAACTAACATCTCAAGTTTTTAAAATTTGAGATTAGTGTAGAACTCGAGCTTCTAAAGCTCAATTTCTGGTTTTTGGTCATACCCTTACGTGGACAAATTTTCCATGTGAAGCAAATTTAGCACACCATAAACAAAAACAAAAACCACTAGCACTTTCAAACGGCTCACTCAAACACTCTCAATGTTCAGACACACTGAAAACACTCTCAATCAAACACTCTCACTCACTCAAACTTTGCTCCACCCTCTCAAACTCACTCACTCACTCACTCGAGTAAATCACTCAGTCTGAAACTTTCAAAATCACTCACTCTCACACCCAAATCAGTCACTCAAACTTCGCTCCGCACTCTCTCAGTACTGCTCCTATTGACCCACTGTGCGAAAGGTACTCTCTCTCTCTCTACTCAATAAGTTGTTGTTTTTGCTTCTTAGATTCCTCTCTCTCTCTCTCTCTCTCCAATTTTAGATTTTGGAATTTCATGATGTTACCTAGAGTTTTTCGTTTTTCAATTTCGGATCTTTTTGGGTTTTGGTGATTCATGTTTGGTTTCCGAGAAAAAAAATTGAGGTTTTAGGTAGGAAATGATCATTTGTCATTTCAGTGAAGAATGTATATTATTCTATTTGGTTGTTTGGAAAATGAGTAAATAAAAAAAATGATTTTTTTTTTTTTAAACAAATTGAGCATTCGAATTGTTGTTATGAAATTAGTGTGAATTTTGATAGTGTAGTGTTAATATCTGGATTACATTGATATTTAATCTAGTTTGATTTTTTTTTTAATCATTGCTTTTATTTTATAATTTTCTGATTTTGCGTTTATTGAATGTAAATTTGAATTTTTGTAATTGAATTGACATTTAATCTAGTTTGAAATTTGGACTCTTTTTAGCTCATAAATTGCATTGTTTCAAAAATTCAGAAGTAGGATTTTGGAATCATATTTTAGCCTAAATGTCAATGTTCACGATTTAGAAGTTTGTATGGATGGTGTGCTTCGTGCTTATTCAAATGGCTATCCCCATTTAATTACCAGACTCATTCATATCCTAGGAATAGAATATTTCCAAAACCTCCTTCAACAGAACCGGCCAAAGTTTGGCCTTTCATTAATGCTTAGATATTAGTCTTTGGAAAGAAAACTTCACGTTAATTAGATTATTGGATCCCATCCCATCGGCAACGTCCAAAAATCTATCATCCCAATAAATTTTATTATATTCATGCCATATATTTGGCAAAAATTAATGTTCAGACTGTGTAGTCATAGCAGGTTTAGTTAACTGGTGGCAGTAGGAACAAGGAACCAATACTAAAGCCCCCCAACTCTTGTTTTTTAACAAGTTCTTTTCTCTTCATGTTCAACCACCTAACTACTGGTAATTGGATATTAATCTCCAACAGTCTCTTCTCTTCGTAAGTTTAGTTCAACCACTAATTTACATATTCTCTAATATTCTCTTCTAAACATAACTTTTCTGAGTTTAGGTGTGTATCCCATTTTCTACAACCGGTTTTATGTAGCTCAACACATTTTGTGTGATCATACTTTTTAATCTTTTATTATATATATTGAAGTGGCCGATGATCAAGTTTTGGCTTGGACATTTATTTATATATCATAGTTAATTAATTTAGATGTTTATTAATTTATGACTCGCAGTCTTACTTAATCGTGAGAAGGATTTTCGTGGTGGACCATATATGGCATTCTCTTCTATTCAGTTCAGTCCTGACTTTTGTAATTGTCTTTCTTGCTCCAACATATAATTGTACTGTACTTTTTCAGTTATTTGTCATGACCTGCTGAAATGGACTATTCTATTCCATAATTTAACAACCAAATTAACATTTGTATATTGTTTTTACTGTAATTTTGATTTAACCAAATTTCATAATCTTAATGTGAAGTTTTTACTACTCTATATTTTTTAATAACCAATAACGAGGAAGGTCTCATAAATAGTAACAGTATTTGTTATTCTTATCCATTCTTTGATGATAATGATATTTCATTATTCCATATGGGCCTCAGTCACTGATTTTGCATTTCATGAAATGAAATAAAAATCCCATGTTAACTTGTGTAAGTCTTTGAGTCCTTTAATCTTCGAGAGTGACTACATATGGTGGCACCTTACACTCATATTATATAAACTCATGGACATAAAAAGGAGGTATGCCATGGGTTGAGCAATACCAATATTTTTTTTTCCTGTTGATTTTTGACTCTCGTTTGGTAAAGGGGTCCTTCACATGGTATAGGAGGACTCTCAGTTACAAAGAGTGATCGTATGCTACTGAGGTGCTTCATGTCTCGTTGTGCTACATGATTGCACTAGTGGGGCTATATTTATTGACATCATTTTAGTAGCCTTGTTATTGTGATTGATGGACTAATGGTCTTGACCTACCAGGTTGTAGGCTGTTTGTAGTGTGGACATCTTTAGCGGTGAGCCATGACAAACTTATCACAAGGTTTGTCTGGTGACAAACACCAAAAATTTATCTTGGGTGGCTATATGATGATTAAAATTCTTTTACGCATTTTTTATAATAATTTATTTAATTTTTTGCTGAAAGTGAGCTAAATTATATTTATATATTTTTTTTTAAACGAAGTTCTAAAAAATTATACATAAAAACTAAAAGTTAAAAATTAAACTTATAAGTTCTAGCTAAACAAACATGTATATTTATGTTTATCTATAAAAATATTTTGAGAAAATAATAATTTGTTCTTCCTGTTTTGGTTTTCTTTAACTTATAGATTGATTTTATCTATTTTTTTAAAAGCACATCCCCATTTATCCAAAATAAAAATCATAAATCTCTGCACATTTGTAGCTTCTCTTCCTGCCATTGATGTCACATGTTTTTTATAATACTACATTTTATACTTTGAGGAGACATTTCTTAATTTTTATGCAAATATCAAATCATTTCATTGAAAATGTTTTCTGTAAAAAATTTTGCAGTAAAATTTTTTACATGTAAAATTTTTTACATTTGAAATTATTTTACATTGAAACAAACGAAGTATAAAACAACTTCATCAAGATATACAAGATATAGAGAGTATTGGAATTGCTTCTAAAACGATTATATATATATATATATATATATAGAGAGAGAGAGAGAGAGAGAGAGAGAGAGAGAGAGAGAGAGAGAGATTGAAGCAACTAAAAGAAGACAATGCCATAAATTATATGGCTTGGTCTCAAATCCTAGTAAATAGGTCTTACTTACACTAAGGAGTTAGTAAGGGCTACTATCAGCCATCCATATGAATGAACAAAGTATAGAGATGAAAATTGACCTTTTAACAGCCAATTATGTTCAAATTACACGTTATAATATTTTATAGGAACAAATACCAAACGGCTTTAGAATGAAGAGCTAGTATAAATTTTGCAAAATCCTGAACGCAGAGAGAGAGAGAGAGATCAGTGCTTTGTGGCACTGATAAGTCGGCTACATTTCAAGACTCTCAACCCTCATCTCTCTCTCTTATAAATGGGTCTTCTCTGAATTCTCACCTTTCTCTCTACTCTCTAGTCTCTCTAGTGATTTCAAAATCTCTCTTTTTTATTTTGAAACAAACCAAGTCCTCTCCTTTACATCAAAGATTCAAAATCTTTCTAGTTTCTTCACTCCACCAGGTTGCTGGTTGCTGTTGCCGTCGCCTCACAGCCCACCTGACGCCGCCATCTTCACTCCATGGGTTTTCTCAGCTTCCTAGTCTCAGATCAGGTAAATTGTTTTTCCCTTTTCATCCCTCTTTTTCTGTATATTGTGTTTGTGATATGGGTTTATCATTTTGTTCAAATGATTTATTTTTTGATATGTAATAAGAATCATATGAAAAGCAACTTAAGGGATCTTGTTCAAATGATTTAAAACTTAAAGATTAGGGACCAAAACTGAACAATAGATTAGATTCAAAGATGAAACCCTAATTTTTTTTATTTGATTTGTTGGTCAAAGACTTGATTTATCACTTTTCAAAGATGAAACCCCTAATTTGAGTGTGTTTGTTTGTGTTATCATTTTTCCAAGACTTGAGTTATCACTTTTCTGAGTGTGCTTTGTGTTTATTTTCGTGTCTACTCTTTATAGACAAACATTATAGTTAGTTTAATTCATTATTTTAGTGTGCTCTGAGTATGATTTGTATCTGCCCTGTTTTATTTCTTGTTTTTTATTTTATTTTATTATCAATATACTTGTATTTTCACTGTAAAAAAAAGAATATGTTTTTATCAAAAAAAAAAAAAGAATATGAACCCTTATTTTAAAAAGAAAAAATCCAAACACATTTTTATTTTCTTATCCGCTTGTTTTATTCCTTGCTTTTTTTCTTCTTCTTTTTTTCTTATGATCAATATACTTGTATCTTCACTGTATATATATAATAAAAAAAAGAAAAAAAAAAGATGAACCTCTATTTTAAAAAGATGAAATCCAAACACATTCTTATTTTCTTATCTGATTGTATTTTATTGATCATTTGTTTGATTTATTTTGCTTTCCTAACTTAAAATTTTGAAATCCTAATTTTATACAAGAGTTGAAAGTTGTTCAAGTAGGCTTTTTGCTTCCTTTTCAAGGTTAAATCCCTAACAGTTAAGAGTTCTCTGAGGTATTATTTCTCTTCTGTTGTTTCTCTTTTAACTTCTTGTTATTGTTTTGATTACTTTTGAGTTTTGTCATTGTTTGAGGAATATCTAACTGCAATAATTGTGTTTGCAAATTGACAATGATATGTCTTGTAATTTCTTTTTGAGGCTTTTATTTTCTCTTTCTCATCAGAACTGTTAGGCCACCTAATCTATGTAGTGTTTATTTACGTGTAAAATGTTATATCAATCCATTGCTTCATGTCTTGATCAGAGTTATCATACTAAATAGGATTGGGTTATCTTCTCATCAACCGAGAGTTTAGTAGTCCTACTTTTTTCCTTTTAAATTATAGAAAAGGTCATTCTTAATTGTAAGTTTGATACTCATATGAATCCTTTGACAATTAGATAGAGATTCAGATATGATGCACCCTTTCACTAGACTTGATAATTTGATATATTCTTGCACATTGTCTTTTAAATATTTTGGTCAATCTTGTTAGTTGATTCAGGATACATCCCAATCAGTACTTGTGAAGTCAATTCTTATGCATAATGATATTTCTTATTCTACAAAGCTCCAGTGTATGTGACTTTGTCCTTTAAGAGGTCAACTACAATGATCTTTCTTAGGATTAGTTTGTTTATGGTTGTTTGCTAATGCATAAATTTGATGTCTTTAGATTATGGAACCTTCTAGTGATGCACCCCTTTCCCAAACAACACCTATGACCCAAGCTAAACTTGTTGCCCAAGCTGTACCTATTGCCACTCCAACTAATGCTGAGGTTCCCCCACTTCCACCTAAAGGTAAAGGCAAGGTGTGTAATAATAGGAAAAAGTCTATTGCTTGGGACCATTTTGAAAAAGTAGATATTGGTGAGGGTCATTCTAAGGCTGTTTGCAATTACTGTCAAAAAAATTATCTAGCTGATAGTAAGGGGCATGGTACTACCAATTGATTGAATCATACGCCAGTTTGTGTTAAGAACCCTAATAGAGATACACTTAAAGGGCAACAAACCTTAGCGTTTGAACCCAAAATGGATAAAGAAGAAGGGTTTCAGCTTGTAACAACAGACTTTACTGTTGAGGCTTCTAGAAAGACATTCGCTGAAATGGTTATAATAAATGAATTGCCTTTTAGGTTTGTTGAAGGGTATGGGTTTCAAAGATATTCGACAACCTTACAACCTAAGTTGCAAATTAGGGATATCCCATCTCGTTAAACTGTGGCTAGGGATGTGATTGGCATTTATGGTGTTGAGAAAGAGAAACTAAGGGGGGCCTTGAAGGGTTGTAGGGTGTGTCTTACTACGGACACATGGACTAGTATTCAAAATCTGAATTATATGTCCCTGGTCATTTTATTGATGATGATTGGAAGTTGCATAAGAGAATTTTGAATTTTTGTCAAGTTGAAGACCATAAGGGGGAGACTATAGGTAGAAAGATTGAGATGTGTTTGCATGAGTAGGGTATTAATGGCATATTCACTATAACAGTAGACAATGCTAGCTCAAATGGTGCCACCATTAAGTTTTTGCAAACTGTAACTAAAGATTGGGAGGGGACTGTTTTAGAACATGAGTTCTTACACATGAGGTGTTGTGCACATATCCTAAATATGATTGTAGGGGATGGTATAAGAGAAATTGATGCATCCATTGCTAAGGTGCATGAAGCCGTGAGGTATGTGAAGTCCTCCCCAAATAGGAATCAAATTTTTATGGGTTTTGTGGAGAGATTAGGTATTGAGTCTAAGTCTCTTCTTTGTCTAGATGTACCAACTAGGTGGAACTCTACCTACCTCTTGTTAAAAACCACACAAAAATTTGAGAAAGTGTTCATACTAGTGGACTTTGAGGGTGATAGTTATTCTTCATACTTTATGAACAAGGAGAATAGTGGTGGTATGGATCTCCTAGTGGTATTGATTTCCAAAATTGTAGGACATTGTGGGTTTTTTGAAGCTTTTTTACAATGCAACGAAAAAGTTTTCAGGTTCTTTGTATGTTACTGCAAACACCTTTTTTGATGAGATGTTTGTCATTCAAGAGAATATTTCCCATTTAAGTAAATCTCAAAACCTCCTCTTGAAAAACATGGCAACTAAAATGGAATCTAAGTTTGATAAGTATTGGGGGAAAAGGGATAAAACTAATCATCTCTTTTTTGTGGCTGTGGTTCTTGATCCAAGAAAGAAGTTAAGGTTTTTGAAGTTTTATTTTTCTGAAATTTATGGGAATGAAGTGGCTAATGTGATGGTTGAATTGGTGAGGGGTTCCTTGGTCAAGTTGTATGATTATTACTCTTGTATTGATTCACCAAATGTACAAGTACCAAGTGGGAGTGAGAGGACACACATAGAAGGTGAGTCAATTGGTTGTAGCGATCCATATGCGATGGTTAATTCTAGATTTGATCATTTCTTGGAGGCTGAACAGTCCATAGGGTGTAGCAATGAGATTGACAAATATTTTGCTGAAAATTGTGAAAGTAGAAGGGCGAATGTGAAATTTGAGATATTGGGGTGGTGGAAGGCCAATTCAAATAGGTATCAAGTGATGTCCAAATTGGCTAGGGATGTGTTGGCTGTACCTGTTTCTATCGTTGCTTCTAAGTCAGCGTTTAGTACTGGAGGATGCATACTTGATCCATTTCAGAGTTCACTCTCTCCACTCATGGTTCAAAATCTTGTTTGTGCACAAGATTGGTTTCAAGCCTTGGTTCCAATTTCTTTTCACAAATCAAAGGATGAGTTAGAGGCCTTAGAAGATGAATTTCATGATTTAGGTAATATGTTAACTTCCAAACTTTTTGTCTATTAAGTGCTATTAAATATGTCTCATGCAAATGAAATTTAATCTAATAGCCTTCATTTCTTTCTCTTTTCTAGTTATACGTCAAGCAGTAGTAGGTGGTGGAAGTTCAAGCTTAAGCAAAGGTATCTCAATTAGTGTTGATGACTAATCACTAATTGGGTAAGTTTCTGCTCTTACAGTTATTTCTATTGAGTTTGGTTCTGCCCTCTCTATTGTTTTTGGTTATTACTATTCTGTATTTTTTGGTCTTGTCCTTATATTTCTATTGATAAATATCTTTTTGCCCATTTTCTTGTAGGAGGAAGGACACATTTTGAATAGGAGGCAGATTTTTGGATACATTTTGGAAGTTCTTTTGGATATAGTGCTTTTCTAACTTATAATTTATAAATCAACTCTTGCTTATAGGAAATAAAACTTATTAAGTTTATAGGTTTTCTTTTCTATAAGTCATGGACTAAACTATAGAGTAGTTGCTCTTTAATGCTTTAGAAAAGCTATTTTTTGGAAATACTTAGGTAGTTAATAATTGTAACTAATTCTAACTAGCTACTATCTTGGTAGTTTACTGCCTTACACACTTGCAGTAACTACCTTTCTGCCTTCTCTGACTCTATGGAAATATTGCAAGATGCTCTTATTATCTTTTGTTGTTGTACTTGTGGTGTGGTTGTGATTGAATTATTTGTTAGAATTTTTTTGCTGGCTTGTGTAAGTTGTGTTACATGTATGGAATGGTTGGCACAACTTGGTAGGTTTAATAGGTTGAGATGTGTTTTTGTGCTTATTAGACTTTCTTGATTTGTTTTTTGGATTTTTAAGGTACTGCCCAGGTCTTAATGCTAAGGCATTTTGAAAAAAAAAATTCTTTCTTGTATTGTGTGGTTTTAACAGGTGGTTAGAAAGTGATATTATGTGTGTTTTTATGTGCTTGCTAATTGCCCAAGTTTTTACGTGTTATTTACCGTATTTACTATATTTTTTGTCATTAGATGTGAGCTAGAAACATTAAATTTGTACTGATAAGGCCTGGAGACCCAAAAGATTCAAAATTGTGTAATGGCATACAAGCTGACCTTGAAGGCCCAATTTGAAATAAATGGTGTGAAAAGAGGCCCAAATGATATATATACATGGTTCAAAAATATATAAATCTTTGTTAAAAGTAAGCCCATTAATTTGGGCCAAAAAGACCAATCAAAAATTGAGTTAAAAAAAATTTATGTAAATTCACAAATTTAGCCCAATTCAAAGCCCAAACCCGCCTAACCGACGAATCCGACCCATTTAACCAATGACCTGAACCGCCGAGTCTGACCCATATATCAAATCAGTTGCAGGTCACATTTTTGGTAACCCGACCCAGTAGGGTCGAGTCCAGGTCAAGCCCAAACCCAGGCCAACCCGACCCGTGGACAGCCCTACAGACATTAAACATTGTGAAAACTAATGTGTGCATCTCACATAAAATGACATTATTAAGTGAAACTTAATCTGGCTATCAAAGATTGCATGATAGTTGTACAAGAACTAAAGGATTTGCTTATTAAAAAGAAAAAAAAAATTATTTGGATATATTTGCCATTTTTATTGCGGCATGGAGCATACTCTGATGTTCCATGGAGCACCACCTACTGGAGTGGCCAAGCCCTTCCCCCCCATAGGGGTCAGACCTCTAGACATTTTGCACTCCTTCGCGCTCACACATTGCCCTACTCTTGCCGATAGATGAGGTACGACACGGCAATCTTGGCTCTCATACCATTTACCACCCAAGAAAGAGCACAACGGTAATATAGAAGCATAAACAATGATAAAATAGATAATAGAGAAGAAAACAGCAAAATAAATATATTCAAAATAAGTTTAAATGGATTATAGAATATGAAAACAAAAACTAGTAAAATCTTACTTGAATAAATATTCCTATCTTTGATAATATCTTGAAAATAAACTCCTGTCTTGGAGCTACAGGATTACAAAATAAAATCTGTCTGAAGAGTTACAAGATTACAAATTAAAATCTATCTTTTGAAAATAAAAGATTACAAGGTTATGTTTATGTCTGTGAGGTCTAAGGTCGGGTTGAAAAGGAGAGGAGGGATTACAAGAGTCTATCTTGAAGGGGGAGAAGGTTCTGTCTAAGAACTCAACCTATGTCTTCGACCTAAATTCTTGACCTGTCTTCTATCTTCTGGGTCTTCTCCTTTTATAGATAAAATAAACCATGGTATATTTTCAAAAGTAACTTGAGTCAGTAAAGTTAATTCAAGTTACTTTTTTGGTAGAAACTTGTAGAACATTGTGGAAATTACTATTGATGACTAGTAAAAGCTGAACAATAGTCTGTCATCAAGTGATTTCTAATCTATCTTTTTGTTACAAAGTGACATCTAATATTTGTCTCTGTTTGGATCTATCTAGAAGCTATCCAACTATTCACGCATGCTAGTGAACAGTGGTCCGTCATAATCGTCTTTCTTTTAAGATCTGTCTGGGAGAATTGAACCTGTCTATTTGTTAGTCCAATTGCCTGCAAGTGGCTATAGCAGCCGATCTATAATTATGTCTGTTAGTTCGATTACTCTGTCAGTCATTCTGTCATCTATCTTTATGGTTTACCACGTGAATCCACTGTCATTGCTGACATTGTATTCTGAAGGGATGTTGACTCTAGAGATACGCCTTCATGCTTTGCCTGAAATCTTTGTTAAAGATTTCTGTTGAATGGGTTGGCAGTATTCGGTCTGGGATATTAGCCTTAGGATGGCTATCTTGCTTGCCAAGCAATTGACCATTAACAAAGTGCAAGTACACCTTGAATGAAGGCATTCATGCAAAATTGAATAGTGTAGCTTGAATGCTACTAAAGAGATTCTTTCAAAAATGTTGTTAGCTGTCTATTTCTGAGAGGGACTCATATTCCTTTGAGACTATCAAAGAAGCACTTTCTTAAAAATCTTTTGACTATCTGAGATGGACTTTGTTAAACCTTTCTAAAAATAAAATTTTTTAAAGAGATAAAAAATTTCTTTTGAAGAGGATATATATACGTACTGAGAGTAATATTAGTACTACTAGGTATAGTTAACCAAAAGTCAGAATGGAACCTAACAATCCGTTCTTTGGTGTCATTTTTTGCTACCTGTTTTAGAATCCCACCATAACCTATTTCAGAAGCATCTATCTCAACAATTTTAAAAGAATTGGGTGAAGGGATAACAATACAAGCAAGTTGCTTAACATATTTTTTAATCTGTTGGATTATCATAGTATGTATGTCTGTCCACGGAGGAGGATTCTTTTCTAGTCTTTTATATAGAGGCCTACATATCTTTCTTAATCCTTGAAAAATAGTCTGAAATATAATTTAGACTGCCAAGAAATCTTTGTAACTGATTTTTATCTTTTATTTCATCTGAAAATTTTTCTACAAATTGTATGGCTTTGTCAATGGGGCTTAGGGTTCCTCTATAAATGTTATGGCCTAAAAATCTGATTTTATCTTGAAACAATTTTATCCTAGTAGCTAAGACAACTAATCCATTATGTTTATTGATATTGACAAATATTTCTAAATGTTTCCAGTGATCCTCTATTGACTTGGAAAAAATTAAGACATCATCTATATAGACAATTGAAAATTCTGTAAAATGTGTAAATATGTCATTCATTATGTTTTGGAATTCACTGGGTGCATTTCTTAAACCAAAAGGCATGACATTTCATTCATAGTGACCAAAAGGAACTGTAAAAGCAGTTTTGTATCTATCTTTTTCATCTATCTATATCTGCCAAAATCCACTCTTCATATCAAATTTGGAAAATATAGTTGCTTCATGAAGTCTGTCAAGTAAAAGATCTTCAATTTCTTTTTTACAATGTTCTAATAATTCATTATTCATTTGTATTGGCCTAGCTTTGGTAGGTATATGTCTTTCTTTAAAATCTCTTTCATAAGGTAATTGTACTATATGTTAGTTCCTATGCAAAAAGGCTGTAGAGAGATTAGAACAAATTTCTGTCTCAATTTGTTGTTTGAACAAATTTATTTTATGATTCAAGACGGGGTTTGTTAATTGGTTAGCAATTCTTTCATATAAAACTTCTTTCTTTAAAGATAATAGATGCCTTTCTTTTCTACAAATTCTTTCTTTATCAATTTCTTTTATGATAGTGACATTATTGAGGGAATAAATTTCTTTTGGGATAAGGGGTGAAATGAATTTAAAAAGTATTTTTTTTCTTAGCACGTTAGTTTTAATTCCTTCATCTATCATTAAAAAGGGGTAAAGTAAAGTCATAAAGGGATTTCCTAAAATAACTTTAGAAGATAGGTTTTTTATTAAAACAAAAACGGTTTCAAAACATATTTTGTCATTACATATGTGAACATTAGGTATTCTATAATTAATTATTAGCTTTTCTCCATTAGCCTGAGTTAATATTTCAAATTATTTTTCATAATACTTTAAAGGTATTAATCTTTGTTGTATACAATTCATGTCATCTCCTGAGTTTATTAAGGCAACTTCTGTTAAAGAAAAATCTTTATCAATTACTAAAGTAATTTCTGTATACCATTTTTGAAAAATAACTCTGTCTATTAAACTCAGAAAATTTGGTCTATTGTGGTTAATGTCAATTTTATTATTATTTGAATCATTAATATCTGTATCATCTTTATCTGTAGGAGGACCAAGGGGTTCTGTTATTATTATGTCTGTTATTGGAGAATCTATCAGAGGTTTAGGAAAATCTCTCAAGTTTACTATTTCTGCAATATTTTGTTCATCTATGTCTATGGAGCTATCCTCCTTAATCTTTTTTATTTCTTGTTTTACTAATTTTACTTCTATCATTAAGTCTTGTATGGTCACTAGTTTTATGTCTATTTTATCTTGTTTCATTTTAGTCCTTTCTTTTTTAACATTTTCTTTCTTTCCACATTCTTTAGCATGATGTCGATATCTTTTACATTTAATACAAACAACGGGTATGTCTATAGAATCTTTCAAGTAAATAATCTTTTTTGTCTTTCAAGTGATTAGGTTTATGGGTGTAACCCTAACTACAACTGGTATACAGGAGATACTTATTTATCACTTGATGATCCACATGCTCTGGCACAAGAATGGTCTAATTTCATGAGTAACAAGATTTATGAAGTACAGAAAGAATTAGACAAAGACTTCCACTTATATGGTTACACCAGCAGGATAGCCGTATATGGACCAAGACCTTCAGCAAGGAGGCTTATTGGAAAAAGAAAGATTACAAAGCTATGTCTATGTCTGTGAGGTCTAAGGTCGGATTGAGGAGGAGAGAAGGGATTACAAGAGTCTATCTTGGAGGGGAAGAAGGTTCTATCTAAGAACTCAACCTATGTCTTCTACCCAAATTCTTGACCTCTCTTCTATCTTCTAAGTCTTCTCCTTTTATAGAAGAAATAAACCATGGTATATCTTCAAAAGTAACTTGAGTAAATAAAGTTAACTCGAGTTAATCTGTTGGTGGAAACTTATAGAATGTTGTGGAAATTACTATTGATAAACAGTAAAAGTGAACAGTAGTCTATCTAGGAATCTGTCAGGTTACTGTCTTGTAGTCTATCACAAGGAGTGACTTCTTGTCTGGATCTGTCTGGAAGCTATTCATGCGTGTTGGTGAACAGTGGTCTGTCATAATTGTCTTTGGAGGGTCTGTCTGAGAGAGCTATCTTTCTGTCTTGTCTGTCAGTCTGTATCTGTATAGTTATCATAATCTAGTGGATCAGAGTCATCTTCATACTGCTCATGCTCATGGAGTACTCCATAATTGCCACATAGAATACAGTATGAAATCGGAAGATAGGTGGGGGCACGATCCTTTGTCATTATTCTAGGATCCTTAGCAATCTTTCTTTTTCCAATAAGCCTCCTTGCTGAAGGTCTTGGTCCATATACGGCTATCCTACTGGTGTAGCCATATAAGTAGAAGTCTTTGTCTAATTCTTTCTGTACTTCATAAATCTTGTTAATCATGAAATTAGATCATTCTTGTGCTAGAGCATGCGGATCATCAAGTGATAAATAAGTATCTCCTGTATACCAATTGTAGTTAGGGCTACACCCATAATCATTGATGAGGACTAGAATGTGTGCTAGCCAAGCTTCCATATAATAGCTAGTGTCCCAAGTTGGGAGAGTGCTCCAAATAGTAAGTTTCATATAATTAAGTCCTCCAATTTGTGCAGCTGCTTCTTGGATGACTTTAGGAAATAAACTAATCTAAATTCCATAAGTTAGGACTAATTTGTTGATAAACCCTGCTTCTAGCATTTCAGATAACCATGAAGGATCATAGATCACTGGATCCTCTGTCTCAATATTAATAAGTAATCCCGGGTAGGGATGGCGTCCGACATAAATTCTTTCTGTTTCTCCAAAACTTTCATACCATATGGCTTTGTGGGATAGCCATATATCATCTGTCATGTCTTCTATTCTGAAAAATGCTGTAGAAAGTAAAACTTTAAATTGATACATCCATCTGTCAAGGGAGCTGGTTATAACTTTATGGGTTAGTATATTCTATTGGACTTCAAAAGGTAAAGTTCTAATGGCAAGTCTCGTTTTTTGCTGAATCTTAGGGTGGAGCTTTGAAAAGCTTGTTCCCATAAGATAGCTTTTTAGAGACTGGGGTTTTGTTTTTGTGGAGCTTGAATCTCCATCCTCCTTGCCAGGGAGTTGACTACCAAGTGCTTCAATAAATGCACTAGTGCTAACAAGATGTAATTTCAAAGCCTTAAGGGTCTTTTGGAATGAGGATTTCTATTTAAGGGTGAAGGCTGCTTGAAAATTATGAAGAAGTAATTTAATATGAAAGGAAGGTCTGTAAATTCTCCATTCTGAAAAGTGAGATCAGTGCGAAGCAATTCTTGCATTATTTCACTTTTTTCACCACATGAATACATTGCTTCTACCAGCAATGTATCCTAAAGGGATATTGTCTCAATTGAGATGCCTTCATGCTTATCCGAAATCTTCGTTGAAGCCTTTCGGATTTCATTAGGTTGCACCACTGGTGCTTTGCCCTTTCTTTTCCAGTCTGCCCTAGAAGGTCTTTTATCCATATTAGTGTTAGGATTAGTGCCCTTAAATCTTATTGTGTAATGCTATGTATGTTATTATGTATGATATTATGTATGACTTAATATTGTGATTAATAAAGTTGCTTTATTATTATCTAAAATGATAGTAACATGAATATTTTGACATTATCATATAGTCCATGAGATGCATAGTATGTGATTTATGTGAAAAGTCATAGAAGATATAAATCACAAGTTCTTTGTAAACTCAGAATTTTAGTTCGTAGTCGGTGATGAAATTGGGCATTTCATCTGCGAAAACTATAACATATAAACTAAGATGATTTGTCTTGATCATGGAAGTGAAAACTTCTAGTTGATATGTTTTAAGAGTTAAAACATATTGAACTGGACCGCTGTGAGATTTATTATTCTCCTAACGACTGTAAAATAAATAATAAATCTCATGACTTATATTTACATAAACTCTTAATCCTGAGAGAATAATGGACCTGATCATGGAGTGTAGGTTGTTTTGATATATCAGAAGTGAGATCTAAAGTAACGGTCAAAATCTCAGTATGTTGGGTAATCACATTTAGTGTTGATGGGACATATATTCTCAAGATGGAATTCATAGTCTCTTAACGGAGATATAAAATATTCTCTTGAGATAAGTTTGATGAGTTCAGTTATTCAGAGAGTTATTCCTAACCACTTTGGTAAGAAATTACTAAAGTATATATTTATGAAATTGGATTTCATAAATATATGATGAATAACTTAAAAGGATTAAACTGGATACTTAAGAATTAAGATGTAGTAATCTACAAAGTGGCAATCTTTATTCATGACTTTGTATTACTACGAATATTTTATGAAGGGGTTGCATGTACAATAAAGTCTGGGGATATAATTTATTAATAAGGTATAAAGTACAATTATATTTATATAGTGGTATTAAATATAATTAATGGTAACTTTGGACTAGTCAAGAGTTGACAAAAAAGCCCAAGGCCCATTGGAGCTACTGTCTTATTTGTTCCTTTTTAGTCCCACTCCAAGCCACATATTAAAGCCCAATTGAAAAGGCCCAAAAAGCTAGCCCAATTAGATAATCAGTTATAAGGAGAGAAACATATAGAAGTTAGTAATAACATGAAATGGTATGTATGTGAGTGTTAGACACTCTTTCATTCTCTCTTGAACATACATATATAACTTATTGAGAGACCACACTTCTTGGGTACAAAGTGGAATTGGAGTGAAGATTGAAAGTGTTCTCAAGAACTTCTGACCTTTGGTTTTGAAATTCACCATACCAAGGTACACTCTCTTATTCTTGAATTTTGAAACTTACATAGTGCATGTTATCAATTGCGAATGAAGTAGATCCGTTAATTTTCCGCTGCACTTGTATTTATCCAACAATTAGCCTGCAATTGACTTTCAATAAAAGGATTAGTTGCTATGTCATCATTTTGAAAACTAACATCTTTTTGTACTATTTCTTCAAAATTCTTTTTGAAGACTTCTTGTAAAATTCCTTTAAAAAGGTTTTTAAGAAAATCACTTTTGAAATCTAAAGTAATGTTTTTTTCATATAAAATATCTTTCTCAATACTGCTGTAATTCTGCTAGATAATAGTTGTTGGGGGCGAAAAAGTTTTCCTTCCGACAAATAAGATTTATATTGGGTTTGAGGTCTAAACCGAAACTCAATGATGGGCTCGATGCACGGCCCAAAGGCTATCGGTGAAGATCTAAGAAATCCACTATTCTTTATGCCTTGGGCTTAGATTGGAACTGACAAGAGTGGCCCATGAATAATCCCTACAGCGGACACGTCGGCACGGTTAAAAAACATACTATAAGAAATAACCCAGCAATAAAGTATTTCTGCAAAAAACGGCCCAACAGTAAGGTGTTTCTGCAGAAAATAGCCCAACGGTAAAGTAAGACAAAACAGGATAAATCTCCAGCTGTTAGCTACTTCACAAATTAAGGAAAATATCTACACTTTCAGACTCATCATCCATTAGCTCTGGAGAGGAATCTTCTAATACAACAATATGAGGGAAAAATTTTATAGTAACAGTTACATCATAACCATTAATAGTAAATGAATAAGTAAATATCATGAGTTCCATAATAACAAATAATGGAGAAAACTTAGTGTGAGATGAAGGAAAAGAAAGAGAGAGAGATTCCAGTTAGCGCAACAAGATCATTATGGTGCCAAGACATGCTCATGGATATATAGTGAGTAATGAGTAGAGAGAGTCATTTGTGAGTAGTATGAGTAATGAGTGAGAGTGTATAGTAGTATGAGTAATGAGTGAGAGTGTATAGTAAGGCTGCTGGGGGTAGTTGAGTATTTATGAGTAGAACTATGAGCTGGGGAACTTAGTTTCTACGTTTGAAACTAAGAACTTAATGACTTTTCAGAGCTTAGAGAAGGCTTTTTGCAGAAAGGTTAAGGAAAAGTCTTAGTGTGTAGCTTAGTGTGTTGTTGAGACATTTAATGGAGAGTTCCATTTATATCAGGGTTTTTAGGGGGTGATTAGCAAATAATCTTTACTAAATCTTTCTCAATCTTTAGAAAATCCTTAGAGAATCGTTCTTAGAATTTTAGATAAAAGTAGTAAGCTCAACTTTCAAAAGGTTCTTGCTATTTTGGGCAATAACAACTGGGATGTTGGCTTAGCATTGAATGCTGATTAGCCTTGGCTAATGGGATTAAAGCATGCTTTTAGGCTAATGATCTTGGCTATGCTGCTGCTAGAATCAGAGTTCCCTAGGGCAGATTAGACCACCCCAAGCTAGGTGTCAACCTTGGAGCCCTTGCTTGGAACTTTGCTGTGATCCCCTTGGTGCCCTCCAAACCACATTTCCCTAAGTTTCCCCATTTAGGGTTCATGTGCTTGGTTTATGAACCAGAGAATACACGTTTTTAGTATGAAAATAAACTGATTTCAAGTGGTTTTAGGAGCTTTAATAGTCTGGGGATGGCTGCTCTTGGTTCTTGACTTAATGGGTGGAGAAGAAAGAAGTGACAACTGGCTGAAGCTTTTTAGCTTTCTGTCACATCCATCTCAGCTTTATGTCACATGAGAACTGATGGGATTTCAACTTGTGAAGGAAGGATTCAACCCTTGAGGGACATGTGTCCTCTTTTGACTTGATTTAGATAAGTTTGGACTTGATAGGAAAGGTTCCAGCTATTTGTGTTAAGATTTGGCTGGTCATTTCACGTAAGCTTTCAGCTGCTGGATTCTGTGTGTGGGCTGGGCTGGCCCAGCTAGGCTTTGTAGTCAAGCTTTTTTTGGGCTTGGTCATCACTACAAAATGAAGAGTTTTGCCATGGGTGATATTCATGGGCTTTTGTAGTTAATTGATTATGGAAAAATAGGCATAGTTCCCATAAATTTTGTGAAAGAGATATTTTTTAAGAGATGAGTAACTTATATTTCACATGAGTTAGAGACTTAGTATATGTAAAGCAAGTGTCAAAATGATATTTGAATTTAGTAAATATGTGCCAAAGTAGCATTTGGGCTTTATGAAAATGGATGCCAATAATACTTGGGCTTTTGTAAATAGGTGCCAAATTAGTATTTGGGTTTTGAGCATAAAGTAATTGTTTTTGCCAAAATATTATTTTGGGCTTTGTAAAATAAGTGCCAAATTAGCATTTGGGCTTTGAGCATAAAGTAATTGTTTTTGCCAAAGTATTATTTTGGGCTTTGTAAAATAGTTGCCAAAATAGATTTGGGCTTTGTAAGATTTTGCAAAAACATTGTCGTGTAGCAACGGGCTTAGTAGAGATGCTGCATCGTAGCTGGCTTTGTAAATGGTGTCAAATCGTACCAGGCTTTAGAGGTGCTGGATCGTACCAGGCTTTAGTAAATGGCATTGTTGGGCCCTTTTTGGCTTCGCCCACAAGTAAAATGATTTTGGGCTCTTTGCGGAGATAGTGTAATTTTGTGGCCCAATTTTGGTAGTAATGTGATAAGTATTATTTGTGAATAATCCAAGTTTGGATAGTATGGGTAATATCTGTGAGAGGGTCTAAGGTAATTTATGGGGCTTTATATAGGAAATATTTATGGGAGCCCAATATCATGAAGAATATTTGAGTAATGTGTGGGAAATATTTATGTAGGCTTAGAATAATTTATGGGCTTGTGTGGGTATCTTTTGGGAGTGGGCTAATGAAAATTAAGGCCCGAAAATTTGTACCTCAACAATAGTATAAGAGTCATGGTAAAGTCTATCAATGTTGTAGTGACTTAAAGGGATAAAATCTGTCACAGTTCTGTCTATTATATATATATATATATATATATATATATATATATATATATATATATATTTGTTTTTGCTAGGATGTGTCAAATAATGTTACTTCATCAATTCTTTCATTATTGTTAATAACTGTTTATGTCAAGGGAAAATATGTGTAACGACCCAAGGAAAAGCGCTAGCCACATCTGCGCTATACCTCAAAAGGACTAGTCACAATTGAGACTCCTTGCAGTTGTTAATAAAGCCCAGTTCAACCCAATAAATACCCAATGTGAGATTCATCACACACCCACACACATCACACAATCAATCAAATTGGGACATCACAATCTCCCCCACTTAAATCCCTAACGTCCTCGTTAGGGCCCACTTTGTGGGGTAGTGTCTCTGAGCCCACACAGGATTACCAAAGTGGGCCCTAACAAGGATGTATATTCTGTTGGACTTCAAAAGGTAAAGTTCTAATGGCAAGTCTTGTTTTTTGCTAAATCTTAGGGTGGAGTTTTGAAAAGCTTGTTCCCATAAGATAGCTTTTTAGAGACTGGGGTTCTGTCTTTATGGAGCTTGAATCTCCATCCTCCTTGCCAAGGAGTTGACTACCAAGTGTTTCAATAAATGCACCGGTGCTAGCAAGATGGAATTTCTAAGCCTTAAGGGACTTTTGGAATAAGGATTTCTGTTTAAGGGTGAAGGCTACTTGAAAATTATCAAGAAGTAATTTAATATGAAAAGGAAGGTCTATAAATTCTCCGTTCTAAAAAGTGAGATCAATACGAAGCACTTCTTGCAGTATTTCACCTTTTTCACCACATGAATACATTGCTTCTGCCAACAACGTATCCTGAAGGGATATTGTCTCAATTGAGACACCTTCATGCTTATCCAAAATCTTCGCTAAAACCTTTCAGATTTCATTAGGTTGCACCACTGGTGCTTTGCCCTTTCTTTTCCAGTTTGCCCTGGAAGGTCTTTCATCCATATTAGTATGCAATTGACTTTCAATAAAAGGATTAGTTGCTATGTCATCATTTTGAAAATTAACATCTTTTTGTACTATTTCTTCAAAATTCTTTTTGAAGACTTCTTGTAAAATTCCTTTAAAAAGGTTTTTAAGAAAATCACTTTTGAAATCTAAAGTAATATTTTTTTTTATATAAAATATCTTTCTCAATACTGCTGTAATTCTGCTGGGTAATAGTATAAGAGTCATGGTAAAGTCTATCAATGTTATAGTGACTTAAAGGGATAAAACTTGTCACGGTTCTGTCTATTATTTATATATATATATATATATATATATCTGTTTTTGCCAGGATGTGTCAAATAATGTTACTTCATCAAGACTTTTATTATTGTTAATACCTATTTCTGTCAGGGGAAAATACGTCAGGGATTTGTAATTGACTCTATTGGTTAGATTTAGGGGATTATTTCTATATTCATTCAGGAAATTACCACAATTAGTACTTTCATTAATTCTAAATAAAGGGGATTCTAGCAATAGTTGAGAAACTTCTTTTATTAAAACATTTTTATGTAAGTGTTTGAGATTACTGTAAAAGGTAAATATGTCATTTACTATATTCTGAGGTCTACTTGGTATATTTGTCAAACTAAAGGATATATGTCAATCCATTCGTAAATCATAAAGGAAACTGTAAAAGCGGTGCAATTATTCTTTTCATTAAATTCTTTCTTACAAAATACTTGTATTATATGTCAGTTCCCATGCCAAAGGGCAGTGGAAAGATTATAACAAAATTTTGTCTCTATATTCTGTTTAAACTTCTTTATGTCATTATCTATATTTATGTCATTATCTATCTATGTACTGTTTATCTATCTATATTTATGTCATTATCTATCTATATACTGTTTAAACTTCTTTATGTCATTATCTATCAATTGATTAGCCACCGTATTAGAGCCATGGATGGTAGAAAGTAAGGCTGGTAACGGTATATGATAGATATATTGCCAGCTATTATTTGCGTGCATAGCTAGTTTATTTTTGGTTTTTGATAGGACGTGCAGAGCTAGTTGAATAGCAATACGGGCTCATTTGCTTTTCTTGTTGAACATTAAATGTTAGCTAGTTGAATGGCAATACGGGCTCATTTGCTTTTCTTGTTGAACATTAAATGTAGGTAGTTGGGTTTGCATTATCATTAGCTGCCCTGTGGTACGTTTCTTCACCGACATTGAAAGTAACTGCAACATAAAGCACATGGACTCAAAAGAAGAAACTTAAAAAATTAGTATCTTTTTTTTTAGAGCTTTCACCGTGGTTGCTCTTAATAATAATTATTTATTATTAGATAGTTTTGGTATAGGCAGCTAATTGTTTATGTTGCACTAGAACCCCATTACTACTGTTCAGCTTAATTGCCTCTCATTTTAAAGCTGTTTGTTGTTAGTCATCAGTCTCAGAATGTGCTGAGAGAGCTAGTGTAGTGAGAAATCAGAGAATAAAGAACGAAGAAGAGAGAAGGCAGGAAGTTGAAGTACATGATGATGATGAACTCCAACAAAAGTGAGTCTCGAGAAAGCACAGAATTAGAAGAAGCAGGAGGAAGATATCATGATGAAGGCAAAGGCTTGAAAAGCAATAATGAGATTGAGCTGACCAGAATTCGACTTATGAGATCCTTTGTGGAAACCCAGGATCCCTCCTCCAAGGTGCCATAATCTTCCTTAATTCCTAGCTATGTCGTTTCTTTAATTTTGCATGTGTTTTGTTTTTACACTTTTATTTTCATGCAAAATTCATATTTCAACTTATTGGTAAGAAGATTTAGTACTCTCAAAATGCAATAACAAGGATAATACTCCTAGTCCTAGGCGCTGTCCATAATTTAAACTGCTATACCAATATTGATTACCTATTCTCAACACAATGGCTTGGATCGATGATGGATCAGCTAGAACGTCAGCCACTCTACTAATTGCTCTCCAGCGACTGCATGGCCGGGCCAGGCCAGCCGTATAACATAACGAGTAATGCTACGTTGGCTTTAGCATTTTCCATAATATAATTTTTTTTAAGAGATAATTTCAGTCTATAATATCATCTTTATCATTATATTAAGACACCAATTGATTTTTTTTATAACAAGAGATTTATCCAATTGAGTTAATTGAAATTCACCGTAATATCAATGATTTGTGCTTCTTTTTAGGTATGACCCCTGTCCGGTGTGATTGTGCGAAGACTCTAAGCAAATTTGATCTTTACTTTTAATATCAATTAGTTAACGGATACCCTAATGGTATTAATTTAGGAAATATTTTTAGATAATTTTTTGTGGAAAAAAGCAAAAAACAACTGACTTTTTTTATAGCTTTTTATATTTCCCATGAAAATTGTATCAAAATTTTCCTAAAATGATCCATTAACAAATGCCATAAGAGTATCCATTATTTTTTTTTTTTTTTGAGAATCAAGACATTCATTTCAAATAACCAAGGCTGTTAAATCAGCCTGTACAAACTGAAGAATATCTAGTGGCACTTCTTCCATCCAGACATTTAAATCATGTGTCGAAATAGCCCTTCTTGCCAAATAGTGGGCAACATATTTTCCTGTTCGACCCACAGTATTAAAAGTACAGAGAGAAAAAACATTAGCAAACTGCAGAATATCACAGATAAGGTGTCCGTGTAGAGCAAGGGAAGGTTCTGGGTCGATCAGATCTTTGTAAATAACTTCGGAATCACCCTCGATGATGACTTGATCGATACCAATTTCAAGGGCAAATTCTGCTGCTCTCCGCGCCGCCAATGCTTCCACCTGTGCTACTGTGGTAGGTAGAGGAATTTGCTTTGAAAGGGAGGCCATCACTGCTCCATCTGAGTTGCGGATGACCACGCCAATTCCAGCTCTGCCTTGCTCCTTGAAGATAGCTCTATCGTAATTAACTTTGAAATGTCCGACTTCCGGTGGCTTCCAGCGTATGTGTTTCCTGTGCATCTGCTTCGGAAAAGTGGATTGGGCTATTTGAAATTCCTTTCTCCGCTCCTTTGCAAGCTGCATAACCTGGTTCAGTGGGTACTGTGGCTCATTTGTCCGACATTTGTTTCTACGGTTCCACAGAATCCATGCCGTGTATGCCAACAGTGAAAGGTCTTTGTCTTCCTCCAAGGCGTGATTGAAAATCTCCCCTGCTGTCTTCCCCGACAATGTTGATAACCATTGCCATTGCTGGTCTACTGCCCAAACTTCCTGCACTCTAGAACAAAAAAATAAAGCGTGAGAGTAATCTTCCATTCGCACCTTACACCAATCACAGATTGCATCTACTGTGATTTTTCGTCTGCACAGGTTTGCTTTGGTTGGGAGAGCTTCCCTGCATGAACGCTAGACAAAATTTTTTATTTTGTTTGGAACATTCATCTTCCATAATTTCTTCCAACAAACAGGGGGGTGTGGGACAGATTGATGAGGACGTTGAAATTTGTTGCTCTCTTCAGCTAGGAACCTATAACCCGAGTTCACTGTGTACTGACCATTCGGAGTAAAAGGCCACACCAGAGTGTCCCTTTGTGCATGGGTGCTCAACGGTATGCTTTTGATGACTTCCGCCTCTGTTGCATTGAAACAATGATCAATAACTTCTCTTCTCCAACAACGGGTAGCTTGGTTTATTAAGACTTCCACTGCTGAATTCTGTTGTCCGAAAAACATTGGGGAAGTGACTCTTGGCTGATTTTTTGTTGGCAGCCAATTGTCTCCCCAAATCTTTATGTGTTTCCCATCACCCACTCTCCACAAGGCCCCTTTCAAAATCAGATCTCTCCCTTTTAAAATGCTCTCCCAAGCATAAGAGGCAGATGTAGAATCTTTGGCATCTAAAATTGAACCATTTGGAAAGAATCTAGCCTTAAACACTCTATAAAAAAGTGAGTTATCATCATGAAGCAATCTCCACGAGAGTTTTGCCAACATTGCATCATTAAACATAGTAAAATCCTTAAAACCCATTCCTCCCTGATCTTTATGCCTACACATTTCCTCCCATCTCACCCAATGGACTTTCCTCCGGTCACCCCTTTGTCCCCACCAGAATTTTCGAACGAGGGCTTCAATCTCATGACACAAGGTGATTGGCAACTTGAAGCAACTCATAGCAAACGTGAGTATGGCCTGGATAACTGATTTGATGAGAACTTCCCTTCTTGCTTGTGATAACAACTTCCCTTCCCAACCTTGCAGTCTCTTCCACACTTTTTGTTTTAATTGATCAAAACTAGCTCTCTTATTTCTTCCAACTAAAGCTGGTAATCCTAGGTAGGCCTCATATTGCTTCAACTCAGTTACTCCAAATTCAGCCATTATCTCAGATTGTATGACCAAAGGAGTGGATTTGCTAAAAAAGAGCGTTGTTTTCTCCTTATTCAGCTTTTGGCCTGAAAGCTTCTCATATGTGGATAAAATTTCCAGAACCTTTTGACATTCACTTCTAGTAGCCCTACAGAAGAGGAGGCTATCATCTGCAAAAAGTAAATGCGTCAGTTTTGGGCCATTTCTACATAAGGACACCCCTTTTATTTCTCCATTATTTGCTGCATTCTGAATGAGTCTGTGCAGGCCCTCTGTGCATAATAGAAAAAGGTATGGGGAGAGGGGATCTCCTTGACGGATACCCCTAGTTGGTACAATATGTCCCTGTGGTTCACCATTTATTAGCAAAGAATAGGAAACAGATTTGATACAAGCCATAACAAGAGACACCCATTTGTCACTAAAACCCATCTGTCTCATAACATCTCCCAGAAAAGACCATTCCATCCTATCATATGCTTTGCTTATGTTGAGCTTAAGGGCCATAAAACCCGTTGAGCCTGAATTATGGTTTTTCATATAGTGAAGGGTTTCAAAAGCAACCAGGATGTTATCTGTAATCAGTCTCCCCTTAAGAAAAGCACTTTGATGTTCTGAGATCAGAAGAGGTAAAATTCTTTTTAACCTATTAGCTAAGACTTTTGAAAAAATCTTATAAAGCACATTACAAAGGCTAATAGGTCGGAACTCAGTGACTTTTTCCGGATTTTTAACTTTTGGGATTAAGGTAACAAAGGTATGATTTAGAGAAGAAGGAAACGAACCAGAGTTTAAATAATTCAAAACAGTGGTTGTAATATCACCTTTGACTAAATCCCAGTAATTCTGAAAGAACAATGGTGGCATTCCATCCGGACCCGGTGCTTTAAGAGGCGCCATTTGTTTAAGAGCAACTTCCACTTCCCATGCTTGGAAGTTGTCTGTAAGGGAGGCGTTCATTTCTTCAGTCACAAGCTGTGGAATGGAGTTAAGTATTGTCGGCATGCTTTGGAGATTTGTTGAAGTAAACAAGTCTCTATAATAGTCAATAAAGACCTCAGCTATTTGTTCAGGATCTGTACACCATTCCTCAACTCGGTTTCTAATTCCTGAAATAGTGTTTCGACGCTTTCGTAAGGTGGCTTGGCAGTGGAAAAAACATGTGTTCCTATCTCCTTCCTTCAGATACAAAGATCTGCTTCTCTGTCTCCACATTCGTTCCTCCTTGTCCATCAAAGAGTCAATTTCTTTTTTGATTTCCACTAACCGGACTGCGCAGCCCCCTTGTAATGCTTGTCTCTCCACCCGTATTTAATTAGAATCTCCATCCATAATAATAGCCCTTACAAAAGAGGTCTTGGGCAAAGTGAGTCCAAGAATTAGCTGATCTCAACACATATGAGACATTTAGGGTGTGTTTGTTTAGAGATGAAATATGGTGGATGAAAAACTTTGGAGAGAAAATGGGAAAGAAAACATTTTTGAGTGTGTTTGGTTGGGTGAAGAGGAAGGAAAATAAATGGTGGGGCTCGGGTGTTTTCTCTTCGAGCCTACCAAAAAGCTTTCCCCAAAATAAAGAGAAAACTGAAAGAAGAAAAAGAGGCTGCTTAATGGACAAAAATACCCATATCCAGTTCCTTTCTTTTCTTTTTTTTTTCTTTTTTTTTTGGTACGGGGCATGTTGCCTCTTTCTCTTTCTTTTTCTTTTTCTTTTTTCCTTTTTTTTTTCTTTTACCTCTTTTTTTTTTTTTTTTTCCTGGGCTGCATGTTGCCTCTTTTTTTCCTTTCTATTTTTCTTTTCTTTTCTTTTCTTTCTTGGACATTGCCTTTTTTTTTTTTAACTAGACATGATTTTTTTTGGGACATTATTTTTATTTTTTAATAAATTGGGTGATTGCTTTTTTTTTTTTTTTGGTTGTTTGTCACTTTTTTGTTTTAATTGGCCATCATTTTTTAACAATGGTATATGAGTAAATTTATACAAATTTACTTTTTCCATTCCTCCATTTTTTCACTCTCAACCAAACAAAAATGAGAGAAATTAAAATTTTTTCTATCCTCTCACTTTTCCATCCTCCCACCATTTTCTATCCTCCCACTTTTTCACCCCTCCAACCAAACGGACCCTTAATAGAGAAAATAAAACAAAACTACTTCTCCCTAAGTGAGGCAATAGACTAATGTGGCACCGAAGTAGAGCAACAAAGCATATTAAGTGCATCACCTTCAAGAATTTTCGAGATGAAATCTTCCTCCTCAGCCATCATAAATGTTAAAAATGAATTATCATGAGATCAATTTTTGTCTTTACCTTTCATTTTAAATATTAAAAATCTTGTGTGTTAGCCCCAGTTATTAAAAAAAGTGTTAAAATTATAATTAAATAATTAAATTCACTATTTCCCAAACGCTTAAAATACCATTTACATTAAGTTTGCCTTGTTTGGAAATACAATCATTCGTGACCCATATTATTTTCATAGATCAGTTGCCTGCACTAATCTTTTTTTCAGGCATATACATAAATATATTGATTAACTAGTTTTAGTGACTGTTTGGATTCGGCTAAAAAAAGCCAACGCGTCTGCGTCTGGTGTTTTCCTTTTTTTTTATGCATGCATTTCTGAGTAGGAGACAAAGTTACTGTTCACGCACTATTCATGAGACCCATAACCACTTTATTCAGAAAAAATATATTAAAAATAGGTCTCACGATACTATTCACACATTTAAAAATTATTTTGCTACAGTGTTTTCAGTTTCCAGCAAAATAAGTTGTATCTGTTGGGAAAAATTCTATATAATTGTGAATAAATTTTAGCAAACACAACGGAAGCACAACCACACAAGAACACAAAGATTTACATGGAAACCCTTTCTCCTTGAAGAGAAAAACCATGGGACAAACTCCGAATAATTTCACTATATTAAATAGAGATTATAACACTTAAAGATACACCTGAGTAAGAAAAAACTGTTTTTTCTTTTCACTCACTGCTCTCTTCCTCATTGTGTATTTTCTCTTCCTCCCTATTTTTCTCTTCTCTTTTGCTTGTTCTGACTCACGTAGCTCTTCAAGACTGCACCAAGTCCTCACACCTCTAAGACTTCACTTCTTTTTCCCCTGCCCAAATGGCCGAATGGCCTCTCCATTTATTTCTTCATCTTTTCCTTCTTTTCTCCCTTTCACACTCTTCACATCAAGTCACAATAAATGCGAGCCAACTTATCTTGACCTTGTTTCAACCAATTTCTTTTCTTCAGCTCTCCCTTAGCCGAATGACCCTTACCTTTTGCTTCTTTCTTTTCTTTCTTCCTTCAGCATGTTCAACACGCCTAAGCCAACCAGCCCCAATAACTCAGGCTAACTTTTGTACATAATGAAGAAAAGTTAAGAAACATGAAAGACATGCTCATTTAATGAGCATGTCTGTTACATGGGCTGGACTCATGGTGCAGTGCACCCAACAATATCCAAACGAACCCTAGTGAGGAAGACATGGTGACACCTAAATTTCATTTCCATTGCTTATATTTTGATATGTGGTGTTTTAACAAGCAGGTAGTAGATGATCTGATGATTAGAAGATTCCTTCGTGCTCGTGATTTAGATGTGGATAAGGCTTCTGCCTTATTCCTCAAGTACTTGAAATGGAGGCAAACCTTTGTTCCAAATGGTTCAATTTCTGCATCAGAGCTTCCACATGAAATTGCACAAAACAAGATGTTTATTCAAGGATTTGACAAGACAGGAAGACCCATAGCAGTGGTCCTTGGTGCTAGACATTTTCAAACCAAAGGGGGAATAGAAGAATTCAAGCGTATGTTATTTTCTCTCTTTTGTTAAGTATTCACACAAAGATTAAAATTTCTTTAGAGCTTAACACTTCGTTTTGGAGGAAGAAATGGGAAAAAGAAAAAATAAAGAATAGAATGAAAAGAATAATACTTTTGTTATAGATGATTCCACTCCATTTCTTCTAATGTCACTCTTAAAAAAAAATTATTTAGGGTATAATAAATGGAAGTATAATAAATCTTTCTTTTTAAAAATAAAAATTGGAGTATAATAAATCTTCTTCTTTTTTTATTCTAAAAAATAAATAAATATTTAACTTCTATTCCTTGTCATTTCATTATTTAGAGTATGTTTGGTAGACTATAATAAGTATTGTAATGTAATAGTTATTTATATAGTTTAGTTATTCAACAATTTGGTTATGTTTTTATTATAATGAATAGTTATTCTTTATGAATCGTTATTTTTTAAAATGAGGAATAACAATTCCTTTCTAAAATGGCTGTAATAGATATTCCTTAGTAGGTATATTAATTTATAAATTAATATATTTTCAAATAAACAAACTTTCTATATACACAAACAATTACAACCAAAAAAAAAAAAAAAAAAGACAAAATTTGGCTACAAAATTGATTGTAGCATAAAATTACAACCTTACTCTATTTTTTTATTGGAGGTGAATTTTGACTAATCCACTATTAGATTACATTTTCTTCTTATATCCTCCATATTTGCAAAATTTCTAGAAAATTAAAAATCAATTGGTTTGCCATCAATAAATGGTTTAAATTGCAAGTTTTTGTAATTTAAAATTATGAATAAAATATAAGCTTATAAATCATATAGTAAATAATATTCAATTGACACAAAATTTAACATGTGTATTAAGAGCATAAAAAATATGCAATTCAACAGTTAGATTTTCAAAATATGTAGTAAAATTTATTTTATTGAGTAAAGTTGTAGTCTTAGGCGACAACCAATTTTGTAATTAAACTTTGTTAAAAAAAAAATAACCATTGTAATGTAATTTTACATTCCATTCCTTGTCATTCCATTATTGATGGCAAAGCTTATATTAAATAGTTTGTGACTGTAAAAATTGTCATTAACACTTTTTTATTTATCAATAACCACTCATCACATCAGCAATTTATAAATAAATAAAAAATTGTAAAAATTTTTGTATCTCTAGAATTACTCTTTAAAATGTCCAAACAAAATAACTTAATTCCATTACATTCTTTCTTTTCTTTTCCTTTCCATTATTTAAATATATACATTTTATTCGTATCCATTCCTTTATAATTTATTCATTCAATTTCTGTATGAAATGTAAAAATTCAAAGTAATAGTTATAAGAGAATGGGAGAACTTTACTAGTAGCTTCAATTTACAACAAAAATGGTGGATGGATTATCCAAGTGGATTGAAACAAAAAGTCAAGTCAAAATATGTCTTCTGGTCTGCATATATAATTGAGGTTATAAAACCTTCCACTAGAGGGAAGAGGCAGAAAACTTGGTTTTACTCTAGTATTGTTGAAGTTGAAGTCTTTTAGCTCATACAAGGCACTTTTTTGTTGCACAGATTTTGTAGTCTATGGTCTCGACAAATTGTGTTCAAGGTATCTCTGTCCTTATCCATGATTCACAGTGAAGCTGGATTGGAAACTCAATAGTACACTGCTGTAATTATAGACTGTAAATGGTTAACCTTGATGTATCAGGATGCCCCCAGGACAAGAGAAATTTGTTTTCATTGCCGATCTTGAAGGATGGGGATATTCAAATAGTGACATCCGTGCATACCTTGGAGCCCTATCAATTTTGCAGGTAACATTACATTTCATTTGTGTTCTAGCACAATGATAACTTGCAAACTCCCCAGATAAAAGATCTAGTACCCATTGAGAGAAGCTGAGAAACTCAATCTTTGACAGCTAAATACAACTTCTGTTAATTATTAGGAATGCAAACATAGTGAGCATATAAAAGCATAAAAGTCATTGCAATGAAAATACACGGTTACATTCAAATGGCTCATGATAGACTGTTTCTAACTTTATGGTAATGGCAGGATTTCTACCCAGAAAGATTAGGGAAGGTTTTTATCATCCATGCGCCTTACATATTTATGACAGTATGGAAAATTGTATACCCCTTTATCGACAAAAACACCAAGAAGAAGGTTAGATTTTAATTTCGTACTTTCATTAAGCGGAAAAATTCATACATGCTGTTAGACTGCGTTACATATCCGAGCATTCACACTTCACAGACAAATACTTGGGCCTTTACAGATACATCTCATGATGGCTGATTAACTCTTTATCTTCCAATACTGTGCAGATATTATTTGTAGATAACAAAAGTTTAAAATCAACTTTGCTCGAAGAGATTGATGAGAGCCAGCTCCCAGAGATATACGGAGGCCAACTGCCATTAGTACCAACCCAGGACAGCTAATTAAACAACTGAGCTGAGAGAAAAATAGAAGAAACATAAAATGGATAAATTGCTTTTCTTTCTTAGCATATCTTTGGTCCAGTGCATTATTGATGTACCTTTTCACTTATGTCTATTTGTATGAGGATATATAAGACTGTGTGTGGATCAAGTTGGAGGATTTTTTCAACTTGTTGGTTGAGAAATTCCCAACCTATATAGGTTGGGTTAGGCTGGTGATTTGTGCATTTATGCTTACTGTTAGGACTAGTACCCTTAAATCTTATTGTATAATGCTATGTATGATATTATGTATGACTTAATGTTGTAATTAATAAAGTTATTTTATTATTATCTAAAATAATGGTAACATGAATATTTTGACATTATTATATAATCCATGAGATGCATAGTATGTGATTTATGTGATTTAGTCAAAAAAGATATAAGTCACAAGTTCTTTGTAAACTCAAAATTTTAGTTCATAGTCGGTGATGAAATTGGACATTTCATCTGCAAAGACTATAACATATCAACTAAGATTATTTGTCTTGATCATGGAAGTGGAGACTTCTAGTTGATATGTTTATATATTTTAAGAGTTAAGACATATTAAACTGGACCGCTGTGAGATTTATTATTCTCTTAACGACTGTCAAACGAATAATAAATCTCATGACTTCTATTTACATAAACTCTTAATCTTGAGAGAATAATGGACCTGATCAAGAAGTGTAGATTACTTTGAGAGTGAGATCTCAAGTCATGATCAAAACCTCAGTATGTTGGGCAACCACATTTAGTGCTGATGGAACATATATTCTCAAGATGGAATTCATAATCTCTTAACGGAGATATAAAATATTCCCTTGAGATAAATTTAATGGATTTGATTATTTAGAATGTTAAGCCTAACTACTTTAAAAAAGAGTTACTAAAGTATATATTTATGAAATTGGATTTCATAAGTATATGATGAATAACTTAAAAAATTAAATCGGGTACTCAAGGATTAAGATGTAGTAATCTTCAAAGTAGCAGTCAACCTACATGACTCTATATTACTACGAATATTTTATAAAGGGGTTGCATGTACAATAAAGTCTTGGGATATAATTTATTAATAAGGCTTAGTGTGCAGTTATATTTATATAGTGGTATTAAATATAATTAATGGTAATTTTGGACTTGTTAAGAGTTGACAAAAAAGCTCAAGACCCATTAGAGCTAATGTCTTATTTGTTCCCTTTTGGTCCCACTCCAAGTCACATACTAAAACCCAACTGGAATGGCCCAAAAGACTAGCCCAATTAAATAATCAGTTATAAAGAGAGAAACATACAGAATTTTGTAAGAGAATGAAATGATTTGTATGTGAGTGTTAGACACTCTCTAATTCTCCTTTAAACATACACATATAAACTGATTGAGTAACCACACTTCTTAGGCACAAGTGGAATTGGAGTGAAGATTAAAAGTGTTCTTAAGTACTTCTAATATTTGGTTTTGAATTTCACCTCACCAAGGTACACTCTCTTATTTTTATATTCTGAAATTTACATAGTACATGTTATCAATTTACGTATGTTTTGTATGCGATACAAACTATATTTTTCCAACACTTACATGTTTCATTTCTTATAAAAATTTGGACTTTCATAAAACTATTTAAACCTTTTTTTTATAAATTAATTATTATAATTCACGTAATGTGCCTAAATTATGTTCCAAATTACCAAATTCATCAAAACTAATTTTCAAATACCAAAATAAATCAAATTAAAATTAAAATTAAAATAAGAGTAATAAAATAGACTGATATATAGTGGGCAGGTTGGGTCAAATGAGTTAAAAATATCACCCCGAACCTGACTTGAACCAAGGCTTAAAATAAATTACAACCCAACCCACAAAAACCAACCCAAGGAATAGAGTTGAGTTGATTTTGTCGGGTTTGTGGGTTGGATTCACACTATATATATATATATAAACAAACAAGTATCCAATAGCATGTAAAATTCAAAAAGAAATGGAGAAATTCAATAATCAAATCTCAAAGCACTGACCAATTGGTGTCATAGAAATTTACAAATTATTGCCATAAGAAATTAGAAGAACACACTACGATGACATAGCAACAAAAAAATAAAAATTACACAACGTCGTACCAATCATTACGACAATTGCGAGTACAAAAAAGAAAAATTAATTAAAAAAAATGAGCAACTCACAACGATTAACATACCTCATGGACTCTTTAGTAACAAGTATACTCTTGCGAGGCTTCACCTAAATCTGTTAGCATTGCCATTTTAACTAGAGCACCCTCAACTATTTGATTGGGCTTAAGAGATTAGCTGTTCTTCATTCTGCTTAAGCGTCTAACTCTAACTTTAGTCTATATCACCAAAACCTGATGGCTGTATCAAGTGATTCATATGATGTTGACCAAATTTTCATCTGCTTCCAACAAACAAGTTGTCCTCAATTCTTTGAATGACACATAACTTTGACAGCCAACTAAAGTTGCTGATAAAACAGTCTTCGATCTTTTCTTCAACTAGCAACAAGAATCAATCAGCCAATCAGCCGAATTGCAACCGTTGGTTATGCACTCTAACCTTATGAATGTCCCGAAAAGGACATATCTATTTGCCTTTGGGGATTGACTTCCAGTAATCTCCACAAGAACACAACCCATCTTCAAACCGATGAATAAATGTTACTGCCATAACGGGGTGGGGGGGGGGGGGGGGGGGGGCGGTGTTGTTTAGTTAGAGAGTTCGCTTCAGATAGCTAGAAAACTCATTGTCTGTGGTGCGAATCACCTTGGTAAATCATTAATGAAAGATAAATGTTTTGCAGTATCTTGTTGAAGTTCTTCTTACACCTTGTCTTGTTGAAACTGTTCATCCTTATGTGTGGCTTATACTCTCAAATGTTTTGACAGGTGAAGAACCCCACTGCTCAAATTGAACATGAAGCCAGTACCTCCAAAATTGGTGAAGATCAACTATTTTACTTTCAGCAGAGGGGAATTGAGTATGAGAAAGCCATGGCTGCCATGATTTCTGGGTTTTGCAGGGACGTTTTCAATGAGCTTCCTGACGAGTTTGGTTCTGAAGTGAATCAACTAATGAGTTTGAAGTTTGAGGGATCTGTTGGTTAGGTAACAAGTAGGTTTGTGTTGAAAAGCTTGTGTTTGTTGGAGGATTTTTAGGTCTTTTTGGTCCTGAGGTTTAAGAATGTACAAGTCTCGTATCATATCGACCAACTATTGATACTACACGATTGGAGGAACATCACTACCGTTACTGTGTAGTGTGTACATAATGTTACTTGTTATAAGTTAAATTGCTTGTTGTATAATAAAATCTTTTGTTATATATTAAGTTGCAAGTCCTTATAATCGTTTTTATGGATCATTAATACTTGAATTCATTTTTTCCTTTCGAAGGAAATGAAAAAGGATAATGTGATATTGTGCTTTGAGATTTCAAATATTTTTGCTACATGAGGGTTATGATTGTGATAATTGTTGCGTCTGTTGCAGTTCAACATAGCTCAATTGAGCTTTGAAACCAGACAGTGAAACTTCCATGGGATTTTGGTGAATTGATGTTGGAATAGTTGGTGAATTGATGTTGGAATAGTTGGTGAATTGATGTTAGAAACATAACAATAATTAAGCAGCTTTAGAGTTTCAATCGATCCCTTAAAAGTTACTATAGCTTTTGAGTGGAGTTGTGGTATACTTTTGTGTTAGAACCCATTTCCCTCTCCCTTGTGTGTATGTGTGTGTTTGTTTCTCAAAAAAAAAGAATGGGTAATTGTCCCACATTGCTTAAGAGTGTGTGTTGTGTGTAGTATAACTTATCTCACTCTTATTTAAAAGTTACCATGACTTTTAAGTGGAGTAGAACTTATTTCCCTCTCCCTTGTATATTTGTTTATTTCTATAAATAAAAATAAATAAAAAGGTTCCAATCAATAAAATTATCTAACTAATAAAACTTAAGAAATTTTAAAACACTTAACCCTTTTTTTTCCAACATGATTAACTATGTTCTAGTCAAGACGTTTAGTTGTGTATCAAGAGAAAAAGGTTTAATTATTAAATTTGTTAGAAAAATAAATCAGTTATACAGTTATACTTGAACAACCTACTAAATTTGGCAATGATAGTTATGACATTCAAATATTCAATAGCTTTATTTTACTTTAATTACCACTCTAAACAATCAAAAACTCAATTAATCATACTCCAACAATTAAGAGCTCGAGCTCGATTGTTATTATGGTAAATGCTAAAATGATTAAGATTCAAGTGATAGTAAGATTCAAGTGATAGGTCAATGGTAATAATATCTTTTATGGTATCGCATGTTAGTGGTTTGAATTCCACCTCTCCTCCCCCACTATCTACCTATTTCTCAAAAAAAAAAAAAAAAAAACCCCCTCTAATTATCTTTCTCCCTCACTATCTACCTATTCCACACAAAAAATAAAAATCTCTCCAATTATTTTTCTTTGAGTGATGAAATTATTTAGTGCATCATGTGTACTATGCCCTCTTCCCATATGAATGTGAGTCCTATCTATGAGTTCCATATACAAGATAAGTTCTTATTTGTGAGAGGTGTAATAAATGTGTATGAAATAATTTCTATTATGAAAACTATTTTGAGTTGAGGTAGATGGATTTTTCTATCAAAATCCAATAGTAGATAACTAAATCATAATAGAATGACTCACAATATCTTTTTTTGAGTTGAGGTAGGTAGATTTTTCCAATCAAAATCCAATAGTAGATAACTAAATCATAGAAGAATGACTCATAATATTTTTTTCTTAGGTCTACATAAGGTCCATTAAGTTTTTAGATTACACAACAAATTCTTGTTAAAAGTAGGATGTGATTTAAAGTATCTAATTTGGTGACAAAAAGCTTTATTGGTTAACACCCATGTAACTCCACAAAATGGAAAAAGACTTTTTTTTGGCAAAAACACAATTATATCTCATCATCCCAAAAAAATAAAAATAAAAATAAAAACTCACACTCTCACACACACAATAGCATGCCATAATTGCCATCGCCACCAAAAAGGTCTTCCTAGAAAAAAGGAAATGAGCCTTGGAAAAGATGGTCCAGCCCTTTACTCATGAGTCGTGACAATAGAACTTACTGGCCCAAACTATTTGGGCCAGGTGACCCGCCCAAAAATGTTTTCGACAAAACAAATGGCCTCTCTTTGATCATTTGGTCTGTGGCTCACTTTTTCAGTACTGCAAGATTGCATAGTATTTTTTTCAGGGAGAAAATTTAGAATCTTTGGAAACATTCAGTAGTGGTAAGTTGCATTATTTAATGGTTTCTTTCTTTTTGAATTTGATTGAATCACCTTTGTCACATTTGATGCAAATCTCAGTTAAAAGTTGTAATTTTTGCTTGTTCTAGTGGTGATCCACACCGAATCGGTCCGTATCGGCGGCAGCCACTGATACCGGCACCGAACCGGCTGATTCAGGCCGAAATTCAAAAAAAAAAAAAAAAAAAAAAAAAAAAACAAACAAACAAACAAACAAAAGGTGGGAAACGCACCGTTTGGACAAAAACAACAAAACCCCATTTCATCTTCCGCTGCTCCGCAGCTCTCTCACTTCTCACTTCTCATCTTCAGCTCTCTCTCACTCTCTGGTTGCTCCACGGCTCGCTGCCTCTGCTCTCCGTCTCCCCTGTCTCACACAATCTCACTCTCACACTCACACAATCTCACTCACATCCTCACCGACCCGGCGACCCACTCTCAAGTCCCAAGCTCAGGTATCAATTTCAAGCTTTCAATCTTAGTTTTTGACTATTACTCAATGTTTCTGTGATAGTGTGATCTGATTTTTTAAATTTTTTATATAACCTGTAATGTAATAATGTTGTGACTTGGATTTGATTTTTTATTTAGTTAATAGTTATTACTTATTGTGGTTTGTGATTGTGAATCTGTGAAAAAGTAATATATATGAGCTGTAATGTAATAATTTTTTATATGAGCTGTAATGTAACGTAATAATGTAATATCAACATCATGTTTAAGTTATTATTTACTACTGCTCTTAAATTTGATATATGTTCATATAATGTGAAAAAGTATGCTTAGCAATATATTAAAAATATAAATAAAATATTTTTAATAATTTTTTAATCGCGACACCCGCATCCTACTTTTTCAAAAATTGTCAAGTCCCGCACCGCACCCTCTCTTATAGCTATGGTGATAGCGAGTGTACTCTTGTGAATCATTGATGGGTTTTTTCAAAAATGTTTACTGCTTTTACTAACATATTAGTTTCTGTAGTTATTCATGGTTTTACTTTTTGGCTCATATGGGTGTCAGAAAAGATTGGTTTATGGTTCATATTTAGTTTGATGCGCCTGCTTTTGAAAAAATGGTTGTGGAGAAACAAAGGGTTTTTTTTTTATTCATAATGTGAGTTTTTCAAACATTGGGGTTTACAGATTGTTAGAACATTTTGTTATTGAGTGTTGTGTTTTAGTGTGATCTAAAATTACCATATGCTCCTTGTTTGTGGCAACATTGTTTGCTCCAATATGCATTGGTTTCTGTTTTGGATTTTCAAATTATTTATGAAATATTACTTTGCAACTGATTGTTGTTGACAGAATCATGGTATTAGTGCTGTTTCTGTTTTCTTTGGTTGTAAGAGTTTGAATGGTCTTTATGCTGTGGATGGAAAGGTAAGAATAATCACCAGGGATTGGTAGCTTGTTGCTGTCATTGGTAAAAACATGAATCTTTGCACTTGCAAGGCCGTTTATCTTTGTTGTTCTATGGTGGTTCTCATTTACAATACTAACCTCAATTATGCATCTTCAATTGAACCAAATAGGTATGCACTTATTTATGCTGGTCCTTTCCTTTCTGGCCATGGTGGAATGAAACTTTTGTTGCTAAAATTAGTCTGGTCTTTGTAGGGTCCCTCGTCCTGCCTGTGAACTAAGTGAATGGTTTAATTCAGGTTTGGTCAGAAGCAAACTGCTGTACTTGATGGAATATATATTATATAGATTTTTTTTTTTTTTTTTTTTGAAATTTTGAATATTAAGTGATTTTGTATTGGGGGTAGGCTGAATTGTGACTTTTATTCTATGGAAGGTACACCATGATGCAGGATTAACTTGTGGTACTGTTGATTTTTTGAGTCTTTATAGTATAGTATGTAATTAAAGATTGAATATTACCTTGTCCGTGAGACCCATCAACTGGAACAGATTGGGAAAATCAATACCTCTATGAACTGTAATGTCAATAGGTCAAATTTCATCATAAGAATGAGGAATTTGATTCTTATCATAAATGCTGGTGTTGTTATATATAATTTGTACAAATTCATTGTTATTACTTGTCATAGGAAATCATACAGTGTTCTTTTTGCATCTAATCTATATTGTCCTCATGAACCATACATCTTTAGTTTGATGCTTAATATTTTCATTCCACCCTTTGAAGTATATGGCTAATAAATAATGACAATCAGGAGTATCAATGGAGAATGTTGCAATAGTGAAGGGAGACAAACTCATATTAAGGGGTTTGAAGTTCCATGGATATCATGGGGTGAAGCCAGAAGAAAGGAAGCTGGGTCAGAAGTTCTTGGTGGATGTTGATGCCTGGTTGGATCTTCAGCCAGCTGGTAAATCTGATTGCTTGTCAGATACTGTTAGTTATACTGATATTTACCGGTAAGCTAAAATTTACAATAACTTGAAATGTGATATGTCATTTGCATTCTCACATTTTGAATGTTTGCTTTGATGGGCAAAAGTTCATCTTAATTTTCATGGATTCTTAAACCATCTTCTTATTGATTCCCAGTAAATGTGAAAGTTTATGGCATAACTTGAGGCTGCATATGATTAATAGGCATCTAATAATGCAAACCTACATAATGTAGGCATTTTAATACCAATGATAATAATTGTGCTTTTTTATGAATCTTTTCATTCTGAGAACTATCTGTATGTTATGTATGCTCCTTTTATTGTTATTATTATTTTCCTGAATGTTATGTATGTTCTGTTTGATACATGATCCAATTTGATGGTTTGAATTGGTGAAATGAAATGCAGAATAGTTAAAGAAGTTGTGGAAGGGCCTGCACACAATCTTCTAGAGTCAGTGGCTCAACTCATTGCATCTACCACTTTCACAAAGCACCCCCAGATATCTGCTGTTCGTGTGGTAGTCGGAAAGCCTCATGTTGCAGTTCCTGGTTCTGTTGACTACTTGGGCGTTGAGATTCTCAGATACAGAAGTGTAGATGCATCAAACTGAACTTATTATTTGTACTTTTTTCTTTTTTCACCCAGCTGAACAGCTATGTTTTTTAAGCAAATACATTGGTTGCTATACATCCATAATGGTTCTTTGACTGATCTGCATTTCACCAATTTAAACAATCAAGATACTAAGAAATTAGAGTTTCCCATCCTTCCCTTTCCTCCCAAAAATTGCAAAGAGTCATAGTCTCATCTCCCTTGTTGACACTGCCATAAATGCTTGTTTATAGAATACAATGGCTTGGTTTTGTGTTTCAGACTTGGTAGAGGGTTTACATGTTTATAATTTTTCCCATGAAATATTGGGGGCAAGGAGCCCGAGTAGAAAGAGGTGTTGTAGTTGTGCATTACAAGGTGGTGAGAGTTCTGCAGAATCATGATATCATATGATGCTCAAGCTGAGGGTTTTCTCTTCTGAAACTGGTCAATAGAAGATGTATAAAGTGCACTGTGGTTATCCCTATTGTTTATGCACTTGGGGTTTGTTGTGGTGCATGATTCTTATGGAAAAAAACCCTTGAAGATTCAAGAGGGTATGTGTTTATCTGAGGATGGGGCGACATGGACTGGGACAGTGAGTTTGAAGGACTTGTTACTTGTTAGTTGTTACATAGGTTGAATGGTGCAAGTGTAGGGCGTTTGTGATATTGTAACAATCTCCACCTTGGAAAAATCCGAGTTTGAAGGTGTGGGAACTGAAAGATGTTGATATAAGTGATGTGGATTTGAAACAAGTGTAACTGGAGTGATCTCTAATGACATTCGTTCAGCACGAAATTTGTCATGTAACTGGCATTTCATGCTAATAGCATTCCACCCATTTGATTTGGATATAATTTGTTTGACTAATGAGAAGCAATTAAATCCCGCAACGTTTGTATTGGGAGGCTGGACTCTGGAGTACTTGTGTGACCATGTCGTTTGTGCTTCCCCCATGGCCAACACTTGCTCGTGAACGCACTTGAGAGGCAATTGAAAGTGCATGAGTTTATCTCTTCAATCACTCAGTTCTCTCTAATTTTTATTTATTTATTTGTCTTTTGTCAAGCGCAATACTCTCTAATTTTTAACTAAATATGAGATAAATTGCATTTTAAAAAATTCTATGGTCTTAAAATTCCCATGTAAACGTTGAACCACACAATGACTATTTGATTTTGAGTAGCTTGCACTTGGTGTGGACTTCGGCTACCATTGTTTTTTTTTTTTTTTTTTGCCTTCTGTTTTCCCAGTGTGTTTAGTACCACTACACTCTATTTGTCATGATCACCTTTTAATTGTACGAACTATTAATTTGATATGCAAAAACATATGCATACTGATGACACTGCTAGTATGGAGAGTTATCAATATCATTCACTTGAAAGGAACCATACAATAATTCTGATTGCCTGAGAGATATAAATTGGAAGTAAAAAGAGACGCATGTGGCAAAGGAACTTACATTCATGTGTTTTGAGGCAGTTGGCCAAGACAACCAAAAATAATAACTTACGGAATCAGTGACATGCCACTTAGATGCATTGGACATGCAGTCAAATGCTCTACCACTGAGCTACATTGGACATGTTGAGCACAGATGTAAGATGTGAATCAATCCGGATGTTGATTTTACGTTTATAAATGTACATCTTCAGAATAGTATGGAATAAACAATAAGGGTACATGTAAATACAAAGCTTGTACCAACAATTTATCGTCTTTGATTACTCCCAACAGACGATAAGATGGTACAACTATAACAATATATATACAGTAATCACAACTGTCCATCTTCTTTGCAACGAATTAATTATACGCACTTCACATTGACATCCAATGTAAAAACACATGAGAGATTGGCAATTCAATGAGCATTCAAGAAATTGAAGTGAACCCGTTCCTGTCAATGGCAGAGAAATATTTGGGAAAAGAAACATCAGTAAACATAAAATAAAGTTCCATTGATTCTGATGGATTATATGAAGATACAGAAATTATAACTATTTTTCAGTATTTTTTTTCTATATGATTTGCTATTGCAAACATGATATCATTGCTCTAAGACTCACAAGCTAGTATATGCAGGTACTGATCCAATGTGAGAGGTTTTGGACCGCCAAACCAATCAATCAAGAATATATTCTCAATTTCTAACTTGAAGAACTGGAAGCTGTGATCCTCAGGCCAGTCTGTCAACCATCCAAGGCATAAAAATAAAGGTCAGAAAAAGCGGATGAAAGCAGAAGTGTTGCTAATGCATCAATTCTTGTAAATACCTTTCATCTCTGCATGCTTTGAGAACAAGGCACTTTTAGCAAATTCTGCTTCTTTGGAGTTTTTATCCACTAACTTCAACTGAAACATCATAGAGGGAAAATGAAATCCAAGTTACTCAAAATTAAAAGTTGCCCAACTTTCTAATTTGAAGGTGAGATCAAGAACTTTATAGGGCAGTGAAGGAGCTTAAAGGGAAAAGGGCTGCAGAACCTCATTGGTAAGATAGCTTGGGCAGCTGTCATTTAGCACATTTGGATAGATCGCAATACTAGAATTCATAACGGAAAGATTTGATTTGAAGTTCATATAGTTCAAGTCATATGCAGAATATTAGAAATAGGCTGTGTAACCTATGCTTAGGAATATAAGAAACTCTATTCCAAAACAGGACGTTATGTAGCCTTTGGAAAAGTCCTTTCTCTGCTTCTGATAGTTGTTAGGTGTGCTGTTAAGCTTGTATGGTAGTGTGCAGCTTCCTGCTTAAGTCTTTGTTTTGTCACTAGGTGTTTTGTTATGATTGTCTTTGTTGTTTCTGATTTGCTGAATAGAATTCTGTTCACTCATATTAAGAGGGATGGTTTTTGGGGGGGTCGAAGTAAAAGGAGACTATTACCTAGTGTTGTTTCCATCATATGAAGACAATAATTATTTGTTGGTGTGGGTTACATATCCACCCTGGAGTGAAGGGATTAGGGCACTGTAATAGGCACCCCGAACCTAGTGTATACACTAGAAGTTATTCCTATTCCTAGGTAATCACTATTACAGTCTACCAAACATGCCCTTGAAGTATATTTGGTAGATTGTAATAGGTACTGTTATATAATTTTTATTACTATGATTTAGCTATTCAATAGTTTTGTTATTTTTTATTATAAAGAATCGTCATTCCTTATGAATGACTATTTTTTAAATAAGAATAATTATTCTTCTCTAAAATGACTATAATAGATATTCTTTAGTAAGTGCATTAATTTCTAAAATTAATATATTTCCAAATAAACAAACTTTCCATACGCACATACCAATTATGAAAATAAAAAATCATAAAAAAAATAACTAATCTCTCTTTCAAATTAAATATATATATATTTGGAAATATAATTATATGAATAAGATATTTTCTAAAATATATCTTAAATTTTATTCTAATGTTACAATTTAAATAATTTAATTTTTAAAATGCTTTTATTCCATTATTTTTAGGGTTCTATTCTTGTGTTGTCACCAAACAAATTAATAGTAATAAGTATTACATTACATCATCTTGTATTTATTGTAATACCTATTCCTATTCATATGTAATCACAATTACAGTTTATCAAACATGCTCTTAAATAGGATAATACTACAGCCACAAACTATTTTACAACATTTTTACAAAGTGATGTTGTAGCCAAATTTTTATCAATTTTCATTTAGGTCCACTATTAACATCACTTTTTCATTTACCAATAACCACTCACCACATCAGCAATTTATAAAAATTAAAAAATTAAAATTAAAAACTAAATTAAAAGATTTTGTATCTCTAGAATTACTCTTTAAAATGTCCAAACAATATAACTTAATTCTATTACATTCCTTTCTTTTCTTTTCCTTTCCATTATTTAAATACATTACATTCCTTTATAAATAATTCATTCAATTTCTCTATGAAATGTAAAAATTCAAAGTAATAGTTATAAGAGAATGAGAGAACTTTACTAGCAGTTTCAGTTTACAGTTTACAGCAAAAATGGAGGATGGATTATCCAAGTGGATTGAAACAAAAAGTCAAGGCAAAATATGTCTTGATTAATCACCTCCTTTATTCTGATCTACATATATAATTGAGCTCATAAAACCTCCACTAGAGGGAAGAGGCAGAAAACTTGGTTTTACTCTAGTATTGTTGAAGTTGAAGTCTTTTAGCTCATACAAGGCACTCTTTTGTTGTACAGGTTTTGTAGTCTATGGTCTCGACAAATTGTGTTCAAGGTATCTCTATCCCTATCCATGATTTACAGTGAAGCTGGAATTGGAAACTCAATAGTACACTGCTGTAATTATAGACTGTAAATGGTTAACCTTGATGTATCAGGATGCCCCCAGGACAAGAGAAATTTGTTTTCATTGCCGATCTTGAAGGATGGGGATATTCAAATAGTGACATCCGTGCATACCTTGGAGCTCTATCGATTTTGCAGGTTACATTACTAACAAACTCCCCAGATAAAAGATCTAGTACCCATTGAGAGAATCTGAGAAACTCAAATCTTTGACAGCTAAATACAACTTCTGTAATTATTAGGACTGAAAACATAGTGAGCATATATAAGCATAAAAGTCATTGCAATGAAACGATTACATTCAAATGGCTCATGACAGGCTGTTTCTAACTTTATGGGTAATGGCAGGACTTCTACCCAGAAAGATTAGGGAAGGTTTTTATCATCATATGAAGACCATTAACTAGTGTATATTTGTTGGTGAGCATATATTCCATCATATGAAGACCATTACCTAGTGTATATTTGTTGGTGTTGGGTCAAATGAGTTGAAAATATCACCCGAACCTGACCTGATCCAAGGCTTAAAATAAATTACAACCCAACCCACAAAAACCAACCCAAGGAGTAGAGTTGGGTCGGTTTCGTTAGGTTTGTGGGTTAGATTCACACTATATATATATTCAACAAACAAGTATCCAATAGCATGTAAAATTCAAAAAGAATTGGAGAAATTCAATAATCAAATCTCAAAGCACTGACCAATTGGTGTCATAGAAATTTACAAATTATTGCCATAAGAAATTAGAAGAACACACTACGATGATGTAGCAACAAAAAGATAAAAATTACACAACATCGTACCAATCACTATGACAATTGCATGTACAAAAAAGAAAAATTAATAAAAATTTGAGCAACTCGCAACTATTAACATACCTCATGGACTCTTTAGTAACAAGTATACTCTTGTGAGGCTTCACCTAAATCTGTTAGCATTGCCATTTCAACTAGAGCACCCTCAACTATTTGATTAGGCTTAAGAGATCAGCTGTTCTTCATTCTGCTTAAGCGTCTAACTCTAACTTTAGTCTATATCACCAAAACCAGATGGCTGTATCAAGTGATTCAAATGATGTTGACCAAATTTTCATCTGCTGCCAACAAACAAGTTGTCCTCAATTCTTTGAATGACACATAACTTTGACAGCCAACTAAAGTTGTTGATAAAACAGTCTTCAATCTTTTCTTCAACTAGCAACAAGAGTCAATCAGCCAATCAGCCGAATTGCAACTGTTGGTTATGCACTCTAACCTTATGAATGTACCGAAAAGGACATATCTATTTGCCTTTGGGGATTGACTACCAGTAATCTCCACAAGAACACAAACCATCTTCAAACCGGTGAAAACGGATTCGATCTCTCACAATTATCACTCTGCCTAATACTCTAGAAACCAGTTTTATCCAACAATGACAATCATGACAAATACGCAGGTTTTTCGAAACCCTAATATCTGTTCCAGGACTAGTTTTCAGGAGCCCATAGGCCAATGCCAACTTTTCACTATGACAATTCAAATTTTCCTCCTTTTCCTCTTCAGAGACATCCATCAAAACCAACCCTGTCACAGGGGTAAAACCCTCCAACTTGATCCGCCGGATCAACCCTTCCAACACTTTATATATTGCTTCTGTTTCAGGGTGTGACCGATCACCTGCCTTGAATCGGTGAATGACACCCTTGAACTCAACCCAACTCTTTCCACGATTTTTACGAATTCCTGTCTTTTTCATCATTTCTCTCACTCTCTCAGCACTATCCCATCTCCTTACAGAGCAATAGATATTAGAGAGCAACACATAGTCTCCACTCCTGAGACGGGATATATTTGCAATTGCAACCTCACCTAATTCTGGCTTCCCGTAAGTTCTACAAGCGCTAAGAAGTGCCCTCCATATAACAATATCTGGGTCGATTGGCATTGAGTCAATTATGGCATGAGCCTCTTCCAAAAGCCCCACTCTACCTAAGAGATCAACCATAGCTCCATAATGCTGAAGTTGTGGCTGAATCGAGTAACAACTTGTCATTAAATCAAAGTATTTGCGACCTTGTTCAACCAAACCACAGTGGCTACATGCCATTAAAATTCCAATGAAAGTTATTGAATCAGGTAAAACATGTTCATCCTCCATCTTTGAGAATATTGCAATTGCATCCAAACCAAGACCATGAATTGCTAGGCCATGGATCATTGCATTCCAAACAGACACATCATCGCGCCTCACACTCTCAAAAACTTGTTTAGCAGTTTGGATTGCACCACACTTGGAGTACATGTCTACCAGTGCAGAACTCAGAATAAAATTGAGTTCAATTTTTTTCTGAATCATTTGATCGTGTACCCAATGAGCATGATTAAGAGCTCCAAGCCGTGCACACCCAGTTAGTATAGAAGCAAATGTAAACGCATCCGGTTCAACATTTGAGCTCAGCATCTCCCTGAAGAATGTCAAAGCCTCCTCTAACCGTGCATTCTTAACATAACCCCCAATGACCGAGTTCCATGTCACCGTATCCCTTGTGGGCATTTTATCAAACACCTTCTTTGCAAAATTACATTCTCCAATCCTCATAAGACTTTCAATAACTATATTGACAGAGACCAAATCAAAATCCCAAGAAAAAATTTGATGAATAAGTCGACGAGCGAGATTGAGGCGATGACAGTGAGCATAAGTTGATATTAATATAGCTACAAGAGAAGGATAGGCTCCGTAGCCAAATTTGATTATTCTTGCATGGGTTTGAGTTGCGGTTGCGGAATTAAAGGAGTGTTTGCAGGCTTCAAGAACACGGTAGAGTGTTTGATGGTCTGAATGAAAGAATGGACAGAGGTAGATAAATCAATATGCAAATTCAAAGCTACGATAGCAAGTAGCAACAGAGTTTTACATTCTCTCCTCTTGTATGTAGTATTATAAAAGCCAAAAATAAAAGTACAGTGGAAGGAGAAAGAGAGCAAAGAGTAGTGAAGAGGAGAGGCGCCTAACCTTCGATGTTAGCAGCAGAATGGAAACAGAGAGAATTCCAGCTGAAGGTGAAGGTGAAGGTGAGGGTGATTGGACAACAAGTGAGCCTCTTTGCTCTCTGCATCATCACAATCGCCATCATTCACTCCTTTTACATTACATTACAAAACAATCTTCTCATTTCTGAGAACTGAGAAGAGATCATTACTCACTACTTCTTTCTAGTACTGCGCTCGACATTTACTTCTCGGCCTATATGTCTCCTTCTTCTCCACCTGCTTTGGCCCATATCCCAAATGTTATTACTTATACACACTATTCCTTTTGAGAAATGAGACCGCAACAACATTTTAACTATAAATTTTAAGTAAAAAATTGTTATTGTTAATACGAAAAAATAATTTTAATATTATATTTAAAATTGAAGTAATAACAACTAATCATTTATAATTTATTGTGAAAATATTGTGAAACTTTTTGAAAGATAATCAAGTATATGCATATGATACGTTTGATTTTGGATCCAATGTGGTCTTCTTGTGCTGCAATCACACATCAAGAAATTAATTATGCCAAAAGTAAGTTTAAGGTACCATTTCTTTTTCTTTTTTTCGAGTGAGATATAGTTTTATTTCAAAGTGGATGTTTACAAAATTTTGAGGAACAAGAAAATTAAAAATGAGAAACAATTAAATAAAGGTCGAAATATTAGAATATTTTAACTTGAAAACTATATATCTTTCAAATTTTCATATTTGGACATTTATTCTTACTAACTCTTTTATTGTATATCGTCTATATACATCATTCATTTCACTTTTTAAATATAAATATTGTATGTGAAATTGTCGATGTTATGTCTTATGTGTCCATTCTGTATAGTGTACATCGATGAGTGTGAAAGAACAATTACTTTTTTATTTAATGCAAAGTTGAGAGAGAGAGATAGAGAGAGAGAGATCATGGATTTTGTGGGGTATAAGAAGAGAATACAAAGGCACAGGGGCGGCGCTATTCTATATTCAGGGGGTTAAAATGAACCCCCTGACTTCCCAACAAAAAATAATAATAATATATATAAATCTTTTTTTTTGTTAGTTTAATATTTTAATTTATTTTTAAAAATATTTTTGGACACTCAGACTTAAATTTTGCACCCCCTTATTACAAATATTTCTAACTCTAAAAGTAAATAGTCAATGTTTGTGAATTGTAAGTATCATTCTTTTTTATAAATTTATATTATGTGTGTGAGAGTATGTCTAATATTAATTGTGTGCATTACTTTTTGTTATAATGTTATTTGTGTGAATTATAATGTGTGTGGACGTTTGTGTGTACAATATAAATATAATATAAATTTATATAATTAAGAAATAGAGATGGTTTGTTGTTACATGTGTGTGTATTGTTATCATGTTATGATAACTTTTTGTTATAAAGTTAGTAAAACTTAAGAAAAAAAATTGTAAAACTAATGATTGTCTAAGCATTTGACTAGTTAAGTAGACACAAAGTGTATAAGTTTATATATGAATGAGTGTGATTGTGTGCGTCGATAATTAATACGAAGCTAATGAGTTTAGTTTAGTCATTTAGTTTAAAATATTTTATAAAAACAATAACAAATAAATAATAACAATTACATAAAAATAAAAATTTTAGATAAACTTAACAAAATAAAATAATCATAGCGTCGTAGCCTCATAGATACCCACATTGACAAAAAATACTCATAATGAACTATCATATAATAATTTAAAATTTGAAAACTTGTAAAAGAAAATTGTAAAACTTCATATAATAATTTTTTTTTTTGTCAATAATTTGATATATTTAAGTTTTTTTTATTAAAATTTTTTAATAACCCCCCTAAACAAAATTCCTAGAACCACACAATAAATACTATATGGCTGTTATACCATACGGAGCCTTAATTTTTGGAGTGCTTACTGCCATCGTAGTTGGGATTGTTGTGATCAATCCGCTAGATCAATCTTCCTGAGAGCTTCCATCAAATTAATATCCTCAATCAAATATATTCCCACGTACTGGTATTTTATTTAAAGAACACTAAAAAACTGAGTCTTGTAATGCAATAGCAAGACAAGTTATATATAAAATATTTTAGAAATAAGATTTTAAAAATAACAAATATTAATAAGTACCATGCGGTTGGACTAATATAAGTTTCAATTAATAAAAAAATTAAGTAAATAAAAAAAATGACATAAAAGTAATTCTACAATTTATTTTAATATTTTTTTTCTTTATGAAATTGATCCCACAATTTATAAAGTTGAAAAAAAGTGCAGTTTTAAACTGTCATATCATATACGACCACTAAAAAGTATAACAAGAATGGTTTCTAAACATAATTATTAGAACCGCTAGCTGTTAATGCATAACTCGGCCTCTTGGAATGAAGGCTTCGGCCTTTGTACAAGTGTTGGATTTGGGCCAATCTCCCAAAGATCCTCTGCCACCATAATTCGTGTCTCTTTCTTACGTACTTATTGGGCAATTGGGGTGAGCATTCTTTTGTTTATTTAAAGAATGTGTTATGCAAAAATGGCCTTTTATCACTGTTTTTCAAAAGAAAAATTAGCAATATATCACTGTTTTGAAATTTAAAATTTTGAATTTGTAAAATTTGAATTTATCGTGAAACTCGAGTTTCAAAAATTCGAATTCTTAAAAAAAATGTACTTAGAAAATTTTAATGGTATTCGAGTTATCATTGTTTCCCAAAAAAATTAACAACATATCACTGTTTTGAAATTTAAAATTTGAATTTGTAAAACTCGAATTCTTAGAAAAATTATACTTGGAAAAATTTTGAAAATTTTTTTTCATGATACTCGAATTCCATAAAAAACTCGATTTCACCACACTTAAATATCTAAAAAATAGTAAATTCTTATATATTTTCTCAAAACAGTAATAGATTACAACATAATTTTAAAAAATTTGCTATTTAGCTATTTTTGCCGTGATATGCAACCTCAATAGGAAACAGGAAAATAAGAACTCGTTTTGTACCGAATCATTTGAAAAACTCGATGGAAGGACATTAAAAGAATGCAAATCTTCAAACAACAAATGAATGAATGAAATGATAAAGCTCGGTGGGTGGGTGGGTGGGGGTGAATTTAATCAATGAATGAAATGATAATAGAGGAGAGCAAAGCAAACGCAATGAACCGAAAGGACAAACAAAGTAAAAGGAAAAGTACTGTTCATGTAAGCCAAAGCCAGGCTAAAGCCTGAACCTGAACTTGAGGCTGAGGCGTGAGCAACTGACACATGCAGATGCAGTGAGTCAAGGACATGGAGAGACGAACTGTAAGCATCCAACAGGGTCTTGACGTGTCAAGATTTCATTGGCTTCAGTAGTACGTTTGGTTGACCAGAGTTTAATTATTCTGAAAAGAAGATAAAGCCATTATAATAAAGTGTTTTTGCAAACTTTAAGGGGTGTTTGAGTGGGGTATTAAAATTGCTATCTAAACAACATATGTATTTTTATAATATTTTTTCGCCACATATATTTTTAAAAAATTTAAACAACATTACTAAGAAAATATTACCAAACGGATCTGTATTTCTCTTTTTGGTTCAATAATATTAGGTCATTCATCGGATGGTTCATAACGTGTTCTTGCTTTGCACAAGACTTGCAGTGCCATTGGAACCATGACATGTGCCAGAACACAGAAGGTGTTCAATATTGTCAGCCATCACATCATGTGGGTAATAACTAATAAGAATGAAGAAGAGTGCAGAGAGAGAGAGAGAGAGAAGCACCTGATTGTCACACCATAATCTCAAAAGTTATGGATTACCAAAGGGTAGGGCCGTAGGGGTGTCTTTGAAAGTACAAAATTCAGCCTTTTTCAGACCAGCTTAGGCAAACCGACTACCGCTGAACACTTGACAGTTTCTGTACTTCCCTGCAACCTTTTTTTTTTTTACGTTGCCAAGGAATAGTATTACTTAAATGCTTCTCATTTTATATGACCAAGTTACCCCCTTTTCTTGCTTTCCTTAATTAATGAAGCCCACTGTTTCAGAAATTTTCTGCCAATGTAAATTATGTAATGACTCTTTTTGGGCTTTTATTTGCCAATAAGACTTCATTAAACAGACACAGGAGATTAATAGATTACCATCTATTGCGCAAACACCATTAGTATGTATCCTCAAACAATCTTATAACACAAACATTCTTTCCTTCTCAATGTTGATAGTCAACTTCCTATTATGTCTGAGCCATATGCCCAACAAGTTAATTTTTTTCCGTAATACCCAAATAATCAAACATCAAATAATTAGCCTTTCTTTATAAATCATTTTCCATATTATTGTTCGAATTTTCAATTTATTGTCCTTTTAAAAGGCTTAAGCAAAGGACAAGAGAGGTACGTACACTAAAATATTATGAGTGGCAATAATATGTCTAACTTGAGATCTTTGTCTTTTTGGCAGTATATATGCTTTGGCATTTGCCTCAAACAATTCAAAATAGAAAGATCTACCAATTTTACACATTAAATCTCTAAAATTACTCACATCAATCAAGTTAAAAATATGTAAATTTATAAAAATTTTACATTATTGTATAAATTTACACTGACATTATTTACTTTATATATAGTTTTTTATTCTTTCTTTACATACCTGAGGGTAAAAAAAGAGAGTGGATGGTGGTTATTACGTGAAGAAAGAGAAATAATTAAAAAAAATAAGAAAAATTAATGTTTTAATGTAATATAATGTGAAAATAAATAATATAATATAAAGTGTTTTAAAAAGTGAATATGTAAAATAGAAAATGTAGGTTTTTTTGCTAAATAGATGGAATTTTTTGCACTAGTAATGTGAATGGTCTTAGCTTTCAATTTTTTATTTAATTTCTTTCCTTACGTTTTTTTTAAATAAGGTTTTTTTTTTTTTTTTTTTTTACACAAATAAGCTATGAAAAGAAATTCCTTACAATAAAGTAAGGCAGTATAAGCATTTGTATTGGGTGTTGTAACACCTAGTTGCTCTTTTACAATCTCAAAACATTAAAAACCCACCTTATCTGGATATGTATATCCAAATTTTATAAGAATTCAGTGTAGCAAGTTGTAAAGATTTTTTTTAATGCGCTAATATTGTCTCTCTCCATATAATTTTATGAATAATCTCTCTCCCCTCTTCATTTTTTAATATTACTTTATTATGTAATAAATATTATTTTAATAGGTTGGATGTAAAAATAAAAACTATAATATTAGGTGTATTGTAAAATGAATTGGTATATTAAATAAAATAGGTTTTTAGATGATAAAATAACAACTCTTATGCAAATCTGAGTGTGAATGCTCGGCAATGCTTTTTTTCATAGAGAATGTTCCACACTGTATTTTTATAAACTAAAAACATGTTTAAAAACAGACAGTGACCATGCGAAAGAAGGGAAAATATGTTATGAGATTTAAAAAATAACTTCTACCAAAAAGAATTTTAAAAAATGGGTTGTTTTACCTGTCATCTTGAGGTCTACGTTAAGAATAATTTTTTTGGCAATTTTTGATAATAACAATAGTTTCTTTTGGTAGTTTTTAGCAATTTTTTTACAATGTTTTTTTTTTTTTTTAAGTGTGACTCATATAGAAAAATTTTAACAAACACCACACGATGCTTGATACAGGAAAATCTTAACAAGCACCCGCATGGTGATGGTTAACATTTTCCTTAAAAAATAACTAAACATAATGAATAAAGAAAAACAACACTGACAGGGGCAAACTTTTTTGTGTTTCGGGAAGTCTAGCCAAAGAGTGAATCGAGACATTCTGAATCTCTGACTAGTTTCATTTGGACTATCAACTTTCAAAGTCCATAAAATTCAAAACAACTTTCTTCTTTTCCCAGTGATAAAAAAAGTGATGAAGACCGCAAATGACAAATACTCCTAGTAGAGAGAAGTCAGGAAAAGGGGCAAAGGGGCAGTTTGGGAAACCCAAAAGAGAACTGTCCATATAGAAAGCAACAGCTTGCCACCTCTGCAAAACAGTTCTCAGTTCTCTCACAAAGAGACACAGAGAGAGAGAGAGAGAGAGAGAGTCAGAATTTAATAAGCTGTGGACTGTGCGAAGGTTTGTTTGAAGCTTCATTGATGGATCCCGACCCCTTCACGGCGAGTTTGTTCAAGTGGGACCCGCGAGGAGTTGTCCCAGCTGCAACAAACCGGTTGCTGGAAGCGGTGGCGCCACCACAAGCAGCAGCAGTGTACTCGGTGAGGCCAAGGGAGCTGGGAGGGCTTGAGGAGTTGTTCCAAGCTTATGGGATCAGATACTACACAGCGGCGAGGATAGCAGAGCTTGGGTTCACGGTGAATACTCTGGTGGACATGAAGGATAACGAGCTGGACGACATGATGAACAGCCTCTCTCAGATATTCAGGTGGGACCTCCTCGTCGGAGAGAGGTACGGTATTAAAGCTGCAGTTAGGGCCGAACGCAGACGCCTCGATGAGGAGGAATCTCGCCGCCGCCACCTCCTCTCCCCCGACACCACTACCAACACCCTCGATGCTCTCTCCCAAGAAGGTGATCTATACATTCCATTTCCTCTTATCAACTTTGTTCAATTCCTTTACTTTTCAACTCCTCTTTTTTTTCTTGAACATAAGAATTTGGAAAACAAATAAAGATAGCATCAATTTTACATTTTTACTTTAAAAAAAATTATTCATCAACAACAACAACAACAACTTACAAACCTACGCTTTTCTTTTCTCGAAAAAAAAAAAAAAAAAAAACCTACGCTAGCTTTTCAATTAATTTGATTGACGTATCATGCCAAAATTATAATAAATAATTTTTTTTTCATAGTTTTTATTATTATTTATTATTGTGTGCTTTCAATGTCAACAGACCAGTATTCAAAGTAGTAAAATATGTAGTATTAAATGTAACATCAGTCCAAGAATTTTGAGTTCAATGTCACCAGATCCAAAGAAAATATACAAACAGGCAAAAATTGTAGAAGTTATAGATTTAGTCTAAGAATTTTGACTTTAATATCACAACATCCAGAGAAAATTATTGATGCAATAAGTTCCTCGATCGGTTCAAAGTTCATGCAACTTCTTCGTAAAGGAACTGTTTGAATGATATCCATCATTTTATTTTATTTTTTTTGGAGAAAGAATGATATCCATCTTGATTCCGCTAGCTAACAAGTGTCAATACTCAATAGTCAACACTTTCCGCTTTTTCCATGAATAATTCAGACATACACTGCTATATTAGTGCTCTGCTCACTATTAGACTTTAGTGATATTTTAATTATTGGTTTGCAACACGTGAGGGTTTGTTAGTTATGATGAAAACATATTTATATATGTATCATGCATGGCATGGACAGGGCTGTCGGAAGAGCCGGTGCAACAGGAAAAGGAAGCGGTGGGAAGCGGTGGAGGTGGGACGTGGGAGGCGGTGGCTGGGGGCGGAAGGAGGAAACAGCGGCGGAGGAAGGGTCAAAGGAAAGTGGTGGACGTTGATCATGATGACAATGAGTTGGGTGCAGATCATGACGATGACATGAATGGTAATGTTGGAAGTGAGAGACAGCGAGAGCACCCCTTCATTGTGACTGAGCCCGGCGAGGTTGCACGCGGAAAGAAGAACGGCCTTGATTACCTTTTCCATCTCTACGAGCAGTGCCGTGATTTCTTGATCCAGGTCCAGAACATTGCCAAGGAGCGCGGTGAAAAATGCCCCACCAAGGTAATGGTAGTATATTTCATTCTTATATTAATTATTATTAGCTGATCACCAACCATTCCAAACCAATAACCATAGTCTAGCTCCATCTCTACCTTCTTCTTCATCAACCTTCAAGCTTTTAGGTTAACTTTAACTTGCATCTGGACGGTCCAGATACGACACTTGATTTCCCCTTTGGGTCCACTTATTATAGTTATAAAGGTACTGTTGCATTGTACATGTTCAATATATCTCTTGCGGTCGCGCTAGCTAGGTGCAGTGGTGCACCGTCGAACCACTCCATATATAACTCGTGATTCCTGTCAGCTGGTACATAGGCTGGTGTATCTGTCAAATGGGGCAATGAAATGTGGGCTAGCTAGCTGAAGATTCCGAGGGGATGCTTTAATAATTTCGTGTCTTATTTTGACAGTCCTTACTGCATGGTGGCATGTCCTTCTTTCGACAGCTGCTGATTTTTATTCGTACCATGCGATAGTAAACCTCTCTATTACATCCCGGTTTCTAAGGTGTATCCTTTGCTGCCTTCTTCTTTTTTTTGTCCCCCTAAGTACGGCATTTATATATAACCTTCTTGCGTGGTCTCGATTTTATTCATGAATTTGATCTACCAAAACTGGAATCAGGATTCTCTTCATACTTTTGATTGTGGCATCACATACTTTTTTTTTTCCTTTGTCTGTCTTAGCTCGCAAGGGCCAAAGAGGATCTCTTCATTTGAAATTATAGTTCTTTTCAAACACCACCTTCCTAGAACTTTGGCATCACTTTCATACCGTATTTTCTCTCTATTCTCAAAAGTAATGTCCACATGTCTATTGTCACCCATTTTAACACCCAAATTAGGACGACTTTTCACATTTTAGACCTCTATTGTTTTATGGTTGATTATATACGTGTATATGTAAGCGAGAGTAAAAAAGTGTGTAAATTTTGGTATATATACCATATTATTTATTAATATATTGATTAAATTATACTCTTGAGTCTAAAATTTAGGCTTGTTTTAATTTTTATCCTTTATGTTTGATATTGTTTTTATATTGATTATATTTATTTCTATTAGTAATCTAATCCTTAAGTGTTAGATAAATATAATCCAATAAGACAGGTTAATCATATATGTTTTTTTTTGGATGAAAATATGAGTTCACTTTTGTTAGTAATATAATCGATTAGTGTCAAATAAATATCACCCGGTCATATAAGTCAATTTATGTTAGTAATTTGACTATTAAATGTCGAGTAATTGCTATCCATTAAAATACCTCACTTATATAATATCAAATGTTACAAAATTGAATCAAATGTGAAGAATTAAAATAAAATTTTGAAACATAGAGAGCCAAAAGTATAGTTTAAGTTTTAATATTAAATAATATAAATCTAAAGATTTATATAATATCATATCATTTACAATTTTATAATGAACAACACTATTACATGGTTAATTTAAGAAATAAAATATTAACCCTCTTTCACATGAGAGAAAGAGATACCATTTCTCATTATCAACTTAAATACTAGGAAAAATAAGTCTTCACTTGAATATATATACAACGAGATGATGTGATTGTGATAATTAACCTGGTAACTGGTAACTGGTATAAGGTTACTGATCTGTGATGTACATATATGTCGCATACGTACAGGTGACAAACCAAGTGTTTAGGTTTGCGAAGAAGGCTGGAGCGAGCTACATTAACAAGCCTAAAATGCGACACTACGTGCATTGTTATGCCCTCCACTGCCTTGACGAGGAAGCGTCCAATGCACTGAGAAGAGGTTTCAAGGAAAGAGGGGAAAACGTTGGGGCTTGGAGACAGGCATGCTATAAGCCTCTGGTGGCCATAGCAGCACGCCAAGGTTGGGACATTGACGCCATTTTCAATGCACATCCCCGTCTATCCGTTTGGTATGTACCGACCAAACTTCGTCAACTTTGTCATGCTGAGCGAAACCATGCCACAGCTTCAAGCTCTGTTTCTGGTGGGGCTGACCACATGCCCTTCTGAAATACAAGGCGTCATCAGGTGCACTGACTACTATATGTTCTGTGAGATAGAGAGAGTTCAAGGAACCCGGTCGTATTAAATATTGTTCGTGGGTCTCTAGAGGAAAATTTGTATTTCTATGACTGTACTAAATGATGACAGTCTGGTCATGTGAACTATTCCTATTGCTTTGTTATGTTTGATATCGTACTTTAACATTTTATATTCTACGTACCAATTATACCAATTACCAAAAAACAAATAATTTTATCTGTTTTTTGGTTAGTATTAGGTCTCTAATTTAATGATGATGTTATAACTTAATAGCTAAAGTTGTCAGTGCTTTAGCAGTGTAAATCTCATCATTTAATCTGAAGCTTAAAGCATGCTACTGCTAATGAGAATTATGAGACCATGAGAGGCAGCCACTGATCCTGGAAAAATGGAAAATATTCGCGACACGCTATATTTATGATTTTCTGATGATTTGTAGTTCATAGTTAGGACATCTTATTTCTGAATGAATGATGTGAGGTTGCAAGTATTAGAGACACGGAAAATTAGTGGATAGTCTGGGACCAATGCTCCTGCACTACACAATAATTATTCTAGTGTCTCTATAAATTAAGGTTGTTGTGATGAAATAAAGGTTAAACAATTACACGGTAACAAAATAAAACAAAAATAAGGCACTGATGACATATATGGGCTTGAGATTATATATATGAGTGATAGAAAATGAATGCTTAGAGCACTCACAGCAATAGTGCTAAATAGTTATATTGCTAAAAATATAGCAATTTAACACCACTAATTACAAAAATAGAACTACAACAATAAAGGTAAAGCTAAAAAATTTATTTTCTCAACTACAGTGCACATCTAAATAGATGTGTACTGTAGCTCAAAGGCAAAATATATATATATATATATATTAATTGGTTTCTCTCTCTTCTTTTATTAAATTAAGTTTTTCTCTCCCCTTCTTTCTTTTTCACATTCACTCTTTCTTCTTCCCCAAACCAAACCCAGCACTTCTCCCTTTCAAATTTTTTTTTTTTTGTTCCTTTCTCCAGCCATTTTTTCTCTATTTTTTCTTTCTACTTCACCTTTCTTCTTCACTGAACCCAGCCCTTCTCTTCTCCACCTTCATTTTTTTTTATTTCTTTCTTCCTCCAATTCCTCACCACTCCTTAGCCATTGCCCGCCAAGCCACTAGCGACCCAAGTCCTAAGCCGTTGCCGACACAAGTCCCAAGCCGCCAGCGACCCAAGCCTGGTGTTGGTGGTGGTTTTTTTTTTTTTTTAATTAGAGTTGTGGGTGGTGGTGGTGGTGGGTTGTTGATTGGGTTGTGTTTGTGGTCTGTGTTCGTGGTGGTGGTGGGTTGTCCCAAGCCATTACTGTGGGCGGTTATTGTTGGTTGTGGCGGTGGTGTGGGTTTTTTTTTGTTGGTTGTCCCTGGGTTTTTTTGTTGCTGGATTTGTGAGTTTGCTGAATTTTGGTTATTTTTATGTGTGATTTTGGTTGGTTTTTGAGATGATTTTGTTGCAAATTTGATGGATTTAGGTTGTGTTAATGGTGGCCTGTGGACAGTGGAGGTGGTTGTGGGTGGCGGTGGAGGTGGTTGGGGTTTTGGGTTTGCTTATTGTTCTTCAGAATCTTCAATGATCGGTTTGTGGTGTTTTTTTTTTTGGCAGTGGCGGTGTATTATTTTATTGTAGTAGATATATTTTTTTATTTTGATATATATATTATTTTATTGTGTTGAAAACTAAAATAGATCTACTGCTGCCGAATGTTTTTGGTAAAATAGATAAAGTGACTTTTTGTAGTGCCAAAAGGGTAAAAAAATAGTTCCACTGCTGTGGATGCTAGAAGCTCTCCTTCCTCAATGTATGGCGTTCTTTTTGTCTTAAGATTGGTTTGAGAGTTGCCTCTCCGTCCTTTTTAGGCTTGGGGAAGGTGTCTTTGTGGGGGATTCAAACCCTCTCCCCCACCCCCCTCCCCGAGAAGGATGGGTCGAGTGAAGGCTTCTAAGAGCACTAGCATCGGAGTATAAACACTCCATAGTTGCTATTTTACAATCAAAACAATAAAAAGCATGCTCCATCCGGATACGAGAATCCTATACATTTTAGAACATGAGAACAGTTGGTTCTTATATATAGAACCTATTGTTCACTTGCATGTAAAACAAATACTATTATTTTAATTGAAAAATCTGATCTTCTCTCTCTTCGTTCACCTCATCTCACTTATTTCATCTCAATCACTTCTCTCCCTCTCTCTCTCTCTCTCTCTCTCTCTCTCTCTCTCTCTCTCTCTCTCTCTCTCTCTCTCTCTCTCTCTCTCTCTCTCTCTCTCTCAATTGCAAAAGCTCCATGCTCTTTCTATGTCGCTCAATCACACTCTTTCTCTCTACCTTTTTTTTTCTCTTCAAGATTCAGATTGGCTTTGGGTGGCTTCGTGGGAGTGATGCATTTTATTGAAGCGTTCAAGCGTGTTCCTTCTTGACCTCATGCTTTTTGGCTTCAACTTCCTTGTTGCGGCATTGAGGGAGCTGGCGCTATTGCTGGAACCTCCACTTAGGGTAGGCGTGGGTGGGTGGTTTGCTTGCCTGGGTTTTTGTGGGTCTTGTGGGTTTTAATTTTGGATTTTAGTTTGGTGTTACAATGGTGGGTTTGGTTTGGTGTTTTAATGGAGTTTGAGAGGTGGTGGTGGTGGTGGTGTTGTTTGGTGTTTCTGGGTGGTTGGTTCGGTGGTGTTGGTGTGTAGAGACAGATGAAGTGATGGAGGAGATAATAATTTTTAATATTTTTTGTTGATATATTTTATATTATTTTAATGAGTTGTTTGTAAAAATAGAAACTGAGATATTGGAAGAGTTGTAAAATGAAATATTAAAATAGATAAAGCAGGTTTTTAGGTTCTAAAATAGAACTTTTTAGCATCCATGCTTAATACAAGTTCTAATCCATTCTATACTCTCTTTTTTTTCTTTTTTCTTTCTTTTTTGTCAGGATGAGGGTATAGGTTAGGACATCATCCTTCTTCTTTTTTTTCTTTTTTTTTTATGAAGGTTAGGAGGACATCATCCTATGCTACTTCCACTATTCGGATACATCATCTTTGTGGACTTCTCATGGTTGCTGGGCTACTTCCCCATATATATAATGTTAGATTTTAAGACGAAAATTAAGATACCCATAGGCCAATAGCCATGATAATGTACTCAAATTTTGTTATCATAAATTTGAATAAGCACAACTTAACAAAAATTTCCCCTTAAAGTTCCCCACGTACTCATCCCTGAAATGAAGTATATGTAAATTGCTTCTTTGTTAAGCAAATTTCTTCTCTAAGACCATTACAGAGAGAGAGTTCAAGGAAACCGGTCATATTAAATATTGTACGTAGGTCTCTAGAGAAAAATTTGTACTTCTATGACTGTACTAAATGATGACAGTCTGGTCATGTGAACTATTCCTATTGCTTTGTTATGTTTGATATCGTATTTTTACATTTTATATTCTACGTACCAATTATACCAATTACCAAAAGACAAAATTTTATCTGTTTTTTGGTTAGTATTAGGTCTCTAATTTAATGATGATGTTATAACTCAATAACTAAAGTTGTCGGTGCTTTAGCTGTGTAAATCTCATCATTTAATCTGAAGCTTAAAGCATGCTACTGCTAATGAGAATTATGAGACCATGAGAGGCAGCCACTGATCCTGGAAAAATGGAAAATATTCGCCACACGCTATATTTATGATTTTCTGATGATTCGTAGTTCATAGTTAGGACATCTTTTTTCTAACTGAATGATGTGAGGTTGCAAGTCTTAATTAGTGACACCGAAAATTATTGGATAGTCTTGGAGCAATGCTCCTGGACTACACAATAATCATTCTAGTGACTCTATAAAAGAAGGTTGTTGTAAAGAAATAAAGGTTAAACAATTACACGGTAACAAAAAAAAATAAATAAATAAGGCACTGACATGGGCTTGAGATGAAAAATATGGAATATATATATATATATATATATATATTCTATTGGGTATAAATGTACTCATGAATACAATATATTTATAAGATTTTGTTAAGAACCACATAAAATCCATGAATTACGATCCAGTTTTAGAATGTGATACAAAATGAATGCTTAAGAAGCTCTCCTTCCTCGATGTATATATGGCATTCTTATTGTCTTAAGTTTGGTTTGAGAGTTGCCTCTCCCTCCTTTTTAGGCTTGTGGGGGATTCAAACCCCTCGCCCAGGAAGGATGGGTTGAGTGAAGGCTCCTAAGTCCTAACCCATTCTACCTCTTTTTTTTTGTCAGGATGAGGGTATAGGTTAGGACATCATCCAATACTACTTCCACTATTAGGATAGCTAGGGCATTCAGCGTTTAATACATCATCTTTGTGGACTTTTCATGGTTGCTGGGCTACACCCCCATATATATAATGTTAGATTTTAAGACGAAAATTAAGATACCCATAGCCATAATAATGTGCTCAAATTTTGTTATCACAAATTTTCTTCTCGTACTTGTTACTAACAAAAAATCTCTCTTATGATAGTGTGGACTTAGCTAGGATTGGAGAAGTTTTGGCTTGACCACACCAATATCTACCTTGAGCTTTCTCATATTTGGTCTTGTAGGTCTTTCAAAGTCCAAATATGTGATAATATATCTTTAAAGGAAAATATCCTCTGACATTCATTTACATCTATTATTTTACATCAAACATTCATAATTGATGCGAAAATGTTAACATCAATTGTGGATTGAAAAAAAAAGTGTATCATTGTCCAAATCTTGAACATCATCAAACTCATGAGAGTGTATCAAATGTGAAAGGTACTAATTTTTTAAATGGTACCAAAAGGTTGAGATTAAAAGTTAAAAGAATAGAAAATTTTTGTTAGCGGAATTAGAGGTATTGTATTGCATTGCATCACTTGCTGGATGTCAATCCAGATATAAATTTTGGGCTTTTGTCTGGTGGTGAATTGTCTTGGATTCTATCGACCCAAGGTCTAGGCCCAGTTAAGCACAAAAAAGCCCATTGTTAAAAAGGGCCGCTGAGTAAACACTCCAGAGTTAGTCGGTTTGTTGGAAATGAGTTGAAATTCAAATTGAAATGTGAAAAAGGCGCGGTAGCGGCAGGAGAAGGAGAAGGAGAAGGAGAAGAGAGAATGAGAAGGAGATCGATGCATGCCCGTGGGCATGAGCGTGAGCGTGAATCGCTAAAATTGAAGATGAGGAGTATGGTGGATCGGCATGAACAAATGAAGCGCGCATTCACGGAGCTCAAGTCTCAGATCAGTATCGGTTTGCTTGAAGCTGAAGACGTCTTCGCCTCTTTAGCCATTCCTTTGACGAAGCTCGTTGGTCTCAAAACCATGGAGATGGCCAATGAAGGCCGTTTCACCACCATCATCCTCAACAACCACTTCCATCATCAGGTACTTAGGTTTTCCTTTTACTTGATTTGATCCATTGATTGAATTTCTGCGTTTGCTTAATTCCTTTTATCAGAATTCGAATCATCCAGTTCCAACTCATGATAATAACCGCGAAGAAATCCCCGTCGCTGCTAAAGCCGCCATGGCTACCGGCAAGCAACTCTTGGAGAAGCAACAAACGCAATTCGTCCAGCTCCTCCATCTCCTTAAGCAAATTGAATCCAAGGTCAATTCTCGCCGCAACAACCTCGCGGAGACCATCGCCGACCACCGCGCCTCCCTCCGTAGCTTCTTCCAGCGAACCATTGCCAATTTATCAAACACCTTCCGCTCCTCTCCGCGCCACCACGCTGACGACACTATTGAAATCGCCCTCAAGCTCCTCTTACCCGCCTTCAAGAACGTCGACGCGGCGTTAGGCTCGGTGGAGAGTGGCGTGGAGGACCTTATGGACGACCTGGCTGAGCAAATGTGTGATCCAATGGTGGAGTATGTGAAGGGGCTTAGGGATGATATGAAGAACGGGACGTGTGTGCGGTTGTTGTCACTGGTGAAGGAAATGGAAAGAGTTATATATGATGGAAGGGTTCAATTGGAGGAGGCCAAGTACAAACAGAGAGCAGCGGAAGAGACCAAAACTGAGGCTTTGAATAGGCTAACAGAATCTCAACAAAGAGTCAACAAAATGAAGGAGTGCCTTGGCTTGCTCTCGCTCGCACAAGCTCAATCACAACACAAAAATGGATCTATGCAACCTGTTGCTGCACATAAGGTGATCTGATTAATGATTATCAGAGTATTAATAGCTTTATGGCCCTAATTTGTCCATGACACTGAATTGATTGCATGTCCATGTGATTTTTTTTTTTTACCGCATGTTAGATTAAATGATTCAATTCACTATTTCATAACAGCTTAAGCTTTTTGCATAATCAGAAATTTATCATGGTATCACAGCAGGAGCACATAAAGGGGGGGTGTTAGATTAAATTCATCATTTCCTAAGAGTCTAAGCTTTTGGGATAAATAGTAATTTACTGATACAAAATGTGCAAATTCAGAAGGACATGATCTCTGGTTAATATCTACTGCAATCATGGTTGTTCTCTATTTTCTCGTATTTAGTTATTTTTGGTAGTGCATATTCTAAAATTGTTGTCCTTGTGGTTGCTAGTGGATTAATTGATGCATAAGTTCCATGAGATCCTGTATAAAAGGAATGCTACTTAAATTAAGCTTGGTTAGTTATTTGCTATTCTGGCATTTGTTTCCAAAACATGGTTGTGGGGATCATAAAAGCTTAATGCAAGCTGCCTGTGGTGTAAGATGGTGGATGAGTTTCGTTTCTCTGGTTTTATTCCCTAGCATGCATTCATCACTTAGTTGCTATCGACTATCGAGTACTGATTGGTCACTGGAGAAGCTACAGCATGGTAAGTTGTGATATAAAGGGCATCCAATATGTGTTTTTTGTAGATGCAGATTATGGACAAGGGATTGTGTTTATTTTGAGTGTTTTATCACAAAACACCAGAATCAGTTGCTGATGAAATGTTTATTTGTTTGGCATATTGGTAGTTGGGAAACTTAATTAAATTGGGCTATCAACAATCTAAATGGTGCTGGGTCAAACCATACAATGTGTAAATTGGCTTGGGAAGCAACCATCTACTATATTTGGAGGGATATGAATGAAAGAAAGTCATAATGGAAAGAGTTATAAGTGAAGAGGAGATGCTGAAATCCATTATGGGTGGCAGCGAAAAAACTGATGAAAATTTCCATTCTGAATCGTGCCTATTGATGCTTATGGACAAATTCCTTTTTTATTCTAGCATGATTGCTTGTCTTTACAATTTCTTGGTTTTTTGGTCTATTAGTAGTAGAGGTAGAACCGTAGAAGTTGACTTCTGCAGACACTAGTTCATTGGAAAGATTGCTATGAATTAGTTGTGATATGCTATTGGTGGTTTAGGAGAGGTAAGTTTCAGATGTGCTTAGTTGTGGCAAGCTAGGAAGTTTGAGTGGGAAATCTCAAATCTAACTAACTGTTAGTCTACTAGTTTTGAGGTTTCCTATCTGGTTTGAATAATATTTTGCTTTTCATTAAAAAAATGCAGATTAATTGTAAATTGTAATGATTACCGGTTGAAACAAAGTTGTATTTTTCTTCTTTCTGTTTTTCCTTTGTAAAGCTCTTAGGTAAGGTAGAAGATCAAGCTAGAGATGAGAAGCTACTGTGGGAACTGTTGGAAAGGAAGAGAAAGAATCAAGCACCTGAGAGTCCCATGGGACCAAAAGAGCTTCAGTTCACTGAGCCCAGTAAGAAGCGCAAGGTGATGCCCTTAATCAGTCACAAGCCAATCACTAGGAGTCTTTCAAGAGGAAAGAGTCCACACACGCCACACCCAGATCATTGGATACCTTTGGGCACGTCACCTTCGGTGGCTCAGCAAGTTTCACGCAGATACATCACTCACTGAGATCAGCCTTATAGGTGTAAGTTTGCTGGTGATTTCAATATTGATGAGTATCCTTGTCCATGCGCCAATAGACCTCTTTTTTTAATTTACCTTTCTATGCTAAATTGTTTACTGCAATGGATGCATGGGTGATATTCTGCAATTGATGCATGACTAGAAAACTCAGTGACAACTTGGTACATCTGTAGGTGCATAGAGAGGGCATTTATTTTTACATTCTCTGATTCTCTCTAAATTCTGACCAAATAATTGTTGTTTATCCTTTTACCAATCTCTCTTCAGAGCTTATGTCTACACTCTACAGTCAAGGAGCATCTCTTGGGAATAAACATAAACAAAGAGATTTACCCAAAAACAATAAAGAATGTAATTTCCCATACCTTGCAGTTGGAGTTACTGTAAGCCAGTTCACTATGGTACTAGAGGGATTTGATTTAGCAATTGTGCTGACAAATTTGTTTCTGACATGCAATTTTAATATGGGTCCGGTTAATGGGTGTCCTAAGGGCACACATTAACAAATCTATTTTTGAAAAAGTTTTATTGGGAATTGAAAATTTTTTCAATTTCCGCTAAACTTTTTTCCAAAATTAGTTTATTATTGTGTGCCCTAAGGGCACACATTAGTAAAATCCTTTTAATATTTGTTGGAAATTACCTCTGATATGGATTTGGTTAACAAAAAAAAAACTATTGATAAAGCAAAGCAGAATCAACTGTAGAGACAGTAGTAACCAGGAAAAAGAGAAGAGTGTGAAGAGTTGCATTCAAACCATGCACTTAGGCAATATGCACTGACAACAATTTCCTTTTTACTGTAACTTTTAAGAGCATGATCCCACTGTGATTGAAGTCCATATGCATTTTCTCAACTGGCCTTTTTGGGGCCACAAGAATGTGTGTTTCTTATATCTTGTTTTGGCTAGGACAACAACAACTATCCTTTTGCTTTGCAAAGTTGCAAGTCTTTTTCAAAATAAATTGTTATATTTGCATTGGTAGAATGCTAAGGGCCTGTTTGAATTGAGAGGAGAGAGGTAGAGTGGAAGAGAGTAAAATAAAGTTGATTGAAAATAGACTAATTTTAAACTAATTTTACTATACTTTCCCTCTCTCCTCTTCAATCCAAATGGAGCATAAATTCTTGCATAGATTATGGAATATTCGTAGTATAAAATGCATCCCAACAAAATTGACTGACCTGTTTTTCCACTCCAAAACTTTGGGTTTTTTTATTAATACACTTTTCTCGAAGACAGAAGAGGCCCTAGTTGGCACTCAAATAGCAAAAGTGGGTTGAATTTTAAAACCTGCAGTGGGGAGTGGGCCCCCGTTTCAAATATAGATATGATATATCCTGAGCAAAAGTATAAATAATAAAACAGTCCAGGCCCAGAGAATCCCATAATCTGCGCAGAAGCCCAAGCACTAAAAAGGAAACACATGTCGTCCATGAATGGTAACTAACGCATTTTCCATATTTGAAAAGCGGGGCATATAATCATATATAGTGGATAAGCTGTGGAGACACACGATCCATGCTCGACAGGAGATTATTATGCACAAAAAACAAACCAACTCCATTTTAAAAAGTAGCTGAGCTTCTGGTATTATCTATTTACATTCTGACTTGATACAATATGACAATTGTATGGATGTATTGACTAATAATTCACATAGTTAACTTTAATCATCAGTTGAGAAATATATATTATATTTGCATTGCATTGTTCAATACAACTATTATATGGATAGACATGATTTATATAACTTAATGCAGTGGCGACTCCAGAAATTTTGTCTAGGGTATTCTTATTTCACTTTGAAAAAATTTCAAGTCATTTCGGTCTATTTCAAGATATTTCAGTAAATATTAGCTAAAATTTAAGATTTAACCGGCATGAAGTTTGTGCTTAAAAAAAAAATGTTCTTAAAACCAAAACAAATTTACATTCTATACACCCAAAAAAAAAAAAAAAAATTAACAATGTGGTTTATATACCATTAATTGCGTGTCTTTTTTAACAATGTGTTTTTTTTTTAAACAAGTGGTACTCCTATTTTTAACTGTCAGTTGATGTTAAATTTTTGCCTAAAGGACACTATTTGCTAGAAAAGAAAAAACATGTCAATATTTGCTGGGTGCCCATTTAATATTTCACCTACCCCACCTAATCCCACCATTTTTACCCTAATAGAGCCCCTAGTTTTCAAATTCTCTATTTCTGTGTTTTATACTTCTATCTTATAAGGCATCACACTCTCTCTACCACCCATTCTCTTTATGCTACAAATATGTGAACATTGTGAAGGTCGAAGTTTCATGAGTAATCCACGTCAATCTCATAGAATTATCAAAGGTCACCTTCGGTTTATTATCCGTCTCACTCTTTCACTCTCTCTCACTCTCTCTCTCTCTCTCTCTTGCATTTTTTTTTTTTTTTTTAGATTTTAGTTCAAAATTTGTTTGGCATAAAAATTTTGAGGGTGATCCTATTTTTTTTTAAGGTAAACAAATAAAAAAAATTTAACTATTATATATATATATATATATTTTCAGGGCAAGGTGTTCCTCCAAGTGGCGTCGCCACTGACTTAATGTATGTGTCAATGTCATGTATGTTTTAGTATATACATACCCTAATTATGGCCTCTTATCATACCTAATCAATAACTTCTATAGGTCAATTGTTATGTGTCTATATTTCCTTATATCGTGTCATAGAAGTCAAATTGTAGTTACTAGGGGCTTTTCATTGTAAATGTAGGTCATCTAACCAAACTATAAATCCTTACTTTTGTTATCTCTAAATCTTTTATTTTCTTTATTTTATTTTAACAATAACCATGGGTTTGGATTAATTGGATAATGTGATGAACAATAATTAAGAAATGTACCTGCATTATGCCTTTTGTAATCGCATAAGCTTTTGAAAACACATTAAAACTTATTGTCTTTTTGAAAATGCAATTTAACACCAAACATATTGTGATAATTAAGCAATTATAATTAAATATTTAATTTGAATTTTTTTTATTCAAACTAATTATTTACACATGCACTATTATATTCAAATGTTTATTGACAATTTTTACATATATTACATAGGATGGGGACTGGTGCTAAACCAATAATATAAAATGAAAGTTCCCTATTTGGTTCTAAAAAATAATGTATTCACTTTTTATTTTCTCTTATTTGTATTTAAATTCTAAAATTGAATATAGAAAAAATTACTCATTTTTACACGTGAGAATATTTTGTAAGTTATTTTGAATATATAATTTGGATATAAAATTCATCGTATATGGTTTGGCATTGTTTTCATTTTTTTTTAAATTATTTTTTTCACTTACACACTCTCACATCAATGGGCAAGGCTTCTGTCCAGTGAATTTTTTCACTGGACACGGCCAGATTTGGACACGTGTCCAAAAGTGGACACGTGTCCAAGATCCAACGTGTCCAGTGAAAAAATTCACTGGACACAAGATTGACCCCACATCAATTAGGTGGGGTCCCTTGTGTTTTCACAATATTTATGGAATTGCCACTGTATTCATTTTCTATGAAAATGAAAATGCTAAACAGGTGTTTTCATTTTTTATATTCAAATCTAACTTTTAAGATACTAAAAACAAAATTCAAGTACAAGTTTTTAAATCAAACTAGTGTTTTTTGTGGTGGATCTCACTGAAAATTGAAAATGAAAACAAAAAAACACAACTTTTTTTGGCTAACCAAACAGGCCCTTAACTTCTCAAAAAAATTTACTATTTAAAAACTGTTCGATGCATTGTTTGGGTTGTCAAATAGACATAATTTTCCTCTAAATTGTTTTACGTGGTTGCTCAATAAAGTATCCATCTAAATTGGTGGGTCTCTGTCTCTCTCAATTCAATAGGTATAATAATGGGGATATAGGGTTCAAACCATGGTTATGCTAACAAAGGAGAGCGGTTAACTAATCAACTTTTTCCAATGTTGTTATGTAAGCTTTTTAAAGTTCAAAATTTTCACATTATCTTTCTTATATATATATATTGTAAATCATTTATTTACCATGTCAAACAAAATGAAATAAAAGACTTTGCCTCTTGTTAAATCCTTCTTGTATTGCTACACAAGTTTAATTTTTCTTGCATATAAAAGAAAACTAGTTAGAATTCCTTGTTTTATTATATATAATAAACCGACCTAATGCCAACATTTTTTACTAAATTATGTTTAATATTTTCAAAAAAATCATATTCTTTATAAAAAAATTCAATTTATTTTTTATATAGTAATATATTTAAATATGATAGTTATTAATATTTTTTATAATATTTCAGTGCTAGTTTTCTTTAAAGTAAAAATAAAATTCATGATTTTGTAAAAAGTTGTATCAAACAACCAATAATATCTTGGCCAACCCTTATTATATTATATATTTTCGTAATCTTTATAGATTCTCTCAGATTTTACCTGCTACAATTTGGATACTATAATTGACTTAATAGCCTTGAAGATCATACCATAAATCCAAAAGTCCTAAATTCTATCTACTAGACTATGTTCATAGGATGTTCGAGGTATCTTCTAGGTAGTAAGTAAAATAGTCCAACTAAAGGTTGAGACATCGCTTCCTAAAATATATTGTAATATATAGCATTTTCAATAATAAATTAATTGTTCAATTTGAGAAACACCTGATAAGACCAAAGAAAATAATAATTTACAAAAATTGGGCAAAATTACAAATTACACCATTTAATTTTGGTCAATTGTCATTTTAGTATTGTAGGTTTTGTTTTTGTTAGTTGGGTCCCATCAATTCATATATGTTACCCTCATTAGTTCTTCCATCCCTAACTCCCAATTAACTATAAAATATAAATTTTAATACTAAAAAACCATTAAAATACAAATTACACATTTTATGTTAAAGAAAACTGTCATTTTGGTCCCATAGATTTTATTTTTGTCGTTTTTATCCTGTAAATTCACATTTTTTGTCACCATTAATGCTCCTTAACAATCAATTTTTTAACGAAATAGAGGAAGGACTAATGGCCCTTTGTTGAACGGTATATTCATTATGAGTATACTGTTAACTATACCTTTGTGTGTTAACAAAATCAATGTTGTTGTTATGAAATGTGAGTTCATAATAAATTACCAAATATCTATCCCGTTAATTAAAATGTCAATAAAATATTTATTAAAAGATGTTTTTATCCCAATTTTGGTTCAAGTATTGGATTATCAACAAGGGTCTTGGTTGTAGGTTTCAGTTAGCTCAACCGGTAAAATCTTTGATAGTTGTATAAGAGATCTGGGGTTTAATCCCCGCTTACACCAAAAACTGATTGGTCAGGAGTGAACGTCATAGGTTGAAACTCTCTCAAAAAAAAAAAAAAAAAAAAACAAGGGTCTTGACGTGCGTGCGATCTCTCCCTATAGAAGAAAGTCGGTTATAATCTTCCTTCCCTATTTGATGTCATATTATTCTCAAGGTTTGCTCGTTAAAATTGAAGATTTTAATGCTAGTCTAGTATAATGTATCATTTTAGGATCATCGTTAAATTTATAACACACACACATGCACTTTATTCTTCACCACATAGTATTCTACTGTATCACTTATCGATTCAAAATATAATATTGCATATTCTTAATATTGTCATATATAACATGTCAAATATGAATAAAGTAAATGAGAGGGGGGGGGGGGAATAATGAAGAAAGAGAAAAACATGTCCCATGTGAGTAAAGTAAATGAAAAGACAATTTGTAATGAAAATAATAGAAAATGAACATGTTAAAGGTGAGTTAAGTAATGAAAAAGGAAAAAGAAAATGAAAATGAATTTAGGGGGGAAAAAAAGAAAGAAAGAAAGAAAAAAGAAGCTTTGTTCACATTACAATCGAAAAATCACTATTTATTTGGAATTTAGTAGAATGGATAAGAATGGACCGAGATTTAAACGGAGGTAAAATATCCACATAAACATGACCGAAAATAAAATCTTTCGTCTGAATGGAATAAAATTAATAACATTAGCAGACTATAAAATGTAATATATAGAGAAAAGAGTGGGTGTAATTGTCATTTTAGGAACAGCACCCCCCCTTCCAAAATTTAGGAAGAAATAAACAATTGGATAAAAGAAAAAAAGAAAAAGAAAAGGACGTAAATCAGACAAATTGAGGCGCACCCAAAGACTCAAAAAGTCCCAAACGAGTGAAAAGCGGGGGATGGTACCAAAATTTTGAAAGAAGTCAAGGAATTGGTTTCCTCACTTGACCTTCCATCTCAGCAAACCAATATCCAAGAAGCGCGTAAAAGACTATATCTACACCACGCCACACCCAATACCTACCCAAAATTCAAATCCGAACCTGTGTATTTTCAAAACCCCGCCGTCTCTCTCTGCCTATCTGGCTGTATAAAATCCCAGAGAGAGAGAGACTAAGACCCATTGACATTACCATCATCAACAAAACATCAAAAAAAGCCTATTCAAAAAGTCTCCATTTTTCTCTCTCACACACAGTCACTCTAAGTGTGAAAGTGTGGCAGAGCCATGGCGCCCGTTAGCGAGTTGCCGTGCGACGGAGACGGCGCATGCATGGTGTGCAAGGAGAAGCCATCGGACGAAGACAAGCTCACCTGCAAAACCTGCGTCACGCCGTGGCATCTCGCCTGCCTCAAGACCCGCCCGGAGACGCTCGCCTCCGCTCTCCACTGGGAGTGTCCCGACTGCACATCCATCCTCGTCTCCGCCGCCGCGCCGGTCGGAAATGCGGCCGGCGGGGCCTCCGACGACCTAATCTCGAAGATCCGAGCGATCGAGGCCGATGCGTCTCTGACGGACCGAGAGAAGGCGAAGAAGCGACAGGAGCTAGTGAGCGGAAAGGCTTGCTGCGATGACGACGCGGACGACAAGAAGAAGAAGAAGCAGAAGAGGAAGAGAGGGGAGAAGGATGAAGAAGACGAAGACGTAGACGCGAAGGAAGAAGGAGAGAAAGATGTGATGGATGTTCTCGATGGGAGCTTGAACTGTTCCTTCTGTATGCAGCTACCGGAGCGCCCTGTTACGGTTCGTTCTTTCACGCTTTCATTATTTTTCTGCCTCCTCTGCATTTCACTTTTTTTTTTTTCGAAATAAATTGTGTTCATTTCTAATTTTCTTGTTCTTCGATGAGCTCAGCGCTCTCACATTTCTCCTATATCTCTTTGTTGTTTTGGATTTAGGGTTCGATTTCTTTTTTGAACTCTGTATTTTTCTCCGTCAAATGCTTATTTTTTTTTTGAGATAGAACATTATAGATAGAGTGATTTGTAGTATATTTGTAGTGAATATGAATCTGTGTGAGCTATTTTTGGGAATATTATTGGTTCTGATCGATGACTGTTTTTTTGCTGGACTCCTATTGGGTTATTGTCCTCTGCGTCATATGTGTATATGTACTAGTTTTAACGAAATTTCCATGGATGTTTGGATGAGATTTGGGTCTGAGATTTGTGCATTTTGATACTGTTTTTGAGAACTTTTCTGTGTGTACGTCATGTGGACCCATAAATAGCTTTTTGACCTCTTTTGATGGCGTTCTACCCATTTTGCTCTTAGTTGTCGGGTTTCCTTTTTCAAACCCACTTTCTTTTCGTTTTAATTATCTTATGTGTGTGTACTTGTTTGGCACATTCTAACCATTTTGTCTTACTCTTTCCATCCTTTTTTGGGTGCTCGTCTTTGTCAGTGAATTTTATATAAACTCCATACCTCATTTACGTTGGCAGCATCTTAATTAAGATTATCAAAGTGCCATCTTTGTCATCCTCATTCGCCTCCAGTTGATGGGAAATTCATGTTCTGGTGGGCCTATTTATTTGCAAACTAAATTGTCTAAATTGGCAATCTGGGATGAATATGTTTCATTGACATGGAAATTGTGTTTCAATGTACCACTTGCCTTCATTGTCTATGTGACATTCAGCTAAGAATTAGCTTGTGATTTTGGTTCTGTTTGTGTTTTTACCAGACACCATGTGGACACAATTTCTGCCTAAAGTGCTTCCAGAAATGGGTTGGGCAAGGGAAGCGTACTTGTGCAAAGTGTCGTTGCTCCATTCCTCCCAAAATGGCAAGCCAGCCCCGCATCAATTCTACCCTTGTGGCAGCCATTCGTATGGCAAAGGTGTCCAAGTCAATTGGTGCTGGAGGGCCTTCAAAGGTCTATCATTTTGTACACAATCAGAATAGGCCTGACAAGGCATATATGACTGAGCGTGCACAGAGGAAGGGGAAGTCCAATGCTGCCAGTGGAAAGATATTTGTTACTGTTGCCCCTGATCATTTTGGTCCTATCCCAGCTGAAAATGACCCTGAAAGAAATCAGGGTGTGCTTGTTGGGGAATGCTGGGAAGATAGATTGGAATGCAGGCAATGGGGTGCACATCTTCCACATGTTGCTGGCATTGCTGGGCAATCAAACCATGGTGCCCAGTCTGTGGCTCTTTCTGGAGGCTACCTAGATGATGAAGACCATGGAGAGTGGTTCCTCTACACAGGAAGGTTTGTTTTTAGACTGCTGTTCTGTCAACTGATTCTAGTTGCTTTTGCAGAAGTCATAGAGTCTACTATCTCGCTCATGAAGTTTAATAATTATTTAAAGGCTTAAAATTGAATTTGTTACTGCAAATCCTATTGATGGTTTATTTCCAATTGGTTGTTACTGTAAGATTTGATGCTTGGAACATCTCAGTAGCCTTTGCATTCAAAGAGGTCTATAAATGGAGATTTATAATGTGAGGCCATGTAGCCATCAATTTAATTTCAAAGCTTACTACTGTAGGACTTGCAAGTTTCAAAATTTTGTTTCTCTATTGCAAGTCTTTCACTTTGGGTATGCTTATAAGATGTCCCTCTTTGAGTATGTCCTATATGTGCACAAGGACGTTCCTTGATGGATAATATTAGGCTGGAACCATTGCTGTATTGTTTATAATTTTTTCTTTTCACTTTCATTGTCCTATCCAATGAAGTGAAGCTTATTTTATCAATAAATGTGATCAATTTATCTCCCCATCCCTGGCCTCATCACTTATTAAGCATCTGTTAAATTTTATACACGTGGATGGCAGTGGAGGCAGAGATCTTAGCGGGAATAAACGGACAAACAAGGATCAGTCTTTTGATCAGACATTCGAGAAAATGAATAAGTCACTTCAAGTTAGTTGCTTAAAAGGGTATCCTGTTCGAGTTGTCAGGTAAGTGTTAATGACTCTATCTCTATCTCTCTCTAATGTATTTTAAATCCTTTATTGTTTCATTATTTAAAAAATTCATAATCTCAAACATAAATGCTTTGCCTAGTTAAACTCCTTTTGTTATGCTAGAAGTGTTAATGTAATTCTTTGTGTAGGCATTGATTTTGTAATTGAAATAATATTTTAAAGGTGTGTATGAACATTGTCCATTTGAGACCATTTTATATGCAAGTTTCCATAACTGTTGGCTGAGGGAATAATTCTCTTTCTTTTTCTTGTATAAGAATTAATTCTCATTCCTGCTGCCATGTATAGAAATAGACAATTAATAGCTTACAATGAAGCAACAGTGCTTGTTAGATGAAGAATAAATTCTGAGACTGGCCTAAAAGGATGAATACTTTTCCCATGGGTAGAAATTTCTAGTTCTTGGGAATTAAATCATCCAGTGAACTTACCATAAGTAGGTCAAATTGGGACATTATCATAATGTTTTCTTTTCTTTGCCCTTATGATGAGCAGGTCCCACAAAGAAAAGCGCTCTTCATATGCCCCAGAGAAAGGGGTCCGTTATGATGGAGTCTATAGGATTGAAAAATGTTGGCGAAAAGTGGGTATTCAGGTAATATGTGCTATCCTATATATTTGAATTGCCCATCTGGTTTAATTTTGCACAACAGATCTGCTTAATTTGTTTCTTTGATATAGGGTTTCAAGGTCTGTAGGTATCTTTTTGTTAGGTGTGACAATGAACCTGCCCCCTGGACAAGGTTTGTGTTCTGCCAATTATTTTGTTGGTAAACCTCATCTCTGAACTGTATTAAATTTCTTAACTTGAACTGCAGTGATGAACATGGTGATCGTCCTAGACCTTTACCTGTCATTTCTGAGCTGAAGAAGGCAAACGATATAGTGGAGAGGAAGGAAAATCCAGCATGGGATTTTGATGTGAGTGGTTAAATGAATCAATCTTGTTTCAAACTTAATACCTCTTGGTTTCTTCCATTTCTGACTGGGAGATTTTGTCCTTCTTATTACAAAGCTACATTGTAATGAACCAATCTTAACATGAATATAGATGTTATCCTTGCTGATGTTCAAGAACTGAATTTTGATAAACAATTCTGGAATTGCAGTTCATTTGTTATTGGATTCACTTAAAAAGTGAATTTCCTTGTTGTAAGCTAGTAAAGCTACCAAGCTCTAGCCTCTGCATTTCTGGAATTATATATATTTTGTTGGGTATTTTTTGGTAGGAGGAAGCAGGTTGCTGGAAGTGGAAGAAACCTCCACCCCCCAGCAAAAAACCGGTACGAACTGGAAGTTCTGACGACATAAGGAGGACAAGGAAGGTAATACGGCAAGCTAAGAATGTGAATGTGAGGGAGAAGCTCCTGAAAGGTCTGTTCTCTCTCCATCCTTGAGTCATTTGTCATTAGCTCTTTAGTTTTGACCTTCAATTTGGCTATCTCTGGTTACAAATGTGGGTAGGGTTGATCAAACATTGAAAAATGAATCTAGAAAAGAGTCACTTTGGTTCTTTATGGACATGGAGTTGTTTTCAAAGGTCCAATATATATTTAGTTGGTTGTTTGCGTGATAAATTATCTGAGATATTCACCTATATATTTTCACATGCAGAGTTCAGTTGCCTTATCTGTCGGCAGGTGATGACTTTCCCAATAACAACACCTTGTGCTCATAATTTTTGCAAGTCGTGTTTAGAAGGTGCATTTGCTGGCAAAACTTTTGTGAGGGAGAGAAGTAGAAATGGACGATCGCTCCGGTCCCAAAAAAATGTCATGTGCTGTCCATCTTGCCCAACAGACATCTCTGATTTTCTTGAAAACCCTCAGGTGTGTCATGTACTTGCATATTTTCTCTTGATTTATGCAAAGTGAATTTTGTTTGTGCTTTATTTTGTACTCCCTCAGTCCTATATTGTGGGTCCTGTAAAAAATCCAAATTCTAATGAAAGAGGGGGCATTGATTTTTTGTTGTTTTTCCAAATAAAAGAGGGTATGAATTTTTGAGAAAATGGGAGAAGAGAGAGTACATGTGTACTACTAAAAGAACATTATGGGTTGAATTACTGTTGGAAAGTGCATGACCTTGTTTTGTCTTCTAAGCAGCCAAATGAGGCAATAGTGACTTCCTAATTTCCCATGTATGAATCATTATTTATGGCTTATGCAAATGGAGATGTATATTTACATTATTTTGTGGAATTGAGCGTGACAGGTAAATAGAGAGTTAATGGATGTGATAGAATCTCTGAAATCCAAGACTGAAGAGGAGAATGGGAACAATATTGAGGATTCTATTAAAGAAACAGACGGCTCTGAGGAAAGTGCTGATCATTCATCTACAAGCAGTGACACTAACACAGAAATTCCAGACAATACAGGTGTGGATGATAGCGTGCAGAGTCATCCAGAGAAAAGCAAACCCAATAGAAGCCGAAAGCAAGAGAATGTTGTTGATGGGGAATGCTCAATAGAGAACAAGGACGGGTTGGAAAACAAACTCTCTTCGGAGAAAGCCGATGCTAAGAGTTGCTCACCGAAACATCATGTTGATGGGGAATGCTCAATAGAGAACAAGGATGGGTTGGAAAACGAACTCTCTTCAGAGAAAGCTGATGCTAAGAGTTGCTCACCAAAACAGGGTGTTGGTGCAAAGACCAGGAGCAGGAAAGCTGAGAATGCTTTGGATGAAAATAATGGCGTTGGTGTAAAGACCAGAGGCAGGAAAGCTCAGAATGTGGTGGACGAAAATAGTGGTGTTGGTGTAAAGACCAGAGCCAGGAAAGCTGAGACTGCTGTGGATGAAAATAATGGTGCTGGTGTAAAGACCAGGGGCAGGAAATCACGTAAAGTGGTGGATGAAGGAAATGGTTCACCATCGAGTCCTCTCCATGTGCGAGCTGATGATGATGACTTTGAATGATGAATCTTATCTGTTGGATCATCAGATAGACTCATTTTATTAGGAGTATTTTGAGAAGTGGTTTTGGTAGGCTTTTTGTGAACACTTTAGGAGTTGTGAGAATGTGGCTGAAAATTGGATAATGCCTAAGTATGGCGTTTACATTTTTAGAGGAGGAAGCTGAACTATCTATAAATAGTTCTTTTCTGAATGCTTAAAAATATATTTGGTGTAGGATATTGCACCATAAAAAAAATATTAATATTTCATAATTGTTCTTCATTTTCCAAATCTTTTGAAAATTTAATGCTTTGTTGTCTTGACATATCATGCCTTGCAGAATATGATTGGACCATCTGTTTAGTGAAATACTAGTTAGCTGTAAGCACTGTGGATGATTGGATGGTGAATGAGGTGCATTACCTTTTTTTTTAATACACTACTTTCATTAAACAATAAGACAATAAGAAAAGCAGCATCTTTCCTCAATTACTCAATAACAGCAAGAGGAAGAGAATGCTTTTTACAAAATTCAAAAATCCTTTGGTAGTAGCAAATTTAGCAAGAGCATAGCAACATAATTAACGTCTCTCCTAACCTAGCTAAAAAAACACTGGACAAAACTTTTGCTAAGCTCAAACACATTATTCAAAAGAGTTGAAATAGACCACTCAATAGAAGATAAACTTGAATTTAAAGCAACAACACATATTTTAGAATCTCCTTTCAGGCTTTTCACAATAATCTTCTGAAGTTCTTTAGCTTGTGCTATCTGTTATGCCCAGTGCCACAGGAAGGCTGCAGCTTCGGCTTGAAGAGGATCACACAAGGCATTCTGTTTTGTCCAAGTCATAAGTACCTCACCAAAAGCATCTCGAGCTACTATGACCAAAGTAGTGGAGGTATTTGTTACCGCAGCATCAACATTAAGCTTGACTGCATTTGATGGAGGAAGCCATCTATCTCTCGATCTATTGTGAACTTCTCTAATGAACCATCTCTTAGCATTGTGAAGACTATCTCTTAGCATTGTGAAGCACGTTACAATAGAAATAAGCAGTTTTTTTTTTTTTTTTTTTTTTTTGTTGATGAGAATAGAAATAAGTAGTTTATTGCACAACAATGAAAAAAATTCCTTTATTTATTTAACTCTTTCATAAATAAGGGGGTTTTACGTAGAGAAATAAATGTTTCATACTAATAGATTTGGACACATAACCATGAATTTCAATATACGAGATATTGTAGCTCTTATCATTGAGATTTGCTCAACAAGTATTACAAGGAACAAATTAATTGTAAACATTAATATAATTAGATCGGCTCTTTACTGACCAACTTGTAATAGCAAATCTTAGGTATAATTTGATTATGATCATTTGATAATTTTGTTCGGCTTTGTTTTAATTAGTTTTTTAGTGTTTTCATATCAACTAGACTTAGATTCACGCAATGTCTGAGAATATATAATTAATTTGAGATTTTTATAATGTATAATTTATTCTTTAAATTTTATTTTAAAAAATTTTTCTCCTTAAAAATTAAACAATTTCTAAAAGTATTTTCTAATTTTACAAATATATAACTTTATTGTTTTTGGTGTTTTTGATTGCTCTTTTGAAGTGATCTATATTCTTCTAATTATTGTTGTTATGCATTATATTTTCGTAATCTCTTTTGGTACAATTAAAATTTTTCAGTTTCAAATTTATCATTCTCTTAAGGAGATAATTATCATGATAATTAAAACTTATCATATAATTACAAGTAATATTACTCAAATAATTGGTAAGCACATTTAAATATATAACCATATAGATCGTACTTTGATAAAAACTCAAATTCTCACTTCCAAACTAAGGATTAACTCAAATAAATGTCAAACTAAAGTTATAAGAGAGAGGACTTTTGATTGAAAACTTAAAAAACACAAATCATGTGGGTTACACTAAAAACCTCAACGAGACTTTGTGTTTTTAAGGGAAACCACGTGGGTTTGTGTGTGTATTTTTCCTAAAAAACATACTATGAAACTTTTTTTTTTTAATAATTTTTTTTTGAGAAAAAACATATTATGAAAGTGGATGGTGTTATATTGGTGTTGTTGAAACCCAACACAAAAAATTGAGCGTGTTGGGCTTTTACAGAGGCAACATAAATTGAGTTGTAGTTGGCCAATTTCTTACTGGGTAGGTTTGCTTTGCACACTTGGGTCGTGTTCGTGTAGTGCAGTTTCCTTCAAAATTACATTTACTTACTTTCTGAGAATTCTAGGCCGACCTTTCCTCTCTCTTTCTCTCCTTAAAACCCTAAACCCCCCCACCCTTTCTTGGGGAGGAAGAACTCACCGACAAAATTTCCATTGGATTTGTTGCAAGTTTCGGGTAAGTAGTAGAATTAGCTATTACCATTCCTTACTTTTATGCCTTTTCAAGTTTTAACATCCATGCATCTATCTTTATTTCCATTTTCTTCTTCTTCTTCTTCTTCTTCTTCTGTTTATTTATTATTTCAATCTTTGCTTCGATTTCAGTTGTTTTGAATGGTGTTATTGTTGACAGCAATCCTTGGGGATAATAAAATTTCAACATCTAGAATCAATTCTATAGTTTGCTTTATGTGTCGCTGACTATATATATATATATATATATATATATAGTAATTTCATGTTTAGTTATGTTTTTTGAAAATAAGTTTCTTGATTTCAATTACAGTTTTCCCATGTTCGACATTTTTTTAATATTAAATTTTATACCCTTTGGCATTTGCTGTGGGGCGGGGGTAGTTTGAGTTGAAAATTTGTATAAGAACAAATAGACTACAGTTTAGGTGTTTTGCCTGGTTTTTGATGTTTGTGTTTGATGATTTCGATAGTCAAGCATGTGGGCATGCTCAGACATCCATAATTGTAATTGATAAACTACAACTTGTCCCAGAAGCATGAATTTAATCATTTAACCATTATTCTAATAGTGTCGATGTCGAGTAATACAGAGTTGTCAAGAGATATTTTTTTAACATTATGAAGAAAGTTTGCTATAGAAGATTGTTCTAGATTTTGAGTTGTAATTTTTATACAGTTTTACACCCTTATGGGAAAACTTTTGGTTTGATTCAGTGATTATTGTTATTTACTTTGTACTGTTCAAAGTAGACATGTTTTTTTTCTGCACATCAAATTCATGATTGGTTTATGGCTTATTATTTGTAATATAAAAATATATAGAGAACTTCTGTTATGCAATATGTTTTCCTTAATACAATTTGTTGTTCAGCCTACTATATTCACAATTTAGTCTCCTGAGATTTGCGTGGTTGGTTATTGTTTGTGTGAGTTTCAGTATACTTGATGTGCACGCACATACACAGTGGAGCCAAAAATGTTAAGATGGTATGTAAGGACCAGGGGCGGCCCTAGACATTTTGGGGCCTAAGACGAGAACTAAAAATGTATGTGTATGTGTATGAGTGTGTATATGTATGTGTATGTGTATGTGTATGTGTGTACATTATGTATGTTTATGTTTATGTTTATATGTATGTTTATGTTTATGGTTATGTTTATGTATGTGTGAATTTGTGTGTGTGTATGTGTATGCTTATGTGTGTGTATGCATATGTGTATGTTTATGTTTATATGTGTATGTGTATGTTTGTTTATGTTCATGTATGTTTATGTGTATGTGTGTTTATGTTTATACAAACAAATAAACATAAATACACATATACATAAACACACACATACACATACATAGACATAAACACATACAGACTGAGAAAAATTAAACCCTCATATAGACTGGAAAAAATTGCAAACTAATACCAATACTTAAACAATTTTGTTAGTTACTTTGGTATGCTAAATTGAATCTTTATGTGTGTTTATGTTTATATTTAAATTTATGTGTGTGCATGTTTACGTTTATGTGAGTTTATACGTGTTTATGTGTATGTATGTTTATGTTTATGTATATGTATATTTATGTGTATATTCATGTGTATTTGTAAGTGTATGTGTATGTTTATGTATGTGTTTATGTTTATGTATATGTATATTTATGTGTATGTGTTTGTATGTTTATGTGTATTTGTTTGTGTATGTGTATGTGTATGTTTATGTATGTGTGTGTATGTGTGTTTATGTATGTGTATATGTATGTGTATGTATATGTGTGTTTATGTATGTGTATATGTATGTCTTTATGCGTGCTTATATCTATATATGTTTATGTGTATGTGTATGTGTTTATGCGTGCTTATGTCTGTATATGTGTGCTTATGTATGTGTATATGTATGTGTATGTCTCTTTATCTTTTTCAGATTCAGGTGCAATACCCTAATGCAATTGTAATTAATAGCTGAGATTAAAAGTTGAAAAAACAACTTTAAATTTCAACCATTAAATAAAATATATTAAAGGAGAGTTAAAAAGTATAAAAAAAAAAAATGTAAAAAATGTAAAAAAATACCTACGATAGTGCACCTGATCTCAGTCCGTCTTTCTTATCTCACAATTTTTCTTTTCTTCTTTTTTATGCGGTGCTTTGTTCTTCTTCTTTTTCTTTCTCTTTATACATTGCCTAGGCTGACAGGAGAGGAGCGAGCAAAAGCCACGTCAAAAAGGAGATCGAAGATTATGCTGCCGAGTCAAAGACTATGAAAATCTCTTCCTCTTAACTCAAATGATCATCTTATGTGAAATTGTGGCTCACGAGGCTTCATCGGATAATGGTGTGTGATTTTTGGTTATTTATTTAAGATTATGAAGCAAATAGTTTTTATATTTTGCTTACCCTTTCTACTTTCTGAAAACACTTTTCTGGGAAATACTATTTTTTTTGCTTTACTTTCAATCTATCATTCTTGCTTATGGTATGTGTTTGATTAATTTGGATCTAAAATTAGTTCAACAAGATAATTCTTCTTCTAAAATATAATAACAAAACCAATATATGTTTTTTTTAACGGTGGGTTCACTTTCAGTGTTTTCATTTTGTGATTTTGGTTGTTTTGTGCTCTAATTTCGGTGTGTGTGATTTGATTTGTGATTTGGTGGGCTTTTGGATTTTTGTTGCGATTTGATTTTGGCTGGGTTTTGGCCGTGGTGGTGGTCGTGATTTGATTTTGGCTGGGTTTCGGCAGTGGTGCATAGTTGGAGGTGATGAGCTTGAAAAGCTTTGGCCATGGAGGTTTAGAAGGAGAGCTTGGTGGTCAGCCATGGAGCACGGTGTGACATGGGTTGAGGTAGAGAGAGGATGAGAGGGAAACAGGGGCGGCCCTAGACATTTTGGGGCCTAAGGTGAGAACTAAAAATTGGGCATTTTTTATACTTATATATTAATTAAATTAATGTTTATTTAATATTTTTATATTATATTTTTCATCATTATTTTCATTTTCTTCTAAATTATTTTGAAGTTCATTATCAAGATTTGTTGTATTGCAAAATTGAACATCATTTTCTTCTAAATTATTTTGGTGAATTTCTTGCTCATTTGTGATATTTTCATCTAAATTTTGTGTTATATTTTGTTTATTACTAATAACAAATTTATCTATTGATCCTTTCTGAGACTCAATTAATTTTTTTCTTTTTTAAAGTTTTTCATATCCAGATGCATATTTTCTAGTAGACATTTCTAATCAAACAATATATTTATAAAAACTAAAATAAAAAATAACTTTCAAGTGTAGAGCAAATGAGAAATAGAACCTGATTTATATAAAAAGTATTGTTGTAATTTCATTGAACAATAACAAGTTTTTAGCAATTTCAACCTGCATAAATTAAAAAAAAAAAAATTAAGTACAAGCATAACAAAAATTTAAGCACAGCCATAATACTGACACAAAACTAATTAATAAGACCCACCCACAAAAAAAAAAAAAAAAATCCTATCTATAACCAAAAATAAAATAAAATGCAGGCTTTAAAAAAAAAAAAAAAAAAAAAAAAACTTGAAGGCCCAAACTTAACGCCCAGTCCAGGGAGGGTCCAGGCAGCCAGGGAGGGCCCAAATAAACAAAGTTATCTTAAGTTGTTAACAAATAAAATGGCCCAAATATTTATAATTTTATACCTGATTCCTGATACGGTGAGGCGAGCAGTTGAGACTTGAGAGAGGCGGAGAGCGGAGAATCAGAGAGAGGCTGAGGCTGCCTTGCTTGAGCCTTGATGAGAACAGACTGAACAGTGGAGACTGGAGAGTAGAGAGAAAGGTAAAATAAATTTTTAGGGTTTTGAGTGGATTTATTTGTTTTGATTTGTGGTTAATCTCTTAGACCGGATTTGTAGTTTATCTGTTTGTTTTTTGGTCATTGATTTTGTTTAGAACCAATGTTTAATAGGATTTACCAAAATTTTTGTTTTTTTGGTTAAAAGGATGTGCCAGATTATTTTTGTAATTCATTTGATCCTCTACTACCCGGTTCTTTTCTAAAAATTTTGGGACTTGGGGGCCTTAGGCAAGGGCCGGCCCTGTTAAGGACATATCTGACACTTTAGTTCTGCTTTTTTAGGTTTCTTGAATTCTGAAGTAATCGTTTGCTGCTTCCACTTCCTGGATATTATTTGCTCCCTCTTCAGTAATGGTAGGTATACTTAATACTCTACACACATACTCCCTTTTATGCATTTTCATGTTTTTGTATGATTGCAGTATTTATATAAGTTCCTTTTCTCCTTGTTCCCATTTTTTTTATTTATATTTATGATGTTTTGTGGAATTGGGCCTGTTGACGAGCAACCTAGTGGCCAGTGGGCCTCTTGACTGGCAAGTGATGAGCTTACTTGAGCTCTGCTGAGTATCCAGAGGTGTAACCTAGGGGTGTGAGTGTGGCATCTCATATTCGGAGCCTGGCTTTTAATAAAGCTTTGCTAGGGAAATGGTTGTGGCGGTTTGGGGTAGAGGAGACTCGTCTTTGGCGGAGGGTTGTGGCTCTGAAGTTTGGGGAAGAATGGGGGGGTTGGTCTTCCAAACTTGGTAGGGGTGTTCATAGGTGTGGTTTATGGAGAAGCATCCGTAAAGGTTGGGGGGTTTTTAGCCAACACATCCGGTTTGAGGTTGGGGTGGGGAATAGGGTGAAGTTTTGGACGGACCAGTGGTGTGGGGAATTACCACTCCACCTGTCCTTCCCGATTGTGTATGGGATTGCCATTTGTAGAGAGGCTTCGGTAGCCTCGTCTCTTGAACGGCTGGGGAGTGAGAGAAGTTGGAAGGTTCCTTTACTTAGAAATCCAAATGACTGGGAGGCGGGTGTTGTGGTTGATTTCCTTCATACCTTGGGTTCTAATTTACCTCATTCAGAGCATGGTGACCGTATGATTTGGAAATTGTCAAAGAAAGGGGATTTTAACGTCCGCTCTTTCTATGATAAGCTTCGAGGTCCCCTGCCTATTATCTTTCCTTGGAAAGGTATTTGGAAGGTTAAGGCTCCTACGCACGTCTCTTTCTTTGTTTGGACTGCAACTTGGGAAAAGATTCTTACAGGGGATAGTTTGCGGTATAGAGGCTTCGATTTTGTTGACTGGTGCATTATGTGCCGCTGTAATGGGGAGTCGGTGAACCATTTGCTTCTTCACTGTGGAAAAGCTTTTCAGTTGTGGAGCTTGGTGTTTAGATCTTTTGGGGTCTCTTGGGTTCTGCCAAGATCGATTGCAGACACGCTCTTCAGTTGGTGGAACTGGTTTGGAAAGCACTCCTCTAGAGTGTGGAACCTTGCTCCGTTGTGCCTAATGTGGTGTATTTGGAGGGAGCGAAACTGGCGTACTTTTGAGGACAGGGACAAATCCGATGACCAATTGCTCGCTTTTTTTAGCGGCTCTCTTTTTGATTGGTCTAGGGCTTGGGGACTCACCTCTAGTGATTCTATCCCTATGTTCCTTAGTTCTCTTCTTTGTAGTTAGTTCTTGTTTGTTCCGTCTGTTTTATTGTTTTCTCTTTTTTGTTTTGTTTTGTTTTTTTTTTTTTTTTTCTTTTTTTCTCTTTGTTTGTGTCCCTCTCTGTACTCTTTCGTTGGCCTCATGTTTTCTTGAGGTTCTTTTTAATATATTTTTCTTACTGATAAAAAAAAACCTAGGGGTGTGAGTGTGGCATCTCATATTCGGGGCCTGGCTTTCAAGGATGCACTTGAAGAAGATTGCTTCTGAAACATTTTAAAAGTAAGCCTTGCAAAAGGGTCCATGCAGCACCTTGTTGTTGCCCAGGTGGCTATTTCTATATAATATATGAGGGGCCTTGTAAATGACTTCTCAAATTTTATTGCTGTTGTGGACTACTTGCACATTTTGCCTGCTTATCTAGGATTTTAAAATTGGATCCTAAAGGATTGGTGGAGGGGCTTTATGAATTTGATCAATATGATCAGATTGAGGATCCTAAGATCCTACTTCCTGTTGGAAAAAAAACTGAAAAACACATTGATTGTGACTTTGTAGGTTGAATAATCAATAGAATTATCATATTATCTATAATTAAAAAAAAAAAAGTTTTACTTGATTATAAATGACTCTCTTCAATAATAAAGCCATAAATATAAAAAACATTTACAAAGCAATAAAAAATTTACTGACACATTGAATCACTAACCCAAATGAAGCTTCCACCACATCAAAACAGGGAGCCATCAGCCATTCCAAAATAATCGAAACAGAGAGCAATTAGCCACGTGAAAAATATTCTAAACAAAGATTCCATTATGATGATTACATCAATAGAAATATTCTAAATAAGCTGAGCAAAAATGGTTGTTTGCTGAATTGAACCTACCAATCAAAGGAATCGTTCAAACGAAGCCAAAAAAGAAAAAAAAGATACGGCGAGTCAGCGATGGCAGCAACAACTCCTTAGCAGCTTAGCCTTGATAGTGACTCATCATAATCTCAGCCTTGGCAGCGACTCCTCAGTGGAAATTAGATATTTAGGTCCTCTAATCTCTAATCTCCAAGTTCGCTGTGTGTGTGTAAATTTGGGGATTTGAAAGAAATTTTGGGCAATTAGGGAAGATTTTGGGGTTGTTGGGCCTTTTCTTTGGTCATTTTCTAACTAGGGAGTGGGATTTTTCTGGGATCATAGGATCGTACGATTCCACTGATCTTGAAGGCGATTATGATTCCTCACCAATCCTAGTCATTTTGGTTGAGTTGGATGGTAGGATGATATGATCCTACTATCCAGATTGTGATTTGAACAACCATGCTGCTTAAATATTTTGTTATTGGTAAATATAGGAGTGGCAAGAACTTCTTTATGGTATGGCTATTTAACTTAATCTTTGATGACCTAAAGTGTGGTTATGAAGTAACTGATTGCTAATGTTAGGATGCTTTGCTAGAATGGATCATAGATGCCAGTCATGTATTGATTGGGCTTATGTCTAGCTTAGTTGATTTCTTTTGGTTTGTCAGTCATGCATTTGCTTTTGCTGGTATTCGAGTTTGCCCCTCTGTGATAGCCCTGCTGCTAGGTCTGCTGTTAAATCCATTGTTTTGTTAACCGTAGTTAACTTCTCAGTTACTGATACTTTATGAGAAGGTTGTTGCTAGTTTGTTACTCTCCTTGGCCAACTCTGTACATCCATATGTCTGTGAATCAGTTACAATGTTTTACTATTGGGTTCTTTATGCATGGTTCTGGCACAGCCCTAATAAAAAATGGAAGATGACAGAAGAATGCTATGTAGTTTATTTTCTGTTATTTGTTTGTACAGGCTGCAAGACTTCTTGCTAACTTGCTTGTGCTGGGCTCTGGAGTAGTGGCAAGGTCTTTTGTTCAGGCATACCGGCAGGCACTTGCAAGTATGTTCTATCTGAAGTTCACTATCAAATCTATTGTGTTGTGCTATTGCAAAACTTATTGAAATTTTTAGCTTAGAAACTTGTGTGAATGATTGCAGATGCCTCAAAATCTGGTGTTGCTCAAGAAGCAGCACAGAATATTAGGAGAGCAACCAAAATTATGGCCGAGCCGGAGGCAAGGCAGGTACTAGGTGTCACTGAACACTCATCGTGGGAGGAGATATTAAAGGTTGCTTTACATTTCATTTATGCTATAGATTTATATGTCTTAGAGATTGCAGTATTGAATCCTTTTGTGGTTGCTATCTAGCAGCATACTGACAATCTGCTGTATACAGAGGTACGACAACCTGTTTGAGCAGAATATGAAGAGTGGGAGCTTTTACCTTCAATCAAAGGTTCATAGAGCTAAAGAATGCTTAGAAGCTGCTTACAAAAAGAATGCTCAGTGAACTACAAATCCACAACTCCTTGAGGCTTGCTTTACTGCCGTATTACCCTTTTAGCGATCCAATAGTTGCCTTCCTGCAGTTTGATCTGCATGAGTTGTTATAGCACTAATATAAACTGGCCTAGTATTTCTGTCATTCGTATACCAGATGCAAGAAAGTCTTGCTTTTGCACCTTTAAAGTGTAATTTGATTAATGAAATTATGGTTGAAAATTGATTATTGGAATGCATTGCTGATGCACTTAAAATTTGCTTAGAGACGTGATGGGTTCAATGACCATTTGTATGTGACTCACAGGTGTATTTACATATACTTCATTTGCATTTATCTTTGTACATGTCTATTTGACAAATTATTCCCTGATTGTTGGGTGCACTCCTTATGCAAGTATTCTGATATTTAGGGTATGACTTGAGTGTTTCATTGATCAGGGCTACAGGCAATGCCATGATAGGTAGCAGAACAGTTTAAAGCATTGGATCCATACTCTCAAAGGAAGATAGTTTATACTCTTCAAGATTTGCCGTTTGCAACATAGCATTCTTCCAAATGTTTTGGTTTTTGATATCCTTAAATCCCATTATCCCAATCATCGATAATTTACATGTATTTGTTAGCAAAACAACTAGCCTTCTAGATAGTAGCTGGTGGAGGTTGATTTTGGTACACAAGTCATATTCTAAGCATGTTTTTTATATGTTGGCTGCTTGTAAAGGATATAATAAAGATAAAATGAGTAAAATGTTTTTATATCTTTTGAATGCTCTTTTGCTAGAAGGATGTGGTGAGGTGTCTTTATGTAATACCAGTGTTGGCATTTGGGATATGATGAATTGCATTGGGTGATAAACAAGATGAAGGAAGGAGGTTTCAAGTTGAATGTGCGAAAAAGCTTGATTTGCAACTCTTTACCATTTACCATTATTTACAGATGGGTTACGAAAGCACGGTGTCATTATGAGGTTGATATACTGAAGTCTATTAGGAATTATGTCATTATGCGAAGAAATTCTGGTGCCACACCCAATTACACAACTTTGCCCACAACTCGCCCATGTGGCGAGCTGTGGTTGGTGGAGGGGTGATGGTGATGGTGGGTCCATATGGGAACACCCCTCCACCAACCACAACTCGCCACATGGGCGAGTTGTGGACAAAGTTGTGTAATTGAGTATGGTACCGGAATTTTCTATTATGTGAGATGCTGGTTGTTGACCAAGAAAAAGAGTTAAAAAACAAAATGCTGAGTAGGTTTTTTTTTGTTTTTGTTTTTTGGAGGCTAGCAGCCTCTGTTTTGATGTTATCTGGCTGCTGATTGGTTTGTAATGTAGCTGTAGTGGCAATTTCAATGCGTTTGCAGCTCTGCACTGCTGTTTGGTAGGCTGGCTGCTGATTGCTGACTTTGTAATGTAGTTGGTAGCGGTGTTTGCAGTTTTGCTCTCCTTCTTGTGGTTCGAAGAGTGATTAAGTCAAGCTCTCACCCAGCATATCGTTATGTCATGTTGTAACATCTCTCATTTGAATGAATGAATGAACAAAATACCTATCTTGCTCATAATAATAATAATACTATCTCCTTGTGTGTATTTGCAATGTGAATTGAATAAGGGGGTTTGTTTTGATCTTCCTGACGATGATGACCAAAGTTTTAGTTTTTATTGGGCCCCTGGCTTGAGATTGAGACTTGAGAGTATGGGTGGGTGGGTGTGTGTGTGTGTGTGTGTGACGACGTATAGGAAGATATAGACATCAATTATTTTTGTAATGAATTATGAATGTGTGAATTGAAATGAAGGGTCTCTCTCTAATAATTGACAATAATGAAACTAACAATAATATTCCTTGTTTGATGCTTAAAAGAAAAGAAAAAGGAAGAAAAGTTGGGAGCAGCAGCAGCAAAGAGAGGAGGTGGGGAGGTGGATTCATATTTATTAAGTATTAACAAATTAAACCAGGCCTCTGATTGTTGTGTTGAGGAAGCAAAGGGAGGTACCATTTGCCGAAAAGTTTGACACTGGGAGAGGCTCTCAGCCCCCGACAAAAGCATTTCTTCTAAGTCGGCGCCGAAGTCATAATTAGCCGAACAATTTGTTCTTCTCGAACACTTCACACTTGCGTGGAGACTAAGGCAGAGTCAACTGGCCCTAGCTAATCTATCTACCACCTAGTGATCGCTACTCGGTTTGGCTGCCTTCATTACACGAGGTTTATAGCACATCCATTCTACTCTCCTTTTACTTTTTCAACTAAACATGCAGCATCTTATTAATTTTTTTTGGTTTCAAGACTTTGTGGTCCGTCTTTGTGTTTAATATTACTATACTCTAGTTTGATTGGAAACCGTTTAATTTTTTTGCTAAAAATTTTTTGTTGCAAGTGTACTATAATTTATTTGTATCTTAAAAAAAAATTGAAAATTGTGAGAAAAAATAAAGTTTTAAAAAATTGTACATAAAAGCTAAAGCTTAAAGATGTTGTCAAACTCACTCTATATATAATTTTGTTTATAGTTTACTTCTAAGTTAAAAAAAAAAAATCTGGATTGCTGTTGGTCAATTTTTTTTTTTTTTTTTGATGTGGTTGTTGGTCAATTATTTGCATAAAATTTCTTGATTTTATTATGAATGGATTCACTACGTGTGTGTTTGAGATGAGCTGAATTTTTCAGCTTATCTCCACTTTCAACTTATTTTTTTAACATTTTTTTCTACATTTTTAACAAAAAGTTTTCAGTTTCAGTTAAATAAGCTGTTCCAAACCGACACTAAATATATACAATAGAATGTTCCTTGTTAGTTATGTATTGCATTTCAAAGAATACAAATGATCAATTATAATTAGTTTCATAGTTGATCTAAAAAATTTTGAGACTAAAGTTTGATTTTTTTTTAATTGTTAAGAACCTTATTGTTGTGTCATTACCTTTTCTCAACCCAAAAAAAAAAAAAAGTGTCATTACCTAATTTTTTTTTTCTTCCATAGAGAAAGAGCTTAGATACAAATCATCCCCTACCTCACTTTGTTGTAAGCCAAAAAAAAAAAAAAAAAAAAGTTCAGCAGGTTTAGCTCTTTATGCTTTAGCAAGTTAAAGTGATATTGTACAGTCATGTTAAGTGAATATGGACCCAAACAATAATTCATGCTAACGTTGCATTCGTCATGATATTTGATTGCATTCCATTTTGGTCTTGGAGGAGTATGAATTAGTGTTCATATTATTAAAAGAGTTCAATGCAAGTCTTCTTGCTATAATAATTAATTATTTTCTTTGCTAACAAGGCACAATTTGTATTGTTTTGCACCGACTTTTTTTTTTTTTTTTGATGAACTTGTTTTGTACCAACTAAAACATGCCACACGCGTTACTTATTATTATTATTATTTTTTCAGTGGCTTTGATGGTTCTACGGATTAAGAAAAGTAAATAATCAATTTTTTTTTTTGACCAGAGTCATTATCAATTATCAAAGCCAAGGGAAGACTGAGAATGTTAGGCACCTTTATTTGCAATCACTCAGCTCTCTTTACCCTTCTACATTAGGATTCTTACCAAAAATGCATAAAACGTGTCTGTTCAAGATGACATTGTATTTCCTGCTTATAATTTTGAAATATTCTCATGAAAAATCCCAGAGTTTGAGCTTAGTTCCAAATTATACTTTAAAGTTTCATTGCATAATGTCAACCTCATATTTTTGAAGTCGACACAATCTTTTTTTTTTTTTTTTCTTTTTTTTTTTAATTTAAAATATCATTATCAATTAAAAGTAATATGAGAAAATGTAAATAATATTATTAAGAAGGATTACATTAAGTAATTAAGTAATTATAAAAAGGAATCTTTGAGGGGTGCCACCAAGCTCCCAGGTAGAAGTTTTGAATCCCTGAAAATCTCATGAGGTATTAGAAACCATTAGATCAACCCTTCAGGGTTCGCAAATAGTTTTAATCATGCATACAAAATCCTAATAGCTAACAAAAATTTAATGAATACTAATATGCAAATTACACATTTTCATAAACTTTCACTTCTTTTACAATGTACCCCAAACGATCACTTTACACAATTTTTAATTTGAAAGAATCGTATAAATATACACCTCACTGTCAAAATTGAGAGTTAAATTAGGCTGAAAATGTGTTTTTTCATTGCAAATGATGAGAGTATTTCTGTGATTACACCCAATTTTTGTCTTGCAATTTAGATTGCAAGGGCACATTGATACATTTGTTTTAAATTAGGATGTCAATCATGCATAGTAATATAGTAATAGTTTGGGGGCACATTGTAAATGGGGTACGGTGCACATATCTTCATTGGATTTCCATTATTTTTAGTTAACTAAAACTAATTGAGAGAATTTAAATTTGACTAATTTTGCAACTATATGATACCATAATTACAATGAAATTTAAAGAATTGAAATCATGGTTCAAACTCTAAGATGTATCATATACTGTTAAAGTAATGATGCCAAAAAGGATAATAAAATTATAGGCCAAATTGGAAATGAGTCCTTGAGAACCTTGATACACTTTGAGCAAAAGTGAAACACAAAGAGGTTTAATTCGATATTATGCGGTTGCAATCTTGTTATTTAAGCAACCAAGATCAAATTTAGTAATAAAAAAAGTCATACTTGGGTTTGAAAACTTTAAATGAAGACAATTGCATTTTACCTAAATGTGCTTTATGTCAAATTCAATTTACTAATCAAGCACTTTACCCATCTAAGTTTTAATTTCAATATAAAAACAACACAAAATCATTATAAAATTATATGTTTAAATCACATTCTTTGAATTTTTTTAAAAAAAAGATATATACAACAACCTCACTATAATCTTAATATATTAAAAGTTACGAATCAAAAGTAACTAAAGTGCAATTCTTTAAATGTATTCTACAATTTTTTAAAAGTTATCATTACTTTTAAGTATAATTTGAGGTGTGTTTTTGTATTAGGATTTATTTCATTCCCTTTATATTTGTGTGTTTGTTTCTCAAAAACAAAATGCAACTCTCTAGACCACACGTTGATAAATTACATTTGATCCCAAAAAAAAAAAAAAAAAAACTCCTTAATTTTTAAAAGGATATAAGGAAGCCTTAGATTTAAATTTGACATTCTAAGAAAGAACAAAAAATTATTTGTTGCATTGTGTTGTTTTACCCAGTCAAGGTCGGTAGTGAGAGCTGACCAACCAGAAAGTCAGATCGGCCAATTGCGCAAACAACAAGAAGTAGCAATATCAAGGCCCACCGTTTGTGTTTTGAGCTCAACTTTATCATTTAACAGCCGAATTCCATGACCAATCGTCAATCGTCCTCTAATAGTTTCAAATTTTCTTTCATACCAATCTATATCTTTTGTGATTGTCAACCAATGAACCTCCTCGACGACTTGGCCTTATCATATATCCTAGGTTCTAGATAAAATAAGAGAGATATCAAATCTACAAGGAGCTATCTATTTAATGTACCAAATCTTACCTTCGCTTCAATCTATCTATAAATGGAAATCCAAAGGTTGGTTTCCGATTCTAAGAGATGAGCTATGGAATGGAATCAATTACACCTTGTGTGCTCTTCATGGTTGGTATGCATAAAGGGATGACAAAAATCACCCACCTTATTCTGAGCAGACTTTTTCGCTTTTCAAGAGGTATGAAATAAAGATGTATTTTGTTTGACCCACTCGTCTCTCCTGTCCTACTCTATAAATATTTCTATACGTATCCTATTTATAATTCAAATATTTTTTTGACATATTCTATTATCATTTTCCAAATGTTTGTTTTTTTCTCTCTTAGCATTCTTTTATTATCCATCCTATTTTTCTTTTATTTTTACTTTATTAATATTGAGGTGAAATAACAAAATATTTTTAGCTTGTTCTGTTTCCACTCTAAAAGGGGAGTGAAACGCCAGTAAACTGGACCCATCTTACTCAATTTCTATCCCAAACCAACCATCACATCATAACCCGCTAATTCAATTATTTCCATTATATTTCTTTTTTATCTCTATTTTATTAATGTCGAGGCCAAATAAAACAAATACTTTCAATTTATCCCAATTTCACCCCGAAAAGGAGACAGAACAGGGTTGAAACACCCCTGAACTGTTCTCTCATCCCGCTCCATTCTCATCCCTAACTAACATCCATATCATGACTTATTGACACAATTGTTTACCTTTGCCTCAGCATCAGATGGAATATATTGTACTATGTATTTTCGTGTACTTTTAATTTCATGTCTTTCCTCCTTATTCCGTGTGAACATAAATTGTCTTTCATGCAGTGCTATAACACATGTTTATCAAAAAAACATGTTGTCTACAATCGCATGCTTTCACGCACTTTACGCCGTGGCAGTACATCCTGCTTTTCTAAAAGTTAGAGCATCAGAGGTTTCTGAGCATGACTACTAGTTTTGCTTTCTTTATTTCTTTTAACTACTTTTCCTGTAGGTTTTCTATGGTCGAACACTTTTGATATATGAAGGAACAGGCCGTACAAATCTCAAGGCACATACAATTTAAAATTTTAAGTAACATGATATTTTGTACACCTATAGATATTAGTAATAAAATGTTAAACCGTACACCTCGATCCATTTCTAAAAGATCATATTACAAGATACAACCAATCCATTTTATTTAGAAAGCATCCACCAAATATTGCCAATAGAGGTTGGCCAACTTATTATTCAACAACTAGGTACATATATCGGCAGAGGGTACAGGTTCTTAATTATCACCATAGAAACCCAGATACTCAGAATATGATTCTTGTATTGTTGTTAGCATACCATAATGTTGTGTTGGGGGGCCGGGGTTATCACTAAAGGTTTTTATTCTCTTACATAACTTTTTTTCACATTAATTATTTCACATCCAATTTTATATGTTAAAATGTGGATATTCCCACATGAATCATGAATATATGCATGAATAGTAGATGTAAACTAATGTGAGAAAATATTTTCCTATTACTAAAGTATCTCCAATAAAGTCGGAAAGGCTCTAGTCCTCACACCACACTTATCACTAAAGGTTTTTCTTCTCTTACATAACTTTTTTTCACATTAATTATTTCACATCCACTTTTATATGTTAAAACGTGGATAATCTCACATGAATCGTGAATATATGCGTGAATAGTAGATGTAAACTAATATGAAAAGATATTTTCCTATTATTAAAGTATCCCCAATAAAGTTGGAAAGGCTCTAGTCCTCACACCACATTTATTGGGAGATTAAGGGTCTGTTTGGTTGTGTTGTTAATAGTTTTTGTTGTTTAAACAACACAACATGTATTTTCACAATACTTACACAATGTTACTAGAACAACATTATCAAATGGCCCTAACACTTCCGCATGATTGAATGTTTTCTACATGCATGAAATATAGAGAATTTATTATAAGTATAGAATTTACGGCTTCAGCTCTACTGGCTACACAGGAATCGGCAGTGCTGAATGATTCATTTTTCTTAGTGGTTCAAATCTAGAGAATATGGTAATAAGAATAATTGAGTCATTGGAAATAATTGACTCTTGGTTCTTAAAATTTGGGATTGGTTATGAATTCTTAATAGACTAGCTAGTCAAATTCGAGTGTATACAAATCTAGGAACCATCCAAGTATAAACAAAAATGCTTACTGAAATGCACCTTTGCTAAATGATTCTTTTTTCTGGGTCCAAATCTAGAGAATACTAAGTCTTGGTTCAAAATTTTGGGATTGGTTATAAATTCTTAATAGACTAATTAGGTTCGACTGAATACAAATCTAGAAAATATCCAAAAATTTCAAGCATGAACGGAAATGCTTACTGAAACTGCACCACGTGCACAACTTTGATAAAACAATTCTTGATAACTCATAAATAGAAGAAAGTTTCATAAGCAAGAATTTAAAAAGGTGGGAAAAGGTATAACATATATAACCCCAAATCGTTTAGTTTTACCTTATATATATGTCCTTTTGAATTATTGGTCTCGAAAGTCTTTCATGTTTTTACGAGGATTAGAACTAGTAGAAGAACCACCTCCAAAGTGCGTTGGAAATCTTAGAAGCCCTTGTTGTTGATATTGTTGCTGTTGTTGAGTTGGTATGGTAGATGAAGATGAAGATGAAGATGATGAAGATGTAGTAGTTGAAGTTTGTGATGCAAATCTTTCTTGCCCATAGAGACTTGGCGCATTAACATAATGTAAGTTACTATCTCCAGTCTGAAAAAGTTGTGCATATTGAAACATATTGGGATATGTTTGTTGAGAAGTAGTTTGATAAGGGGCATGATGAAGAATCGGGTTAGGAACTTGTTCAGTCCCCATACCAGTTGTAAGGTAACCTGTTTCGCTTGTCCCTTGAACTCTTTCCGGGAAGTTAAGCTTAGCTTTGCTTCCTTTGAATCTGAGAGCTGCTTCATCATAAGCAAGTGCTGCAGACTCAGCTGTTTCAAAAGTGCCAAGCCAAACTCTGGCGGCCTTATTTGGGTCTCGAATTTCCGCTGCCCATTTTCCCCATGGTCTCTGCCTTACTCCTCTATAGTGTCTTCTCCTTGTGTTCCCTTCACAGAAATGTAAGGGGATGACTATGCATTAAGTAAAAAGGACTTGTAATATTCACTAATAAAATTGAGAAATTTATCTTAGTGGCATTATCTAGTTCTTCTGAAAGAAAACCTAATCTAAGGTAAAATAGACTTTACACTCGTCAAAAAAAAAAATTTTATTCATTGAAAAAAAAACAAAGAGAAACTTGCACAAGTGCATAAACCTTAGAGAGAACCAGTAGTCCAAGTAAGAGGGAGGTAGGTATGCACGAGAAACATATAGCTAGGAGAATCAGTTAATGATAATACTTGCATCGATCCTTTCACAGCCAAGAGCATTAAAGCACTTGGGTCGATTCAATATTGTTCAATTAGGGGGGGAATCAACCATTAAATAAATGAAAACTGATACTGTAAAAAAATTAAACATGGAAAATAGGAGCACATGAACTTGCAATATATTCAACCCTAATGATTTTTCAGTCTGTGATTGTGAATGCAACATGGATCGATGAACATATGCTCAAATATATACTATTGTCATCATCGATTATTATTACAACAAAATATGAATGAAAAGTGATTTCATAACGCAAAAAAGCTAGTTATTTATGTACGATACCTTGATCTACAGCAGGTTGAGACTGATGTTGTTCCGTTGTTCCAGACTGGGATGTGATTATTGGATTTCCATGCACTTGAACTGGGTTTTGATCAGTGTTACTAATAACTTGAGCTAGGGCTGAGACCATGGCAGACATATCTTGTTGGGATCGAGCTGAGTAGACAGGAAATTTATGATCCTCCTCCTTCTCTTCCGCTTCATTGGAAGGAAAGGGCCTCTTCCCATGTTGTCGATCCAGCACTTTCAGCTTGATGATGCCTAGCTTGTTGTGTTTGTTGTGCTAAATCATGCAGTTAATATAAATTTCACTAGGGCTATACTTGTTACGTTGATGCGGGTGCTAAATCAACAAAAGAAGAAGTGATTTGATGAACAAAATATGTAGCAGAAGATGGAAAGAAGGAAGAGGAGAAGAAACAAGATCGAAGACCAGAAAGATAGGGTTTACTATACAGAGAATTTTTGTAACCGCAGGTTCAGCTTCTTGGCGTCAAGTTTGAGAGACGAGTGGAAAAAGAGTTCGGTCTAACTTTTGACTTTGTTTCTCTCTTTTTGTTCCTGTCTCTCTCGCAACGACCGAACGCTTGATCTCATCTAGAAAAATACTCACCGTTCCAAAATAACAAATATATATATATATATAGTAAGATTTCAATTTAAATTATTACATTTAAAATTCAAACTAACATCTATTTGATATTAAAAAAAAAAAAAATTACTTCTTAATACGTTGCAACTAAACTAACAAAATGAAAGTTGAGATAGAATAATTTATAATTGACTATACACTCAATTTTGTAATAAAATTCCTTGTATTTTCTATTTTATTGAGAAGTTTAATTTTGACAATATTTATATATAAGTCTAATTTTGAAAATATTTATATATACATAAAAAAATTCAAATATTTTAATAGATTACATGTTAATCTACAAATCATGAATAATTATATTTTTTATTATCTAATTATGTGTACAATATTAATTTTGAGGTGTTAAGCGTAATTTTTTAAGTTTGAAGTTTTAATATCTTATATACTATTTAAAAAAATTGAGGGAGTTATGGCCTCCATGTCTATACATATATATTTTGTCCCTCCTCTTGTTTGTTCGTTGGGTGTGGACACAAACATTAATTTGAAACCGGTGCTATGACTTCATGGCAATTTCACGCAATCATGGCGTGGATGTGTTCTTTCACAAAAAAAAAAAAAATGGTGTGGATGTGTTTCATCTATAATCACCCAAATTTAAATTTTCGTCATTGTTACTTTTTGATAATAAATGCCTCCACAACATCAATATCAATTGTGTCATTACTAGTGGAGAAAATATGGAGATATAAGTGAGTTTAAATGGAGATAGGTACTATGCATTGATCACTCCGCAGTTTGACACGTAACAAGTGTGCACTGGAGAATACATTGTGACAATTCTCAAGGCCGCTATGTATACACAATAGCAGTAATTAGAACAAGAAAGTAGGAAGCATTTTCTTCATTTTACACTTTCATGTTATATATTTCTTAATATAATTAAATATAAGAAACATCAAATTTGTCTTTAGCTTAAATTAATTCAAGTTTCAATTACATCAATGTTCACTCAATAATTTTTCATTATCTAGCTAGATCTACAATGAGTTTCTACTAACTTAATGATAATATTTTTAAATTAAAAAATAAAAACCGTTCATGCTTGTACAATGTATCCAAGAGTTAAGTCTTTTTTAATATATACAACTGCCAATTTCTTTAAGACATTCTCTCATCTCCCCGTGTATGTATTAAAAATACTTAGTATTCTCAAAAGAAAAAATAATGAGTTAATCCCACATTGGAAAATAAATGTGAGTTAAAGAGGTTTAAAGTCTGTACTGTGTATCTAAGAGTTATGCCATTTTGGATATGCACCACTGTCAATTTCTTTAAGACATTCTCTTCTTTTCCCATGTGTGTGTTAAAAATATTTAGTATTCTCAAAAAAATCCATTCATGCAAACGCCCCATTTAGTAATTTAGGGCAAGAAATCCACAAATTGATGGTTCTTTATTAAATTGTTTATATATTGGTTTTTATTGATTATGTATTTATTTTTAATCTTTTACACATAATTAAGACATTTTTACTATCTTTTAATATATCAAAATATATAGCACCTATATTTTAATCGCGTGGACAGACTTTTAAACTTTGAAGATGTTATAAATACAACTTACGGTTCCCATTACTTATTGAGGGCTCATATAGTAAAACTTTCTTCTTTAGATAAAATCTAGTAAAAATTTCTAACAGTGAAAATCGATGCAATTAAAATTTCTAAGGTTTAATTTAAAACCAGAATGAAACTTTGGAATATATATGGTCTAATGGGAATGTAAAGTCTTTAATGGTTGAATAAGAGATCTATTGTTCAATTCTTATTTACACAAAAAACCGATTGGTATCTTGGTCTGATGATTAAGAGTTATCATTAGGAGCAGACGCCATATGTTGAAACTCTCTCTCTAAAAAAAAAAATGTTGGAATTATGTAATATGTAGGATAGACTCCTTTTTACACATAGACATAAATTTTCTTACAATAAAATTATGGTATTTTACTGTTTATGTACTTACTAAATGTATATTTTATCCTTCAATGGTTAAAAAAAAAAGGAATAAATAAATAAAAATAGGAAAAAAAATTCCTTTTACATCAACTATTTTACACAAATATTTAAAATTGATGCAAAAGTTTATACATTTTAAAAAGTGAATAAAATGTCCACATCTAACACAAGAAAGTAGATATGCATGAGAAAATGAATGTAGTGGATGTGAGAGTATTATTTTCCTAAAAAAAAAAACTATTAACAACAAAACATCAGTTAGGATTGACTCAATATAGTTTGAGGTCTAAGACAATTTATATAAGTAAGGCCTTTTATAACTAAATATTAATTAAATAAATTTATTTAATACTTATCAAGTCAAGGTTAATTTGAAGAATCAAATATATAATTTGCTGAATTAGTACTAGGGTTAATTTTATATAAAGATTGAAATAACATGTTTCAAGGATAAAATATAACAAAAAGAAATGAAAATTTATTTCTTAATTTTTGAAAATAGAAGGTTTATTTTATCTTAAATAAGATGATATATTGTAAAGTAATGTTGTAGTTTAATTTTCAATCTTGATTATGCATGGTGTAAAGAAAGAGAGAGATCGATTATTTAATGTGTGGTTGTGTGAGAGGGATAATTATTGAATACTCCTGGAGTACCATAAATGCATACTCCTCCCTTTCACATAATTGTGGGTCCCACTAATTAAATTTATGGTAGAACCCACAATTCATGTGAGAGGGCGCGAGGGGTGGGGGGAATACGCATTTATTGTATTTCTAGAGTATTCAATAATTTTCGAGTAAAACTTAGGTACAGTATTTATGCGTTGTTCCTTAGGTTTCCTTTTTAAGATTTTGCCATATGGATTTTTTCTCATGGGATGGAAGTGTATTTTTTAGTTAAATAGTCACAATGCTAAATCTTAAGAGATGAATTTAAGGAACAACATCTAAAGTACTGTACCTAATTTTTGTCCATAATTTTCTATGTAAAAGATTAGATTGCTAATATTGACTATCTATCATGTAGAATCTTGGTTTACTACAATTTAAAAAAAAAAGAAAAAGTTTTAAGGTTTGAATTGAGTTGAGTTTCTAATGGTTCAATATTTTCAAAATCGTTTTGAGGGATGAATACAACATCTATATATGGATTAATAGCAAACCACCAAAGTCGAATAGCAATCTCTCTCTCTCTCTCTCTCTCTCTCTCTCTCTCTCTCTCATATTAATTACTAAAAGAAGTGGTCCGGTCCATGCATCAATGCATGGATGCAGTGGCGGCTCTAGGAATTTTGTTCAGGGTGTTCTTTAAGAAGCATAAATTACACCATCTTATTTCTTTTTAACCTTTAGGTAATTAGGTTTGATTCAATATTATTAATTCAATTCCGTTCTGGCCGTAACGGCCGCAAAATACCATACCAGTAAACAAACCAGAATAGTAACCCACCCTATTCCATTTCGGAAAATTTTTTGGATCATTTCAATCTATTTCAGGTGTTTTGGGGTGTTTCAGTAAATACTGGCCGATATTCAAGATTTGGCCGGCATGAAGTTTGTGCTTTAAAAAAAAATTTTTGTTCTTAAAACCAAAACAAATTTACATTCTATAAACCAAAAAACCTTAAAAGGAAAAAAAAAAAAAAAGGAGAAATGAACAAAGGTATTTGTATAGCTAAAAAAAATCGTATTGAGAAATTTGAGACTCAACTTGAGAAGAGGCACTGTCGCACTAGTACTGGTAGAAGACACAGAAGTTACGAACAAGGAGGAAGGCGTGTAGATGAAGATGTGAAAGTGTAGATAAAGATGTGATAAAATTTAAAAGTATTAAGTGTAAAAATCGAGGAGACAGAAGACGTGCGTGGTTAAGAAAAAATAATTAAAAATAAGAAAGTAATGTAAGGACATGTTTTGCAGCCCAAGCCCAAAGTGTAAGGGATATTGACCCAGTGAGCCCAGTACAATAAATTTGTAGAGAGTGGGACAAAGAACTAGGCCCTAATGAATTTAACAACGGCTAGTATGGATCTAGAAGATGATCAAGCAAGGACAAGGAACATAGAGCTGAATGAATTTACTGTCTGATGATGTAAGTTTTCATATAAATCAATTAAACCGATTATAAGTATAATTTTGATGGCTACAATGTTCTCTTTCTCTTTTCCGATCCCTTCCTCATGGAGGGTCTCTTACATTATATAGCTCCCTTTGGACTATCTTGATCCTACACTTGTTGATCATTTGAGCTCTTACTTGAGTGTCTGTCCCATCAGACATCCTCTTTGGCTTTTTGTGAGTTATGGTAACCAAGGTAGCACTGTTCAGGGGTTTTCTCCACATAAATGCTGCCAGAAAAGTAGCTGTAGTGCATTCAATGCGGTGATAGCAGCTTTCCCTTAAATATTTTTTGGGTTCCCCTCCTTCTCGTATGTTCATGATGCACGTCCCTATCACTGGAGCTTCTTGGAAGGTCACCCTGATTGTTAAGATCTATATCTGATCTGTGTTTAGCTTATTTGAGGAGATATTCCTCCTCGGACCACCTTCCCATTTGTATCTTGCTCGTTAAGTCCTGAGTTTGAACCATTCATTACCATTCGTTGGTCCTCGGATTACTCACGCTCTTGTCTAAGGCCTAAAGCCCAATAATTTTTTTTTTTGAGTTTTTCTTTTTTACTTGAAAAATCCTAATATATTGTTAAGTTGCTCAAATTATAAACCAAAATTTAATTTTATTGGCATAAAAAAATTTAGGGTGGTCCCAACAAATTTTTTAAAGGTAAATAAATATAAAATTTTAAATTATTATATATATATATATTTTTTTTTTTTTAGGTTAGGGTGGTCCGGGACCACTACGGCCATAAGTTGGTACCACCACTGCATGGATTATGGACCATTAGACCACCATAATTTGACATTTTTTTTGGTTAGTTAGGAATTAACCCTAGCCATAAGTTGGCACCGCCACTGCATGGATGATGGACCATTGGACCACCATAATTTGACATTTTTTTTGGTTAGTTAAGAATTAAGATTGCTGCGCCCACCTATACTAAGTTTTTTCATTAATTCTTCAATAGCTCAATAGGTCGACGCACATAACTCATTGATGACATGACAGCATTGGGCTACCTGATCATTTTTCCTCATTTCAAATCCTAAATTCCTAATATCTACGTTTCTCTTAATAAACTAGCTAGCCCATCTACTTGAATATGCTTTGGATGTGCCACCGTCTCTTTTACAAATGGACAGATAAAATATATGCATCCAAGAGACCGTAAGTCAAGTATGGAGGCAATCAAACACACTGTTACTCAGTCTAAATAATCATAAGTAAACAACTATTGTTGTTTTTACGTACTGATCAAATGTCCCATGAGTTGAGCTTGCCTAGCTATATACCACCGTAGTAAACACCCTTTTTTTCTTTAAATAATAAACATTTTTAGTGTACGTTTCGGACAAGCTGAAAATTTCAACTTATTTGCAATTTCAACTTATTTTTGCTATTATTCATGGACTCTATTGCACTTTTTGATACTATTCATGGGTCTCACTGTACTATTTAATTAACTTTTACCTTTATCTATAATACTTTAAGCAAAATTTTTTCAGTTTCAATTAAATAAGATGTTCTTAAACAAACACTTAGACCGAGGGGGAAGGGACTATTAGACATTTCTATGTTGTCCAATAAGCTCATTCTTTAGATGGGCCTTAACAACTTCCTCTAATCGAAGATCATCCAACAAAACGATAATTTGCACAAGTTTTTTTATTATTATTTTTCCTTAAAAAGTTTAGAAAAAATAACAAAATATCACAACATTTTCATAACTCTTATTATTATTATTATTATTATTTTGACATAACTCTTATTTTGAGTTGTAGTGGAAGTTGACACTTCAATTTCTTGAATATATATGAGAAAATGAGAGAGTTGCTTGGTTTTTTTTTGACAAAACGATTGTAAAAGGTTAAACGACATGAGTCTAAATGTATGCTGTGAATTGTTTTTATTCTAACGGTTTGTTTTATATTTTTTACCAAAAATTTTAACTTATATTGTGAAAAATGTGAGATTTTGTTGTGCAAGGGGAACAAATCGATTTCAATAGAAAGCTAATCAAAGTTGCATCTCAGAGGTTTGCAACTCCAAATCAGTAAGTTCCTCTCTTGAGGTTTGCACCAGATTTCATGCTAATTCAATCTTGTAGGCACAAGGCAACACGAAATTACGGATTGACTTTAGCTCTGGTGAGACAAGTTTAGCATTGATTTTGGGGTTAATAGCCGCAACGACCTGTTCACTTTTCAAATTCAAATTCATCTGTCTTTTAGTGATCAGACTTTCAAATTTCACCGGCAAAATTCGCCAAATTTTGACCCATACAGATCGCATGAGCATAAATTGATAAATTTGTTCAAAGTCCTTTCACTCGGACCATCTTGGTTTGTACTTGATCCCGTTGTACATGTGCATGGATTTCATTAGTGCATCTTGATTTGTTTTCATACTCAGCTTCCAATTGGTCAAAATACCTTACAACCACTACATATGCTAAGTGTTGTATTTTACATTCCACAATTAAATTTAGCTACAAAGCTTATTAGCCAATGCAGTACAACCATGACTTAATGAATACTAATCAACGCACATCCTTGTGTTTATGTTTAAGTTGTTGAGTCATTGGCTAATTGAAACAGAGAAAAGAATTACATAAGCAGGATTTTAACTCTTATTTATTAGGTTACAGTGAACCTAATGTAGGGCTAATATAATAACTAGCTCCAAGCATACCCTAACCTAACCAAACCATAGACTAGTCTAGTAATCTACAGTTCATATTGCCTGTTTTACAGGTACATCAACTTATAATAAGTTTGGGCCTCTTAGGTCACAATATCTCTTAACAGAATAGTTACACTAAAACTTCCAAGGCCAAGGGCCCCCATGGAACAGAGCTTCACACCCTTGCGGACAAGCTGGCTCCTGCAGAACCTTAGGCCTAAATAATGTAGAAATTCAACCACATTTCAACCCAAAAGACAAAAAGTGTAATGCAAGTTGGAAACTTGAGAGAAGATTGAAGAGTCCATTCTAAAAACGTTCTTCACATTATTATCCAGTTCAAATGATACAAATGTTGTTTAACCCCACATCCTTTTCATTTAGGGCCTTGGTGTTGGTTCCAACACACTAAAAGGAATTGCTTTGAGCACGCACTAAAGCCAGTAGTCCATGTAAAACTTTACTGGAGCCAAAGTAAACCAAGGAACGTGAAGCCGTGAACCCTCAGTAGCTAATTGACAAAGGGGCTTGTATGGAATCTTTAGCCAGGCACGATAACGCGATATAATATTACCCTTTCTTAGCAATATGAATGATGCCACTCACGACAAACCTCAAAAAAATATGGTGGCCTGAACGAACGTGAACCACTTATGGAAAATCAAATTTCATTATGTACAATTCTTTACATTATGAAGAAAGTGGTTGGATATCTCTGGTCCGCATGTAGGTTAAAAATTGCGTTGGTAATTCGGAAAGAAGTGCTTGAACAACAGAAATCTCTCCACCTGCAGGTGCAAGGCAAAGTTTCATTTTGAGGATAAGAAAATTAAAACCGCAAGTCACTACTTAGAAACTATTCATAAAATTTCAATTAGTTAAGTCAGCATGGGAACCAAATATAATAAGCAGACTGACTTACTCTGTACATCTCGGAACGGAACAAACTGGACTATATCACGCGAAGCAACACGTCCTGTTGAACTTTCAAGTCTCTCTCCCTTGTCTGCATCTAAAATCTGTACAAAAATGTAAGATGAGATAATTAATTATGCTGAATAATTGAACCTCTAGTCCTGTACCAAATATTCCAAGACAATCAACCAACACAAAGAAATGAGTTGAATAAATACCTCCATTTCTTTGAAGTCAGCTCCTCCAACTCCAACAATTAGGATCGACAATGGCAGGTCAGATGCTTTCACAAGGGCATCTTTGGTTTCTTGGAGATCTGTCACTACTCCATCCTAAGAACAGCAGTGGGAACTCAACAAAAGGGGGATATTTAATATTGAAAGCACATTGAGTATTGATCATGTAAAAGAAATTTTTTAATACTGCAACATGGAAAAGGAAGTGCAGAACAAGCCACTGAAGAAAAGGTACCAAGTTCAAGTATTATTCATGTTAACTAAAATCACACACACACATATAGAACCTTCATAAGCGAACAGGAAAAAATTCATCCAAAGATCCCAATGATTTACTCTTACCGTGATTATTAACAACACAAAGTATTTTCGTCCACCATTTGCAAGAGACTGGCTAGCAATAAGTGCAGCATTGCTAATAACAGGTCCAAAAAGAGTTGGCCCTGCAAGAGAAACGTTAAGGAGGGCACTTGTATATGCCATCATAATTCCTTGGATTCCTTCAACCTGAGAGAAATAGGCTTACATATGCTTAATATAAAGGCTTCTAAACAAAAATATCACATAATGAAAGCAAGAATAGATTTTGCTACCGTTCTACCTCACAGTAATGACTGCTTCCATTCAAGTTGAAACAATGAGAGACTGGACCGTCGATTGGCCGTGCTCCAAATCCCCATGCAGGAAACCGCTTGTCTGAGTCATAAAACTGCAACACCTCTCCAACCTCAATGATTGCCTGAAAAGCAATGGGCACCATCAGATGGGTATATCCAAAAAGAAGTTCAAGAAATTGCTGTAGAAAGGACCAATTTCTCACTCTTTGGTATGCATTTGGCCGTCCTGAAGGATCAATATAATGCAAGGAATCGGGAAGGCGTGGATTTCCATTTGAAGCTAATAGGAAAGAATGACACTTTTGTATATAAGAAGATATTGCAGTAACTATAACCAATACATGTAATGATTTAAAAGTAAACATTCTCTTCTTCTTCTTCTTCTTTTAGAAAAAAAAAGAGATCAAAATCAATTTTCCAAGAAAGTAGATATGAATTCAGAAGCAACTAGAAGCAACAATGAGTATGGCAAAAGTTCATAAAACTAAACTGCTCTCTTGACAATCGCAATTCTATCATATTACAAAACCACGAATGACCCAAAGATATCTTTGACTTATGAAGAAACTCAAATTCTATCGACTACAATATACCTTACATATAAATAAGCAATCCGATAGGATTATTAACAGAGTAACTAGAAGAAAGGTCAGGAGAACAGTATGGATAAAGTGACCCAATACTTAGGAAGAGGTACTTGAATAACAATGCCAAGTGTTCATAAATACTAAAAGCACAATTATGTCCCAAGGTAGGATATAGTGTTGCGAAATCAGGAAACAAAATGCCAATAGAGTGCAGTTGAAACAAGGATGTTAAAATGAATAAAAAACAAGACAATAACAGGTATCAGTAAATGGTATAAATGAATGTGTTATGCTAAAAAAAAATTGCATTCACTCTTAATTTTTATAGAGAATAACATTCAGACTGCAAATAGAAATTTTCAGGTACAGTAAACAAGTTGATTGCATAAATGAATACCAGTGAAATCAATTGCCACCATGAAATTCAGTTCACACCCCCCAGCCAAGTAATCTAAGAAAGTGTGTTCGACACTCTGGGAAAACTTCTCAACAAATAGCTGACTCTTCAGTATCTGCATGATATTTAGAGACCTTCAAACTAAAGGCAAGGAATTTTATACAATTCAAAATGCGAAGTATTCTTGATACACATAAAAGGACCTTGTTGTGGTAATCATGCCCAACTAAAGTCGGTAAAAATAAATTTTCGCCTTGCCCACTAGAATGAAGCTTTTCCAAATCTGCCAATGATTTGTGAATTTTTCTGATAATACAACAACAAGCTTTGTCATTATGCTGGTCTATAGAGATGAGGAGATAACGAAGACAGGCAAGATTACAATTTACCCAATCAAATCATGTTTTCCATTGCTATTGAAGTTAAAGCACTCTATTACCAGTGGACTGTCCTGCAGATTAATTTTGAAAAATAAAAATGAGAAAACTAGCAATGAACAGACAAGGACATGAAGCATCTTACAGGAAAAATTCCAAAATCCATATCTAACAACATCTACACAGGTTTGGCAGATGGTTGCCAATCTGGAGCACTGAGACAACTAATATTGTCCAATTAGGTCATTGTGGCCATCAAGCTCTAATAAGCAACCAAAACTTGGAGCATCCATCTATTAATAAAAACAGTGCCTAGGATTTTTTTTTTTTTGGGGGGGGGGGGGGGGGTGTAAGTATGCTGACAGCAAAGGACACCAGATTTCTAGTAGTGGATGCAGACTATAGTACTGAAGGTAAACTTTCTTATACCTTGCTTCCAACTTGTTGAATATTCAAAAATACTCGCTTCCACGTTGGCTTGAGGTCATTCTTGATTACTTCTGTTTTGCAAACTGGAATTGGGTTCCCATTCTCCACTTCTTTCGATATTATTAAAAAGGGGTCCTGCAAGATAAATCAGCACATGGACAGATGGGGTAACTAGGGTACCTCTTTAAATCTAAGAATATAGAAAGAGAATTAAGAACTTAGCAGCCCATACACTTTTTGAGAAGAGATCTTTATATTCCAAATCAGAACACCTTAATATCATCTCTGTTGTGGTTTTGGAGCTAACAGATTCCTCAGCATGCACAGTAAGCTTTCCGAGGTTTCTTGGATGGGTTGATCTGGTAGATTCTTCTCTATGTACAAGATCCAAGGTCAGCAACCTGTTTGATTTAGTGACTATCTGCGCAGAGCAACACAAGAATATTGAGGGTTTAATATATTGGAATTCTGACTTTCAGTAAATGTAATGAACTTCCTGGTTCGGGTGAAGGCCAGTTGGAAATATCAAAGGTAAAAAAAATGTACAAGCAGAAAGGAATGTGAAAGGGCAAAAAAATAAAAAGAGAGACCAAGAAAGGCACACAAAATATGTGTTTTCATCAAATCAGGTATCTAGTTTTCAACATGTGACGAGGGCTGCTCTCTCTAAAGAATATTATCATGGGGGTTCTTATTGTTCAATGACTACAAGAGTGACAGTAAGTATGATATACCTCAGACAATGCACAAGTTGCCTCACCAAGAAATTGCTGCTCATCCAGCTTAAGCATCTGCACAAGTTAAATTGTCCCTTATGAACTGATTTTTTAGGCTTGCATGCACTTGAATGAGAGTAATAAATGTGCCTTGTGAGCATTCTGCTCAAAACATTAAGATCCTATTTATGACATCAATATAACAAAAACATAAAAATATTAATAAGCAAACAAATTCTTAAATATACCCTTCAGGCCTACGTAAAGCTGAAAATAGAGAGAGAGAGAAAAAAAAGGAAAATAACTCAACTAGCAAATGCGATGCATCCATGGAAGATTAATTTTCACTACTTTAATCATTCACTTTAGATTAGTGCTCAAGCTGATCAGGTTCAGTTCACCATTTTGTTACACACAATTTATCAAAAACAAAAATAACTATCTACTCAACTTGTTGTTAGGTTAAAAAGATGATAAATTCAATGATGAAACCACAATCAGAACCATTCTTGCACCAAAAATAAAACATTAAGAAAAGAAGAAGAAGACCAGAGATATCATCAGGATATATACCTTTACTTCTGCATTGTGAAACTGAGTGTCAACATCATACACGTGAAACCTGTCACAAACAGCAATTTCAAAGAATATTTTATGGTGAAAAGAGTAACATGCACATCTCATAGATATATATATATATATATATGGAGATGTTAGCATTAAACTTACACTAAAGTCTGCACAATCTCAAAATGATAAGTGATTGTATGTTTTGCGATCCATGTGGGATTTAATGAATTTAAAATTACTTCAGTGCGGCCAAGTTCTTCAAGTACTCCATCTCTTCTTTTTGTATAAACAACCAACATGGGGTCACTCTGTAGAACACAAACTTTATAAATAACAGGATAAATCTTCAGCAACAACAGTAAGATTTCCACAACGGAAAAATGGAGAATGATAGCACAGTAAAGAGAAGGCTTATTAATCATCAGAAGCATGACATCTAGAACCACAGTTTTTGACAATGTAGTGAGAAAAAAAAATGATCATGAAAACATCGTCATTAAGAGAGAGAGTATACAGAACAATCTTTTAAAAATTAAAGGTACTTCTTAATCTGTCAAAACCCACACCAAATGCATTCTGATTCTCTAATATGCATATTTCTTTTGTCAAATAATATTTGATTATTTGTTTATAGTACTTTCTCAATCAAGTAGGGTAATGCCATAGTTGACATAGTATGTTGCTAAGTTAATTAGCTTATCACTAAGAAACTTGTCCACAATTAGAATTTTAACCCATGGTGGTGTAATTAAACAAATGAATGCATCCAACGTCATCTCACAGAAGAGAACTAACCTTCAAGAGTACATTAACAAATAAAGCAACAGGACTTGTTTAAGTAAATATATCTACTTTAAAAAGTAAAGCAACAAACCTTGGAGAGCACATCTCTATCACGCAAGTCTGCAGCAGAATACGATAACTGCATTGGAATTGTTTCACAAAGAAAAGTCAATGATGGATGTGAAGAGTAAGCCTCCCATTACCCCCTAAAATAAATAAATAAAAGACCAACAATGAAAATATGAGCATAATTTATTTATCCCAACGTGAACATATGCTAGCCAAATTGGCCCAACACTAGCCAATTACACTCAAAATTTAGGTAGGCTCACTTTGTTTGTATAAAGCTTTTGTTGATGCTAAGTCTGTGTCTGGTAACTCTACCCAAAAAAAAAAAAAATGCACTTCACAGGTTTTGAGGCTTAAGAATGCATTTTACATTTTCAGCTTGTTTGTTAACTCAAATTTGCAGTGGACTCTTAAATACATTCTCCATAACCTCTACAAATTAGTTAGAATGAGAACTTCTAAAAATCGTTATTCTCATTTTGCAACAAAATATAAGGGCCTAAAATCATGGCACACAAAGCCACAACAGCTATTTAGGTAGCTCACTTCATTATTCTCATGTCTTCTTTCTTTCAAAATTTTTTTTTTCCCCCGACCATTCTCCCTCTTATTTGCCAAGAGGTCATGGCCGAGTGGTACCCCAACAAAACCCCAATCATAACAAGCAGTTCCAAGCCCTGAGTTGCACCCTAAATGGCAATGGGAGAACAGTGCTGTTACTGCCACTAGCATGAAAGCGGCGTGATATTCAGCTTCAAAATTTTCTTGTTCTCGTTTACTTTCCCTTACTTGATCAACAAGAATTTCAATTTGCAGACCTTCACAAACAGGCAACAAAGATGTATTTCATGTGGGCCCACCAACCCTAACTCAGCCGATGGTGCCACTACAAGTTCCTCTCCTCCGCCCTTGGCTGCTGACAGAACCACAGCTCCAACCCCAATTCGTAGTTTCTCTTTTTTCTTCTTTTACTTTTCTCCTTTTTTTCATTTGGTGTTTTAATGATTATAAAAGTACTTGTCTGGATTAGCTTGCTTGAGAGGGAATTTGGAATTGAATTTTGGATTTTTTCAATTGAAATTGGAACTAGATTGGCTTAACATTTTTTTCCTCCAAGGACAGTAGCTAAACTGTGTTAGACAATTAAAGGTTTTTTTGGATGCTGAGAAAGTTTGGGGGAAACATGTGGGTACTAGTTTGCTTGAGCTGGTTTTATTTTCCATGCATAAACAAGTGACAACATCTTTTAAAAATTATTTGATGATGCTCATTTATGATAACTAAGCCCAATTTCAATCAGCATAGTAGCAACTGCTACTTCTCAAAATAACATAAATTGCGAAAATTCAATATACTAGGAAAGATTCATTCTGTTTGGGCAATAGAGCTACTAAATTAAACCAAATTCATGTTTAGCCTACACATTTGAAGTCAAATCATGTTAATAACTTGAGAAGGAAATGATTCAATACTTTCATTCATCTCGAATAACAATTGAAGCCGAACAATCCGAATAATTTAGTTTTGTCAGTTAAGTTAAAAAAAAATAGCATTAAGAAAAAATAGTAAAATAAATGTCATTGGTGTCACGTCTTAGCATCCATAGTCACTATATAAATCCAAATTCCACTAAAATGGCACCATTTTTATGTTCAGTCAAGCACGCAATTGAATTTTAGTAAAGCTAAAAAGAAAAGAGCAACAAATGTAGTGAAATTGAAATAGGTAGCTAAGAAACAGTGTAAATCAAATTCAAAAGGCTAATATAAGTAGTGGAAATGAATCTGGAAAAAGAGAGAGAGTGAGTTGAAAAAAGAAGGAGACCTCGATCTGAGAGAAGAGGCCGTGGTAGCCGCGAGACTTGAGGAATTGATCGATGGCTTCGTTTGGAGCATTGGGGTTGTGAGATGAAGCGCCGCCCACGGCTGCCCTTCCGCCGGCTTGGTCGGAGCAGCAGTTGCCCATAACGCAACAACCACCCCCAAATTCCTCACCTCAGTACCAGCTTCAGCTTCAGCTTCAGCTTATGATATAAAAAATGAAAGAAAGCAAATAATAATAAATCCTAACCTATTCCTGTGGAGAAAAACTTTAATTTTGAAGTTCTAAAGTTTTAACCCAGGACATGAAGACTGACTCCTCCACAGACAATGGCATCTATTTATATATAGATAGTGACCGATGAGTTGAGTAGCTTTGTTCTTCTTTTGGCCCCCACTCTATAGGGTAGTCTAGAAAAAGAAAAGATTACGAAACCGCGTTCTTTTTTAGGGGTTGTTAAGGGTAATACCACTGTTTTTGACCAAATATTTAGCAACATATTTGTGAAATATTTAGTAATATATTACTGTTGCTAAAATATTTAGTAATTTATCATTTTTTTTAATTCAAATTTGTCATGTAATTTAAGTTTCAAAAATTCAAATTTTTTTAAAAATTAACTTTCAAATTTTTTGTACTATTTTTTATAGAACTCGAGTTTCTAAAACTTGAGTTACATAAAAGATTGATGAAAATTTTCTATAAAACTCGAGTTACATAGCAAACTAGAATTTCACAAACTCGAGTTAAAAAAAAATGATAGATCCCTAGTTAAGTACTTGGTCATTTAGGGCAGCTGTTAAGTACTGCTACTATTTTATTTTATATATATAAAAAAAAAAAAATAAAGAGGTTGAGAATCCATCAACTTTAAAAATAAGATTTTTTTTTTCTATTTTAGACATTTAATAAATTTAATATCGTGTGACCCGATGGGCCACATATCAGATATTAAACTGATAAGAACAAATACTGATCTTAGCCGAAAGGCCAAGAAATATTTAACTCACTAGTTTAGACATTTAACTCGCTAGTTTTTCCAAAAGAAAAAGACATTTAACTAACTCGTATTTTTTAAGACATGGCAACTTGATTATTTATTCTATATTTTATTTGATTTTTTAAAAATTATTTTTCTCTTTTTACACATAATAATCATCATCTATTCTCTTCTTTTACCATCGGAAAACATTAAAACTAATAAAAAATTGTTTTGCATAAGATACAATGATTTGTATATTTGCACAAACATTATAACAAAATCTCATTTTGCACAACCGGTTCATGATCTAATGTTGGTGATTTTGAGGTTTTATTGGCTATATTTTGAGTTTTATGTTATTTTACATGAGCTGGTACAAATGCTCAAGGCTTGTTGTTGTATAATATATATATATATATATATATATATATATAAAAGGAAGTGATGTTATAGTCTTTGGCCATATTATTTCACACCTTGATAATGAAGACATTCCGAAAGTCCCATAAGAATGAGGATCTCCAAATTTACAACAAGTCATTTCAAATCTATAATATAGGGGAGAGGGAGATTTTATTTCTATTAATATAAGAAATAATGAGTCTTTTAATTGACCCATAAAACCCGTGATAATTTCTTACTTCTTTATAACTTTCTTCACATGTATTGTCCATCAAACAAGATTATTTTACTGTGGCCTTTTTTTATGTATGTTTGGTTGTTTACCCCATTCGAAAGGTCATCTCAATAATAGTCATAGAGTATCTATTCATCAAAATAATAGTAATTACGTGAATTCCAATTGTATATCCTATAGGATATGCTCTGAAAATACTGATTTACTATTTTTCTTGAGCTACTTTGACCAGGAAGACTTGAATTCAGCAAGGATATTGATATAACTGTAAATATATATCCGTAGTAAATAAGAACAAAATAATAGTTTCGAGTTTAGTTAGACCCTGTGTATGCGAGGAAATTACACCCATACTTTCTAATCTTGTCGTGGACTGACTACTGACCTAGAATTGGAATTGGAATTGGAATTGGAAAGGATATGCCCAAAATCATTCACTTTGCCACTTGCCAACCTCTTTTTTTTTTTCTTTTTTTTTTTTTGGAATGAAAAAATGGAGTTTCCGGTGTGGGCTCATTAACCTCATACTACGTGATGGTAATAGGTAATATCATATATACCACACATGCCTCGCTGGGACAATCACTCAAATTGAGCATTTCTAGATACTGAGATAAAGACTTCTACCATCAAGCCACACTCCTATGTGGTGCCACTTCCCACCTTTTGAGAGTCAAGACTCAACACATGACCTGACCGTCAAAAGTCCAAATCCGTGAAAGGCCAGTTGGACTTGGCCTTGTTCATACTCCTTTTTAATATTTATATGTATAAACATATTAGACAGTGGTTTTCTTTTCTTAATTTTGATTAACTAGTTGTTTTCTTTAATCCTTTCTTTACAAACGGCTTCATTTCTTTATAAGACTTGACTAAGAACTGCCCTTTCTCCGGTCTTACATATGGTCAATGATTATCAAGAAATGGTGGCCCCGAATAGTTGGCTACTATAATATAAAACTTTTAATTCAAGCTTTCACTGTAAGAAATCATAAGTACAATAATCTATTTCTATTAGACCAATACCTATATAATAACTTACTAAGATTTTTTATTCTTATTTTTAAGGTACAAAATGATTTGAATCAATTATTACTTACATTTTATGATAATTGTTGTTTATGATTTGGTCAAGATACGAAGATTTTTGTTTTCGTATAAGTAAGATTAATATCAAATTATCAGTTTGGATAGAGGGAGAAAGAGGGGAAGTAGAGTTGAATTGACTCTTATTTAATAACAAGAGATGTATTTAAATGATCAAAACCAACATGTCCACAACTAATTAAGATTTTTAATGAATGGAACACCGGTTTCCTATTTAGGTGATTTTTTTAGTTAATACTATCAACAAATTATGCCCTCCGCCAATTGATGTTTGCTACTAAATTAATAAGAAGGCATCCCATCAACGTTAAGGAATGCAAAATCAATTTCATTGCGAATTCTTCTATAAAAAATAACATTAAAAAAAAAAAAAAATCATTGCAGGTAAGTGCGGTGTTTCCAGTCAATAAATTTTTAAGTCAAATGACTTTATTAATGTTTTCAAGGCAAATTCCCTTCTTCCACCTAGAATGTATCTAAAACAAAACAAAAAATTAGGGCATATTTGTTGTGTATTGCAATTGGATTATCCTTATGAGATCATGTTTTCTACACAATATATATGCCTAGATTATAGGTTGTAAATGAATCAATTTTTTTTTTTTTTAAAAGAGAGAATTCTATAATATATTATTAATAACTTCCATGATACTACCCATTTTATATTTAGAAAAAGAAAACTCAAATTATTTATAAACGAGAAAATATCTCATAAATCCGAGATATATATATATATATATATATATATTCCTGCCGATGCATAAAATATTGTTGTTTATGAAGTACTTGGGTTCAACTTGACAAAAAGCTTGTTCAAATTTGTTTATTTAGCAAACAAGTCAAGTGCCCAGGTTTAGTGGGGTTTTATTATTTATTTATTTTTATTGAACTAAGTTTAGGCCATACCATTAAACAAGTCAAATTTAAACATAAAAATGTGTTTATGAACAAGATCGTAAAATGACAACTTTACTGGCAATCTTTGAATATTAAGGCGTGGTGGTGGTTATTGTTGTTGATCTAGATTGAAAAATATGGGCGGTAATGATGGGGTGCATGGTTTTCCTTTTTAGGGGACGCATATATGTAGCTAGTGTAATTTGTTGATTTGCAAACCATTTTCGAAGATTTCGTGCTGGAACTCACTTAACTTAGGTGATGGCAAAAAAGAAATTGGGACACCAAGAAGCATGCAAACTAAAGCAAAAGGCATAAATGTCTGCTGCTAAGTGGCAATGACTGGGTCCATAGGGCGACTTGTTTGGTACATACCTCTTAAAAGGATAGCATAATAATTCGCCTATTCTACTATCTACTATATATGTAACTGTTATCTGCACCAATTAGCGTTGGAAAGTTAGTATTAATTTAATCACAGGCTACAATCATACGCATCACCCATGCCATAAAAAATTCATTGTGGCCCACTTCACCTTCAATCTAAATAACTAGAAACCTTATTGCAAAAAAAATTTTATACTATTTTCTTTATAATATGCAGTTTTGTTCTTACCCAAAACCTTAGATACGGTTCTTTAAATTAATGTTAGTTTCTTATAATTTCAAATTGAATTCAACCATGTTGTTATATTAAATAATAATGTTATCTTTTTCAAAAATAATTACTTAATTATAGGATTCATTGGTCAATACAATCAAATAGTTGAATTTAAGTTAGGGAAAATTTTTAGTTTACATTGCTATAGTATAATGTAAACCTATAATTACATCCCCTTAATTAAGAATTAGAAATCTAAGCTGCAACACCCAACGAGCACTTAGGGTACAATACTTAAGTTTGGGGTTTAATTGATGACCTAATAACACTAGCATCCTCCATAGTGCGCTCGATTGCTAAGTTCAACCCTTACCTTACCCAGTTACCCCCCTCCCAAAAAACCTATAAAGAAAAGAAGAATATACTTAAGTTTCACACCATATGTTTCTCAAGTAGAAGTTAATTAGTCTGTCTGTTCAAAGGAAAAATGTTAATTAACACACATGATGGAGCCACTAATAATTTGCAGTCCTGTATCGGTGGAAGACTGAAAATTATTAAGTCCAGGCGTAGGCCTAGAGGGATTTCATGTCCCACAAAATGTCATGGAGTCAACGGGCACTATGGTCAAAAGGTCAACCACTAGAGGATGGTGGAGACGGAGACGGAGACGGAGTCGTGCACTGCATGGATGCAACTAAGTCCAATCAACTTATCAGAAAATCTCTCAACAATATTCATACCTCTCATTTTTTGGTTTCAAAACATTATAATTAATATGATCCCCCATTGCAACCAAATCTGCTTTTAACTACAGTTTGACAAACTAGTAAGACCGAGGTCCTAGCTAGCCTCTACGAGCCAAATTTTGGATAAAATTTGATTGTATATCACCGGCCAATCCATATATATAAAATCACATCTTTTTTTTTTTTTTTTTCTAAATAAAAAAATGGGATCTCTAGTGTAAGTTCATCGACTTCACGCCACATGACAGTAATGGGTAATATTACGCGTACCACACAAGCCTTATTAGGATTATCGCTCATCTCTAGGTGATAGAACAAAGACTTCTACCATCAAGCCACACTCCATATATCCCGTGTGGTTAAAATCACATCCAATTGTGAATAATTCATAACGTCATGGCCATACATTGATTCAACAAATGGACCCATTAAAATTAATCTCCTAAACAGCTAGATAGCCAAAACGGTTAAAAGCTTATTATTTTAGGTTGTGCCGTCACTGTCTCTAACAACAGCACCCCATTACACCCTGACTAGTAAATTCAATGCGCAAAAAGACTTTGTTCTACTACTGATAATCTAGTGGATGTGTCTGGGTGAATGATCGATCGATTGTTGAAAAATGTGACCCCATTCACGACTCATCGTCACAGCCACATAATAAGGTGAAGCTGACAGCAGATTTATATGTCTGTCATTGGTGAAGTGAAACATCACAGCTTTGATTTTAGATTGTCGGTCAAGCATCATATGTGGCAACTATATGTTTATTATATACTAATATAAATGAAATTAGGGACAAACAATAATAGATATGAAACTGAAAGTACATATCTAATATATATATTCTTGTGGTCATCCACTCTTTCATATTGCTGATCTGGGATTTTGGCCCTCCAAGTTTTGTTAATATTATCTTGGCTGAGGCATCCCAGGCTTTTGTATATGATGTGATTCAGTAAGACTTTTATTCAGCAAAATATATATATATATATATATATATATTGCTGAAAGATCTCAGCAATATATATATATATATATATATATAATATTGCGGAGAGATATACATTATTTTGTTTGAGTGGCTGGTGGTGTGCCAATAAAAGGCCGAAAGACGAAGGGCCGAAAACTGTGAATACAGGAGAAGTGTATTACAACAACAATGTTTGATTTATTGGTGAGAAAGAAGTAAGTGAATTTTATTAAGCTAAATCTGATTGGAATACATCCTCTAAATTATTAGGTAGGGATTTTATCCATACATCTGTGTCTACAGATAAAACTGCTCTTCTAGCTAAGGTGTGAGCTAATCTATTCCCCTCCCATCTAACATGTTGAAACTTGCAAAGCCTCAAAGAAGCACTAACTCTCCTACATACATCAGTCACATGGCCAAACAATGTATTACAGCTCTTCGAAGCATTCAAAGCCGAAATCACCCTTGAACAGTCCCCCTCAAGCTTAACACTGAAAAGACTCAACTCCAAAGCAAACCCAACTGCCCTCCTTGCTGCTAAGGCTTCGGCCAACTCCACCGGCTGAACCAAAGGAATCTTTTGGCTTAATGCAGCAATAACCTGACCCGTGTGATCGCAAAAAACCACTCCAATCCCTGCACAACCCGAAGCATCAAAGAAAGCTGCATCAAAATTCCCCTTGTAGTGCTGTTCAGCGAAGGACACCAATGCACCCTAGCAGGTCGAGGTGCACATTGAGAAGGATGGGAATTTGCTTCAAAATACTCCCCAATCAGCTCCTTAGCTCGACTCCCCAATTCTTGAAGACTCCAAGTATATTGACGCCCATGAAGCCGATTCCGTCTCTGCCATAAGGCCCAGGCAATGGTGGAGAACAAAGCAATCCGATAAGTTGAAAACCTGTTCAACACCTCTGAAATCAAATCCATGAAAGACCGATACTGTCTCTGATACAGAGAAGCAAAACTTGGATCGGATTTCCAAACAAATTGGGCCTGATCACACAACCATAAACTATGCATTAGCGATTCCCTTTGCTCCCCCACACAACTCACGGGTCTCATCAACTGGAACATGTCTAGCTCAGAGATTTTGCTTCATCGGAAGAGTCCTTAGCTGCGCGCCACATGAAATGCCGAATCTTAGTTGGAGACCGAATCTGCCAGAGTTTCTTCCACAAGCACTTCTGCTTTGTTATCGTGGATGAACTCGGATTGGCATTCCACTCATCGGAAGCCAAGAGACGATACGCACTCTTCACACTATAGTTCCCATCTATCGTGAATGGCCAAACCAGCAAATCTTCCTCACAGACTTCACTAACATGACCTCGGCTTACCATTTCAGCTTCCCAAGGATAGAAAGTTGCTACTAGCTTACCCGAATCCCAAGTTCTTGTGTTGGAACAAAACAAGTCACAAACCCGTGATACCGAAGAATCAGCTCCAGGATTAAAAATTTTACTATAGCAAGGATCTGGTAACCATCTATGCTTCCAAACCTCTATCTGCTGACCACTCCCCACCCGCCAAATGGCAACACTTCTCTATCACCTCCCGAGCTTGCAAAATGCTCCTCCACGCATAGGAACATTTCGGATGAATAAGAGCATCCAATACACTACAATTTAGGAAATACCAAGCACTAAAGACCTTATAAAGAAGCATATCTTTTTGGTGAACAAGTCTCCACACCTGTTTAACTAATAAGGCATTGTTAAATTTTTGAATATCCTGAAAGCCCATTCCCCTACTGATTTTGAAAAACATAAAGAACTCCATTTAACCCAATGAATCTTTTTTGCATCATCTTATCCCCACCAAAATCTACAGATCATCATATCAATCTCCTTGCACAAACTAACCGGTAACTTAAAGACACTCATTGAATATGCTGGAATAGACTAAATTACCGCTTTAATCATGACCTCCTTTCCTTCCTGTGAAAGTAGCTTCTCTTTCCAACCTTGCATTCTAGCCCAAATCAGCTCCTTCATATTAACAAAACAAGCTTTCTTATCCCTACCAATAAAAGAAGGCAGGTCCAAATATTTCTTATAATGCTGAATTACCAGCACTCCAAGAGACATTTTAATGGCTTCATGTGTCTGCTCATCAGTGTTGTATGACTTTGCAATGAAAGTTGTATACAATCAACATCATCTACTATATAATAAAAGTTGGGATTAGACGCCGTGGTTACGCCAAGTAGCAACACCAAATTGCAGAAATTTTTTAAAATTTTTAGATTTTAAAATGAAAACATTTACATAAAAAAAAGTCTAATACATCTTAAATTGCAGCAAAGTAGATATAATATAATCTAATTCTTCTTATTTTTTTAATTACTCCACTTAAAAAAAAAGGTATAATGCATCTTAAATTGCAACAATCGTATACTACACTAAAAAAAAAGAGGTCTAATGCATCTTAAATTGTAGCAACGTATATTACACTCAATTAAAAGGTCTAATGCATCTTAAATTGCAGCAACTGTATACTACACTAAAAAAAAAGGTCTAATGCATATTAAATTGTAGCAACATATACTACACTAAATCAAGAGGTCTAATGCATCTTAAATTGCAGCAATATTTATAGAATATTTAAAATATATATAATTAAATTACAATTTTACTACTAATAGCTTTTAGAAATTTAAATCTTGCCATAATTTTTAAAATATTTTATAATATATTTTTCTGCCAAAAAAAAAAAACTTACATAATATACATTTTCCATGTAACTTAATTTTTAAAATTATTTTTACTATTTTATTTAGTTATTAAATTTGATTATATTATCAAAAAATATGTTTTTTTAAATATATATATATATATATATATAATTTTTTTATTAAGTCGTGCATCGCACGGGCACAATACTAGTCTATATCTAAAAGCTGAAGCGTAGCATTTATTGTTGCTACGCTTCTGTTAAGTCACATCAGCGGCCACATCATCTACCTATTTTTCACTTTTCTCCACTACTTCCAATCTTAACTTTTCTCCACATCATCTATCTCTTCCATTTCCTTTTATTTTGACTCTTCTTATCCCTATTCTATTACTATAAATATGACATTTTCTATCCCATTCTGTACATATTTTCTCACATGAAAAAGGTTATTACTCTCTCTCTCTCTCTCTCTCTCTCTCTCTCTCTCTCTCTCTTGTTTTTTTTGTGTGAATTTTTTAATTTTTGTATATCTACTTTAAATTGATGTATTTATGTGTTCTTTAGAATTTTACTTTGGGTTGCAATTTGGTTTTGTATTTTTAAGTTTTTTTTTTTTTTCCTTTCCTATAATTGTTAAAAGTTATTTTATTGCATATAAATATAGTTTACAAGAAAATAATGTTATATCATGGCTTGAATAATTTGGTGTTTGACTTATGACTATATTTTTTATTTGATACTTCTTTTTCTAATTTTATTTTCTATTTCTCTCCCAAAAAAGGTGATTACTCTCTCTCTCTCTCTCTCTCTCTCTCTCTCTCTCTCTCTCTATATATATATATATATATATATATTCTTTTTTGCAACTTTACTTTTGGTTGATGAATCATTATATTTTTTATATAATACTATTTTGGGTTAATACGATTTGGTAGTTTGTTTGATTTTTTAAGTTTTCTGTCACAACTTACAAGTCTTCTCTCTCTCCCTTTTAACTTTTGTTTGATTTTTTTTTGTTTTGACATAATACTTAATTAATTATTTTGAAAGTGAGATTTTGAATTTATATCAAAATACAATGTTGACTATGTATTTGAATGTGCCTATCAACTATTAAAATTTAACCGCCCAAGATGAACATGTATAGACAACATTTTTATTTTTATTTTTCATTGATTTATTATTTAGTTATAACATCAAAATTAAAGTAAATGAATATGTAAAGTTAAACTTCCTAAGATGAATTTGTAAAACCAATATCTTTATATGTTTAATATTTTCAAAATATTAAAAGTAAAAAGTAAGAATAATGATATGGCCAATGATGTGACGGATGAAAAGCTCATCAAGAGCGTAATAACAAAAATGCGATATGAAAATCCAGTTAAAGGCAATTAAATCTTAATAAATAAAAGTGTATGTAGTGAAAAAAAAAAAAATTAGATCATGTTCTCTTTATGTTATACATATTATTTTCTTTCATTTCTATAGGTGAAGTTTTCAATTTTAGACATAAAGTCTACATTTTTCCTACATATTATTTTAAATATTAAATTTATAATATGGTATAGTCTCTTAGGAATATCTAAGAAATATGTAGTTCCAATTTCATATATCTATATTAGTAAACGAAACTCACTCGATAGTTTGAAGCTACTCCTACGATAAGAAAAATTACAAATATAATAATCTCTTTTTAAGAGAATGAAAATTTTGAATAATATATTTAAAACTCAAACAGTTTAGTTGTACAAGAAAAACAAATTAGGAAAATATAACGCACGATAACGTAATTTATCAAAATATGGACCGCCTAAAAAATGAATAATATCAATCAAATAAATCCAAATAATAAAATGATGATATATTTTTTGAGATAAATAAATGAAAAATAATTTTAGAAATTGTTTAAGTTTTTGGGAGAACAAATTATTTTCCACAAAATTTAGAGAACAAATTATATATTATACCATAACTAAAATATAATTATTTATTCTCATGCATCGCATGGGTCTGCGACTAGTATATATAAAAGCAAAGACCTAATACGGGAGTGCATGAGATACTGCTAAGTGACACTCTAATCTTGCATTTAGCCTTTTTTTTATCTCTTTCATTAAGTTTTTTTTACTATTACCCAAGAGTTCACATTAACTTATTTTATTGTTATCTCAATAATTGCCTAAGCTTACACCATACCTTTCTCTATTCTTCATGTCTTTTAGCATACTCACTGTTTTAGTTTTTTTTTTTTTTTTTAAAGCAAAAATAAAATAAAATAAATAAGGACTAATAGTAATAACTAACCTGATAAGGTACTGGAGAGAGATAGAGAGACACAAAAATATTGTGAATTGTTAAATAAAATGCACTACTTCACTAACAAAACATTTGAGAGAGAGAGAGAGAGAGAGAGAGAGAGAGAGAGAGAGAGATTTGAGGGGTCACCATATCCGCTATACTAGCCTCCCACCACCATCAAGATGTCGAAACCCCTAAAGGTATATTTTTTTTCTTTTTTCTTTTAAATTGGGCGCTTAAATATGATTTAGGTTTAGGTAATTTTGTTGGGTATATAAGTAGAGAGAATATTTGGTGTGCAATGTAAAGTAATATTCTACTATGGTTTAATTTTAAATCATCTATAAGACACATGCATACACACTTGCCCACATCATGTCTTAATGTCGCACTCAATGAGTTTAAGACGATCAAAGAGTTTGGCATACTTTCATTTCATGGTATAAAATATGTAAACACAATACAAATTAATTGATTTTCATGCTCCCATTACTCTTTTACATTTATTTTTGGTTTTATTTTTTAAAAGTTAATCTTACCTTAAGACGAAGGCTACAAATATGTAGTAAAGCTACTAAACTAATTTTTAATATCTCAAAATATATATGTTTCTTTACTCTAATTTAGTTTACTTTTTCTTTATAATATATGTACAACATTATCCAAAACTATCTTACAAAAAATATTACAAAATTATCCGTGCATTGCATAGACAACTTACTAGTTTTACTACAATGGTTGTGGAGTATGGACATAGAGTATGCCAGTTCCACCAAGTGACTCTGGTAGCTTTTACTGAGACAAGAAGGTGTTCCAAGGATGCAGAAATCTTGTGAAATTGGGTTTCTATGAGGTAAGTGAATATATAGCCCATTTTATTCGACATTAATATCATAACCTTGTGCTTGTTTTCACTCTTAGATATTGTTAATGTTATAATCTCTATTTATTTTTAGAATAATTCCATATGCATACATGAACAAAATAAAATTAAAATTTTGGATAATTTTTAATTTTTGAATCTTTATTTTGGAGATATGTTATTACGTGATATGATTGAATAGATTGTCTAGTGGCATTTCTATTTATTATTTCAAGTAGAATCTTTGTAATAAATTCTTGAAAAAAAAGGTATTTTTGGTTAAGTGTTTTTGGCAATGTAATTTTTGGGGTTATGTAGTTTAATTTTTGAAGCCTTTGTTAAGGGATGGGTTTTATGTTTACCAATATATATCAAGGTTGCCTATAACTGTAGCACTATAACAATTTACTGAAACATAAATTATTTTAAAATTTTCTTTATGAACCAAAGGGTCAAAGTGTTGGGTGCAGCAAGCACCATGGTCCAGCCCACATTAGACTAGATCTTCTTAATGGGCTTGTCCAAAGTTAGCCAACAACTAGCCACGTGCATGACAAGAATTCTAGTTAAAGTAGTGTTAGGAATCTATGTGTTCCTAGGATTCATGTGGGGCGGCAGACTTGCTTATAAAAGCAAGAGTCAGTGTGCCGCATAGGTGAGATAGCAACAACAAGGGTCTGTCGCATAAGAAGAAAAAGGTGCCACACAGGAGAATATAGAGAGCAGCCAAGAGGGAGCCGCTTAGAGAGAAAAAAGATAGCCAAGAGAGAGTAAAGTGTTGCCGCTTTTGAGAGAAATAATTAGTGTGTGTGAGAGCAAATAAAAACAAAAGAGATTTTTTCTTTAGTCGTGAGACATATACAAGAATTATTGTAATTGATTTAATAATAGTGAAATTATTCGGAGTTTGTCCAGTGGTTTTTCCTTTCAAAGAGAAAGGGTTTTCCATATAAATTTTGTGTTCTTGTGAGTAATTGTTATTTTGGATTGTTAATATTGTTGATAATATTATTTGGATACCAACAAGTGGTATCAGAGCTAAGGTTAGAGTCAAAGAGATGGCTAGAGAAGAAGGTAAGGCTTCAAGAATTGAGAAGTTTGATGAAACAAACTTCAAGTATTAAAGGATGCAAATAGAAGATTATCCTTATGGGAAGAAGTTGCTTCTGCCTCTTTTGGGGGACAAAATCTAATACTACGAAAGATGAAGAATGGAATCTTCTTGATAGATAGGTACTGCGAGTTATTCGATTAACTTTGTCAAGATCAGTTGCATATAATGTTGTGAAGGAAAAGAGCACAATAGATCTGATGAAAGCTTTGTCTAGCATGTTTAAAAGTCATTGGCTAACAATAAGGTGTATCTGATGAAGAAATTGTTCAATCTGAAAAAGGCAGAAGGCACTCCTGTAGCGCAGCATCTGAATGAGTTCAATGCAATCACAAATCAATTATCCTCGATGGAAATTGAATTTGATGGTGAGGTTCGTGCATTGATTCTTTTGACTTCTTTACCAAACAGTTAGAAAGCCATAAGAATGGCAGTGAGTAATTCTACAGGGAAAAGCAAACTCAAATATAATGATATTCAAGATTTAATTTTAGGTGAAGAGGTTCGTAGGAGAGATGCGAATATAGACAATGCACAAGATCAAGCTTTTGGCATGAAAAACAAGAGTAGAGGTAGAAGCAGATGACCTAATGATTGAAAATTCAATGATAAGTCACAATCAAAAGATAGATCTCAGTTTAAGGAAACTAGAGAATGCTTCTATTGTAGGAAAAATGGCCACATCAAAAGAGATTGTTGGCATTGGAACAAAGAACAAACTAAAGGAAAAGATGAAAAGAATGATAGTCAGAAAAATACTACAACTGCTGTGATTGTTGAGGATGTTGTGATGCTCTCTATTGAAAAGCAAAAGTGTGAGGATGTTCCCACCATGTTATCCCTACGAAGGGGTTGTTTACCACGTACAAAATAGGAGACTTTGGTTCAATGAAGATGAGAGGTTCCAGTTACTCAAAAATTGTGGGAATTGGTGATGTGTGCGTTGAAACCAATGTTTGTAGCACCATAAGATTGAAGGATATGCGACATGTTCCAGATTTAAGGATGAATATGTTTTCTACATTGGCTATGGACCAAGCGGGTTATTGTAACTACCTTGGTAATGGAAGATGGAAACTTACTAAGGGGTCATTTGTTGTTGCAAGAGGACATGCCTGTTGCACCTATGTATAGGACTCATGTGAAGACTTGTAAGAAGAAGTTCAATGAGATTAAAAACTTTGAGAAGACTCCAAAGATGAGAGTTGAGATTGATGGTGATGAAGTCAAGAGTGTGAAATTCTCATTTCCTAATAGTGCTTTAGAAGAGGAAGTGATAGGTGATGAAGAATATGAAGATGCTAAGGCTACATGGAATGATAATGAAGTGAAAGACCTTGGAGGTCTTGAGCAGGGGGAGCAATATCCTCCACTAGAGATTGTTGAACCTCGTGAGAAGAGAACTACTGGAGAACATCGAATTGTTAGCTTCAAGAATAATCGGGCTTCTGATGAGGGGGAGCCAAGGGATTAGATTAAGGAAATTCAAGATGAGATTAATTCTTTGAGAACGAAAGGTATTGATATTGATGAAGTGTTCTTAGTGTTGGTGAAGATAATGAAGGAGGTCAAGCCTGGTGTTTGCTTGACTAGCATGGATTTGAATTAAAGAGTTGGATTGAAAATCTCCCTTCATCGATAGGTTGGAAAGGGAGATTGTTAGGTGCATCAAGCACCATGGTCCAACCCACATAAGAGTAGAGCTTCTTAATGAGCTTGTCCAAAGTTAGCCAACAACTAGCCATGTGCATGACAACGTGCATGACAAGAATTCTAGTTAAAGTAGTGTTAGGAATCCATGTGTTCCTAGGATTCATGTGGGGCGGCAAACTTGCTTATAAAAGCAAGGGCTAGTGTGTCGCATAAGCGAGATAGCAACAAGGGTGTGTCACATAAGCGAGATAGCAACAAGGGTGCTTCGCATAAGAAGAAAAAGGTGCCACACAAGAGAATTGAGAGAGCAGCCAAGAGGGAGCCGCTTAGAGAAAAAGAAGACAGCCAAGAGAGAGTTGTACATGGAGAAGAAAATAGAAAGGAGAGAATAAAGTGTTACTGCCTTTGAGATAAATGATTAATATGTGTGAGAGTAAAGAAAAATAAGAGAGATTTTTTATTAGCCCTGAAACATACACAATAATTATTGTAATTGATTTGATAATAGTGAAATTATTCGAAATTTGTCTTATGGTTTTTTCTTTCAAAGAGAAATAATTTTCCACGTAAATTTTGTATTCTTGGATGTGATTGTTATTTCGGATTATTAATATTGTTGATAATATTATTTGGGACCCAACACAAAGAAATAACAAAAACTAAAAATTAGTTTTATTTATCTGATAAAGAATAATTTATATAATTATATCTATATTTATATAATTTCTCAACTAACGTGTTCTAGAGTTTGCAAACGGAGATGTCATAGATAAAAAATGTCCATCCGCTATATAACTATTGACTTATCATAAAGAATATCATTATTGTCCATATTTATACTCTTCCAAATATTAATTGAAAGGATACTTTGCATGAAATTGGACTAGTGTATTTAAATTTGGTACACCCTATGGGGGCTCAAGGCGGTGCATGGGTAGCGGATTTGTAAAGAGGAGGCTAAAAGGTTCGCAGATCAAGACGGTGATGCATGCATGAGGATTTAAGTGGTGGCACGTGGAAGGTTCAACAGTGTGTGTATAGAATTTGGAAAATTTGATGGTGTATGTTATTTTTCTTTGGGTATGTTTTTGTGTTTGTCCAAATGAAATGAGGTCTATTTGTGTAATTTTGGAGAGTGGGCTTTGAGAGTTTGCGCTATGTGAATTTTTTATGGAAGCAAGCAAATATGTGTTCATTGTTGTGCGAGATTTATCACGTATTTGTAAATTGTGTGTGAATATGTAATATGTGTACAGCTTGTGAATATAATGTAGAAGCTAACATTAACAGCTATATGAGAAGGAGACAAGGAGTATAATATAGACATTAACCTCTGTTTTGTCGTTGATTGATCTGAACCTTGCTTGCTATTAATCGCTTCACTCCTTTTCCTATTGCTTCTTTACTTCCATGTTTTGTTTTAATAGTTTTTCATTGCACTCTGTGTTTAAGAGTTCAGGTTTGTGGTGTTTGGCTAGGGATATTTTTTTGCATGATCCTTTTGCTTCGGTTTTCGATTTTTACTGATTTTGGCCGTTTTAGGGGTTTTATCGGACCAAAATGATTCCCATTCAACAAGTTAATCCGGTTCAGTTTTTAAAACTATACATTCGCCTTCTAAAGGTACCTCACCCATCTCAACGCATCAACCATATTGGTTCAAAATGAGACGAGAGTTGGAGAGAGATGTAATAAAATTTGAATTTCTAAAGCCCAAGTCTCCAACTCACATCAAGGTGTGTTGTAGTTGCACCCAACATGCCATCTACGTCGGTCTTAAATGGGTCCCGATTTTAACAACCTTGCACCTCACCCTTCTACATTGCCCCACACTGCATCCAACTCAAGTGAGCATCAGGTCACTGCTACCACACAAAATCTGGTAGGTGAGTCTCTAAAGCCTCAAAAGCAGGAACTGTCAATAGCTAATGTAGGTAAAGTTCAGAAAAGGAAACAGACTACAGCTGATTGGGCCGAACAAATGGTTGATATGCGTAGAACAATGGCATTCTTACAAGACGAGACCTGGAAAGAGAAGATCAAGAACTCATACTCGAACTATCATGGTTGTATCACTCGGATCCATTCCAACCTGTAATATATCTAGTTGCCTAGTGGCAAAATAACTTTTAAATATTACTTCTTCTCAAATGTATTTTTATTAAAATATTATGTAGCATAAGTGTCTGTTATTTAGTAAACATCAAATCTGATTAATTAGACCTTCTCCTTATATATGTTTTTACCTATGTCCTTGTAGAAATTATATTCATTACACCTTAATGCCCTTATATAATATATATGAATATAATTGTCAAGAGTTTTATAGTTCAACTGACACCTAATATTTCTAATATAGACATCCAGGATTCCAATCACCCTCTCTACCAACTATTTAAAATATATATATGACTACAATCGGCATTTGAATTTTAATTAGAATGCTCGGCTTTTTCTACTTTCCTTATGACATGTGAGCTATTTCAAAGTATTAATTAAGTGACCAAATCCATCATTTTCTATCAAATTAAGCTTTTGGAATTAGTGATAATTTATCACTAAGTTCTCAAGCCATTTTTCAAACCAACCGAGGCTTAGATGGTAGACAGAAACATATGCTGGAACACAAAAAGAAAGTTGCACTTCATTATCTCCAAAAAATAGTGACATAGTTTCTAATGTGGTTACCAGAACATCAAAATATCACGCCCACAGCCAAACTCATTCCACTTAGTAGGACCATTCCATTTCCCCAAACCATCCCTAAAGCAAGGTTTTGCTAAGCTGTGCCAAAACGGACCACCAAAAAGTTCTTCCACTTAAGAAGATCGTTACAAAAATTCAGCGCACAAGCAAAATGGTGGGTTTCTTCTATACAACAACACGATGGACGATTTAAGTCATCTTGTGCAATCCAATGTTGAGATCAGAAGATATGGAAACAAGAAGCGGCAGAGAGTGGAGCCATACAGCTTTGAAGACACGTTTCTGATGGGCTTTTATTGATTGGGAAGGCTTTCTAGAATTATACCTGATATCAAAGACGTGAATCATGGGGTCTGCTGAACCAGATGTTATGTAGAAACCATCAGGAGACCAGGCCTGATTTATCAGCGCCGACTGAGATTCACTGCTTTCTTGCCTCCACCCAAAAGCATGGATTTCTGTCTGTCTCAATCTGATATCAAACAATCGGAGCTGCCTCTCAGGAGCTCTGCATATAAGACATGTTAACGTTAAACTTTAACAAGCAAAACTACATTTCTGACTAAAACAGATGACAAGAAAAAGTTTAGAATCTGAATGTAATTTTAGCCCTTCCTGAAATTTGATGTGCTTTCTATTTCAAAGCTACAACTCCTTTATAAAAGCCCAGGTATAATCACCAAGAAGTGTTTATGGTCACATACCATGAGCAATAGGACAGGCAATTGCCACTATAGTCAATATTTTCTGTTTCAAACCATCATATCATATAATTCCTTAATATTTATAATCATAAAACTATACTCAAATTTCTAGGGAACTGATTCACATAATACATCCGAACCAAACAGAGTCCAAGTTGCACACCTCAGCAGCAAGCCAGAATTACCACTGGATGCAATTCAAGAGAGGTTTGAAGATCAAACTAATATTAGAAGTTCAATACCATTATTTCATCTCTTCTGTTAGTTTGCATTTCTGGTATGCAACTAAAGAAAATTGATACTATCTTTTAACTTAAGACCTCAAATTTTCCTAGATAAAAAGTTGTTGATCAACATAGCATTTTCCAATTTTCTTTCAACTATAAAATAACTAGTATTAGATCTTGTAGATTTCTCAGAGCACTAATGAAGCAGTGTATTAAAACAATGACAGCATCAAGAAAATACTGGTCAAGAAATGTTTCTTACGCTGTTTGAACCATGAATAAATTGAAATCACATGGATTTGGTAGTACACTCATGCATTTACATTCAATTTGATGCCTGTAATCTGCTCTTCCAACCAGTGTATCAAACCCAATAATTCGCTTGTCTGCCCCAGCAGACAATACAATCGGCTTTTTCTGCATTCCAGCAACTCCCATAACAGCAGACGAATGCAAATTCCTGTGCAATGCCTTTGGTTTCCATGAGTTCTCCCCATCTTTCTCACTCCAAAGCATAACAGCATGGTCACTGCCTCCAGTGACAAAACAGACATCTTCCCAAGGCATGAATGTGATGCCGTTAATAATACCCTTAACATGAGGCTTTTCCTCTAAGAAATTTACACGAGCTCTCTGTCAATACACAAATATGCAAAATCAAAGTGAGAAAAGAAACAGACTTTGCAATGAAAGTTGAATGCTTATTTACAAATGGTTGTGGACATAGAGCATGCCAGTTCCACAAGTGTCTGTATTTAAATGTTAGTTAAATGTAAGCACTGGTATATTTATTGCAATTATAAATTTCAAGAACTGTTACCCCTTGTGTCTTATTGAGATTAAGAACTGATATCTGAGAATCTCCACCATCAGCACTGTATACAGAAAATAGGCTGTTTCCATGTGGGTGCCAGGCTATATCTTCGGGCCATCTCCTCTGCTTAGGGGACAAACACTCAGTCGAGCTAAGTAGAGAGGCAATGGACCTGCAATTCAAGACAAAGAATATAAGGGCCAAGACACCAGCTGAGAAACTTCACATCACAAAATTTAGACACTAGAAACTGAAACTGGATATAATTGATACAAAAGGAAAATTTTATATAATTCTAACTCTTAAAAGGCATACAGAATAGGGGACCATTCTCGTGGACATCCAATATATTTGATGAGCATTTCTTTTTTGTGTACTAAATATCCAATTTCCTACTTTGTCCTTACAAAGCTCTTCTTATTCTGGTCATGGTGGGAGACTAAACATATATGAAATAACCAGGGTATTTTTGCCTTGTATCATTAATAGGAGTACAGCTCCATATCCTATCATCAGAAAGATAAGAACATAATCCATCTAAGAAGATACCTTTAGCATCATGTATCACCTTTTCTATCTTGCAGCATACTGAATGGTGGGAGACAACCTTGTATTAATTTTGGTTAAAAGTAGTTGCTGCTTTGTCTGAATCTCAGCACACTCTACACACTGGCTTCTTCCCCACATATGATCTCAATATTATGCACCAATTTAAGAAATAGTTGGAACGTGATGAAGTAACCAAAAGAGAAGAAAGTTTTAGAAGTGTTGATAACTTTTTCTTTGTTGCAAGGCAACTAGAGAGGATTAAAAATATATCATATCAGCATATCTTTATACTTTACATATTACATAACCTGCTGCCAACAGGAAGAAAGTGTGAAAATTTTAATTACCTATCATCTCTTCTACACAAGTAACACGAGATATTCTTAACTGAAACTCGCAATCACAAGTAACGACAAACTAAAAAGATGAATATTAAGAACATGATAGTAAAAAGGTTAACTTTCCAAAAGAGAATGTGTCTAAGGAGGCATAATGCTCAATGTTTAGTGACCACAAATATTATCATACTTTTAATTGTTTATCTTCCTTAATGAACCCACAAATAGCATCCGCACACATTCTCCAAACTCATTGAATGTTTCAGTCCAAACCTTTGCCAGCCAAGACCCTTCCCCTCTCTTCCAATCCTCCCAAATGGTGAGTAAATGGGCTAGGAAGTAAAAGCAACTCTTTCAGGGGTCTTTGTTTTCCTCTCCTGATAATCAAGGCTAGAGCAACATATGGCACAAATTACATAATGTTCACTTTCTAGATTTTCATACCAAAGAAAAGAATAAACTCCAAACAGAAATACCACTCTTCTTCTATTGGGAAGTCGCACACACACCCAGTGGGTCTTGAACCCACATCCTCATCCCCCACCTTGCTCTTACAAAGGGAGGAAGCGTCATTTGAGCTAAAGCTCATTGGCCACTCTTCACACCACCTTAACCAGTAATTACCCTAACTTATACTAGGAACACAAAAAGAAACACCACGGCCTGCTCTTGGATGTGATATACACTTTTATCTCTAAAATTGAATCATAAAATAATGAAGTAAACCTAGCAAGTGATCATCAACCAAATCTAACTCCTAACTTCCAAGTTCCCACAAATATTTTGGTAACCTAAACTACACATTTTTAAGAACTCCAGACGCTAATGTATCTGCTCCAATCAACTATCACCTAATATATACTAGGAAATATTTGCAGAAGTTTTTCTCCACACACCACTAACCTTGACAAAATTCCAGAAATTCTCCCTCCCAATGACAAAAAAACTCACTCAAAAGCTCTCTGATTTCAAAAGAGACTTTCGGCAAGGACACAAAGAGTGTCTGCTTCACATATCCCCTACACAAGCAGTCTCATTGCTATTAAACATTAGATGCTTATAATGAAAAAGAAATCTGCAGTTACAAATAAATTAAGTCCTAGATAATGTCAAGTTATGGTAATGAGTGGACCACCTAAGTCACCTTCCTATTGCATCCACATACTCCACCAAATTTCAATCATCATAATAAAAATGTTCACATCCTGTAGGTTGCATTATGAATAAATAGAAGCAATGCTGCATAACATTATGTGGTAAAATAATAACTTTTCAATGCTATCAATCAACAACTGACATAAGATACCAGCGAAGATAAATGAATACAGACAAAGATTTAAGACTTACCCCCTAGACTGAACTTGCCATAAATTGACCAATCCATCCAAAGCACTGCAAGTATTTCAAAAACTCCCACGAATTAGATTCTGTAGAAACTTATGAGAAAGATAAATTTCATTAATACCAAAAAAAAAAAAGGCATACCGTGTAATAATAGAATAAAGGATAGCTAACGCGGGGGGTGTTGATATTTTACTATTATTGCAAAATTTCAATCATACCATGAAAGTTCAATTTTTTAGCCAATGACAACATATATTTATTTTCACGTATATATACTAACTCAATAATTACCTAGTCACAAAAAGTTGATCATTCACAGGACACAAAGCAAGACTTCTCAACTTTCGCTTGTGTTGACTGGAGATGTGAGTGCTTGCATGGCAGCGGACTATGCATGGTGAAGAACGGCTACTTATTGATGTAATCAAATCTTTATGTTCTTTCTGTTCTGAAATACAAAAGAAAAACTTAATGACTCCTAATTGCAAAGAAAGGGGATCTTGGATTGGAGGAACCGGGCAATATGTTATGCAAAAAAGTTGCAAACATGTAATTGCAGGCACGCACAATCACACGATGTAAAAATAATGTAAAGCTATGCAACAAGTGAATCTCACCAAACTTTCTTTTTGTTCCTTTATCTTGAATTTTAACTTCTTCTTCGGGCTCAGTAGAAAATCTAGAAGGTCTGTCCCCTTTAACTTTCATAGCACTATAAGATTGAGTGGAAACTGATGGACCAGATTGACTACTAGAACCATTTGAAGGTTTTGCACCAAACTTTGCCGAGTTTATATGTTGGGAAACTTTTGGATTCACAGAAGGAATCAGAAGTTCTGGTTTGGATTGAGGCTGGTGTCTAGATGAATCTTCACTTATATTAATAGGACTAGTTGATCTGCGCTCCACCTTCAAATTTTTCGTTCCATTCTCGGCAGTCCCTTTAGATGACAAACCATTACTATGGGTTCGAAGCCGAGCCAATTTAGATTTTGAATCATGCAACCTCTTCTCTGATTCCTCAAGCTGCATACTTTTTCAAAGAGATGGTCAGCAAATAACTTCCTTGAGAAGGTTTCAGAATTGCAAGCAATAAAAGAGTTTGTCTTCACAACATTACAAAGGAAATACTGAAACTCTCACAATTGCTGAAACTCAAATGGCACTGATATACAACGCATGGGGGTGATTGAAATCACTCCGCCAACCACTAATCATGAACTCAATCAATATATCTACAAAATCCAACATCCACAGTCGTTCTTTCTTTCTGGTTTTTCAGCAGACTTACTATTTTAAAAAGCTCAAGTACAGAAATTGTGAGTTCTACCAACTTGAAAGATAAAATTTATCACTATTTTAAAATTATATACATGATAAAATAAAAAATAAATAAATAAAGGATCTTGCTATATATATATATATATATATATATGTTGAATCTAGCGGGAGAAAAATGTTAAAGAAGCAAAACCCATTTCGTAAAAAACGATTCAAAGTTCAAAAGCAAGAAGCAAATTAAACAATAGAAGCTTATGGAATATCAAAACTAGAACTTTTATTAGTACAGTATCATAGCCAAATCAATGAGAAAACATTCACATAAACCCCAAATATCATTAGGAAATGAAAATGAAAATTGGGATTGAAAGAATGAATGGTATTAATATTTTTATTATTAAAAAAAAAAAGACAGAACCTGGGATTTGTAATAAGCGATACGCTGTTTATTAGTTAGGACTTCTTTGGTACGATGTTCGATCAGAGCCACCAATGCCTCTTCTTGCTCTTCTCTGCTAACACCGTTGTCGCTATTGTTGTTGCTGTTGTTGTCGTTGTTGTTCTTGTCGTCGTCATCCATGTTGCTTGATTTTATTGTTGTTGTTGTTGTTGATGATGATGAAACTAGTTTTTGCTGTTGCTGTTGTTGTTGTCGTCGTACTTCATTCTCATCGATGGTCTCAACTTTGGGTTTCTTCAGAGGCAGATAAGGAGGCGCGCTCATTTCTAAATTGTAAATTTGGGTACTAACTCTATTCTATTTATTATTTCTATTCTCTCTCTCTCTCTCTCTCTCTCTCTTTCTTTTCCTCCTATGTGACGTTTCTAATTCCTACACCTAAAAAATTAAATAACTTTTCTGTGTTTTTTCTTCTTCTTTTTTTGTTGAGAATATCTTTTTTATTGTTTCTAGGTTGGAGCACAAGATGCACAAAACAGAACAGTAGTTGATTTTTTTCCCTGGGAAGAAGTTTTTTTTTTTTTTAATCGGATAGAATTTCTATTCTAACGTAATCAACGTGTATATGTGTGTGAAATTCTATTCTAGAAACTTGAATTCCAACTCTTACCCCACACACCTTACAAGTACTTAGGATCCGTTTGATTGGAGAGATGGAAAAGTGAAAGAATAGAAAATAATGGGAGAATATAAAATATTTTATTTTATTTCATTTTCGTTTGGTTGGTAAAGGAAAAGTGGAGAGATAGAAAAAATTAGTTTGAATAAATATACTCATATATCCTTGCTAAAGAATGATGTCAAATTTAAAATAAAAATAAAAATAAAGTGACAAATAACCACAGAAAAATGAGCAATCACCCAAAATTTTTTATAAAAAAAAAAAAAAAATACATGTTCCAAAAAAAATCACATCCAGTAAAAATAAAAATAAACTATCACACCCATGCCCTAAAAAATAAATAAATAAATAAATAAAGGCAATGTTAATGCCCAAGAAAAAAAAAAAATTGTCAACTGGCAATGTGATTGCCCAAAAAAAAAAGGGGCGGCAACGGTGTTACCCAAAAAAAAAAAGGCAAAAAGACTCAAGGAAGAGAGAAGAAAAAAAAAATACAACTTAAAGTGGAGGTATTTGTGTAAATTATATCATTCAGCACTTTTTCCTCCCCATTTTCCTCTCAAATTGGGAGGATAAAAAAATGTAGGCCCAGAGAGATAATACAATTGTTTTTGAAAACATAAAATAAGAGGAAAAAACAGTTACCACTTTAAAAGTTTTTTTTTTTTATGAAAAAGTTTGTAACTTTATTAAGACAAAAATAAATTTCAGTACTCTTTGCACACTGTCACAATTTTAATCATATCATGAAAGCTCCTTCGAGTTTTGACTAAAGGAAGTCTTTTTTCACTTAATGCTCGTTAACAGAAAACTTCTACATATTATAGAAAAAAAATAAAAATTAAAAGTCGTGTGCTAAACTATTTCACACACAACAAATGGGAAAATGTTCAAGGCAATAGTATTAATGGTGCGAGCCACACACTCTGGATGAAGTACTTGAGAGATTAGCACATGGTAGTGGTACAGCTCTTGTGCTACATATTTAACTATAAAACATAGTTTACAAGAGTTCTAAAATTTTCAAAGTGCCAAGCTGTATTTCCTCAAAAAAAAAAAGAAGTGCCAAGCTGTAAGAAGATATATATAATCAGGAACAAAATAGAATAATTCGTCAATGGTAGCAGTACAAAATTTCCAACGAGACTACTCAAGTATGCTTTAGGCAACTCCCCTTTTTGTGCAAGCACACCCAAGCTTAAACCAAAAAAAAAATCCCACAAGACACAAAAACTTGAAGGGAAAAAAAAAATGGAGATCACTTAGAAAAGTACCAAGATTTATATTTAAAAAAAAAAAAAAAAAACAAAAACAGGATTGCCCCACGAACTGCACATAAAAGTGGGGTTACATCCCTCTGGAACATGTCCATTGTAAAAATGTTTACTCAAAACTAGCCAAAATTTCGAGCATCCGCTAAGTCATTTTGCATACTCATAGTTGGCCCCAATGTGAAATTTCAAAAAAAGAAAAAAAAAAGAACTAAACCACTTGATTCTGGTTATGCGCTCCTGTTTCCAAAATCTTGCAAAAGCGCTTCTCTACAGCCACAAAACAGTCAGAATATGCCCCATGTAAGAAACAGGGTTAATGTGATAGATCAGCTTGCTCAATCAGAGTCCTTTGAAGAATCCGATCCATTGGAATATTCCTCTCTATTTGCAGAAATTGAAGGGTTTCCAAGGTTGTGGTTTTCCTCATTGCTGCTAGTTCGAGGTCTGCCTGGTCTTGATCGAATATTGGTACCCATGGGGAAGGGCTCCTGCAGATGCAACAAATCATGTCAGTTAGATCATTAAGCAAAATAACCAAAAGGACCATGATAAACAAGTAGATATTACAATACCCCTACCTGATCACCAGCATTTGGACCTTCAGTATGAAAGAGAATAGGGCGGCAACGTTTATCCTCATTCATCAAGCTTGAATTCTGGAAATGGGCAATAAGAGCAGCTTTTCCCTGAATCCTAGCATATGCAAGGGAGGCCACCTTTTCGCTATTAAACTTCTCCCATTTTTTGCCATCGAATGCCTGCAAAAGTGGTGCTTTTTAATCCTATGATCATCTTTTGCCAATAACTAATAGTATCATAAGAAACCACAACGCTAAAATCACAGTTCATAAATTGAACCTGATGAAATGAAATAATCTGACGAGCATCAATCATGTTGATGAACGCATAGCCCACATTGCATTTGTTCTGCAGAAGATATTGGTAAATTTGATAAGGAACATAAATATGGTTTCTTACCCAAAAAAGCTTATCCACAAAGAAATTTACTTGCCTTGAAGTCAATTGGCAAATAAAGAAAATCATAGGTTCCCCGACAGTGCTCATCTATTGCAGCGAGAAGCATTTTAGAAGTATATCTGTAAAAATATATATTACATCAGCTGAGAGGGGGAAAATAGAAAAAAGCACCTAAAAGAATCTGTGACCTTTTCATAAAAAGTCAAATGCCACTACTTAAACTACTATACATGGTCATAGTGGATGACCATGACCAAAATAGCCAATTTCTAGTAGTGTCATATTTGATGACAACCCTCTATTGCTTGCTTTCCAAGCAGAAAATTAAAGAGGTGACCACTGAAACATTAATGGCCTGTTTGGGGTGGAATCAGAAAATGCCAAACAGGATATACAGATGCCCCAACAAATCAACAATGCTGCTCAATATAAATTAACAAGTATATCAATATAAATTAACAATGCTGTTCAAACCAAGCAAAGATTCATCAGAAGAAAACGCTATAAGATAATTGAAAGATAGAAGATAAAAGAAAGAAGCAGAAAAACGCTCAAGATGTTTTTAGGATCATTCACATACTTGTTGGGAATGTTCTTTATCATCAGTGTTGTTCGGACATCTTCCCCACGTAATATGCGGTCAGTATCAAGTTCATACTGCTTCTTATCAGCAAGATTAGAATTCACATCATTTCTACGGTGAGAAAGGTTTCTCACACGTTCACTTGCAGAGTCAAAAGATGCAGGCATTGAAATCATCGGGTTCCTCCCAAGAAAAATGTTGCACATTTGCTGAGGAGAGTGTTGCCCAGCATTTGTCAACATGTCTGCGCAATTTCCTCCAATATGAGAAAAGGTGCTGTGAGGAGAAATGTCAATATGATGCAATTGAGAACTACGAGGAAAGCCCATGCTCCCAAGAGAACCCAAGTGGAAGCTAGAAGCTTCAGGAGACTCCCCTAAATAGGTATGTCGCCTGTCCCAGAGGGAGGTATTTATAGCTGGTGCGGATCCAACATGATGATGCACGGGTGACATGTTCAGTAATTGAGGTGATCCTCCAGGAAATCCAGGCATTTGTGGAAGGCGATGAGCAGGAACACCGTCAACAAATGAAGGCGAATTCCCCCAAATCACAGGACTTGAAGGATGTTGCTGATATGAGTTGGAGTTCTTCCATGCATAATGGTGTCCATGAAGGGGACAGCTCCCATTTCCAGAAGAACCAAAAACTAAAAGGAAACATTTTATCAAATATTTTAACTTGTTTAACATAATACTTAAACCTAAAGGAACAAAAACATAGCAGGTAGAGGAACAATTCCTTCCAAAAATTGTGTAATTTTCCTCTAGATGGCAAGAATAACAGTAAATAAGAATCAACAGTGTATGCTGCAAACCACATTATGCTAAGATGGGGACAGTAACTCGTACAAGGGTTACAGCAAAGAGTATTAATACAATATTAAGCTAGGATGAGATGACAACAACAGCTAGAAAACTTAACAAGGCTTTGTTCAGATATCAGACATCACAAGCCTCTATCAGGTATTCTCTAACCCATAAATAATCCATTGCTACTGAATTCTCATTTCATTTGTGGACAGAGAGGCAAAATGCCAAACTGGATTATAACAAGCTTCTTGTTTATATTTTGTCCATTTCTTATTTATTCCACGGTTAAAGTAAGCATATTTGCAAAAGTATAGAATCAAAACATTAAAATCCACACCCTTTTATCTAATTCCCTAAAGATCTCAAGATTCTAATCATAAATAGTTTGGATGCTTTGCTGAGAGGAAAGAAAATGAGGGGGAAAAATTCTTGAAAAATCAAACTTAAGATAATTGGGAATGGAATCATACAAGATAAAAACAGTCAAAGTCAAGCAGCCCAGTTTGCCAACAGGCAACAGCACTTCAACATTAAATGCTATACATCAGAGGACACCAATAAGTTATGATAAATATTGATAAAAAATTTATAAAAAAAAAAAAAAAAAATCTAAATAGCAAATCCATTTTGTGCATATTAAAAAAATATATAATAAAAATAAATAATTACTGCAATTAAAATTGCATAAACCCAAAATGCAGACCACAAGTGTGGCTGCAACACATGCGGACTTAGCAGTCCCAGCTAACTATCCAAAATCAAGTGAAGAAGAAGAATAACCTAAAAATTTATAATCGATTTATTGAACTTAATCTGAATGGTTCACTTGTTAATCTAAAATAGTTTAGCAGTCAACCAGATACCAAAATCTAAAACATCCAACAACAAAAGTACATATTTCAAACAGAGTACAGGACAATATAATCAACTCACCTCCTCCATTAAGTTCCACTGGATGAACATTGGAACTCATTCTGTGAATTTGCCTACTGTTGCTTCCTTCTGTCATCCTGGGACCAAGACTGCCAGCCATATCAGCATTGGTGCTCAAAGAGGTACATGGAACACTGTTGGCTAAACTTTCATGATACTCCGGGAATGAATGAGGATGTAAATTGGGAATGCATTGGTTAGCAAACTTCATTTCATTCGGAGAACGGTTGGACTCACAAACTCCAAATTGTTTGCCAATAGATGCCACTCCCACCGGAGAGGGCAAGTTGTTCGGAACACTTGAACTCATATGAGGGAATGCATTTTCAATAAATGAACTGAGAGATGATCGGTGTGCAGAATGTAAACCAAGGTTAGATCCATTATCCACACTGTTAGATGCGATAACCCCAGGAGAGACAGTTGCTGTAAAAGATATTGAGCGAGAGCAAGAATAAATATTTGTGTTTTAAGAAGACCTTAACTGATGCAGAAATTCTTTAGACAGAAATCATACCCATGTGTCCTGATGATAAATTGTCACAAGGGCTTTGACAAACATTAAGTCCATCTTTCTCCTGCTCAGGCTGTTGCATCAAACTGCAAAAAGAATTTTAGTTTGCACGTGTGTGTGTATCTATATATATATATATATATATTATCATTTGGAAAGAAAGAAACAAAGAAATAAGACAGAACGATAACATATGGTAAAACCAGATCAGGGTGATCCAGAATAATATCATCATTCACCAGTCAAAATTTTAAAGCACGACATAGTAGAAACACCACATGGGAAATATCCATAATGAACATAAAATCTACACTTAGTTTGTTTCAAGATCAAGCAGACAAAAGGGGAGAAAACAGAAATAGGATCCCCATCCCCCTCAGAATTCAACATCTTTTTTAATGATGCTATTGAGAAATAAGAGGGAGCGAAAATAGACAGTACCACCATCTTGCAATCTCTGAATGGCTTGGTTCAATCTTGATCTGTTTCCCAGAAATTTCACTCCTATTCAGAGCACGAAGAGCAGTTTCTGCAGCTCGGACATCATAAAACTCTATCAATTTGTATTGATACTTATGTGGAGCATCAAGGATCTGCAAACCAAAAAAAAATTAATTAATTAAAATTAAAATTTGTACTGTCATTTATATAAATGAGAGAACAGGGCAACAACAAATTACTTCTTTGATTTCTCCATAAAAGCCAAAAATTTTGCGAATCTCATCATCTGAAACAGAAGAATCAAGGTTGAATACCACCAGGGTGCCCTGGTTAACATCTCTTTCCGAAGGATTATCCTAAAACATTAGCAAACATCAAGCAACAGATTAAGTAAAAAGAAGTAGAAAAATGATGATATCACAGAAATTATGAGGTAAGATGACCAAAACAGTATTGACACATGCACCACAAGTGGCAGAAAAGTAACCACCATACCTTTGGTATTGAATAATGTATGTCGAGTTTCCTACGCTTCAATGCTTTATTTTGAAGCACTTTCTTTGCCTCTTGGGCTGCCCTTATGTCATAATAAGAAATCATAACAAACCCACGATGCTTACAGGATGTATAGAGCTTGCGAATATCTCCAAATTGCTGACAGGGAAAAAAAATTGTCAATTAACTTGCTGTGAATCAGTTGCATGAAGTCCTAATGAACATTGAAAAGCAAGGAGTATATGCACCTCAAAAAGAGCCTTTAATTCAGAATCTTCAACATTACTATTAATATTTCTCACAAAAAGTGTTCTAGATGGGTGTTCACCATAAGGGTGTTCACCAACAATTGAGCCATTAGAACCCACTTGGCCATTGGAAAGTCCCCTGATATAATCAGAACTTCTTTGGCCCATACATGTACGATCATCCCCTTCTAATTCCATGCCTCCCCCACTGCTGAACAGATCATAATCTTCAAAGTCATCACCATTTTTGGCATAAGCATTACATGCCAGCCCATCAGTCATACCAGAAAATAGATCATCATCATCAGGAAGGAGGTTTCCAATAGTCTGGGCCTCAATTTCTTTAAGAGATTCAAACGGTTCATCATGGTAGGAAGCCACAGCATTAGCAGGAAGATGATATGGAACCTCATTTCCCAGCAATCCTACTGCATCAAAGAATGCACAGTTACAGAAAATGCAAAAGGGAATGTATCCATTATATTAAATTAATAAAAATGCAATCATTGACTTTTAAATTTTATTTTAAAAAACAAAACAAGAACATGCAAAATCATATGTTTAAAAGAAGTTTCAGTGAGATTTTGAACCCAGTTTATTAAAATATGTGAGCTTTCTCATAAGATAAGACAAGAAGAAAAATGCATAACTTAAAGCAAAATCTCATGATAAATGTTTACTGGCCAGTTGTGAGATCTCTTCCATCTCCATGGACTAATCTAATTACTGAAATTCTCCCACTCTATTTTCTTGTCTTCATTTTTTTTTAAATCATCAAAAAGTAAATATTATAATAAAAGCTAGAGTTTGTTACATCTTATTGTATATGTTTACCATGAAACGATAGCATATTAAAACCGACAACTGGTGAAGCTATAGTGCAATGACAACTTTAATGCCTAACTTTAAGAGAGAGAGAGGCAACTATTACCCACATTCAAGATATGAATTGCATATGATAGAAATGAAAAGGAAAGCTTACACTTTCTACTAAATATTTCAGACAATGAACTTGAAAACAGACTACTCTCACGATTGGTTCCACTCATAACAGTCGTCTTTCCTTCCAAACTATGAGAAGGCAACGGCACACACACATTTGGCCGTAATCCCATATGATGATGCATAGATTTCCGTGAAGCATTGGACAAACTGACAATGCCTTCATTTCCACTAACACGTAGCTTTTCTGTTTGGTCTCTAAGTAGACTTGTCTGTGGCAGTTCCAAACAATCCAGAGACTGTGTCCCAATGGGTGAAAGTTTTCCTGTGTGTAGTGAAGCATCCGACAAGCTTCCAGGTGTAGCTATCATTCCATTCATTCCTGCTGACCAAAATTACACCAACAATCAGAGGAACCCCAGCATGCTCAAAGCTTTGCTTGGGAAAGCACTGAGCAAATTTCAATAAATTATTTAATAGAACTGAACTAAATAGCAAAAAGACATTAATTTAACCATGTTAAAGAAACATGACTATGAATCCTAATCAGATGGATACAACACTGAAAACACGGATCAATGAACTGCGCAGGATAAAGCACACGTACAAAAGAAAAAGAACTAACAAAGAAAAGTTATTCTCACAAACAGTAACACAGTTATTCTCATAAACTCTAATTTTGTTGGGCATCTAAAATTAAAAGTGTCAACTACATAACTATCTGTCACTAATCTTTAAGCAAAATATTTCTATATTGGGGTTGAAAATAATAAGTATGCAACAAAGTACCCAAACACAGTTCTCGCAATGAATTCATCAAGACAAATTACACACTAAACTGGTTTAGGCATATTTTCTAAAGAGTCATAGCTACAATTATAAACACTCAGAAAATGGTCCAAGTTTCCCTTGCTAATTAAATCATCATAACAGTAGTGTATGTGAAAAGAGCATCTCCCTAAAAGGAAATACACTTTCACCATTTCCATTAGGAGGCCGAATGGTCATTTCAATGCTTGGGACAAATAGAGTGCTGCAAAAATATTCAGCTGGTCAATTTACAAATGCATGGCACCAAAAGACATTTATTTCCACAAGATGGATCAAGTTCGTGGTTGATGCTCTATCAACACTGTAATTTCTTAAATCAATGATTAGGCATACTAAACTTGAAGCGGACAAAATTCAACCTTTTCTTTAAATGGAAAAGAACTTCATTTTAAATTCATGGCCGTTACACGTTTAGCAGTTTCCATAGGCCAAATGGCCAAGTCAATGCTTGGGGCAGACATGGTGCTCCAAAAGTATTCACATGGTGAATGACGCATGGCACCAAAAGACATTCATTTCAACAAGATGGATCGATTTCTTGCATTCATTTGATACTCTATCAACCCTGTCTTGCTTAAATCAATGATTAGGCATACAAAATTTGAGGACAAAACTCAAACTTTTCTTTAAATGGCAAAGACTATCATTTTACTTTCAGGACCATTATTGCATAACGACCCGATCAATGCAAGAATCTTCTAATTGAGACAAAACAAAAACAATAGGACATGCAACTATTTATGGTAATATGTCAAACAAGTGTGGGGCATCTGAACTACATGCATTCATCATGAATTTGAAGAGATTCCCACGATAATTCAATGGTTCTCACCTTGGTGATAAGGAATGCTTTTGGGTTTTTGATATCCAACTTCTCTCTGCTCACAGTTGACAACAAGTTACAAACTTACAATCCAAAGTAGAAAATTTTGATTTTTCACAACCAAAAAAAAAAAAAAATTAGAAGTAGAAAATTTGATAACTAACATTTATAGAAGAAAGACAGAAATTTAGAGCTGTGAAGACCACAAATACCTGTGAAGAAAAAGAAATATCTTCAAAGAAGTGAGGCGAGGCAGGCACGCCTCTTTGATCCGTTACTTCAAATGGCATAGCGAAACTTACAAAGCAGAAACTTTTGCACAAAAGAGAAATAAAAAAACCTCCAAAGATCCTAACTTGCCCACATGCCTAAACCGCCTGGCTCTTCATCTGAAAAAAAATAATTCACAGATGTTATATTATAGTACATCATCAAAAACTTGAAAGTAGAATCAAAAACCCATATCTAATATTTTTGTGTGAGAAATAAAGCACCAAAAAAAAAAAAAAATACCCATTTAAGTATAATTGGGGAGGACTTGAATTTTTTTTTTTTTTTTTTTTTTTTAAACCGACAACCTCTGGCTTACCTACCAACGACTAAACACAAATGCCTAGTTTGGTTTCAAAGAAAAATTAGGAGAAAACAGATTAAAACAACAGCAAAAACTACCACTCAACTGTACTAAAAAAATTACAGTTTTTTTTTTTTTCTAGTTCACCAACAACAAAATTCACTCTTTTTTTGTGTTTTGCATAGCTCAAATTCTCAGCAAATTTATAAAATATGAAAGATCAAGAACAGCGGTCTCAGCTTTTGAAAAAACCTTTAGAATTAAGCAAAACCAAAAAAGCACAGGTATTTTGACAAGGAAAGGGAATTATTTGAGAACAGAAATTAACTTAATATAACCAAAAAAAAAAAATCGCACCTTTAAAAAACAAAATTTAGCTCCAAGGCCAATTTCGCTCACTCCCACACTTTTCTCTCTCAAGAAATTGCAAAATTGAGAAGAGAAAGAGAAAAAAGAAGAAGAAGAAGAAGCAAAAGAAATGAGAAAAAAGAAAGATAGGAACAAAAATCAAAGGGATCTGTTTTTGTTTCTCTTTAAGTTTGAAGAAGCCACAACTTGTGCTTTATATTTGGAACCTGCATTTTGCTTGCAAGCTATCATTCACCACAACAACAAAAACATAAAGAAACAGACATCGAATATTTCACTTTTTGTTTGTTTCTGCTTAATAATCATCATTGTTTCCTAAAATTAACCAAAAGTTCAAAACACAACAAACAATAATTTCCTCAGCCAGAGTCAAAAATTTAAAGATTCCGGTGACGGAGATAACCCAATTCCCGGCGAGATTTCTCTCCCGCCGGTCACTCAATTCTAAATTCCAGAGAGAGAGAAGGCTGTGTTAGTTGAGTTTGGAAAAAACTAAAAACAAAAACATAAAACATTAAAAAAAAAAAAAACAGAGAGAGAAAATAGGCGCGGGGGTTGTGTTAAAGTGTACTCACGGTCTTAAGGCAACGAAAGAAAAATCAAAATCAATCTGACCCCTTTGATTCAGAAGAGAACTACAAAGCCTGTTTTGTGTGTTTGTCTTTCGTTTGTTGCTGTTTTTTTTTTTTTTTTTTTTTTTTTTACTTCTTTCTAAGACTTTCCTTTGCTTTGGTTGTACTTTGTCTTTGCTTCAGTTTAAGCTTTGGCTTTCGCGGCTTAATATTTTCTATAATATAAAAAAATAAAATAAAATCTTCACGGCTCAGCTCTGCTTTTTATAGTTTTAAATTTTGATACCCTATGTGCTACCAAAGTTTCTTTATCCTACTCCATCAATCATCATGATTAGGATTTACAGCATCACCATTAGGATTTTAGATTTTTCTTTTTAAAAAGATGAGCGTAACTTACAACCTGATTCCAACCAAAAATCTTTATCCTGTACTTTTTTTTTTTATCCCCGTGATTTTGCCGAATTTCTTTATATAATTTTATCTTTAACAAATTTTTTTTTTTTGTGGCATACAAATACGTGAGTTAGATAAATCTTACACTTTTATAAGGAAAATTCCAAATGTAAATTTGAAATGTAATTAAAACTCTGTCCTATTATGATGTTGATGTGTTGTTAGTGGCATTAAAATTATAGAATATTTCGAAATATAATAAATGTATATTCTTTAAATAATAAAACTGACAGTGAATTTAATTAATGAAACTTACTATCATTTTAGATAAAAAAGTTTGCATATATTGTACTTTATAAATATTCTATAATTATTCATCAATCACATCTACCAACGCATGGATTTGTCAACATTTATTTAGTACACTAATAAATTAGTATTAACTTTAGGATTTTCAAATAAGCAAAACTCTCCTTTTGATCTGTGCTTGAGATTTCATCTAATTACAACAAATGCTTTGTACGAAAATTAGAAGGTAAATAAAACCCTATACGAATCACATTGGTAAAACAAACTGCATGCCATATTTTATGAGTTATTTGAAGAAAAGGATTGCTTTACTAGAGTTTTATATTAACGCATCAATTTATTGTTGCCTCTACTTTTCAATTTTTGAGATTTAAAGATTCACTAAACATAAAACTTAAATCTTACATTAAAAAACTATTTTCTTCAAAACAAATAATTACATTAAAAAACTAGTTTCTTCAAAACAAATAACACCCTAACCCTTCATTAAATAAACAGGTAAAACTAAAAAAAGAAGCAAATAATAATAATAATAATTAAAACAATCAAACCTAATAAGAGACATTTACATTAGTCTCTTGTCCCCTTTCCCCCCAAATTGAATGTTGATAATGTGTTACCATAATACTATATATGATTTTCTCTCAAACGGGACATTCTTTTAGGTTTAAAGTTTTGTAAAAGTTGCATCTTGTCATCCTGCAAGTCTCAATCCCCCATGAAGGTAAAGTTCTTTTTTTAGGTCTAGGGCTCTAAACGAAGAAAGGATGGAGGAAAGTTTGGAAGGCGAGTAAAAAACAGTTATCCTTGACAAAGGTAGAAAGAATAAGAGTTAAGATAGAAGAAGAACGGGGAAGTCAAATAGGAATAACCACAATACTTGTTGCACAACAATGTTAATCTTAAAGTCTTTAAAATCTTAGACTTTCAACAAGAAAAGAAAAGGAAAACATTTTTAAATAGTTAGGAATGAAGGGAAAAAAAAATTCAAGGACAAAAGTATAACATTTTCAATAGTTTAGTGCAAAAGAAAAAAAAAACATTTTGAGTTTAGAAAAGAAAATTGAAAATTATGCAAATTTTAGGGACAAAAACAAAATCTAAACCATGATTTCATAAACTCTCCAATAAATTATAGAAAATATTAAATATATGATATTCTATTTTATTTGTTTGTTATGATCAATCTAATTCTTTATATGTTTTCTGTCAATAAAAAAATTCTTTATATGTTTTTATTGAACTATGAAACATTGTATTAGTATTGTACCATTATTTATTCTTCTTAATTATTATCTATACTATATATAAGAGGATTCTCCTCTTTAATTTGAACTTCTATGTGGTTCAAAAATACACTCATTAATGAAAGGTAACTTTTCTTAGAAATATGGTCATAAATGTCAAATAACAAATTTTATATTAAATTCAAAAAGAGAACTCCTAAAATTTAGGATTTTTGTCCCTTCACATTCATCTTTTTATTCCCTAAAATTTAGTCTTTTATTATTATTCATTTTTCATCTCCATAAAAGTAAAAGACCTCCAATTTTAAAATAATGATAATAATAAGAAAACTCCTAAAATTTAGCATTCTCTCCCCTCGCATTTATCTTATTTTTCCTTATCTTTAAAGTTTATCATTTTCATTTGTTTGAAAAATAAAAAATAAAAATATATTTTCAAATTATAATAGATGAAAATTATTAACTTTTATTTAAAAAATAGAAGAGTCTCTAACCATGCGCAACTCGCTTCCTTAGAGGCTAGTTATTTTATAATTTAGTTGTTACAAGTAAGAGAGAGAGACTCAAATAATGCCATTAAATAATGCCACCAAATTACAAGACTTTTGCCTAATATTATCCTTTTGATTAAGCCAAAAAAGTGGGAAGGTAATAAGACAAGTGCAAGTCTTGCCAACATGAATACAATCTAGATTAACGAAATTATCCATTAAAGTAACAATTTTCAGATGCAGATATAATTAGTACTAATTGATATGCCTTTTAGGACATAGTTTGCCAGAGGACAGTTAAGGTATGCGCAAACAAATTGCATGGGTTTGGTATTATTAGTTAAGACCATACAAGTTTCAGGCAAATTTGATATTACACATTTACATGTAATATGCATTCCCTGATTCCTATTGGTTTTAGATACTTCGATGTCAGTGTCGTGTACGAAATGATATGAATTTTGGGATCATATCAACCCAATATTATTATTAAGTACAAGTTACGATCCTTCCTCTTGTCCACTCCAAGAATAATATAGTTATTTTTTTTTTTGGGTGAAATGGAAGATAATATTAAAACTACGAAAAAGAAACACCAGGTTCACAAGGGCAAGCCCTGTTACAATACAGCCCCACAAAATCAGAAAACAAGAGAGAGGCAATAGAGGGAGGGGGGGTTACAAAACGATTACAAATAGGGGGAGAGCTTGCTCCTATACATAAACTATAGTTGATGTATAGTTTAATTAACTTAACAATGCCAATTCTCATGGTACAAATAATCTATTTGGATACCGTTTATTTTACTGAAAACTGAAAATTTATTACTGAGAATACTGTAGTAAAATAATTTTTAAAACGCAAAACACTGTAGCAAACTTATTGCACGTTTTTCACAAGTTAGCTAGTCCGTGATCAGTGTCATGAGACCCAGGATTTAAAACACAAAAATGCGCTAGGCAAACGCACGCAAAATTAAAAAATAATTGTAGGGACCAGATTTGGCTTGAACCCAGAACAAGAATGGATCCAGGCCCACAAAGCCCGAACAATAAATTTGTAGAGAGCGGGATAATAAGCTAGTCTGAATCTAGGGCCAAGACGTTGGATTATAGCGTTAGAAGGAAAGAGTTATATGCGTATATCTGTATAAAAAGTATCCTCGGACATGCTCTAGTGCTATTACTTGAGAGTCCACCCCCCTTTTCCTCCCTCCGTATTATATACTATGGCTTTTTTACCTTTTTCTCCATCCACGTGTGGATTAGGCGTTGAAAGTTCTTTTTCTTCATCTGTCTTGCCTTTTCTTGAATCTTCCATTCTTAGCTGTAAGGCTGCGTGTTCACTGTTCAGATATCACCTCCACATTAATGCAACCAGAAGGTTAGCTGGGCGGCATTTAATGCGGAGGTGACAGTACCCTTAGATATTTGTTATTTCTTACTCTTATCCTTTATTTGATATTTTCCCCTTCATTTTGTTGTAAGGTTTGTCCGAGGCGTTACTCTAAGTGACTGATAAGTTTACCATGATAAGTTTACCAGATATCTCGGATAGAAGTTCCGAGATGGCTATCGTCCTCGAACACGGTCAAATTCCTCACAAGCACTCTTTACCTCTCCTCGGAGGGTAATTTTATCTCTTCTTTTGTTGGTTGTCCTTGGATATTCTCTTACCCTCAGACTGGATATTGGGCCTGGCCCTTTCTTACGTAGTTTATACACATGAGACTAGATATTAGGTCTGGCCTCCTCCAATGCAGTTTGAACACAAGGTACAATTGGGCCCCACAATAATAAATAAAAAAAGTGCAACCAATAATTTTCCAACATCTTATGCTTTCACTAAACATAAAACTTAAATCTTACATTAAAAAACTAGTTTCTTCAAAACAAATAACACCCTAACCCTTCATTAAATAAGCAGGTCAAACAAAAAAAAAGCAAATAATAATAATAATAATTAAAACAATCAAACCTAATAAGAGACATTTACATTAGTCTCTTGTCTCCTTTCCCCCCAAATTGAATGTTGATAATGTGTTACCGTAATACATTATATGATTTTCTGTCAAACAAGACATTCTTTTAGGTTTAAAGTTTTGTAAAAGTTGCATCTTGACATCCTGCAAGTCTCAATCCCCCATGAAGGTAAAGGTTTTTTTAGGTCTAGGGCTCTAAACGGAGAAAGGATGGAGGAAAGTTTGGAAGGCGAGTGAAAAACAGTTATCATTTACAAAGGTGAAAGAATAAGAGTTATCACGTGGCCAACAAATTTTGCTTGAGGGGCCGAATTGTAGTATTGATATATTAACCATAGTTCATGGTGAATACAAAATTATTAACTTTGATATATTCTTATATTCTTATATATTAATGAAAATACAAAAATTATATAGTTTATTATAGACAAATACCACAAAAAAAAAATCCAATAAAAGAATAGTTCACATCAAAATTATGCCCAACAATCTTTAATGGAATAAAGATGGCAATACAAAAATGTGAACAAAAAAATCTTAAATACCCTTATGCATATCAACACATACATAGTGGCAGAAGAGAGAAAGAAAATGCACTTGCATATTCACTTTTTTAAAGAGTCAAGAAAATGATGTTGCACCAGGGAAAAAAATGGATTAATAATTTTGATTGAGATAGGAGTTTTTGCGTTGAATAGAAAGTAAATGGGGCAATGGGTTGGCACTAGCAGCTACAATAAAGTTCCGTAGGTACCTAAAAATGAAAAAAATTGAAATTATGTTGGGAAATTAGGTTGTCAATGATGCTAGAGAGTGAGTTATTATCCATTGGATTAATTATAAATTTTTTGGACAATGGAAAAGATCAACTATTAGTAATTATCTTCTGGATTAATTATAAATCTTATGAATAATTGGGGTGGACAGGTAATAAAGTCTTGAACAATTGAGGAGACCAACTAAAAATCCATTGGACTAACTAGAAATCTTAGAAATAATTGAAGGGGGCCAGTTCTAATTTTTTGGGACGACTATATCCTATTACTAGTATAGTTGTAGGAGAAAAAAAAATTTTGGAGGGGGGGGGAGGAGGAGCAATGTAGCTCCGCCCTGAGAGTTATGATAGAAGAAAAACGAGGAAGTCAAATAGGAATGACCACAGTACTTGTTGCACAACAATGGTAATCTTAAAGTCTTTAAAATCTTAGACTTTCAACAAGAAAAGAAAAAGAAAACATTTTTAAATAGTTAGGAATGAAGAGGGAAAAAAAGTTAAAATGACAAAAAGTATAGCATTTTCAATAGTTTAGTGCAGGTAAAATAAAAAAAAAAAACATTTTGAGTTTAGAAAAGAATATTGAAAATTATGCAAATTTTAGGGACAAAAACAAAATTTAAACCATGATTTCATAAACTCTCCAGTAAATTATAGAAAATATTAAATATATGATATTCTATTTTATTTATTTGTTAAGATCAATCTAATTCCTTATATGTTTTTATTGAACTCCAAAACTTAGTATTAGTATTATACCATTATTTATTCTTCTTTATTATTATCTTTTTTTTTTTTTTTTGTGGTAAAAGGGAATTTTCATTAACAAGAAGGAACTAAGGGGGAAGAAAAGGATAAGATATGGATCTGATATGATACACACCAGCTCTGTCAGAGCTCAACAAACCCAAAAGATCCACAGGCGGATCATGGTGCAAAACAAAACAACTATCTTGATGATTTCCTAACCGAGCCAAGAAATCAGCACAACAATTTGCTTCACGAAAACAGTGGCTAATTCGGACTTGCCCAATCTGAGACACCAATTTTCTGCAGTCATCAAGGAGAGGCAAAGCACACAAATTAGAACTAGAAGGATTTGCAAGGAGCTGCACTACTGCCTTAGCATCAAGCTGGACATCCACAACAGTCAAATGGAGGTCAATGCAGAGAGTTAAACCATCTCTAAGCCCCCAAAGCTCTACCATAAAACTGTCAGCACACCCAATACTCCTGGAAAAACCACACAGCCACTCTCCATGCTCATTTCTGATAAGGCCGCCACACCCAGCTTGGCCTGGATTCCCTGCAGCTGCACCATCAGTATTTAGACATGCCCATCCCATTTGAGGACTTTCCCATCTCACTTGCACCACCCTCTTGCTGCCTGACTTCCTATTGTTCAACCCACAATGCTGAAACTCCAAGGATCGGAAAAGCGCATCCTTATGGACATTTGCTTGAGTATGCAGGTTCCTGAAAATAGTAGCATTTCGATGCTTCCACAGCAGCCAAATGGCAAAATGAAAGATGATTCTCCAAGGGGGTTGTTCTCTCAACCTGTGAGTATTGCTCTTGCAGTTGTATTCCAGCCAATGACCCAAGTTTCCCTCATAGAAGTTGCTATTCTGCCTAACTCCTAACCTTTCCCAAATTTGTTTCGAGGTCCCACAATCTCGAAGTCTGTGGAGAATTGTTTCTGGCTCACTATGACACAAGGGCAGGTATCATCGTTGCTAAGAGTTGTATTATCTATACTATATACAAGAGGATTCCCATTTTTGATTTGAACTTTTATGTAGTTCAAAAATACCCTTCATTAATGAACATGTAACTTCTTTTAGAAATAAGGTCATAAATGTCAAATAATAAATTTTATTTTAAATTCAAAAAGAGAACTCCTAAAATTTAGGATTTTTGTCCCTTTACATTCATCTTATTATTCTCTAAACCTTAGCCTTTTATTATTATTCATTTTTCATCCGAATAAAAGTAAAACACCCCCAATTTAAAAAATAATAATAATAACTAAGAGAACTCTTAAAAATTAGAATTCTTTCCCCTCATGTTTATCTTATTTTTCCTTATCTTTAAAATTTATCCATTTTATTTTTTTGAAAAATTAAAAAAAAAAATTTCAAATTATAATAGATGAAAATTATTAATTTCTACTTTAAAAATAGAAGAGCCTCTTAATATGCAGAACACGCGTGCTTAGAAGCTAATTATTTTATAATTTAGTTGTTAGGCAAGTAAGAGAGAGAGACTCAAATAATGCCACCGAATTGCAAGACTCTTGCCTAACATTATCCTTTTGATTAAGCCATAAAACGTGGGAAGGTAGGACAAGTGCAAGTCTTGCCAACATGAATACAATCTAGATTAACGAAATTATCTATTAAAGTAACAATTTTCGGATGCAGTTATAATCTATATATATATATATATATATATAAAACTGAAACTTTTTAAACTCTCACAATTTTTCACGTCGTAAACTATGCCTTTTACGACATAGTTTGCCTGAGGGTAGTTAAGGTATGCAGAAACAAATTGCATGGGTTTGGTATTATTAGTTAAGACTTTACAAGTTTTAGGCAAATTTGATATTACAAATTTACATGTAATATGCATTCCCTGGTTTCTATTGGTTTTGGATACTTCGAAGTCAGTGTCGTGTACGAAATGATTTGAATTTTGGGATCATATCAACCCAATATTATTATTAAGTACAAGTCACGATCCTTCCTCTTGTCCAATCCAAGAATAATATAGTTGATGTATAGTTTAATTAACTTAACAATGCCGCTTCTCATGGATACAAAATTAAGAAAATAAAAAATAAAAAAAGTGCAACCTTTGTGCCAATCAATTATCAATAGCAGCTTATTTGTCACTTAAACAACAACCAATAATTTTCCAGCATCTTATGCTTTCTTTTTGTTTTCTCATGTATGGAATAACTTCAGCTATGTTTAATCATACCTTCAAAGAAAAGAAGCTTTGCATTTCAAACTTTATCAAAGTTTCAAAAACCCATTTCTATTTCTCTCTCTTTCCCAACTGTGGTTCAATAAAATGCAGAATACAAAAGTCATGAAATCACAATAATTTATGCGTTTTTCATGGGTTATCTCCAATTTGAACATTAGGTAATTAACTACTCCATTGAGTTTAATCATACCTTCAAAGAAAAGAAGCTTTGCATTTCAAACTTTATCAAAGTTTCAAAAACCCATTTCCATTCCTCTCTCTTTCCCAACTGTGGTTCAATAAAATGCAGAATACAAAAGTCATGAAATCACAATAATGTATGCGTTTTTCATGGTTATCTCCAATTTTGAACATTAGGTAATTAACTACTCCCTTGAGTTAATCCAAACAAGTTCAGTTTGTCATTACATTGAGACCAAAATCTCATTGGTTATTCAATTATCTCAGAACATTAAAGGTTTAAAATTAAAATGTATTCTATGTTATTTGAGTTCCTATAAGTTTTAAATTTAATACCTATAAGTTCCTAAAATTTAATACCTAAATTATGACAAACCTTGCCTCTTTGTGACAGAGGAAAACTTTTTCTTTTTTTGGATGGGGTGACAGAGGAAAACTTGAAACCAAACAAAAAAAGAAGTAAAATAAAGGCAAAAAAATAAAGTCCTTTCATGTGGTCCAAGTGAGAATTGGGCTGGAATTTAATAGCCTCTATAGCAAGTAATCAAAAATTGGTATAAACAGTTTACCCAAAAAAAAAATTTGGAATAAACAAAAAACTGAGCTGCAAGGTAAAGCCGAGCCGAGCCGAGCAAAGACAGAGAGTTGAGTTTAGTTTTGACAAGGATTTTTGAATGCGAGCGGTTGCATCGTACGGTGTATATAGGAAAAGCTAGCATTAATTTATTCGAAACCACTCAAAGCATCCCTCCACGTGTCATAAAGTTATTAGCTAAACTTTCAAAGCCTGTTGCAGAAACTTCAGAGCTATGATTTTATCTATGTGACCCGACATGCTAAATACTAAAACTTTCTTTCTAGTTTTTAAGGAAAAAAGATTTTAAAACGACTTTCACTTTCTCTTATTTTATCGTTTTTACTGTTGTGTCTGTGTCTGTGACTTTCTTTTTGTTTTTGTATTTTCACTGGGATTCGTGCACTTATCCAACCAATCACACGCAGTACTTTATAGTTTATTTATACTAGTAAACTAATTTTGGAATTCCCTCGTGTTTTTTTTTTTTTTTGCTTTTGCTTTTGCTACAGTAAATCCCTCCATCGATCCTACTGTGTCAAAACTCAGCTTTGATTTGGTATTTGTGTTTACATCATTATCAAACCAATGATTAGAGATTGCGTTCTATTTTTTTCTATTTCTAGTTCTACGGTGTACCTCGCAAGTCAAATGTTTGAATGGATTGCACGAGATCAATATATAGCAACCAAGACGAAGCCACGTAGAAGATATATAAATAATACATATAGCATAGGAAACTATAGAATCGAACATTGGACATCTATGTGTGTTTTTTAAATATGGCAAATATATTGATTTTCAACCTATAATTATGCAATAATCAAATCAAATGGTCAATTATTTTTTGTCAACTACTAACTTGTGCGATTTGTCATTTTTTATCAATCATTCACAATCGCATAAATCAAAAAGTTATTAATTTAGATGTGAAAATGATTGTGTCCGTAGTATTGTTAAATATTGTGAAACTACAAAGGAAACAAAAGACAAACACACCTTCGATCCATTTAGGATAAGATTATAAGCTAACAAAAGGCAAGCACACCTTTGGTCTACTTGGGATTAGATTATAAGCTAGTTTTTAGTTTTTTTTTTTTTGCTACATTACTTTCAGCAAGATATCAATTAGCATTTTCTATTTAGCTTTTATCTTTCATCTATAGTAATTTTAGCAAAAAGTTAAATAAATTGCTCACAAACAAACTTTTAATGTGTGTTTGACGTTAAATTATAAATTGATTTTTTGCTTATTTTATTGTGGATTTTACATTACTTTTTGTTTAAGCTTAATTTCAAATAATCTAACGTTTAGCTTTTTGGAAATAAACTAGCTTTTAACTTTTTGGTTCACATTATGCATATAAACTACCCAAAATAAGCAATTTCTAAACAAATACATATTGGCACAAGGTATCCACCCTTGCTAACTTGCCACTCTCTAAAAGTGTTCAACAGGATCCTAAGGTACTCTACAATGTGGCCCCAAAGGTCCCAGGTTATGAAGCTCATTAGCAAGCCATATATTGAGCACAAACTTCAAACATAATTATATGGTGAAGTCCAAGGTCCTTTTCAAGGTTTCTTGCACTTCGTAGCATATATACATGACTACATCTAGCATTCTAGCTCGTGATGTCTATGATTACATAACTGCAAAGGGTCTGTCCCTCATGATATCTCTCGCGGCAAAATCCAAGATTGCCACCGAAGCTGGCTCCCATCCACCATGGGTTGTCATAGTGTAACCCAATTGTGGAGACATCCACCAAAACGACACATTAGCCATAGAAGACAATGATTATTTTTGAGTATTGCTCTTAAACTCTCAAAATATTCCACAGCTTGTTTATATGAATTTTTTTTCCTTATGAGTCAAATCCTAGATTCCTCACTGCAGGTGTATATTAAATGTTATTTGTAGTGATATGATTGTATCTTTCCAACACATGACTATTAAAAAAAGTCAAAATATGATTTCAATCATTAATATTATTAGAACACTTCAATATCACATTTATTTTTATATTTTATGAATACTTCCATCCATACTTCAATTATGTTTTTCATCCTTATGTGAAATAAAAAAATTGCTATTTTGGTAGATTAGTCCCCCCCCTCCCCCCCTTCACACACTTATCTTATCTTATATAGTACCATATTTAAAGCTTTGTTTGTTTTATTCTAAAATGTTTTCAATTGATTTTTATTTTTATTTTTTTTATAGTGTTTTTGTTGCATTCTTTGAAAATGCTCCATAAATCTTTTTTTTTTTTTTAATGTTTTACGTGATGTAAAATGTGAAAATTACCTTCATTATAGAACCTATATATCCACAACCAACACCCACTATAAAACCAACCAAAAAAAAAAAAAAACACACAAAAGATCAAAACTCATTACAATGAAAACCAAAACACCCATTACAACAAAAAAAAAAAAAAAAAAACAAAACAAAAAACAAAAAAAAAACAAAAAACAAAAAACAAAAAACAAAAAAATTCTAGGGAAAAAAAAGTCACAACACATTACCAAAAAAAAAAAAGTCCATAAAAAGAAAAAGAAATTATAACACCCCATTACATATTAGCAAAGCCCCAAAACTACTATCAATTGCCGCTTGCTTTTGTCCCAACGAACCCCAATGTTGCCTATCGCTCTTCTCATGCCACCGAGCCAAAGACTTGTCTTAGAATAGAAGCGAGGGGTGGGGGGTGTGCAAAAAAGAGAGAAGAGAAGGGAGTGAGTTGTGCAAGAAAAAGAGAAGCGGCTCAAGGCAGGGAGGACTCACGCATGGATTTGGAAAATATTTTACAAAAAAGTCATAAACACATTCTACGAGTTTTATCTAGTGTTATCGATACCGTATTGATACATATATCAGTATCGAAACGCTAGCATTTCGTACCGATTTAAACACCGGCCGTATTGGTCATGTACTGGCTATACCAGTCAATTTCGGACAATACTGGTCGGTACCGGGCATATCGGTCGGCACAGAGAAAATCTTCTTTTTTTTTTTTTTTAGTTTTGTAATTTTTGAATTTTTGTAAGGGCAGAATGATAACTTATTTGCATTAATTTATTAGTATTATTTATTTTCTTAGTATGCAATGAACAATTAAACTTTCTATTTTTTATATTGAGTTTTTTTTTTCTTTTAATTGATACTAAAATTTAAAATCATGAATAATTTATTTTGAATTTTTTTTTGAGAATCAATTTGTTCTGAATTAAGGTAATGTTTTATGATAAACTTTTATATTTATTATAATACACACATATATTTATAAATATAAAAAATAACGGTAAACTCGAAATTGTACACTGATATTTACCGGTACCGAAATATATCATTCCACTGGTTAAACCAATACAGCCTCAGGTACAAGATTGACTCCCTCGGTCACTTTTATCACTATGTTTTTTTTTTTTTTAATCAATAAAAAACATTTTAACGTTTTACTATGAAACAAACACTCGAAAATGCGAGAAATTGTTTTTCAAAAAATATTTTATAACAAAACAAATGAAACTAAGATGAAAATGATAGTACAATAATGCTATTAACCCAAAGTAAAATAATATGAATTGGTAAGTAAGAAATATTTAGGGTTTAATTATTCAAACCTCACCTTTGTTTTTGCTAAAAGAATCACTTATTTATCCAATTTTTATTTCATGATTAATCTTAACGAATATTTTTAAGCCCCACTAAGGAGAGGATAACTTAATAAATTTAAGTAACATAAAAAAAGGAATATATATCTCTGTCATGTGTCTATGGGAGCCACGTGGTAATTTCAGAAGCTACATATATATCTAGAGGTAGCTGGATTGGTCCCACGCGTTGCGCATATGCTTAATGATCCGTGTGACAATGGTGCGCACGACAAATCAAATCTAATCTAATCAATATATATGAGTCACTATATCAATATGAGAGAACAACACACGTAACTCGAGATAAAAGGGTAATCTTATCACTTATTATTCTTTCGCTCACTGGACCAAAATTTTACTATTAAAATTCGCATTATTGTCCATTTTGAAAATATGAAGCTTTGCTCTAATTTGCATATGCTTAGGCAAATTATGGTCTACATAGTTCTTTTAGTAATTATTGTCAAACACCTTGCAACATGAGCGAGTCTAAATAAAATTTTCCATGAATATAAAAAATTCAAATAATCATAACCAAATTTCTCTTCCAAATGACGCACAATTCCCCCAGAGAGCAAAGCAAAATAATAATAATAATAATAATAATAATAATAAAAAGCCTACGAGTGAGACCAAATTTTCTTCTAAAGTAAAATTTTAAGAATATGCTTGAAGCCCATTAATGCAATTTAATGTGCACTTAATTAGTTTTTTTTTTTTTTCTCAATAGTTTATTTGTTTATTTATGATTTTTTAAGTCACATTTAAATATTTTTTAGGCTTGTTTCCATTTCTCTATTATATTGTAGCCGACAAACTGTAAGCGTTAAAGTCACATATTGCTTTAGCAGTGCTGCATTGATCAAAACATCTTGATGTAATTTTTCAACAAATAAACAAAGGGAGATGATAGTAAATACCCTTAGTTAATAATCTATTTAAAGAAAATTTTTATGAAAAAAAAAAAAACCAATTAATGTTTTGATAGTTTTTTTTCATTTATCATAAAAGTGGTTTTAAAACTTTCTTAAAAGAGTAAGACTTAAGTACAGTATTTATATGTTGTTCCTTAAATTCTCCTTTTAAGATTATGTCATATGGATTTTTTCTCATAGAATGAAAGTGTATTTTTTAATTAAATAATCACATGGTTAAATTTTAAAAGAAGAACCTAAGGAATATTACTTAAAATACTGTACTTAAGTTTTGTTCTTCCTAAAATGAATTATTAATCATTATCTTAAGAGTACCAATTAGCATGACCCGTAAACAAATAAATAAAAAAGCAAAAAACTTATTTATTTAAAGACCCTTTTGGTAAATGATTGTTCATGAATTAAAGGAACTCTTCTTTTCCGTATAAATAAAAGTTTGTCGGAAGCATAGATGTTATAAGTTCAAAGTTCAAACAGTTAAAGCGGCATGCACCACATATGTAAAGTCTTGCGAAAGACTTTACGTACACTTGGAAGCAAAGAAATGAAAGGATTTTTTGTAATTTATCGGCTCATATACAGGAGATAATGGGGATTGTGTGTGCATTGCAGCTTCTAACAAATTTCCCACAATTAAGTTTTGTCGTGAAAGCCAAAAATTTGACAGAAATTAGAGACGTTTTAAAAAGGTTTCACTTCACGTGGAATGGGTGATCTAGCTTGGGCCGTTACTTAGAGATATATATATATATATATATATCCTCCTAATACCCACAGCAATTGCATGCATGAGAGTGACAGGCGAATGGGCATTACTGTTTTGGACACCAAAAAAGTTTGGCCACGTGTCAGCTTGTAGTGGGAGCGTTATGATTCCAAGTATGGGTCTTCATGTTCATGGTCAAAGCTATTCACTTGTGAAGATTGAAGAAGAAGAAGAAGCATAATAAAGAAAAGAAAATAATTCTTGGACCACTGCAAGTGCAGTACTGATGCAGAAATAAAGGGCTTTAATTTCATTGCTTTTATTTTCTAGCAGACCTCACACCTTGGCAAAATTGTTGAGTCTGTGATGTAATAAGTAATGAATTTAATTTCTAGAAAGTGCATCATTTAACTTATTCATTAATTGATTTGTTTACTGCAAGATTTATATACAAATAGGAAATTTTATTTTTGTTTTTTAATTTGAGTGTCTGGGCTGGCACTGGTGATTTGGTGAAAGGAAAATAAAATACAAAGAAAGCTAGAAAGTAGAAACTAAAATATGAAGCTAAACCTTTAGAAAAATAAATAAATAAAGTAATCCTATCACATATGAGTTATGATTGGTATCTGCAATGATGTCAGTTTCAAGCTTTCATACTCGTGACCATAATTGAGTAGGACTGCAGGCTGCAGACAGCCTTCAGAATACCAGTTCAACCTAACAACTGGATTTTGTATATATGATAAAGACCTGTATAATGAGAATTTAGCAATAAATGTAGGACACAAAAATGTTTCACTGCCTTTTTTCACGTTTTGATTGCTATATAATAAAATGATATTATAAGTAATAGATCCATGTAAAAGTGACGTTGCTCGAATTAATAATAAATTATCACACTAGTAAAGTTGTGAAAAATATTTGTGCCCTACCATTCTACCATTGCTTGCAACACATGCGTAAACCGATACATACATGACATTGATTTTCACACTCTTTAATGTACGTATCATCGGATATTATGTGTGAAATTATTAATAGAGAGTGTATTTAGTTATTTATAGCTGTGAGATAACAATTAACTTACTAATAAAATTTTTTTTTATATTTATTTGTTTATAAGCAAGTCAATCTTAAACCTTAGTTTTAGACTTGTTTAATAATAAAGGACCTAAGCCCAAGCAAGAAACACGATTCATGAATAGGCTAATAAACAATCAAGCCTTCTTCTCACCCAAAAAAAAAAAAAAAACAACCTGAGTGATAAACTCATTTATAGACTTTAGTGTCTATTTGACATAAACTTAAGCTCTGACTTTTAGCTTTTATGTATAACTTTTTAAAACCTCATTTTGTGTCACTTTTTTTTTTTTTTTCAAACTTTCTCAAGGTACAAGTATATTTTAACACACTTTCAACAAACAATTTTCAGTAATAAACTAAATAAGTTGAATAGGCTAATAAACAATCAAGGCTTCTTCTCACAAAAAAAAAAAAAAAAAAGTTGAACAATAGACTCATTTATGGACTTTAGTGTCTATTTAACATTAGCTTATAAGCTTTAACTTTTAGCTTTTATATATAACTTTTTAAAACCTCATTTTTCTTTTCTTTTTTTCAATTTTTTAAATTTTCTCAAGGTACAAATATATTTTAGCACACTTTTAGCAAAAAAATTTCAGCAAGAAACTTAATAAGTTGATCCCAAATATACACTTAGTAATAAGCTTAACAATAAACTCATATTTTACTAATCCTTAAATAATTGAGGGACAAAGTTTAATTACAAAATTGGTTGTATCCTAAGGCTACAACTTCCTTTAAAAACCTTAACATTAATACATATTTTGAAAATCCAACTATTAAATTGCATGTTTTTTACACTCTTAATACACATGTCAAATTGTGTGTCAATCAGATACTATTTACTATATAATTCATAAGCTCGTATCCTATGCATAATTTTAAACTACGAAAATTTGTAATTTAAACAATTTATTGATGACTCGTTATTAATCTTTAATTTTCTAAAAATTTGTAAGAAATGAGGATATAAAAAGAAAATATAATGCAATGTCAGATTTGTCAAAATTGACATTTAATAAAAGGATATTAAATAGGATTGTAACCTTATACTACAACTAATTTTATAATTAAATTTTGTCCATAATGGAGAGTTACAACCACTCATTTAAACTAAATGAGCTTAATTATATAATTTTGTTAGATCTAGACTTCAAGAGCTTAATATCGAACTTGAGTTTAGCTTGAAAAATTAATCAAGTGAATCAAGAGAAGCTAAACCAAATTCAAGCTTTTATATTTGTTGACAGCTAATTTTTAGTTAGAACTTAATTCTTAGGGTAGCCATCAACCCGAAGTCCCAGAACCCAAGAATTGGATCTGATATACTGAAGACGTTACTGGCTCACCAACCTGGACAGGCGGTTCCTCAGAATGAAGACTCAAAGCATATGAGTCTGTCTCGTTGATAAGTACTTCTCTTTCTCTTATCCCAGACGTGGCCAGCCCCAAAATCCACACCCAATACTGTAGAATCGTGTAAAAACTACAAAGACCATGTGACTGTTGATCAATTCTCTGTACGTGGGACCCGTGATGTATACAGGACAAGAATTCAAGTGTCATACTTTCTGAAATGTTTTTAAAGGCCAAGAAACAGAATAAAAGTTTCGTTGAAGAGGTAAAAACTCAAAAAGAGAATCAATTCTGTCTCATTGATACATCCAAAAAATCCACACAGCTGGTAAATGTATATTTTTTTCAAATGTACATCATTGAGTATTTACTAACTTCTATTGTTTTGCGAGTTTTAATTAACTCACTTGTGTTTTATTTTCTTGTCTTTGTTACAAGATTCTTTATATTAATGTAGTTGTTATTTTTACAGATTTGGAAAGTGTGATTAGCCGACAACTTTATCCCTGGTCCGTTTGCAATGAGAATGGATTCGAATCTAGTTTGTTTATGAGTGAATAAATGTAAAATTACTCATGTTTGTTTGGATGAACAAAAGGTTAAAATTAAATAATTTATTCAGCATATATAGTTTATGTAGGGACACATTTTGTAGCCCAAGTCCAATAATATATGGGAGATTGGTCCAATGAATCCAATACAATAAATTTGTAGAGAGTAGGTCAAAGAACCAGGCTCTAATGAATTGGACAACGGCTAATATGAAATTAGATGACAATCAATCACAAATAAGAGGTACTGATATGAATGAACTTATTGTCTGAGGAGGTAATTTTTCATATAAATCAACTAAACATAGTACAAGTATAATTTTGATTGCTACAATATTCTTTCTCTCTTTTTCTGATCCCTTTCCTCTAGGGTCTCTACTCTCATTTATACTACATCTCTTCCTTCATCTTTACCCTACACGTGAATAGTTGATGGTTTATGCTGACACTTGTCTTATCAGCCTCTTCTATAAGTCTTTGGGAATAGTTGTAAGGCTGAAAAAGTACTTGTAGGGCCCTTAGGCCTAGGGGTTCATTATCTACCCATATATTAGGCCTGTGGCCCAAGCCGAGGACAAGAATCTGCCTGAGGAGGAGAAGTCTTCGTCAAAAAAGACTATGTTGATAAATAGAAAAGTGGGATTTTGTCATAATAGCTCAGGAGAGTGTGCCGTAGATGAAAACGTCCTTGGCCAGACAAAGTCGAGGTCCTAAGAGATGGTTTATCAGCAAGGGTGACCATCCCGGAAATTCAGTTGGAGCGGACAAGCATTGTAGAGATATCAGATAAGGAAGAGTTCCAAAATATCTTAGGTGAAAGCTGCTATCTCCACATTAAATGTATTGCAGCTAACTCTCTGGTTGTATAAATGTGGAGGTGATGCTTGAATAGTGGATTTCAGCCTTACAGATACTACATAAGGACTTATGGGGAGTGTTGATGGGACAAGTATCCAAACCGACCGTCTGACATGCACGTGGAAGGTGGAGATAAAAAGGAAAGACAGTATAAAAGGAGAAGGAGTGAGTGAGAAAGGGGGGGATCGGAAAAATCAGGAAAGAAACATTGTAGCAGCATAAAATCAAACTTGTAATATTATTTGAGAACTTTATATAAGAACTGGTGTTCTCGGACTTCACCGAGGACGTTTTTTTTTCAGTTCATACTTGTGTAACTTCATTTTTTTGTCATCAAACCTACTTAATTTGTTGTTTGCCTAACTAAAGCCCAGTTTTCTAACCAATTCCCTACAAATTCATTATTTTGGGCCTTTTGGGTTTAAGTCCATTTACACCTTGGGCTAGGATATCAAATCTGGTCCTTATAGTACTGTTTAGAGATCACTTTCTCATTAATACGGCTAGAAAGTTAGCTATAGAACATTTAATGCGGTGGTAGCAGCTTTCCCTTAGATATTTTTGGGTTCCCATCTTTCTTGTACGTTTATGGCGCACGTCCCTATCACTAGAGCTTCTTCGAAGGTCACTTTGATCATTAAGATCTATATCTGGTCTGTGTTTAGCTTATCCGAGGAGATATTCCTCCTCGAACCATCTTCCCATTTGTATCTTGCTCATTAATTCCTGAGTCTGAACCATTCATTACCATTCGTTTGTCCTTAGACAACTCATGCTTTTGACCAAGGCTCAAGACCCAATATATGATTTAAGCCCTTAACCGTACAGCTTATATACAATTTTTTTTTAAAAATTACTTTTTTATATACAGTCATGCTTTTACCCACTTAAAATTTTAAAATCCAATAAATCAATGAAAATTAATTCTACAAAAAAGTAGCACATAAACATTAATAACTTGAGTAATTTTTTTTGGAAAAAGTTATTTTTTATTATATATTGAGCATTTTATTTTTTTTTTATTTTTTCTCTCATATATCAAGAATTTGATTTTTATTTTTGAAAAAAATTAATGCCACACAATTTATTTATCTATTTATAAAATAAGTTTCACATTAATTGAGTTGACAAATTTTTATTGGTTTTCAACTGAAACCATCACTATATCATTTTTTTTTTTTACTTACCACTAATAACTTGTCATTTCAAAATGATAGGTGTAATTTTTTTTTATAATTTTATTATATTTCTAAACTTATTGTTTTTGAAAAGACAAAAATTTTCTTTGATACAATCTCAATCTCATAAACCGGTACTTAGAATAGTTGATAAAATCCTATTTAAATCTGCTCTTATATAAGAATCCTATAGAATAAAAATAGAAAAAGACAAAAAAATTTATCTTATTATTATGTTGATGGTTAAAATATGAATTCTCATGTATAAAATAATCAAAGATAGTTGAAACTTTATACCTTCTATTTTTATTTTTCAAACCAAACAGTATCATTTTTAAAATTTAGTAGACAAAAAGACTCCTTATTCTAATATACTATAATAAATAAATTTTGAAAAAAAATGGTAATAATAAATACAAGCGTGTGACACCCTTCGAAAGGAAAAAGGAAAAAATATCAGCTGTATTAAAATCTAGGGCTCGTTAGGTAAAATATTTCTAGTAATGTACTAATGTTGTTTAAGTATGGTGGATATATGTGTGGGTGAAAAAGTGTTATGAAAATATGTGTTGTGATGTTTAAATAACGAAAACTGCTGTTTAAACAACGTTGCCAAACAGTCCTCTAATAATAGTCATTTTACAAATACAAATTTTTATAGGATGAAATTGTTAAAAGTAAGGATCACGCATCAAATTTTTTTCAGAAGAGAATTTTATGAACATATATACTCAAACGAAATGAAAGTAAAATTTATATCTTTGATAAAAATAAAATAAAAAATGTAGTAAACGAAAGAGAGATGCAAAAGTAATCACAAACTGTGTACAAAGATTTTAAGGAAGTTGAAAAGTCTCCGGAAACTGAGCTGTGTAGTGTGTAGTACTAGTACTATATCACAAGTAACCTAATGACAGGAGACTGACTGGGTCTGCCCTTTAACCTTCTGGCATATGACACACAGACACTGTCATAATAGTTTATTACTAACTGAGTTTCATCATCCCCTCACCAAATCCAACCAATGACAACCAGATTACGTGTCATATGATGTCACTCTCAATGTGTTTCAAATTTTCAACATATTCTCTCTCTATCTTCACTTCACTTTTAACTTTTAAGTTTTAGCCCAAACATTTACACATACGGACCCAACCCCAACCCAAAATTGAAACTCTTCCCGCCCTTTCCCATAATATTTACAAGAAACTTCATTATTATTACTATTATTATTAATGGGCTGAAAAAGCCACCAGCAAAACCAAAATGCCACCACTGCAGTGACTTGATATTAGGAGTTTTCAAATTATTTTACTTGACAAACTATTCGAATGATAGTCTCAACAAGATTATGATAATATACATAGTATCGTTACATGATGTGGAGTCGATAAGTCTACATCGAAGACTCCATTTTTTCATTCAGCAAAAAACAGAAGAAAAGAAAAACAAAACAAAATACCCAGCAACGCCAATATTTGCAACTCTTAATACTAATAATTGAGTTTGGACATAATTCTGTTGATTCGATCAGGACATTTGGGTTGGTCAGTAAGATAAGAAGACTATTAAGCTGATGTCAATGCCTCACAGACTTTTAATCAGATGGGAATGGGAATGGGACCCATTCGTGTCAGTTTTAAGTTTAAGTTTAAGTTGTTTAACCCCTTCGCCTCAGGTTGTGGTTAACATGTGACTGTGAGTTCTTATTAAGCAACGTTACCTGTTGTTCTATAATCTATACATTATACTTTGTACCTCACTGAGCCCTCCTCTTTTTGGCTTTAACAACCATTTTTATCAGTAGTAACTAGCAAGGAAAAGATATACACTATTTTATTATTATTTTTTTGCAGAATAGATATACACTATTTTATTAGAACGTAATAATGTTAAACCTTAAACCTTCCATATTTGACTCTTATTAACAAGTCTAATATTAATTGAAAAGTGCCCAGACTGAACCATGTTCTAACAACCAATAGAATTTAATCAAATCCTTTTCAAATATTTCAGACCAATTTCATTACCTAAACAATGTATGATATTCAACCCCATCCACTGGCACTCATTTCTTTATACAATTAAGAATATCCTTTCGCGATACCATGTGAAATAAAAAATAGTAATAAAAACTACCAGCTAATGGTTTTTAATACATTAAATAAAAAAATCAATCAATTAATGGCCTAAATTGTCAAACTCAGTTGCACCTGTTGCCAATTTTCTCCCATACCTTCCCTCCCCAAGTTAAAAACTGTATTCTCTCTCTCTCTCACATAGCCCATAATCATATACAGTTGCAACTTTAATGATGGTGAAAAGCTCTCCAAAAAATATAATGAGACATTTATGGAAAAGTGACGATTAAATTGCAAATGTGAAACCTCTACTTTACAACTGGTCTCTCTCTCTCTCTCTCTCTCTCTAATAAAAGATTACAACTGGTTTGGTTGTACATCCAGTGTCTGGAACACCAAGTCAATATTTGGGGTCCAGCCATCTATTTTTAATCATATTAATTTATACATCAATAAGTGTCAAGAATTTTATATCATTATTAAGTAGGAAGACAAAAAGCTTACCATGTAGGTGTGAGCCATTTAATCGGGCAACCAAGGTCGTAACTGGGCAAGTGAAAAAAAAAAAAAAAACCCTCATAAAAGTGTTTGGAAACAGTCAAATAAAATACAACATTGGGCCAGATTCATATGGGTCCAAAAAGATAATAGTACTATTATTGTACTGGCCCATCGCTTTCCACTGGTCCTACTCCTAGCCTCTTAGGTGGTATCCCACATCACCAACCAGACCATGTCCGCCGACTCCAACGCTTAATTGGATAATATGAGTGATATATCAAGCAGCAGTCTTATACGGAATGATCATAGTATTATTAATTTAAACTAATTGCCTTTCAACTTCAAGCTAAGGTATAATATGCATTTAATCAGAAACTGATCAGCAATTTAAATGATGCAGAAGCTTGGACATTCTTACAAAAGGGAGGTGTTTGCAAAATCTAGGTAAAGGCACGGATCCAATATTGGAGATTGCTTTAGTTATCAGGAATATGCACTACACTTGTAGTTGCTTTGTTCTCCTTTCTCGGCGTCTTCTTCCGCTTCCTCTCGGATTGGGGTTCTTTAGCTTTCAGATCATCGCATAAGGACCTCAAAGAGGTAGCTAGATGTTCATTTCTGTGTGCTAAAACCAAATAGAGAAATTAATAATAGCACATTCAAAGGAAACAAAAACGTGATCCCTCTGTTTCCCTTTCTCTCTTTCCCCTTCTTTCCCTTCCACACCCCACCAACAAAGAAAAAAGAGCTTGGTTAATACAAAAAGCAAAAACCCTTTTGGCCTTTAGCTCAAATAGTACCTTAAGGTCCACATGACGCAACTGATACATGCATCCGCCCTCTCGCAGCGTGTGGACCCAACAATAATGTGGGACCTACACATTGTGAGTGGTAGAATGCATGAGACACATTCTCCACACGAAGGTGTGTAACATATTAATAAAAAGAGAAGGGGGAGGGGATCGTTTGTGGCAAATTGCAAAGGCATTTATAACCAAGTACAGGTAAATAGAGAGGTTATATAGATAGTCAACTTATAAAAGAAACTGATCAACAATACTTGGAAAAAACTCACCAGAAAGTATGACATCTTCCATCTTTACAATTTTGCGACTGGCATGCTGTGCAAATAGCTCAAGGTCCTTTGCCAGCTGCTCTGCTATGCAGAAAAAAGAAACTTATTAATTAGGTTTAAAAAATTGAGTTTTGCCCACTACCTTAAGAGTTGAAAAAGTAAATTCTGAGGTTCATTTCACTGTATCTTTTTGTAACAAATTCTGTTAAATGCCACTTTGTAAGCTAGCAGCCCTTGACTCAATAGTCAATACACAAGATTGATACAGATGTAGGACAAAATTCAATAACCATATAAAATTGCCTAATCCATTCCACATAACTCCAACAAATATCAAGTACACAGATGCTTACATGGCACAATTGTAATCATCAGTAAACCAAATGAAACTAGCATTTCGACCGCATACATGCTTATGAAGGAAAAATCATAGCCCAACAAGCAACTACCTAGCATTCCAAAGAGGAATGGTTCTGATTTGATCTACAATTTTGCAATGTACAGAACTTAGCTACAGTTCCTAATTAAATACAACCATAATAACTAATTGGCCAATGCAGCAAAACCATGTGGCTTATTAACAACACACTTGGTTGTGTACAGTTACAACCTAGGATGCACGGACATAGCCACGGGTACGACATAGTGATTAAAGCAATTTCTGAAAAATTATAACATGAAACGCCCGGTACAACCCCTAAATGAAGTGTCAGTGCTTCCTAGAACACAACTTGCAAGACCACATGATCGAATTTAATTAGGAAACCTAAGCTATAGTATCTAAGTAACTGTACCTACGTTTTTACCTTTTGCAAGTCAATCAGTTAATCTCCCAATAGATTCATACCACACCCAAAATCCTAATTCTAGACTTCATAGTGGACTAATAAATTGCCATGTTGTAAATAATAAAAAGCAATAATTACATAAGAGCGAGAATAAAATGAATTATAAATGAACCTGCATATTTGAAGGCCAAATCGGAAATGCAAGCGACAATGGGTTCGGATATTTCCATACCATTTCTTTTCGCTGAAGAACAAAACGAAACATTTCTGAATTTCAGTTTCCAAACAGAAAAAAAGAAAAGAAAAAAAATGATGAAAGAAGGTACCTTCGGCTTCAGCAATAGAGATGGTGGAGAGGCGAAATCGATCTCTCAATACATCGCTCACTGACTCTGTTTCTTCTTCTTCTACTTCTTCTCTTTCCATTTCCATGTCCGTTGCCTTTTCCATTTTCGCTTTTTTTTTTGTGGGGCTTAGGGCTTTACTCAGAACATGCGCGCGCTTTCGGCTTTAAAAAGCACCGCACCGTTCTCTTCCCATCGCGGCCCAAAGCCCACTTCTTCGGGGCTTAGGATTTGTACTTAGGCTTAGGGCATTTGCTTCTTGACCGCTCTTTATCTTTATTATCGGTCCAAAATACGATAAATTTGTATTAGGCTAATTCGAAAATAAGAAATTTTGTTGATTAAATTAATTATTATTAGATTTTATTTTTAAAACTTTCTGTGTTATCATATTATATTTTAATTAATATCATTTTTTTTTTCTTTCTAAATTCAACTAAAGCTCCAGGGTTGATAGTAAGCCCATAGTTATTAACATAGTCTCGGAGGCTCTTCCTTTCATTAATAAAACCATGCTACTCTTTTATATATATATATATATATATATATGAAAAGTTGAAATCCTTAGTTACCCTATATTAATATTTTAACGTTTAAAATTCTATTCGATTGTCAAGAGTCTTGTAATTCAATTGATATCTTCTAATATTTTTAACAAAGATGTTCACAATTTTAATCCTCTATCCCTCGTTGTACTATCAAGTTTATAAAATGAATTATATTGGATTAAAGAATTCAAAATTAAACACATTTAGATTATATTATGTTCTTTCTCAAAAAAAGAAAGAAAAAGATTATATTATGTTCAATTTTTTGTACAAATCCCCATAAAAAAATTGTACCAATGATTTAATTTATTATATATATAAAATAATTTTTACCTACCCTTTCTGTGATTAGACATTTAGTTAAAGCCTATAATTATTATAATTATTATTTTTTGAATAAATAGTAATACTTATAAGAACATATACTATTATTATTTTCGTGTGTGTTCTAATAAGTATTACTGTTTACTCAAAAAAAATTTAAAGCCTATTATTGATTTTGAAATTGAAGCTTGGAGACCATTGTTACTATTCCTTAGCATGCAACCATGTGGATTTTATTTTGTTGGATACCCTTATCCGTTATCTCACAATTTGACCATATTAAAAAAAAGTATCCATCAATGTTAAACACCTAATCGGATAACAATTATGAAGCCAATCTATGAAGTAGTAACCCATCATCTGAACCTTATTACACTCAGTCTTCTGAACATGAAGTACTATAATTCATGACATGGTAAGCTACCATATTCTAAGTTTCTAACTATGCATTACAATTTTCGGGCACCATCTGGCTTTGGTTGCAAGGAATGAGCCAACAAAAAGCGTTGTTGTTATGCATAGTTTTTTTTTTTTTTGGAGAATCCAGCCAAGGCTTTTTATTAGGGTAAATACTAAATACATGGTAACTTAGCCAGTTACCGTAATCAAAGAAAAACATTTGATTTTCTCAAAAAAAAAAAAAAAATGAAAAAGATAAAACATTATATTTGACAGCTATTGAATTGGAAAAATTAAATTATAGATTTAACAGCTATTGTCCCTTGATATTTGCATATCAATATGGTAATTAATTTATTATATATTCTAAGATTGATTATATCTTTTAGTGTAAATTACACTAATATCTCTTGAGATTTGGAGAATTATTAGAAATTTTCTCCTATATTCATAAATAATGCCCTGATCTTTGAAATTTTTGCATATATGACTATTTATGCGCTACTACAAACTAAGTCCAAAAACATAGGTTTCTACCTTTTTTTTTTGAGAATCACATATGTTTCTACCTAAAATATCATTCAAAATAATTTCAAATAATGTTTTCTGACTGGGTTATACATTTTTTTTTCATAAAAAAAAAGGAAACTAGTTTATTCTTATATGATAAGAAAAAACAATAAAAATATGCTAAAAAAAAAAATTAAAAAAAAAAGGTTAAGTAATATTTTTGAAATTAGGATGAAGACTCAATCTTCGAAGATATAAATTATTTCTTACTTTAAATATATGCATCATTTCTCTAAAAGCGTGTAAATTTCATAATCGTATAGTCTACATATATTGCGAGAGAAATGATACATATATCTGATTCATGAGATACCTTATCGTAATTTTATTTGTAAGATAAACGTTATGGTAGTTTTGACACTTAAAAACTTACCCTCAACTGTATCTCAACTCACCTTTAAGACAGAATCAAGCAATTTTAGATATGGTCTAGGGAAAGTTGCCTGAGTCACACTGCCTAAGAAGGGGTGAGCATGTCTGCCAGATTTTCTGCCTAAACAAGAAAAGAGTGATGCCAATGTTTGGAAGTTCAATAACTTTAAGGAGGGTGGTTTCCCAATTATGGTAGAATCTTAATATATGGCACAGAATATTAGAACCATTGACCTTCCAAAAGAACGTTACAGATTTGGCAAATATGGTACTTAAAAAGGCTGGAAATGACTCCCATATTGGGACACCTTAAATCTTCCAGGAAGAACTTGGATTACTTCATGGTTAGATCCCACTGACCTTTGGAAAGAGCATTAGAGATTAAGTTCTATTCCATGCCCCAACTAGAACCAAAAACACACTCACAATAAATCCAACATTTTCTCTCATTTCTAAACAAATGAAACAAAAAAACCCTCACATCTAACCAAACCTCCATCTAAAAAGCCTTTAGGTTAATCCGACTCTCAAGTTATCATACGCTACCAAAACAAATTTGTTCTTGATGGCGCCAGAGTCAAACAGCTTAAATGAAAATGCTGATTGTCCACATGTTGGACTCGTCAAACAAGAAGCTCTTATTGACAGCACAGACGATGGGAATAAGATAACAAGGCATCCTCGATGGACCAGAGATGAAACACTCATCCTAATACAAGGCAAGAAGGTTATTGAGGATGGGGTTCGAGGGGGTCGTAGATCTACTTCAACCTTTGGTTCATGCCAAGTAGAATATGAAGAATGAAAGAATTGGGAAAATCTGAAATTATATTCAATTAACTTAACTTGTGCATTTATATAGCATCAAGTTCAGATGGGAAGCAAACGGAAATGAATTAGGAACTAAAAACAGAGTAACTAACTTTAACAAACTAACAACCCTTCTCACGTGCTGCTAACTGACATTCTCACGTGTGAAGACTAACTAAAGAGTAATAACAAATTAAACTACAGGTCGTATATACACACAAACATATTAACAGCTATTAAACTACAAGACATCTACTAAACGGCAAGAGCTTCAGAGATCATTTCTTGAACTTCAGCTATGCGTGTTGATTCTTGTGTCTTCTGCTTGCTGTGATCTTGATACTCCCCCTCAAGATGGACTGTGGGTTGGTAAATATTGATGAGTCCCATCTTGGATAAGAGCTCTGAGAATTGTTTGTGACTTAAAGCCTTAGTGAGCAAATCTGCTAGTTGTGATTGAGTTCTAACATGTATAAGCTTGATCACTCTTTCTAACACCTTATTCCTTACAACATGACAATCAATTTCTATGTGCTTCGTACGTTCATGGAAAACAGGATTAGAGCCTATGTGGAGAGCTGCCTGGCTGTCACAGAACAACAAAGCTTCTCTATTGTGATCAACCTGAAGATCTTTTAGCAAATAGAGAATCCAAACTATCTCACAAGTTGAAATGGCCATGGCCCTATATTCTGCTTCTGCTGATGATCTGGAAACCATGGATTGTTTCTTTGATTTCCAGGAAACTAAAGAATCCCCAATGAATATGCAATATCTAGTAACAGACCTTCTGGTATCTGGACATGAAGCCCAATCAGAATTTGTAAAGCCTTTCACATGCAATTCTGAACTAGCTGAGAAGAAAATTCCTTTACCCGGTTCATGCTTCAAGTATTGTAAGACCTTAAGTGCTGCCTCAAGGTGTGGTTTTCTTGGTTTAGCCATAAATTGGCTTAGTTTGTGGACTGCATAGGTAATGTCAGGCCTGGTGATGCTTAAATACAGCAACCTTCCTACCAATCTTCTGTACTGCCCTGGGTCATCAAGGATTAAACCCTCATGTTTGCTGAGCTTTAAGTTCTGATCCATGGGAACTTTGACAGGTTTGCAACCAAGAAGCCCTGCATCCTCCAAAATCTCAAGAGCATACTTCCTTTGACATAGGGAGATACCCTTTTCAGTCCTAGCCACTTCCAAACCAAGAAAATACCTTAATGCACCCAAGTCTTTTAACTGGAACTGTTGGTTTAACATCACTTTAAACTGATCAACTTGCTCCTTGTCATTGCTTGCTATGAGAACATCATCAACATATACTAACAAGACAATGAATGAGTTTCCTTGTTGCCTTGTGAAGAGTGAATAGTCAGCTTTAGATTGAGTGAATCCAAGCTGAATCAATGTGTTTGAGAACTTGGAAAACCACTGCCTTGAAGCTTGTTTAAGACCATATAGTGATTTGTTTAACTTGCACACAAGTTGCTCTCCATGCTCCCCCTTGCTGTGAAAACCAGGTGGAAGAGCCATGTAGACTTCCTCATGTAAGTCACCATGAAGAAAGGCATTGTTGACATCAAGTTGGCTAAGAAACCAACCTTTCACAGCAGCCACTGCAAGAACACACTTCACAGAAACCATCTTGGCAACAGGATTGAATGTTTCAATGTAATCCAACCCTTCCTTTTGAGTAAATCGTTTTGCAACCAACCTAGCCTTATACCTTTCAATAGCCCCATCAGCTTTGTACTTGATTCTATAGACCCACTTACATCCTATAGGATGTTTATCATAAGGTAGAGGAGTGACAGTCCAAGTATTATTGGCTTCCAAGGCAGCAATTTCAGCATCCATAGCATCTTGCCACTTGGGGTCAGTGGCAGCTTGTGAAAAGGATTTAGGTTCTGTGTTGGTACAAATTGAGCAACAATAGGATTTGTAGGAAGGAGATAGATTGGTATAGGAGAGATATGAAGAAAGAGGATGTGAGGTACCTGAGTGGGACAGAATGGAGATGGAAGCTGCTGAAATTTGGTTACAATGATAAGACTTGAGATAAGATGGAGGTTTAGGCACCCTACTAGACTTTCTAGGAGCAGCAGCATGCATAACAGGAGCAGTATGATCATGGGCATTAGAGGCAGCATGATCAGGGACACTATGATCAATGTGATCAAAAGCATCAAAAAATGCTTGATCATCTGTATCAATATCATGATGAATCTGAACAAAGGAGTCAGTATTGACAGAAGAGATAGGATCAAGAAGAGCAGAAGGTATGGAAGGAATGCTAGGTAGAGGAATAAGATCAGATGAAGGAAGGGAAGTTTGGGAAGCAAAGGGAAAGACCCTTTCATGAAAGATGACATCTCTGGAGATAAAAATGGAATGAGATTGAAGGTCAAGAAGTTTGTAACCTTTGATGTTAAAGGGATATCCTAAGAACACTGATTTCCTAGCTCTAGGAGTGAACTTATGTTTATGTGGATTGACATTTGTAGCAAAGCAAAGGCAGCCAAAGGATCTGAGATGAGAATAGGAAGGAGTTTGATTAAAAAGGACCTCATAAGGAGACTTGTGTTGCAGAAAAGGGGTAGGAAGTCTATTGATCAAATAGACAGCTGTGAGAATGCAGTCACCCCAGAAAACAAGAGGGATATTGGACTGAATTTGTAAGGCCCTAGCTGTTGCTAGGATGTGCTGATGTTTTCTCTCCACAATTGAATTTTGTTGTGGAGTGTAAACACAGCTTTGTTGGTGAATAATGCCTTTAGAGGTGTAAAATTCATTCATGATAAATTCTAATGCATTGTCAGTTCTAATGGATTTGATTGAGGTTTGAAACTGAGTATGTATCATATTGTAAAAGGAAATGATCAAAGGTCTAACTTCGGATTTAGCCTTCATGAGGAAAACCCAAGTAGCCCTTGATGCATCATCTACAATGGTGAGAAAGAACCTATGTCCAGCAGCAGTAGGAATAGAAAAAGGCCCCCAAACATCCATGTGAACAAGATCAAATGAATGAATAGCTCTTTTATTATCAAAAGGGAAAGGCAGTCTCTTTTGCTTTGCCAAAGGACATACAATGCAATCTTTAGTACAACAATTATGCAAGAATGGAAATAGATGACCTAAAGAATGAAGTTTCATATCAGATAGATGGCCTAATCTAGAATGCCATAGGGAATACAAAATGGCATGAGAAACAGAAGATGAAAAGGCAGTGAAAGAGCTGGACTTATTCTTGAGGAGAAATTCATCAAGAGACTTGGAAGCTTTGGAAAGGCTGGATGCTTGTAACAGGTAAAGTCCATCATGCATTTTTCCCATTCCAATCGTGTTCCAACTGGTAAGGGCCTGTATAAAGCAATAATTGGACAAGAATACAACACAAAGAGGTTGAGAATGGGTTAAGGCACTGACAGAGATCAAGTTAAAGGAAAAGGAAGGTACACAAAGGACATTTGTTAAGGTAATGTGTGAGGAAAGTTTAATTGTACCAACATGAGTCACAAGAGCAGCCTCCCCATTAGGCATTTCAACCACAGTATGTGAAATAGCAGTAAAGGAAGTCAATAATTGTTTGGAACAGACTATGTGATCTGTAGCACCAGTGTCCATGACCCAAGTTTCAATACCAAAAGCCTTTCTATTCACAACCTTAGCAGAAAAGACTGAATGTGGTGAGCAAGAAACAATACCTGCAACTGCATGGGATGCCAAGGAGATAGCATTAACCATGTGAGGTTCTTGGACTGTTGAAGGTTTATGAACTCCAATCAAGGACAGAAGCTGTTGGTACTGGTCAGGGGTAAATGCAGGTGCTTGAGTGGTGGTAGCATGGTTGTAATCAGTGTTTGAAACCAAGCAATGCCCTTGAAACTGATTTGCCACAGGATTTTGATCAAGATTTGGAGTCAAGCAATGATTCTGAAAATGATTTGTAACAGCTGAAACTTGATGAGCCATCATGTTCTTGTTCTTGAATTTGTAACCAGGTGGAAAACCATGAAGTTTATAACACTTTTCCACTGTATGACCCAGCCTTCCACAGTGAGTGCATAGAGGCCTATCCTTTCCTTTTGGATTGTTGTTGAAGCTCTTGGCAGCCAAAACCGTAGACTCAACCCTAACAGAATTGGTGACAGATTTCTGCATTTCTTCTTGGATGAACAGGGAATGAGCCTTATTAACAGAAGGCAGTGGATCCATGAGTAAAATTTGTGTTCTAACTTGAGAAAACACATTATTGACTCCCATTAGAAACTTCATTGTAGCTTCTTTGGCTTGAAGATCCTTCAACCTCTGATTGACATTGCATACACATTTGCCACAAGTGCATTGAGGAAATGGACTAAGGTTTTGAATTTGATCCCATAAGACCTTAAGCTGAGTGAAATAATCAGTGAGTGATTGTTCTCCCTGATGAATTTCAGCAATTTGCCTCTGGATATTGAAAATTTTGGTGCCATTTCCTTGACTGAATGTGTCTCGCAGTTCATTCCAAATCTCAAAAGCAGTATCTCTGTAAATGATGCTGCCCTGAAGTTTTGGTGATACTGAATTAATAATCCAGGTACCAACTATGTTTTCAGCACGAATCCATGCTTGAATAGCAGTTGGTGAGTTCACGAGTGGAGAAGAAATGGTTATGGAAACATCTATAAAACCAAGCTTATTCTTCCCAATCAAGGATTTCCTTACTGACCTTGCCCAAGCTGAGTAATTTTCTTCTCCAACCAAAGGCTGAGAAGTAAGAACAGCCCCTGGATTTTCTCCAGGATGTAAAAACAGGGGATCGTTGGGGTTATATGATTCTTGTGAAGAAGAAGATGAAGATGCAGTGGTGGAAGTATTGGTAGCTATTGCGTCAGCCATTGAAGCAAAGGAAAAGCTTTGGAAAAGACTCTGAGAAAGATTGAGAAAGCTTGAATTGAAACAACAATGGCGGATATGAAAAATTCCCAATTCTATAAAGCCCTAGAATTCTAAACTTCTAGAGAGCTCTGATACCATATGAAGAATGAAAGAATTGGGAAAATCTGAAATTATATTCAATTAACTTAACTTGTGCATTTATATAGCATCAAGTTCAGATGGGAAGCAAACAGAAATGAATTAGGAACTAAAAACAGAGTAACTAACTTTAACAAACTAACAACCCTTCTCACGTGCTGCTAACTGACATTCTCACGTGTGAAGACTAACTAAAGAGTGATAACAAATTAAACTACAGGTCGTATATACACACAAACATATTAACAGCTATTAAACTACAAGACATCTACTAAACGGCAAGAGCTTCAGAGATCATTTCTTGAACTTCAGCTATGCGTGTTGATTCTTGTGTCTTCTGCTTGCTGTGATCTTGATATAGAACCCAAGTGGGATTCAGTCTCATCATATTGTAAACAGCGTGGCGTGAAGAGAGGACCAGTCCAGTGCAGGAAAAGATGGGGTAATCTTCTTACTGATTACAAGAAAATTAAAAGATGGGAGTCACAGATAAAGGAAGAGGCTGAATCGTTTTGGATGATGAGGAATGATATACGGAGAGAAAAGAAACTGGCAAGTTTCTTTGATAAGGAAATCTACAATGCATTGGATGGAATGACATTTTCTGCTTCCGCATTTCAACTGCCACTGGTTGCAGTACGAGCAAATGAAAATGACTCTGATGGAGTCAAGGCAGAGGTTGAAGAAGAGGATGGGGATGAAGAGGAGACCCCTGTAGCAGTTTTTGATAGTCATCGACATGTTACAACAGAAGATGGTTTGTTTTCAGATTTTGAACATTCAGAGCAAGAAGAATCAGGCTGTAGCCCTGAGTATGAAACTGTTTCAGGTACCAAATGTTATGTTGAAGTGTCCACTCTTATTAAACTTTTTTACCCTGCATAGCTTCTGGCTTAGATACAATTTTGTTGAATGATTTCTGCCTGACATATGAAAGTCATAGGTTTTTGTAATATTTATTTGTGGGGTTATGGTTTTGCATCATGTTTTAAACTTTTAGTGCAGGACAATGTGTATGTTAACACGGGTTAATTTCACATCAGTCTGTGTTTTATTTTGATTTAAAACCAGCTACTACGAAGTAGATTAACATCAATCGATTTTATAGAGTAACATGTCAACACTCTGTTTAAATTTTTAAATCAAAGTCACTTGTGAAATAGTCATAAACGTTCCTAATAGTCTTACTATGCTGTTTTTGCTCTGATAAGCAGAGAAACAGTATTTCTGCCAGAGGTTCTCTCATCAAGGTAAAACCAATATGTTCATAAAATCATGCTCTTTTTATTAGTTGCATATGGTTCAATCTATTGAATTGCCATACAAAACATGTGACAAGTTGGTTGGCACTTGATAGACCTGCTTTTTTTCCTCAGACTAGCCGGTTGCCGCTGCTTTTCATATCACTCACACAGAATAATGAATTACATTTAGATCACCAAAATGGAACCAATTTGTTTGTTTTGTTGTTTTTGCATGTTTTAATTCCACATTGTAAACTCAACCAATCAGTATTGCACCTGGTCAAGCATATTGGATTATCAACAAGGACACTTATTATGAGACAATCTTAGACAATTGGTTCGTGAGTTCAATATCCAATTTTCATGAATTGTGCCACTTTATTTCCCAAGTCTATGATGTAGGCCAAGACTCGCTAGATAGACTAAATCAAAGATTTAACCTAATGATAGGATGAATAGTTTAGGGATGCCTCTAAACTAGAGGTAGTGGATGTCACTTAACACTACTAATCGCGGATGTCACTCAACGCGACCAAGTCACACACTTGATTGTTAGGAGGAATCACTCACTTGCAAATAATTTTTTGAATAGAAATTTTTTGCCTTCTTTTGGTTTCTTATTGATAATTATAGGTGAATACATTGCATGTGAAATAATAAAGATGACAACTCCCTAGACTGACTTCACATCACCTTGTGATCAGATTTATTAGGTTGGAACAATTACCAACAATATTCATGATTAACTTTGACTGAATAATAAAGATAAATAAAAGACAACTAGACTGATAAAAAAATGACACATGTTGCCTATGTGACTGCCACATGAGTTACCACTATGCTCCTACATTAGTCTATGATTTCCAATTGGAGAGCATCTTTTTTGTTAAAGATGACGTTTCACCTTAAGGATTTGAATTTTTGTTATCAAATAATGGCACTTCAATAAATTGCTATAGCTACTGCTACAAAGAGTTCATTGACTAAGAATGAAATGCATTCTACACTTTGAATGCACCTTAGATTTTCTTTCACATATGGAACATGATCTTACGGATTCTATGTCCAAAGGCTAAAACTTAGTGATGGAATAATTTGTTTTTCACTCCCAAACCAATATGTTGGTTTCTCCGAATTCACTGTTGAAGGTGATAATAGTATAGTCATGCAAGCTATATCCTCTCCGAATGATGATGAATCGTTGATGGGTAATGTGGTAGGTGATATCCAGCAGATGCTTACAGGGCTGAATTGGGGGGGGGGGAACAAAGTGGCTCACGTGTTAGCTCAATATACTAAAAATATTTTTGATGATATGTATTGGATGGAAGATTTACCTCCATTTGCTAGGGAAGCTTTGTATCATGATGCAAACATTATTGGTTAATTGAATAAAGTCTTTTCTTTAAAAAAAATAAAATAAAATAAAATAATTATAGCAAATAGTTCATAATATATATATATATATATATGTAGGTAAAAATCACATTTTTGTCCCTATATTTTCACGCAATTCCCACTTTGGTCCCTATATTTTATTTTCACCGCTTTTAGTCCTTATTTTAAAAAACGCATTTCATTTTAGTCTTTACCGTTACTCATTTAACAGAAATATCCTAGGTGGCAAACAGTCCAACAGTAAATATTGACGTGTCCAATAAAATAATATTAAAAAAATTATTTACATTTTAAAAAATGCCACATCAACAATTTAATTTTTAATAAAAAGCCACATCAGATAAAAATAATATAAAAAGTTCTAATCTAATTATTTTTTTAAAAAAGAAAAGAAATTAGTTAAATTAATTTTTTTCTTTTTTTTGGAAGAACATGAAGAACTCAAAACTATGTGTTCTTCATTTTCTTTGTGTTCTTCCCCAAAAGATTGACTCATATTCTTAGCAAATTAATCCTTATTTTCTTCCCTTTTCTTTGTCTTCCTTTTCTTTTTTTTTTCTTTTTTTTTTTCATGTATTTTCTTGGCATCCAAACCCAAAAAATTTTCACACACTCAAAAGAAAACCTTCAAACTAGTTCACCTCCCTTCTAAATCTCAAACCTTCTCTCTCTTCTAAAACTCTCACAACTCTTTCAAACTCCATGGCCGGCCTCCTCTACTCATCGCCACTACCGCCACCACCACAATCGACAGTTGTTCTCTTCTTCTCTTTCTTTGAATGACCTACTCTCTCTCTCACGATTCGCTCAAACTCAGACCAAAATGGCTCAAACTTTTTCTAACTCACAAATCGTTGTCTCTCTATCCCAGATTGGTAAGTCTCTCTCTTTCATCTCTCTATCTCTCAACTCAGTGGTGCAGATCATGGTGGAGATATGTATTTCGACGATGGGTTTGTGGGTTGTGAGTTTTGTTGATCTAGGTTTGTGGGTTTGTGGTGTATGTTGTCTGAATCCAAATCAACTACTCATTTGGAGAAGATTTCGAATCCAGAGTGGAATCAGGTGTACGTTTTCTCTAAAGATCTTATTCAGGCTTCGCTACTTGTCATTACTGTAATGGATAAGGATGATGATTGCATGGACCGGGTTGAGTTTGAAGTGAAAACCCAATTCTCTCTCTCTAAACCCATGGACGAAAACCCAAACTTTCTCTCTCTAAATTGATGGTCGAAACCAACGGTGGCTTTCTCTCAAAACCCATAGGCTAACTAAATCGGTGGCTTTAGATTTGGAGTTAAAGGTGTGTGGTTGTTCATGGTTTGGTTGTGCATGGAGGCCAACAATCTGGGTTTGAGTTTTGCATTTTTTGTGTTTGGTTTCAAAGTATAAGAAAATCTTGTTGAATGTTTGTGTTTTGTAAATTTTTATGGGCATGTCTTTTTATTTTGTAAATCTGAGTGATTTTATGGGTTTGGTTGCTTAGAAAATGCAAGAAAAGAAAAGTAAATTTTTAATTTTTAATTTTTAGGGCAAGCTTATTTGGGGAAGAAAATGAAGAACACATAGTTTTGAGTTCTTCATGATCTTCCAAAAAAAAAAAAAAAAAAAAAAAATTTAACTAATTTCTTTTCTTTTTAAAAAATAATTATGTTAGAAATTTTTATATTATTTTTATCTAATGTGGCTTTTTAAAAAAAAAAAAAATTTAAATTGTTGATGTGTTATTTTTAAAAATGTAAATAATTTTTTTAATATTATTTTAATGGACACGTCAGCATTTACGGTTGGACCGTTTGCCACGTAGGATATTTTTGTTAAATGAGTAATGGTAAGGATTAAAACGGAACACGTTTTTCAAAATAAGGACTAAAAACGGTGAAAATAAAAGATAAGGACTAAAGTGGGAATCGCGTGAAAATGTAGGGACGAAAATGTGGTTTTTGCTATATATATATGTGTGTGTGTGTATATATATATATATATATATATCAAATAGATCCTTGCCCTCTGAATAACGTGAAATAGGTTTTTTTTTTTTTTTTGGTAATAATTTTTTATTAAAAAAAATTCCTTGCCATTTTTTGTTTAATAACAAAATTTTTTATAAAATTTGTATCTAATCTCTATTAAAACCATTTTCCATCACAATTTATAAATGTAACAAAAAACTAAACGAATATATGTAACATAAAACGCTACACCACCCTTATGGTGATGATAAATAAGTGCCATAGATGGAAAATTTGAAACCATAAAAATTAAGACAGTACGTTCTGCCTCATTACATTACATGGCTTTAAAGGGAAGAGTAAATAGGGACACCTGGTAAGGTGGTACCAGCATCAACAATGAAAATGTTGCCCGAAACATATTCAGAAGAGTCGTGTACCAAGTATCGAACAAGTGATGTCAATGCGGGATCTGAGCTTCCATACTCTCTTAAAGGGACGGTTTTCCTTTCCACATTACGCAGCCAATCTTTTTGCATAAGACCTTGAGTAATTTCAGATTTGAAAAGGCCAGGTGATATAGAATTCACTCTAATTTTGTATACACCCAGTTCCAGGGCCATTACCTGTTATAGGTAGAACCATCATTATATGGAAAAATAGTGACAAGAACAAAATCAACACAACACACAGTACACACTTATATTTCGCAGCACTCTTATATAAAAGTAGGAGGCACTAAAGTTGAAATAAAAGACAAACTAGTCTGAGTCAGATAATTGATAAGAATACATTTCGTATGGGCAAAGACTTAAAAGAGACCGGCTCTTAGCTCCAAATAAGTGCAGGGTATTCCATAAATAATAGGTTTTTGATGTGTTCATCATATAGTTACGGAAAAAGACATCTAGGCAAACAGTCAGCGAACATGATACACCTGTCCCAATTTCATGAAAATACAGTATAACTGTGTTCGGAGATGGTAATTATGTCTGTTTTGGCACTCAATTCCAAAGGGGATTAATGTGAAAATCTTTAGGACTAGCAGTTGAAAGTGCCTGACCTGAAGAGAATCTCTGGTCTTCATTTGTGCGTCTACTACCTAGGTGCCTAGCTCTCTTCGAAATTGGTTCTTTTCTCTTTTTCCTTTTGTCTCCAATGGTAAAAAAGAAGCATACATTTGTTTACCTATTGTTGAAATATTTGAAGTGAAATTTTTCTTTTTCTATTACGATTTTTCATCTTAGAGTAATTATTTTGTTTCCAAACAATTATAAAAACATGACAATGGTATTACCCAATATTTTGGAAGAGTTGCATGGCAATCAACATTACCTTTGTCAAGGTGTTTATGCCTGCCTTTGAAGAATTATAGGCCACACCTCCAACCGTTTGCCCACGGTCGAGACCAGCAATAGAAGATATGTTTATGATTGATCCTCCCTGCTCTGCATCGCGCATGCGTATGCAGATGTATTTTGACACCAACCAGGTTCCTGTTAAATTTGTTTTGAAAACCTGATTCCATTCCTCCTCAGACAATTCTAATGAAGATCTCACATTACCTAATGTACATCACATAAGAGTTTGAAATATCGATCAACAATAACTTTCAACAATCAAATAACAAAAACAGACAGGTTGGCATCCAATGTTAACAATCAGTACGACCCGCTCGATTCCTGCATGACAAAAGGTCGAACATATTCCTACATACCTCGAATTCCGGCATTATTGACCAGGGCGTGGATATGGCCAAACACATCCCAAGCCTTCTGTACAGACTTCTCAATGGTGGGTCCATCGGCAGTGAGATCGAGCTCCACAGCCACAGCTCTTGGAGAGCTTGAGGAAGAAGAAGGGAGGTGATTGACTTGATGACAGAGTGATTGGAGTCGATCGACACGTCGAGCAGCGGCAATGATTTTGCAGCCAGCTTTAGCGAGGTCAAGACAGAAGCCAAGACCAAGGCCTGAGGAAGCCCCAGTCACCATCACCACTTTTCCCTCTAGCTCTCCCCATTCCTCCAACGCCAATGCTGCCATTTCTGTGACTTGTTGGTTTTCTCTAGTTATCAGTTATCACCAAACTTTGCTGTAAGTGTAGCTGTTGTTTTAATACTGAATGGTTTGAGATTTTTAAGGGCATTAGGAGAATTTACTTATTGCCGTTTTAAGTAGGGATGGTAATTTTTGCCTGACCCGCGGGTACCCGGCCCGGCCCGATTAGGAATAGGGTTGGGTATGAGTTTTTTTTTTTAAAAAAAAACTCGAAGCGGGTCCAAGTCGGGTCTGGGTTTTATTTAAAAAATCCGAGACCCGACCTGAAACCTGGCGCGGATAAAAACTCGGTACCTTGAAATTACAAAAATACCCCCTATATATATACCTATAATCTAACCTAATCCCTCATTTCTATTTTCTTCAGCACAAACTTAGAACCCACGCCTCCCTCCTTCAGTCCTCACCCTCACTCTAAGACTCCCTCTCCCTCAGCTTAATCTCACCTTTGGCCAACTCTCTCACCGCTGGTCCAACTCTAACCGCCGTCCCAAGCCTTCGCTGCTGTCCTAAGCTCTACAGTGTCATCGATCCCAAGCTCTCTACTCTCTCTACTCTGTTTCGTCCTCTCCATTGTGGATCTTGCATTGTTGCACAGTCCTCTGCCCCTTTCATCTTCCTCGCCCATGGCCACAAGCGTGACACGACCTCACTCCACCTCGTTCTCCATTTTTTTTCTTTTTTTTTTTTCTGGGTTCAGTTCACCTTGTTCTCCATGGCGTGAGTTTGTGTTTGTGTTTATGATTTCTAAAAGGGAAAAATGAAAATCATAGATTTGAAATTTGTGTTTGGTTCGTAATTTTGAAAGGGAAAATCATAGATCTAATTAGGCCAAAGAGTATTCCTTTTAAAATGAGTTTAAAACTATATTTTATAAATTTTATTACTTACTCATTTCAATAAAAACTATATTCTATAAATTTTATTACTTACTCATCTCCATAATTTATATTTTATGTACTAAAAAGAAAAAAAAGGCGCAGAGAAATGGGCAATGGCCATTCAATTCTATTTTTTTTTGGTTGGGCCACAATTTGGGCCGCGGATTGGGCCCAGATTTGGCAGGGCTTAACGGGACCCGCGGGGCCCCGGGAAAAAAACCCGGTTAGTAAACGGGCCGGGTTCGGGCCTTGAACTAAGACCCGCGGGTCGGGTCCGGGTATGGAAAAACCCGGCTTGAACACGACTCGTTGCCATTCCTAGTTTTAAGAATGTAGAAACAGGGCCGGCTCAGTAGGTGATGATTGATACAATTGCCTAAGGCCTCTAAATAAAAGAAGGTCCCCACTTGTAAATTTTTTTTTTTTTATATATAATATATTTATCTATATATTTTAATTAAAATTTTTTTAAGTATTTTTATTGGTCAATAAAATGCATTAAAAAGATCCCATTATATCCTAAAATGCAGAAGATTAAAAAGGGAAAAAACAAAAATAGTCAAATTTCAACTAACAAAATTAAATTTAGGTTGGATAGCACCTTTTTTGCACAGCTGAACAGTTGCGCACTGCACAACCCAGTGGCCCACAGTCATAGGACATCGCGTTTTCTTACTTTATTAATTATTATAAATTATCATACCAATTAATAATTTGATGTGTATCATATCAACTCATTTGTATTATAGTGACACTAATTTATTGAACTATATAATAAATTAATTTTTATTTGAAAAAGAAAGATTAAGTGGATTAGCTATATTAAAATTAAAATTAACAAAATCTTATTTAAGGTCTACAATGTCACAAGAAAGATTAAGTGAATAAGCTATATTATCAAATAAAAAAAAAATGTTAGAGGAACTTAAATACAAAAACTTAATTAGTAATTTTGCATCTCAAAAAGTAAGAAAAATAAATTTTAAATAAAATATATATTATTTGATTAATATTTAAATATAAAAAAGACCCCACTTAAAATTTTCGCCCAAAACTCCCAAAGTTGTTGAGTCGGCCCTGTGTAGAAAGATGCGATGAGTGAGAATTGAAATAATGTAACTAGACAGCTTTTTGGAGCCAAAACCAAAACTTCTAGTACCATGAAAACGAAAATGCCAAGGATAAAACAAAACAAAAAAAACACAGCTTTAGGGTGTGTTTGGTTGGGGTGAAAATAGGGAATATGAAAAATAAGGAGAGGAAAATAGAGTGAAAAATGCTGTTTTTCATAGTTTCGTTGGAGAAGGAAAATAAGAGAGACAGAAAACAGGGGAGAAAGTTTTCTCCCTTGAGCCCACTTTTTTAATCCTCCCAAATCCGGAGGAAAATGTGGAGAGAAAAGTGCTGTGAAATCACTTTTACACAAATACTCTCCCACCCCTCACATGACATGATGACTTGACTTTTACCTCTTCTCAATCCTTATCACTTTTGCCTCTTCTCATCACACCAATGTCTACGTTCGTTCTCTCTCTCTCTCTCTCTCTCTCTCTCTTCGTTTGTTTATCTACCATGCATTATGTACATGTCCTTTGGAAAAACGTAAACTTTTTATTTAAAAAAAAAAAATTGCCTTAGCTAAAAGGGACCTTATAATAATTGAGGGGAAAAAAAAAACAAATAAAAACACTATTATATGTACACTATAAATTTGTATGACCATTTTTTTGCCCAATTAAATTTATATGTACACTATTGTAATTTTTATATTATAATAATAAAAATAATAATAAAAATTTATATGTATGATGTGGTAAATTTATATTATTTAATGAGTACAAATAAATCTATTTCTTATGTATTATGTAACAAGGGTATAATAATCAATTTATATAAATTACATTTTTCATCATTTCCTTTTTTTCTCTAACCAAACAAAAAAGTTTTCCACCTTCCCACTTTTCCACCTCTCCAACCAAACACACAAGAGGGAAAACCAAATTTTTTCTATCCTCCCACTTTTCCATCCTCTCACAATTTCACTCTTTCAACCAAACGGAGCCTTAGAGAAAATGCAATTGAAAGTCACATGCGTTCAATTACAATGTATTCCTAGTGTATTCGATACGATAGTTGTGGCAAAAATTATGGTAATTTATATGCTACTGGCTAGAATTACTTAATTGGTAACTCGATTGGTAAAGACTTTGATGGTTGAATAAGAGATCTAAGTTCAATCTTCACCTACATTAAAAACTGATTGGTGTTTTGGTCTGATGATAAAGAGTTATTATCAGGAGTGGACGTTATAGGTTAAAATTCTTTTAAAAAAAAAACTAGAATTACTCATGTTAGTACGCACACTTGTCACAATTGTCATATGTAGCATATTGTGATAAATTCTGAAAGTAATGGATAGTCATTTACAGTCTATCACGTAGGATAATTATGACAAAATTTGTGGTGTTTTATGTGATATTAGAATTACTCACGACTGTACACACATTTTTACACATTTGTGCTCACACTTTTACACACTTATTACAACTCTCATATGCAGCAAATTATAATAGATTATAATTGGTTATCTATCCCTTAAATATGGCAAAACGGACAAAAATTTGTTGACCTAACCCGAATAGTCATGTTTTAACCCGACTTGGACTAGAATTTTTTGACCGGAATAAAAAACGGGTCAACCCACGACAACCCATTTTATTTGCGGACCAACTCACCAGGCTTACTTGTGACCCGTTACATCCATCACTATTACATCATCCATTATTTTGTCTCTACTACTCATCGTGTAACATCATTTTCCCTCTACCACTCCATATCTGTCTCATTTTTTTTTTTTGATAGGTCCTTATCTGTCTCATTGTTCATTATCTGTCCTACTGCAATCATAACAAATGAATGAAAGTCATAGAATGATACAAGAAAAATTATGATAGAAAGAAAAAGGTAGAAGCTAAAGGCTGACATGAGTTAGCAGCTTTTCTTTGCAAATCTTATTTTATTTCTAGTAAGTACAGGAACAGCTTTCTTTTATTAGTGACGGTTGATACAATTTTATGCCATAACAGCGTCTTGTGAGCAGTGAAAGTATATTTTTACCTAGTTTATCATTATATTTTCATCTTTTACAAATCACCACACAGTAAATTATGATACAAAATTGTATTTTAAACATTACTCTTATTTTTTACGAGAAAGCTCAACATTTTCTGAGAAAGCTAACATTTTTTATAACTTCATTTGTATTAGGATTAGGTGGGTATTTTCTTCTATAAAAAAAAGAGAAAAAAGATTAGGTGGCTATAGTATTTACCTACTTTTTTTTTCTCACAAATTCTTTTTATTTTTTTAACTTTTTTTTAACATTTTAAATTTAATAATCGAGACTGAAAATTACTTTTTACAATTTTTAATCTTAATTATTGGTTATAATTGCAATGCACCTGACCTCTATCACCTTTATTTTTGTCCTTAAGTTTTGTTGTGAAAGCCAAAAATTTGACAGAAATTAGAGACGTTTTAAAAAGGTTTCACTTCACGTGGAATGGGTGATCTAGCTAGTGGTCGTTAATTAGAGAGAGATATATATATATATATATATATATATGTCTAAAATGCAAAATTGACCCTCCAAATTTCACCTTTTATCATTTCAGTCCTCTAAATTTTAAAGTTTGTCAATTCAGTCTTCGATTATTATTTTGTCAAATAATGCCATTAACTAACCAAATCAACACTGTTTTGGATGACTTTTTTATTATTTAATTTTTTAACTTAATTTTACTGAAAAACGTTATTAGCCCAAACATTTTACTGTGGACAACTTTTTGAATAGGAAGAATAGGATGGTGGAGACAGAGACAGAGCGAAGTCAGAACCCGTAGATGGATAGCCAGGATTAGGCTGTGGATAGCAGAGTTGAAGAGGTGGGATTGGGGTGACTTTGGGGTTTGGAAAGCAAGCTGTGTCAACTGCCGACAATTCTTTTCTCTTCTGCTATTATCATTAACCCTCTTAATGTAGTCAAGGTAGGGTACATGCCCATTTTTTTTAGTTTCAGTTGGTGTGTGGAACTGTGGGGAAAAGAAATGAAGAAGAAGATTGGATTTTGATTATGTAAATGAAAAGCATTGCGCCGTTTTTTTCGTTTTTTATTGTGTATTTAATATAATGATAATCTGAGTTTCTGAAAAGTTTTGGTCTTTTTGTTGTTTTGAATAGCAAATTTAAGAATTTTTTTTGTGTGTGGTAATTAACGTTTTTCAATAAAATTAAATTAAAAAAAAAATCATTCAAACGGCAATACTTAACAGAAGGTAACGGAAGACTAAATTGACAAATTTTGAAACTTAAAGGACTAAAATAACGAAATTAAAACTGTGGGGCGAAAACTTGAGCCTTTGCGTTGGGCTTGAGCCCACTCTTTAATAATAATGCGTCCGAGAAGAAGAAAGCATGGGAAAAGGCCCCGTAATAGATAATAGAGCATATAAATATCCAAGGATATTGGTCCGAGAGGGTCATCCTCCTCGGATCTGACATATATCAATAAAGTGAGCTTCGTCTTACTCTAGACCACCTTCCAGGAAGCTTCAGCGATGAAGATAGACTTCAAATGTACAGGGAAGGGATAAGAACACAGAAATATCTAAGGAAAAAGCTGCTACCACCGCATTAAATGCATTACAGCAGCTTTCCTGGCCGCATTAATGTGGAGAAGACCTCTGAACAGTGTTTACAACCACTTTTACTCCCAGAAAATCAAAAAGCTGTGGGAAAAGAGAGAAAAACTTGAGTACGAGGCTAGAAAGTAGACAAGTGGACGGTAGGATTGAATAAAGGATGACTATATAATAGAGTAAAGCCTCTAGAAGAAGGAGATCGAGAGATATGAAGGAAAAACATTGAGAAAAATACACTGTAGCATCAAGAAGAACACCAACGGAAATAGCCAATTTATCCAAGAACTTCCTCCTCGGACATCATCTGAAATAGCCAACTTATCCAAAAACTTATTCCTCGGACTTGATCTCAGCATTTGATTGTGTTTTATCCTCCTCGGACAGACTCATAACCCCTATTAACTGTTGTAAAACCTATCACCAGCCCAATTCTTTCACCCACTCTCATAAATTTATTGTATTGGGTTCATTGGGCCCATATCCTATTCCATCTGGATTTGGGCTACAATTTACGACCCTACAAAAACTTAGAAAACTGAAATGACAAACGGTGAAACTTAGAAGGTTTGCATTTTATTCTTTATATATATATATCTTCCTAATACCCACAGCTATTGCATACATTAGAGTGACAGGTGAATGGGCATTACTGTTTTGGACACCAAAAAAGTTTGGCCACGTGTCAGCTTGTAGTGGGAGCGTTATGATTCCAAGTATGGGTCTTCATGTTCATGGTCAAAGCTATTCACTTGTGAAGATTGAAGAAGAAGAAGAATAAGCATAATAAAGAAGAGAAAATAATTCTTGGACCACTGCAGTACTGATGCAGGAAAAATTATTAGGTACTCCCGGAGTATCATAAATGTGTATTTCTTCCTCTCACATGAATGGTGGGTCCTACCATGAATTTAATTAGTAAGACCCACCATTCATGTGAGAGGAGGGAGCACGCATTTATGGTACTCCGAAAGTACACAATAATTTCCCCTGATGCAGAAGTTTGATGACGGAGAAATAAATGGCTTTAATTTCATTGCCTTAATTTTCTAGCAGACCTCACACCTTGGCAAAATTGTTGAGTCTGTGATGTAATAAGTAATAAATTTAATTTCTAGAAAGTGGATCATTTAATTTAACTTATTCATTACTTGATCCGTTTACTGCAAGATTTATATACAAATAGGAAATTTTATTTTTCTTTTTTAATTTGAGTGTCTGGGCACCGGTGATTTGGTGAAAGGAAAATGAAAATACAAAGAAAGCTAGAAAACTAGAAACTAAAATATGAAGCTAAAAAACCTTTAGAAAAATAAATAAATAAAGTAAACCTATAACATATGAGTTATGATTGGTATCTGCAATGATATCAGAGTCCTGCTTTCATACTCGTGACCAGACTTGAGTAGGACTGCAGGCTGCAGAGAGCCTTCAGAATACCAGTTCAACCTAACAACTGGATTTTGTATATATGAGAAAGACCTATATAATGAGAATTTAGCAATAAATGTATGACACAAAAATGTTTCACTGCCTTTTTTTTAACATTTTGATTGCTATATAATAAAATGATATAATAAGTAATAGACCCATGTGAATGTGACGTTGCTTGAATTAATAATTTTCACACTAGCAAAGTTGTAAAAAATATTTGTGCCCTACTAGTCTATCATTGCTTGCAACACATGCATGAACGGAATACATACATGACATTGATTTTCACACACTCTTTAATGTACATATCATCGGATATTATGTGTGAAATTATTAATAGAGAGTATATTTAGTTATTTATTGGTGTGAGATAACAATTAACTTACTAATAAAATGTTTTTTTATATTTATTTGTTTATAAGCAAGTCAATCTTAAACCATAGTTTTATACTTGTTTAATAAAGGACCTGAGCCCAAGCAAGAAACATGGTTCATGAATAGGCTAATAAACAATTAAGACTTCTTCTCACCACCCAAAAAAAAAAGAGCAGTAAACTCATTTATAGACTTTAGTGTCTATTTGACATCAACTTATAAGAGCAACTGCATCAGTCCGGCTAAATTTTTCCGTTTATTTTACACCAACAACTTACTTTTTCTATTTTACAAGACCACTGTAAGGACTCTATTTGCGGCCCAAGCTCAAAATATATGGGATGTTGACCTAGTAAGCCCAAGACAATAAATTTGTAGAAAATGGGTTATAGAACTGGGTCTTGATGAATTGGACAACGGCTAGTATGTATTTGAAAAGTAATTTAAATAAAACAGCAGACACAAATATGCATAGATTCACAATTCGAGGAGGTTAACGTTCATATAATTCAGTTGAAACTGAGTACAAATATACTTTAGATTGCTGCAGTGTTCTTTCCTTCGTTTCTTCTATCCCCCCCTTATGGAGGGTCTTTTCTATTATATAGTCCCTCTTAGACTCTCTTCATCCTACACTCGTCGATCATTTGGGTTGCTATTTGAGTACCAATCCCATCAGACACCCCTCTGGCCTTCTGTGAGTTGTGGTTGCCAAGGCAGCACTGTTCAGGGGTCTACTCCACATAAATGCGGTCAGGAAAGTAGCTGTAGTGCATTTAATGTGGTGGTAGTAGCTTTCACTTAGATATTTTTTGGGATTTCCTTCTTTCTTTTACATTTCTGGGCACGTCATTGTCACTGAAGCTTCCTAGAAGGTCGCATTGATCATTAGGATCTATACTTGACCTATTCTTAGCCTATACGAGGGTACAGTCCTCCTCAGACCACCTTCCCATTTATGCTCCCTTCATGAAGTCTATAACCCACACCATTTTGTACTGCTTACTCGTCTTTGAATTACTTACCTCCTCGGCTAAGACCCGGGGCCCAATGTGTGGTTTGGGCCCTTAACCCCACAACAGCCCCTCAAAACTCTAGTTTTTTCCCTTTCATCTGAGGAGAAAAGTGGGGTTTTGATTTTTAAGAGGTTACACCAATTGATTCCTTGATTCGCACATGTGAGGGCGCTGTTTTACGTGCCCCATAATTGCTCCTGACGTTTCGAAGCCCACAAAGCATCATTAATTGTTCTGGGCAGCGCTTTGTTCCCCAAATCTAACGGTGAAGCACAAATGCAACGGTTGAGCTCTTTCTTGGAATTTTGAGTGGGATAACTCCCACTTACTTTTGCTAAAGCGTACGGAGAAATATTTTCTCCATTTTACAAGTCCCCAAGTTTCCAGAGATATCAAACACTTAAGCTCTCAACAACTCTCTAAGATACATAACCTCTCACATCCTTTCTTCAAGAGATTTTTGAAAACGTTTTTCAAAGGTATCAAAGATTAGCATATATTTTAGTTCCTACAAATTTACATTCTTTTTGAACACTTCTTTTTCTCCTTGGTCAGTCTCCTTGGCCCTTTAGTTTTTATTTCCTTATTTACAAATCCCAGTCGCTTCCCCTTAGGTTATCCAAATGGGTAGATTCGAGAGCCTAGTAGATTCCCCTGCCAAAATAGAAGTTTTTAAAGAGAAATACCATATACCCCAAGAAGTCGGCCTACAATATTATTCCCCAGAACAAATCGTTACACGTAGGGAGGAAGGGGAAGTCATCATCCCTATAATAGCCTTCATAGAAGGAGGGATGACCCTTCTTATGGGTAGGATAACCTGGGACTATCTTATTAATTATAGGCTGTGTCCCCATCAGTGTGCACTTAATATGTTTAGGATCCTAGGCTGCGTCGATGCTCTTAACGAGCACCTCCAATTGGGACTCATATGGCACGACGTGGTCCATATGTACGAATGTCACTCACAAGTCGATAGAGGGTTTTACCTTAAGTCCAGGTCGTCCATTGCTAGGCTTATCTCGTGCCTCCCCAAATCTAAAAAACGGATGAAAGATGACTACCTCATCAATTCGGGGGCATGGCATGATGGTCTCCACTGTCCAACCCAAGAGAGAGAGCCAGGTGGGATACCTTAGAGTTAGGTCTTTTAGCAAAAGACTTAGATTTTTTAACCCTACCCTTGTTGCTGTTTCCCCTTCATTTTACTTTCCTTTGATAATGTACTTTAATTATCTAATTGTGTTCGATTTTTTGGCTATTTCTGCAGATAGGAGGCAAGTTGCCCCTCGGCTTAGTCTTACCAACGTTGCGGCTCTTAACTACTTGCTCTGGTCAGAAATCTTTGTGAGTGAGGACCAACAGTTGAGAGCTATCCATTTGATCCTAGATTTTGATCCTATTTCAAAGATTTTTCAAGAGGTCGGCCACGCCATCAGAGCTGGTGGTCATCGGATAAACTGTATTGACGTGTCAAAGTTAGATTTCCTGGCCCGAGACAACCTTCCCCCAGTCGTACTACTAGTTCATCGAATCCCTCCTCCGCTTGCAATACCACTACAACAAGTCCCTCCCGAAGCAACAGCTGCAATAGAAGAGGAAATTGCCTCCTCGCGCCTACCATTGGAAGAAGAGATAAACCAGTTTTGTTTTGAAGAGGAAGAAGGAGTACCAGAGAAGCTTGTGGAGCTTTCGGATTTTGAAACTGAGTCTGACAGACTCTCTTTTGCTTACCCACCAAAGCTAGTTGTTACTCGGATTGACTCAAGCTCAGAGGAAAAGGAAGGGATGGATCTAAAGAAAAGACCTAGCCTGAAAGGTTTAATAGCCAACAGGAATAAAGGGGGAACTTCAAAGGATGTCCCCAAGACCTAAACTCCTGCCATTCTTCCACCTCCTCCTCTTCCTCCCACTCCTCCCATTGACCTCGAATTGCTCGCCAATTCCAATTTTATGAAAAAGAGGCCAGGTCAGGACTTAGAGGAAGGTGAGTTGGTCCCTTATAAGGGTTCCAAACAACAGAAGACAATCAAGGACCTTAAGGACAATAGGGCTAGCTCGGTGGAGAGTAAGGACGAGGCTGAGGTATGTCGGCAGCAGCGCACTTTGGCTCCCTAGATCAAAATGGAGGGAGCTCCTATTCCCTGGGATGCTTCCATCTGGGAATCCCAGCGAGGGCATGCCAACCATCTTGCTCATGCTTTAGAGCAACCCCTTCTCTTTCCAAGGGATATGGAGGCTCTTCAACGCACAAGGCAGTCTGATCTGTTTATGTGGTTGAAAAGAGATCTCGCCATGGTAAGCTATCTTTCCCCCCTTCAAATGCTAAGAGTATCTTTCCTTTGTCATTAGTATCATTTTATTTTTATTTTTATGTAGGTCATTTAGCAAGTTTATGTGGTTGAGGAGTGGGTTCGAAATGCCCATAACAAATTTGAAGCTGAGTCTCACTCCCGGCGCGAGGTTGAGAAAGCTCTTGGGATCCCGAAAGAGGAGAAAACGTAGCTGGTCGAGAAGCTGAAGGTATCAGAGCATGAGCGTCTGAGTGCTGTGGCGGGGTTGAAAACTGCTGAGGCCCAAACCGAGGACCAGCGCAAGTTACTCTACACAATAAAGCTGAATCTGGCCATCGAGAAAGCGATGGTTCTAAGTCTGAAGGCTGAGTTGCAGAAAGCTAAAGAAGCAACTAAGGTGGCCAGGGAAGCTGCTAAGGCCACGGAGGAAGCGGCCTATGAGTGTGGAGTGGGGGAGACAGAGACAAGGTTGGTTGAGGAAGTGATGGTGGTGTGTAGGGACTACTGCGCTGAGACGTACTCAGAGGCGCTAAATCAGGTAGGTGTTTTGGTCGACTTCGAGCTGCGGAGGGCGGAGAACATCTATTTCCCGGAGGATATTAGAAAAGGTCCAATTGCTCCCCCTCCTCCTGCAGCCTTTCCCCCTTTTCCCCTTGAGCAGCCCTTCATTGTCCAAGACCCTTCTCTGGGTGTTAAAGTCCCAACAGGGGCTATAAAGGAAAAAGAGGGCATTGTGGGGAAGTCTCGGCCAGAGGATAAGGTGAAGGACAAAGGAGTTCAACCACCCACCGAGGCCAACCCCTCCGAGGATGACCTCACCATCAAGGACATGGTATCCAAAGCCAAGGGTGCTGAGTCTAAGTCCAAGGTCGATACCAAAAAGGGTTCTCATCAGACAAAGGCTCAGACATAAGATTTTAGTTTTCTCTTCTTTATTTTGTAATGGCATTCTGTCTTCAGATGTATATGCTTTTTTTTTTTTTTTTTGGTTAAATGAAGAAACTTTTCTTTTTGCTTGCATTGAAGTTCACTATTATTACGAATGGCTTTGAACTGTTACTGCTTTACCCTTAATAAAAACTGTTAACAACACGCTGCCAACGATGCAATCAGATCAACCAAGTACCACATACTTGTACCGTGATTTAACTTTTCTACGATGAGGAAAATCTGAGGAGTCGAAAATGATTTTGGGTCTATCCTGGCACTTACAAAGAAGGTATAGATGTCATAGAGTGTTAATTTCACCTAAGTACGTGATCCGAGAGAGATGCCATTGAGTGTTAATTTCATCTAAGTATGTGATTCGAGAGACTTAACATAACTTGGGGTCTGTTTAACACTTATTAAGATGCCATAGAGTGTTAATTTCATTCAAGTATGTGGTCTGAGAGACCTGATATAACTTGGGGTCTGTTTAACACTTATTAAGATGCCATAGAGTGTTAATTTCACCCAAGTATGTGGTCCGAGAGACCTGATATAACTTGGGGTCTATTTAACACTTATTAAGTATGTGGTCCGAGAGACCTAACATAACTTGGGGTCTGTTTAACACATATTAAGATGCCATAGAGTGTTAATTTCACCCAAATATGTGGTCCGAGAGACCTAACATAACTTGGGGCCTATTTAACACATATTAAGATGCTATAGAGTGTTAATTTCACCCAAGTATATGGTCCAAGAGACCTGACATAACTTGGGGTCTATTTAACACTTATTAAGATGCCATACAATTAGAAATGTGATAAACTGGAATAATAATCAAGCATGTGACAAAGGAAAATTTACATTAATAATAGTACATTTTCAGGTTATTTACATTCTAAGGGCGTGGTATTACATGTTCGTCTAAGTCTTCCAGGAAATATGCCCCTATACCAGCCACTGAGGTGATGCGATATGATCCCTCCTAATTGGGCCCTAGCTTTCCCCACATCGGGTTTTTTGCAATACCCAGAACTTTCCTCAACACCAAGTCACCGGACAATAATGGCCTCGGCTTCATATTGGCGTCATACCCTGCTTGAGTTTGTGCTAGTAATATGCCAATTGAACCATTGCACGTTCTTTTCTTTCTTCAATAAGGTCTAAACTCTTCTCTAGCAGGTCATTGTTACTGCTCGGATCGAAGGAACTTGTCCTCAGCGTTGGGAAGCCAGTCTTTAAAGAAATGACAGCTTCGACCCCATAAGTCATCGAAAAGGGGGTCTCTCTTGTTGACATGCGAGGTGTGGTTCAATATGTCCAGAGGACGTGTGACAGCTCTTCCACCCACACCCACTTTCTTTTTGCATCATCTAGCCTCTTTTTGAGCCCATTCACTATGACCTTGTTCATCACCTCGGCTTGTCCATTTCCTTGAGGGTAAGTTGGGGTGGAATACCTATTCGTAATTCCTAAATCACAACAATGTCTTCTGAAAGACAAACTGTCAAATTGAAAGCCATTGTCTGAGATGAGGGTACGAGGAACCCCGAACCGTGTGATAATATTTTTCCATACGAATTTCTTGGCATCCACATCCTTGATGTTTGCCAAAGGCACAGCTTCAATCCATTTAGTGAAGTAATCCGTGTTGACCAGCAAATATCTCTTATTCCCTACTGTTTTGGGGAAAGGGCCAACAATATCTAAGCCCTATTGAGCAAATGGCCAAGGGTTGGATAGGGGATTAAGGACTCCTCTTGGCTGCTGTATATTTGGTGCGAATCTTTGGCATTGATCACACTTCTTCACATATTCCTGTGCGTCCTTCTGCATGTTTAGCCACCAATAGCAACCACCGATAGCTCTGCGTGATGGCTCTATGAGATAGAGATCTGCCTCCTGTGTGGCTTCCATAAATCCCTTCGTGCAGCTCCTCAATGAGCAGCTCTGATGTCTCAGGGTGAACGCAGAGTAGATACGGCCTAAAAAAAGAGTGCTTGTACAATTTTTGGTCCTCGGATAGCCAGAACTGAAGGGCATTTCTTCGTACTTTGTCAGCTTCCGATTTGTCCTCTGGCAAGATGTCCTCACTCAAGAATCGTACTATGGGATTTATCCAACTAGACCCTACTCAGACCTGGTGAACGTGGACCACCCTTCCCTTTATCACCATGGGTTGGCACAAGTCTTCTATAAGGATAACCGAGGTAAGCTTTGCGCCGAGGAAGTAGCAAGCGTGGCTAGGGAGTCAGCGTGTGTGTTTCCACTTCTAGGGACGTGCTGCAGGCTGAAGATTCAAATCCTGATTGTAAACACCTAACTTGGCTCAAGTACCCTTGCATTCTCTCATCTCTTACTTCTAGCTCGCTCTTGACTTGGCCAACAACTAACATTGAGTCTGAGAACATCTTTACTAATTTTCCCTTTATCCTTTGAACCATAGACATTCCTTCCAGCAATGCTTCGTACTCAGCCTCATTGTTTGTAGCCGAAAAGCCCAATCTTAATGATTTTTCAATGGTGAGCTTCTCAGGTGAGACTAGAACTAGCCCCACTCTGGATCCTCTTTGGTTCGCTGCTCCATTAACATATACCTTCCAGTGTAACGGTTCCTGCGGGGCAATTGAGCCAACCGATTTTCCATCCATGTGTTGTGCTTCTATCTCACTCTTTAACGGGGTCTCAGTGAACTCGGCCACCAAATCTGCAAGAACCTGGCCCTTAATAGAGGTACGGGGCATGTATTTGATGTCAAAAGCCCCTAGGATCGTCCCTCATTTAGCAATTCTCCTCGTGTAATCAGCATTTCAAAATATGGCCTTGAGTGGAAGCTGAGTTAGGACAACAACCGTACGCGCTTGGAAGTAATGGGGAAGCTTTCGTGTACCATGCACCATCGCCAAGATAACTTTCTCTAGCGGCAGATAGCGAACTTCGGCTTCATGTAGCGACTTGCTCGCATAGTAAACTGGCTGTTGTATTCTGTTATCAACTCGTATCAACACCAGACTCACAGCATAAGGGGCCACAGCAATATAAGCAAATAGAACTTCATTAATCTCAAGGCTGGACATGATAGGTGGATGAGAGAGATATTCCTTAAGGCTCCATTTGGGAGTTCATAAGGGAATATAATGAAATGAAATGGAATGATCATAAGGGAATGGAAAAGAATGGAATGGAATAGAATGTATTTAAGTTAGTGAAAGGAATGGAAAAGAATGGAATAGAATGAAATTAAGTAACCTTGATTGGATGTTTTAAAATAAAGGAATGGAAAAATGAATGGAATGTAAGTAATCTTGTTTGGGAGCAACATGGAGGGAATGAAATGGAATCATTTTATGATAATATTACTATTAGATCCCTATTTTAAAATAAAGGGTTGAATATATAGGGTTATTTTAGGAGTTTTAGTAAAAAAATCATTAAATTTAATTTCATTCCCTCTCATTCCTCCCAATTTCGGAAGGAATGAAAATTTGAGGTTTTAAGGGAATAAAGAGGAATGAGTGTTCCCTTCAACCCATTCCATTCTCTCCCACTTAAACTCCTAAATAAGGGAATGAGCTTTCCATTCCCTCCATTAAAACTCCCAAACAAGGGAAGGGAAGAATATTATAAAATTATTCTTTTCATTCCACTCTTCGGTCCACTCGAATCCCTTCCATTTATTTATCAACAGGAAGAAGGGTCTGCATCTATCCGCTGATTAAGGGATAAACCGGTTCAAGGCAGCAGTCATTTCGATTAGCTTCTAAACTTTTTTGGGATTCCAAAGTGGTTGTAGACTGTTTATTGCCTTAATCTGGTTGGGATTAACCTCGATTCCCTGGTGAGTCACCATATAGCCCATAAACTTGCCTGACCCCACACCAAAAGAGCATTTGGAAGCGTTAAGGCATAGCTTGTGCTTCCTCAGAATTTCAAAGATGTTTTCGAGGTCTCTTATGTGTTCAGAAACCATCTTGCTCTTCATCACCATATTGTCTATATAGACCTCAATACTCTTGCCCAACTGTGGTTCAAACATATTAGTTATCATCCTTTGATAGGTAGATCTTGCATTTTTCAAGCCAAAAAGCATCACCTTATAGTGGTAGTTTCTAGTGGGAGTGACAAAAGCTGTTTTTTCCTGATCGCACAGGGCTAGTGGTATCTGGTGGTATCCCTAAAAGGCATCTAGGAAGCTTATCCGAGGATGGCCTATTGTTGCATCTACCAATTGGTCTATTCGAGGTAGGGGGAAAGGATCTTTTGGACAAGCTTTATTCAAGTCTGTGAAATCTACACACACTCGCCACTTCCCCATTTTCTTCTTTACCATCACAGTATTGGCCAGCCATTCAGGGTAGAACACCTCCTTAATAGCCTCTACTTGCTTAAGCTTTGTCACCTCATCTTTGACAGCATCTGAGTGATCTTTAGATGAGCACCGAGGTGGTTGCTTTTTGGGGTTGACAGAGGGGTTAACATTCAAATGATATCAAATGAAGTTTAAATCCACCCCTGGGGCTTCATAGGCGTTCCATGCGAACACATCAACATTTCTTCTAAGAAACCCTACTAGCTCTTCCTTTTCTCGAGGAGGCAATTGAGCTTCGATTTGAAAGAACCTCTTCGGGTCATTACCAATAATGACCTTTTCTAGATCTTCGCATTTCGCCTCATCGGCTGATCTATTGTCTGACAACATCGGAGTTTTTAACAATAAGCCCTTTTCAGTAGAGGCTGAGGGTTCGGCCTCAGGCTGATGTGAGATGGCTACCACCAAGCATTGTCTGGCTGTGGACTTGCTACTAGGGATCTCCTCAACTTGACATTCGGATGGATATTTCACCTTCTGATGCAAAGTAGAAGAAACGGCTCCTAGGGCATGAAGCTAAGGTTTGGCCACAATGGTCGTGTAGGGGGTATAGGCATCCACCACAATGAAGTCCACATCCACCACTGCTGTGCCAGCCTACACGAGTAGTTTAATTTAACCATTTGGGATGACCATCTTCCCCTCGAAACTCACCAACGAAGAATCGTAAGCCGTCAAATCCTTAAGCCTCAAGTTCAGCCCCTTGTATAGGTCTGGATACATGATTTTAGCACCACTGCCGTTATCCACCATCACTCTTCTCACATCATAGCCCCCAAGCCTAAGAGTGACCACCAATGCATCATCATAGGGTTGGATGGTTCTGGCTTTATCCTCGTCCGAGAAACCTAGAATCGGTTGGATTTCCTTTCTAGCTCTTTTTGGTTCCGAGTTGCTATCCTCGGTGGACAGCCGAGCCACAAACATTACTCTGGAGGGACAGGAACTAGTCCTCCCCAGGGCGACAAAGATGACGTTGATCGTTCCCAAAGGGGGTTTTGAGGAATCATCCCTCCGAGGTACTGAATTCATCTGGCCCCCCTAGCCACTTGAATGATGCAAGAGCTGCTTGAGTTTCCCCTCTCGGACTAGCTAGTCCAAATGATCCCACAGATTCCTGCAGTCCTCGGTAATGTGTCCTTGGTCCTAGTGGTAGTGGCAATAGAGACTCTGATTGCGCCTCATGGGATTTCCCACCATCTTGTTTGGCCATTTGAAGAACGACCAATTCTTAATCTTCTCCAATACCTAATGCACTGGTCTCAGAACATGACATTCACTATCTAAGTGTGGGCAGTTCTGGATTGCCCAGCAAAGTTTCTCTACGGTCGGTTATTATTGTATTGGTGCGACCTGGAATCCTTCATTTTCTGAGGGATAACCTTAGCTTTTCCTTTCCCCTGTTGCTGGTCTTCCTCCACTATTTTATACTTATCAATCTAATCCATGAGTTGGCGTACATTGGTGACAGGCTTGCCAGTCAGATACTTCCTTAAACCATGCTCGGTTGGGAGGTCGACCTTGAAAGTTCTGATGGTCACGTCATCAAAGTCGCCATCTATTTCGTTGAACATCTCCCAGTATCTTTTAGAGTATGCCTTCACAGACTCTCCCTCTCTCATGGACATGGACAATAGAGAATATGAGGGTTGAGGAACCCTGCTTCACGTGATAAACCGAGAGCTGAATGCTTGGGTGAGCTCCCTAAAGGAACTTAAGGAATTAGCTCGCAGACCATCAAATCATCTCATTGCCACAGGTCCTAGACTGGATGGAAAGACCTTGCACATCAAGGCCTCGTCCTTTGAATGGACAGCCATCCTCTAATTGAATTGACTCATATGTTCTACAGGGTCCGTTCGACCATTGTAAATGGTGAACGTAGGTTGGTGGAAACGCCGAGGAAGTCTTGCCCCTTTTATCTTGCACATGAAAGGGGATTTGGAGATCTGACTCAGTGCCTTGCTCATAACATCATTTCCCATGCCTTTATAAGGCGGGCTCTTGTACCTTCGCCTGTGGTGGCGTTCTTCATCGTAGGAGAAGGATTCGCTCGGTGGAGTTCTTGACCTTTGCCTATAACTAGCATCCTCTTCATCATTGGAGGAGACGTCAGAGCTGGAAGGGGTTCGTTTTCGTTGTGCATGGTGCAACTGCTTCTTCAAACTGTCAATCTCCCACTGCATGGCTTTAGTACTGGTTTGCCTTTGAGATACTTGACTACCAATTCGAGAATGACTTTTGCTTGTAAGTGTGGTATGCACGCTACCCTCTCGATACCAGTCGTGCTCACGATCTCTTTCACGTTCCAAATTAAGAAAATCATCTTGTTGTTTAGAATTTGCGGGCTCCGCTTGGTGTGGACCTGGTCCTGCCATATTTGACCGTTGCATTCATTGGTGCACAAGTTCTTCCCACAGACGGCGCCAATTGTAAGGACTTTATTTGCGGCCTAAGCCCAAAATATATGGGATGCTGACCTAGTAAGCCCGAGACAATAAATTTGTAGAGAGTGGGTTGAAGAACTAGGCCTTGATGAATTGGACAATGGCTAGTATGAATTTGAAAAGTAATTTAAATAAAACAGCAGACACAAATATGCATAGATTCACAATCCGAGGAGGTTAACGTTCATATAATTCAGTTGAAACTGAGTACAAATATACTTTAGATTGCTACAGTGTTCTTTCCTTCATTTCTTCGACCCCCTCCCCCCCCTCATGAAGGTCTTTTCTATTATATAGTCCCTCTTAGACTCTCTTCATCCTACATTTGTAGATCATTTGGGTTGCTACTTGAGTACCGGTCCCATCAGACACCCCCTCTGGCCTTCTGTGAGTTGTGGTTGCCAAGGTAGCATTGTTCAAGGGTCTTCTCAACATAAATGCGGCTAGAAAAGTAGCTGTAGTGCATTTAATGTGGTGGTAGTAGCTTTCCCTTAGATATTTTTTGGGATTTCCTTCTTTCTTTTGCATTTCTGGGTGTGTCATTGTCACTGAAGCTTCTTGGAAGGTCGCCTTGATCATTAGGATCTATACTTGACCTATTCTTAGCCTATCCGAGAAGACAGTCCTCCTCGAACCACCTTCCCATTTATGCTTCATTCATGAAGTCTTTAACTCACACCATTTTGTAATGCTCACTCGTCTTTGAATTACTTACCTCATCGACTAGGACCCAGGGCCCAATGTGTAGTTCGGGCCCTTAACCCTACAACCACATTTACAAAACACCCACATCAGAATATCTATTATACACTCTAATTTATTTAATTATTATTATTGTTATTATTTTATTAATAAATATCTCTTTCATTAATATATATTTATTTCCCATCCCAAGTCACAACTGTGTGTGTGTCTCTCTCAATTATTCTCTATCTCTATTTCTCCCTAAACTCTCCTTCTCACTCATATCTCAAACCCATAATTGACGCATGCAGAAGATCTGGTGGTGGCAGCAAGGCAAATCAGCGGCAGAGCGGCAGCAACCTGGCGGCGGCAACAAGGCAAATTGGCGGCAGAGTGGTAGCAACGGCGGCAAATCCAACTGATTTTCATTAGGTTTTTCATGTGGGTTTCTGTTGAAATTAAAGCTTGGAGACCATTGTTACTATTCCTTAGCATGCAACCTTGTGGATTTTACTTTTTTGGATACCCTTATCCGTTATCTCACAATGTGACCATATTAAAAAAAAGTATCCATCAATGTTAAACACCTAATCGGATAACAATTATGAAGCCAATCTGTGAAGTAGTAACCCATCATCTGAACCCTATTACACAAAGTCTTCTGAACATGAAGTACTATAATTCATGACATGGTAAGCTACAATATTCTAAGTTTCTAACTATGCATTACAATTTTCGGGCACCATTTGGTTTTGGTTGCAAGTAATGAGCCAACAAAAAGCGTTGTTGTTATGCATAGTTTTTTTTTTTTTTTTGAGAATCCAGCCAAGGCTTTTTATTAGGGTAAATACTAAATACATAGTAACTTAGCCAGTTACCGTAATCAAAGATAAACATTTGATTTTCTCAAAAAAAAAAAAAAAAAAAAGATGAAAAAGATAACATTATATTTGACAGCTATTGAATTGGAAAAATTAAATTATAGATTTAACAGCTATTGTCCCTTGATATTTGCATATCAATATGGTAATTAATTTATTATATATTCTAAGATTGATTATATCTTTTAGTGTAAATTACACTAATATCTCTTGAGATTTGGAGAATTATTAGAAATTTTCTCCTATATTCATAAATAATGCCCTGATCTTTGAAATTTTTACATATATGACTATTTATGCGCTACTACAAATTAAGTCCAAAAACATAGGTTTCTACCTTTTTTTTTTTTTTTTTTTTGGAGAATCACATATGTTTCTACCTAAAATATCCTTCAAAATAGTTTCAAATAATGTTTTCTGACTGGGTTATACATTTTTTTTTTCATAAAAAAAATGGAAACTAGTTTATTCTTATATGATAAGAAAAAACAATACAAATATGCTAAAAAAAAAGAAAAAAAAAAAGAAGGTTAAGTAATATTTTTGAAACTAGGATGAGGACTCAATCTTCGAAGATATAAATTATTTCTTGCTTTAAATATATGCATCATTTCTCTAAAAGCGTGTAGACTTCATAATCGTATAGTCAACACATATTGCGAGAGAAATGATACATATATCTGATTCATGAGATATCTTATCATAATTTTATTTTTGAGATAAACCTTATGGTAGTTTTGACACTTAAAAACTTACCCTCAACCATATCTCAACTCACCTTTAAGACAGAATCAGGCAACTTTAGATATGGTCGAGGGAAAGTTGCCTGAGTCACACTGCCTAAGAAGGGGTGAGCATGTCTGCCAGATTTTCTGCCTAAACAAGAAAAGAGTGATGCCAATGTTTGGAAGCTCAATAACTTTAAGGAGGGTGGTTTCCCAATTATGGTAGAATCTTAATATATGGCACAGAATATTAGAACCATTGACCTTCCAAAGGAACGTTACAGATTTGGCAAATATGGTACTTAAAAAGGCTGGAAATGACTCCCATATTGGGACACCTTAAATCTTCCAGGAAGAACTTGGATTACTTAATGGTTAGATCCCACTGACCTTTGGAAAGAGCATTAGAGATTAAGTTCTATTCCATGCCCAACTAGAACCAAAAACACTCACAATAAAACCAAATGAAACAAAAAACCCTCACATCTAACCAAACCTCCATCTAAAAAGCCTTTAGGTTAATCCGACTCTCAAGTTATCATACGCTACCAAAACATATTTGTTCTTGATGGCGCCAGAGTCAAACAGCTTAAATGAAAATGCTGATTGTCCACATGTTGGACTCGTCAAACAAGAAGCTCTTATTGACAGCACAGACGATGGGAATAAGATAACAAGGCATCCTCGATGGACCAGAGATGAAACACTCATCCTAATACAAGGCAAGAAGGTTATTGAGGATGGGGTTCGAGGGGGTCGTAGATCTACTTCAACCTTTGGTTCATGCCAAGTAGAACCCAAGTGGGATTCAGTCTCATCATATTGTAAACAGCGTGGCGTGAAGAGAGGACCAGTCCAGTGCAGGAAAAGATGGGGTAATCTTCTTACTGATTACAAGAAAATTAAAAGATGGGAGTCACAGATAAAGGAAGAGGCTGAATCGTTTTGGATGATGAGGAATGATATACGGAGAGAAAAGAAACTGGCAAGTTTCTTTGATAAGGAAATCTACAATGCATTGGATGGAATGACATTTTCTGCTACCACATTTCCACTGCCACTGGTTGCAGTACGAGCAAATGCAAATGACACTGATGGAGTCAAGGCAGAGGTTGAAGAAGAGGATGGGGATGAAGAGGAGACCCCTGTAGCAGTTTTTGATAGTCATCGACATGCTACAGCAGAAGATGGTTTGTTTTCAGATTTTGAACATTCAGAGCAAGAAGAATCAGGCTGTAGCCCTGAGTATGAAACTGTTTCAGGTACCAAATGTTATGTTGAAGTGTCCACTCTTATTAAACTTTTTTACCCTGCATAGCTTCTGGCTTAGATACAGTTTTGGTAGAATGATTTCTGCCTGACATATGAAAGTCATAGGTTTTTGTAATATTTATTTGTGGGGTTATGGTATTGCATCATTTTTTAAACTTTAGTGCAGGACAATGTGTTTGTTAACATGGGTTAATTTCACGTCAGTCTGTGTTTTATTTTGATTTAAACCAGCTACTACGAAGTAGATTAACATCAATCGATTTTATAGAGTAACATGTCAACACTTCTAAAATTTTTAAATCTAAGTCACTAGTGAAATAGTCATAAACGTTCTTAATAGTCGTACCATGCTGTTTTTGCTCTGATAAGCAGAGAAACAGTATTTCTGCCAGAGGTTCTCTCATCAAGGTAAAACCAATATGTTCATACAATCATACTCTTTTTAATAGTTGCATATGGTTCAATCTATTGAATTGCCATACAAAACATGTGACAAGTTGGTTGGCACTTGATAGACCTGTTTTTTTTCCTCAGACTAGCCGGTTGCTGCTGCTTTTCATATCACTCACACAGAAAAATGAATTACATTTAGATCACCAAAATGGAACCAATTTGTTTGTTTTGTTGTTTTTGCATGTTTTAATTCCACATTGTAAACTCAACCAATCAGTATTGCACCTGGTCAAGCATATTGGATTATCAACGAGGACACTTATTATGAGACAATCTTAAACAATTGGTTCGTGAGTTCAATATCCAATTTTCATGATTTGTGCCCCTTTGTTTCCCAAGTCTATGATTTCCAATTGGAGAGCATCTTTTTTTGTTAAAGATGACGTTTCACCTTAAGGATTTTAATTTTTGTTATCATATAATGGCACTTCAATAAATTGCTCTAGCTACTGCTACAAAGAGTTCATTGACTAAGAATGAAATGCGTTCTACACTTTGAGTGCACCTTAAGTTTTCTTTCACATATGGAACATGATCTTACGGATTCTATGTCCAAAGGCTAAAACTTAGTGATGGAATAAATTTTTTTTTTTCACTCCCAAACTGAAGAACTGGAAAACATAAAGAGGTTACACATTGTTTGGTTTCTATTCTGCAGGCACCGTTAAAGGCAAACAACCAGGGTCAGCCAATATGTGGAAAGAATCTATCTCTGAAGAGGAACGGAAGAGAAGGCGGTTGTCATTGGATGGACAGGAAGATGCATCCAATTTGGGGAATCAATTAGTCAAAGTTTTAGAGATGAAATGTGACAAGTTAAATGCGCATCTTGAAGCTCAGAACATAAACTGTCAACTGGACAGGGACCAGAGGAAGGAGCATACTGACAGCTTGGTTGCTGCTCTTAGCATGGTCACTGATGCTCTTGTAAGAATTGCGGACAAGTTATAAACTGCAATCATTAGAAAATAAGACACCCTTTACCATTTCTGTGAAATGTAGTCGAGAATAAGGACTTAGCATTTAGAGTTGACAGATTTAACATTTAAGGTGCTTTTAGTTTTTAATACATTGCAGTAATCAACAGGAAGCTACTCATTCTACTTTAATATACTTGAGTGACTTGTGAGCCATGACAAATTGGTATTAAAGTTTCTTGACTCAAACCATTCCTCAGGCTTCTATCCCCAGATTGCACCGAAGGGGATTGAGTTACATCTCTGAAAATATTAAAAGATTAGTTATCATTCTGGTTGTAAATTTCATCTAGTTTACCAAGACATCTTCTTGCCCTTTTAAAGGAGGAGAGGTACTAACCTACAAGGCTACAAAACCCAGCAATAAATGAACAGGATTATGGACCAGTACAAAAACAAGCACCAGTATTGCAAACATATATTTAGGCATCAAGCTTATATCTTTATATACTGGGTGCTTTGATGGTATTTGGACTACTGGGCAACTTCATAGAAGGTTAATACAAACAGTGCAAATTGGGAATTTGCCTATGGGCCTCACTCTCATTCACTCCTACTTTTTATTTTTATTTTTATATATAGGATAGAAATTCAGCCTATGACGTCCACTCCACGATGATTGTTCTTTATTATCAGGCTAAGACACCAATCGGTTTTTCGAGTAAACAGGGTTCAAATCCTAGATCTCTTATTTGATGGTAGGAGACTTTACCAGTTGAGCTAATTAGAAGACACCTCTCCTCTCTTACTTACCATTACTTAACAGAAAAGGGAAAAAAAAATGACAATGAACACAAAAATTTGTCAAAATGCATAAAATGTTTTATACATTGATATCTGCTATACAATTTGGAATCCATTAGTACATGCAGAGAACAACATACATGGAAAAAATCACGCTTTACATTCAACTTGGAGGAATTTCCTAACCTTCTTATAAACAGAACAACAAGATTAAGGCAAAACTTATTTCTAACCTCTCTTCATCATTATGCCGGAACAGCCTCAACAAGCTTTGCAAAGTAAAATTGCGTAGTGATGAGGCCTTTCTTGTTTATCTTCCACCCTACCTTTTGCAATGCCCTCTCCACATCTGCCTCTGAATGGAGATATGCCCTTGTTGCCTTTGAAGGCCCTGGGAACAACTCTCCTATTCTCTTCAATATATCATAATAAAATGTTTTTGGTGCGAAGCTCAGAATTAATCGATTCTCTGCCAAGGAAGCAAGGTGTGCAATCATCCCATCTGCCTTACTCTGTGGGTAATGAATTAAAACATCTAGGCAAACCACTGTGTGATATTTCCCATCTAAGCTCTCCAAATCCTTCACTTCAAATTTCGGCATCACTGGTGCTGGCGAGAGGTCATCCTTGCCTGCTATAAGCTGTTCCTCTGCCTGCACAAAATTCGAAACACGAACAAATAAGGTTTGCAAGTGCTGCATGGGTTGAACAAATTGTAGAACTCCTATAAGAATAGAAAGTTGACAAGTTGACATGATAATGAATTCATTATGATTCACTTTCTCAGGGCACTAAATTTGAGCTGTATGTAATCCTATTAGTATAGCTCACCAGATTAGACGTAGTAAGAAATGGAGGGGGAAAGAGAAAACAAAAAGAGGCTTAAATTAAGCCATACTAGCACTGGGAACCAGAAATCCAAGTCTATTGGCAGTAAAAAGTCACATACTTGTCATACTAGTTTTGCGATCTGCACCAGGTATATATGTTCACAAAGGGAAAAACTTATTTACAGTTCCTCAAATTCACCTGTATGGTTGCATTAACCAATACAAAACTTAAAAAGAAAAAAGATCTTATCTTTCCCGAGGATAATTAAATTCAACAATATGGGTTATTGGCCAATGCAGTCACTAAGTCAAATTTAATTTGGGGAACTTGGGTACAACACCTTAAGAATGGTACTGTACCTAAGTTATGTGTTCACAAAAAGATAATGGTTCAACAATTATAAAGTAACATTTAAATCTCAGTTCCTTTCTCACATAAGCCCCCATCCCCAAGTCCAAAATGACCAATAATGCACATTTTTAACAACATCACCAAACAGCAGTCAATAACAAACCATATCTCAGATTCTCAAGTCTCAACTCGACGAAAAAAGACGTAAACTCTATTTTAAAATAACATGGCATGGAGACACCCCCACATTGACAAAGGACACTATTCTCTCTATTTCACTTGAAAGGAAAAAGTCTATTTCAAGGTTAAGATTTTTATTTATTTTGTATCGGTGATATGATTTAAAATTTTAAATGATGTGAAACTGGATTCACCTTTAAATGTAGAGCGATAGTAGGATACATACTACAAACCGATGTGTCACTACTACATATGCCCTTTTAGCAAAAAATTGTAATAGCTTTAGCATTATCCTTAAATTTATAGTAATATCTAATCTGAACACGGAAATTGGAAAACCGTTATGACAGTTAAACAGACAGTTAATATATTGAGACCCTGATTGATTGACCTGTTTCTGAGCTTCAGCAACCATAGCAGCAGAAATATCGGTGGCAGTGACAATGGCCCCCTCCTTAGCGAGCGGAATAGACAGAGACCCAGTTCCACAACCAGCGTCACAAACAGTAACCCCACGAAGCGAACCGTCATCAGTCAACATAGTAATGGCATTCTCGACTGTTTTCGAATGGCCAAGCCTAATGTCTTTCTGAACCCGGTTCACATCGTCGGTCTCACCGTAAATCTTCTTCCACCTCTGGAACCCAGAGTTGTTGAAGTACTCCCTCACCACCTCCTTGTCGTCTCCGCCGACCTCCTCTGCCTGGTTGCGCCGCCGTCTCTCGGGGTCGGTGAGGGAGAGTACGGCTGCGAGGGCGGCTACTGAGCTGCCTCCGATGACGGCGAGAGTTGTGCCGTCGAAGTTGGGGGCGGTGGCGGAGGAAAGAGGAGGGATGGCGAATGTGGTGGTGGTGGTGGTGGTGATGGGTCTAATTGTAGTAGTTGTAGTGAGCTTTGAAGGGGCTTTTGGAGAGAATGCTGGTGGGTTTGGGTGGTGGGTGTGGAAGCCAAGTGGAGAAGAGAGTGAAGCTGAAAAGGCCATTGTTTTTGGGGGTCTCGAAGTCGGAGACGGAGACGGAGACACAGTAAGAGTCTGAGATTTTAGTAGTTGATAACGTTATCCTAGATAAGATTAAACTACGGCCTACGGGGCGACCCCCAACGATTCTCCTGGGTCCCACTTTTTTTCTCTCTCTCATAATTTTTGTCTTTTGCCGTTTACTAGGATTAGCTTTTCATTTTTGGTTATAATTTAAAAAAAAAAAGTTTCAACTTATCGTCTTAGGAATTAAACACAAATTTTTTTATTTAATTATTAAAATTTTTACTGAGTTAATTAGAACTTATTTTATTGTGTTCTAATTGTTCAAAGAGCCATGCTATTTATACACAAAAAAAATTTGATAATATTTTTCATAATAGTTAAATTGGTAAATTTTTTATTTATTTCATTTATGTGTCTCTAAATTTTCTCATTTTGAAAACATGGCTTCAATGGATTTAAAAGACGAGTTATCAAGGTAATAAATGAGATAGTCTGACCAAAATATGGGACACAACTTCTCTATATAAAAAAGATGTTTGGTTGTTTAAATTCAATTTCCTTACGGTCTAATAAGTATGAAAGTGAAATTAACCGAGGAAATTAGTAGACAACTATACGGATGCATAGATATGAGTTAGGTACAGTTTAATCTCAAATAAGAAAATGTAATTGATCATGAGGGAATTAGTAGACAACTATATGAATGCGTAGATAGGACTTAGGTACAATTTCTCACAGTAATATTAATTATGTAACAAAAATAGTATTGTAATTTTTAAATAGAATTAAATTTAATTGCAATCTTATAATTGAATTTAATTAGTGTTGTGGATGATCCGTGGAAGGGCTAAGAAAATAAAAAACAAACGTTAGCCCAAATCGGGTTCTTTAAAATGTGATGAGATGAGGAGAGTCAAGCCCAAATTCAATTACTTGGTGTGCAAAGGCTAATGGGGTAACACAAGGACAAATACAAAGGAGCTAGACAACAAAAGGTATGAGAATATGCATAATACATTAAACCTGAATCGTTTCACAGAGTGTAGAAATGAAATCTTTTATGCTGCCACGTTCACCCTAAGACCTCAGTATGCTACTACTCTTAAGTTGCTAAGGGAACTTTTTTTTTTTTGAAAGTTAACTTATATTGCAAAGCTAAAAGCAGAGGATACAACAGGAGAAGCCTGCCAAGCAGGTTAGTGAAGCATATCAGTTTGTACAAATGGATCTAAAAAAGGAGGGGTAACCCCTTTCCACAATTTGACAGAGCCATTCCTACGGGCAAATTGTGCCAGTTCATGTGCTGCAGAGTTAAAGGACCGGTTGAGGTGCTTGAAAGAGCAGAAATCAAAAGATGATTGAGCATGAGAGATGTCCTGAATGATGTGCCCGTAAGAAGTCCCAAAAGTAGAGTCGTTTATGACATTGATCACTGAGAGAGCATCACTTTCAAGCCTAACCCGAGAGAGCTGTAACTCCCAAGCCAGAAAAATACCCTGCTCCACAGCAAACACCTCCACCAGCTCAGTCGAGAAATGGGACTGAAGAGGCTTGCAGAAGGCAGCAACTGTTTGACCTTTGCAATCCCTAATGATGACACCAATGCTGGATGATTCCTTAAGATCCGATGAAGACCCATCAACATTAATTTTGAAGACACCAGGTGGGGGAGGGGACCAGCTGTGCAATTGAAAAGGTCTGGGAGAGCATAACTCTGAAGATGCTGCATCATTAAAATCTTCAATTAAATTTTTTGCCATCTGCCATACCTGAGAGGGAGAAGGGCACATATCATCATGAATGACTTTGTTTCTGTTGAACCATATTGCCCATGCTACAGTGAGGAAGAGCTCCAAATCATGAGAAGGCTTATTGGCAAGGAAATGCAAGGCCGAATCCTGGAAAGACCAATTATTTATCATATGCGGCACACCAGACCAGCAACCCCAAACCCGATTAGCAAAATCACAGTGAAGCAAAGCATGATGAACATTTTCTAAAATCTTTCCACAAATAGGACATTCAGGGTTAGAAGAGATGCCACGAGAGCAAAACTTGTCCCTAGTAGGCAGCCCATTGACACAAGCCCGCCATACAAATATCTTAACCTTAGTAGGAAGTTTGAGGTGCCATAGGTTCTTCCAAAGGGGTTTAAATGGGTCTCCATAAGAGCTTTCCGCTTCTACCTTTGATTCAACCAGGCAGTGGGCCAAATGGTACGTGCTTTTTACAGTGAACTCACCCCGGTTGTTTCCCATCCAGATTAGTTTATCATCCGGTAGACTACGACTGAGGGGAATTTTTAGAATTGCATCAGCTTCAAAAGGAAGGAAGGTGGATCTAATCATTTCAGTTCTCCACCCTTTTGTAGCCAGGTCAATGAGTGAAGACACCATTGGAAAGATAGGAAGGCTAGTGGGAGGGGAGATGACTTTGTGAGTGGATGGAGTAGGGAGCCATATATCTTCCCATATATGGATTTTTTTGCCATTGCCTACATGCCACCGGGAACCCTTTTTAATAACACACAGGCTATTGAAAATGCTTCTCCAAGAGTAGGATGGGGAGGAGCCAAGTGAAGCACTAAGAATGTCACAAGTGGGAAAATATCTTGCTTTAAGAACACGAGGAATGAGGGAGTTTGGGTTGGTGAGTATTCTCCAAGCTTGCTTCGCTAACATAGCAAGGTTGAAGGCTTGCAAGTTCCGGAAACCCATGCCTCCCCTTGACTTCGAAACACACATTTGCTTCCAACCAACCCAAGCCATCTTTGCTTCTTGGTATTTTTGGCCCCACCAAAAGCGCCTCATCATGCTCTCAAGATCTTCACAAAGGCCTTGTGGGAGCTGAAAACAGCTCATGGTGTAGGAGGGAATTGCTTGGGCCACCGCTTTAATGAGAATTTCCTTGCCCCCCATTGAAAGAAGCTTACCCTTTCAACCGGCAAGCTTTTGCCCCACTCGCTCCTTGAGAGTAGAAAAAACCTGCTTTTTTGATCTCCCAATAAAGGATGGAAGGCCAAGATACTTAGTGTGCCTTGAATCATTCATCGGCCCCAAAATGGAAAAGATTGCATCCTTGGTGTTCTGAGTAGTATTTGGGCTAAAGAAAATCGAGGATTTTTTAGTGTTTATTTTCTGCCCAGAGGCATTCTCATACATCTGAAGAATAAGCTTAAGCTCTTGGCATTCGTCAGAATTTGCCTTACAGAAGAGGATGTTGTCGTCGGCGAAGAAGAGATAAGTGACACTAGGGCTGCTTCTGCAAATAGAGATGCCTGTGAGAGAATGAGTCCTAATCGCCTCATGAATGATAGCCGAGAGACCCTCGGCACAAAGGAGGAAAAGGCTAGCAGAGAGGGGATCACCCTGACGAAGGCCTCTAGAAGGCTTGATGGAACCATAGGCAGCCCCGTTTATAAGGACTGAATAGGAAACTGATGTGATGCATTGCATGATAAGATTCACCCATTTTGAGCAAAAGCCGAGTTTTTCCATGACTCTCTTAAGGAAGCACCATTTGACCCTGTCAAAAGCCTTGCTCATATCGAGCTTGGCAGCCATGAAACCCTCCTTTCCAGCCGTTTTGTGATTTAGGAAGTGCATAAGTTCAAATGCCACCAACACATTGTCTGTGATAAGGCGATCCGAGGTAAACGCACTTTGATTTTCTGAGATGATGAAGGGAAGGAAGGTTTTGAGCCTATTGGCAAGGGTTTTTGAAATGAGCTTGTAGATTACATTGCATAGGCTAATAGGACGGAATTCAGTCATTCTTGTAGGGTTGTTCTTTTTTGGGATTAGGGAGATATTGGTTTTGTTAATTTCAGAAATAGGCATGTTGTTGTTGAGAACATTTAGGACCATGAATGGTTTTGTGTTAGATATAGTGAAAGGCCTTGTAGCAGGTTTAGGGCGTTTACTAAGGATTGGTTTTTGAATAGGGAGTGAAACTTTTTGACCTCCATATTGTTAGACAAGTGGTAAACTTTTTATTTCCAATTTTCCTATATTTTTTTTTATTTTTATTTTTTATATTCACTTATTTTTTAAAAATATTTACACTTTCTTCAACAATTCTTCTTCTCTTACCTTTTCACCTCTTCACTACCCTCTATTTTAATATTGTTATTCATCTTTCCCTTCATCTTCCTTTATTTGTCTTTTCTTATTCATTCCCTTTTACTATAAATTTGTCACTCTTTTCCATTCTATGCATAGTTTTCTCTCACAAAAAGGTTTTCTCTCTCTCTCTCTCAATGTTTTGGTGGATTTTTATTTTTTATTGCATCTCTGTTTTAGGTTGATAAATTTTTGTGTTTCTAAGAACTCTAATTTAGGTTGATACAATTTAGTTTTGTGTTTTGAGTTATTATTATTATTATTATTATTATTTTGCTCTTTAATTGTTAAATTTTATACGATTACATTATAAAAAATTAAAGATAGTAGATAAAAATAAAATAGTATTCCATTACATAGTTTAATTTGGATAATTTACTGTTTATTGTTATATCTTTTAATTTTTCTTATTTTTTTTCTTCTCTTCTATTTTACTCAATATTGAAATTCAACCACATCCTCCTTATCATTAAATTATTTATATTTTCTCTCTCTTTTTGTTTTAAAAAATAAAAAATGTAATATTTTACATAAATTCAAATAAAAGAAAATTGTGCTCATCAAATTGTCCTCATTTTCTTCTCTTCTTTTTGTTTTAACATTTACATTTTCCCCAACCTATCTCCTTCTCTTTACTTTTTCATCTCTCCAAATATTCTACCTTGATATCACTCTTCCTCTTTCCTTTTATCTTCCTTTATTTTGTTTCTTTTTATTATCATCCTCTTAGTATAAATTTTTCATTCACTCTTCCATTCTTTACATAATTTTCTCTCACAAAAAAGTGGTTATATCCTACTCTTTATCCCTCAATTTTTTGGTGGATTTTTATTTTTATTTTTATTTTTCTTGCATCTCTATTTTAGCTTGATAAACTTTTGTATTCTTTAGAACTCTATTTTGGTTGATGGGATTTAGTTTTGTGTTTTAAGTTTTTTTTCTATTTTTTAAATATTTTTTTATGACTTTGATTGTTAAATATTATCATATTGCATTATAAATAATTAAAAATAGTATATAAGAATGTACTATTATTATATTACATAGAATTAATTGGATAAGTTAGTGTTTATTGTTATGTATTTTTAAATTTTTTTTTTCTCATATCATTTTATTTAACATTTAAATTCAGCAACATCCCCCATATATATCATTAAATTATTTATATTTCCACTCCTTTTTTATTTTAAAAATTTTAAATATAATATTGTTGGGGGGGAAATTTAGGCCCCTGAATGAGATGTTGGGAAACCAAACTGAGACTCAACTATGGGCTCTTGAGATGACACCCATAGGCTTTCGGTGTGATGACAAGCCTATCCAAGCAAGAAGAAACAAGAACTGGACTTAACAAAAATAGCAACAAAGGCCCAATAAAAAATACATTACAATACTTAATTGATATGTTAGTGGTCCTGTTTTGATAGTCCAAGGAAAAACGAATTTTCCAGCAGTAAGGGTGTGGTTGTACTTAAGTCCAAAAGGTAAATTGTCCAATAATAGGGGTGGATTTACATGGTCCAACCATCAATAATTAGATAGATTTAGGCAAATTTTAGGTCCTTATGTGTTTCATTCAAGAGGAATTTATTGTGCTTTCAGCCATTGTTACATCAATGTGAGGAAAAAGTTCAATAGTTACAAATACATTATATTCTTCATCATAATAATAAACAATGATTAAAGGCTCCATAGTTACAAATAAAAGAGGAAAAATAGGATGGAATGAAGGGAGAGAAAGATCCCCAGCTCAGTGCAGCAAGTTTTTAAGCTAAGATTTTAGTGAGTGTAAATTTGTAAGGGACGAATGAGATGAATGTGGGCTGCTTTTGAGTTAGTGAGGTGAGGTTGATGCTAAGACTGAAGTCTTTTATGGGTAATGGGTTGTTTTGTGGTTAGCTGGAAGACATTTATGAGCTGTGGTAGTGTGAAAGGTGGAGAGGAAATATCTGGGATTAGATGGGTTTGAGCTCAAGGTGATGGATGAAAAAGAGAGCTCTGTTACTTGTCAAAATGACCAACGAATTTCAGAAGTTTCAGAGGAATGGCTAAGTTGCTTCTTTGGTTAGCTTGCCTTTCCTTTTATAATGGAGTTTTGGAGAAGCATTGATTGGCAAGAATCCAAAAATGCATGAGTCATCAGGGGTGACGAAATCAAGGTTTTAAGTTTCCTGAGATTGTTGATCAGAAGTAGGAAAATCCACTTTGAGGGGTTGTCTTGCTTCTTTGGGTAATGATGGGATTTTAGAGCTTTTTGCATTAAGTGCCAAGATTTTCGGGGCTGAGCTTAATTATTGTGTATCAAGAGTGAATCCTAATGTTGCAACTGAGATTTGGTCCCCAAGAAGTAAGATTCAACACCCCAAGCCAAGTGTCAAATTCTTAGTCACTTCAGAGGGTTCCGCTCGAGATCCCTTTATGCCCTCCAAACCACATGTTCCCAATTTTTCCCTTTAGGATTCATGGGCTTGGTACATGAATTACGTCTTGAATGTTTTTTAACATTTTTAGCATCAATTTGTTGGAATTTGAATAATTTGGTTTCAGCTCCCCTTCTGCTGGAGGTGCAGTTTTGGGGAAGATAATGAAATTCCATCATCCTTTGGACTTCAACTGATGTGACAGCCCTTGGGCAATTAGTTGTAATGTTTGAAACGATAAGACAAGTTTCAAAATACCTTTGTAAGTAATATTTACTATGATGAATTTCATATTGCAAATAATGTTTCATGGTTTCTAATAATCACATCATAACTTAAATGATGAGCTTGTGGGTTTGAATATTTACCATTAGTTTTGGTAATAAATATTATAGATGTTGTGATGTAAGATAGATAGTGAGCATGAGTTTAATATGAAATAAATAAATATCATGGGTCCAATAATCATAACTTTTCATGGGCTTTTATAAGATGATTGCCATGGGTTTTGAGAATAGATAATTCATACATTCCATGAGCTTGTAATATTACAGTAATATGTTTAAGAATCTAAAGTATTTGTTCATTATTGGACTTTTAAGTGAAATAATTGTGATGTAGTATTTTGCCAAGTATTGATGACCTTAGGTTTTCGATAAAATAGTGCCAAGTAATTAGCTTGGGTTTTTAATAGTGCCAACGTAAGTTGGGCTTTTGATATTGCCAATGAGAATTGGGTTTTGATATTGCCAATGAGAATTGGGTTTTAAATATTGCCAGCGAGAATTGGGCTTTGATATTGCCAATAAAAAGTGGGCTTTGATGTTGCCAATGAGAATTGGGTTTTAATATTGCCAATGAGAATTGGGTTTTGGATAAATAAATTGCCATGAGTTTAAATCATGGGCTTTGATTATGGATTTGAATTCCATTGATAAAATTATTTTGCCATGGACTTGAATCATGGTCTTTTCAAATATTGCCAAGCATAAGTATTCTTGGACTTTTAAATAGAATAAGATGTGCTCATTGGGTTCAAATGGTCAGTTTTGGGCTTAGCTAAATAATGATAATAAAATTGGATAAAAGATGATTTTTTGGGCTTTTAGTGATAGTTTATATCATGACTTAGTTTAGATAATGAGATATGAAATATTTGTGATTAATGGAATAATAGAGCAAAAAATATTTGGGAAAACCCAATAACTCGTTAGTGGTATAAATAGGTGGTACTCAAATAAAATTAGGTGTAAAAAAAAAAGTACCCTAACAAATATTTTGCCTAAAATAAATAAATAAAATTGTCCACATTAAGTAGAGTAATGCTAGGGAAACACTCATTCTCACACCCAAAGCATTAAAGGAAGAATGAAATACAAAACAAATCAAGTTAGAAACACTAAATTAAAAAAAAAAAAAACTAATAATGCATATTTAATGTCATAGAATCATCATCAAATTTTGGAAAACGAATGAAGAGAGAGAGAGAGAGAGAGAGAGACATGGTATAGAAAAAAAACCAATACAAAATAATAAAGAGTAGATAAAGAAAAAAAAACCCAAACATCAATTAGTAATCGTTGATTGGAAAACAAAGAGATTGTAAGGAGAAGTAAAAAATAATATAGAGATTACCATGTAGAGAACATTAAAAACTTTACAGTGTAGTAATATAAACCGTTAAATTCACTTACAAAATTAAATCATCAATCAACAATTAAATACAATCATAGTACTAAATTTAAATTTAAAACTAATCAAACTCTAACTATGGAAACCATATTAATTATAGCTAAAAAAGAGATGTTTTTTGATAGTAGTAGAAATTATATAAGAAATAAAGATAGAAAATTTAAAAATCCATTTTTTGACATTTCATTTAACCATATTTATATTATATATATATATATATATAATTTTCATACACTATTACTTTCGAAAATCTAATGAACAATGCTACCTCTCATTTATCGTCTTTATTATGCAAATCATCAGTTAGTAAATATATGATAATGATAAGAAGCGTTACAAGTGAGATCACTAAAAAATATATATAAAATTAATTAGCCACTATCATTATGGAGTAGTAGTCTATAATTTTACACATCCAAAAAAGTGGAATATATAGAGTTTTCTTAAATGTATGTGTAAAGATTTACTATATATATGTGTGTATGTGTGTGTACAAAGGTAAAAAAAGGTATATTTAAGGTTTTTATTAACTTAATCAGAATTAGGTATCAACTTTGGTCGGGTGTTGTGGGGGTCCCTAACACCTTTCTCACAATTAACTAAATTCCTAATTCTTTGTTTTTAGTTTGAGACAGAATTAGGATCTATGTTAGAGGACTCCAAGAGACCTTGGAATTGATTGATATCAACTCCACACTTTTTCCGCACCTCACACATGATCACAATCCCACACAAGTGCAAGTAATGTTAGCAAACAATAGTAAACACTCTTAACACATAGAGAGAGACCCCAAATAGACAACTAATTATTGGGTTAGGTATTGACAACCTCCATGAACTCTTTCTAAACTCCACTATCGTTTCCGAGATGACCATTTAGGTTTCCTCCAACAACAATCTTTTCTTTGTTTTGTATTTGCAAGGTTAGTTGTAATTTGTCACATATATAGCACCAATATCTTTGTAAATAAAAAATTATTTCCAATATAATTTTCATTATCTTTTGTTGGTTTAAAACAATCAACACTTCTATTTCAATTAGTGGCCATTATAGAGATTTATATCAATTACCATTTGATGTCTTTTGACTACTTTGAAATTAATCAAGTACTCAAAAGTTTGAATGATTTTTTTCTGCAAAAGACAAAATTGAGAAAGGAAGGAAAGTAAAAAAAAAAATCCAGTGGTGAGACAATGCGATCGTTGTGATCTTTTATTCATTTCTCATGGTAGATGATGAGTAACGCAGTACTATTTCAACAATGATGAGAGGAGCTCAAGTAATACTATTTTGTCCGACTCTCCTAACTGTAGAGCAACTCTTTCGGAAGCAAACATGTAATGTAACATAATTATATGTAATTATCAATTACTGGGTTACTAGCTATATATTCTATTCATGCCCCTATAACTTTTTATTTATTATTGGATATATTATTTCTTCTTTGTAATTGCTTAATTGGGTGCAGATTTTTAAGCATGACAAAGCTAAATTATGATAGTTTTGGGTCTGTTTCAAGTATAAGTTTTGTTGCATCCACTTATTCTCACTCAAATGCAAAGACCAAAACATTGGCGTACGAAGCAAAGAATAATTAGTGCCCCTATCGATTAAATCAATGGAGTTTGATCTGTATTATACTCTCAACAATGATAGTGCCGGCAATGTATAATGACCATTATAGTGGAAAGAACGGTTGTTGAAACCCATTAATATGTCATTGGTATTTTCAATGCTCCATATGTACCATCTTCACCTTGTGGGTTTTGTAATGATTTGTTTTTGTTTTTTTTTGCTTTTAAAAAAGTTTTGGCGGCGAAGAGAGGTGAGAGAGAAATTATTCCATTACATATTTTTTTCACATAAATGTGAATTTTTATGTGTGAAATTCATGTGTATGACATATCTTTATTTAAGAAAAATGTGAATAATTTCACAAAATGGGTAGGGAAGATTAATCTCAATGCCGTTGTTATGTGTGCACTTCATATTTTTCAACAATTCTATAGCTTGCACTATCTAATAACACAATCGATCATCTGGTTGTTACTAATTAAATGAGTGATGAAAAAAACCATTGATGTGAAAGCTCTTGTGATAGCTACATTGAGGGATTCAGTAAATGAAAATGATCTGAAGTCCAAACACATAAAAGCATATAGAGAGAAAATTCAGTCATAGTTTTTAAGACGAGGCCATGTTCTGTCAATGTGTTTAGAAGAACATGAAATAGAAAGAATTATTTTTTTTTTAATTTCCTTTTTCCGTGTTTAGAGGGTTAGACTTTTAGAGTGAATTGTTTTATACGTGAAAAGATGTTGCTAATTGTTTTATTTTTTTTCTTCAAGTTAGTATCCAATATCCATCAAACACTTAATTTCTAATTAATTGGCATTAATGCTCACTCTTACTTTTGTCCCAATTCTTTATGCAAATAAGTGTGAATTTTGTAAAGGAATGTGGACTGTGTGAATGGTAAAGTCCTGAAATTACAGTTTCAAACGGAAGAATATGAAAAATTCGATGATTGCACAGACTTGCAGTGCTAAATTTCCAACAAATGGGCTTTGACGAGTTCAAATTAACCTTGTCAAGTTATCATAGAGGCCACGCCATGCCATGACATCAATTTCTTTTAAAGTAAAAGGTACGCTTACTGCAATGGCTACATTTGATGGTATGCAAAAGATGCAATGCTTACTGACGTAAATCTAATAATTTCTACCTTAGGTTATTGATTTCTTTCACTTTCACTTTCACCTTCTTCAATTGGTTGAAATTTGCATTCTCAATCGTAGCAGGACCCAAACTTGGAGAACAAGTCCAGTAAATCATGGTAAATGACTCGAAAAAAAGGGGGGGGGGGGGGGTGGAATCATAAAAAGTAAGAATAGAGTCAATATTGAATGATGGTGATTTTTTGTATATAAGCATATACATTCTATCTTATAATTATTATATAATCTCATCATGGATAGCCTTTGGTATCTAAGACCACCTATGTCCTTAATGCTGCCAAACCGAGTTCACAAATATCAAAACTATGTGCAATTCCGACATAAACTAGCCATCAAAAGATATGAACTTTGAAGCAATTAGGTGTTAATAGATTTTACATAGGTTGAAACTATCTCAAATAACACACAATAATAAGAAGTAAAATGAGAAAGAGTATATATTTATTTAAATATAAGGAAAATTGCATTTTACCCCCTTAAATTATATATCATTTTACACTTACACTTCTAAACTAATAGGATGGAGTGTAATGTATTACATAGGTAATAGTTTAGGGGAGTAAGTGTGTACTCTTATAGTTTAGAAAGCAAACGTTACTTGGGTAATAATTTAGAGAAGTAAGTGTGCATTCTCATAATTTAGGGCAAAACACTTGTATGCGTCAGGCACGTGAGATATCGTCTCTAATTTAGGAGACAAGTGTAATAGGGCTATGGTTTAAGGGAGTAAATTTAGTATGAATTCTTATATTTAGGAAGGTAAGGTAAAAATGATTATAGTGTAATTTTTCCTAAAATATAGTATTATATACAAATGTACCTTCTAAACTTGTTTACAAACTCTTACAAGGATTTAGATAAGAATATGACCATTCCATACAAGTTAAAAAAGAAAGATACTCAAACTTCCAAACTAAAAGAATATTTGAACTATTTTACATTCTATCCTTTAGTGCTAGCTGTTTAGATGTTAAAATCAGAAATACAGTTTATGATAATATTAAATTGGTTTGTTAAATTAATAGTGGTAACAGTTAACAACGTTTTACACAACTCATAGCCAACAGATATACTCTTTCGAGTGTCTCAAAACATGACAAAATGGAGCTGTACCAGTTTTGTTGAATTATTAATTGCTAAAATCAGCTTAACTTTCTGTGAAGTTACATTATTCTTGAAAGTAACATATAATAAATAATAAATAGTTAATAACTATATACATCTTGATGATAACTCAGACGAATTTTCATGTATTTAATTATCTTGTGGGAAGGAACTGGAAAAGTAATTGTTTATAAAACAATTATTGATTAAACTTGGATATTATTTTAGTCTCTAGACTTTATAAAGAGTTTTTAAAAAAGAAAAAAAAATAGTTTTGTCATATTTTTCATAATCTTGTCTATGACATTTTTTACCATTATCATATATTTATTGGTTGATGATTTGTATAAAACAGACATTAAATAAGAGGTAGAACTATTCAATAATTTTTTTTTAAGTCATGGTGTATGAAGATTATGATTACACACACACACACACACATAAAATTTCCCTAGTTAGAATTTGATTAGTTTTAAGTTACTATTTTGTATTATTATATTTAATTGTTGATTTTATTGCACTATAAATTTTTTAATTTTTTTTGTATAGCCATTTCTATTTTATTTTTTACTCCTCTTTACCACCTTTTTATTTTCCAAATAATAATTATTAATTGACGTTTGATTTCATTTCTTTTTTTTCTTACTTCATTTATTCTTTATTACTTTGTATGTTCCCTTACTAGTTGTAAATTTTATGGTTATCAATAAGAAATAGATATCTTGGATGGCTTAAATTGTTATAGATGTAGTTGCGTTAGTGATATGTCAAAGGGGTTCTTTTTATTTTATTTTATTTTTCTTCTAAATTTTCAAGGAAATATGAAAGACATTTCTCTAGTTTGGTCTCAATCAATTAAGATATCCATAATATATTAACAGAAGTAATAATGAGCCTTAAATTTTTTTAATGTATGAAGTGGTTAGGTTAGTGGTATGTCAAAGGTTTTATAAAAAAATTTTAAAAATAATTCCAAGGAAATGTAAAAGGCCATTTTTTGAAAAAAGAAATTTTGACTTTTTGAATTGTACAAATATGATTGTTTTAATCACCTTGTTTATAGATTTCATTATTAAGCTATAAACATCTATTTTAAAGTAGATGAATATATAAATGCAAAAGTATATGTAAAGTTACAACTGCACAAGATAAATATGTATAGATATTGTGGGGGCCAAAACTTGAGCCTTTGCACTGGGCTTAAAGTCCCATTCTTTAATAATAATGCGTCCGAGGAGAAGAAAGCATGGGGAAAGGCCTCGTAATAGATGGTAGAGCAGATAAGTATCCAAAGGTGTTGGTCCGAGAGGGTCATCCTCCTCGAATCTGACAAATGTCAGTAAAGTGAACTTCGTCTTATCCTGGACAACCTTCCAGGAAGCTCCAGCAGTGAAGATAGACTTCAAATGTAGAAGGAAGGGATAAGAACACCGAAATATCTAAGAGAAAAGCTGCCACCACCGCATTAAATGCACTACAGCAGCTTTCCTGACCGCATTAATGTGGAGAAGACCTCTGAACAGTACTTTCAACTACTACCGCCCATAGAAAACTATAAAAATCTATTTAAGAGGATAGATATGGGGGTCTGAGGTTGGATGAAGGACAAGTGGACGATGGAAATAGATCAGAGGGGACTATATAATGGGAAAGACCTCCATAAGAGGGGGATCGAAAAATATTACAGAAAAAACTGGGAGAAGATTCATTGTAGCACTAGAAAGAACATAACATCTGGAATTGCATGTCCCATCGAAAACTTACTCTTCGGACTATAATTCAATTTCAAATTACATGCGTACTCCTCTTCGGACTGACTTAGAATCCTGATTAACTGTTAGAAAATCCATTATCAGCAAAATTCTTTCGCCCACTCTTTTACAAATTTATTGTATTGGGCTTATTGGACCCATTTCCATTTCCTATTTCTTTTGGGTTTGGGTTGCAATTTGTGACCTTACAATTGGCGCCGTCTGTGGGAAGAATTAGTGCTAGTAAGGTTTATAACAGTTATGGCGGGTTCAGGACCACAGCAGATCAGTCCACCCCATGCAGAATCAGTTAACGTTCATCAGCAAGGTGAGCTCCACAACCTTGAACATGGAAATCACGTAGATAACCAGTAAGAGGGCAGCTCGCAGACGCTCCATGCTGGTAGAAGTAGCTATCGACGAAGGAGTCACTTGGTACATGAGCAAGTTGATGAAAAGGATTTGTAACGAGAGATTGAAGATTTAAAAAGGAAACTTCGTCGTGCACAACGAAAACAAACCCCTTCTAGCTCTGATGTTTCTTCCAACGATGAAGGAGATGTCAGTTACAGGGAACGCTCAGAAACCCCACCTAGTGAATCTTATTCTTATGAGGAGGAACACTTTCACAAGAGGAGGAGAAAGAGTCCATTTAGGAGGGGGGTAGGAACTAAGGTCATGAAGAAGGTTCTGAGCCAAATTTCTAAGTCCCCCTTTACTCGGGGAATAGAAAAGGCAAAGCTTCCTAGACGTTTCCATCAACCTACGTTCACCATGTATAATAGATGTACCGATCTTGTGGAGCATGTAAGCCAGTTCAAATAGAAGATGGCAGTTCATTCTCAGGACGAAGCCTTGCTGTGCAGAGTGTTCCCCTCCAGCTTAGGACCGATGCTGATGAGGTGGTTCGATGGGTTGAGGACTAATTCCATCAGCTCCTTCAAGAAGCTTACTTAATCATTCTGTTCCCGGTTTATTACGTGCAGTAGGGTTCCTCAGCCCTTAGATTCTCTACTGTCTATGACAATGAGGGAAGGAGAATCTGTGAAGTCATATGCTGAAAGGTATTGGGAGATGTTTAATGAGATTAATGGCGATTTTGATGAAGTCGCTATTAGAACTTTCAAGGTAGGCTTCCCCTCCGAACATGGTTTGAGAAAATCCCTGACAGGTAAACCTGTCACCAGTTTGCGACAACTAATGGATAGGGTGGACAAGTATAAAAGGATAAAAGATGATCAACAACAGGGAAAAGGGAAAGCTAAGTTTGTCCCTCAAGAAAGGAGAGATTTTAGGTCGGACAGATACAACAATAACCGGCCGAGAAGGGATTATACTGAGCAGCAAGGGTCAAATAACAATCAGGTGGTCGGAGCTGTATTCCAAGAACCCGTGCATCAAGTCTTGGAAAAGGTTAAGAACGAATCCTTCTTCAAATGGCCCAATAAGATGATGAGAAATCCTGAAAAGCGAAACCGAAATCTCTATTGTCAATACCATCAAGACCATGGTCACACCACCGAGGATTGCAGAAGTTTATGGGATCACTTGGACCAACTTGTCCGAGAAGACAAATTGAAACAGCTGTTGCATCACTCTAGTAGTTTAGGTGGTTAGACCGATACTCGGCCAGAAAGGGAGAATCCTTCAAGACCCCCTCTTGGAACTATCAACGTTATTTTTGCGGCGCCTGGCAGAACATGGTCATACCCTTCTAGAGTAATGTCCGTGGCTCGCCTGTCTTCTGAGGATGGTAGCCACGAGCCGAAGAGAGCTAGACTAGATTGGCCCCTGGTCATGGGGTTCTCAGATGAAGACAAGATTGGAACTATTCAGCCTCATGATGATGCCTTAGTGATCATCTTCCGAATTGGAGGTTATGATGTGAAGAGAGTAATGGTGGATCAAGGTAGCGCGGCCGAGATTATGTATCATGATCTTTTCAAGGGGTTGAATTTAAGAGCTGAAAATCTGACGCCTTACAATTCTCCCCTAGTAAGTTTTGAAGGGAAGGTTATTATCCCGAAGGGACATATCAAACTACCAGTGCAGACTAGTTCGGAAATGGTGGAAGTAGATTTTATCGTAGTGGATGCATATTCTCCTTATACAGTAATTGTTGCCAAACCTTGGCTTCATACTTTAGGAGCGGTTTCTTCCACCCTACATCAAAATATCAAGTACCCATCCGGAGGCAAAATAGAAGAAATACTGGGTGATCAAACCATGGCGCGACAGTGCATGGTTGCAGCCATCCGACACAAGCCCGAAGTAGAATCTATGACTTTCGGAGAGGAGTTATTGCAGTTAAAACCCCCAATGTTACCTATTGGTGGGACATCCGATGAGGTGAAATGTGAAGATCTTGTGAAAATCACAATAGGAGACGATTCGGAGAAGTTTTTTCAAGTCGGATTCCAACTACCTTAGCAAGAGAGGGAGGAATTGGTAGAGTTCCTTAAACGAAACATTGACGTCTTTGCCTGGAATACTTACGAGGCTCCAGGGGTGGATCCAGACTTCATTTGCCACCACTTGAATGTTAATCCGTTAGTAACTCCTAAAAAGCAGCTCCCTCGTCGTCTGTCCAAAGAGCATGCAGAAGCAGTCTGTCAGGAAGTAACGAAACTCAAACAGGCTGAGGGAGGTCTTCTATCTCGAATGGTTGGAAAACACGGTAGTAGTCAAGAAAAAGAGTGGGAAGTGGCGAGTGTGTGTTGATTTCATAGATTTGAATAAAGCTTGCCCTAAAGATCCATTCCCTATGCCCAAGATCGATCAGCTGGTGGACGTAACTGTCGACCATCCTCGGATGAGTTTCTTGGACGCTTTTCAAGGTTATCATTAGATACCTTTGGCCTTGGATGGTCAAGAAAAAACTGCTTTTGTTACTCTTGTTGGGAATTACCATTACAAAGTGATGCCATTCGGCCTGAAGAATGCAGGTTCCACCTATCAGAGAATGATGACGAGGATGTTCGAGTCATTATTGGGGAAAAATATTGAGATTTATATAGACGATATGGTGGTGAAAAGAAAAATGGTGTCAGAGCACCTAGGAGACCTTCAAGTTGTCTTTGAAATTCTCAGAAGCTATAAACTACGTCTAAATGCTTCCAAATGCTCATTTGGCGTAGGATCGGGAAAATTCTTGGGTTACATGGTTAATCACAGGGAAATTGAAGTTAATCCCGACCAAATTAAAGCCATCAACAATATGTGAACTCCTCGGAACCCAAAAGAAGTGCAAAAGCTAACTGGAATGGCCACCGCTTTGAACAGATTCATATCTCGATCAGCAGATAGATGCAGACCTTTCTTCCTATTGATCAACAAATGGAAGAACTTTGAATGGACAAAGGAGTGTGCCGAGGCCTTTCAGCAACTCAAAGACTATCTAGCTCGGCCGCCGGTCATGTCTAGTCCTGAGCCAGATGAAGTTCTTTTTGCCTATATTGCTGTAGCCTCGTATGCAGTGAGTTTGGTGCTGATACGAGTGGATAATGGTGTACAGCGGCCAGTATATTACGTGAGTAAGTCGTTGCATGAAGCGGAAGTGCGTTATCTACCACTGGAAAAAGCTATCCTGGCAGTGGTGCTTGGCACGCGTAAGTTACCTCACTATTTTCAAGTGCATACAGTGGTTATTCTTACACAATTCCCGCTAAAAACCATACTCAGAAGTACCGATTACATGGGAAGGATAGCCAAGTGGGTTACAATTCTGGGGGCTTTCGATATCAAGTACATGCCTGGTACCTCCGTGAAGGGACAAGTCCTCGCCGACTTGGTGGCAGAATTCATCGAACCTGAGGTAGATGAATTACTGGCAGATAGAAACAAGGATGAAAAATTGGTTGATACGATCTCCTAATACTGCCCTCCGACATGAGAAGTATATGTAGACGGAGCATCAAACCAAAAAGGCTCGGGGGTTGGATTAGTACTGACGTCTTTTGAGAAGGTTATCGTTGAGAAGTCTTTGAGGTTAGACTTTCCAGCTACGAATAATGAAGCTGAGTATGAAGCTCTATTGGAAGGAATGACTATGGTCCAAAGAATGGGAGGGAAGTCCATAAAACTCTTTTCGGACTCAAGGCTGGTTGTCGGTCAAGTAAAAGGGGAATTCGAAGCCAAAGATGAAAGGATGCGGGGGTATCTTAGCCAAGTTAAAACTATGCAGTCGAAATTTGAATTCTTTAACTTACTACATGTCCCTAGAAGTGGCAATGCACATGCGGACTCTTTGGCCATGCTTGCAACCTCCTCGGCACAGAACTTGCCTCGAGTAATCCTTGTTGAGGACTTACGCAAACCCTCGGTAACAGTAAACACGGTTCAAATTAACCAAGTGAGAGCGGGGCTGAGTTGGATGGATTCCATCATGCAATTCTTGAAGGAAGATATTTTGTCTGAGGAAAAAATTGAAGCTGACAAGATACGAAAAAAGCCTACTAGTTATTGGTTGTCGGAGGACGGCAAGCTATATAGGCGTTCCTTTTCAGGGCCTTATCTGTTATGTGTTCATCTCGAATAAGTCGAATCACTCTTAGAAGAGATGCATGAAGGAATCTGTGGAAGTCATACTGGAGGCAGATCCTTAGCACATAGGGCCATTACTCAAGGTTACTGGTGGCCAAATATGTAGAGAGAAGTTTTGGAATACGTTAAAAAGTGTGATCAGTGCCAGCGGTACTCACCGAGTATACACAAACCGGGGGGAATCCTTAATCCACTATCTAGTCCATGGCCATTTGCTCAATGGGGCTTAGATATCATCAGACCATTTCCCAAAGCAGTGGGAAACAAGAAGTATCTCCTAGTCGGCACAGACTATTTTACGAAGTGGGTTGAAGCGGAACCTCTAGCCAATATTTGAGATGTGGATGTAAAAAGATTCGTCTGGAAAAGCATTGTTACTTGGTTTGGCGTCCATCATGTGCTCATCTCGGACAATGGACTCCAGTCTGATAACAAGATGTTCAGAAAATACTGTGGTGAATTGGGGATTACTAACAGGTATTCTACTCCGGCTTACCCCTAAGGGAATGGACAGGCTGAAACTGTGAATAAAGTCATATTAAGTGGGTTGAAGAAAAGATTAGATGATGCAAAAGGTAAATGGGTGGAAGAACTTCCACACATACTCTGGACGTACAGAACCACGCCTTGTAGGTCTACTGGAGAGACCCCTTTCTCAATGACTTACGGAGCTGAAGCTGTCATCCCTTTGGAGTTTGGGTTCCCGACGACGAGAACCAGTTCGTTCAATCCAAAAGACAACGATGAGCAACTAGCAAGAAATCTAGACCTGATTGAGGAAAAGAGAGAGAACGCAATGGTTCAGTTGGCCCATTATCAGCAGAAACTAAAGCGGGGTTATGATGCCAATGTAAGGATAAAACCTTTAACTCCTGGTGACCTGGTACTACGTAAAGTTGTGGGAACGGCAAAGGCAAAAAATCCAGCTTGGGAAAAAGTGGGGCCGAATTGGGAAGGACCTTATCTTATCACCTCCAACACTGGCATTTGAGCATACTTCTTAGAAGATTTGGAGGGGCTTGTAGTACCCCATCCTTGGAATGTCAATAACTTAAAGAGGTATTATTATTAATAAATGTTTATTTGATCAATATTTGCTCTTTATGTAAAATGTTTATGCTACTCTTGCAGTTCTATTAAGTGTTTAAACTTAAATCCAATCATGCCTGAAGTCCTTGGACCAGATGATTTGGGTTAGTTAACACTCTCGCAGTTCTATTAAGTGTTTAAACTTAAATCCAATCATGACTGGAGTCCTCGGACCAGATGATTTGGGTTAGTTAACACTCTTGCAGTTCTATTAAGTGTTTAAACTTAAATCCAATCATGCTTGGAGTCCTCGGACCAGATGATTTGGGTTAGTTAACACTCTCGCAGTTCTATTAAGTGTTTAAACTTAAATCCAATCATGCTTAGAGTTCTCGGACCAGATGATTTGGGTTAGTTAACACTCTCGCAGTTCTATTAAGTGTTTAAACTTAAATCCAATCATGGCTGGAGTCCTCGGACCAGATGATTTGGGTTAGTTAACACTTTCGCAGTTCTATTAAGTATTTAAACTTAAATCCAATCATGCCAGGAGTTCTCGGACCAGATGATTTGGGTTAGTTAACACTCTCGCAGTTCTATTAAGTGTTTAAACTTAAATCCAATCATGCCTGGATTCATCGGACCAGATGATTTGAGTTAGTTAACACTTTCGCAGTTCTATTAAGTGTTTAAACTTAAATCCAATCATGGCTGGAGTCCTCGGACCAGATGATTTGGGTTAGTTAACACTCTTGCAGTTCTATTAAGTGTTTAAACTTAAATCCAATCATGCTTAGAGTTCTCGGACCAGATGATTTGGGTTAGTTAACACTCTCGCAGTTCTATTAAGTGTTTAAACTTAAATCCAATCATGCCTGGATTCATCGGACCAGATGATTTGAGTTAGTTAATACTTTCGCAGTTCTATTAAGTGTTTAAACTTAAATCCAATCATGGCTGGAGTCCTCGGACCAGATGATTTGGGTTAGTTAACACTCTTGCAGTTCTATTAAGTGTTTAAACTTAAATCCAATCATGCCTGGAGTCCTCGGACCAGATGATTTGGGTTAGTTAACACTCGCAGTTCTATTAAGTGTTTAAACTTAAATCCAATCATGCTTAGAGTTCTCGGACCAGATGATTTGGGTTAGTTAACATTCTCGCAGTTCTATTAAGTGTTTAAACTTAAATCCAATCATGTCTGGAGTCCTCAGACCAGATGATTTGAATTAGTTAACACTCTTGCAGTTCTATTAAGTGTTTAAACTTAAATCCAATCATGCCTGGAGTCCTCGGACCAGATGATTTGGGTTAGTTAACACTCTCGCAGTTCTATTAAGTGTTTAAACTTAAATCCAATCATGCTTAGAGTCCTCGGACCAGATGATTTGGGTTAGTTAACACTCTCGCAGTTCTTTTAAGTGTTTAAACTTAAATCCAATCATGGCTGGAGTCCTCGGACCAGATGATTTGGGTTAGTTAACACTTTCGCAGTTCTATTAAATATTTAAACTTAAATCCAATCATGCCTGGAGTTCTCGGACCAGATGATTTGGGTTAGTTAACACTCTCGCAGTTCTATTAAGTGTTTAAACTTAAATCCAATCATGCCTGGATTCATCGGACCAGATGATTTGAGTTAGTTAACACTTTCGCAGTTCTATTAAGTGTTTAAACTTAAATCCAATCATGGTTGGAGTCCTCGGACCAGATGATTTGGGTCAGTTAACACTCTTGCAGTTCTATTAAGTGTTTAAACTTAAATCCAATCATGCCTGGAGTCCTCGGACCAGATGATTTGGGTTAGTTAACACTCGCAGTTCTATTAAGTGTTTAAACTTAAATCCAATCATGCTTAGAGTTCTCGGACCAGATGATTTGGGTTAGTTAACACTCTCGCAGTTCTATTAAGTGTTTAAACTTAAATCCAATCATGTCTGGAGTCCTCAGACCAGATGATTTGAATTAGTTAACACTCTTGCAGTTCTATTAAGTGTTTAAACTTAAATCCAATCATGCCTGGAGTCCTCGGACCAGATGATTTGGGTTAGTTAACACTCTCGCAGTTCTATTAAGTGTTTAAATTTAAATCCAATCATGCTTAGAGTCCTCGGACCAGATGATTTGGGTTAGTTAACACTCTCGCAGTTCTTTTAAGTGTTTAAACTTAAATCCAATCATGGCTGGAGTCCTCGGACCAGATGATTTGGGTTAGTTAACACTTTCGCAGTTCTATTAAGTATTTAAACTTAAATCCAATCATGCCTGGAGTTCTCGGACTAGATGATTTGGGTTAGTTAACACTCTCGCAGTTCTATTAAGTGTTTAAACTTAAATCCAATCATGCCTGGATTCATCGGACCAGATGATTTGAGTTAGTTAACACTTTCGCCGTTCTATTAAGTGTTTAAACTTAAATCCAATCATGGCTGGAGTCCTCGGACCAGATGATTTGGGTTAGTTAACACTTTCGCAGTTCTATTAAGTGTTTAAACTGAAATCCAATCATGGCTGGAGTCCTCGGACCAGATGATTTGGGTTAGTTAACACTCTCGCAGTTCTATTAAGTGTTTAAACTTAAATCCAATCATGACTGGAGTCCTCGGACCAGATGATTTGGGTTAGTTAACACTCTTGCAGTTCTATTAAGTGTTTAAACTTAAATCCAATCATGCTTGGAGTCCTCGGACCAGATGATTTGGGTTAGTTAACACTCTCGCAGTTCTATTAAGTGTTTAAACTTAAATCCAATCATGCTTAGAGTTCTCGGACCAGATGATTTGGGTTAGTTAACACTCTCGCAGTTCTATTAAGTGTTTAAACTTAAATCCAATCATGCTTAGAGTTCTCGGACCAGATGATTTGGGTTAGTTAACACTCTTGCAGTTCTATTAAGTGTTTAAACTTAAATCCAATCATGCTTGGAGTCCTCGGACCAGATGATTTGGGTTAGTTAACACTCTCGCAGTTCTATTAAGTGTTTAAACTTAAATCCAATCATGCTTGGAGTTCTCGGACCAGATGATTTGGGTTAGTTAACACTCTCGCAGTTCTATTAAGTGTTTAAACTTAAATCCAATCATGCCTGGATTCATCGGACCAGATGATTTGAGTTAGTTAACACTTTCGCCGTTCTATTAAGTGTTTAAACTTAAATCCAATCATGGCTGGAGTCCTCGGACCAGATGATTTGGGTTAGTTAACACTCTTGCAGTTCTATTAAGTGTTTAAACTTAAATCTAATCATGCCTGGAGTCCTCGGACCAGATGATTTGGGTTAGTTAACACTCGCAGTTCTATTAAGTGTTTAAACTTAAATCCAATCATGACTGGAGTCCTCGGACCAGATGATTTGGGTTAGTTAACACTCTTGCAGTTCTATTAAGTGTTTAAACTTAAATCCAATCATGCTTGGAGTCCTCGGACCAGATGATTTGGGTTAGTTAACACTCTCGCAGTTCTATTAAGTGTTTAAACTTAAATCCAATCATGCTTAGAGTTCTCGGACCAGATGATTTGGGTTAGTTAACACTCTCGCAGTTCTATTAAGTGTTTAAACTTAAATCCAATCATGCTTAGAGTTCTCGGACCAGATGATTTGGGTTAGTTAACACTCTTGCAGTTCTATTAAGTGTTTAAACTTAAATCCAATCATGGCTGGAGTCCTCGGACCAGATGATTTGGGTTAGTTAACACTCTCGCAGTTCTATTAAGTGTTTAAACTTAAATCCAATCATGCTTAGAGTTCTCGGACCAGATGATTTGGGTTAGTTAACACTCTCGCAGTTCTATTAAGTGTTTAAACTTAAATCCAATCATGGCTGGAGTCCTCGGACCAGATGATTTGGGTTAGTTAACACTCTTGCAGTTCTATTAAGTGTTTAAACTTAAATCTAATCATGCCTGGAGTCCTCGGACCAGATGATTTGGGTTAGTTAACACTCGCAGTTCTATTAAGTGTTTAAACTTAAATCCAATTATGCGTAGAGTTCTCGGATCAGATGATTTGGGTTAGTTAACACTCTTGCAGTTCTATTAAGTGTTTAAACTTAAATCCAATCATGCTTGGAGTCCTCGGACCAGATGATTTGGGTTAGTTAACACTCTCGCAGTTCTATTAAGTGTTTAAACTTAAATCCAATCATGCTTGGAGTTCTCGGACCAGATGATTTGGGTTAGTTAACACTCTCGCAGTTCTATTAAGTGTTTAAACTTAAATCCAATCATGCCTGGATTCATCGGACCAGATGATTTGAGTTAGTTAACACTTTCGCCGTTCTATTAAGTGTTTAAACTTAAATCCAATCATGCCTGGATTCATCGGACCAGATGATTTGAGTTAGTTAACACTTTCGCAGTTCTATTAAGTGTTTAAACTGAAATCCAATCATGGCTGGAGTCCTCGGACCAGATGATTTGGGTTAGTTAACACTCTCGCAGTTCTATTAAGTGTTTAAACTTAAATCCAATCATGACTGGAGTCCTCGGACCAGATGATTTGGGTTAGTTAACACTCTTGCAGTTCTATTAAGTGTTTAAACTTAAATCCAATCATGCTTGGAGTCCTCGGACCAGATGATTTGGGTTAGTTAACACTCTCGCAGTTCTATTAAGTGTTTAAACTTAAATCCAATCATGCTTAGAGTTCTCGGACCAGATGATTTGGGTTAGTTAACACTCTCGCAGTTCTATTAAGTGTGTAAACTTAAATCCAATCATGCTTAGAGTTCTCGGACCAGATGATTTGGGTTAGTTAACACTCTTGCAGTTCTATTAAGTGTTTAAACTTAAATCCAATCATGGCTGGAGTCCTCGGACCAGATGATTTGGGTTAGTTAACACTCTTGCAGTTCTATTAAGTGTTTAAACTTAAATCTAATCATGCCTGGAGTCCTCGGACCAGATGATTTGGGTTAGTTAACACTCGCAGTTCTATTAAGTGTTTAAACTTAAATCCAATCATGCTTAGAGTTCTCGGACCAGATGATTTGGGTTAGTTAACACTCTTGCAGTTCTATTAAGTGTTTAAACTTAAATCCAATCATGCTTGGAGTCCTCGGACCAGATGATTTGGGTTAGTTAACACTCTCGCAGTTCTATTAAGTGTTTAAACTTAAATCCAATCATGCCTGGATTCATCGGACCAGATGATTTGAGTTAGTTAACACTTTCGCCGTTCTATTAAGTGTTTAAACTTAAATCCAATCATGCCTGGATTCATCGGACCAGATGATTTGAGTTAGTTAACACTTTCGCAGTTCTATTAAGTGTTTAAACTGAAATCCAATCATGGCTGGAGTCCTCGGACCAGATGATTTGGGTTAGTTAACACTCTCGCAGTTCTATTAAGTGTTTAAACTTAAATCCAATCATGACTGGAGTCCTCGGACCAGATGATTTGGGTTAGTTAACACTCTTGCAGTTCTATTAAGTGTTTAAACTTAAATCCAATCATGCTTGGAGTCCTCGGACCAGATGATTTGGGTTAGTTAACACTCTCGCAGTTCTATTAAGTGTTTAAACTTAAATCCAATCATGCTTACAGTTCTCGGACCAGATGATTTGGGTTAGTTAACACTCTCGCAGTTCTATTAAGTGTTTAAACTTAAATCCAATCATGCTTAGAGTTCTCGGACCAGATGATTTGGGTTAGTTAACACTCTTGCAGTTCTATTAAGTGTTTAAACTTAAATCCAATCATGGCTGGAGTCCTCGGACCAGATGATTTGGGTTAGTTAACACTTTCGCAGTTCTATTAAGTATTTAAACTTAAATCCAATCATGCCAGGAGTTCTCGGACCAGATGATTTGGGTTAGTTAACACTCTCGCAGTTCTATTAAGTGTTTAAACTTAAATCCAATCATGCCTGGATTCATCGGACCAGATGATTTGAGTTAGTTAACACTTTCGCAGTTCTATTAAGTGTTTAAACTTAAATCCAATCATGGCTGGAGTCCTCGGACCAGATGATTTGGGTTAGTTAACACTCTTGCAGTTCTATTAAGTGTTTAAACTTAAATCTAATCATGCCTGGAGTCCTCGGACCAGATGATTTGGGTTAGTTAACACTCGCAGTTCTATTAAGTGTTTAAACTTAAATCCAATCATGCTTAGAGTTCTCGGACCAGATGATTTGGGTTAGTTAACACTCTCGCAGTTCTATTAAGTGTTTAAACTTAAATCCAATCATGTCTGGAGTCCTCAGACCAGATGATTTGAATTAGTTAACACTCTTGCAGTTCTATTAAGTGTTTAAACTTAAATCCAATCATGCTTCGAGTTCTCGGACCAGATGATTTGGGTTAGTTAACACTCTCGCAGTTCTATTAAGTGTTTAAACTTAAATCCAATCATGGCTGGAGTCCTCGGACCAGATGATTTGGGTTAGTTAACACTCTTGCAGTTCTATTAAGTGTTTAAACTTAAATCTAATCATGCCTGGAGTCCTCGGACCAGATGATTTGGGTTAGTTAACACTCGCAGTTCTATTAAGTGTTTAAACTTAAATCCAATCATGCTTAGAGTTCTCGGACCAGATGATTTGGGTTAGTTAACACTCTTGCAGTTCTATTAAGTGTTTAAACTTAAATCCAATCATGCTTGGAGTCCTCGGACCAGATGATTTGGGTTAGTTAACACTCTTGCAGTTCTATTAAGTGTTTAAACTTAAATCCAATCATGCTTGGAGTCCTCGGACCAGATGATTTGGGTTAGTTAACACTCTCGCAGTTCTATTAAGTGTTTAAACTTAAATCCAATCATGCTTAGAGTTCTCGGACCAGATGATTTGGGTTAGTTAACACTCTCGCAGTTCTATTAAGTGTTTAAACTTAAATCCAATCATGCTTAGAGTTCTCGGACCAGATGATTTGGGTTAGTTAACACTCTTGCAGTTCTATTAAGTGTTTAAACTTAAATCCAATCATGCCTGGAGTCCTCGGACCAGATGATTTGGGTTAGTTAACACTCTCGCAGTTCTATTAAGTGTTTAAACTTAAATCCAATCATGCTTGGAGTTCTCGGACCAGATGATTTGGGTTAGTTAACACTCTCGCAGTTCTATTAAGTGTTTAAACTTAAATCCAATCATGGCTGGAGTCCTCGGACCAGATGATTTGGGTTAGTTAACACTTTCGCAGTTCTATTAAGTATTTAAACTTAAATCCAATCATGCCAGGAGTTCTCGGACCAGATGATTTGGGTTAGTTAACACTCTCGCAGTTCTATTAAGTGTTTAAACTTAAATCCAATCATGCCTGGATTCATCGGACCAGATGATTTGAGTTAGTTAACACTTTCGCCGTTCTATTAAGTGTTTAAACTTAAATCCAATCATGGCTGGAGTCCTCGGACCAGATGATTTGGGTTAGTTAACACTCTTGCAGTTCTATTAAGTGTTTAAACTTAAATCTAATCATGCCTGGAGTCCTCGGACCAGATGATTTGGGTTAGTTAACACTCGCAGTTCTATTAAGTGTTTAAACTTAAATCCAATCATGCTTAGAGTTCTCGGACCAGATGATTTGGGTTAGTTAACACTCTCGCAGTTCTATTAAGTGTTTAAACTTAAATCCAATCATGTCTGGAGTCCTCAGACCAGATGATTTGAATTAGTTAACACTCTTGCAGTTCTATTAAGTGTTTAAACTTAAATCCAATCATGCCTGGAGTCCTCGGACCAGATGATTTGGGTTAGTTAACACTCTCGCAGTTCTATTAAGTGTTTAAACTTAAATCCAATCATGCCTGGATTCATCGGACCAGATGATTTGAGTTAGTTAACACTTTCGCAGTTCTATTAAGTGTTTAAACTGAAATCCAATCATGGCTGGAGTCCTCGGACCAGATGATTTGGGTTAGTTAACACTCTTGCAGTTCTATTAAGTGTTTAAACTGAAATCCAATCATGGCTGGAGTCCTCGGACCAGATGATTTGGGTTAGTTAACACTCTCGCAGTTCTATTAAGTGTTTAAACTTAAATCCAATCATGACTGGAGTCCTCGGACCAGATGATTTGGGTTAGTTAACACTCTTGCAGTTCTATTAAGTGTTTAAACTTAAATCCAATCATGCTTGGAGTCCTCGGACCAGATGATTTGGGTTAGTTAACACTCTCGCAGTTCTATTAAGTGTTTAAACTTAAATCCAATCATGCTTAGAGTTCTCGGACCAGATGATTTGGGTTAGTTAACACTCTCGCAGTTCTATTAAGTGTTTAAACTTAAATCCAATCATGCTTAGAGTTCTCGGACCAGATGATTTGGGTTAGTTAACACTCTTGCAGTTCTATTAAGTGTTTAAACTTAAATCCAATCATGGCTGGAGTCCTCGGACCAGATGATTTGGGTTAGTTAACACTTTCGCAGTTCTATTAAGTATTTAAACTTAAATCCAATCATGCCAGGAGTTCTCGGACCAGATGATTTGGGTTAGTTAACACTCTCGCAGTTCTATTAAGTGTTTAAACTTAAATCCAATCATGCCTGGATTCATCGGACAAGATGATTTGAGTTAGTTAACACTTTCGCAGTTCTATTAAGTGTTTAAACTTAAATCCAATCATGGCTGGAGTCCTCGGACCAGATGATTTGGGTTAGTTAACACTCTTGCAGTTCTATTAAGTGTTTAAACTTAAATCTAATCATGCCTGGAGTCCTCGGACCAGATGATTTGGGTTAGTTAACACTCGCAGTTCTATTAAGTGTTTAAACTTAAATCCAATCATGCTTAGAGTTCTCGGACCAGATGATTTGGGTTAGTTAACACTCTCGCAGTTCTATTAAGTGTTTAAACTTAAATCCAATCATGTCTGGAGTCCTCAGACCAGATGATTTGAATTAGTTAACACTCTTGCAGTTCTATTAAGTGTTTAAACTTAAATCCAATCATGCTTAGAGTTCTCGGACCAGATGATTTGGGTTAGTTAACACTCTCGCAGTTCTATTAAGTGTTTAAACTTAAATCCAATCATGCCTGGATTCATCGGACCAGATGATTTGAGTTAGTTAACACTTTCGCCGTTCTATTAAGTGTTTAAACTTAAATCCAATCATGGCTGGAGTCCTCGGACCAGATGATTTGGGTTAGTTAACACTTTCGCAGTTCTATTAAGTGTTTAAACTGAAATCCAATCATGGCTGGAGTCCTCGGACCAGATGATTTGGGTTAGTTAACACTCTCGCAGTTCTATTAAGTGTTTAAACTTAAATCCAATCATGACTGGAGTCCTCGGACCAGATGATTTGGGTTAGTTAACACTCTTGCAGTTCTATTAAGTGTTTAAACTTAAATCCAATCATGCTTGGAGTCCTCGGACCAGATGATTTGGGTTAGTTAACACTCTCGCAGTTCTATTAAGTGTTTAAACTTAAATCCAATCATGCTTAGAGTTCTCGGACCAGATGATTTGGGTTAGTTAACACTCTCGCAGTTCTATTAAGTGTTTAAACTTAAATCCAATCATGCTTAGAGTTCTCGGACCAGATGATTTGGGTTAGTTAACACTCTTGCAGTTCTATTAAGTGTTTAAACTTAAATCCAATCATGCTTGGAGTCCTCGGACCAGATGATTTGGGTTAGTTAACACTCTCGCAGTTCTATTAAGTGTTTAAACTTAAATCCAATCATGCTTGGAGTTCTCGGACCAGATGATTTGGGTTAGTTAACACTCTCGCAGTTCTATTAAGTGTTTAAACTTAAATCCAATCATGCCTGGATTCATCGGACCAGATGATTTGAGTTAGTTAACACTTTCGCCGTTCTATTAAGTGTTTAAACTTAAATCCAATCATGGCTGGAGTCCTCGGACCAGATGATTTGGGTTAGTTAACACTCTTGCAGTTCTATTAAGTGTTTAAACTTAAATCTAATCATGCCTGGAGTCCTCGGACCAGATGATTTGGGTTAGTTAACACTCGCAGTTCTATTAAGTGTTTAAACTTAAATCCAATCATGACTGGAGTCCTCGGACCAGATGATTTGGGTTAGTTAACACTCTTGCAGTTCTATTAAGTGTTTAAACTTAAATCCAATCATGCTTGGAGTCCTCGGACCAGATGATTTGGGTTAGTTAACACTCTCGCAGTTCTATTAAGTGTTTAAACTTAAATCCAATCATGCTTAGAGTTCTCGGACCAGATGATTTGGGTTAGTTAACACTCTCGCAGTTCTATTAAGTGTTTAAACTTAAATCCAATCATGCTTAGAGTTCTCGGACCAGATGATTTGGGTTAGTTAACACTCTTGCAGTTCTATTAAGTGTTTAAACTTAAATCCAATCATGGCTGGAGTCCTCGGACCAGATGATTTGGGTTAGTTAACACTCTCGCAGTTCTATTAAGTGTTTAAACTTAAATCCAATCATGCTTAGAGTTCTCGGACCAGATGATTTGGGTTAGTTAACACTCTCGCAGTTCTATTAAGTGTTTAAACTTAAATCCAATCATGGCTGGAGTCCTCGGACCAGATGATTTGGGTTAGTTAACACTCTTGCAGTTCTATTAAGTGTTTAAACTTAAATCTAATCATGCCTGGAGTCCTCGGACCAGATGATTTGGGTTAGTTAACACTCGCAGTTCTATTAAGTGTTTAAACTTAAATCCAATTATGCGTAGAGTTCTCGGATCAGATGATTTGGGTTAGTTAACACTCTTGCAGTTCTATTAAGTGTTTAAACTTAAATCCAATCATGCTTGGAGTCCTCGGACCAGATGATTTGGGTTAGTTAACACTCTCGCAGTTCTATTAAGTGTTTAAACTTAAATCCAATCATGCTTGGAGTTCTCGGACCAGATGATTTGGGTTAGTTAACACTCTCGCAGTTCTATTAAGTGTTTAAACTTAAATCCAATCATGCCTGGATTCATCGGACCAGATGATTTGAGTTAGTTAACACTTTCGCCGTTCTATTAAGTGTTTAAACTTAAATCCAATCATGCCTGGATTCATCGGACCAGATGATTTGAGTTAGTTAACACTTTCGCAGTTCTATTAAGTGTTTAAACTGAAATCCAATCATGGCTGGAGTCCTCGGACCAGATGATTTGGGTTAGTTAACACTCTCGCAGTTCTATTAAGTGTTTAAACTTAAATCCAATCATGACTGGAGTCCTCGGACCAGATGATTTGGGTTAGTTAACACTCTTGCAGTTCTATTAAGTGTTTAAACTTAAATCCAATCATGCTTGGAGTCCTCGGACCAGATGATTTGGGTTAGTTAACACTCTCGCAGTTCTATTAAGTGTTTAAACTTAAATCCAATCATGCTTAGAGTTCTCGGACCAGATGATTTGGGTTAGTTAACACTCTCGCAGTTCTATTAAGTGTGTAAACTTAAATCCAATCATGCTTAGAGTTCTCGGACCAGATGATTTGGGTTAGTTAACACTCTTGCAGTTCTATTAAGTGTTTAAACTTAAATCCAATCATGGCTGGAGTCCTCGGACCAGATGATTTGGGTTAGTTAACACTCTTGCAGTTCTATTAAGTGTTTAAACTTAAATCTAATCATGCCTGGAGTCCTCGGACCAGATGATTTGGGTTAGTTAACACTCGCAGTTCTATTAAGTGTTTAAACTTAAATCCAATCATGCTTAGAGTTCTCGGACCAGATGATTTGGGTTAGTTAACACTCTTGCAGTTCTATTAAGTGTTTAAACTTAAATCCAATCATGCTTGGAGTCCTCGGACCAGATGATTTGGGTTAGTTAACACTCTCGCAGTTCTATTAAGTGTTTAAACTTAAATCCAATCATGCCTGGATTCATCGGACCAGATGATTTGAGTTAGTTAACACTTTCGCCGTTCTATTAAGTGTTTAAACTTAAATCCAATCATGCCTGGATTCATCGGACCAGATGATTTGAGTTAGTTAACACTTTCGCAGTTCTATTAAGTGTTTAAACTGAAATCCAATCATGGCTGGAGTCCTCGGACCAGATGATTTGGGTTAGTTAACACTCTCGCAGTTCTATTAAGTGTTTAAACTTAAATCCAATCATGACTGGAGTCCTCGGACCAGATGATTTGGGTTAGTTAACACTCTTGCAGTTCTATTAAGTGTTTAAACTTAAATCCAATCATGCTTGGAGTCCTCGGACCAGATGATTTGGGTTAGTTAACACTCTCGCAGTTCTATTAAGTGTTTAAACTTAAATCCAATCATGCTTACAGTTCTCGGACCAGATGATTTGGGTTAGTTAACACTCTCGCAGTTCTATTAAGTGTTTAAACTTAAATCCAATCATGCTTAGAGTTCTCGGACCAGATGATTTGGGTTAGTTAACACTCTTGCAGTTCTATTAAGTGTTTAAACTTAAATCCAATCATGGCTGGAGTCCTCGGACCAGATGATTTGGGTTAGTTAACACTTTCGCAGTTCTATTAAGTATTTAAACTTAAATCCAATCATGCCAGGAGTTCTCGGACCAGATGATTTGGGTTAGTTAACACTCTCGCAGTTCTATTAAGTGTTTAAACTTAAATCCAATCATGCCTGGATTCATCGGACCAGATGATTTGAGTTAGTTAACACTTTCGCAGTTCTATTAAGTGTTTAAACTTAAATCCAATCATGGCTGGAGTCCTCGGACCAGATGATTTGGGTTAGTTAACACTCTTGCAGTTCTATTAAGTGTTTAAACTTAAATCTAATCATGCCTGGAGTCCTCGGACCAGATGATTTGGGTTAGTTAACACTCGCAGTTCTATTAAGTGTTTAAACTTAAATCCAATCATGCTTAGAGTTCTCGGACCAGATGATTTGGGTTAGTTAACACTCTCGCAGTTCTATTAAGTGTTTAAACTTAAATCCAATCATGTCTGGAGTCCTCAGACCAGATGATTTGAATTAGTTAACACTCTTGCAGTTCTATTAAGTGTTTAAACTTAAATCCAATCATGCTTCGAGTTCTCGGACCAGATGATTTGGGTTAGTTAACACTCTCGCAGTTCTATTAAGTGTTTAAACTTAAATCCAATCATGGCTGGAGTCCTCGGACCAGATGATTTGGGTTAGTTAACACTCTTGCAGTTCTATTAAGTGTTTAAACTTAAATCTAATCATGCCTGGAGTCCTCGGACCAGATGATTTGGGTTAGTTAACACTCGCAGTTCTATTAAGTGTTTAAACTTAAATCCAATCATGCTTAGAGTTCTCGGACCAGATGATTTGGGTTAGTTAACACTCTTGCAGTTCTATTAAGTGTTTAAACTTAAATCCAATCATGCTTGGAGTCCTCGGACCAGATGATTTGGGTTAGTTAACACTCTTGCAGTTCTATTAAGTGTTTAAACTTAAATCCAATCATGCTTGGAGTCCTCGGACCAGATGATTTGGGTTAGTTAACACTCTCGCAGTTCTATTAAGTGTTTAAACTTAAATCCAATCATGCTTAGAGTTCTCGGACCAGATGATTTGGGTTAGTTAACACTCTCGCAGTTCTATTAAGTGTTTAAACTTAAATCCAATCATGCTTAGAGTTCTCGGACCAGATGATTTGGGTTAGTTAACACTCTTGCAGTTCTATTAAGTGTTTAAACTTAAATCCAATCATGCCTGGAGTCCTCGGACCAGATGATTTGGGTTAGTTAACACTCTCGCAGTTCTATTAAGTGTTTAAACTTAAATCCAATCATGCTTGGAGTTCTCGGACCAGATGATTTGGGTTAGTTAACACTCTCGCAGTTCTATTAAGTGTTTAAACTTAAATCCAATCATGGCTGGAGTCCTCGGACCAGATGATTTGGGTTAGTTAACACTTTCGCAGTTCTATTAAGTATTTAAACTTAAATCCAATCATGCCAGGAGTTCTCGGACCAGATGATTTGGGTTAGTTAACACTCTCGCAGTTCTATTAAGTGTTTAAACTTAAATCCAATCATGCCTGGATTCATCGGACCAGATGATTTGAGTTAGTTAACACTTTCGCCGTTCTATTAAGTGTTTAAACTTAAATCCAATCATGGCTGGAGTCCTCGGACCAGATGATTTGGGTTAGTTAACACTCTTGCAGTTCTATTAAGTGTTTAAACTTAAATCTAATCATGCCTGGAGTCCTCGGACCAGATGATTTGGGTTAGTTAACACTCGCAGTTCTATTAAGTGTTTAAACTTAAATCCAATCATGCTTAGAGTTCTCGGACCAGATGATTTGGGTTAGTTAACACTCTCGCAGTTCTATTAAGTGTTTAAACTTAAATCCAATCATGTCTGGAGTCCTCAGACCAGATGATTTGAATTAGTTAACACTCTTGCAGTTCTATTAAGTGTTTAAACTTAAATCCAATCATGCCTGGAGTCCTCGGACCAGATGATTTGGGTTAGTTAACACTCTCGCAGTTCTATTAAGTGTTTAAACTTAAATCCAATCATGCCTGGATTCATCGGACCAGATGATTTGAGTTAGTTAACACTTTCGCAGTTCTATTAAGTGTTTAAACTGAAATCCAATCATGGCTGGAGTCCTCGGACCAGATGATTTGGGTTAGTTAACACTCTTGCAGTTCTATTAAGTGTTTAAACTGAAATCCAATCATGGCTGGAGTCCTCGGACCAGATGATTTGGGTTAGTTAACACTCTCGCAGTTCTATTAAGTGTTTAAACTTAAATCCAATCATGACTGGAGTCCTCGGACCAGATGATTTGGGTTAGTTAACACTCTTGCAGTTCTATTAAGTGTTTAAACTTAAATCCAATCATGCTTGGAGTCCTCGGACCAGATGATTTGGGTTAGTTAACACTCTCGCAGTTCTATTAAGTGTTTAAACTTAAATCCAATCATGCTTAGAGTTCTCGGACCAGATGATTTGGGTTAGTTAACACTCTCGCAGTTCTATTAAGTGTTTAAACTTAAATCCAATCATGCTTAGAGTTCTCGGACCAGATGATTTGGGTTAGTTAACACTCTTGCAGTTCTATTAAGTGTTTAAACTTAAATCCAATCATGGCTGGAGTCCTCGGACCAGATGATTTGGGTTAGTTAACACTTTCGCAGTTCTATTAAGTATTTAAACTTAAATCCAATCATGCCAGGAGTTCTCGGACCAGATGATTTGGGTTAGTTAACACTCTCGCAGTTCTATTAAGTGTTTAAACTTAAATCCAATCATGCCTGGATTCATCGGACAAGATGATTTGAGTTAGTTAACACTTTCGCAGTTCTATTAAGTGTTTAAACTTAAATCCAATCATGGCTGGAGTCCTCGGACCAGATGATTTGGGTTAGTTAACACTCTTGCAGTTCTATTAAGTGTTTAAACTTAAATCTAATCATGCCTGGAGTCCTCGGACCAGATGATTTGGGTTAGTTAACACTCGCAGTTCTATTAAGTGTTTAAACTTAAATCCAATCATGCTTAGAGTTCTCGGACCAGATGATTTGGGTTAGTTAACACTCTCGCAGTTCTATTAAGTGTTTAAACTTAAATCCAATCATGTCTGGAGTCCTCAGACCAGATGATTTGAATTAGTTAACACTCTTGCAGTTCTATTAAGTGTTTAAACTTAAATCCAATCATGCTTAGAGTTCTCGGACCAGATGATTTGGGTTAGTTAACACTCTCGCAGTTCTATTAAGTGTTTAAACTTAAATCCAATCATGGCTGGAGTCCTCGGACCAGATGATTTGGGTTAGTTAACACTCTTGCAGTTCTATTAAGTGTTTAAACTTAAATCTAATCATGCCTGGAGTCCTCGGACCAGATGATTTGGGTTAGTTAACACTCGCAGTTCTATTAAGTGTTTAAACTTAAATCCAATCATGCTTAGAGTTCTCGGACCAGATGATTTGGGTTAGTTAACACTCTTGCAGTTCTATTAAGTGTTTAAACTTAAATCCAATCATGCTTGGAGTCCTCGGACCAGATGATTTGGGTTAGTTAACACTCTCGCAGTTCTATTAAGTGTTTAAACTTAAATCCAATCATGCTTGGAGTTCTCGGACCAGATGATTTGGGTTAGTTAACACTCTCGCAGTTCTATTAAGTGTTTAAACTTAAATCCAATCATGCCTGGATTCATCGGACCAGATGATTTGAGTTAGTTAACACTTTCGCCGTTCTATTAAGTGTTTAAACTTAAATCCAATCATGCCTGGATTCATCGGACCAGATGATTTGAGTTAGTTAACACTTTCGCAGTTCTATTAAGTGTTTAAACTGAAATCCAATCATGGCTGGAGTCCTCGGACCAGATGATTTGGGTTAGTTAACACTCTCGCAGTTCTATTAAGTGTTTAAACTTAAATCCAATCATGACTGGAGTCCTCGGACCAGATGATTTGGGTTAGTTAACACTCTTGCAGTTCTATTAAGTGTTTAAACTTAAGTCCAATCATGCTTGGAGTCCTCGGACCAGATGATTTGGGTTAGTTAACACTCTCGCAGTTCTATTAAGTGTTTAAACTTAAATCCAATCATGCTTAGAGTTCTCGGACCAGATGATTTGGGTTAGTTAACACTCTCGCTGTTCTATTAAGTGTTTAAACTTAAATCCAATCATGCTTAGAGTTCTCGGACCAGATGATTTGGGTTAGTTAACACTCTTGCAGTTCTATTAAGTGTTTAAACTTAAATCCAATCATGGCTGGAGTCCTCGGACCAGATGATTTGGGTTAGTTAACACTTTCGCAGTTCTATTAAGTATTTAAACTTAAATCCAATCATGCCAGGAGTTCTCGGACCAGATGATTTGGGTTAGTTAACACTCTCGCAGTTCTATTAAGTGTTTAAACTTAAATCCAATCATGCCTGGATTCATCGGACCAGATGATTTGAGTTAGTTAACACTTTCGCAGTTCTATTAAGTGTTTAAACTTAAATCCAATCATGGCTGGAGTCCTCGGACCAGATGATTTGGGTTAGTTAACACTCTTGCAGTTCTATTAAGTGTTTAAACTTAAATCTAATCATGCCTGGAGTCCTCGGACCAGATGATTTGGGTTAGTTAACACTCGCAGTTCTATTAAGTGTTTAAACTTAAATCCAATCATGCTTAGAGTTCTCGGACCAGATGATTTGGGTTAGTTAACACTCTCGCAGTTCTATTAAGTGTTTAAACTTAAATCCAATCATGTCTGGAGTCCTCAGACCAGATGATTTGAATTAGTTAACACTCTTGCAGTTCTATTAAGTGTTTAAACTTAAATCCAATCATGCCTGGAGTCTTCGGACCAGATGATTTGGGTTAGTTAACACTCTCGCAGTTCTATTAAGTGTTTAAACTTAAATCCAATCATGCTTAGAGTCCTCGGACCAGATGATTTGGGTTAGTTAACACTCTCGCAGTTCTTTTAAGTGTTTAAACTTAAATCCAATCATGGCTGGAGTCCTCGGACCAGATGATTTGGGTTAGTTAACACTTTCGCAGTTCTATTAAGTATTTAAACTTAAATCCAATCATGCCTGGAGTTCTCGGACCAGATGATTTGGGTTAGTTAACACTCTCGCAGTTCTATTAAGTGTTTAAACTTAAATCCAATCATGCCTGGATTCATCGGACCAGATGATTTGAGTTAGTTAACACTTTCGCAGTTCTATTAAGTGTTTAAACTGAAATCCAATCATGGCTGGAGTCCTCGGACCAGATGATTTGGGTTAGTTAACACTCTTGCAGTTCTATTAAGTGTTTAAACTTAAATCCAATCATGCTTGTAGTCCTCGGACCAGATGATTTGGGTTAGTTAACACTCTCGCAGTTCTATTAAGTGTTTAAACTTAAATCCAATCATGCTTAGAGTTCTCGGACCAGATGATTTGGGTTAGTTAACACTCTCGCAGTTCTATTAAGTGTTTAAACTTAAATCCAATCATGCTTAGAGTTCTCGGACCAGATGATTTGGGTTAGTTAACACTCTTGCAGTTCTATTAAGTGTTTAAACTTAAATCCAATCATGCCTGGAGTCCTCGGACCAGATGATTTGGGTTAGTTAACACTCTCGCAGTTCTATTAAGTGTTTAAACTTAAATCCAATCATGCTTGGAGTTCTCGGACCAGATGATTTGGGTTAGTTAACACTCTCGCAGTTCTATTAAGTGTTTAAACTTAAATCCAATCATGGCTGGAGTCCTCGGACCAGATGATTTGGGTTAGTTAACACTTTCGCAGTTCTATTAAGTATTTAAACTTAAATCCAATCATGCCAGGAGTTCTCGGACCAGATGATTTGGGTTAGTTAACACTCTCGCAGTTCTATTAAGTGTTTAAACTTAAATCCAATCATGCCTGGATTCATCGGACCAGATGATTTGAGTTAGTTAACACTTTCGCCGTTCTATTAAGTGTTTAAACTTAAATCCAATCATGGCTGGAGTCCTCGGACCAGATGATTTGGGTTAGTTAACACTCTTGCAGTTCTATTAAGTGTTTAAACTTAAATCTAATCATGCCTGGAGTCCTCGGACCAGATGATTTGGGTTAGTTAACACTCGCAGTTCTATTAAGTGTTTAAACTTAAATCCAATCATGCTTAGAGTTCTCGGACCAGATGATTTGGGTTAGTTAACACTCTCGCAGTTCTATTAAGTGTTTAAACTTAAATCCAATCATGTCTGGAGTCCTCAGACCAGATGATTTGAATTAGTTAACACTCTTGCAGTTCTATTAAGTGTTTAAACTTAAATCCAATCATGCCTGGAGTCCTCGGACCAGATGATTTGGGTTAGTTAACACTCTCGCAGTTCTATTAAGTGTTTAAACTTAAATCCAATCATGCTTAGAGTCCTCGGACCAGATGATTTGGGTTAGTTAACACTCTCGCAGTTCTTTTAAGTGTTTAAACTTAAATCCAATCATGGCTGGAGTCCTCGGACCAGATGATTTGGGTTAGTTAACACTTTCGCAGTTCTATTAAGTATTTAAACTTAAATCCAATCATGCCTGGAGTTCTCAGACCAGATGATTTGGGTTAGTTAACACTCTCGCAGTTCTATTAAGTGTTTAAACTTAAATCCAATCATGCCTGGATTCATCGGACCAGATGATTTGAGTTAGTTAACACTTTCGCAGTTCTATTAAGTGTTTAAACTGAAATCCAATCATGGCTGGAGTCCTCGGACCAGATGATTTGGGTTAGTTAACACTCTTGCAGTTCTATTAAGTGTTTAAACTTAAATCCAATCATGCCTGGAGTCCTTGGACCAGATAATTTGGGTTAGTTAACACTCGCAATTCTAATAAGTGTTTAAACTTAAAATCCAATCACGCCTGATTTCCTCGGACCAGGTGATTTGGGTTAGTTAACACTCATTCTTCGTTACACTAAATATTTAAACTTAAATCCAATCATGCCTAGTGTCCTCGGACCAGGTAATTTGGATGAAATTAGCACTCATTCTAAGTTTCTGTATGTAAGTTTAAACTTTAGCATGTCACTTGAAATTCCCATTAGGGTTTATTGCACTTATTGATTATACTGTTACTGATAAAGATACTTATTCAATTTATGTGTTGACCCCCGTTGTAAACCTCTTTGGTTGTGCTCATCGTATAATATGCTCTACGTACCCAATATAATCATATATACTAGTCAAATTAAAGGAGGATGGCATCAGAACAGTTTCCCATTATTTATCACACTCTATGAAGCAAAAGGAACATATTTTCATTAATATTAAAAGTGTAGTACAAAAAAAGAGGGTATAAAAACAGTTGAAAAGAGATAAATATATTACAACAACTACTGCTCTAAACTTTGGCCTTTGGAGCCCCTGGATCAGCAGCTTGTTCGGGCAGAGAGATAGTGGTGTCTGAGGCTTTGTCTTGCCTTTGTCCTTGCTCTTGTTCTTGCCCTGAGGAGCTTCAACATCTTTTTCTCGGCCAGTTTCTGGGCGTGAATCTGTTGGAACTTCCTTAGGGGCAGGAGGAACTTGACTTGTCACGGGCACCTCAGACACTTTGACAGGATGTTCTGGGGGAGGAGACTCAGAACCTGGGAGCACACGGATGTCTGAGTCATAATATATGCTCTCAGGTTGCCTCAGGACGGAGTCAGCAGGGACTCCAGCAGCATCAAGGGCCTTACCCCACGTGATGTCGCAGTAGTCCCTCGCCAAAGTGGAAAATTCCTCTGTGAGACGGCTTTGAATCTCCTGCACTCCCAAATCATAGGCAGCCTGCTTCTCGGCCTCAGTTGCCTCCTTTAGTAGTTGGGCAGCCTCCCTGGCCTTGCGGAGTTCTTCGCGGAGCTCTGTCACTATCTGCTTTTCTGTTGCCAGATTGATTTCGCAGTAGTGCAACTCCTTGCGAAAGTCCTCAGCCTGTCTCTCAGTTGTTTTCAGGCCTGCCTCGGCACTATCTTTATCCCTGAGAGCTTGTTTCACCTGCTCGGCCATTTGTGCTTGTTTATCTTTCAGTGCACCTAGCTGAGCCTCTGCTGCGTCTCGGGCATCCAGGGCAACCCTCGTCTCGCTGCGGGAGTTCTTTACCCATTCCTCGGCCACAAAAATTTGTTGCGTGACCTAGTAAGTAAAAAAATTAGTAATAATGATAAAATGATACTTCTGCTGTAAAATGCAAGTAAATATAAATGAATAAAAAATGAGCAGAATCGCTTACCATAGCCAAGTCCCTTTTTAGGGAAAGGAAGAGTTCCTGATGGTTAAAGCTCCTGTAGGCCGCTATATCCTGAGGGAGGAGAAGAGGCTGTTCCAGAGCCTCAGCCACCAGGTCAGCATGCCCCCCGCGATAATGCCTAAGCGTGGCATCAAACACGATGGGCATACCGTAAACCTCCAACACGGGTGACCAAGTACGTGCAGGTCGACGTACTTGGGCCACCAGGGCTTCTTCTCGGTTGTCCACGGAGCTGGACCTTTTGGTCCTATGGTCCTATGTCTGTCTGGCCTGCTTATTTCCTTTAGAGGGGCCCAACTCCCCTTCCTCGACAGTATCCATTGGCCTTTTCTTCCTTAGGTCTGGGTTGGGTTTCAGCCCAAGATTAGCAAGAATCTGAGGAGGAGGAGGGGGAGGATTTGCAGGAGGTTTGGACTTATTCTTATCCTTAGGGGATGGCACCTTATTCCTACTCTTCATCAGCTCCTTCAAGCTTGGACCAGTCTTGGGGGCCATTGCTTCCTCCTCATCTGAAGTGTCAGCAATAAAAGTTATGACTTGGGCAGAAGTTTGCACACACGAATGCTCGTCTGCCCCCTCTTCAGCCTCCAATATAAGGATGGTTTCTTCTTCTTCAAACTTGAATCTGTCAATTTCTTGTTCAAGGGAAGAAGAGGAAGCTGTTCCTTCTCCGATAATAGCCTCCCCGAGTGGTGCTTGTTGTAATGGTTGGGCAGCAAAAGGTATTCCTTGTGGGATAGGATGATCGACAGGCGGAAGATCGTACGGAGCAAGGAAACCTGGCCGAGAGACGTCTATACGAGCCAAACGGTAGTCGTCTGCTCGGATAGAATTGCCGATGTCTAGAAATGACCTAGAAATTGGCTCAAAGTCCAAAATCAAATGAACTGCACGAAGTTGCCCGTCGTCGTTCAGAAAAATTTGTGACCTGAGCAGGTAGTTAAGTGCTGGGATGTTGATTAGGCTGAGCTTTGGATTGGTATACGATTTATCTGTCAAATAAAAGAATCAAATAGTTAAGAGCCTCGGCAATACAAAAATAACTAAATAAATAAATGTAAATGGATTAAAATGATACTTAAGTGCAGTAAAGTAAAGCTGACAACAAACTCCTTAAATTTAATGTTAGAAATCCTAGATCTAAGTTGCTCCACCTGGCTCTCCTAGCTTGGTTGGGCAAGGTAGGCCGTCACTCCAAGGGCCCGACAGGATGAGGTAGTCATCTTTCATCCCTTTGTTAGATTTGGGGAGGCAGGAGATTAACTTGACCACACTGGAGCGAGACTTAAGGTAAAATCCTGCCCGAGTTTCTATATGGCCTTTGTATAAGTGAGCGACATCATATCAAGTCAATCCCAGCCCCAGATGTCGGTCCAAAGCATCAATCGATCCTAGGACTCTAAAAAAGTTGGGAGCACATTGGTGGGGGCAGAGTCTATGGGCACGTAGGTAATCCCTTGTAATCCTACCCATGGGGACGGTCATGCCTCCTTCTATGAAGGCAATCATGGGGATTACGACCTCTCATACTTTTCGGTCAAATTCCACCCCCTCTGTGGTGCAGTGTCGTACCAATACCTCCTGGGGAATGTGGTACTTTTCTTTGAACGACTCTATCAAAGCTGAAGTCTTTACTAGACGCTCAAATCTACCCATTTTTAGCTTGCGAATGAGAGAACTGCTAGCTGAGGAGGTTAGCCGAGAAGATAGAGGAAGTTTGGAGAACGAAACTTACTTAGGATAAGATGCGAACTGATCTTCTTGTCTCTTGAGGATCTTTGAAGTCTCTTTTGTGAAGGTATGATGAATAGTCTGATGAGTAAGGAATGTAGAGATATGAGCGCTCTGAAATAGGGGTGTCAATTCGGGTTAGCGTGTCGGGTTCGTGTCGTGTCGATGTAGGGGTATTCGACTAAATGGCTCAACCCTAACCCGACCCATTTAATAATCGTGTCATGATCCTTCAACCCTAACCCGACCTGTTAATTAAGTGGGTTGACCTGACCCAACCCATTTGACACGCTTAATAAACGAGTCGTGTTAGGTTGACATGAATGTAACACAACCCATTTCAACCTGTATAATATTAAATATAACATCCATCTAGAAATAATTTTTTTTACATCCCAAAAAGCAGTGCTTACACTTCAAGTTTTCAACCCACATTCAAAATAATATAGTTCAACAAAAATATAACATTCATCTAGAAAATAATTTCTTTACACTCCAAAAGAAGTGCATACACTTCAACCCAAATTCAAAATAACAGATTTTAACAAAAATAAAATAACATAGTTCAATGAAAATATAATATACTTGGAACTTGCCAATTGCTAAATATCAATATTGAAAGAATTTGAGCAAACAGTAGACTAATCCTGACTATGACCACGATTATCATCCATAGATTCTTTATTGATGTCCAAATTCATAACATCTTCCACAAGGTCATCCAATTTCATTTGTGCAAGTTCTATGCCAAAAAAAAGTATTAGTAGTTCTAGGGTCTGTAAAGTTTCAATTTCCAATTATATCCCTTGTAAATTTTTGTAATTACTCACTTTTCTTTTTAAATTTAAAATATATGTTGGATATAAAAGGTATTTGACAAATCTAAAATAAAATAAATATTTATTTGTTATACGAGTTAAACGAGTTGTGATAAGTGGGTCATTTCAGGTTGACACAAATAAATTGGCGTGTCAAACGTGTCTATTGCGGGTTACGCGGGTTGACCCGCTTATGACACGTTTCTTATCGTGTTGCTTTCGGGTCGACCCGTTTATGACCCAAACCCATTAAGGCCCAACCCTAACCCGAAAAAATCCGTGTCGGGTTCGTGTCGTGTTCGCGGGTTGGGTCGAACATTGACACCCCTACTCTGAAATTGCAAACTGTGATGAAAAGAGAAAAGAATGACGTTTAGAAGCCTTTATAGTAGAAACCAAAAATGAAGGGGACGCAATCCCGCCCAAATATTGAAGGGAAAAACTGAGTCGTTAGATTAGAATTCTACCATTGGATGACTGGAACGTAACGCGGCCCAAAGCGTTTAATGATGTTGTGCGAGTTCCCAAGTGTTAGAAACTCTCGTGAAATGACAGAAATGACCCTTCCGCGTGCCTGGGTTTGAATATCCTTGTGGTCTTAAATGTAATTGCGGATACACATCAAAATTATACTTTTTCTCTTCGGATGAGAGGGAAAAATTAGAATTTTGAGGAGCTATTATGGGGGCCAAAGCTTGAGCCTTTGCGCTGGGCTTAAAGTCCCATTCTTTAATAATAATGCGTCTGAGGAGAAGAAAGCATGGAGAAAGGCCCCGTAATAGATAGTGGAGTAGATAAGTATCCAAGGGTGTTGGTCCGAGAGGGTCATCCTCCTCGGATCTGACAAATGTTAGTAAAGTGAACTTTGTCTTACCCTGGACAACCTTCCAGGAAGCTCCAACAGTGAAGATAGACTTCAAATGTACAGGGAAGGGATAAGAACACCGAAATATCTAAGAGAAAAGCTGCCACCACCGCATTAAATGCACTACAGCAGCTTTCCTGGCTGCATTAATGTGGAGAAAAGCTCTGAACAGTACTTTCAACTATTACCGCCCATAGAAAACTATAAATATCTATTTAACAGGATAGATACGGGAGTCTGAGATTGGATGAAGGACAAGTGGACGATGGAAATAGATTAGAGGGGACTATATAATGGGGAAAGACCTCCATAAGAGGGGAATCGAAAAATATTACAGAAAAAACTGGGAGAAGATTCACTGTAGCATTAGAAAGAACATAACATCTGGAATTGCATGTCCCATCGAAAACTTACTCCTCGGACTATAATTCAATTTCAAATTACATGCGTACTCCTCCTCGGACCGACTTAGAAACCTGATTAACTGTTAGAAAATCCATTATCAGTCCAATTCTTTCGCCCACTCTCTTACAAATTTATTGTATTGGGCTTATTGGGCCCATTTCCATTTCCTATTTCTTTTGGGTTTGAGCTGCAATTTGTGACCTTACAGATATATATATATATATATATATATATATATATTTTGATTGTTCATGAATCATTATTTCATTGTTTACTTATAAATATCCAAATTAAAATTTTATTTTGGAAATAAATATAAATTAAAATAGATGAATGTGTAAAACATTTTTAGTAGATTGTAATATAAAACATTTTTTTTTCTCAATATTTTATGTAACTTTTCCCATAAGATCAATATTGTTGCCATCCTTTAAAAATACATAATATTTTTGAGAAGAAGAAGTAGAAGGAATAGAGACTATGCTAACACATAATATAAAATTATTAAGTTTGCGTGATTTAAATATGTGGCAAAAAAAGTATTAATGTATCTATGATAAAAGTTTTTAGACTTAATTCAAAAAGTTCATTCTCAATAGCCTTTTGAAGTCTACAAATTGCTCAATCTGTGGGCCTAATCACATTCAAAGGGTGCTATCTAAATTATAAATTATATGACCCTCTATCACACAAATATATTGATTCCCCCATCGTATGGTAAAGGAAGGCAAGTTTGTGTCTAGTCATTTTCTTGATTTGTGCCACATAATTTAACAGTATGGAGGATGTGACTTGATTTAAATGTTGAATAATATAAGATGAGAAGAAAAAAGAGTAAAAATAAACTATATAGCAATAAACATCAAATTATCAAAGTCATTCTATGTAATATATAACTCTTTATCATCAGACTAAGACACCAATAAGTTTTTGGTGTAGAGGGAAATTGAATCTCAGATCTCTTATTCAACTATCAGAGATTTTATCAATTGAGTTAATTGGAATCCACAAAGTAGAATTCTAATTAACATAAAAATTCATCAACCTAAAGAATTGATGCAATGAAAATAAAAAAATCAAACAAAAAATGAAAAAAATTGAGAGAGAGAGAGAGAGAGAGAGAGAGAAGTAACTTTTTTTGTGTGAGAAAATTATGCATGGAATGAAAAGGAAAATGTCAAATTTATAGTTAGATGTTGAGAATAAGAAGAGTAAAAAAAAAAAGGAAGACAAAAAGGTAGAGAAAGAATGATATTAAGGTAGAAAGTAGTGGAGAGATGAAGAGGTAAAAGGGAGGGAGAGTTTTGGAAAATTAATAATAAAAATAATGGTTAAAAGATATTTTAATTTTTAAATAATGGAGTTTTTAAGTCACCTTAAATGAGAAAATGTTTAAAAATATATATAACAAAAATTGGAAACAAAAAATGATAACGTGGTTGCTGATGTGACTCAGTGTGAATGTAAGAATATTAAATGTTACTCTTCAGTTTTTAGTAATATATAGAATATAGATGAGCTGTTTTAGTCATAGTTAAGGACAAGCATCGACTAAACTTGATTGCCTACATTTTTTTAGCTAATTTGGCCCATATGGAAGCTGCTTAATGTGGCAGGATTCCTTAGAAATTAGTCGATGAAACATAACGTTTTTTGGGGCTAAAAAGGGTTAACCGCGACTTCAACAACATGGACAGGAGCTACATGATTCCATTTGGGTGAAAGTGGCTTGCATGCTTGTTTCATGGATCCTCAAATTTTACAAGTGGTCCCAACCCACTCAGCAAAATCAGCCACGTGCAAAATTCATATTTGGGGCCCATGAAAGAGCCCATAGAGAGCCCATTATACATTTCAAACCATGCACTCTTAAGTTCTCATTAAGGTTGTATGGGCCATGCATGAAAGAATAAAATATATTGTAAAAAATGTATAATTTTAATTTGTCCAAAAATAATTGAGCCTTTCTTAGAGAATCTATTTTTTTTAAAGATAAAATTATATTTTATTAAAATTTTCCATGTATTGCACTAGTTGCTAACTAGTTGGCTAATAATTATATCAAGTTGTAAGCTATGATTAGAGGAAGAGTGAACTTTTCATGGACTAAAGTGTCAACTTGTATCTAACTTTTTATTTTTTGAGAACTAATGGGGAAAATCTTTTTTTTTTTTTTTTTTTGAGCAAATAATCGGGAAAGTCTTGTAACACTTGCCATTACATATTTCGTACACGCTCCATTTGAGTTTTTTTGAGAACATAAGTTAAGTTAAAATTGTGAAATTATATGTTTTTACTCAAATCAACTTGTATATTTTTTTAATCTCTATAGTTGAGCCAAACAAATGCAGACCAGCCAGCCTTGGTCATGTTAACAAAGTCATTCTCAATGAGGATCACTCTCACAAACAAAATGACAATGCCCTTCATCATCATGAGACTCAAAACTGTACGAGGCTGCCTGCAATTGCATTTTGCAAGTTTGAAGCCACAAAATGATTATCATCGTTATCAACTCTCAAAATGGCTGTTACCTCGAGCAGTGAAAAGCGCCAAAAAAAAGGGTTTCCAACTAAGCTTAGTCACTGAGAAGCTTCAAAAGCACTCCAAGACTAAAGAGCCAAAATAAGACAAACTTGTTCATGTTGTCATATATAACTTTCTTCAAATCCCAGCGGCCAGTTCTATTTCACTTCACTGACAGAGACTCATTCTTAGGTACCAAAATTATTAGGCAAATGTTAACGATTGCTTGTTAAGGATGTACAAAGTGGGCCCTATTTAATAAAAAAATAAAATAAATACTCATTCTATCCCAGTTTACTTGTTTTCTATTCTATTTTGAGATATCCTAACAAATATCTAAAAAATTAATCTAATTGGAGCACATTTTTAGTTGCCTCTTTAAGAATGACTTTTTTTAAAAAACTAATAAATTGAGATGGATGGAATAAATGAAAATGACATAAAACTAGTTCTTTTAGTTATTTTAATATTTTTTTCTTACTACAAAGTTGACTCTACACGGAAAAATATGACATAAAACTGTAAGAAAAGACAAATTTTTTTTTAAAAAAAGTCAAAAATTGCTGTTAACAAAAACCTCGTTAACACAACCCAAATTATTATTATTATTATTATTTTTTTGATAAGCCAAATTATTATTCTATTCATAAACAAACAGCAAGAAATCTTCAAGTCAATATTCGTATCATACAATTCTCGAAAAATAATAATAAAAATTATTCGTATAATGCGTGGTCCTACATTGATATTCCCTCTTCACCTACATCATTATCCATATATCTTCTTCTATATGTATCCAAAGTCTCGATGAGCTAGCTTGAACTTCAATTCATATCACTCCTGCAAATGCAATAACATATTCATGGCGTTTCGAACCTGGTTATTGGTTTTCTTCCTAGGAGTTGAACTGAGCGCTTTTGTTTTACGATGTGTGGACTCCAAGTATATCAAGTACAATACGACGTCGACTATTGTTCCGGGGAAGCTCAATGTTCACTTAGTACCTCACTCCCACGATGATGTCGGATGGTTGAAGACTATCGATCAGTATTACCTTGGCTCCAACAATACCATTCAAGTACCTTCCTTCCTTATTTCTCTTCTTCCATTGCTCTGCTTCTTTTAATGCTGAAATCACAGTTTTTTACTTTTTTATTATATTTGTAAATTGATTCTTAAGGTCAAGAGATTTCTACCTCAATGGCAATCAAGTTCGAATCTCCTTCCGCTACTTGTTATAACAACTGATAAAAAAAATTGACTCTTTATAAATTTATGCAGTAATAACATTCCTCTGTTCCACTCTTAATGTAACAATTTATGCACTAATTTTTTTTTTTCATTCCTGGTTTACATGGTCAATGTTGATTTGTGCAGGGAGCGTGTGTTCAAGATGTGCTGGATTCTATAGTTCCGGCTTTGTTGGCTGACAAGAATCGCAAGTTCATCTTTGTTGAACAGGCAATGATCAATGCATTTCTTAATTTAATGCTTCTTTTATTTGGTTTCTCATATAACAAAAATTGAAGAAAGAAAAAAAAAAAGGATATGTTGTAATTAAATTTTCTTATTATATATGATTATATGAGACCCCAGGAAAACAAAAACCTGCACGTGAAGCTGCCTAATGTAGCCACTTGGCTTAAATGGTCTGAGTTTCACGTGTTGGGAAATCAGACCAATATATTATGTATGATTATATGAGTTAAGGAATCAAAAGTTGATTTTTTTTTTTTTTTATTATAATGTTTTTCAACTCAAGTTCATTTTTTTATTTTATTTTTTCCTTGATTGTGAAATTTATCATTTATGAGACTGCTTCTTTGTGCGGATATTACAGGCATTTTTCCAACGATGGTGGAGTGAACAGAGCGAGGAGATCCAAAGTATAGTCAAGAAGCTTGTCAGCTCTGGTCAGCTGGAGTTAATGTAATGTGATAAATTAGAATTACTACTTGTATGCTATATTAGGAAATGGTGAATTTAATTCCCTTCATGGGATTTTAACTTTTTATTTATACTAGAGATAGAGTGGAGACAAGGTTAAACTCATCAATATGTTTTGATACCATGATAAATTACCGGTTGTTCTAAAAAGAATGAATATAATCATTAAACCAATATCCTGTCCTAATGAATTTATACAATTTTATTTTCTAGAATCAAAGTCTGTTATATTGGGAAACAGGAAAAAAAGAAATAGAATTACAGTTGTGTATCTTAGAGATTTTGGAGATTCTTTTCTGTTTTGTGACTAAAAAATTTAGTATAGTGTTTTTTTTTTCTTCACATGGATAGTCAATCCTTTTGTGTTGCAGAAATGGAGGTATGTGCATGCATGACGAGGCTACTGTACATTACATTGACATGATTGACCAAACAACTCTTGGGCACCGATTTATCAAAGAAGAATTCAATGTAACTCCAAGAATTGGTTGGCAAATTGATCCATTTGGACATTCTGCAGTGCAGGCTTACTTGTTAGGGGCAGAGGTATGGCTTCTCTTGTACTTGCTATGCGTGAAAGTTTTTAACTGATTTGATAGGTTATAATTTGAACCTTAGACTAGAAGTTGATTGGACAACAGAAGTCCCTCACTCTCCCACATTCATTTGCAACCAACTTATTGTGGGGAGGCCTTTTTGTTGATGCAGCTTGGCTTTGACTCTCTTTTCTTTGCGCGTATTGACTACCAAGACAGAGCAAAAAGGAAAAATGAGAAAAGTCTTGAGGTTATCTGGCGGGGCTCTAAGAGTCTTGGTTCATCTGCACAAGTGAGTCTTGTCAGTTTTTGCTTTGTTTTGTTTTGTTTTGTTTTTTTTTTTTTTTGCTTCAAAGTTCAAACTATGTTCTGGAGCTGAATAGAAAGGGACCTTAACTCATTGTGTTTTCAACTTTCTGAAGATTTTTACTGGTGCATTTCCGAAGCATTATGATCCTCCCAGTAATTTCTACTTTGAAGTGAATGATGATTCCACTGATTCGCCTATTGTTCAAGTGAGTCCTTGGTCAGGGGTCGCTGACAGGCTGTAGATCATTGTTTGTGTGCTAACTGTATCTATTTTGTACACTTAACTTGCAGGATGACATCAATTTGTTTGACTATAATGTCCCTCAGCGCATCAACGAGTTTGTAGCTGCTGCAGTATCACAAGTAAGATGGATGGTGTTATATTGTGCCCTGTGCTTTTGGGTGCTGTTTTTACTATATTTGTATTTAAGACAAAACTTTTCTACATAGTCTTTTTTTGATATAAACAAAGGTGCATAACAATGCCATCGGTTTCTAGACGTTCTCTAACTTTTTGTTATTATTTGCAATAGATACGCTTATATGCAACCTAAGTTAACATATAAAATCTAAGGTGTTGGCGTGTGTGTGTTGAAATTTGAATTTGAAGGAGGATCACATTTTGTGAGATTTTGAATTATTTTCCTTTGCTTAAGAAATAGTTCAAATCTGTTGTGGCTTATAGAAAATACTTATTTTGAGTTTTTCAGGCTAACGTTACTCGCACAAATCATATCATGTGGACCATGGGAACAGATTTCAAGTACCAATATGCACATACATGGTTCCGGCAAATGGACAAGTTTCTTCATTATGTCAATCAAGTTAGCCCTCTACAGGAATCATTACAAATGCTTTATTAAACTTGTACATAAATTTAATAATTTTGTTCTCATAGTGCTTATTCTGTTCTTTTAATTTGTCTGTCCTAGTGCAGTTTATATTAAAGTTTTAAATTGCCTAGACAATTGGAAAGGGAAAAAGAAAAACAAATTTTGGTCCCAAGAACTCCTTCACAGTCTATTGTTCCCTAGAGATGGGCCTCCCATTACAAAATCAGTATGATCCTGTCATTAAGTTCCACCACGAAATATGTATGAGCATACTATGTCCTAGGGACAGATAGAGGATTAAAATGTTACATGTTGCTGGTTTTAACAATCTTGGTAGCTGATGTCCTACTTCATGTCTATGTCATTCAGAGACACAGCCGATTTTCCTCATGCATTTTCTTATTCAGTTTGAAGTCAATTATCCTTGATTTTATGATGAGATATTTTGGTTTTACATATTAATGAAGTAATGGTATCGATGCTTGTAGGATGGGCGTGTTAATGCTCTCTACTCAACCCCATCAATATATACTGATGCAAAATATGCAACAAAAAAGTCCTGGCCGATCAAGACTGATGACTTCTTTCCGTGAGTTCAAACTTTTGAAACTAAAAATTACTTACAGGCAACTATTTCTATCAGCTTACCCATATTTATAAGTTGGTAAATGAAATTTATCAGATACGCAGACCATGTACATGCTTACTGGACTGGATATTTTACTAGTAGGCCTGCCCTCAAAGGCTATGTTAGAATGATGAGTGCCTACTATTTGGTAAATTTTTGTGGCTATATTAGTTTATGCCAGTAAGAATTATTTTGGCTCAAACAAGGGTTTTCCCCTCCTTATGGTCTGCTTTGATCTAAAAACAGGCAGCAAGGCAATTGGAATTTTTTAAGGGGAGGAATAAATTGGGGTCCAATACAGACTCTTTGGCTGATGCTTTAGCAGTTGCTCAACATCATGATGCAGTTAGTGGTACGGAGAAGCAGCATGTGGCGGATGATTATGCAAAACGAATTTCAATAGGTTACAAGGAGGTAAGGCTTGATCTGTCAATGCTTCTTGTAGTTGTGTTGCTTATGCTTTGCTTGAAATATCCAAAATATCATGTCTTGCAGGCAGAGGATGTGGTTGCAGCATCACTTGCTGTCGTTGCAAATTTGACATCAAAAACTGGTTGGAGTCCGCAGAATAAGTTTCAACAGGCAAATAATAATAACTCTTTTTTCCATACTAGTTGGTAGAGTTTACTTTGTATCCAGATGATCCTGCTAACATTAAACATTTTGGTTTGTTATCATCACATAATTATTTGTATTGGCTCAAGTTGTTAAAACATTGGAGTGATGATTCAAATAATTGTGTACTTCAACCCTTTATCCTAAGTATGCTGATTTTATCATTATTTGATTCCCTATTCATGTCCCCTTTTTATTTCAGTGTCCACTTCTGAATATAAGTTATTGTCCTCCATCAGAAGTTGATCTGTCAAATGGGAAAAACTTGGTGAGAAGAATTCTTTAATGACATTTTATAGTTGGAGTGTTTATGCAATCATCAGGAAAATAAGAATTCCTTTCCATTTAAGACTAATTACTTCCTGATTTATTAACTTTTCTAGGTGATTGTCGTCTACAATCCTCTTGGATGGAGAAGAGAGGAAGTTGTAAGGATTCCTGTGAGTATTTTTCTTTTATCTGTTACATTTTGTGAATTTGTAATCATTCTCCATATCAAACAAGGGGTCATTTCCTATTGCCTTCGAGGCCTCAAAGATCCCCAGCTTCCTGCTTTTTTTACTCCCCCCCAAGATGAACAATGTGCAATCTATGAGCCACATAAGTATGTTTTTATGCACGAGTGCATGTACTTGATGTGTATGGTTTTATTTGCCACTTTTGTATGTTTCAGTGCTTGCATGAATGTGTTTTAGCACGAGCCTTTAAAATGCATGTATGCATCAATTAATTGAAAATATGTTATCCACTAATCATCGATATTGAAATTGCCAATGTATTACCAAAAATCAGGATCTATTTACATAAAATGTGATGAAACTTTTAGGTACAAAAAAATGATTATATTGATTTACAAAAAAGGGCAAAAGGGAGTCTGACAATGATAGGTGTGTGCTTAGTTATGACTTATGAATTTATGTACTAACTGACCTTCTTACCTAATAGCCTAAGTTTTTGGATTGCAATGCTTGGTTATAGAGGTGAATGGGAACATTGTCCTAAACAGAATCATTTGGCATAATAGGATACAAGCAGGCAGCCCAAATTAGTTGGCATTAGGGCTTGATATTTAGTTAAATTGTTCTCTTTCCAGTAGTGAACCATCATATTTTATTGAAATATGGCACTGTAAAGCATGTCTATTAATATATTTTTGGGTGAAACATGACCACTCTTTGATTCTTCATGTATCTCCTCACATTATCCAACTTGCTACAGGTTATCAATGAAAATGTGGCTGTTTGGGATTCTAGTGGAAAAGAAATTGAATCACAGCTCCTACCTCTACTTGATGTCTCTGTGGAAGTAAGGAAGTACCATGTTAAGGCGTATCTGGGTAAATCTCCAAAAACAACGCCTAGTTATTGGCTCGCATTTTCAGCAACCGTACCGCCTCTTGGTTTCAGCACTTACATCGTCTCAAGTTCCAAACGGGCAGGTCAACCATTTGATTCTCCATCTAAAATTAGTCATGCAACATTGAGAAGCCTAGAGTCACATTACCATTGATGCAGATTTATGTTCTTTTCTCCCACTTGATTTTTGCAGATGCTGCTTCTGTGAGACAAGATTACGAGTCAGAAAGCAGAAAAGATGGTACAATACAAGTAGGGCCAGGAAAATTGAAACTTATTTATTCTGGAAATCAAGGAAATCTTGCACAATATATTAACAGCAAAAGTTTGGTATGTTATTTGGCACCTCTCTCTTTAATGAAGTGTTAGAATTGCTTATCCTTTTGTAAATTTCATCTTCCCAATAGTTACTTAAATTCTACATTTTTTTTCCTAGCTGGTCCTTTCTTTTTTATAAGATTACATTTTATATATTACATCTAATTTGGTATTTTACGATTAAAAGGTCAAAGAATCTGTACAACAATCATATCTCTATTACCGTGGAGATGAGGGAAATCAAACTGTGAATCCTCAGGTAAAACAAAATTTCTATAAAAATCTCTACTTTCATGTTTTCCAAGCCTTAATCAATTATTCTCTTATTGACTTTTTATTGATTTAAGTTATATATAGTAAATTTTTAAAAGAAACGGTTTAATTTGGTGAAGGCCTCTGGTGCATACATCTTTCGGCCAAATGGTACATATCCCATCAAATCTGATAACAAGGTAACTGATCTTCTTTGAAAATACGTAATTTGAGCAAATTTGTTACATGGAATCAGAAATTATGGTGTTTTGAAATTTCAGGCTCCTTTTACTGTTTTCCGGGGACCTTTATTGGATGAAGTACATCAGAGGATCAACTCATGGATATATCAGGTGGTTTATCCTAAGACACAAATAATAAAACTTGTTAATGTTTCATTGTTTCCTTCATCTATTGCTACATCAAAATAATATACTTGGAAAAACTGTTTTAAGGAATAAAAAAGGTAGTACAACCTTGAAAGAAAATTAATTCTAAATTTATGTTCTGTCTAAATGTAAACCAAAAGAGGAAGCTAAATTTGTTTAAGAAAACGGAAGATAGTATGAGTATTATTTGATATGCTTAAATCAGTTGTATTATTTATTTATTTATTTTGTAAATTAGTTGCATTTTTATTTCAGGCCCCAGTATCTCATTAGGTTAATTAGTAGTATTTTTATTTAAAGACTTGGGTATTTGTATAATTCAATAATTTGGTTTTCCTAAGAATTAGAATTAGAGTTTCTATATGTCAGCTAGGATTAGGGTTTAGTATCCTAAATCAGCAAAGTAATGTACTCCTATTGAGGGTATTATTTTGATGAATAAAAATTTGATTGAAATTGTCTCCATTGTTTGGTGCTGACTCCAATCAACCCTAAGTGATGACTCCTATAGGTTTTCTTCTTCTTAGTGCTGACTCCAAGCAAACCTAGATGTTGAGTCATAAGTTCTCTATCTTGATTCTCTTGTTGCATCTAATGCCCCAAGGGTGGGGGATGAAGAGATTCAAACTAGTAATTTTTGTTTCACGAGGAATCGCCTCTAACTAAATGTGATATCCCTTGGGATTAAAGTCATCAAAAATACTGTTAATAATATTGGTAATCAATCCAAAATTCTCTTTCCATCCCCCATCCCTCCCAATTTATCAGTTCCAGTTTTTCCTTTTTGTTTGCCAGGACTTAATAACATGGTACTTTAAATTTGAAATGATGTCCAAGCTAATAAGATCTTATGATTATTTATATTCTCACCATTGAATATAATTCTTATAATATATACAATACAAATGTTGAATAAAAGATATGTAGAATTTTTCACCATTGATCTCATCAGTAATTAATGGTTGCACAATGTATAGATCACCAGAGTATACAAGGAAAAAGAGCATGTGGAAGTTGAGTTCCTGGTAAGTTATTGCTTTTATCCCTAAGTGAACAAGTTTTTTATATTACCAATGAAAAATAAAAATTTTCATGCTGAAGCAGCTTAGTAAAAGAGTAATCTTGTTTTCAGGTTGGGCCTATACCTTTTGGTGATAAAATTGGCAAGGAGGTTGTAACTCAGATTACAACAACACTGAAAAACAACAAGACGTTCTATACTGATTCTAGTGGGCGCGATTTTATTGAAAGGGTATGTTCATGCTTGCAAAAGTATATTTTTCTTTTATGACGTCAAAATCATCATGTAGTGTGTGCTTAACGTAGATATTGACCATGGCTAGATGTTTTTTCAATAGCATTATTTAATGTCTTGCCGTTGCAAGAAACATATAGGTCTAATGTGCAGTTGTATGCTGTTTTTTGAGCTGTTTTGCAGATTCGAGATTATAGAAAAGATTGGGACCTGGAAGTAAATGAACCTATTGCAGGAAATTATTACCCAGTAAGTTTGCTTTGTCAATTGTCATTTTAGAATTGGTGTTGGGATTGAGATTGAGAGAGAGAATATTGAGAAATAGGGAGTGGAAATAGAATTAACAAGGTCCACAACGAAAAACCCTTGGTGGCTACAATTTAACTATATTGAATTGTTGTGCTACAATGATCCTATTGTGGTATATATATATAGAGAGAGAGAGAGATAGAGAGAGAGAGACTACCCTCGGCTAGCTACATGGTAATCCTTATGATGTGCAGTACAAAGGTACATTGAATCTAGACTGTTATCTCTAATAGTCATAACTGGAGCCAATAGATTTTATTGTCTCAAAGTTTGACCATTCTATTTAATTATAAACTATTACTATATCTCTTTCACGGCTGGTACTTTGATAGCTGGAAAAGGGGATGTGGAAGATGCTTGTGTGATTTCAGAACAGAAATTACAATAACATATACCAAGCTGTGATAATTTGATCGGTATGTTGACAGTGGTTATTTTGTGGCTTTGTTACAATTCCATCTCTGTATTACCTTCCATCACCTAGAAGACTTTTCTTATCTATTTTGAAGTTACAGACACACTTGAATGGGGAACCCACGACCTCACACTCAATCAAGTTCTTTAAGAGGGGAGGAAGTGCCATTTGTTCTTTATTATTATTATTATTATTCAATAAGTAAAATTTGATACCAGTGATTTTCCTGCATTGCATAGACAGGCACTAATTGCAAAAGATAGTGCTGTGTGGAACCTTGTGTTAGTCCAATGCTTTGTTAGGCCCAAGTAAAAGAGCCACTCAAACCAGAGTTAATCATATAGCTTTCTTGTTTGCTTTTGCATTTTGCTTAACACTTATTCTTACATTGTACAGCTAACCCAATTTTGCGACTGCAATCTATAATCATCTAACCATCATTCTGAAATTCAAAATACATAAAAGTTTCAGCCAATTTAGGCATCAAATCACATATTCCACCTTATTTGCCTTTCAGATTAATCTTGGAATTTACCTTAAAGACAACAGCAATGAGCTCTCAGTCTTAGTGGATCGATCTGTGGGGGGATCCAGCATCAGGGATGGGCAACTAGAAATGATGCTTCACAGGTCTCTTCTTCCCTTTTCCTTCGCTTTTGCTTCTTCTTCATTATCATCAATTTTTTGTCTATTTGTGATGCTTACCATGATAATTATTGCCAACTTATATAAAAAGAATTCCAGAATAACTAATATAAGATTTTTCCTTATGTCTAGGAGGTTGATTCGAGATGATTCAAGAGGTGTTGGAGAGGCACTAAATGAGACAGTTTGCATTTCTAAGAAATGTAGAGGACTAACTGTAAGAGCAAACTAACTGACCCTAAGGTCTTTTAAGTTTCTGAAACACAATGTGTTCACAAGTGGTTTGCTTAATAACATACTTTTTCAGATCGTAGGAAAGTATTATCTTAGAATTGATCCTTTAGGAGAGGGCGCAAGATGGCGTCGATCATTTGGTCAGGAGATATACTCTCCACTTCTTGTAGCCTTCACTGAGCAGGTGGGAGAACAAAAAAATGAACTTGAAGCATAGTTCGCCATCTGGTAGATCTGTAACTCACAAAAAATGATACATTTTTGCAGGATAGACATTATTGGACAAAGTTACATGTGCCAACCTTTCATGGGATGGACCCCTCATACAATTTGCCTGAAAATGTTGCAATAATAACCCTCCAGGTTTATATCTTTCATCCTTGTTAATTAACTACTGCTTATTTGATCCTTTTGTCCTGAGTTGTTGGAGAAGAGATAGGAATGTGAAGAACACCAACTGTTGAGAAAATGTATCTACTACCTTAATGGAGTGAAACTCAACACTCTAATTGAAATTGTTATCACAAATAGTTTGATCTTTTACTTGTTATGGTTATTCTCTTTCCAAGTTAATTTTTGTTCCTTTTGTTGAACTCTGCAGGAACTGGAAGATGGAAAAGCTCTTCTTCGTTTGGCACACCTATACGAGGTTTCTGGTTTCTTTCTTTTGCTTGCTTGTTTAGTATCATCCACTTGGACTTTTCCTACTTTAAAATGATAATCAAGGCCTTGTCTCTTAGGTAAGCTCAATTAGAAATTCTGATTTTGTTTTATTTGTTACAAATGCAAGGTTGGGGAAGACAAGGATCTTTCAGTTATGGCAAGTGTAGAACTGAAAAAAGTTTTCCCAAACAAGAAGGTAAAAGCAACAGTTGCTTGCATGACATTGTTATTGTTGAGTGTTCAATTATATTTTATTTAAGGGTCCTTTTTTTGCATGATTTTTTTCAGATAAAAAAGATAACAGAAACGAGTTTATCTGCTAACCAAGAAAGAACAGAAATGGAAAGGAAGAGACTAGTATGGAAAGTAGAAGGGTCTTCTGAAGAAGAAGAACCCAAGGTGTTGAGGGGAGGACCTATTGATCCAGCAAACTTTGTGGTGAAACTGGCTCCAATGGAAATCCGCACCTTTGTCATTGACTTCAGGTACTAATGAAAGGTGGCGCAGTGAGAGCGAGAAGGTGAGATCGTGAGAGAGTGAAAGCTGACAATGACAAAATAAGAGTTTAGGACCGTACTGAACTGGACTGGACCGGAACCAGTTTTTTATTTTTATTTACGCGTCGTGCGTGATAATTATTTTTATGATATTTTTATTAATTTTTTTTTACAATTTAAACTAATCTAATTATGAGTATAAAAAAAAAAAAAAAAAACCTAAAGCTTGAAAGGCTTCAACGTTTTGTTTTGTTTTGTTTTGTTTGTAAAGTTGAACTGAAAAAGTTTTGGGTTGGGCTTGATAGTGGAACTAAATAAATAAGAGGTAGGCTGGATTAATTATACAGATTTATTATAGGGTAATAGTGAAAGTAAATAAATAAGTAGTGGGTTGGATTTATTATAGGGTGATAGTGGAAGTAAATAAATAAGTAGTGGGCTGCATTTATCTGGCTGAAAATTGTAAAAAACATTTAAAAATTGTAAGACAAATTATATTTTAAAAAAGAAAAGAAAAAAAAGAATGACGTGGCAGTTGATGTGGCGCGACGTGAGAGCAGCAGCATTAAACGTTACGCTTCAGCTTTTAGTAATATATAGATTCTAAAGTCTAAACCCTAAAAATAATTATGGAATGTAATTTTTTTTTCCAGATTTATTGAGTGCACTTACTCTCATTTCTTTCATCATTTTTATTTTTTATTTTTTATTTCTGTGTTGGTTGCCCAGAAATTATAAGAAAACTCTAGTCACTGACTCATGCGATACATGATAATATATAATTATTTTGAGATGTGGTATAATATATAATTGTTGAGGACCAAAATTTCACAAGAAAGCCCATTCCATAAAAAGTAATGAAAGACCATGGGTCTCAATAAAAGAATGCCTAATTCATGAAATTAAGAAGGACCATGAAGGCCCAAAGTCCCAAAAAGAAGGGAAAAAAGAAAAGAAATAATAATAATAATAAAGGAAAAAGAAGAGGATCTCGGTCAGGTCAAAGGACATGCAGCAAGGATCCCGGTAAGAGGATATGTAGCAAGAAGAGCATCAAGGCCTTAAGATCTTGATGTGTCTTTTCGAAGCATTAAGAAGAGGACCTTGGCTAACACATGAGAAAACTAAGATGTATGCAAAAAGCTATTAAAAATCCAGCAAAAAACTAGGTATTATCTTTGTAACCCATGGTCCAAGTCCGTGGGATCCCGAGTGGATAGTAAGAGAGAAATGGTTTGGTTGGTAGGGGAGTGATTTTTGGTAAAAGGAGGATCCTGAGGGTTTCCCTTGGTTCATATATTTGCTTGGAATGCATGAACTAATGAAAAAACTCAGTTCCCCCATGTACATGACACCTCCCCACAATTTCCTCTCAATTGTCATTTTCAACTAAAACTGTCATAAAGTATATTGAGCAGCCCATCCACTCTTTTGACTTTCCAAGAAGGAATCTTTCATTTATAGCTAAAGTCAAATGCCCCTTTTGAGTTATAATTGCCTAAATAAGCTAAATCTCTGCCCAATGCACATTTTCAGGTTCCAGAGGACATGGTTTTACCCAGCAGACCTGGGATGTCCTCGCCTGGGGTACCAAACCATGTCCACTATAAAAGGAACACTAAGGCGTAGCAAAAAAGGGGAGGGGAGAAAAATGGGGATTCAGGGGAAGAGTTCAGAGATTCAAAACATATGTTCTTAGAGCTTTAAAAGCCCAGCAAAGGAAGGTAAAGAAAAAAGGGGACAAAACAATAGAGAGCCAAGGAGTGGGAATTCGTCCCATATCCTTGAGATTATTCAAAATATCACTTAACCTCCAAAGAAACATATGCCAAAACATGCACACATCAGATATCACTCTCTCCCACAAAATCCTTCTCACCTAACTATCTTGGAAGGCAATGTCCAAGCAAAGCCACTTGGACTTGAGTTCCAAATCCCACAAGTCTTGTGCAAAAGCACTAAGTTTGTGAGAATTGGGGCCAGGATCCTCGTGACCGATTCATTCTCATGGAGTTTATTTACATATATATGTATATGTATTAAAATGTATATCCCAATCTAAGAAACTAACAATTATTTGAAGATATGTGTATTGTATAGTGTGTTCTTATGTAGGACCTATAGAGGTAAAGGGAAATGACAAAACTCCATTGCATAATAAGCATGGAGAAAGATCGTATAGTTCAGAGATTCAGCATTCTGGGATTACAGGCCTAGTACGTCTGGGCTACCATAACAGTACGTCCGGGATACCACGACAGTATGCCCAGGATACCAAGTGAAGGAACTTTTTTAAATGTTTACATAATAAAAGATAAGCCTTAAATATTCTATTTCAATCTCTTTCTCATTGTGAATATTATGAATAATTATTTTACTTGTTTCGTAGGAGTAAAGGGTCATTTTATGACACTAAAACACTTATAATGATATTTTATTGCTTAGGAGGAATCACATTTTTGCCTTGAGGAGTTTTATGTGACTTGCGCACAACTTGGTCTGTAATCAGTCCCATTTAGTTGCGGTGAACTAAGTCTAGTCCACCAAACAACAAGTAAAGGGCCTAGGATCATTGTTTCTACTTGGGCCTGGGCACTATCCAAAAAAGGACCCTCACAATACTTTTATTGTAGATTATTTGATCTCTCTATGGTCAATATTCTTCTATATATATATTTTTTATACAAGATGGAATTCTACTCTATCCTAATTTAAGTGTATATGTATGTGAAACTCCCTCCTGGAGACCTGAACCCCGACCCTTACCCTTCCACACCCCATAAGCACTTATACTTATAGAGTGACCATTGCACCAAGGACATGTGATGGTAATATTCTTCTCATTAACTATTGTTATTATGTATTATATTTTTCTAATTTTTTTTGGTAGAGCTAAAATTTTTAATTTTAAAATTTATTATGAAAATTTTTCATTTTCTTAAAGAGATTATCATGATAATCAAAGTTTATTACATAATTATAATTAATATTACTCAAATAATTGATATGCACATTCAAATACATAGTCATGTAGATTGTGTTTTGATATGAACTCAAATTCCCACTTTCAAACTAACGAATGATTAACTAAAAAAAAATCAAACAAAAACTATAAGAGGAAGAGAGAGAGGACTTGTGATGGGAAACTCCAAAAAGACAACACCAAAACTAATCACTCCAAAGTACAGATATTAAAAATATAAAAATTCATCAACCTAAAGTAGAGTTGCAAAAAAGAATTAAAAATCTAGAGAAAGAGATAGAAGAATCACATTTCTTTTAAAGAGAGAATAGCAAATTTATAGAATAAAATATAATAAGAAGAATATTCAAGATAAAAAGTATAGTTGTAAACACTGAGAATTTTCTAAATCATACTATGTAATAGAATAACATTATATTATTATCTACTATATTTATAATCGAATGGGATCACATTTAACGATCAAAGAAAAAAACGATAATAGGTTTATTGATTTTAGTTTATACTCACCAAAAAACCATATTCCTCCATTGTATTTGTAACACCTCATAATTTTGATACCAATTAAATTATTATACGTTAATTATAAAGGAGGCCTACAATTAAATGGATTAAATTGATTTGGGCCTAAGATATTAAAAAAAAAAAGAGGATAAATACTATGGAATATGAAGCCCAAGTGAGGTGGCATAAGCAAACATATGGGCCTTGAAAATCCTAGACTATTTCCTCTTAAGTTACATATGTATTTACTGATGGTGCCTCCTTTTGCTTCAGCCGACTATTGAACCTTGCATTTCTTTACTGTGGCGTTGAGTTGGAGTTGGAGTCTTCAGGTATGATTTTCTCATGCTCTAGATTTAAGAAGTTTGAATAGTTAATAGCTAGCAATTGTTATGAACCTAGACTATGATTATACTAATAGAAAAAGGGCTCCTAGAATTGTTATTATATTTGATTAAGAATGGCAATATGACATATAGGAAGACTTTGAGTTGAACCAAATAGAGTAATAGGCTTGGACTTTGTCACCATGTTAAAGAGAAAAGAGTGTTTGTGGTTAATATGCTTTCACACATAGCCTCAATTGTTGACCGGTTAATATGCATTCACACTAAGCCTCAATTGTTGACCGGTTAATATGCATTCACACTAGTCCAGCCGTGTACTAGATTTTGGGTCTTTGGGTTAATAATTACAATATTATAATAGAAATTGTTTATATAGCCGTTTGGTCCAGGCTTTGAAATTTGATTATGTATGAATAGTATGTGTAGTCATATGGACCTCTATTGGCCCTAAGATTGATTTGACAGAACTATATTGTTGCACTAGCTATCTTTTAGCTATATTGAAGTTTCATGAATATCTATGATTACGTTAATAAAAAAATCTGATTAGGCAGCAATATTTATAAGTCCAGAAATTTGATCAAAACTGAAAGTAAATTGGATAGTTAGGTGAATAAAGGGAGAATTTTGGATATATCAATATTGTCTAGGGTAAAACCGTTTAAGTGTGAAAATAGATTTTTAAGTGGGGAATTGTGTATTGATGAACATATTTTTGGTGTTGTTAGGTTCTAATTCTACTGGATTGTTGTAATTCAAGGGAGGTTGATTTCTTTTATTTTTGCAACTAAGAGGTAAGTGGTGGTTACTAATTTTGGGGGTTTTCCCAAAAATAGTGTTGATTATCAAACTATTTCTCATATCAAGAAATATGTTGATATTCTATATATAAATTGATATTTGATAAATGTTTGATGTGCACATTGACTATTCGTTTTATGAAGAATTTGTGGGACAACCTAAATTTATTTAAAATTGTATGTGTGAATATGTCTTTATATTTTGGGAATTATGAATGGATTATTTTGTGAGCATATTGAATATGTTTTGAAAACCTATGGCAAGTTGTGATTAGAAGCTCAGTATGGTATTTAGTCCTTAGTAAGGGACAATCATACTGCAGCTAGTCCTTAGAAAGGGATAGTCTCAGAAAAGGGGACAATGCACTTTTAATAGCTCCTTAGCAAGGGAGTATACTATTGAGGATCCAAAAAGGGAGCTCCTTAGCAAGAGAGTACACCTTTAGGTTTCAAAGGAGCCTTCCTTAAGAAAAAAGGATGGAAAGGAGGTTCTTGTCCTAAAAGGGGACAACACAACTCTGTCAACGGGGCGTAAACGTTGACCATGAGAAAAGCCTAGGAAATTGTTTATATGATGGTATATATATTATGATGGCTCACAATATAAAGATATTATTTTTTTTTTATGTGAAATATTTGATGACAAAATATTGATGAGTTACAAGTTATTAATTTGTTGAAAGAATTATTTATTTGAAAGGTTTGTTCCCACACCCCAATGTTAGTGAATTCCACTTATTGAGTTATCTCACCCCCCTTTATTTCCCCTTATAGATACATTAGAGGAATTATTGGAGTAGAGACTCGTGGAAGACAACAGTTATGAATTATTTTGTGGAACTGAGGAGTTTATTATGATTTTTATGGCACTAAACTTTGTACTAGAGAATTATTTTAAGGATGTTTTGTTTTTGGTGGATTAGAGCTCTGACATTTGTGATAAGATTTTAGATTGTTGGTTTCTTTCATTTAATATATATTTTTTATGGATTATTCAGATTAAATAGACTTTTATTGCTTATGATTTTGGGGCGTTACAATATTCATATCTTTATATTAATGTAGTATTCAAGGCCAGGTTGAAGGGCTTAGTTTTCCTCTCGCTTAAAGAACCATACACTGTTTTAAAAACCAGACTGATTGGTTAACTAGTTGAACTAGGAACTGAGCATGGAACTGGTTTGGTAAAAACTAGAAAAATTGGTAAAAACTGATCAAAAACCGGTCCCTTTTTCGATTCTTTGATCGGTTCAGTTTTAAAACCATGGAACCATATGTCATTTTCATCAACTTTGAGAAATAGAGATAATAAAGATAACAATCTATATATATCTAAAAGTTAAAGCGTAGTATTTAGCTGTGAGGCGCCACTGTCTCTCGGGGTTTGTAAGGGAGAGTACGGCTATGAGGGCGGCGACAGAGCTGCCTCTATTGATGGCGAGAGTTGTGCCATTGAAGGTGGGGGCGGTGGAGAAGGAAAGAGGAGGGATGGCGAATGTGGTGATGGGTCTAATTATAGTAGTTGTAGTGAGATTTGGAGGGGCTTTTGGAGAGAATGTTGGTGGGTTTGGGTGGTGGGTGTGGAAGCCAAGTAGGGAGGAGAGTGAAGCTGAAAAGGCCATTGTTTATGGGGTTCTCAAAGTCGGAGACAGAGACACAGTAAGAGTCTGAAATTTTAGTAGTTGATAACTTTATCCTAGATAAGATTGAACTATGGCCTACAGGGCTACTTTCAAAGATTCTCGTCGGTACCACTCTTGTTCTCTCATATTTTTGTCTTTTGCCATTCTTTTTGTTATAATAAAAAAAAAAAAAAAGAGTTTCAACTTATTGCGTCATCTCCTGATAATAATTCTTTAACATTAGACTAAGTCACCAATTGGTTTTTGGTTTAGATGGGAATTGAACATCAAATTTCTTATTCAACTATCAGAGATTTTACCAATCGAACTAATTGGAATCTATTTTGTCGTGTTCTAATTGTTCAAGGAGCCATGCTATTTACAAAAAAAAAAAAAAATGATAATATTTTTCATAATAGTTAAATTAGTAAATTTTTTTAACCAAAAAAAAAAGGGGTAAATTTTTACTTGTTTCATTTGTGTGTCTCTAAATTTTCTCATTTTGAAAACATGGCTTCAATGGATTTAAAGGACGCATCATCAGGGTAGTAAATGAAAAATAGTCTGGCCAAAATATGGGACACAACTTCTCTATATAAAAAGATGTTTGGTTGTTTAAATTCAATTTTCTTATAGTATTAAAGTATGAAAGTGAAATCAATTGTGAAGGAAATTAGTAGACTCTATATATGGATGTGTTAGGTTCTAAGTAATCAGGAACTAATGTATTAGAACTCTATTTTGTAATGTTGGCAAATCATGATCAAAAGAAATGTTAGTCTTGTTTAGACTTGCTCAAAGTATAGGTCTTTTATGTAAAGTTGGAATCGAGTTAACTGCAGAATTGAGTGTGCAATTATGTCTGGCTTGATTGATCGAAAATTAGATTTAATCGATCGAAAGTCGTGCATATTTTTTTTTTGTAGAATTTTCAACTGAACCCTAAGTCCATATGACATGTAGGGTTTTATGTTTTGTCTTAAGTGTAAAAGGAAAACCCTAGTCACGTTTTTGAGGTTGCTCTATTTGCTATGTGTGTGAATCTCTTGTGAGATCTAGAGGTGGTTGCTTTCACACATGCTTAGGATTATTAAGAAGGAGATTTTATTGAGAGCTTGATGATTATTCAGTTGCTGCACTAAAGTGCTTAAAGAAACACAAGCAGGTGTGCTTGTATTTGCTGGAGAATCCAAGAAAGAAGGAGTCCGTAGTCTCGGAGCTTGCACGTGGTCGTGTCAGTAAGTTTCTACTGGTGGGTAGCAATAGGATGTTAGTGGTCTAAGTCGCTATTGTAAAACTTCGATTCTTTCATCGTGGATTCAGGTTTACCTTGGGGATAGCTAAATTAAATCCTCCCCAGGTTTTTACTGGTGTGGTTTCCTGAGTCATTATATCTTTGTGTTATTTATATTCCGCACTTTACATTGATATGATTATATGATTGTGTTAACCTAGATCTAAAATTTGGACTAAGTAATCACTTGGCTAATTTACTAGGTTAATCCAATTGTGTTTTAAGGGATCTAAAAACAAACAGGATGCATAAATATGAGTTAGGTACAGTTTAATTGTAATCAATTGTTAGGAAATTGGTAGATAACTATATGGATCATGGATGCATATATAGGACTTAGGTACAGTTTCTCACTGCGATATTAATTATGTAACAAAAACAGTGTTGTAATTTTTAAATAGAATTAAATTTAATGGCAATCTTATAATTGAATTTAATTGTTGTCGTGGATGATCTGTGGAAGGGTTAAAAAAAAAAAAAAAAGTTAGCCCAAACGCCCCTAAGGTTCTTTAAAATGTGATGAGATGAGGAGAGTCAAGCCCAAAATTCTATTACTTGGTGAGTAGAGGCTAATGGTGTAACACAAGGACAAATCCAAAGGAGCTAGACAACAAAAGGAATGAGAATATGCATAGTACATTAAACCTGAATCGTTTTACACAGAGTAGAAATGAAATCTATCATGCTGCCACGTTCAACAAAATGAAATCGTATGCTGCTACTGTTAAGTTGCTAAGAGAACTTTTCTGAAGCAAGGTTTTTCAAGGAGCAATGAATGGTTTTGTCTTAGATATGATGAAGGCCTTTATAGCAGGTTTAGGGTGTTCCTAAGGATTGGTTTTTGAATAAGAAGTTAAACTTTTGACCTCCATGTTGTTAAACAAGTGGTAAGCTTTAAATTTGTTTTAGCTCTGGTAAATAAATGAGCTGTTTTAGTCATGGCTAAGGACATACATTTACTAAACTTGATTGGTTGTATTTTTTTAGCTAATTTGGTCCATATGGAAGCTGCTTAATGTGGAAGGATTAGTTAGAAAGTAGTCAATGAAATATAATGTTTTTTTGGGGCTAAAAAGGGCTAACTGCGACTTCAACAACATAGACAGTAACTACATGACTCCATTTGGGTGAAAGTGGCTTGCATGCTTGTTCATGGATCCTCCGATTTTGCAAGTGGTCCTTGCCCACTTAGCACCATCGGCCACTTGCAAAATTCATATTCAGGGTCCATGAAAAAGCCCAAACAGAGCCGATTGTACCTTTCAAACCATACTCTCTTAAATTCCCATTGAGGTTGTATGGGCTTGGGCCATGCATAAAAGAATAAAATTTATTGCAAAATGTGTATAATGTGCCCAAATATAATTGAGCCATTCTTTGAGTCTGAGAATCCTTTTTTTTTTTTGGAGAAAAAATGATATCTTATTAAACTTTTCCGCGTATTGCACTTTTTGCTGACTAGTTGTGTCAAAGTTTAGATAAAAGCACTGATAAGAACAAGAAGAAGAAGACAGATGCAAGCATTGATGAGAAGGGTGTTTGAAGGATCAGCTCAGGCAGAGAGGCAGAGCAATGAAACAGGGCATTGGAAGAATTTACATGAGGCTTGCTAAACGACTGAGATGACGGAGTTCTGGTATACGACTTGTAGTTTAGCTTAAGTTGTTGAGCAGATGTATATATGGACACGTGTACTACTAGAATTGGTTGGATAGGTAGTTTAGAATGGATCCGTATAATGTGGAGTTGGTTAGTTTTAGCAGTTGAGTTCTCCTGTGTGAATTGCAGTATATATATACATTGTACAGTTAGTTTTTGGATCGGTTAATACAATTACAGCGTTTTCACTCTTCATTCTTTTCTCTCTAGCTTTTACTCTCTCTTCCCTAGCTCTCTGTTTTTCTTATAAGTTGGCTAATAATAATATGGAGCTGTAAGCTATGATTTAGAAGAAGAGCAAACTTTTCACGGACTACACTGTCAACTAATTGTATGTAACTTTTCATGGACTACAATGACAATGCCCCTCATCATCATGAGACTCAAAACTGTACGAGGCTGCCTGCAATTGCATTTTGCAAGTTTGTAGCCACAAAATGATTATCATCGTTATCAACTCTCAAAATGACTGTTACATCGAGCAGTGAAAAGTGCCAAAAAAAAGGGCTTCCAACTAAGCTTAATCACTGAGAAACTTCAAAAGTCGACGCCACGTCTCCACTCAAAGACTAAAGAGATAATAAGACAAACTTGTTCTTATTGTCATATGTAACTTTCTTCAAATCCCAGCGGCCAGTTCTCTTTAACTTCACCGACAGAGACTCATTGTTAGGTACCAAAATTATTATTCTATTCATAAACAAACAACAATTAATCGACAAATCAATATTCGTATCATACAATTCTCGAAAAATAATAATAAAAATTATTCGTATCATACGTGGTCCTACATTGATATTCCCTCTTCACCTACATCATTATCCATATCTTCTTCTCTATGTATCCAAAGTCTCGATGAGCTAGCTTTGAACTTCATATCACTCCTTCAAATGCAATAACATATTCATGGCGTTTCGAACGTGGTTATTGGTTTTCTTCCTAGGAGTTGAACTGAGCGCTTTTGTTTTACAATGTGTGAACTCCAAGTATATCAAGTACAATACGACGTCGACTATTGTTCCGGGGAAGCTCAATGTTCACTTAGTACCTCACTCCCACGATGATGTCGGATGGTTGAAGACCATTGATCAGTATTACCTTGGCTCAAACAATACCATTCAAGTACCTTCCTTATTTCTCTTCTTCCATTGCTCTGCTTCTTTTAATGCTAAAACCACAGTTTTTTTTTTTTTTTTTGGTTATGTTTGGAAATTGATACTTTAATGTCAAGAGCTTTCAAGCTCAATGGCAATCAAGTTCGAATCTCCTTCCGCTACTTGTTATGACAATTGATAAAAAAATTGATTCTTTATAAATATATGTAGTAATAACATTCCTCTGTTCCACTCTTAATGTTACAATTTATGCACTAATTTTTTTTTTTTCATTCCTGGTTTACATGATCAATGTTGATTTGTGCAGGGAGCGTGTTCAAGATGTGCTGGATTCTATAGTTCCGGCTTTGTTGGCTGACAAGAATCGCAAGTTCATCTTTGCTGAACAGGCAATCAATGCATTACTTAGTTTAATGCTTCTTTTAATTGGTTTCTCATATAACAAAAATTGAAGAAAGAAAAAAAAAAAGAAAGGATATATGGTAATTAAAATTTTCTTCTTAATAGAATTTTTTTGTTCTATGGGACCCCAGGAAAACAAAAATCTACACGTGAAGCTGCCTAATGTAGCCACTTGGCTTAAATGGTCTGAGTTTTTCACGTGTTGGGAAATCAGACCAGTATATTATATATGATTATACGACTTAAGGAATCAAAAGTTGATTTCTTTCTCTCTTTTTTTTAAAATGTTTTTCAACTCAAGTTCATTTTTTTTTTTAATTTTCCTTGATTGTGAAATTTATGAGACTTCTTCTTTGTGCGGATATTACAGGCATTTTTCCAACGATGGTGGAGTGAACAGAGAGAGGAGATCCAAAGTATAGTCAAGAAGCTTGTCAGCTCTGGTCAGCTGGAGTTAATGTAATGTGATAAATTAGAATTACCCCTTGTATGCTATATTAGGAAATGGTGAATTTAATTAATATTCTAACACTTCCCTCATGGGATTTTAACTTTTTACTTATACAAGAGGTAGGGTGGAGACAAGATTAAACTCATGAACATATGTATTGATACCACGATAAATTAATGGTTGTTCTAAAAAGAATGAATATAATTGTTAAACCAATATTCTGTCCTAATGAATTTATACTATTTTATCTTCTAGAATCAAAGTCTGTTATATAGGGAAATAGGAAAAAAGAAATAGAATTACAGCTGTGTATCTTAGAGATTTTGGAGATTCTATTCTGTTTTGTGACTACAAAATTTACTTTAGTGTGTGTGTGTGTGTTTTTTTTTACATGGATAGTCAATCCTTCTTTTTTGTGTTGCAGAAATGGAGGTATGTGCATGCATGACGAGGCTACTGTACATTACATTGACATGATTGACCAAACAACTCTTGGGCACCGATTTATCAAAGAAGAATTCAATGTAACTCCAAGAATTGGTTGGCAAATTTATCCATTTGGACATACTGCAGTGCAGGCTTACATGTTAGGGGCAGAAGTATGGCTTCTCTTGTACTTGCTATGCGTGAATGTTTTTAACTGATTTGATAGGTTATAATTTGAACCTTAGACTAGAAGTTGATTGAAAAACAAAAGTCCCTCACTCTCCCACATTCATTTGCAACCAACTTATTGTGGGGAGGCCTTTTTGTTCATACAGCTTGGCTTTGACTCTCTTTTCTTTGCGCGTATTGACTATCAAGACAGAGCTAAAAGGAAAAATGAGAAAAGTCCTGAGGTTATCTGGCGGGCTCTAAGAGTCTTGGTTCATCTGCAGGCACAAGTGAGTCTTGTCTGTTTTTGTTTTTGTTTTTTGCTTCGAAGTTCAAACTATGTTCTGGAGCTGAATAGAAAGGGACCTTAACTCATTGTGTTTTCAACTTTCTGTAGATTTTTACTGGTGCATTTCCGGAGCCTCCCAGTAATTTCTACTTTGAAGTGAATGATGATTCCCATGATTCACCTATTGTTCAAGTGAGTCCTTAGCCAGGAGTTGCTGACAGGCTGTAGATCATTGTTTCTGTGCTAACTGTATTTATTTTGTGCATTTGACTTGCAGGATGACATCAATTTGTTTGACTATTATGTCCCTCAGCGCATCAACGAGTTTGTTGCTGCAGCAGTATCACAAGTAAGATGGATGGTGCTATATTGTGCCTTGTGCTTTTGGGGGCTGTTTTTACTATACTTGTATTTAATACAAACCTCTTCTACATATTGTCTTTTTACGATATAAAAGAAGTTGCATAACGATGCCATCGGTTTCTAGACATTCTCTAACTTTTTATTATTATTTGCAATAGATACTCATATATGCAACCTAAGTTAACATATCAAATTTAAGGTGTTGGTGTGAGTGTGTGTGTGTGTTGAAATTTGAATTTGAAGGAAGATCACATTTTGTAAGATTTTGAATTATTTTCCTTTGTGCAAGAAAGAGTTCAAAGCTGTTGTGACTTGTAGAAAATACTTCTTTTGAGTTTTTCAGGCTAATATTACTCGCACAAATCATATCATGTGGACCATGGGAACAGATTTCAAGTACCAAAATGCACATGCATGGTTCCGGCAAATGGACAAGTTTCTTCATTATGTCAATCAAGTTAGTCCTCTTCAGGCCTGAGCTTTAACATCCTCATTTGATGTAAAGGCATAAGGAATCAATTTTCCATCAAGAACCCCATCATATAATAGGCTGACCCCTATCTTCTTAACAATGAATCCAGCCCCAAAATCTATGATAATGTCTACTTTATCACCGCCCTCCAAATTGAACTCACCTTTAGAAACATTGCCCAGCCACAAGTGATCTTCGGGGGAGATTACAACATTAGCTGTTATTTGCCTAGAGGTCTGACTAATATTCTTGGTATGATTGACAACTGAAATGCTAAGAAGATTTTGACATTCTATATTGTCATTGCTTGCACATGGTGAATAAATAGTGCATACCACAAACCCTGCCACATTAAGGCCAATAATAGGCACTTCAAAACGCACTGAGGACCTTTCATTCTTATACATGAAGCAATCAGGAATATCATCACCAGGGAGGAATATGCTAAACATGTTACCAACTCCACTTATAATGCATTCCTGTTCCATGAAGAGCATGACTTATAAAAAAATATACTTTAAAAAAGAAAAAGAAAAAGAAAAAGAAAGATATTCATTCATAAAAATCAAGGGGGATTTTTTTTGGGGGGCGGGGGTGGGTATTGAGAGAGAGAGGAAACCTGTAGGATGCTTTGCTTGAAAGAACTTATCATATTGTTGCACCCTTCCATGTGAAGGATTCCAAAGTACTTCAACATTTTATCCAAACCTGGAATCTCAACTAATTTGTGGCAATTAGTAAGGAACAAAGTTTCCATGCTTGAGATCTTCGATACATTTGGCATTCTTTCCAAAGCTGTGCAGTTTCTTGCATGCAGACTATTCAAACTTGTAGGTAAATCTGGTATTGAATGAAGTTCTCTACAATAATCCAAATTGAGCCTACGAAGCTTTGAAAGACCACTGAGGCTTGATGGTAGGGCATGGAACCTATTGCTTTGTAGATCTAAAGATTGAAGAGCACATAAACTCCCAAGACCTTTCGGAATTGTGTCATCTGATAGATCGCAGTCACTGAGACATAATTCTTTTAGCGAGGACAAGCCTTGTACTGAATCCAGCAATATATTGACAGACTTGGGAATTTTACTTTGTGATATCCAAGACCTAAAGTTTGAAGACAATGACTTAGGTTGTGATCTTTTGCACCCACTTAGATAGAAATATTTGAGGTTCTTCAGTCGGTTTATGGTAGATGGAACTGTTCTTATGGCAGTGTTGTCTATCCGAAGAGTAGTCAAGCATTCCATCTCCCCCAAGTCATCAGCCAAATTGTCAATTTTAGAACAACCAGAAAGAATGAGAGTTTCAAGAGATTTCAACTTATAGAAACTCCTCGACAGACTTCTAAGGTTTTTGCAACCTTTCAAATTTACCAAAACAAGATAATGAAGATCTCCAATAGATTGGTGAAGCTCAAACAAACTGGTACAATCTTTGAGTATTAATTTTTCAAGATTGGGGAGTCTTGAAAAGTCAGGGGTCCGGGTTAGATAGTGTGAATGACTAAGATTTAGGACTCCCAGCTTTTTGAGCAACTGGTAAAGAGAGAAAATAAGTAAAGCACAATATTAGCACGTAGAAGATCAACAATATGGCTTGATGGTTAAGGTTAAATTATACCTTGGTATCTTTCCAAACTTCTCTGAGATTGCTATATCGCAAGTCAATTGCAACTATCTCTCTTGGATAAAAGTTGTTTGGTATAAACTTTAGAGGGAATCCATGCCAACGGAGCCACCGTAACTCTTTGGAAAGATATTCATAATCCCCAGCGGGTTGTGCGTAATCAAGTTGGAGTAATCTTAGCCTCTTCATCTCTATAAATGTTTTTGTATTGAAATTCACTTCACTTCTTTTTGTATTGAAATTCACCTCTCTTCTTGGCAATTTTAAAGTGAGTCCTTCAACTTGTTTCATTCCCTGATTAAAACAAGAACTGTGTAAGAAAATTGGTTATGTGGAAGTTGAGAGATTTAGAAAAAGAAAAAAAGAAATACAGACTTAGCAAAACATGCATGTACCACAGAACCTCGTACTATAGCAAGAAAAATGTCCCATTTTTCTAATCCCTTCATCAACATTTGCACCAAACCAATGTATTCTTATTGGCATCTATCAGACACTTTCTTAATAGAATAATGTAAACCATGCCAATTAGCTCAAAAACAATAGAACGATGTTAGAAAAGTAAACAAGTTTCTATTGATTAGAAATGAAAGGACTCTTGTGGCATATCATTGGTATGAGGTCATGCATTTGTTTCCCTTGTTAACACATGTACATAAACAAAATTCTGTTTTACTATTAATCTTTTCCCTAGAGGAAGTTCTTACCTTATGCTTTGTCAATATGCCAATTACCTCCTCTTGTAGCCATAACCTACTACGTTCACCAGGTTCCTTGGGGCAATTTTCATGAACAATTTCTCTTCCCATGTCTCGAAGCAAATCATGCATCATAAGCTTGTTTCTCTCATCAACTGTAAGAAGACACCGTCGAATGAGGACACTGATTCCAATTTTGGCAAAAAAACCACAGCCATCCAATATTTGTACAACATAGTTTTTGTCCATTCCGATAAAGAAACAAGATATATCAAGGAATGTATCCTTCTCTGTATCATCACTTAGTGCATCAAAGCTTATTCTAAGTTTTTTTTGAACATGATCATTGGGAATCCTTTTTAATTTCTCCAATGCAGACTTCCATTCTTCCCTGCTCCTGTCGAACAAAAAAGAACCCAAAACTTCAAGAGCCAGTGGCAATCCTCCTGAATAAGCCACTACACTCTTTGATATGTCTATATAATCTTCAGCTGGATATATGTTTCTAAAGGCATGCCAACTTAAGAGCTCAAGAGATTCACTGTCACTCATTTGTTTAGCTGTATACACTCCATCCACTTTAAGATTCTTTAGCAATTGCTCATCTCTAGTTGTTATAATAATTCTACTTCCCAAACCAAACCAATCACGACTTCTAGCTATGGCATTCAGTTGCTCCAACTGGTCTACATCATCGACTATAACAAGTACCCTTTTATAACGAAGTCTTTCTTGTATCATAATGATTCCGCTATCAACACTGCTAACCTCTATCTTGCTTGTCCTCAAGGTTTTAGAAAGAAGTTGCTTTTGTAGATGAACTAGACCATGTTGCTTGGAAGTTTCCCTAACATTTTGAAGAAAGCTTCTACCTTCAAAATGATGATAAAATTGGTTATAAATGGCTTTAGCAATGGTTGTTTTTCCCGTACCGCCCATTCCCAAAATTCCTACCATGCGAACATCATTATCTCCAACACATAAAAGTGAATTCATGTCTTTCATGCGAGCCTCTACTCCAACTGGGTAGAGTACTACAAATAAGTAGTTGTTGTCCAGTCGTGATGAAATTTCTTGAATGATAGACCGAATAATCTTGGCTTCATGCCTGGAAATTATTTTGAGCAATTAGGAATAATAGGAGTAATTAGGATTAATAGTGATAATTAATTAATCCCCAACCTAGCACAAGTGCCTATTCTTAACGTTGTTGAGTTGCAGATTTTCTTCTAAAAAACAAAAAGAGTCGTGGATTTTCTTTATCATAGCTTATTCTTCTCTGGTAATACGTGAAGGTGCACTAACTATATGGTTGCTAAACTGTACGTGAGTTGCAGAATATCTATCAAAATTTTTAATGATTTGTTTCCTCAAAGAAAAATAAAAAATAAAAAATCTTTAGCAATTTACTGACAATTCCTAAGTTTGGAACTTGTAGGCATTGGTTTTTTGTATCTCCTTAAAAGTTTAGAGAGAGTCAGAGAGATATTTAACATTGTAAGAACTTCAAGCCTTACTATTGTCTTGTCATACAATAGTAAGGCTTAACAAATTCTATTCACTAAACAAATTTTGGATAGTTTAATCTTATCATAATCTTTACAATTTGATAATCTTTATTGAATAACCAATACTTAAATAAGAATAAGGTCATGACCATCCTAAAGAGAATCTGCAACTCAACAACATTAGGAATAGGCACTTATGCAAGGTTAGGGATAAATTAATTAAGAAAGAGAAAGAAAGTATCGAAGGAAATAATATAAGGTTTGTGGCAGTACATTAATCATAATATATATTTTATCAAATTAATTAGGTTAGAGCAATAAGTTTTAATGATGATTTGTGTTTTTCTATCCATTAGATCTTTGGGGGCATTGCCCTAATTGACCCTTCAATATTTAATTGATTTTACAAAATATCTATAAACAAATTAAAAGAAAAATGAAGATAAATAGGACAAAAGAGTAATTAACCTTAGTACTTATAAATTATAATAACTAGTCGCATACCCGCACGTTGTGCGTGATAAATTTTTTTGGATGATCTCATTAAATATTTTATTAATACTATAATTTTAGTTATTAACTATTGGTTTTTCATTAGTTTTTAGTTAATATAAACCTTAAATATTCCTTTTTTTTAAAATATTTTTTTTTTTTTTTGCCTTTACACACACGCACACACACACACACATGTAATGTGAATCTTTACACATACCTTTAAAAAAAAATCTATATATTCAATTTCTTTGGATGTGTAAAATTATAGACCACTACTCCATATTGATAGTGGCTAATTAATTTTATATATCTTTTTTAGTGATCTCATTTGCAATGCTTCTTACAATTATCGTATATTTACTAACCAATGATTTGCATAACAAAGACATTAAATTAGAGTTAGCATTGTTCATTAGATTTTCAAAAGTAAGTGTATGAAAATTATATATATATATATATATATATATATATATTATAAATAAGGTTTAATGAAAGGTCAAAAAAGAAATTTTAAAATTTTCTAACTTTATTTCTTATGTAATTTCTACTACTACAAAAGAACTTTTTTTTTTTTGTTATGATTAATATGGTTCCCATAGTTAGAGTTTGATTAGTTTTAAATTTAAATTTAGCACCATGATTGTATTTAATTATTGATTTAATTTTTTAAGTGAATTTAACGGTTTATTTTACTACACTATAAAGTTTTTAATATTCTCCACACGATAATCTCTATTTTATTTTTTACTTATTCTTACGACCTCTTTGTTTTTCAATCAACGATTACTAACTGACGCTTGATTTTTTTTTTCTTTATCAACTCTTTATTACTTTGTATTGTTTTTTTTTTCTTTACCATCTCTCTCTCTCTCTTCATTGGCAACTTATTGTTATCAAAAATTTGATGATGATTCTGTAACATTAAGGGACCGTTTGGATACAATTTATTTTATTGAAAACTGAAAATTGAAAATACTGTAGCAAAATAATTTTTAAATGTGTGAATAATGCTGTGAGACCCATTTTTAATGAAAAAATTGTTGAAAAGTGAAGTTTGTGGGTCCCGTACACAGAGAAAGGTCAACATATACAGCTAAAAAAGAAAGAAAGAGGAAAACACTGAGAGTTGCTGAAAGTTGCAAACGTAGACGTGCAAACGCGCTATCCAATCTAGGCTTAAATATGCATTATTAGTTTTTTATTTTTTAATTTAGTGTTTCTAACTAATTTGTTTTGTATTTCATTTTTCCTTTGATGTATTGGGTGTGAGATGAGTGTTCCCCTAGCATTACTTCATTTAATAAGGACAATTTTATTTATTTAATTTAGGAAAAATATTATATTTTAACTTTTTTAAAATTTAAAGGAGAGGAAATATAAATAATTTAATGATATATATGAGAGATGTGGTTGAATTTAAATGTTGAATAAAATTATATGAGAAAAAAAAGTAAAAATAAATTATATGATAGTAAACATTAACTTATCCAAATCATTCTATGTAATATAATAATAGTATATTCTTATATACTATCTTTAATTCTTTATAATGCAATATGATAACATTTAACAATCAAATTGATAAAAAAAAATAAAAAACTTAAAACACAAAACTAAATTTCATCAACCAAAATAGAATTCTAAAGACTGCAACACTTTATCAAGCTAAAATAGAGATGCAAGAAAAATAAAAATAAAATCCACCAAAAAATTGAGGGAGAAAGAGTGGGAAATAACCCATTTTTGTGAGAGAATATAATATAAAGAATAGAAGAGTGAATGACAAATTTATACTAAGAGAATGATAATAAAAAGAAACAAAATAAAGAAAAATAAAAAGAAAGAGGAAGAGTGATATCAAGAGGTAGAATGTTTAGAAAGATGAAAAGGTAAAAGGAATGAGAAAAGTTAGAGAAAAGGTAAATGTTAAAAAAATGAGTACAATTTGATGAGCACAATTTTCTTTTATTTGAATTTAAGTAAAATATTACTTTATTTATTTATTTTTTAAGACAAAAAGAGAGAGAAAATATTAATAATTTAATGATAAGGAGGATGTGTTTGAATTTGAATATTGAATAAAATAAGATGAGAAGAAAAAAATAAGAAAAATTAAAAGATATAATAATAAATACGAAATTATCCAAGTTATGTTATGCAATGAAATACTATTATATTTTTATCTACTATCTTTAATTTTTTTATAAAGTAATTGGATAAAATCTAACTATCAAAAAGAAAAAAAAAAAAAAAAAAACTTAAAACGCAAAACTAAATCATATTAACCTAAATTAGAGTTCTAAAAAATACAAAAATTTATTAACCTAAAGTGGAGATGCAATAAAAATAAAAATCCACCAAAACATTGAGAGAGAGAGAGAGAGAGAGAGAGAGAGATAAAACATTTTTTATGGGAGATAACTATGCAAAGAATGGAAGAGAGAATGACAAATTTATAAAAAGAAAACTAAATCATATTAACCTAAATCAGAGTTCTAAAAAATACAAAAATTTATCAACTTAAAGTGGAGATGCAATAAAAATAAAAATCCACCAAAATATTGAGAGAGAGAGAGAGAAACCTTTTTTATGGGAGATAACTATGCAAAGAATGGAAGAGAGAATGACAAATTTATAATAAGAAAGAGTAAATAAGAAGAGACAAATAAAAAAAGATGAATGAAAAGATAAATAGTGATATTAAGGTAGAGAGTAGTGGGAAGATGAAAATGTATGGAAAGAAGAAAGATTGAAGAAAGTGTAAATACAAAAAAAAAAAGTGAATGTTAAAAAAAAATATAGAAAAATTGAAAATAAAAAGGGAATATATATAGATGTTAAAACCAACAAAGATGAATATGTAAAATTAATTATTTATATATATATTTTGTTGTAAAAAAAATAATAATTATGTAACAATGAGGTAGCACAATAGGAACTCAGTAATAATAAATACTACGCTACAGCTTTTAATTTCATACAGATATAGATTATTATTATTATGTTTACCATCACCTATTTAAATTGACTTTTGTTTTGTATGTTCATGAGAACACGCATTTTGATTGAATCGTTACTAAGTTAGGGAGTTCCACAGGTAGGGAGTTGGGTTAATAATATTAGAAATTTACCCGTCTGCAGTGTTTTCCAGAGAGAACCCGGACAAATTAGCAGCTTCAGTGAGAGATGCCCTCCACCTATTTACCTTGTTTTTATCCAAGTAGCGCTTTTCATGTTCCATAAACGCTTGTTCAAAAGTACCACTCTGCCTGCGCACATTGCGGGGATAAACGTCATAGAATACAGGCAGAACCAACTGATTCGACATTGCACGGCACTCCAAGATCTCCACGAGCTCATTCAAACACCACCTGGAAGACGCGTAGTTTTTGGAAAAGACGATGACGGATATTCTGGACCCTCGTATTGCTTGTAAAAGCTCGGAAGAAAGTTTTTCTCCTTTTCGGATCTCTTCGTCGTCTCTGAAGGTGTGGATTCCAGCCTCTGTCAAAGCGTAGTAGAGGTGATCGGTGAAGTTCTTGCGAGTGTCGCCTCTGAAACTCAGGAAGACATCGTACTCATAGTCATCGGGGGGTTGGTCGGAAGAAGAAGATGAAAATGAGAATGAAGAGAAGGGTTTGGAGATCTTCATAGGTGAAATATAAAGAATGATATTCCGAATAAGCTCAGCTTTATGCCTGGAAATTATTTTGAGCAGTTAGGAATAATAGTAAGTAATTAGGATTAATAGTGATAATTAATTTATCCCCTACCTAGCACAAGTGCCTATTCCTATATATTTTCTCAAATTAATTGGGTTAATAATATTAGACATTTACCCGTCTGCAGTGCTTTCCAGATTCAACCCGGAAATATTAGCAATTTCAGTGAGAGCTCTCCTCCACAAGAATACCTTTTCTTCATTCAACCAGTGACGGTATTCATGTTCCACAAACGCTTGTTCAAAAGTACCACTCTGGTTGCGCACATCGGAGGGACTAACATCATAGAATATAGGGACAACCGTTTGATTTGACCTTCTACGGCACTCCAAGATCTTCACGAGCTCATCCAAACAAAACAATGAAGACGCGTAGTTTTTGGACAAGACGATGAGGGATATTCTGGACCCTTCTATTGCTTTTAAGAACTCGGAAGAACGATATTCCCCTTTTCGGATCTCTTCGTCTCTGAAGGTGTGGATTCCAGCGTCTTTCAAAGCGCGGTACAGGTGATCGGTGAAGTTCTTGCCAGTGTCAATGCCTCTGAAACTCAGGAAGACATCGTAATCATAGTCGTCGGGGGTTTGGTAGGAAGAAAAAGAAGAAGAAGAGAAGGGTTTGGAAAGAGTTGTAGTGGCAGCCATGGCGATTTGACAATTGGGAAAGGAAGAAGAATCGCTAAAACCTAGCATTAGGAGAAGCACAGATCCAAGGAGACTTTTTATTATGGGGGTCGCCAGTGAAGTCAACTACCAAGAATTTAAAATTTAAACCCACTTTTACTCCGTCCAATAAAAAAATTTAGCCACGTTAAAATATAATCCACCCATGAAACTTTGTTCTCTCATTTGATGGGTTCTCCTTTTATATGTTAATCTTATATATGATAAAGAAAATGAATAATTGCAGTTATGTTAATCTTATATATGATAAAGAAAATGAATAATTGCAGTTAACTCACCTGTGATTTGGCTGGTTCTAATTAAGCTTGTAGTGTAAAAAGTGTCACTTAACTCATCTAAGGTGTCATTTGTTAGACATCCTTAATCTACCTTACCATTTTTTGTAAGAAAAATAAGGGTAAAAATGTCTTTTCAATAATATTTTATGTCTCTCTCCTTCATCTACTCTTTTGAATCCAGAGCTCCAAGAAAAAAAAAAAAAAAAACCATTTATACAAAAAATCTCAAGATCAAAATTTCACAAATTCATTCGTTAATATGAATAATCCCCTAGCACAAGTTAGTTTTGACTTTTTGTACTTTTGGGTTTCCATTTTTGAATTCAAATGTATGAAAAAAGGGCAAAGATAAAGAAACTTCTACAAATGATATTGCTGAAATTGTGAAAAACTTTTGCAAATGTATGAACAAAGGGCAACAAACAAATGTTTTAGGTGGGTATTAGGTTGTCACGACATTGGTGTGGATTTATGTGTCCTTGGTTGTGTGATTGTTTAGAGAGAAAAAAAAAAAAAAAAACAAATTAGGAATAAAATACACCAAAGAGATGTTTTGAAGCTTTCAATCTATCAGAATATAACCCAAAACTAAAGCAATCCCACCTTTTATATATATATATATATATATATATATATTATGTTTTGTTTGTCTACCAAGAGGCTTTCTTAATCCTATCAAAAAGAAAAAAAAAAAAAAGAGAGGCTTTCTTAATACCAACAAGAGCTTCTTTGCAAAGCACTACGACCCACAAACCTAATGTCCACCACTAACCCCCATTCACACCACCAGCCTAGCACTACAACCCACAAACCCAAATAAAAAACCACATCTCATCAAATACACCCCAAAAATCCAAATCCAAATCCAAATATAAAGAAATAACCACCCTTTCCGAAAACTAGCCATCAGAAAACCCAAGAGTTCCAATTCATTATTGTGAACAGATTGAGATAAAATAAAAGAACACACAACCACAAAACCAGTTAGAGAACAATGACAATGAATAGGGACCTAGTGAACTTGAACTTAGTCAGGCAATTGAAGTAAAGAGAGAAAGGGATAATGAATTTGGGGATTTTTAGGGATTCTAAGGTAGAGAGGGAGAGAACTCGTTCTTCTTTTTGGGGTTCTATTTGGGTTCTAATTTTGGCTTATATAGTAAAAAGGATTTTCTAATGTAAAGGGCAAAGGTGGTAAAAAGTGTCTAATGGAGGGCACTTCAGGTGGGTTAAAAGATATTAGTTTTAAACCACATGTGGGCTTTGTTAAAACAGGCCAAATCACAGGTGGGTTAAGTGCAATTTCACCTAAAGGAAAAAAAAAAAATCATAAAATAAATGTTGGGTGTGTTTGGATTGAGCTTATTTTTGCTGAAATTGAAAACTGAAACTGAAAACACTTTAGCGAAAATAATTTTTAAATGTGTAAATAGTGTTATGGGACCTATTTTTAATAAAAAAGTTGCTAAAAAGTGTAATTTGTGGGACCGTGAACAGTACATATATGCACTGTTCACAGTTGACAAAGTCAACTATTGCGGGCTGGAAAAAAAAAAAAAAAAGAGGAAAACGTGGAGAAGAAAACGTAGACGTGGAAACCAAACGGTCACGTTATTGATTGATATCTAATATCTTTTTTTTTTTTTTAAATAAAATATTATTTTGATAACTCAACTATAACGTAAGAGTTTAATTTCATTTATAAGCTTTTTGATTTTATCTAGTTCCCAGTGTTAAACCGTTAGAATTTTTTCCTTTTGCCTTTGCTTTTCTTTTAGAAATAGTGATTTAAATGAAATTACTTTACTCCCTGGCTGACTCAACCCATAGTTATTTTTTCTGAAAAATTGTAATGTACCCTCTTGCTGTGGAATTATATAATGACATGCTTGATAGAGGTTTTACACCAGATAAATATAGTTTTGTTGGATGACTGAATTGGCTCTGAGGGCCTTTCTGATGTGGCTGCTTCAGTTGGTTGAGATTCATCTGTTGGTACAAGTTCTTTTCTCTATAATTCAGAGATTCATCTGTATTTTTGTAAGACATCCTGAAGTTTTTATTTCTCAATAATTCAATAGTTACAACAATGAGGGGAGGAGGATTCGAACCCTCTTTCTCCTAATAATGGAGAACAGGATATGGCACTGAGCTACAAATCTCTTGGTTGGAATCATGAAGGTAATATTGCTATACATGATCTCCATTCTGCCTACTTGCTTATATTTAATTTTTATTTGGTCTTCTAGATTTTTTTTTTCTTGTGATATGTGTTGCCAATTCAGGATTTGCGGATGACTTATTTTTTAAACCTTGGTCACATTGCTTGTTCAACTCAGTTAATACCAAACTATAAAAGCTTAAACTGCATCGGTTGAGATGTAAATTGTATAAAACTTCTACTGTATTTGTTCTCTCTAAATGGAAGGCTATTTCTCAATCCTAAAGACCTCTAATTGTACTCAAATTTTGGTTATCAACTTTATTTAATTACCCTTTATGTTCCTTGCAAGTTTTTATTTATTTCTTTGAGGACAAGCTAACGGAGAGAATCATTTATACTATAGTATACACAAAAGGTTAAATCGTTAGAGTCAACATTATGGGATCTTCCATTGAAAGTTGATAGAAAAGTTTGCTTCTAAAATACAAAGAACAGAAACTAATTTTCAGTAACTTATTCTTTTTGCTTAATAAATTTATGAAAATATGTTCTATAAGTTGAGATGCATGAGTTTTAGAATGTAAAGCATGCTCTTATAAATATTCTTCATGTAGTTGGCACTTCTAATTGTATAGATTTATTTGTTTTCATTTCATTTACTTGTTGCAGATGGATGCGCTGCTGCTATTGAAGGATGAGCTTTCAAGGAGGGTTGAGCTTTTTCCAGGATATATCTTTTAAACACTGGCTTGATGGAGATAGTAGAAGTACCTCACCAAAGGTATTTGCAACCTGTATATTTTCCAAATTATAGGAAAAAGTTAAATTTCCTCAATTCCTGCAGTGTTTAAGATACATTCAGTCCCCTTCTATTTGACTCAAGTTTGTGTGTAGTACTCCAGTTATGATGTAGGAAGAGGCTCCTCAAGTTCTGCCTAGTTTGAGCTAAATAATTGAAGGATGCTTCTCAGGTTAGAAAGGTCTAAATGTCTTTTACTTAACGGGAAGGGAAACCCAAAAAAAAAAAAGAGAGGAGAAAACCATTTGTTTCCTATCCCCTCTTTAATGTGGGAAGTCAAGCTTGCATGGCGTCATTCAAATAACAAGTATTTTGAAGGGAAACAGTGTTGTTAATGTAGTGAATGTAGTCTGCTAATCCCTTTTGATGTCCCTGTTAAGTGTTAATCAAGCATCCATCATGAAACTCCCTTTACTTCATCGTCTAGACACTTAACTTTATTGTTCAGTTATGCATTAAAAGTGTAAACTGTTGGTTCTTTGTTTATTCAGATTAGCATCTAGTATATATCGAGAACCCTTTCTGCTTGACTATTTTGCTCCACCAGGAAAGAAAATGATGCATGAGAACCCTTTTAGTAGCAAGTGATGACATGAGATAGCGTTGCTAAACAACAATACAGCATTTTAAGAAGGGAATGAAAAAAGGATGAGAATTGTGCAAGATTTGGGCACTTCTTTTTTTTAAGCCTATAGTTTTTGAGTGGGGTAAATTTGTACGATAACAAGTCTGATTGACCTGAGACAGGTGCAAGCAATGTGCATTAGGAATGTTGTAGATAAAGATAGGATGGGAGAAAAAACTCTAGTGGAAAGTTGTGCAAATGTATAGATTTCTGGAAAACTTAAGTTTACAACGTATAAGTGGTATAATTTTATATCATATACTTGTTATTAATTCTATAGTTTTGTATATTATTGTATTTTATAACATATCATTCTTCTTAGAGGTAGTGGATGATGTAATAATCTAATGGTTCCTAGGGGCCTTTTGGTTCATGAAATTTGGAGAATATTCCTAGGAATTTCATGTGATTATCTTAGATTACCGTCTCCGGTTAAAACTTTTCGTGTGAATAATTTTTGGGCATTTGATGCATGTGAGCACCACATTAGCACATAACATGAGAAACTAATCACCCCCACCAGAACAGGTGGTTTCCTTATTCCCAAACCTGTTGGAATCTACTGAAAAACATAAAAATTCCATTGTAGCCCACACCAGTCAGCTTCTTCTTCAAGTTTCTGAGCAGACAGAGCAGTGCAGCATTGCTGTAGGTGTGATGTGTTGCTATTGCGTGTGCTGCCACTATTTTCTCAGTTTCTCATTCTTTGCATCTGATACCCTCTCTCTCTCTCTCTCTCTCTCTCTCTCTCTCTCAATGTTAGTTATGGCTTTTGTTCTGATATTATGTCATTATTTATCTGCTATTTGCTTCGATTTCCAGGCTTGCTCAACAAGGACTGAAGTTCACCATCACCATGTACTGCTAGGTGGAAATGGTACAGCTTCTTCATCCTCTGAATCACTTCAACCATTGTTCTTGATCACTAGCAATATTTTGATGAGTTTTTATCCAGTCACCTTTTTTTTACTGCATTAATTGTTTATTTTGAATTCTTGGAAATATGAAGAAATGGAACCTCATTCTCATTTTATTTGCTCTTAAATTGTCTCTGATTGATGAAATTGGGAATACATGAACTTTTTTTCTTTGTGCTGCTCTTGTTTATTTCATGAATAATGATAAGGTGCAGACAACTATTAGTTTCTCGCTTTGTTTGGTTCTATTCTTGTTTATGTTCTCAATTTGTTGCTCTACCCAAAAATGTTTTTCTTGGGTTTCAAATAAGTGTTAACTCTTTAAGTGTTCATAGAGATTTGTAGATAATTTTAGCTCCAATGGAATATATAATTTCGAGTGGAAATGAAAGATTTTCTGGTTCTGGTAGGCCTTCTGATTTGGTTGAACCTGTTCTTTATTTGAGAATTTTTCGATAGCTTTTTTTAAGTTTGTAGCTTTTGACTTTTGAGGATTCAAGCAATCAATATTTGGCAAAATGATGATGATCATTAGTAAAAGTATGGAGCTCCATTGGTAACTTTAGATAATTTCAATTTGGTTTCAGTATTTGAAGACTTGAATGTGAATTGAAGTTAGGCAAAATGATCTGTGTGAAAAGATGTTATAATGGTGGCTACTTGAAGATATAATGAAGACTGATAAAAACTTGAAGATTTGATTGGCTGGTTTCCATACTTGAGGACTTGAACGGCTAGCTTCTAATACTTGAAGAATTGAGGGTAAGAGTTGAGTTCAATTGATGGTGACCATGTTGCAATTATTATTATTATTATTATTTTTTTGACAATTGATATTGTTCGACTTTGTAAACTTTGTTCATTTATTGAGGGAAATTGAATGATGATTGAATCGTTGGGACTTAAAAAATTAATTATTTTTTGCTAATTGTGGGCCGGTATGCTAATTGACAAAATTTGGACAATGTCCTACTGGCTATGTTGTTTTTCTGAGAAAGCCTAAGCAAATTGAAGGTGGGTATCTACTGTGTTCAATTACAAATGTTTGGTTTGAGAATCCTGCAAGATACTAATAGTATATTGAGCAAGTCAATATTCTTCCAAACTGTGAGCATATAAATCACCTATTAGAATTTAATGGATCAAAAATTCATATTATGGCCTGTTACAATGCAAAAAGTGCATGGTCCTTGACTAATCGCCCTCCGCTGAGGCATTGGGAAGTATTTCATGGATACATGGTAGACACTAGCACATTTGGACCCATTTTTAAGAATAATTCACAATTCTGAAGGATCGGGTTCATTGTTGCATGGCAACTAAAACTGATGTTATTCGGTACTTTGGGTGAAGAAGAGTGGAGGGGTTCAGCACATAATAAGAGAATGAAGAAGAGTTTTTGGTTGGATGTACTCCTCAAGGCTGTGAATTTACTATGTTAAGGTTTGAAATACTGTAGAGTTGAAAACTACAAGTGGTTAATGTTGTGTGTCTATTTTATGACATACAAAGCTCAAAATACTGTTCTTTTTCACTTCTCTTCACTTTATATAAAGTACACGAGCTACATAAACAAGGTGGAGTAATATCCTGCCATGTCAACAAACATGTTAGCCTGATATCAGCATCCACCCATACATTTGAACCATACCCAAACCAAGAATTAATTGCAATTCAAACTGCGACCCAGTTCATTGCCCGAATTAAGACTCCGTTGCATGCATTCGATTGCAATCCCAAGACAAAATCGAAGTTTTTTTTTTTTTTTTTTTCATGGCCTAGCCCAATGATGTCACCCATCCTATCACTATTATTCTGGATGGGTCCAAACTCCAAAACATGATTATATTCCTCAAATCAAATGAAGAAAATTGTGGCGTTTTGAAAGACAAATGAATCTGATGATGCTTTTGCTGCCAAACTTGAAGATTGGAACAACATTCATGCTCCTTAAATCAACAATCTCTTACCGAGGCAGCTCGGGACTTCCTTGCCATGTCGCTTTGGGATTCCATATCAAGATCGACCAAAATTTGTTAGATATTGAGCCAATTGGAAGAATCAAGTCAATTCATTTTCGATTTTTATGCTTACACCTCTACTTTGCGGGAACAATTGGAAGATGTAGATCCATCATTGAAAGATGCTGATGACATTGCTCTCTTTGCCTAATACCATGATCTTCATAAGTTCATGAATTTCATTATGGCTCTTCGGACTGATTTTGAGCCTACACGGGCCTTATGCTGCCTTTTCTGTTCTCCCAAGTAGCAATTCCAAATTCATTGATTTTGCTTGATGCGACTATATGACCTCTGGCTCTAATGCCTCACTATTTTCCCACAAAACATTCTCAGAACTTCTAGTCTTGTCATTTATATTATTGATGGTTTAGTCACGTAGGGTCTATTGCTTTCTCTAGCTTGTCTATCTGTGAAATTGATTCACCAGATTCTGTCCATTACTAATCTTTTTTTCTTTTTTCTTTTTTTTTTTTTTTTGGGAGAAAAATCCATTACTAATCTATATCTATATATAGATATAGATTGTCAGCGCAACATGCTATTCCGCGACTAGTTATCACTAATACATTGCTCTTTCCACTCCTTATAAGCATCACACTTACCATGAGGCTAGTGTTGAACTTCCTTGGTGGCAAGCTGTGTGTGATGAATTTGATGCTTTCATAATACTACACTTGGGACATGTTCCTCTCTCTCTCTCTCTCTCTCAAACTTTTAACACTAAAGATTCAAAAAAGAAAAAGAAAATGCATTTCCTAGTTTTACCATGAAAAAGGAAAATGGCTAAAAGTATCTCTTAGTTATTAGCAAAAGGAACGTCATGGACATCTTGTTACAAATTCAAGGAGAAAAATAGACATGGTGTTACAAATAGCTCACGCATGTACGTGACTCTGATACCAAAAAAAATCATGAAACGCAATTGACTTGCAAGTCCATTATGTGTTCTTTTTATTGTGCTTTTTACCTACTACAAATGACAATAAGTTTAAATTTGAGCTTTCTATCTTTATTCCTCAGCTATACCCATCTCGGTATTATCTTCACACTTCAATATTTTAGGTTGTGGTTCATCTTTCGAGCCAACCATGACTTGGTCCTGCCTCCTCATCATGAAGTCCTCTCTCAAACTGCATCGGCCAGGCCTGATCTTTAACATCCTTATTGTCACTAACAACAATGGTATCTTCATTTGATGTAGAGGCATAGTGAAACATTGTTCCATCAAGAACCCCATCATATATTAGGCTGACCCCTATCTTCTTAACAATGAATCTAGCCCCAAAATCTACAATAACCTCTACTTCATCACCATCCTCCAAATTGAATTTACGTTTAGAAATGTTGCTCTGCCACATGTGATCTTCAGGGGAGATTTTTACATCAATTGTTGCTGGCCTAGAGGTTTGGATAATATTCTTGGTATAATTGACAACTGAGATGCTCGGAAAATCTGGGGATTCTATCATGTCATTGTTAGGACATGATGAATAAACAATGCATACCACAAACCCATCCAAATTACAATCAATAATACTAGGCACTTCAAAACATACCGAGGGCCCTTCATCCTGATACGTGAACCAATCAGGAATATCATTGCCAGGAAGGAATATGCCAAACATGTTACCAAATCCACTTATTGCCAATTCCTGTTCCATGAGGAGCTTGAATTATATAAGCTATACTTGAAGAAAAGATGTTCATTCATATAAAAAAAAATGGTATCAAAAGAGAGAGAGAGAGAGAGGGAGGAAACCTGTAGGATGCTTTGCTTGAAAGTACTTGTTATATTGTTGCACCCTTCCATGCGAAAGACAGCAAAGGACTTCAACATCTTATCCAAACCTGGAACCTCAACTAATTTGTGGCAATTAGTAACAAATAAATTATGTAAGCTTGAGATATTCGATAGATTTGGCATTCTTTCCAAAGCTATGCAATTTGTTGCATACAGACTATTCAAACTTGTTGGTAAATCTGGAATTGATTGAAGTTCTGTGCAACCATCCAAATAGAGTGTTTGAAGCTTTGAAAGACCACCAAGGCTTGATGGTAGGGCATGGAAATTATTGCTTTTTAGATCTAAAGTTTGAAGAGAACATAGACTCCCAAGATCTTTAGGAATTGTGTCATCTGATAAATTGCAGTCACTGAGATATAATTCTTTTAGTGAGTACAAGCCTTGTAGTGAGGCAGGCAATAGATTGACTGACATGGGACTTTTCCTTGGTGATATCCAAGACCAAAATTGTGAAGACAATGACTTAGATGATGATCCTTTACACCCAAGTAGAGATAAATATTTGAGGTTCTTAAGTCTCACTATGGTAACTGGCACTTGTCTTATAGCAGTGTTGTCTGCAAGTAGAGTAGTCAAGGATTCCATATTCCCCAAGCTGTCCGCCAAATTGTCAATTTTAGAACCAGAAAGAATGAGAGTTTCAAGAGACCTCAACTTATAGAAACTCATTGGCAGACTTTTAAGGCTTTTGCAACCTTTCAAATTTACCAAAACAAGATAATGAAGATCTCCAATGGATTTGTGAACCTCAAACAAGCTGGTGCAATCTTTGAGTATTAATTTTTCTAGATTAGGAAGTCTTGAAAAGTCAGGGGTCTGGGTTAGATAATGGGAATGACTGAGATTTAGGACTTTCAAATTCTCGAGCAACTGCTAAACAAATGCAAAAAGAAAGAAAGCACAACATTAGCACCTAGAACATTGACAGTTATGGATTGATGGTTAAAGTTACATTATACCTTGGGATCTTTCCAAACTTCTCTGAGATTGCTATATCGCAAGTCAATTGCAACTAGCTGTCTTAGATAAAAATTGTTTGGCATGAACTTTAGAGGAAATCCATGCCAACGGAGCCACCTTAACTCTTTGGAAAGATATTTATAGTCTCCAGTGAGCAGTATGTGATCAAGTTGGAGTAATCTCAGCCTCTTCATCTCCATGAGTGCTTTTGTACTGAAATTCACCTGACTAAATCTTGGAAATTTTAAACCGATTCCTTCAACAGCTATTGTTCCCTGTTTGAAACAAGAACTGTGTAAGCAAATTGGTTATATGGAAGTTGAGAGATTTTTTATTTTAAGAAAATTAAAAAAAGAAGAAGTACAATAAACACAAACTTGCGCATAAACATGATTGTACCACACAACCTCATACTATAACAAGGTAAATGTCCAATTTTTCTAATGCCCACATCATTTGAACCTGCCAATGCATTCTTATTGATTATTACATCTATCAGATCCTTGCTTTATGGTATAAGGTAACCATGCCAATAAGTACGAAAACAATAGAATGATGTTAGAAAAGTAAACAAGTGTGAGTGTCACAATTGATTAGAATTTAGAAATGAAAACGATTACACTGTCGTGGAATATGATTGGTATGAGGTAGCATGCATTTATTTCACTTGTAACGCATGTACATAAATAAAGTTCTGTTTTACTTTAATCTGTTCCCTAAAGGAATTTCTTACCTCTTGATTTGTCAAAATGTCAAATACATCCTCATGTAGCCATACTCTACTACATTTCCCAGGTTCCTTGGGGTGATTTTCTCGAACAATTTCTCTTCCCATGTCTCGAAGCAAATCATGCATCATAATCTTGTTTCTTTCACCAACTGTAAGAAGACACCGCTGAATGAGGACATCAATTCCAATCACTGCAAAAAAACCACAGCCATCCAATATTTGTACAACATAGTTTTTGTCCATTCCAATAAAGAAACAGGATATATCAAGGAATATATCCTTCACAGTACTATCGCCTAGCGCATCAAAGCTTATTCTAAGTTTTTCTTGAACTTTATCTTGGGGAATCCTTTCTAATTTCTCCAATGCACTCTTCCATTCAGGCATGCTCCTTTTGAACAAAAAAGAACCCAAAACTTCAAGTGCTAGAGGCAATCCTCCCGAGTAAGCAACTACACTTCTTGATATGTCCATATAATCTTCAGTGGGATAACTGTTTCTAAAGGCATGCCAACTAAAGAGCTCAAGAGATTCACTATCATCCATTTCTTTAGCAATATACACTCCATCCACTTCAAGATTCTTCAACAACTGTTCATCTCTAGTTGTTATAATAATTCTACTTCCTGCACCAAACCATTCACGACTTCTAGCTATGGCATTCAGTTGCTCCTGCTGGTCTACATCATCAACTATAACAAGTACCCTTTTACGACAAAGTCTTTGTTGTATCATAACGATTCCACTATCAACATTATTTATCTCTATCTTGCTTATCTTCAACTTCAAGGTTTCAGAAAGAAGTTGTTTTTGCAGATGAACCAGACCAATAGTTTGCTTAGAATTTTCCCTTACATTTGCAAGAAAACTTCTACCTACAAAACTATGATAAAATTGGTTATAAATGGCTTTAGCAAGGGTTGTTTTTCCCATTCCGCCCATTCCCAAAATTCCTACCATGCGAACATCATCGTCTCTAACACTTAACAGTGAAGTCATGTCTTTCACACGATCATCTATTCCAACTGGGTAGACTGCTACAGATAAGTATGTGCTGTTCAGTTCTCTTGAAATTGCTTCAACAATTTTTCTAATAAACTTGGCTTCATGTCTGAAAATTATTTTGAGCAGTTAGGAAGAGTGACATTATACAATTAAGCACTGGAATGTAATAAATTTTTCAATAGAGCATACTAGTTTTGGTGCCATTATCCCTAACATGCTTGCATTTAAAATGTTTCCCTTGGGCAAACTTTGAAGCCAAATTTTAGATACCATAACATATGATGATGTGAGCACATGAGTATGTATAAAAACGTGAGCATCGAACCCAAATCCCATTATTATATAGCTAGGTTTATACAAATTCATATGCTCAACATAATTATATGATATCTGTACAAAAGTAACCATATATTGACAAATGCATTCGCGTTTCCTTCAATTTCTATGCAAGTATTGATGAATATACACACACACACACACATACACCCCACCAATTTAAGTTGACTTTTGTAAGTTCATAAGAACTTGCAATTTGATTAGGGAGTTGGGTAATAAGAAATTAAGATTAGAAAATTAATTAAGACTGATGAATATTTTGGATTGAAAACTAATATTCTGGGTAGTTTGGAGATCTTTTAATAAAAAGATATAAAAGATTTGGGTCTAGACCATCATACCCGTCTGCAGTGTTTCTCAGATCCCACCCGGACAAATTAGCAGCCTCCTTGAGAACTTTCCTCCACTTGATAACCTTGTCTATTTCCATCAAGTACTGATCTTCGTGTTCCACAAATGCTTGTTCAAAACTACCCGTCTGGTGGCGAACATCGGAGGGATAAATATCATAGAATATAGGCAAAACCAGCTGCCTCACTGTTCTTCTGCACTCCATTATCTTCACCAGCTCCTCCAAACACCATCTGGAAGACGCGTAGTTTTTGGAGAAGACAATGACAGAGATTTTGGACCCTTGTATAGCTTGCAAAAGCTCGGAAGAAATATCTTGTCCTCTACGGAGATTGTTGTCATCTCTGAAGGTGTTGATTCCGGACTGTGTCAAAGCGACGTAGAGGTGGTCTGTGAAGTTCTTGCGAGTATCTTCGCCTCTGAAACTAAAGAAGACGTCGTAGGCAGAGTTGGGGTGGGAAGAAGAAGAAGATGAAGCGAAGGGTTGGGAAGGAACTGTAGTGGCAGCCATGGCTAGTTGGCAACTGGGGAAGAATAGCTTGCACGTAGCAGTGGCACAGGGGCAAGGAGACTATTTTTCTTTTTAACAAGAGAGGCAAGGTGAATTTAATAATGAGAAGGGACACGGAGTGGGAGTGGGAGTGGGCAGGGCAAGGGATAGTCAACTTCAAAATGCTCCAACTATGCCCCATCATTATATTATTATAATATAATAATAATGTTAATATATTTGTGTGTGAACACAAGAACAACTTTTTATTTTTTTATTATTATTATAAATTTTGAGGATAAAGGGTATGTTTGGTAACTGTTTTTTCTCTTTATTTTTTGTTTTCAAAAACAATTTTCTATTTTTAAGACTAAAAAACTTGTTTGGTAACTCAAAATGGGCAGAAAACAAAAACTATTTTCAAAATTCAATTTGTGAAGGAAACTGAAAACATGCAAAATGTTGTTTTCAGTTTTTAATTTTCAAAAGTCAATGAAAACGTGCATTTAATTTAATGAATCTTTCTTATTTAATGAGTTAACATTAAATTTTAAATTCTAGTTACAACATGTTTTAGTATTTTCTATTTTTTTCTTTAAAAAACTATCTTTTTAATTTCAACTAACCAAACATGTTTTTGATTTCAAAAATACAAGAAATTTTTTTTTTTTCTTTATATTCCCAAAAACAAGTTTTTGAAAATAGAAAACAAAAATGGTTACCAAACATAACCTAAGTGTTTTTAACATTGACAAAATTTAGGTACAGTACCTTAGGTACAGTACATTAGGTTCCCTACTTAAAATTTTGACACCTGTCCAATTTAACAAACCAACTAAACAGCGTTAAAACTAAAATATCTTCTTTATTTTTTTTTTCCTGCTTCATTCTTTTTCCTATACCGCACACGGTTTCTCTTCCAAACCAAAAACCCATATTTCCTTCTTCCTTCTATTTCCAGTACCTGCAAATGGCTTCTCTTCCAAACCCAAAACCCTTCTCTTCCAAACCACTCATGACCCTTCTCTTCCAAACCCAAAACCCAAAACCCAAAAAAAAAAAAAAAAAAAAAAAGAATATCTCATGCCTCTCTCTCTTGGTGTGTGTATGTATGTGTATCTGTTTCCTTTCTTCTTTTCTGATCTATGATTCTTTCTTTCTCTCTCTCTCTCTCGGTGTGTGTGTATGTATGTGTATCTATTTCCTTCTTTTTTGATCTATGATTCTTTCTTTTTTGATCTATGATTCTTTCTTCTTTTCTGATCTATGATTCTCTCTCTCTCTCTCTCTCTCTCTCTCTCTCTCTCTCTCTCTCGGTGTGTGTGTATGTATGTGTATCTGTTTCAGCTTTGTTGATGTTAAGTGTGGAAGTTTCGGGTATAGCTGAAAATGGTCCATTTTTTGGTTTGAAACCTAATAGAACTGGCTTTTATTTTTTGATCTTTCTTGTTTGGTTACCGAGAAAATGAGGGAGAAGGGTCTTTTCTAATTTGAAACCCAGTAGAAAATGAGGCAACTGGAGATTTGCGCAGTACAGGAAAAAATGGAAGAAGGAAAAAAGAAAAAGAAAAAAGGAATTTTTAGTTTTAACGCCGTTTATTTAGGATGTTAAATTGGACAGGTGTCAAAATTTTAAGTAGGAAACCTAATGTACTGTACCTAAGGTACTGTACCTAAGTTTTGCCCTTTTAACATACACAGAAAGAGGAGATAATGGTTTTTAAAGAAACTTACAGTGGTGTATATCTAAAAGGGCTTGAAAACAAAAACAACTTGGTTCCAAGGAAAAAAAAGAAAAAGAAAAAAAGAAATCTATGAGCTAATGTGCACAACTTATTCTACGCATCTTGTTACAGCTCAATTTTGTGTCTGTTTGGAAACAATTTATTTAGTTGAAACTGAAAAATTTTTGCTGAAATTATTGTAGATAAAGCTAAAAAGTAGTTGAAATAGTACAATGGGATTTTTAAGTAGGAAACCTAATGTACTGTACCTAAGGTACTGTACCTAAGTTTTGCCCTTTTAACATACACAGAAAGAGGAGATAATGGTTTTTAAAGAAACTTACAGTGGTGTATATCTAAAAGGGCTTGAACACAAAAACAACTTGGTTCCAAGGAAAAAAAAGAAAAAGAAAAAAAGAAATCTATGAGCTAATGTGCACAACTTATTCTACGCATCTTGTTACAGCTCAATTTTGTGTCTGTTTGGAAACAGTTTATTTAGTTGAAACTGAAAAATTTTTGCTGAAATTATTGTAGATAAAGCTAAAAAGTAGTTGAAATAGTACAATGGGATCCATGAATAGTACCAAAAAGTATAATATGACCTATGAATAGTAGCAAAGAGTTAAATTAAAAAAAAAAAAAAAAAACTGACTTTTTAAGTTAATGTCAAACGCACACTATATATGACTAATTGTGAGTGATATAGAAAATAAGTACACGTGAAAGTGACATCAACTATATAAAAAAGTAGTGACAAAATGTGTGAAATAAGTTATAGTCTAAGAATTACTCACAATCAATAGAGAAAAAAAATATACTAATCTTTTTAAATTGGAAAAATATCCTTTTACATTAGTTTACATGTAATATTTCACACATATATCACAATTTATGTAGGAATATCCACATTTAAAAAATTTTCACATTTTAATACATATAGGTAGACATAAAATAACCAATGTGAAAAAAATGGTGTGAGAGAATAAAAGTCTTTTTGAATTTCTCAATCCATTATATAAAGAATTAATAGAGAAAGGAAAGAAAAAAAAAAGTATGGATTCAAGTTGGTTCAACTTGGTTTATTTTGTCCTCTTGGGTTCAATTTGGTCCATTTGGTCCTATTTAGTCCATTCTATCCACTAAAGTTCTATTTAGTCAATTTAAACTCATTTAGTCTTATTCAGTCCACTTTAGTCCCATTCAATGCATATTGGCCCTATTCGGTCCACATTGGTCCTATTCTCTCCACTTCGGTCCATTCTGTCCACTTTGGTTCTATTTGGTTCATTATGTTTACTTTGGTTCTATTTGGTCTATTTTGCTCCATTCTCTCCACTTTGGTCTACTTTGATATATTTCAGTCATATTCAGACCATTCGGTCCACTTTATTTTTATTCAGTCCACTTTGGTTCTATTCAGTTCATTCTATCTACTTCGGTCCTATTCAGTCTACATTGCTCTTATTCTATCTAGTTTGCCCACGTCGATCTAGATAATGATGCTAAAGTGCAGGTGTTCTTCTAAAAGAATTAAAATTGGCTGGCTTTGTTTTCGAGTGCAAGGACAAGTTGGGGAGAAGTATGTTGCTTGGATGTTATAGTCAAGTAGCGATAACCAAGAAAGAAAGAATTCCACCTTTTAAGCTCATGAAAAGAAAAAAAACACAGACATACACTCTTGTTTAGAGAATAACCAACTTGGCATCAACACATGATCTAGAAAAAATGTTAATTGAAATCTCATAAGTTATAACTAATGCAGATTTGGTTCAAGGTTTTTTTTTTTTTTTTAAGGTTGTGGGTTTGAGAGAATATAGTTATTGAAGTATAAAATAAGTAGAAGAGAAATTTGGCTAATAAAATTAATCTGTAAAGAAAAAAGCTTGTTAAAACATGCAAATCAGAGCCAATTGAAAGATAAATACACTAAATGGACAAAATCTAATACGAAGTATGAGATAAGTAGAAAGGAAATCAGACTATCCTAACCTATCAGTTTGTTCCAGCAACATTGTGAACATTATAAATCTGTCTAAACAAAAAAGTAAAAGAGAGACCACAAAAAAGAGTTTGAAGTAATCGTTGTAAGGAAGTTGATAACATGGTCTAAAAATCTGTTGCAAAGTGTATAACATACGTTAGTTATCAATCTATTTGCTTATTATTTTAAAATGCAGTAATTAACCCAAAAAACTCCATAATCCCCTTTACAAAAAAATTATAATTACTATACATTCTAAAGCATGCACTTAGCACTTTAGGGTAGTGAGTACTTTAAAAGAGCACAATGTTTAACAAATTTGTTTTTTTAACATGTATATGATTGTTTCATAATATATATTCATATTACAAAACCATTATTGCAAGTGCATTATTCTTCTTCATTTGCTTCTTCTTCAACAAATAATTCCTTTAATTCCTTTTATTCTCATACAATCATTTGAAGCAAAGCTCACATGTTAAAAACATATCATGACTATGCCAATGCAATTGAAACAAATCAATTCAGAATCTCAAATTGGTATATTGGTAAGACCAAAACAAATTATATTGAAAAGATTGCAACATGAGCTATTTAATGATCTATATTGATGGTTTTGTGCCTACTGGCTGGGCAAATGATAGCACCTAATGCTAACCTAAAATAACATCAATTATGCCAAATTCGACAGTAACATTTTCTTGAAATTCCAGCCAACCAAGGAGAAAGAAAAAAAGGAACCTGAAATTTGGGGGATATATGAGACTCCAATCTACCAAACCATGTAATCCTCAATTAAAAAAAAAAAATAAAAAAAGAAAAGAAAAGAAAGAATACATCAGATCATTTTATTAAATAGCCATAAAAGAGACCAGAAGATTGATTATAAAACAATAACTTTTGATCTCTGCTTTCCATGGCCTTAAAGGTGCATTACAAAACCCATATGTTTAGTCCAGTAACATGTAACATACGATAGAAAATGCTCTCTTCTCTATTTTGAAAATAATGATTTGTTTGATGTTTTAATGAATTGAAAAAAGAGAAAGAGCAGTGGGTGTTATTTAGGCAAACAATTAGAGTGAAAGACCAATAAATAGCACACATGAGAGAAAATTCTTTTTGGTGCATAGCATGTCTCGTTGGAGTAGAATAAGTAACAGTGAATCCTATGACAAAATTAAAATCGTGAGAAATTAAAAATCATTAGACTTACAAAAAGAAGTAGATTACCTAGATATAATTACAAATAATGCAAGCATAAGTTGGTGTAGTACCCTTCTGGTACCTAATTCAGCATCAGTATATATTCAGAAAATTTGCAGGCATTGAAGAGCTTAAGAGAATTAATTAATTAATGTGAATAACACACTAGAGATGGTTTGAGTTGACCTGAAAACAAATACAGATAACATAAACTCACTTATATGAAGAACTAAAGTTTTATGATTAAAAATAGGGTTGAAATTTTCACCTGTAAGCATGGAGACAAAGGGAAAAAAAATAAAAAATAAAAACCATTGGAGATCGATGGGTCTATGAGAGAGAGACTTATGCATAGTCTCTTCGACTTTTGAACCAAGAACTTATTGGTTCAAAAATTTATAAAGTTAAAATTGGACACATGACACAAAATTGGATCTCAATTTACGATATAGGTGAAACAATTTGATTAGTGAGTTTCATGATTTTATCTTCTCATATACTTGGTTCAGCTACAAAAATATTGCCTTACATACGTAAGAAGGGATGTGGCATTTACCTTTACTGATAAAGGAACAATGTCAACACCGAATCACCCCATTCATGAGAGACAATTAAGATTCTAGTAGAAAAAAAAAATTTATCGACACATCACAATCCTTAAAAGTAGCAAAAACATTGAATCAAAGAACACTAAGAAAAGTGTCAAGTAGACTTAGCATTAAATCACAATTATTTGTAATTAATTGAATAAACAATTACTTTGAATCATTATCCAAATTCTGCCCTTGGATATATTTCAACATCAATGTCCAAATTCTGCCCTACGTATAGCAAGCATTAGCAAAGTATCCATGATCTTCCTTCTTCGGAATTCACGAAGTTACTCCAAGAGAAATTGTTAAACAATGGTATACCACCCTACACACGTATTTACTTTCTTAAAAAAAAAAAGAGAGAGAGAGAGAGAGAGAGAGAGGAGAAGAAGCATAAGACAACAAAAAGAAATAAAATCTAACTTATATAGAACACAACCTCCACCGCATGCTTAAATATTGCAAGAGGCACAAAACCCTCTTTTCGTATCCTATCATCTCATGAGAAAAAAGATTAACAAATGTAAATGTAAACAAGCCTGTTATTGGATGTAACTATCAAACTAAGGATTAAAAAAAAAACTATCAAACTAATAGTTCAATAGAGACAAATAGAAATGCTTATCACTGATATTGACCAATGCCAAATTCTAGTTGGTTCATTAGTCCAATTGTGGGTCACATATTTTTTTAGAGCTTCACATCAGGACTCCTAGAATTTCCTGAATTAGTTGTTGATTTTTCATTAGTCACACTTCTGCATTTGTGAATAATAACAATAATACCATCAAAACTAATTGAACTAACTTTTACTTTGCTACAGTTTTTCCCCCACTTAATACCCAAACAGATTCTCAACTAAAATAGAATACAACATGAAAAATCTATAAAAATCTAATATGACATCCAATATAGCCACTTGTAATAAGCACTCTAAAGAGCAAATATACAACAAAAGACTATTAAATTACATAGCTCATCCTCATTAGGAATATACCTAGTTTTCTTTATACACAAATGCAAGTGCAAGTTCTATAATAAATTGAAACAAACAAAAAAGATCAATAACAAAAATATAAATTGACCTTCTTATATTAGAAGGAAACTCCCACTCATTTTTTGCGATAACATACAAAGCCTAAGAGGCTTGAGAGAGCTGATATTGAAATGACTTCATGTTTCAAATTGAAGAAATATTTGTAGATTTCATAAGGTTTTTTTGGCCCCATGTAAAACATATGATCATGAAAATTTTCTCCTATTAGTTTTGTTAATTAACTCTTTAAACTATAAAATTTATACAAAAAATGCAATAAAGATGCATTGGTATGGAAAATTTCTTATAAAGGTATTGTTTATACATAAAAGCTTTCTAATTTTACATGAACTATCATAATTTTAATAATAATTGTAAAAAAAAATAATAATAATAAAAAGTGAATATTCTACATTGTATGAATACTATATTTGAAAAGTTATTATAACATATTATAATTCAAAAGGTTGAAAAAGAGCACTTGAGTTAATTATTTCAATGATTGTTTTGGCTTTTTCCATCAAACAATGGATAATAATGTTTCACCAAGGACAATAAAAGACCCTATTTAACTTCAGGTGAGTTGGTGGCTTCTTTTAATTTCAATGACAATTAGTGACTGTTCATAAGATTTTAGTTTCAAGTAGTTTAACACTTTTACTACTACTTTGGTATCAGTTTATGGATTTTTGGCTTTCTTTCTTGGCTGTGGTGAGCACTTTTGTATGCCTAACTATTTTTAGTGAAACTGCAAAGAAGACAATCTATATAGTTGCAGCCGTTATTTCCGATTGCTTAAACAATAAATCATAGCAGTTTTAAATTGCAACAGAGAAAAATGAAAGAAATACTGCAAAAGAAGCCTAAGAAAACATTGAAAATATGGGTTGAATTGTCAACAACACACCATTTAACCAAATCTTTGTCATTTATTTCTATGTTTCTATTTTAAAGAAGGTAATAAATAATCGAAGAAAACAATAATTTCAATTAGATCAACTGTATCTATGACGTTATATAGCAATTTGTTATTCTTTTCCTCTCCCTTTTAATTGAACTTATAGATTGACTAACATTAGTACATTACTTTTAAAATCTTGTACTGTTAACCATTACTTTGTTCAACTTAGTGAATGGTTATAAACATCAGAAAAATGATAATGTATAACCATTAGACTATATGAATTCTCAATTATTAACGTCTAATGATTTGTTGAAATAAGAAAACTATGCATATGACATCAGCCATCTATAGTATCAAGCTTCCCCAAGATGCCCCCATTCATTCTTAGATGTTCCATCACCACATAGAGAAAATCATCCTTTCCCTAAATTAAATAAACATATCCATAATAAAACAAACAACATCAAAATCTAAAATCTACAAACCATAACAGAAAATCTCAAAACATCAAAGCAAATATCTAAATCTATACCTATCCAACCAAAATACCCAAAAACTAAGTCATATTTCATACCCAGATCTAATGATTGCAGGTAAATGGCCTGATCGACGGAGTTAATGGCACTTAGATTTCTCTTCCTCAATCTCAATTCTTGTGTGTGCCTGTGGTTGTGGTGTTCTGAGCCTGACGGTTTTGTGACTATATCTTTCTCAAGCCTTTTGTTTGTATTTTTACCAGACTCTGTTCTCTTCCTCTTTCTCTGTACAGCAAGCAAGGCTTTTTTTAATTAATTTATGTGGTTAATTTTTATTTATTTATAATGAGAGGCCTTTAAATGGTGTTGTAGCATTGTCAAACAATATAATTTATCATTTTTTTTTAACTTATATGTGGCAGAATTTCAGATATGCACTTTTCCTACATGGCAACATGACCTTAATTGTAGGGAAAGGCTTCTGCTATTATATGTAGCTAGCATTTAACCCGCGCAATGCGCAGGATCATTTTATGAATTAGAAAACAATCAACTTAATATATTATACTTAATGTGATGGTAAAATATGGAAGAGGGTGGATGGTTAGTTGTTCATATAATGATGCTAATGTGTAGGTGTTCTTCTAAAAGACAGACATAACCTAGCATCAATACATGATCTAGAAAAAATGTTAAAGGTTGTGAGTTCGAGAGAATATAGTTATTGAAGTATGAAATAAGTAGAAGAGAAATTTAGCTAATAAAATCAATTTGTAAAGAAAAAAATCTGTTGCAAAGTGTGTAATATATGTTAGTTATCAATCTGTTTTTTTTTTTTTTTTTTTTTTTGAGAAACAGTTATTAATCTGTTTTTTTCCATCATTCCATTTACAAAAAAATTATTATTACTATACATTCTAAAGTATGCATGTTGAAATCAAGTTATTAAAATCAAGGGTGAAAATCCTTAATGGTCTAAAAAAAAAAAAAAAAAAAGTAAATTGCAAGCACCTTATGCCGTTAGCACTTCCTTAATCCAACATCAAATTTTTTTTTTCCCCCAAATAGCTAGAGATGACAGCAAATCAAGTGCCAAAGGAAAAATATAATAAAATTGTACAATAGAAATACAACTTCACATTTCGAGATACACTTTCAAAAATACATTAGAGTTTCCTGGTTGATTGGAAACTATCTATATCAATAGTGTTTCTTTTTTGTTAAGATAGTTCAATAGAATTAGAATTTACCATTAAATTAAAATTTATTCTAGATTTTCTACCTAATCAATTTCATAATGTCTTCCTTTATTTTAACTCAATAAAAAACTTTGAAAGTGTACTATCCTACATATATTGTAATTATGGTAGTGAGAACTTTATCAGAGCACAATGTTTATCAAATTTGTTTTTTTAACATGTATATGAATGTTTCATAATATATATTCATATTACTAAACCATTATTGCAAGTGCATTATTCTTCTTCATTTGCTTCTTCTTCAATGAATAATTCCTTTTATTCCTTTTATTCTCATACAATCATTTGAAGCAAAGCTCACATGTTAAAAACATATCATGACTATGCCAATGCAATTGAGGAACTTTAGTAGTAAGATTTTTAGAAAAATGCAGTAAAATTTGCTAATATAGTGCAGTGACCCATTTTTGTTATGTTGATATCTTTTGGAGGATCAAGAAGTTTCTAAATATCAGGTGAGAAGCAACCTTAAAAAGGAGAGCACCAAACTTGTTAAAATTTTTGTGTTTAAGCTAATCCACAACAAGATTGAGCTAATGAAGAATTCAGAGAACAAATCTTCTGTGAGTAGACTTTAGCTAAAAGTTCCTGTTCCATATTAGTTTGTACATCCATGAGATAAATTTGTTATCATGCATAATGCAGATGAAGAGAGAAGACATTCTATCAAGGTTTCTGCAAGTGACAGAAATTGATCCAACATACTTAATAGATATAATTCTTAACTTCATCATAGTAGACACAAAAGCAACCATAATTGCTTGGTTTATTTACATGGTCTGCAAGCATCCTGCTGTGCAGTTAAAAATTGCAAAAGAAGTGAAGGAAGTGATTAACATGAAAGAGATCACAAACTATGCAGAGTTTGTAGCTAGTATTAGTGAAGAAGCTATAGAAAAGATGCAATATCTCCATGTAGCGATCACTAAAACTCTCAGACTCTATCCTGTAGTTCCTGTGGTAAGGAAATCTGACTATATTTACTGTCAGCATTTCATAGCTGCAAATGAAATATTGCATGTCTTTTCTTCATTATTTCCTCTTTAAGACCAACATGTGCCATGTGTGTGGTTCCAAAGTAATGGTTCACCAAAATTTTTCAATATCTAGAACCAAACTATTCTTCCTTTTACTGCAAAATAACACTGCATATTCATGATTCTCCCAAATGTAATTCTAGACCTTAAATTTCTTTGCTTACAGGATGCAAAGATATGCTTTTCTAATGATACTCTACTAGATGGATACAGTGTGAACAAAGGAGATATGGTGGCTTACCAACCTTATGCAATGGGTAGGATGAAATTCATATGAGTAAGATTGCAATATGAGATATCTAATGATCTATATTGATGGTTTTGTGCCTACTGGCTAGGCAAATTATAGGGCCTATTGCTAACCCAAAATAACATCAATTAGGATATATCAAATCATTTTATTAAATAGCGGTTAGTTTTTAACTTAACTTTCATCCAATGAAATTGATTCTTGGAACACATCATGTTTTTATTGCAAAAGAGACCAGCAAAAGGAAGTAGATTACCTAGATATAATTACAAATAATCAGAAAATTTACAAGCATTGGAGAGCTTAAAGGGAAGAAGATATCAAATAATTTGATGCTTAAAAAAAATTATCGACACATCACAATCCATAAAAGTAACAGAAACATTGAATCAAAGAACAATAAGAAAAGTGTCAAGTAGAGTAAGTATTAAAATGACAATTACTTGTAATTATTTGAATAAACAATTATTTTGAATTATTATCCGAAAGATTGAGTGACTAAAAGTGTAGTACCATTACAAAGTCCATTACTTTGGTTTAAATTTCGAAGTAACATTATTGGCAGACCTACATTCAATCTGAGTTTATGGTTTGGAATACCACGGAACTTCAATGAATTGAGAAACTCTATTGAATACATGACATCTTGGTCTAGAATGTTGCTTGAAGCTTTACATAATGAATCTGCACTAAGATATATCTCTTCATCAACATTAATAACAAATGTCAATGTAACCAAGCCCGTTATTGGATACAACCATCAAACTAGTGATTAAAAAAAAACTATGAAACTAATATAAAGACATAGGTGGTAGGTGTTGGGTTAGCGGAAGCTCTGACACTAGATTATTGAACAAATGACTAAACAACAAGCTTTTATTAAAACTTGACTCTTTGAATTACAGCACTTTACAAGCACTAATGCTTTTACAAGACACACACACCAACTCTCTAGACACCTATGTATTGACACTACACAATAGCTCTTACTTATTTCTTCACTTCACACTCTTCACAAGTCTCTCACACATCACACTAGTCTCACACTAGTCTCTCACTAATCTCACACACTCCTTTACATCTATTTATACTAGGTGTATGTTGGTTAGGAAACCAACTTGAAGCTTCTAGCATCTTCCTTTTTATTGGCATTAAATGAATGCCATTCTCCAACTTTCTAGATTATTCTATAAACATGTGGCTAAGATTTACTTCTACATAGAAGTCTCTAGAGATATCTCATAAAGAAATCCGGAAAGAGCATCACGGAGAAATTTCCGGAATGCAAGAGAATTTTCTAGAGAATTCTGGAGAGAAGCATATTGAGTGAAACTTTAGAACTTTCTAGAGAAGCAAAATGAGTTAGTGTTGATTTCTAACACTCCCCCTCAACACTAACTCTCTCTCAATTTCGCCATTGTCGTCATACCATTCCCTCGGCGCTTGTTTCAAACCGTAAAGTGTTCTTCATAGCTTGCAAAACATTGTCTGGTTGGGCTTTGCTCTCAAATCTCTTTGGCTGCTCCATGTAAACTTCTCGATCCAACTCTCTATGCATGAAAGCATTCTTTACATCATCTATTTGCCATAACTTCCAAGATTTAATGGGTTTCATATCCTTGGGCTTTGGCACTTGCTTTAATGCGTGAATCTCTTCTTTAATTCTTGGTCGATCCTCCTCTAGTGTCCTGTGGTGAACACTAGTTTGCCAAGGATGGGTTACTTTTCTAGACTCTGGCTCACCTTCATCCTCAAAAGATTGTACCTCATTAGTTACCATGAACTGATCTTTCTTAGATTGCTCCCCCATGCTTTCAGGCATTTTCTCTTCAATTTCCTTTGAGACTGTTAGCATTGCTTCCTCTTCCACTGCTTCTTCAACTGGCTCTATCATAGCCAAACATGATTCGACAACCCATTCTTCTTCGCTATCATCTTCTAGGCTTCTTAACGTTGCTATATTTCCTTGAGCTGTTCTCTACTTGAATCGACAGTCTTGTGCAAAATGGCCCATTTTTCCACACTTGAAACACTTAACATTACGATTTCTATAACCCATGGATTGTTGATCATTATTGTCGTGACTTCCTCGAGCTCCTACATCTTGAGAGCTCTCCTTATCTTTTCTATCTTCATCATTTCTATTCTTAGAACCTGCATTAAATCTTCTCTTCGGTCAGTCTTTGTATTGATTGCTAAAGAGTGCCTCCTCATCACTCTTTAGTGAGACCCCAACCATTTGCTTGACCAATGCTTCTTGGTCAGCTAGCAAATTTTCCAATTCTACTAATGATGGTTGGACAGGCCAACCTTGAATGGCAGCTACAAAACTTCTATATTCAGGTCTCAACCCATGAATAATTATCCTTCTCATTCTTGAATCAGAAATATTTGATGCAACATCTAATTCAGAGATTTTGCGACAAAGAGACTTTACCTTGGTGAAGTATTGTGTGATCGTCATATCTCGTTGTGCCACTGACATTAGCTCATTCTCAAGCAACTGTAGCCTTACATCATTCTTCTTTGAAAATAGTGTTGAAAAGGTGTCCCACGCAGCCTTTGGTGTGTTTACATGTCTGATGTGCTCCAACATCTCTTCCTCGATGCTTGTCTTGATTGCAAACAAAGCCTTCCCAGCTTTAATCTTCCACTTTCACAAAGCTTTGGCATTCTCAAGAGGTGTGGTTTCGCCACTAGCCATGATCTCCCATAAATCTTGCCCTTGCAAGTATGACTCCATACAAGTCAACCATGTGTTGTAATTCTAGTTATTGAGCCTTCTAATGTTGCCAATAGCTTGGAGGTCTGCCATCACAACTTGATGAAATCTCTCACTCTACCAAATAAGCTTGGTCCCAGACCACGAGCTTCACAGTCCCAGACTGTACACAAGTAGAATGAACACCTCCAAAAATACTGTCCTAGACACCACAAACACGGTCCCTGTCCGCCTCGCTCTGAAATCAAATTGTTGGGTTAGCGGAAGTTCTAACACTAGATTATTGAACAAATGACTGAACAACGAGCTTTTATTAAAACTTGACTCTTTAAATTACAACACTTTACAAGCACTAATGCTTTTACAAGACACACACACCAACTCTCTAGACACCTATGTATGGACACTACACAATAGCTCTTACTTATTTCTTCACTTCATACTCTTCACAAGTCTCTCACTAATCTCACTTGGTGCTTTATGACACTCTTCACAAGTCTCTCACACATCTCACTAATCTCACACTAGTCTCACACTAGTCTCTCACTAGTCTCACACTAATCTCACACACTCCTTTACATCTATTTATACTAGGTGTATGTTGGTTAGGAAACCAACTTGAAGCTTCTAGCATCTTTGTTTTTATTGGCATTAAATGAATGCCATTCTCCAATCTTCTAGATTATTCTATAAACATGTGGCTAAGATTTACTTCTACATAGAAGTCTCTAGAGATATCTAATAGAGAAATCCGGAAAGAGCATCATGGAGAAATTTCCGGAATGCAAGAGAATTTTCTAGAGAATTCCGGAGAGAAGCAAATTGAGTGAAACTCTAGAACTTTCTAGAGAAGCAAAATGAGTTAGTGTTGATTTCTAACAGTAGGAACATTAAAAAATCTTATCAGATTAATATGGAATTGAAGTATTCTAAACATTTATAATCTTTGAAGTAGACTGAAATGTAAAGGCTAAAAAAAGAAATTTTATTTTCAAAAAAAAAAAAAAAAACCAAAGAGAACTTAATTTTGCAAAGAACCATCCCAAATACATCAATTGGCAAAATGTAATCCAATGGATGAATCTAATGATACTAATATTGAGATAGAAAAGAGAAGAAGTCAAATGGATAAGAATGATAGTTAGGCTGTCCTAACCTGCCAAATAACACTATAATAAGACTTATGTCCTCTGTCATTTACTTTTCATAGAGCAAATAACTATGATTTGTTTTACGCATTGAAACAAAAGGCAAACAAATAAATATTTGAAGTAAATATAAAAATAACATTACAATAAATATTTGAAGTAAATATTTGAAGTATATATCATTTACTTTTCATGAAGCAGCACGTAAATGCTCTCTTGAATCCTTGCAAGACTACTTTTCATAGGACAAACCATGCTTTCATCTTACGTTTGAGGTGTAGAGAAGACCTAGCCTGAATATATTAAGGAACCAAGTTAAGAAAGACCTTTTACTTTACCTCATATCACTATAGGACATATACCCAATTAATCAAGGTGCACAGAGGCTTGCTGTTGTAACATCATAAAAATTTAGATTCATAGCTCAAAATAACATTTATAATCCTAAAATAAACCAAAAGTCAAATAGTTTAACCCTTTTTCTATGGACTTCAGGCTTTATCTGTTAAAAATTCTTTATGGGTCTAATGTTGTAAGCAACCAAGTCATTGAGGATCTTTTTGCATACCTAGACATATCAGAAGATTCAGAACAAAATGTTAATGTTAAATTGATTCCAAACAACGATCACATACAAATGCGAAATTAGTTCTACCATCTAAAATCAAGATCACATGAATGAGTGTTAGATAGCTTATCATTTCTTTTTCCTTTAAACACGTCTAATCAAAATTTCTAAATCAAAATTTTACTTATAAAACAAAGTCCAATGAAAAAAAACATAGGAAAGTATCTATTAGAATATAATCATACTTTTCTTATCTTTTAATAAGGTGTTGCCGAATTTCATGGAAGATCTAAGAGTAAAAAAAAGAAAAATTTGGAAAAAACCCAAGTAGAAGATACTAAAATTGATAAGGCGAATGTATATGTATGTTCCACTGGAAACCTGTTTTAAAGGCAAAATCTCCGCTTCTGTTGTTTATGGTCCCTAAATATATAGGTTTGCAAGCATGCCAAAACACAGCAATTGAGACCTTAACAAAGGCTCGAAAATCAACAAACAAGACAAGCTTGTGGCATTTCAAAGAATAGACAAGCTTGTGAATTTCTTCTGCAAGAGATATCATATATCAGGCACTATGGTTTTGATTTTTCCTATTATATTAGCTCTGTGTTTAGGCCTGGTTTTGTCTTTTCTTCTCGTAAACTTCTTCAGGAAACAAGATGCTCCAAACTTACCTCCTGGGCACATGGGATGGCCCCTTTTGGGAGAGACTATCGGCTTCCTCAAACCCCATAAATCAAACTGTATTGGGAGCTTCTTACAACAACATTGCTCTAGGTAATATACCAAGTTCCTTTATTTTGTATATATATTCTCTCTTCCTATGTTCTTGGATGAAGTTTTGTCATACATTAGTATCAAATTAAGCAGGACATTTGTACCAAGATATGCCCATGCAGCTAAGTCTTATAAAAAAAAAAATGTATATCAATTTGGAGTGTTTTCATGCAGGTATGGGAGGATATTTAAGTCTCATCTATTTGGCTCACCAACCATAGTTTCCTGCGATCATGATCTCAACCTTTTCATTCTTCAGAATGAGGAGAAGCTATTTCAGGTGAGCTACCCCAAGTCCATGCAAGGCATTCTTGGGAAGTATTCTTTGATTATCGCAACCGGAGAGATTCACAAGAAGCTTAGAAGCTTTGCTGTCAGCTTCATCGGCACGTCCAAGTCAACACCAGAATTCTTTCATCTTGCGGAAAATATGTCAATCTCAATGATGGATTCATGGAAAAGCTGTAAACCAGTTTCGTTTTACAAAGAAGCTAAAGAGGTATATAGTACTTTCAGCAGCTTAATTACATGGTAAAAATAAGGTAAAATTGCATATTTGATACTTAGCTTTAATTTTTATCTTAAAGTCATCCTCGTGTTTTAAAATGTTGGGAAAAGGTCCTTATCATCATTTTTAATGGATAAAAATTATGATGTAGCAAATGGAATTCATGAAATCAAAATCACTTTGATGAGGTGGAGTTTATAAAGAAGTCATTGTCAATACACAAAACTTTCATTTTTGTGGGGGTCTAAGAGAGTTTCTATGCATGTTGTAGTATTATATATGTATTTTAATCTTACATTATTTTTGGTACTCTTCTTGTTATTTTAATCTTATGTTATTTTTGGTAATTTTCTTGTGTTATCTAATTGGGTGAATATAATTATTATGTCCCGTTTTTTGTATTCAACTTTATACTTCACTAATCACAACTTACATGTAAAAGTGTCACTACGTTTAAAATTATATTCATGCATTTGGATGAGTTTATAATCAATAGAAAAGAAGAAGAATAAGTTACAACCCCTTTCTTAATTTTTTTCCTATTCTGAAAAATTGTTGTACTTATCCCTTTAGAAATTTTCATCTATGATAGCAAAATTTAAAAAATACTCATCAATATTTTGAGTCAATATTTTGCAATGTCAACAATAACTTGACATGATTTTATATGTCATGTTAGTATTTTCCATCCACAAAAGAACATTTAAAATTTTATTTTAATCAATTTTCCAAAATACATGGACTACCATGAAACAATTTTAAATATAAAGGCAATTTAGAAACAAAGGTAAAATGTTGATAACCAAATTTGCCATTTAAGTAAAAATAAAATTAGCAATAACAATAGCAACAAAACAAAAATATACCAATTGAATTCATGTTTAATTTAACCTTTTCAATTCAACGCAGTTTGCACTCAAAATTATGGTGAAGGAGATTTTGAGTATTCAACCAGATGAACCACTAGCCTCAAAGATATTAGAAGACTTCGAGACCTACATGAGAGGCTTTGTATCTTTGCCACTAAATATACCTGGGAGTGCATATGCCAACACTGTGAAGGTACTTAACATGTATGATTAAATAAAACGGTAAAACCTGTTGCATACACCAATTTGCACAACTTGAAATCATGTCTTCATCGCACGATTTTAGTTGTTTTTCATCTGTGTAAGGACGTATGTGCAAATTGGTGTGTGGACTTAACATTACTCTAAATAAAATGCTCCCATTGATCCGTGTGCTAAATTATGCTTGTGCTAATACTCAAAGCTATCTTTGATATTCTCTTTTGTTGGCTACTTTAGGCTAGAGCAAGACTTTCTTCCACTGTTAAACAAATTATTAAAGAGAGGGAGCAAAGGAATATTGTGGGGCTTATAGAAGGAGGAGACTTCTTAGATGTGGTTTTGTCAAAGAAGAGCCTAACCAATGACGAGATAGTAAGCATTGTATTGGACATCTTGTTAGGGGGTTACGAGACAACTGCAACACTCATGTCCTTAATTGTCTACTTTCTTGGGCAAGCACCAAATGCTTTAGAAAATTTGAAGGTTGCTCTCTGTTTTCTCTCTCTTAGAATCTGCATGAACAGAAATATTACATGCTAATTGCTAAAGAGGGTTATTTTGTTCAACATTTGTGTACTACAGGAAGAACACCAAGGGATAAGGAAAAGAAAAGAGGATGGGGAACCTTTGAACTGGGAAGATTACAAGAAAATGAAGTTCACCCTCAATGTAATTATTAACATCATATTTATAGTGATTAATTTTCCACAAGAAAGGTTATAAACGTCTTCATATAGAACTAACACATGCTAGCTGCAGGTTATATGGGAAGCAATGAGATGTGGGAATGTAGTAAAATTTCTGCATAGGAAAGCTCTGCAAGATGTTAAATATAAAGGTTCTTAATTTACATAATTAGAAGTACTGTTTTGTGGTATATTATATGATTGTCTCTTTATTGCAATAATAGGTGACAGCTTCTAACTTAATGGAGATCATGATTAAAAATGTTGCAGATATTCTCATACCCTCAGGATGGAAGGTTTTTCCCATCTTCACAGCAGTAAATTTTGATTCAGCTCTCCATAAAAACCCCTTAGAGTTTAATCCTTGGAGGTGGTTTGTAAGTATATCAATTCTTCCTCTAGTCCAATATGTAAAACCAGACACCTCATTTGGACATAAACCTCTACTATTAATAAAACTTAAAAAACTTCATGTCAGATTTTTTGTCACAAAAAATTAGCAGACACCTTCTTTGACGACTAATCTTTGAATGAAATGAAATAATAAACCTTCTGATATCATTACAATAATTTTAGTGATGTAAACTATTTTTTTTTTTCTGCAGTCCTTGTCTCTTCTACAACTTTGTCTCGTTTTTGTTATTATCATTTTGTCCTATAAACAACTAGGAACCTTTTTCCAACTAATTTATGATGAAAATTTAATACTCACTTTTTTTTTCTTCCCAAATATCTGCAAGTATCCTTTATTTTAGTTGTTCACATGTATCATATGTATATAGGTAAGCATTCATTTTCATGTTAGTTACAAGCTATTAAAAAGTATATATGGATAAAGAATTTGAACAAAATTTGAAAATGCCTTTAATTAATGCTAACATAGATGCAGACACAGGACTTTGTAATAGTTATGCATTTTTTGCATGTATATAAGTGACATTTTCTTAAGCTCCTAATAATGTCAATTTCAATCATTGACCCCATTGGCAGGATGAAGAAACAAGCAAAAAAGTGTCACCGTTTGGTGGTGGACCAAGGCTATGTCCAGGTGCTGAACTTGCCAAAGTAGAGATTGCATGCTTCCTTCATCATCTTGTCCTTAATTATAGGTAAATTTCACTAACCCAGCCCCCACTAAAATGATGGCATGCATGGATTATGGATGACAATAGGCAGGTTAATCTAGCAACCTACCGCAACCCATTTAGGGTTCTATATAATTGAGCTTGCTTTATCTTTTCCAGCAATCATTTTAATAGATATTCTCACTCATAGTACCACTTTCCATAAGGAGGAGCATAAGTCTTTGGTTTAGGTGATAGTGTATAATTAAAGCAGCTCTTTATCAAGTATACTCAAAATTTCATGAAAAATTTATTGGTGCTTCTTCCTTTTGATGCTATATTCTATGTCCTTGCACCAGGTGGAAAACAAAAGCAGATGACTACCCACTTGCTCACCCTTATGTGGAATTCCGAAGAGGCTTGCTACTGGAGATTGAACCAATAGAAAAGATTTTTGGAAGGGAATCTTAGTTGAATTTCAACTATTTATGTCCTCAAAAGCTAAAGTCAAGCCTATTAGCATTAGGGACCAAACAAAGTTATGACTCATTGATATGTTGAGATTGAAGCCCCCCTAGAATATTAAATAGTCCCCTAGGTAGACTACATTGTAAATTGCAACAATGTCCTAAAGAATAAAGAAAATGAAAAAAAAAATAAAGAAAAAGAATATTACATTAAATTGAAAATATATTCAATATATATATATATATATATTTTTTTTTTTTTTTGCTAAATGATTAGGCCAAATGCATTATAGCATTTGGCATGAAGTCTGATGAAAAAATTAAAATAAAAACCCTCATTGTCTCCAATCTGACAAACAGTAAATTATCACGTTTTAAATTCCACAAATTTTATCATGATTTTAATTGCATTATTTATTTTACAAATTAGGAACCATTAGAGATACCTAGCCTGACGAACTCTTCTACATCTGCTAACATTGATATGTTTTCTTGTCTAATGCATTTATGTTGTGTACAAAAGAAATCATTTTGGAAGATCAAAAAAAGAAAAAAGAAAAGAGCAATAGAGAAACAAAAATGATGAAAATTTGAAGTCAAGGCTTAGAAGTTTGGGTGTGCGTGTGTGGGAAATATGAATGAAAGTTCCTCTAATAGACAGAAACTAAAATTTTTGCTTCATTGCTATTTACAGGCTACAACATATGCAAAGTTTGACCACTCTTTAACTGTTTATGAGATGTAGATGCCCCATAGTTACAAAAAAGCAATAAACAAATTTTTTGTTACAAAAAATGTTGCATTCATGTAATTAGCCTATATTTATGTAATTGATTTCCAAAAACATTTTCTCAAATGAATAGGATGCACAAACATATATAATTTTTTAGTAAACTGAAACACCAACCAAAGCCCCAAAATGGTCATATCATCAGCAACAAACAAATGTCCTAACACCCAAACACAAATCCACAACTACCCAAAGTATACTAACCACAAACCAACATAAATCAATCCATTGGGAAAATGTTGAAAATAATAATAATAATTAGAGAAAAACTCACCTTATATAAGACTATAACCGGCATAAGTAACTTTTGGGATTGTTGGGGTAAGAATGAGCCAAGAGATGGAGAGTGTGGCAAGAGGCAATCTTAAGATATCTCTCTCTCTCTCTCTCTCTCTCTCTCTCTGCCTTATGGGGTTTCTCTTTGTAATTTTGGCGGTATGAAGGTGGTAGGAAATCGGTCATTGGTTGAAGGCTGGCTTTACAGTGGTGGTGTCACTGTACTATCTCAAATAATATCATGGTCCCTTTGGCAGCCAAGACTTCCACGACTTTAAAGCTGATAGGAAATACAATTTCCTGGCTCATTGGGATTCAGCTACATATGCCAATGAGCTTAAGGAACAAATAAACAATAATTATTAGAATTATATTGTAGTTATTCAGTAGAAAAGAAGTACATGAATGGAGCATCTTTGCAGTTTTTTAGTGTAAACTATCAAAAATTTTAATTAAAATATTTGAATGTATTTTACAGTGTGAAACTCAAAGAATAAGAGGTGTCCTCCAACCAAACATGGTCTACTAAATGAATTACATGCAAAACTTATCAGCTTAATAGCAACTACACTCATTGTTTTGTTAATGCAAATTCACACACCAGCAACTGTAAAGCTACCACAACAAAACACATTGTCTACGATCGTCTAACATTAAAACAAAAGTTTAAATTACCTAACCCTGGTAATTATGCAGATCAGGTGAGAGGCAATAAAAATTTTGAAATTAAAAAAAAAAAAAAAAACAAAAATTGTCCTTATATGGCAGTTACAGGTTTCTCTCTCTACACATGTTCATAAACACTTTTATCCTAGGCCTTAAACTTCCATTTGAAGTTCATAACTCTAAATTTTGTTTCCAATATATTAACTTATAAACACTATTTTCTCAAACTTGAAAAAAAAAAAAAAAAAAAAAAAAAAAAACTACCATATACTAACTTGTAGATCATCTATGACAAAACTTAACTACATTGACTTGCTAAACAAAATTACAAACAACCATACAATTGTAATTTTCTTTTAGTCTTCATATAATAACTTTGGAATATTGTTTAATAGGCCAAAAATGAATTGACCCATTGTGATGAATTAATTGATTAATTAGCCAAGTTTATCAATTAATCAAATTAACATGCAAACGTGTGGTAGCACCAACAAATCACCAATTAAACTAAGTGCAGTGGAAAATAAATTGACACGGTGATTTGTTTACGAATGGGGAAAGCCAACATAGCAAAAACCCTACCGGGTGATTTTAAGGTCACCATTCTTGAAATTTCACTATTATCACAACAAGCGAATACACGTAAAGGAATCTCAGTACCTTATACCAACCTACAGTTGAACTTTTAACCCAATACCCAATTGGACTTGTTCTGTAGTGACAATTTCTTCTTTTGATGCACGGCTCCAAGTATGTGACTAACCAATTGCGCGGATCCTAGTACGCGACTTCAATCACCAACTAGAGAAGGTTGTTAGCTGCAAAGTTCTTCAGTTCATCCACGATGAAGATCAAGAAGATGCTTGGTTACAAAACCCTATGATGCACAAACACAGCAACTTCTTCACAAGAATGTTGAACTAGGCAAATTCTGTCTCCAGTCACAATTTGCTTGAACAAACTTTGCTCAACACTTATGCAACTTGTGAACACTTTGACTGCCCTTAAAATAATCCTTTTATATGTCTAGGATTGTGAGAAAAGAAAGCTCAAACACATAATCACAGATTGGAGTCAAAACAGAATTGGAATTCTGTTTTTCATAAACCTCGACAGATACTCTATTTGTCGAGCTGCTATTGAGCCATGGGGCTGGAATAGCTCTTCAAGCTCGATAGATGGCTAGTTGTCGAGCTAGCTGTCGAGCCTTAATGACAGACACTTTTCAGACTTGAATCTTGGACAGACTTGCATGGTTTCAACACTTGATCTTTAAATACAGTTTCATGAAGTATTAAACACATCCTAGATCTACCCAAATACAAGTAAAGTGCGTTTTGTCAAAGAATTAGCCAATTACATAAAATAATGACATATATTCCTAACAAGTGAATCACATATGTCCTAACATTGTTTGTCCTACATTACAACAGAAAAGGCATTGAATGGGGTAACTAACACAATGAAATAGATAAATAGTACCTAAAAGATGTACTAAAGAAGAATAAATTACTTTATAATTACGCACTATGTATTCTCTTTAGCAGTTCCATCTCCTCCCCAATAAAGTTAGTTAAGCAATTCCATCTCCACCCCATTGGAAACTTCAGGATCAATATAGCTCAACTGGAAGTATGAAACAAAAACAGAATATCATGCCTACTGTCAAATTGTAGTACATTGTCAAACTGTAGTAAGACCAAGTACCAAAGTTTACTAAAGACATATAACCCCCTATTTATGATAATTTTCATTACATAAGATTAAAGGTGGATTATAATATTCAAAATATTATTGTAAGGACCAGTTTGGCTTAGATTCCAAAATAGGATTGGATTCAGGCCCAACAAGCCCAAACAATGAATTTGTAGAGCGTGGGAGAAAGAACTAGCCTGAATTTAGAGAAGAGGTAACAATTGTGGATGGTTTGGAAGAGTAATTATATGAACAAGATATAATGATCGTCCTCGGCCTAGCCAGAATAGTATAATCAAGTATATGGAGTTTTTCCTTCTGGTGTCGTATTTCTTAAGCTTTCTTTCTCCTTATTCTTTTTTCCGTGTTTTACCTTTGGACACCTTTTCATATTATATACCATCATTTTCGTACCATTCCCTTTGTACACGTGTAAATCAGGTTATGGGAACTTCTCCCTATCCTATCTCACATCTCCCTGAACCTTCTACCACCAGCTGTAAGGCTGTTTGTTTACTGTTCAGGCATCACCTCCACATTAATGCGGCCAGAGAGTTAGCTGGGAAGCATTTAATGTGGAGGTAACAGCTTTTACAAATATTTGTTATCCTTCGTCCTCATCCCTTATCCGGCATTTGACCCTCCCCCTATCGTAAAGTACCCTTAAAACAGTATACTAAGGGGATTGGGATATTTCTAGCCACCTCAGACAAAAGTTCCGAGGTGACTGTTTTCCTTGGATAGACTTAGGTCTGCTATAAATACCCTTTTACTCTTCCTGTAATACAACATTTACCTCTTCCTTAAGTGATAGTCCTCGGATCTATACGCGTCCTCGGACTGGGTTATTGAGCCACAGGCCCAGCCTATCCAACTTGGACAGCACCTCAACAATTGGTCCCTACAATAGCTCCTCAAAATCTTGCTTTTTGACTCCTCGGGAGAAAGGGGGGATTTTGATATTCTCGTCCTATTCCCCCTATGATCTTATTTCGTTGGGTTACATCCCAATTATTCGTGTTTATCCTCTTAAGGCACGTCCCTGACGCTTCAGTGATCAAAGCGTGCCTTTATTTAATTTTGGCAACTCCCTCGTCCCCCACGTTTAACGGTTGGATGGGGTTTTAAGGGTGGATGGGCTTTCTTGGAATACAAGCAGGAAAACTCCCGCTCGTAATTTCAATGCCACTATAAATAATCTCTTAAATCAACTTCTTTTCACTTTCATTAGTCGCATTATTCTAGAACTCGTGCATTGAACCTACTTTTCTCTCTCTCTCTCACTCTCCTGTGCATCTACAAATACAAAAACCTTGTCCGAGGACCACTTCTCACACCTGTAAGTCTTCCTAAACTCTCTTCAGCTTTTATTCCTACTTTGCGAAATTTCCTTTATAAAACGTCTTAGAAAATGGGTAGATTTAAGCACTTAGTGGACACCAAGGAGGGGATGAAGAACTTTAGGGCCAAATATAATATTCCCCCACACGTGGGCGTTAGGTACGCTGCATAGGGGGAGTGGTTTGACGAAAGGAAAACATCGGAGGTGGTCATCCCTATGATTGCCTTCATAGAGGGAGAGATGACCATTCCCATGGGCACTCTTACTAGAAATTTTCTTAGGTTTTTTAGGCTGTCCCCCACACAGTGTGCCCCGAACATATTTAGGGTGTTAGGGAGTATAGAAGCCTTAAACGAGAGGATGAATCTAAACCTAACACACCATGACGTGAATTGGATTTACAACTTGCACAATCTGAAAGGGCAATGATATTACCTAAAGTCAAGGCACTCTGAAGTCAGATTGATCCAGTGCCTCCCTGAATCAAATAAGGGACTAAAGGACGACTTTTTGATCTTTTTTGGGCAATGGCATGATGGCTTACCTTGCCCAGTTAAGGAGGGTACACCAGGTGGGGGGTTAATTATGTAGTTTTGCGATTTGAATTTATAAAATTTTTCCATTTCTGTTGCCCTTTGTCATTACTAAAATGGATTTTCATTGGTTTTAATGACATTGTAGATCCCAATGCCCTTACGCCTTCGCTCCGCTTAGTTAACAAGGCGAGCTTAGATAGGATTCTGCAATCCGAGGTGTACGTTAACGAATCAGACAGCCAACTGAGAGCAGCGCACCTCATCCTCGGATACACTCCCATTTCACGTGCATTCCAAGCTCCGAAGTGTGTGATAAGGGCTAAGGATCCTCGGCTCCACATCATCAGTGTTGCCTATGAAGGATTTGTAGTTCTTGAAGGCATCCCTCTCCCTAGATATTCATCACTTTCCCAACCACTACCTGTTGCAACCCTTACAGCAGGAGCAACATCTTTCCCCCCCATTCTCCAAGTAGAGGAGGAAGAGGAAGCAGAACAAGAGGAAGAAGGCTTTATGGACCTTACTGAGTCCACAGATGACTTCAAAGTTTTCAACCAACTTTCACCTCCAAGGAACGTGCCAGAAGAGATAGGTATCCAAAGGAAGCCCCAAAGAAGTCTTTAGGAGTTATTAGAGAGCCAGCCAGGGAGGGGAGAAGCTGGGAAGCCTTCTCAGCCCAAGCTTCCTCCTCAGACACCTCTACCCTCCAGGACCGAATAGGTTGATCCTAAGAGGAGAAGGGAACCAAAGGGTAAGGAGGCAATGGAGGCAGGAAGACCTCGTCCCTCCAATGAAGAAGAGGCTTATAGGGCATCAAAGCAGCAAAAAACTAGCCACGCCCCCAGCCGAGGAGCGGAAAGGGCAGATATTCAACTGTTCGAGCCCCAAGCATGGCTTCCAGCTCCCATGCTTGGTGGTGAGCCCTTGATGGATGATGCATCAATCAGGGACTTCAATGGGGGTATAGGCTGTCACGTTGCCTCAGCACTGGAGGAAACCCTCCTGCTCCCCAAAGATATGGTGGAGTTGCGAGGCCTTAGGAGGAGTGAAGTCTTCCTTCATACAAAAAGATTCCTGGGCATGGTATATACCTATTTTTCCACAACTACTTTTTTTTTTTTTTTTTATATTTGACACAATACTCATCCTTTTTGTTTTTTGTTTTTTTTGTTTTAAGGCTATTCAAAGTACCTTCAGGCTAGAGAAGATGACCACCTCCCTCTCTCAACAACTAGATGAGGAGAGGAAAAGGAGGGCTATTGCTGTGCAGACTCTGACCATTGCTGAAAACAGCAATACTGATCTTAAGAAGAATCTGGTCACCGAGGAGCAAGCCAGGAAGAGTGTAGATGCAGCCTTGAAGGGTGCTGAAAGGCAAGCCGAGGGCCAAAGGAAGTTGGCAAACGAGGCCAATGAACAACTAGCCGCTTCCAAGGAGCAGTTGACAGCTCTGAAGAAGCAACTGGAGGAGGCTAAAAAACTTAGAGATCAGGCTGAAAAAGCCAGAGTGCAAGCTGAGGAAGACAAGGCCAAAGCTGAGAAGGAAAGAGATGAGGCCAAGCAGCATGGTTACGACGTCGGCGTAGCTGAGATCGAGGATGCCCGAAGGGCAGAGGTCCCCATCGTATGTCGTGCCTACTGCACTCAGACTTGGGAAGAAGCCCTCAATCAAGCTGGGATTGATGCTTCTTCCGAGCTGAGGAAGCCTAAGAACATCTTCTTTCCTCATGCCCTGCAAATTCCCAATCAGAAAGAGGTAGCTCCTCCAGCTTCCCAGCCAGCTAAAGAGGCCCAACCTCAGCATCCTCCCTCATCCAATCAGCAGGAGCAGGGCAAAGAACAAGAGACCCTGAAAGACTCCTCTTCGGATAAAGTAACTGAGGTTTCTCAACTTGGGGTAGCTTCTCAAGACTTTGAGAAGCAACTAGCCTCAGTTACTTTGCCTGTAGAATGAGCTCTTATGGAGAAAGAGAAAGAAATCCCTCCTGAAGCAGCTGACAAGGCCCCCAAATCCAAACTCCAAATAAAGTTGAAGCCTTAGTTTTTGTTTTTAAGATAATAAAAATTGTTGTAATCTCATCCTTTGTACTTAAAGATCAATTTTGCTAATGTATGAAAATTTCTTTTTATTTTTTATTTTTTATTTTTTATATTCTAAGTAACGTATGCTAGTATTATTGCTTTCTTTAGCTGCATGATATTTACTTTGACTTATTTTCTATCCATTCTCTAGCATACTCTACAAAGGAGCTAAACGCTTAAATAAAATATAAACATTAACTCTCTTTATCAACTTTTGATAAGTTTCCCAATTTCCAGGCAATACCCCAACGTTTAAGTAACAAGTAGGACATGATCATATTGAAACACACTTAATTGGCATCCATGAGGCTTATCATGACTTATAAACTGAGTCATAACTTAGTCCAAAAAATAATAATTTGTATTCAAGAATGTGTTCTAAAGATTTTAACACATCTTAGGCTCCACTGAATACATCCCCTAATACTGTGAGGATAATTATTTTTACCAGGTTTATCATCCGAGGACTTGACACAACTTATTTTCCATTTTACATTTCAAAAGATATCATAGGATACTAATTTCCACCAAGTTTGTGGTCCGAGGACCTAACATAACTTAGTTTCTGTTTAAAAATTCAAGAAATGTCATAGTATATTAATTTTCACCAAGTTTGTAGTACGAGGACCTAACACAACTTAGTTTCTGTTTAATAATTCAAGAGATGTCATAGTATATTAATTTCCACCAAGTTTGTGGTCCGAGGACCTGACATAACTTAGTTTCTGTTTAATAATTCAAGAGATGTCATAGTATATTAATTTCCACCAAGTTTGTGGTCCGAGGACCTGACATAACTTAGTTTCTGTTTAATAATTCAAGAGATGTCATAGTATATTAATTTCCACCAAGTTTGTGGTCCGAGGACCTGACATAACTTAGTTTCTGTTTAATAATTCAAGAGATGTCATAGTATATTAATTTCCACCAAGTTTGTGGTCCGAGGACCTGACATAACTTAGTTTCTGTTTAATATTTCAAGAGATGTCATATTATATTAATTTCCACCAAATTTGTGGTCCGAGGACCTAACATAACTTAGTTTCTGTTTAATATTTCAAGAGATGTCATAGTATATTAATTTCACAAAGTTTGTGGTCCGAGGATCTAACATAACTTAGTTTCTATTTAATAATTCAAGAGATGTCATAGTATATTAATTTCCACCAAGTTTGTGGTCCGAGGTGACAGTTTTTAGACCCCTTAAACAGTTGATTAAACCTAGGTAATTAGCCAAGTTGTTACTTAGTCCAATTAAACAAGTCTAGGTTATCACAATAATAAAGATCAAATCATGCAAAGCAGCGGAAAATAAATAACACACGATATGATCACCCAGGAAACGAAACCGGTAAAAACCTAGGGAGGATTTGACCTAGCTATCCTCAAGGTAAACTTGAATCCACTATCTTGAAAGAATCGAAGTTCATACAAAAGGACTTACAAGCACCCCCGCTCGACTTCCTAATGCTACCAACCAGTAGAACTTACTGACACGACCACGTGCAAGCTCCGAATCCACGGACTCCTTCTTTCTTGGATTCTCCACCAAATACAAGCACACCCGCTTGTGTTTTCTTTAAGCTTCAATGGCAGCAACTGAATTGATTATCAAGGTGTAGATAAATCTTCTCCTTGAAAACCCTAAGTTTGTGTAAAGGAAAGCTCCTCTAGATCTCACAAGAGATTTACACAAACCGCAAATATGAGCTCTACTAAAACGTGGCTAGGGTTTGCCTTTTATACTTAGGACAAATAAGAAACCCTAAAAACGTTTTAAAACAAATAGGGCTGAGTTGGACGAATCTTCAGAAAAGCTTTCTGCCCGAGCTTTGATCAGTCGAGCCTATCGTTCGATCGATCGAGCCAGGCCGAAAGGCACAAAGCCTCCTTGCTTTAACTCGATTCCAACTTTACATTGACACACAACTTTGAGCTAGCTTTAAACACTTCTAAACACATTGTTTTGATCATGGTTTGCCAACAATACACATTAGAGTTCTAAATACATAAAATCCTAAACTTTAGAACCTAACACGAGGACTTGACATAACTTAGTTTTTGTTTAATATTTCAAGAGATGTCATAGTATATTAATTTCCACAAAGTTTGTGGTCCGAGGACCTGACATAACTTAGTTTCTGTTTAATATTTCAAGAGATGTCATAGTATATTAATTTCCACCAAGTTTGTGGTCCGAGGACCTAACATAACTTAGTTTCTGTTTAATATTTCAAGAGATGTCATAGTATATTAATTTTCGTCAAGTTTGTGGTCCGAGGACCTGACATAACTTCGTTTTTGTTTAATATTTCAAGAGATGTCATATTATTCACAATATATACCTAAGATGAATGAAAGGGAAACATGATGCAACTGTTCTTATTAATAGTAGTATCTTTTCAGATTGTTTACATTCCAAGGATGGAGTATAGTTCTTTCGTCCAAATCTTCTAAATAGTACGCACCTATCCCTGCTACTGATGTAATGCGATAAGGTCCTTCCCAGTTAGGCCCCAATTTTCCCTAAGCAGGGTTTTTAGTATTTCCCAAAACTTTCCTTAATACCAAGTCTCCTGGGGCCAATGGCCTTAATTTTACATTCATGTCATAGCCTTGCTTAAGCTTATGCTGATAATAAGCCAACTGCACCATAGCATTTTCCCTTCGCTCTTCAATCAGATTCAAATTCTTCTTCAGCAACTCATCATTTCCATCCAAGGTGAAGGTGCTAGTTCTCATCGTTGGGAAACCATTCTCTAATGGGATTACAGCCTCAGCCCCATATATCATGGAGAAAGGGGTCTCTCCAGTGGACTTTCGAGGTGTTGTTCGATATGTCCAAAGAACATGTGGCAGCTCTTCCACCCACCTTCCTTTGGCGTCGTCTAATCTCTTTTTAAGTCCGTTCACGATGACCTTGTTAACAGCCTCAGCCTATCCATTTCCCTGCGGATAGGCCGGAGTGGAATACCTATTCTTTATACCTAGATCAGAACAGTACTTCCCAAAAGCTTTACTGTCAAATTGAAGGCCATTGTCTGAGATGAGCACGTAAGGAACCCTGAATCGTGTAACGATGTTCTTCCAAATGAACCTTTTGACGTCTACAACCCTGATATTAGCCAGAGACTCAGCTTCGACTCATTTGGTAAAATAATCTGTACAGACAAGTAGGTATCTTTTATTTCCTACCGCTTTGAGGAAAGGTCCCACGGTGTCCAAGCCCCATTGAGCAAATGGCCAAGGGCTAGAAAGAGGGTTGAGAACTCCTCCAGGCTGGTGAATATTGGGCGCAAACCTTTGACACTAATTGCATTTTTTAACGTATTCTTGCACCTCCTTTTGCATGCCTGGCCACCAATATCCTTGGGTAAGAGTCCTATGAGACAAGGATCTTCCTCCTGTATGACTCCCACAAACCCCTTTATGGAGCTCCTCTAGAAGTGATTCTGATGCCTTGGGGTGCACACAAAGCAAGTAAAGGCTAGAGAAAGAGTGCTTATATAATTTTATATCCTCGGACAGTCAAAACCGAGGAGCTTTTCTTCGTACTTTCTCAGTTTTAGACTTCTCTTCAGGCAGTATATCTTTTTCCAGGAATAGTGATATGGAATCCATCCAGCTTGGACCCAGTTTGATCTGGTGGATCCGAGGCATACCATGGTGTATTGAAGTAGGTGTATGTAGGTCTTCAACTAGTATTACTCTGGGCAAATCCTGCGCCAAGGACGTGACGAGGGTAGCCAATGAGTTTGCATGCGTGTTTCCACTTCTAGGAATATGAGACAAGTCAAAAACTTCAAATTTTTCTTGTACACTCCTGATTTGGCACAAGTACTCTTGCATTCTTGAATCACGCGCTTCCAGATCACCCCTTACTTGACCCACCACCAGTTTTGAGTCTGAAAAGACTTTCATTGCCTTTTCTCCCATTTTCTAGACCATTATCATTCCCATCAACAAAGCCTCATACTCTGCTTCATTATTCGTAGTCGAGAAACTCAATCTCAAGGATTTTTCAATAGTAATCTTTTCTGGTGACACTAAAACTAGTCCCACTCTTGATCCTCATTGGTTCGCTGCCCCGTCAACATACAATTCCCAAGGCATTGGGCATTGGACAAAGATCACGCCAATTGATCTTTCACCCAGTTTCTGATTTTCCCCCTCCATCTCCTCAGGACATTCAGCAAATTCAGCCACCAGATCGGCGAGCACTTATCCCTTTATAGAAGTACGTGGCATGTACTTTATATCAAAAGCCCCTAGGATCGTGCCCCACTTGGCAATCCTTCTAGTATAATCTGCACTTCTGAGTACTGACTTGAGTGGAAGCTGAGTGAGCACGACCACAGTATGTGCTTGGAAGTAATGGGGAAAATTCCTTGTAGCATGGACCACGGCCAATATCACCTTTTCCAATGGCAAATAACGCACCTCGGCTTCATTAAGTGACTTGCTCACATAATAGACTGGTCGTTGTATACCACTATCCACCCGTATAAGCACAAGGCTTATGGCATATAGGGCAACTGTAATATAGGAAAAAAGAACTTCATCCACCACAGGACTAGACATAATGGGTGGATGGGATAAATATTGTTTAAGTTCCTGGAATGACATGACACACTCCTCGGACCACTCAAATTCTTTCCATTTATGCAGCAGAAGGAAGAAAGGCCTGCACCTCTTTGCTGATCTGGATATAAACCAATTCAAAGCGGCCATCATTCCAGTAAGTTTCTTCACCTCTTTGGGATTCCAAGGTGGTTGCAAGTTATTAATGGCTTTAATTTGGTCTGGGTTCACCTCAATTCCCCTGTGAGTCACCATATACCCCAGAAACTTTCCTGAACCTACTCCAAAAGAACACTTAAACGCGTTCAGACGCAGCTTGTGCTCCCTCAAGATTTCGAAAATGCTTGTAAGATCCGCTAAGTGTTCGAACACCAACTTGCTCTTCACAACCATGTCATCAATATAAACTTCAATGTTTTTACCTAACTGTGGTTCAAACATTTTAGTCATCATCCGTTGATAGGTTGACCCAGCATTTTTCAGGCCAAAATGCATCACCTTGTAGTGATAGTTTCCCACATGAGTAACAAAAGCTGTTTTTTCTTGATCATCTATTGCTAGGGGTATCTGGTGATAGCCTTGAAAGGCATCCAGAAAGCTCATCTGAGGATGGCCTATCGTCGCATCCACCAATTGGTCTATCCAAGGCATAGGGAAAGGATCTTTAGGACAGGCCCTATTAAGATCTGTAAAGTCCACACACACCCACTATTTTCCTGTTTTCTTCTTTACTACCATAGTGTTTGCCAATCACTGAGGGTAAAACACCTCCTTAATAGCCCCTGCCTGTTTAAGTTTGGTTACCTCACTCTTGACAGCCTCTACATGTTCCTTAGAGGGGCGCCGAGGTGGCTGCCTTTTTGGAGTAACTGATGGGTTCACATTCAAGTGATGACAAATGAACTTTGGATCTAGTGTTGGGGCTTCATAGGCATCCCACGCAAACATGTCTATATTTCTTCTCAAAAGCTCAACCAGCTGCTCCTTCTCCTGTAGGGGAATTTGAGCTCCATTCTGAAAGAACCTCTCCGGATCATCTCCAATGACCACCTTTTCTAGGTCTTCGCATTTCACCTCGTCGGACAGCCCAATGAACAGAGATGCTAGAGTTTCTAACTGCTATAAATCGTTTCCAGTAATGGCAAAGGTGTCAATTTCTGGCTTGTGTTGAATTGCTGCTATTAAGCATTGCCTAGCCATAGACTGGCTTCCAACTATCTCCAGCACTTGACCTCTAGAAGGATATTTTACCTTCTGATGAAGGGTGGATGAAACAGTGCCCAAGGAGTATAGCCAAGGTCTGCCCATAATGGCTGTGTACGGGGAAAATGCATTTACCATGATAAAATCCACTTCAACCACATCTGTACCAGCTTGCACTGGTAATCTTATCTGTCCCTTAGGAACAACCATTTTACCCTCGAAACTTATCAAAGGTGGGCTGTAGGTCGTTAAATCTTCAGGTTTTAAACCCAGCCTTTTGTACAGGTCGGGATACATGATCTCAGCTGCACTTCCTTGGTCAACCATGACCCTCTTTACATCGTAGCCACCAATTCTAAGGGTAACCACCAGAGCATCATCATGTGGTTGTATGGTTCCCTGTTTGTCCGCATCCGAAAAGCTTAACACCAGTGGAACATTTGTCTTGATTCTTTTCGGCCTTGAATTAGAGTCCTTATCTGAGTAACAAGATATTGACATTATCCTGGAAGGACAAGATCTAGTCCTCCCTGGAGCAGCAAATATGACATTTATGGGCCGAGAGGAAGTTTTGGTGCAGCATTTCCCTGGAATGCCGAGCTAGATTGGCCTCTTCAGGCACTGGAGTGATGCAAGAGATGCTTTAACCTCCCTTCTATGACCAATTGTTCTAAATGATCCCACGAATTTCTGTAATCTTCAGTAGTATGTCCATGATCCTGATGATAATGGCAGTACAGGTTCTGGTTGCGATTCACTGGATCTCCTGCCATCTTATTCGGCCATTTGAAGAATGGTTCATTCCTAACCTTTTCTAAGACTTTCTGCACTGGCTCTCGAAATACGACATTGACTGCCTGCGCGTTGGCAGATCCAGACTGCCCTGCAAAGTCTGTCCGAGGTCGATTTTTTTGTGTCTGATCCGACCTGGAATCCCTCCTCTCTTGAGGGATCGCCTTCGTTTTCCCCTTACCCTATAACTGATCCTCTTCAATCCTCCTATATTGATCAATCCTATCCATCAACAGGTGCACACTGGTAACAGGTTTACCAGTGAGGGACTTTCTCAGATCATGCTCGGTCGGTAGTCCAGCCTTGAATGTGCTGATGGCCACATCATCGTAGCTCCCATCTATTTCATTGAACATTTCCCAGTACCTATTAGAGTAAGCCTTCAAAGTTTCGCCCTCTCGCATGGACATAGAGAGCAAAGATCCTAAAGGCAATGGAACCCTGCTACACGTGATAAAGCGAGCACCGAAAGACTGGGTAAACTTCTTGAAGGAATCAATAGAATTCGCCTTCAAACCATTAAACCACCTCATCGTCATCAGACCTAGACTAGAGGGGAAGATCTTACACATCAAAGTTTCGTCTTTAGAATGAACGGCGATCTTTTGATTAAAATGACTGACATACTCCACTGGGTCCGTCCGACCATTATAAAGGGAGAACGTCGGTTGATGAAATCACCGAGGGAGGCTCGCACTCTCTATCCTTCGTGTAAAAGGAGACTTAGCAACCTGGTTTAACACTTTGTTCATGGCTTTGTTTCCAAGGCCCTTATGCATTGGGCTCTTATTCTTGCGTTTATGGCTACTATATTCCTCGTCACCTGAGAAAGTCTCACTGGGCGAAGTTCTGGATCGTCGCCTGTACGTGGCATCATCTGTCTCCTCGGAAGAAGATTCGGACTCAGACGATGAACGCCTTTGCCGTGTGTGACGCAACTTCTTCTTCAACTCGTCAATCTCACGTTGCATGTCTCTCTTATTCTTTGCATGGGAGACATGGCTTTTCCCCCGTGATTGACTCTTACTAGTATGTGTAGTTTGTACACTTCCTTCACGATTTCTCCTTTGCTGAGGATTTACAACAGAATTATTGCGTTAAGAACCCCCTGACTCTGCCTAGTGCGGATTAACATTACCCTGATGCAGTTCGATTGTCGGCTGGTGCGAACCTGACTCTTCCATCTCCAACACTAAATCGAAATCTCTCTCTGATTAGATCAAGCTCTTCCCATAGACGGCGCCAATTGTAAGGACCAGTTTTGGCTTGGACTCTAAAACAGGATTGGATTCAGGCCCAACAAGCCCAAACAATGAATTTGTAGAGCGTGGGAGAAAGAACTAGCCTGAATTTAGAGAAGAGGTAACAATTGTGGATGGTTTGGAAGAGTAATTATATGAACAAGATATAATAATCGTCCTCGGCCTAGCCAGAATAGTATAATCAAGTATCTGGAGTTTTTCCTTCTAGTGTCGTATTTCTTAGGCTTTCTTTCTCTTTATTCTTTTTTCTGTGTTTTACCTTTGGACACCTTTTCATGTTATATACCATCATTTTCGTACCATTCCCCTTGTACACGTGTAAATTAGGTTATGGGAACTTCTCCCTGTCCCATCTCACATCTCCCTGAACCTTTTACCACCAGTTGTAAGGCTGCTTGTTTACTGTTCAGGCATAACCTCCACATTAATGCGGCCAGAGAGTTAGCTGAGAAGCATTTAATGTGGAGGTAACAGCTTTTACAGATATTTGTTATCCTTCGTCCTCATCCCTTATCCGGCATTTGACCCTCCCCCTATTGTAAAGTACCCTTAAAACAGTATACTAAGGGGATTGGGATGTTTCTAGCCACCTCGGTCAAAAGTTCCGAGGTGATTGTTCTCCTCGGATAGACTTAGGTCCGCTATAAATACCCTTTTACTCTTCTTGTAATACAACCTTTACCTCTTCCTTAAGTGATAGTCCTCGGATCTGTACGCGTCCTCGGACTGGGTTATTGAGCCACAGGCCTAGCCTATCCAACTTGGACAGCACCTCTAGAAGCAATTGATCCCCATAATTACCTACAGCCATAAAAAACTCATACTTTAAGAAATGATAATATGTATTTGTACAATGATCATCTATTCTTCATGGTTAGGATTAATTGCATTTTGTCAAGTGGAATGTTCAATAACAATTGCTGCTCTACTATTGTTTTCTCTTCACATTTAAGTGCCAAAAGGAACTTTAAAAAAAAAATACATGGGAATATAGGATGTAAGGTTGAATTTTACCAACCATCTTGTTGGCTTTATTCCGTGCCAAATTTGCTTGTATTTTAGCAATTAGTAACCCTATATTTAGGTGGGAATCATGTAAGGGTAGTGAGTGAGAGAGTGTGAAGAAATGCTCAAGATTGTGCAAGGATGTAGAGACTCTCTGCTGGACTCGTGGGTGACTCACAACTGGCAAGCCACCAAAGTTGGCACACGTGTGGAGCATGTGGGGGAGCTGAAGAGTCATGCCAGCTGTTGCACTACAGGACAAAAGTTCCAGGCTGGCCAGGCCGTTAGCTCGCGGCTTGAACTCGCGACTCAGCCCAGTCGCGAGGTTAAGTCACTAGACCACCCTGTTTGGAAAAAATTGACTTTTCACATTCCTTTCTCACCCTACTATATATAGACCCTTATACCCACGAGATGTAGAGAGCTTCCAGAGAGATTTTTGAGAGAGAAACCCTAGAGAAAAACAAGATTGATTCATCCACAATCTTCACATAGAGACTCTTCAAATTCCTCTACTTTCTTCCTCTCCATTGTTAAATCCTTGAGAGACACATTACCAAAACCTTTACTCACCATACCCATATCTGTGAGAAGGCTGTTTAGTGCTTTGGGAAGCAGTTAAGAAGGGACCAATTTCATATTGGTAGATGCTATGGCAAGTAGCGGAATCCGGTAAGTTAAAGAAGAAATAGGTTCGGTGTAACTTTGTTGGAGTAAGAGCTTGGAGAGCTTAGGTACATTGGGTAGATTAGGCTTGGAGGGTCTTCTGCTGTTCATGTATCCCAACTACATTCTTTAGTGGATTATTTACCACTTGGAGGGCGGCAGAGAGGTTTTACGCTGAGGGCTTCGGTTTCCTCTTCGATAACACATCGTGTGTTGTCCTTGTGTTTGCATCTCTCTTCCCTTAATCTTTGCCATTTAATTTCTGTTGTGGATGTGATTTTATTTGGTTTAGATTGTTTATCAATTATGTGTTGAGCTTATGTTCATATTTCGCACATTAATTGTTTGACATTAAGCTTGAATTGGTATTTTGTAAATTGGGGGTCTAAACGTTCAAGGGTGTTTTGTACACATTTTGAACTTTCATAGGCATTTTCCGTCACCAACAACTTTATTATACCCCTGTTTTGTCCTCTATATTCATCACTTCTAAGAGGCATAAAAAAAAAACTCAATAAATCTTCATGCTGGTTATGCCAATATGCACTAAAAATATGAAATAAAATAACATTTTAATATGAGATAGTTTGAAGAAATAATTAACAGAAATAATAGAAGTCCTATAACCAAATAGAAAGAAGTACAAAGTGTGTCATATAAGAAAGGTGAAGAAGAATTAAAAGTTTAAAACCTGTGTTAATGACAGATTGTTGTAGACAATAAAGGCTATCCTGCAAAGAAGATTAGCCAACCGCATTGGGTCTACCAATCATGTGGAAATTGCATCCTTTGTTGGCAACACTTCTGATTCTCTTATGTCTCATTGCCTCCCTACTCTTTGCTCTCTACATAGATTGAAATATAAATAACACAAATAGAAACAATAGACACCATAGGTTAAAATTCAATCATAACTCTTAAACAAAGAAAGAATTGATGAGGTATCAAAAAAAAAACTTGAGGAACATTAATAGGTCCATGCCAATTAAAAATAACTGATGTCCACACTGTTATAATTCCACACAGTCCAGAGGCTCCAACAAAAGGCAAACACAAATAGAGAAACCAAGATTTTGAATCAGAAATTTAACAGAAAAACCAAAGGCACGAATTTAAAAATGCTCATTACCACCCACCCAAAAAAAAAAAAAAAAAAATCTAACCCAGTTACTATCGCCAAATCCAAATCTAACTAAAATACATAAATCCAAACCTATCCAACCAAACGACTAAACATAAAAAATTAAGTTATAGCATAATTTAAAAACGAATAAACAAAAACCTTTACCTGTAGTGGTTCTGGCTACATGACAGATTCTCTACTTGTCTTCACAACTTACTGAAATTTCATGGTATTTAAATTTCAGAAGTAATCCACAATTAGCAAAGTATACTAACAAATGTAATTGAAATTTGAGACCAAAAAAAAAAAAAAAACTTTAGAACTTGATGCATTTCCTTTTACTATTATACTTTCAGATTTCACAATTTAAACCCATTAAAATTCAACATCAAAAACAACAAAATCAAGACTTAAAAGTCTCTTTTTAAAAAATATATAGAGAAAGTTATTCTATCAGATTTCAAAATCCCACAATTTCACTCCCTTTAAAAAAAAGAACAGGTAAGAAGTCAATAAAGCTCAGGTAGGATTTTCATATTGTGAGTGTTTTCCTTGATTTTAATTAACAAATAGAGAGGAAAAGGGTTATGAATCCAAATTCCTAAATTGATAGCAAACCATAATCGAAGAGAATATAAGGAAAAGAAATTAATACCTTTGCTTTGATTAAATTAGAGACTCTAGATCTACAGAGAAAGAAATTGAATGATTTAAATCCAAAAGAGAAGAATTCAAACAAACCATTACCGAAAATATTTAGTAAAAATAGTCAAATATCATAATTCCCATTTCCTTAACCCTAATTTCAGGAAACAAAATCTCATTGCAATTGTATAAGTGGAAAACATATAACAAAACTAATTTAACTTTAAATTTGTGGAAAAAAAAAAGTCAGAGAAAGAATAGGAACTCGTTGGAGGCATTGTTAATCAAAAATCAGAGGGACCTCTTTTTGATTCCTAAGTTTTAATCAGGAACCAAAACGTAACTTTGAAAATAGATAAAAGGTAAAATTTTCCTTCTAAATTTGGGAAAAATTTTGAAAGAGAAAGAATAGGTACCCATCAAAAGCATGTTGTAATGGGCGGGGTAGACTCCTCTTCGTTCTTGACGCTTCATCTTCCTTTCTTCTTCTTATTCCGGGGAAAAAAAATTAGCGGACAGTTAGATGAAGAAATCAAATAGGAAGTGAGAGACATCTTTTCATTCTTGATTGCAAACTGTGGAAATATTTCAATGGACTTCTGTTTTTTCTTTGTTATAGGCCTAATTGTGGTTGAAAGTTGAAACGGTTCTTCTTTTTAGAGATTTGTGATGTGTATGAAACAACCTCTGTTGTGACTCGAAATTGACTTGGTGGCAAAAATCTAAATGGGCTAGTCGTAGAGAAGAAACAGAACAAAGTGCAAAGCAGATCGGCAGGGAAGGGTTTTTCTTTTGGCCATTTGTGTTTTAACAAATGGAAATAATGGATGATTGTGTGAATATTGAAAATTGAAAACATGTAACAAAATAATTTTTAAATGTGTGAATAGTGCCACAGAATCCATTTTTAATGAAAGTTTTGTTGAAAAAAGAAGTTTGTGGGTCTCATAAACAATGCATGGGACCCACTAAAAAAGCATTGAAACAAAAGAAAAAAGAAAAAACACAAATGCAGAACTTCTGCTTTTCAGCAGTATCCAAATGGATACTTATTCTTACATTGAATAGCTAACCCAGTTTTGCAACTGCACTTTATAATAAAAAGGTTTCAGCCAATATAGGCCTCAAATCACATAGTCCACCTTATTTTCCTTCCAGATTAATCTTGGAATTTACATTAAAGACAACACTAGAACTGATGCTTCACAGGGATGGACAACTTAGAACTGATGCTTCACAGGTCTAGGGCCCTTTTGGTAGAAGAGTTTGAGTAATGTTGTTTGTATTTTTTTGAAATACATATGGGTGAAAAAGTGTGTGAAAATGCGTGTAATGTTGTTTAAAAACTAAAAACATGTTGCTAAGATGCTCTACTAAACAGGGCCTATTCTTCCCTTCCCTTCCCTTTCCATTGCTTTTGCTTTTTCTACATTATCTTTAATTGTATGCCTCTGTGATGCTTACCATGATAATTATTGCCTTATATTAACAGAATTCCAAAATAAATTATATCAGATTTTTCCTTTTGTCTAGGAGGTTGGTTCATGATGATTCAAGAGGTGTTGCAGAGGCACTAAATGAGACAGTTTGCATTTCTAAGAAATGTACAGGACTAACTGTAAGAGCAAACTAACTGACCCTAAGGACTTTTTAAGTTTCAGAAATACCATGATGTTCACAAGTGTTTTGCTTAATAACATACTTTTTCAGGTACTAGGAAAGTATTATCTTAGAATTGATCCTTTAGGAGAGGGCACAAAATGGCGTCGATCGTTTGGTCAGGAGATATATTCTCCACTTCTTGTAGCCTTCACAGAGCAGGTGAGAGAAAAACATTGAACTTGAAGCATAGTTCGCCATCTGGTAGATCTGTAACTCACAAAAAATTCGATATATTTTTGCAGCAGGCACATGATTGGACAAAGTTACATGTGCCAGCCTTTCATGGGATGGACCCCTCCAACAATTTGCTCGAAAATGTTGCAATAATAACCCTCCAGGTGTGTATCTTTCATCCTGGTTAATTAACTACTAATTATTTGATCCTTTTGTCCTGAAAATGTATCTACTACCTTAAATGGAGTCAAACTCAGCACTCTAATTGAAATTGTTATCACAAATAGTTTGATCTTTTACTTGTTATGATTATTCTCTTTCCAAGTTAAGCTTTGTTCCTTTGTTGAACTCTGCAGGAACTGGAAGATGGAAAAGCTCTTTTTCGTTTGGCACACCTATACGAGGTTTCTGGTTTCTTTCTTTTTCTTGCCTGTTTAGTTTAGTATCATCCACTTGGAGTTTTCCTACTTTAAAATGTTAATCAAGGCCTTGTCTCTTAGGTAAGCTCACTTAGAAATTCTGATTTTATTTTATTTGTTACCAATGCAATATTGGAGAAGACAGGGATCTTTCGGTTATGGCAAGTGTAGAACTGAAAAAATGTTTTCCCAAACAAGAAGGTAAAAACAACAGTTGCTTGCATGACATTGTTATTGTTGAGTGTTCAATTATATTTTGTTAAAGGGTCCTTTTTTTGCATGATTTTCAGATAAAGAAGATTACAGAAACGAGTTTATCTGCTAACCAAGAAAGAACAGAATTGGAAAGGAAGAGACTAGTATGGAAAGTAGAGCGTTCTTCTGAAGAAGAAGAACTAAAGGTGTTGAGGGGAGGACCTATTGATCCAGCAAACTTTGTGGTGAAACTTGCTCCAATGGAAATCCGCACCTTTGTCATTGACTTCAGTTACCAATGAAAGGTGGCGCAGTGAGAGGGAGAAGGTGAGATCGTGAGAGAGTGAAAGCTGACAGTGACAAAATAAGAGTTTAGGACCGGACTGAACTGGACTGGACCGGAACCAAATTTTAAAAAAAAAAATTCTAAAGTCTAAACCCTAAAAATAATTATGGAATGCAATTTTTTTTTTCCAGATTTATTGAGTGCACTTACTCTCATTTCTTTCATAATTTTTTACTTTTTATTTTTGTGTTTGATTGCCTAGAAATTATAAGAAAACTAGTCACTTACTCGTGCGATGCGTGATAAAATATAATTATTTTGAGATGTGGTATAATATATAATTTATTTTGTAACTTTTATTGTAGATTATTTGTTATCTCTAAAAATTAAACAATTTATTTTATTTTTACAAATATATAATTTTATTATTTTTGGTATTTTTGATTGATATATATATATATATATATATATTTGAAGTGGCCAACGTTCTTCTAATTAACTATTGTTATTATGCATTATATTTTTCTAATTTCTTTTGGTAGAGATAAATTTTTTAATTTTTAGATTTATTATGCAAATTTCTCATTTTCTTAAAGAGATTATCATGATAATCAAAGTTTATTACATAATTATAATTAATATTACTCAAATAATTGATATGCACATTCAAATACATAGTCATGTAGATTGTATTTTGATATGAACTCAAATTCTCACTTTCAAACTAACGAAGGATTAACTCAAAAAAAAATAAAACCAAAACTATAAGAGGAAGAGAGAGAGGACTTGTGATGGGAAACTCAAAAAAGACAACGCCAAAACTAATCACCCCAAAGTATAGATATTAAAAATATAAAAATTCATCAACCTAAAGTAGAGTTGCAAAAAAGAATTAAAAATCAAGAGAAAGAGATAGAAGAATCACATTTTTTTAAGAGAGAATAGCAAATTTATAGAATAAAATATAATAAGAAGAACATTCAAGATAAAAAGTATAGTTGTAAACACTGAGAATTTTCTAAATCATACTATGTAATAGAATAACATTATATTATTATCTACTATATTTATAATAGAATAGGATCACATTTAACGATCAAAGAAAAAAACGATAATCGGTTTATTGATTTTTAGTTTATACTCACCAAAAAACCATATTCCTCCATTGTATTCATATCTTTATATTAATGTAGTATTCAAGGCCAAGTTGAAGGGCCCAGTTTTGCTTTCACTTAAAGAACCATACACTGTTTTAAAAACCGAACCGATCGGTTAACTAGTTGAACCAAGAACTGAGCATGAAACTGGTTTGGTAAAAACCGAAAAAACTGGCAAAAATTGGTAAAAACTAATCAAGAACCAGGAAAAACGAAGAACCGGTCCCTTTTTCGATTCTTTGACCGGTTCAATTTTAAAACCATGGAACCATACGTCATTTTCATCAACTTTAGGAGATAGAGATAATAAAGATAACAATTTATATATATCTAAAATCTAAAGCGTAGTATTTAGTTGTGAGGCGCGCACCATTGTCTCTCGGGGTCTGTAAGGGAGAGTACGGCTGTGAGGGCGGGGACTGAGTTACCTTTAATGTCGGTGAGAGTTGTGCCGTCAAAGGTGGGGGCGATGGTGGAGGAAAGAGGAAGAATGGCAAATGTGGTGATGGGTCTAATTGTAGTAGCTGTAGTGAGATTTGGAAGGGCTTTTGGAGAGAATGTTGGTGGGTTTGGGTGGTGGGTTTGGAAGCCAAGTAGGGAGGAGGGTGAAGTTGAAAAGGCCATTGTTTTCGGGGTTCTTGAAGTCGGAGATGGAGACACAGTAAGAGTCTGAAATTTTTGTAGTTGATAACTTTATCCTAGATAAGATTGAACTACGGCCTACAAGGCTACTTTAAACGATTCTCATGGGTCCCACTCTTTTTCTCTCATATTTTTGTCTTTTGCCATTCTTTTTGTTATAATTAAAAAAGGAAAAAAGAGTTTCAACTTATTGCGTCATCTCCTAATGATAATTCTTTATCATTGACCAAGACACCAATCGGTTTTTGGTTTAGGTGTGAATTGATCATCAATTTTCTTATTTAACTATCAGAGACTTTACCAATTGAGCTAACTGGAACCTATTTTGTCGTGTTTTAATTGTTCAAAGAGCCATGCTATTTACACACGCACACACACAAAATTGATAATATTTTTCATAATAGTTAAATTGGTAAATTTTTACTTGTTTCATTTGTGTGTCTCTAAATTTTCTCATTTTGAAAACATGGCTTCAATGAATTTAAAGGACGCATCATCAGGGTATAAATGAAAAATAGTCTGGCCAAAATATGGGACACAACTTCTCTATATAAAAAGATGTTTGGTTGTTTAAATCAATCTTCTTACAATATTAAAGTATGAAAGTGAAATCAACTGTGAAGGAAATTAGTAGACTCTATATGGGTGCATAGATATGAGTTAGGTATAGTTTAAGGCTTGTTTGGATAAGTTGTTTTACAAGGTATATTTTCAAAAAAATAGCGTTTTCAAAATAAGCATTTTGAAAACTTAGTTTTTAAAGCTACATTTGAGCATTTGGTAAAACATGTTGCTCTAAAATTGTTTTTTGAAAAAATTACAACAAAGGACATGACACACTATGCTATAATGATAATAATAAGAGTAATAATATATATTTTTTAATTTAATAATTTAATTATAAGAAAACGTCCCCATAAAAAATTTAATAAAGAAAGTAGTAATAATAATAATATGGTTCCATTTAATAGTGTAATTCACTTTTGTTATTATAATAATAAAAAATTACACAAGAAGGACACCTAATTTTTATCTTTCCCAATGTCTATCTCCTACTACCTCAAACTTCTTCTCCTTCACTTGCTGGGTAGCTGGAAAAAAATCCTCTACTGCCAATCACATGTGTAACGCCTCAAAATCATAATCAATAAAAGTCTATTTAATTTGAATAATCCATAAAAATATTAAATAAAAGATACTAGCAACCTTGAAACTCATCACATAAGTCAGAGCTCTAATTCACCAAATACAAAACATCCTCAAAATAATTCTCCAATACAATGTTTAATGCCATAAAAATAGTAATAAAATCCTCAGTTCCACAAAAATAGTTTGAACTGCTGTCTCCCAAGAATCTCTACTCCAAAAACCCCTCTAATGTATCTGTAAAGGGAAATAAAAAGGGGGGGTGAGATAACTCAATAAGTGGAATTCACTAACATTAGGGTGTGGGAACAAACCTTCAATAAATAATTCTTACAGCAATTTCATAACTTGTAACTCATCAATATTTATCATTAAATATTTCATGTAAAAGAAAAATATCTCTATATCATGAGCCATCATAATATATATATTAATACCATCACTTAAACAATTTCCTAGGCTTTTCTCGTGGTCAACGTTTACGCCCCGTTGACAGGGTTGTGCTGCCCCTTTTTGAGACTGGAACCCCCTTTTCATCCCCTTTCTTAAGGATGGCTCCTTTGGAACCTAAAGGTGCACTCCCTTGCTAAGGAGCTTCCTTTTTGGATCCTCAATATTTTACTTCCTTGCTAAGGAGCTATCAAATGTGCACTGTCCCCTTTTTGAGACCGTCTCTTGCTAAGGTTTAGCTGCAGTATGATTGTCCCTTGCTAAGGACTAAATATCATACTGAGCTTCTAATCACGACTTGCCATATGTTTTTAAAACATAATCAATATGCTCACAAAACAATCCATTCATAATTCTCAAAAATATAAAGATATATTCACACATATAAGTTTAACTAAGTTTACGTTGTCCCACAAGTTTTTCATAAAATGAATAGTAAATGTGCACATCAACCATTTATAAAATATCAATTTATTTATAAAATATCAACATATTTCTTTGATATAAAATAGTCTAATAATCGACATTGTTTTGGGAAAACCCCCAAAATTAGTAAACACCACTTACCTCTTAGTTGCAAAAATAAAGGAAATCAACCTCCCTTGAATCACAAAAATTCAGTAGAATTAGAACCTAGCAACACCAAAAATAGGTTCATCAATACACAAATTTTCTTACTTAAAAATATGTTTACACACTTAACAGTTTTATCCTAGACAATATTGATATATCCAAAATTTTCCATTTAATCACTTAACTATCCAATTCACTTTTAGCTTTGATCAGATTTTTGGACTTACAATTACCACTGCATGATCATATCTTTTGGCTCTACCTAATCAGATTTTGGCTTAAAATCATTGTTGCATAATCAGACTTTTGGGCTTAAAAAGTTGCTGCATACTCAGTGGCTTAGAGATGATAAATTAGTATCACTAGATGCAGAGGTAGATATCAAATAACATAAGGCAGCCCTTTTCCATTAATATAATCCATGCATGAAACTTTAATGCGGCAGAAAGATGGTCATGTGATACCCTAATATATACCTTAATTTATCCATCCAATTGCCTAGTATTCCCTTGATGCGCTGGACTAGGATTTAGACAAAGAAAAGGGCGTGGATGCCGGTCAGTTTAATGGTGAATACAGTGAGACTATAAACTATTATATATAACCCACAAAGCATCCTTGTTCTAATATAATAATCCTAGCTTTAGATCCATAACGGCAGCCCTTATTTTTTCTCTATTAGGTACGCCAATAACAGATGCTAAAAGTGGGAACAAAAGCTAGCCATGAGTATCAACTATCCTTAGTTAGAGCAGAAAAGAACAGTACCTGTAGTCTCCACTCACAACCACAGTGAAGAAAATCAACGTTCAATAGTCGGCTGAAGCAAAAGAAATCCCATTAGCAAAACACGTGTGACTTAAGAGGAAAAAGGCTAGGGTTTTCAAGGCCCATATATTTATTTATGCCACCTCACTTGGGCTTCATATTCCATACTATTTATCTTCTTTTTAAAACCTTAGGCCCAAATTAATTTAATCCATTTAATTATAGGCCTCTTTTAAAATTTATGTATAATAATTTAATTGGTATCAAAATTATGGGGTGTTACATCCTTCCCCCCCTTAAAAAAAATTTTGTCCTCAAAATCGTACATACCTTCGTTAATGAACAACTTTGGATACTTTGATTTCATCTCATCTTCTCGCTCCCAAGATGCCTCCTCCACTGTGTGATTCTTCCAAAGAACCTTAACCAATGTTATGGTCTTGGTGCGTAGTACATGATCCTTGCGGTCAAGAATTTGAATTGGAACTTCCTCATAAGTCAAGTTGTCTTTGATCTTAAGTGGCTCATAGTTCAAGACATGTGAAGGATCCGGGATGTACTTCCTCAGCATGGAAACATGAAACACATTATGCACTCCTGCAAGTGTAGGCGGTAAGGCCAACTCGTAGGCAACTTTACCAATACGTTTCAGGATCTCAAATGGACCAACAAATCTGGGACTCAACTTCCCCTTCTTCCTAAATCTCATCACAGCCTTCATTGGGGAGACTTTCAAAAATACCATATCTCCAACTTCAAATTCTACTTTCTTTCTTGAGTTGTCATAATAACTCTTCTGCCGACTTTGTGCTGTTTGCAATCTTTTACGAATCAAATCAATCTTCTCAGATGTCATCTGAATGATTTCTGGTCCCAACAACTTCCTCTCACCAACCTCTTCCCAACAAAATGGGGACCTGCATTTTCTACCATACAACGCCTCATAGGGAGCCATCTCAATACTAGAGTGGTAGCTATTATTATAGGCAAATTCCACTAAAGACAAGTATTTTTCCCAACTCCCTTTGAAATCCAATACGCAAGCCCTTAACATATCCTCCAGAGTACAAATAATCCTTTCTGATAATCCATCAGTTTGTGGGTGGAAGGCTGTACTAAAGCTAAGATTAGTACCCAAAGCTTTATGTAGGCTTTCCCAAAACTTTGAGGTGAATCTTAGGTCTCGATCAGACACAATTGATGCTGGAACTCCATGAAGACTCACAATCTCATCAATATATATCTGTGCTAGCTGATCAAGTGAGTAAGTCATCTTAACAGGAATAAAATGTGCTGTTTTTTTCATTCTATCCACAATTACCCAAATGGCCTCATGTCCCTTAGGAGATCTTGGCAAACCAGTCACAAAATCCATACATATACGCTCTCACTTCCACTCAGGAATAGGAAATGGTTGCAGCAGTCTTGAAGGTTTCTGGTGTAGTGCCTTAATTTGTTGACAAGTCAAGCATTGCTCCACAAACTGAGCTATCTCTCTCTTCATGTTATTCCACCAATAAGTTTCTAGAATGTCACGATACATTTTAGTGCTACCAGGGTGCACTAAGTATGGGGTACGATGGGCTTCTTCCATAATCTCCTTCTTTAATGCAAAATCATTTGTCACACAAAGTATATTTCCAAACCTCAAAACACCATCATTAGACACATTAAATCCTGGTCTCTTCCCTTCTTGTACTTCTTCTATGATCTTTACAATTTGTGCATCATCAACCTGTGAACTCTTAATCTTCTCAATCAAAGTGGGTTGTATTGTCAAACTGGCCATAAAGACTTGGGAATCACCCATGACAATTTCAATTCCCATCCTTTCCAAGTCCTTAATAATCTTCTTTTGAGTAGTTAACAAGGCAGCTGAGAAACCAAAAGACTTCCGACTAAGTGCATCAGCTACCACATTAGCCTTGCCTGGATGGTAATTAATTGAGCAATCATAATCTTTAATCAACTCAAGCCACCTTCGTTGTCTCATATTAAATTCTTTCTGAGTAAAGAAGTACTTCAAGCTCTTATGATCTGTATAAATCTCACACCTTTCACCATACAAATAATGTCTCCAAATCTTCAATGCAAACACCACTGCAACCAACTCTAAATCATGAGTGGGATAATTTTGTTCATAACTTTTCAATTGGCGGGATGTATAAGCTATGACTTTACCATGCTGCATCAACACACAACCAAGCCCTTTTCTTGAAGCATCACTATAAATGACAAAGCCTCCCATGTTGCTAGGGATGGTTAGTGCTGGTGTAGTGACCAACCTTTGCTTAAGTTCTTGAAAACCCTTCTCGCATTCTTCTGTCCACACAAAGTTAGCATTCTTACGAGTTAGCTGAGTCAAAGGGGCTACAATACGGGAAAATCCCTCCACAAACCTCCTATAATAGCCAGCAAGGCCCAAAAAGCTTCTAATCTCACTCACATTCGCTGGTCTTGCCCAGTCAACCATAGCTTCAACCTTACCAGGGTCTACAGAAATCCCTGCCTTAGATATCACATGCCTTAGGAACACCACTTGGTCAAGCCAAAATTCACACTTCTTAAACTTGGCATATAGCTTCTTCTCCCTCAAAATCTGAAAAACAATTCTCAAGTGCTCTTCATGTTCTTCCATGCTTTTAGAGAAGATTAGGATGTCATCAATAAAGACAATAACAAAGCGGTCTAAATACTCATGAAACACCCTATTCATCAAGTCCATAAATGCAGCAGGAGCATTGGTCAATCCAAAAGGCATTACCAGGAATTCATAGTGCCCATACCTAGTCCTGAAAGCTGTCTTGGGTATGTCTTCACCCTTGATTTTCAACTGGTGATACCCAGAACGAAGGTCAATCTTAGAGAAGACTTGTGCCCCTTACAATTGATCAAACAGGTCATCAATACGAGGGAGAGGGTATTTGTTTCTCACAGTAACCCGGTTTAACTCACGGTAGTCAATACACAACCTCATAGTCCCATCCTTCTTCTTCACAAATAAAACTGGTGCACCCCAAGGAGATGCACTTGGTCTGATGAACCCCTTATCAAGGAGTTTTTGTAACTGTTCCTTAAGTTCCTTAAGTTCAGTTGGTGCCATCCGATATGGTGCTTTCGAAATAGGAGAAGTTCCAAGGAGCAAATCAATAGAGAATTCAATCTCCCTATCTATAGGTATCCCTGGTAGGTCTTCAGGAAAGACATCAGGAAACTCCCTTACAACAGGGATATCATCCAACTTCAATACCTCTTTCCTAGTGTCCACCACATGAGCTAGGTAGCCTTGGCATCCTTTCCGTAAAAGACATTTAGCTCGAAGGGCTGATATCACCCTAGGTAAAGCATGCATCCTAGAGCCCTTAAACCGAAATTTAGGTTCTCCTAGAGGCCGAAACACCACTTCTTTTCTAAAACAGTCTACACTAGCATGATAAGCCGCCAACCAGTCCATTCCCAAAATTACATCATAGTCATACAGATCCATCAAAATCAAATCTGCTAACATTTCCCTATCCTCAATTTGGATGACATAAGACTTAAGCATAGAATTACACACCAAGGAATCACCCATAGGTGTGGCCATAGACAAGTCATAATCCATAAGTCTAGGTTTCTTATCACATAACTTAGCATATCGAGAGGAGATGAAAGAGTGTGTAAATCCAGAATCAAATAGAGTTTTAGCAAAGTTTGAGAATAAAAGGAGGATACCTGTAACCACAGTATCCAAAACTTGAACGTCTTGTGGTGTGAGTGCAAACACTCTCCCTTGTGCTCTCCTCCTTTGATCATTCTTTCCAGGTTGTGCCATTGAGTTTTGTTGAGGAGAAGTACAGCTTCTAGCTAAGTGTCCTGTCTTCCCACAATTATAACAAGCCTTTCCTTCAAAGAAACATGGCTTATTACCATGAAACCTTCCACATGTAGGGCAAGCATTCGAACTTCCACCTTGAGCATTCTGGGGTGGATTCTTATCTACTGGCTTATTAGATGATGAATTATTCCCAAACCTCCCAAAAGATCCTTTCTTGTTCCAATGACCTTGAGCACTACCTTGTCGAAAGCCTGCTGGTCCAGTGTTTCTAGGTGGGTTCTCCTTCCTAACATTGTTCTTGAAATCTTCCTCCAGTCTCATAGCTCTCTTAATTGACTCTGCATAATTATCAACTCCTGATGCAATAAGATGGTGTCGAAGTCTCTCATCCAACCCTTTTTGAAATCTGCTTGCTTTCTTCACCTCAGTAAGGATCAAGTGGGGTCCAAAGCGAGATAACTCGATGAATTTAGCTGCATATTGCTCAACAGTCATACTTCCTTGTACCAAATCAGCAAATTCCCTCTCTTTTCGTTCCCGAACCACCTCAGGGAAGTAGTTATCATAGAAAACCCCTTTAAATTTCTCCCAAGTGATGGGGTTTCTCTCAGTGTCCATTCCCTCCAAAATGGCCTTAGTGGATCTCCACCAACGCTCAGCTTCTCCAATCAACTTGAAAGTTGCAAACCGCACCTTTTGAGAGTCAGTGCAATCTAAAGCTTCTAACAACTTCTCCATCTGCAAGAACCAATTCTCAGATTAGAGAGTTGACCTCTCCTCCTTGGATTAAAAGTCTTTTCCTTATTAGAGTCTTCTTGGGCGTATTTGGCGGAACCTTTCCTTATAGGAATCCCTTTGAGTATCACCAAACGTGGAGAGCAAGACATTTCCTTATATACACAATCGTGAGTGGCAAGCAATCCTGTATCAAGGTCGTCAGCTTACCCTACCCCTTTAGCCTTAATGTCGTCAGCTTCTTGATGGCGTCAACCCTTGGGTATGCCTTGCAGAGTGCCTCTTCCAAATCTCCCTTCGTCGATACTTGTCAATGAAAGCTGATGGGTTTAATTGTAACTGTCAACTCATGTCTGTCGCTTTTAACCGTCAGCTTGTCCCTTATTGTGAATAATCATTATTTTTATCCACATCTTGCAGTGAACTTTGAAATTAATATGTATAATTTTTTAATATAAATAATATGATGTATTATTAATTTTTTACATAAATGATGAGTATAATTTGAAATGATTAACAAACCTATTTCGTAAGATCTCATTCAATGCATTTTATCTTCAGTATTGTCTTCATATTATTTAAAGATAAATCCTCTTATGAAAATTGTTTTGCATGTATTTTTGGTATTTCTTGTATAGGATCATGTTTTTTACCATTCCTATCATTGAATTTTTTTTAAAGAAAATATTAAGTTAATGGCATTTTGTGAGATAGTATATGCTATTTATTAGACATTTTGTTATTATAAATTTTAGAAATATGCAATTGTCAATTATTTCAACAATCTTAGGGATCTCAAGATTTATATATATTTTTGTGGCATTGGTCAATGACAGAGAATTTGTTTGCATAAATTGCATAGAACATTATTAATAGACAAAAACATATTAAATTGAAATTGGGGAAAAATAGAGACACGATTTCATGAGAATGAGATTTTCTAAAAGTATCATCTATACGTGGGTAGGGTGGGGGGGGGGGGGAGTTTGTAAGAGGGTAAGAGTTTTTTTTTTGATTTACACGTGGAAAGGGTCAAACTTTGGTCATAATATGTAAAGTAATAACTGAGTTTGAGTTTTTCATAAGGTTTGGTCTACTTTTAAAAGGTAGTCCATTTTGTAGTGAATCAGTTTTGGTCTAATTGTCAAGAACAACTCATATTTGATATAATAGTAAAAATAAGTTACTATAATCTATTGGGTAACGGTAAAAAATACTTAATAAAAAAAGGTAAAAAATGCTAAATTTATATAATAGTAAAAATAAGTTACTATGATCTATTGGGTAATAGTAAAAAAAACTTAATGAAAAGAGATAAAAAAAAGCTAAATGCAACATTAGAGTGCCACGTGGCAGGACTTCATGCACTCTCACATGAGGCCTCTCCTTTTATATATGTATTGATTTGGCTCACATGGAAGCTGCTTAATGTGGCAGGATTCGTTAGAAATTCGTCAATGAAACATAATGTTTTTTCGGGCTAAAAAGGTTTAACTGCAACTTCAACAACATAGACAGGAGCAGCAACATAGACAATAACTACATGAGTCTTTGGGTGGAAGTGGCTTGCATTCTTGTTTCATGGATCCTCAGAGTTTGCAAGTGGTCCTTGCCCACTTAGCACCATCGGCCACTTGCAAAATTCATATTCAAGGTCCATGAAAAAGCCCAAACATAGCCAATTGTACCTTTCAAACCATACTCTCTTAAATTCCCATTAAAGTTGTATGGGCTTGGGCTATACATAAAAGAATAAAATTTATTGCAAAATGTGTATAATGTGCCCAAAAATAATTGAGCCATTCTCTGAGTCTGAGAATCCTTTTCTTTTTTTGAGAAAAAAAATGATATCTTATTAAACTTTTCCGTGTATTGCACTTTTTGCCGACTAGTTGGCTAATAATAATATGGAGCTGTAAGCTATGATCTAGAAGAAGAGCAAACTTTTCTTGGACTACACTGTCAACTAATTGTATATAACTTACTTGGACTACAATGACAATGCCCCTCATCATCATGAGACTCAAAACTGTACGAGGCTGCCTGCAATTGCATTTTGCAAGTTTGTAGCCACAAAATGATTATCATCGTTAACTACTCTCAAAATGACTGTTACATCGAGCAGTGAAAAGTGCCAAAAAAAAAAGGGCTTCCAACTAAGCTTTAGTCACTGAGAAACTTCAAAAGTCGACGCCACGCCTCCACTCAAAGACTAAAGAGACAAAATAAGACAAACCTGTTCTTATTGTCATATATAACTTTCTTCAAATCCCAGCGGCCAGTTCTCTTTAACTTCACCGACAGAGACTCATTGTTAGGTACCAAAATTATTATTCTATTCATAAACAAACAACAAGTAATCGACAAATCAATATTTGTATCATACAATTCTTGAAAAATAATAAAACAAAATGTCAAAATTATTCGTATCATACGTGGTCCTGCATTGATATTCCATCTTCACCTACATCATTATCCATATCTTCATCTATATGTATCCAAAGTCTCGATGAGCTAGCTTTGAACTTCATATCACTCCTGCAAATGCAATAACATATTCATGGCTTTTCGAGCATGGTTATTGGTTTTCTTCCTAGAAGTAGAACTGAGCGCTTTTGTTTTCCACTGCACTGAGTCCAAGTATATAAAGTACAATACAACATCGACCATTGTTCCTGGGAAGCTCAATGTTCATTTAGTCCCTCACTCTCACGATGATGTCGGATGGTTGAAGACCATTGATCAGTATTACCTTGGCACCAACAATACTATTCAAGTACCTCTCTTCTTCCATTTCTCTGCTTCTTTTTTTCATACTAAATAAAATCAAAATTTTTACTTTTTTTTTTGTTGTATTTGAAAAATTGTCACTCTATGCCAGGAGCTTTCCAGCTCAATGTCAATCAAGTTTGAATTAAAAAAAAGTTTACACTTTATAAATTTATGTAGTAATAAGATTCCTCTGTTCCACTCTTGATGTTACAATTTATGTTTCATCAATTATTGCTTGTCATGTATTTAATTCTTTTTCCATTTTAAAATCTGGTCACTTTTTAAGGAACAACATTAAAAGTTGCGATTGGTGGAACGTAATGTGGAACACTGAGAATTTGACTGAAGATTTTTTTTTTTTTCAATTTATAGTATCTCTAGGATTTTTTTTATTTTTTTATTTTTTTACATTTCTGGTTTTCATGGTCAATGTTGATTTTGTGCAGGGAGCGTGTGTTCAAGCTGTGCTGGATTCTATAGTTCCGGCTTTGTTGGCTGACAAGAATCGCAAGTTCATCTTTGTGGAACAGGCAATCAATGCATTTCTTAGTTTAAAGCTTCTTTTAATTGGTTTCTCATATAATTAACAAAAATTGAAGAAAGAAAAAAGGATATATAGTAATTCATATCTTCTCAATATTAGAACCATTGTGTTTATTATATGGGACCCCAGGAAAATAAAAAACTCGCATGTGAAGTTGCATAATGTTGCCAATTGGCTTAAATGGTCTGATTTTTTCACATGTTGGGAAATCAGACCAATATATGATTATATGTTTTTAAGGAATCAAAAGTTGATTTATGTCTCATTTCTGTGTTTTTCAACTACCAGAGAAAGTTATAAGTTTGCTTGCCCACTCCCCTTGATTATGAAACTCATGAGATTGCTTCTTTGTGCTGATATTACAGGCATTTTTCCAGCGATGGTGGAATGAACAGAGCGAGGAGATCCAAAGTATAGTCAAGAAGCTTATCAGCTCTGGTCAGCTGGAGTTAATGTAATGATATATTACTGCTTTTATGCTATACTAGGAAATGATGAATTTAATTAATATTCTAAGTTCTAATACTCTCTTCATTGATTTTTAACATATTCTTATATTAGAGGTAGAAAGGGTATAGGTTAAACGCATGACCATCTGTTTTGATACCATGATAAATTACTTGGTTTTTTGAAAAAGAATGAATTTAATCATTAAAACAATATTCTTTCCTAACGACTTTATACAATTTGTATCTTCTAGAATCAAAGTCTTTTATATCGGGAAATGGGAAAAAAAGAAATAGAATTGCGGTCTTCTAGATTCTTTTCTGTTTTGGATAGTCAATCCCTCATTTTTGTGTTGCAGAAATGGAGGTTATTGCATGCATGACGAGGCGACTTCACATTACATTGACATGATTGACCAAACAACTCTTGGGCATCGATATATCAAAGATCAATTCAATGTAACTCCAAGAATTGGTTGGCAAATTGATCCATTTGGACATTCTGCAGTGCAGGCTTACTTGTTGGGGGCTGAGGTATGGCTTCTCTTGTGCTTGCTGTGTGTGAACGTTTTTAACTGATTTGATAGGTTATAATATTTGAATATTTTTATCATTCATTATAATAAACTACCACGAATCCCAAAAGCTTTAGATTTTTAACTTTTTAAATGAGAGGTAGAGTGATGACAAGATTCGAATTTGATACCATGATAAATTACAATTTGTTCCAAAAGTTTAAACTGTTAGACAATTGTGAATTTGATCATTTAACCATTATTCTAACAAATTTGGGGGGACTTCAATTTGAACCTTATACTAGAAGTTGATTGAACAAAAGAAGTCCCTCACTCTCCTACATTCATTTGCAACCACCTTATTGTGGGGAGACCCTTTTGTTGATGCAGCTTGGCTTTGACTCTCTTTTCTTTGCGCGTATTGACTACCAAGACAGAGCTAAAAGAAAAAATGAGAAAAGTCTTGAGGTTATCTGGCGGGGCTCTAAGAGTTTTGGTTCATCTGCACAAGTGAGTCTTGTTTGTTTGTTTGTTTTTTTTTTTTTTTTTTTCTTCAACGTTCAAACTATGTTCTGGAGCTGAATGGAAAGGGACCTTAACTCATTGTGTTTTCAACATTCTGTAGATTTTTGCTGGTGCATTTCCAGAGAATTATGAACCTCCCAGTGATTTCTACTTTGAAGTGAATGATGATTCCCATGATTCGCCTATTGTTCAAGTGAGTCCTTAGTCTGGAGTTGCTGACAGGCTGTAGATCATTGTTTGCGTACTAACTGTATTTATATTGCGCTTTTGACTTGCAGGATAACATCAATTTATTTGACTATAATGTTCCTCAGCGCATCAATGAATTTGTAGCTGCTGCAGTAAAACAAGTAAGACGGATGGTGTTATATTTGTGCGCTGTGCTTTTGGGTGCTGTTTTAACTATACTAGTATTTAACACAAATTCTTCTACATATGTCTTTTTATGATATAAACGAAGATGCGTTAAGATGCCATCAGTTTCTAGACATTCTCTAACTTTTTTTTAATCTGCAATAGATTCTCTTCAATGCAACCTAAGTTAACATATCAGATTGTTGGTGTGTGTGAGTGTGTTGAAATTTGAATTTGAAGGAGGAACATATTATGTAAGATTTTGTATTCTTTTCCTTTGTGCCATTGCTGCCAATAATTTTGTACAAGAAAGAATTCAAATCTGTTGTGGCTTATTGATAATACTTCTTTTGATTTTTTCAGGCTAACATTACTCGCACAAATCATATTATGTGGACCATGGGAACAGATTTCAAGTACCAATATGCACATACATGGTTCAAACAAATGGACAAGTTTATTCATTATGTCAATCAAGTTAGTTCTCTTCAGAATCATTACAAATGCTTTACTAAACTTGTACATAAATTCAATAATTTTTTTTCTCATAGTGTGTATTCTGTTCTTTCAATTTGGCTGTCCTAGAGCTGTTTATATTAAAGTTTAAAACTGCCTAGCCAATTGGAAAGGGAAAAAGAAAAACAAATTTTGATCCCAAGAACTCCTTCACAATCAGTTGTTGGCCTAGAGATCTGGCCTCCTCTTACAAATAACTATGATCCTGTCATTAAATTCCACCACAAAATATGCATGAGCATATGTCCTAGGGGCAGATAGAGGATTAAAATGTCATATGCTGCTGGTTTTAACAATCTTGGTAGCTGATGTCCTATTTCTTGTCCATGTCATTGAGAATCACAGCCGATTTTCCTCTTGCATTTTCTTTTTCAGTTTGAAGTCAGTTGTCCTTGATTATTTGACAAGATATTTTGGTTTTACATATTAACAAAGTAATGGTATTGATGCTTGTAGGATGGGCGTGTTAATGCCCTCTACTCAACCCCATCAATTTACACTGATGCAAAACATGCGGCAAAGGAGGCCTGGCCGATCAAGACTGATGACTACTTTCCGTGAGTTCGAATTTTTGAAATTCAAAACACTAACAGGAAACTATTTCTATTAGTTTACCCGTATTTACAAGTTGGTAAATGAAATTTATCAGATATGCAGACCGTTTACATGCTTACTGGACTGGATTTTTTACTAGTAGGCCTGCCCTCAAAGTCTATGTTAGAGTGATGAGTGCCTACTATTTGGTAAACTCCTGTAACTATATTAGTTTATGCCAGTAAGAATTACTTGGGCTCATACAAGGGTTTCCCATCATTTTGGTCTGCTTTGATCTAAAAACAGGCAGCAAGGCAATTGGAATTTTTTAAGGGTAGGAATAAATCGGGGCCTAACACGGACTCTTTGGCCGAAGCTATAGCAATTGCTAACCATCATGATGGAGTTACTGGTACAGAGAAGCAGCATGTGGCATATGATTATGCACTACGACTTGCAATAGGTTACAAGGAGGTAAGGCTTGATCTGTCAATTCTTCTTGTAGTTGCGTTCCTTATGCTTTGGATCAAATATCTGAAATATCATGTCTTGCAGGCAGAGAAAGTGGTTGCAGAATCACTTGCTGGCATTGCAAACTTGATATCAAAAACTGGTTGGAGTCCGCAGACTAAGTTTCATCAGGCAAATATTAAAAACTCTTTATTCTATACTAGTTGGTAGAGTTTACTTCGTATCTAGATGATACTGCTAACATTAAACATTTTGGTTTGTTATCATCAAGTAATTATTTGTATTGGCTCGAGTTGTTGAAACTTTGGAGTGATGGTTCTAATAATTGTATACTTCAACCTTTTATTCTCAGTATGCTAATTAATTATTATTTGATCTATTCTTGTCCCCTTTTTATTTCAGTGTCCACTGCTGAATATAAGTTATTGTCCTCCATCAGAAGTTGATCTGTCAAAAGGGAAAAACTTGGTGAGAAGAATTGTTTAACTTGTTATTATAGTTGGAGTGTTTATACAATTATTAGGAAAATAAGAATGCCACTCCATTTAAGACTGATTACTTCCTGATTTATTAACTTTTCTAGGTGATTGTTGTCTACAATCCTCTAGGATGGACAAGAAAGGATGTCATAAGGATTCCCGTGAGTATTTTCCATTTATCTGTTCCATGTTGTGATCATTATCCGCATAAGCATGTTTTTATTCATGAGTGCATATACTTAATGCGTATGGTTTTACTTGAGACTTACGTATTTTTCAGTGCTTGCATGAATGTGTTTTAGCATGAGCCTTTAATACGCATGAATGCTTCAAATTAAGTGAAAATATGTTGACCATTTATTTTTCATTCTCTTTCCACTAATTATAACCATAGGAATTGCCAATATACTACAGCAAATCAGGATCTATGTTCATAAGATGTGATGAAAATTTTAGGTACAAAAAACTGATTATATTGATTTACAAAAAAGGGCAAAAGGGAGTCTAATAATGATAGGTGTGTGCGTAATTACAACTAATAGCATATGTTTTTGGATTGGAATGCTCGGTTACAGTGGTAAATGGGGACATTGCCCTAAACAGAATTATTTGGCATAATAGGATACAAGTTGGTTGCCCGAATTAGTTGGGATTATGGCTTGACTGAATTTAGTTAAATTGTTCTCTTTCCAGTAATGAACAATCATATTTTATTGAAATATGGCACTGTAAAGCATGCCTATTAATATATTTTTGGGTGAAACATGACCACTCTTTGATTCTTCATGTATCTCCTCACCTTATCCAACTTGCAAAAGGTTATCAATGAAAATGTGGCTGTTTGGGATTCTAGTGGAAAAGAAATTGAATCACAGCTCCTACCTCTACTTGATGTCTCTGTGGAAGTAAGGAAGTACCATGTTAAGGCATATCTGGGTAAATCTCCAAAAACAACGCCTAGTTATTGGCTCGCATTTTCAGCAACCGTACCACCTCTTGGTTTCAGCACTTACATCGTCTCAAGTTCCAAACGGGCAGGTCAACCATTTGATTCTCCATCTAAAATTAGTCATGCAACATTGAGAAGCCTAGAGTCACATTACCATTGATGCAGATTTATGTTCTTTTCTCCCACTTGATTTTTGCAGATGCTACTTCTGTGAGACAAGATTACAAGTCAGAAAGCAGAAAAGATGGTACAATACAAGTAGGGCCAGGAAAATTGAAACTTATTTATTCTGGAAATCAAGGAAATCTTGCACAATATATTAACAGCAAAAGTTTGGTATGTTATTTGGCACCACTCTCTTTAATGAAGTGTTAGAATTACTTATCCTTTTGTAAATTCATCTTCCCAATAGTTACTTTAATTCTACATTTTTTTTTTCCTAGCTGGTCCTTTCTTTTTTATACGATTACAGTTTATATATTACATCTAATTTGGTATTTTACGATTAAAAGGTCAAAGAATCTGTACAACAATCATATCTCTATTACCGTGGAGATGAGGGAAATCAAACTGTGAATCCTCAGGTAAAACAAAATTTCTCTAAAAATCTCTACTTTCATGTTTTCCAAACCTTAATCAGGTATTCTCTTACTGACTTTTTATTAATTTAAGTTTTATATAGTAAATTTTTAAAAGAAACTGTTTAATTTGGTGAAGGCCTCTGGTGCATACGTCTTTCGGCCAAATGGTACATATCCTATCAAATCTGATAACAAGGTAACTGATCTTCTATGGAAATACATAATTTGAGCAAATTTGTTACATGGAATTAGAAATTATGGTGTTTTGAAATTTCAGGCTCCTTTTACCCTTTTACGGGGACCTTTATTGGATGAAGTACATCAGAGGATCAACTCATGGATATATCAGGTGGTTTATCCTAGGACACAAATAATAAAACTTGTTACTGTTTCATTCTTTCCTTCATCTACTGCTGCATCAAAATAATATACTTGGAAAAACTGTTTTAATGAATAAAAAAGGTAGTACAACCTTGAAAGAAAATTAATTCTAAATTTATGTTTTGTCTAAATGTAAACTAGAAGAGGAAGCTAAATTTGTTTTAGAAAACAGAAGATAGTATAAGTATTATTTGATATGCTTAAATCAATTGTATTGATATGCTTAAATCAATTGTATTTTTTTTTTTTAAATCAGTTGCATTTTTACTTCAGGCCCTAGTATCTCATTAGGTTAATTAGTGGTATTTTTATTTAAAGACTTGGGTATTTTTATAATTCAATAATTTGGTTTTCCCAAGAATTAGAATTAGAGTTTCTATATGTCAGCTAGGATTAGGATTTAGTATCCTAAATCAGCAAAGTAACGTACTCCTATTGAGGGTATTATTTTGATGAATAAAAATTTGATTGAAATTGTCTTCATTATCTGGTGCTGACTCCAACCAACCCTAAGTGATGACTCCTATAGGTTTTCTTCTGCTTAGTGTTGACTCCAAGCAAACCAAGATGTTGAGTCCTAAGTTCTTTATCTTGATTCTCCTGTTGCATCTAATGCCCCAAGGGTGGGGGATGAAGAGATTCAAACTAGTGATTTTTGTTTCACGAGGCATCGCCTTTGACTACATGTGCTGTCCCTTGGGATTAAAGTCATCAAAAATACTGTTAATAATATTGGTAATCAATCCAAAATTCTCTTTCCATCCCCCTTCCCTCTCAATTTATCAGTTCCAGTTTTTCTTTTTTGTTTGCCAAGACTTAATAACATGGTACTTTAAATTTGAAATGATGTACAAGAATAATAAGATCTTATGATTATTTATATTCTCACCCTTGAATATAATTCTTATAATATATACAATACAATTGTTCAATAAAAGATATGTAGAATTTTTCACCATTGATCTCATTAGTAATTAATGGTTGCACAATGTATAGATCACCAGAGTATACAAGGAAAAAGAGCATGTGGAAGTTGAGTTCCTAGTAAGTTATTGCTTTTATTCCTAAGTGACTAAGTTTTTTATATTACCAATGAAAAGTTAAAATTTTCATGCTGAAGCAGGTTAGTAAAACAGTAATCTTGTTTTCAGGTTGGGCCTATACCTTTTGGTGATAAAATTGGCAAGGAGGTTGTAACTCAGATTACAACAACACTGAAAAACAACAAGACGTTCTATACTGATTCTAGTGGGCGCGATTTTATTGAAAGGGTTTGTTCATGCTTGCAAAAGTATATTTTTCTTTTATGACGTCAAAATCATCATGTAGTGTGTACTTAATGTAGATATTGACCATGGCTAGATGTTTTTTAATAGCATTATTTAATGTCTTGCTGTTGCAAGAAACATATAGGTCTAATGTGCAGTTGTATGCTGTTTTTTGAGCTGTTTTGCAGATTCGAGATTATAGAAAAGATTGGGACCTGGAAGTAAATGAACCTATTGCAGGAAATTATTACCCGGTAAGTTTGCTTTGTCAATTGTCAATTTAGAATTGGTATTGGGATTGAGATTGAGAGAGAGAATATTGAGAAATAGAGAGTGGAAATAGAATTAATAAGGTCCACAACGAAAAACCCTTGGTGGCTACAATTTGACTATATTGAATTGTTGTGTTACAATGATCTTATTGGGGTATATAAAGAGAGAGACTACCCTTGGCTAGCTACATGGTAATCCTTATGATGTGCAGTCCAAAGGTACATTGAATCTAGACTGATATCTCTAATAGTCATAACTGGAGCCAATGGATTTTATTGCCTCAAAGTTTGACCATTCTATTTAATTATAAACTATTACTATATCTGTTCATGGCTGGTACTTTGATAGCTGGAAAAGGGGGTGCGGAAGATGCTTGTGTGATTTCAGAACTGAAATTACAATAACATATACCAAGCTGTGATAATTTGATCAGTATGTTGACAGTGGTTGACTTTGTTACAGACACACATTTTGAATGGAGAACCCACGACCTCACTCTCAATCATGTTCTTAAGAGGGGAGGAAGTGCCATTTGTTCTTTATTATTATTATTATTATTTGATAAGTAAAATTTGATACCTGTGATTTTCCTGCATTGCATAGACAGGCACTAATTGCAAAAGATAGTTCTGTGTGGAACCTTGTGTTAGTCCAATACTTTGTTAGGCCCAAGTAAAAGAACCACTCAAACCAGAGTTAATCATATAGCTTTCCTGCTGCTTTTGCATTTTGCAAAACACTTATTCTTACATTGTACAGCTAACCCAGTTTTGCGACTGCAATCTATAATTATCTAACCATTATTCTGAAATTCAAAATTCATAAATGTTTCAGCCAATTTAGGCATCAAATCACATAGTCCACCTTATTTCCCTTTCAGATTAATCTTGGAATTTACCTTAAAGACAACGGCAATGAGCTCTCAGTCTTAGTGGATCGATCTGTGGGGGGATCCAGCATCAGGGATGGGCAACTGGAACTGATGCTTCACAGGTCTCTTCTTCCCTTTTCCTTCGCTTTTGCTTCTTATACATTATCATTAACTGTTTGTCTATTTGTGATGCTTACCATGATAATTATTGCCTTACTTATATTAACAGAATTCCAGAATAACTAATATCAGATTTTTCCTTATGTCTAGGAGGTTGATTCGAGATGATTCAAGAGGTGTTGGAGAGGCACTAAATGAGACAGTTTGCATTTCTAAGAAATGTAGAGGACTAACTGTAAGAGCAAACTAACTGACCCTAAGGTCTTTTAAGTTTCAGAAATACAATGTGTTCACAAGTGGTTTGCTTAATAACATACTTTTTCAGATCGTAGGAAAGTATTATCTTAGAATTGATCCTTTAGGAGAGGGCGCAAGATGGCGTCGATCATTTGGTCAGGAGATTTACTCTCCACTTCTTGTAGCCTTCACTGAGCAGGTGAGAGAAAAAAAATAAATAAATAAAAAATAAAACTTGAAGCATAGTTCGCCATCTGGTAGATCTGTAACTCACAAGAAATTATATATTTTTGCAGGATGGACATGATTGGACAAAGTTACATTTGCCAACCTTTCATGGGATGGCCCCCTCCTACAATTTGCCTGAAAATGTTGCAATAATAACCCTCCAGGTTTATATCTTTCATCCTTGTTAATTAACTACTATTCATTTGATCCTTTTGTCCTGAGTTGTTGGAGAAGAGATAGGAATGTGAAGAACACCAATTGTTGAGAAAATGTATCTACTACCTTAATGGAGTCAAACTCAGCACTCTAATTGAAATTATTATCACAAATAGTTTGATCTTTTCATTGTTATAATTATTCTGGTTCCAAGTTAAGCTTTGTTCCTTTTGTTGAACTCTGCAGGAACTGGAAGATGGAAAAGTTCTTTTTCGTTTGGCACACCTATACGAGGTTTCTGGTTTCCTTCTTTTTCTTGCCTGTTAAGTTTAGTCATCTACTTGGAGTTTCCCTACTTTAAAATGTTATCAAGCCCTTGTCTCTCAGGTAAGCTCACTTAGAAATTCTGATTTTATTTTATTTGTTACAAATGCAAGGTTGGAGAAGACAAGGATCTTTCAGTTATGACATGTGTAGAACTGAAAAAAGTTTTCCCAAATAAGAAGGTAAAAGCAATAATTGCTTGCATGACATCGTTATTGTGAGTGTTCAATTATATTTTGTTAAAGGGTGTGTTTTTTGCATGATTTTTTTTCAGATAAAGAAGATAACAGAAACGAGTTTATCTGCTAACCAAGAAAGAACAGAAATGGAAAGGAAGAGACTAGTCTGGAAAGTAGAAGGGTCTTCTGAAGAAGAAGAATCCAAGGTAGTGAGGGGAGGACCTGTTGATCCAGAAAAGTTAGTGGTGAACCTTGCTCCTATGGAAATCCGCACCTTCATCATTGAGTTCAGTTAATAATGCCAAACAAGGAAAGGTGGCAGTGAGAGGGTGATGAAAGCTGAGAGTGAGAGAGAGTGGTAATGAGTGCTAGGCCGATAAATAAGTGCAATTCCTCTCATGTGTCATTACAATTTTTTTACTTCTTCATTTTATATATATTAAAAAAAATGTACAAACACTCCTTTCTCATTTTAGGAATGAGCCGTGAGTGCTAAGGGTTCAACTGTAATTGTTGAATTTATCATAAAGCAAATTACAACAGAATTCTCACGATCCTTATTGTTTGTTTTAATGTTTAAATATTAAACAAATAATCTCATTTTTAATATTCTATAAAACTTTGATTTTCATATATATATATATATATATATAGATTTTCTATAACTTGGATGATTTTTTATATATAAAATCCTGTAAATGAGTTGAGTTACAACATATTAAAAATTTTTAATTGTTCATTTAATTTTATTTTGAACACTGGTTGAAAATTGAGCCCATCACTTACTCTTTTCTCAAAAATAAAAATAAAAAACTTATTTCTAAACTTATTTTTTATATCAACTTTGGTTCTATTCTATCCACTTAGGTCCTATTCAGTCCACTTTGGTCCTATTCATTCCACTCGGTCCACTTTGGTCCATTATGTCTACTTTGGTTCTGTTCGATCCATTCAGTCTTATTCGGTCCACTTTGATTCTATTCGGTCTACATTGGTCTTATTCAGGTAATTCTGTCCACTTAAGTTTTGTTCGGTTGATTCGGTCCACTTTGGTTCTACTCAGTCCATTTTTTCTACTTAGGTCCTATTCGGTTCACTTTGGTCTCATTAAGACCACTCAGTCCACTTTGGTCCTATTCGGTCCATTCTGTCCACTTTAGTTATGTTCGGTCCATTTGATCTTATTCGGTCCACTTTGGTTCTATTCGGTCCACTTTGGTTCTATTCAGTCCATTCTGTCTACTTAGGTCCTATTCAGTTCACTTTGGTCTCATTAAGTCCAGTCAGTCCAGTTTGGTCCTATTCGGTCCATTCTGTCCACTTTAGTTATGTTCGGTCCATTTGATCTTATTCAGTCCACTTTGGTTCTATTCGGTCCATTCGATCCAAATTAGTCTTATTCGGTCCATTCTGTCCACTTTGGTTCTGTTCAATCCATTCGGTCGTATTCAGTCCACTTTGGTTCTATTCAGTCCATTCTGTCTACTTAGGTCCTATTCGATTTACTTTGGTCCTATTCAATCGACTCGGTCCTATTTGGTCCATTCTATCCACGTTGGCATTATTAGGTCCATTCAGTCTTATTCATTCTACTTTGGATCTATTCGGTCCATTTTATCTATTTTTGGTCCTATTCGGTCTACTTTGGTACTATTTGGTCCACTTCAGTCAACTTTAGTCCCATTTGATCCATTCAGTTCTATTTGGTCCACTATGATCCACTCGATCCATTTGATTCAATTCAGTCCACTTCAATTCATTCGGTCCACATTGGTCCATTTTGGTTCACTTTAGTCCATTCAGTGCATACTATCCATTTTTTGTGCATTTACATTATGGGAAAAAACAAGTTAAGGTTGAAAGCACCTATTTTAAATCCAAATTTATTGAAAAAATACAATGTAGTTTGACTTAGTTGTGAGAAGAATTAAGGCTAAAATTATCAAGAGTACATTGTTTTTTAAGTTAATAAAAGTTTTTCCAAAAAACTCCCACACCTAAGTTTGTAAATGAAATGAGTTATGTATTAAAGGGCCAAAATAGTTCATTTAATTTTATTTTAAACACTAACTGAACTTGAGCTCATCACTTACCCTTTTTTCCTTTAAAAAAAAAAAAAACTTATCTCTAAACTTAAAAATTTAACCATGACCTTATTATTATTTAATAAATTACTTTTTTTTTCTTATAATGTAATTAGTTGGCACCTCTTAGTATTTCTCATAAAAACATTTAGGTGTAAATGTCTCTCTCTTTGTTATTGTGGAAAGAAGTGGACCGAATGGACAAAATAGGACTGAATAGGAACAAGGTGGATCAAATAGGATAGAGTGGACCAATGTAGACCGAATAAGAACGAATGGACAGATTAGGACCAAAGTGGACGTTATGGACCGAATAGGACCAATGTTGACTGAATAGGACCGAGATTGATAGAATGGACTAAACAGGACTAATGTAGATTGAATAGGACTGAAGTGAACAAAATAGGACCAATGTGGACCAACTAAGACAGAAGTGAATATAATAGAACTAAAGTGGATCAAAGAGGACAGAATGGATAGAATATGACCAACGTTGACCAAATAGGATTTTTGAATAATTATCATTTTTATTGCATTTTTAGGACTCATATATTCTAATTTCTAATGTTTATTTATTTTTTTTAAAAGTAACTCAAAATTAAAGAGTTTATCTTAAATATAATAAAATTTAATACTTTTCAACCCAAAAATTAAGGAAAAAAAAAGAATTTTTGAGCTAAACTTAAAAATGCAACTTACAAAAAGAATCAATCTAAAAGCCAATTAGCGTTTAATTTTTTGAAAAAACAAATTATCTTCAACAAATTATAGAAAACAAATTATACATTATATTACAATTACAAAATAATTATTTATTTCCTAGATAAGTACCCAAAAAAAAAAAAAAAAAAAAAAACAAGCTTAAGCTATGATTTAGAAGATGAGTGAACTATTCATTCATGTAGTGTGTCAACTTGTATTTCACTCTATAGACAATAGTTGACCCAAGCCGCTTGTTCAATGTTAATAAAGTCTTTCTCAATGAGGATTGAACTGTCTCACAGACACAATGCCCCTCACGAGACTCAAACTGTACGACCAAGCTGACTGCGATTGCATTTGCAAAGTTTGCAGCCACATAAACTAAGACTCTCAAGGCATCATCGTAAAGAACTAAGACTTCCAACTAAGCTTTCTCACTGAGAGACTTGAAAAAGTCAGACACCTCGACTCCACGCAAAGAAAAAAGACACAAATTAATCTATTCAGAATTGAAATTTACATTCCATAGAACACCATTCTGTCTGTTATGTCACATTCTTTCTGATAATGAAGGTACATATTGTGAAACCACATGCAAAATAAAATTGCAAGTCATTTTCAGTTGCACAACAAAGAAGCTGCCATATGTACGATGTACAACTGGGTACACACATTGATTGGAGCTCAGAGTCACTTATTAATTTCCACCTACTGAAACTGAAAGAATTAAGTGGATACTTTGATTTAAATGTAACATACCTAACAGATCAACTTGTTGTTTATCAAAAAAACGAAAGGTCAAATTGTTGAGATTGTGGCCTGTTAGTTGGGTCCAATGATTTTACAGATCTTATTCAAGTTGTAGAATGTAATTTCAATTTTGAATTTCATATTTAATGTAATTGGATGTGTCACTTGATTTATTCTTTCCTTATTTGGTTCGAAAGTTACTTTCTTTTTTATGCTTGGTTTTGAAGTTATTTCATTTCTTTTTTGCCAAGTATAATGTGGAGAAAAGAATGAGAAATTATTCACTCCTATAAGAAGAGTCCTCCTTCCTCTATGTAAAAGTGAATAATCTACCACTAGATTATTAGTTGAATTCCAATCATTCCATTTCGATGTAATTTGAAAATCCCAAAGTTTAGTATTTGTACATTTTGAATGAGTAATAAAATTGTTGTAATGGTTTCATGCTAATTTCAGGTATTCTTGGTTGCTAACTCTTAGGATTTATCTTCTTTCTTCGTTTCTTTTTTCTTTTTTTTTTTCTTTTTTTTTTTTTAATAATTCTAGTGGGTTAACACAAACTTTAATTTGTTCTCATAAATATCCCTTCTATATATATTCAAAGTCTCGATGATCTTATTCTCACCCTTGCAAATGCAATAACATATCCATGGCGTTTCGATCAGCGTGGTCATTGGTTTTCTTCTTAGGAGTAGTACTGAGCGCTTTTGTTTTCCAATGCGCAGAGTCCAAGTATGTAAAGTACAATACAACATCGACCATTGTTCCTGGGAAGCTCAATGTTCATTTGGTCGCTCACTCCCACGACGATGTCGGATGGTTGAAGACCATTGATCAGTATTACGTTGGTTCCAACAACACCATTAAAGTACCTTCCTTATCTCTGCTTCTTTTGTTAATACTAAATAAAAATCACAATTTTACTTCTTTTTTTGTTGTGTTTGAAAATTGACACTTCATGCCAGAGCTTTGTAGTGCAGTGGCAATCAAGTTCAAATCTCCCACTTCTTGTTATAACAGTAAATAAAAAATTTGACACGTCATAAATTTATGTAGTAATAACATTCCTCTGTTCCACTCTTAATGTTACGATTTATGCTTCATCAATTATTGCTTGTCATGTATTTAATATTTTTCCATTTTAAAATTCGGTTTACTTTATAAGGAACACGTTACAGGTAGCGACTGGTGGAACATAATATGGAACACGGAGAATTTGATTGAAGATTTTTATTCAATTTATAGTATGTCTAGGATTTTTTTTTTTTTTTCATTCCTGGTTTACATGGTCAATGTTGATTTGTGCAGAGAGGGTGCGTTCAAGATGTGCTGGATTCTATAGTTCCGGCTTTGTTGGCTGACAAGAATCGCAAGTTCATCTTTATTGAACAGGCAATTAATACATTTCTTAGTTTAATGCTTCTTTTAATTGGTTGCTCATATAACAAAATTTAAAGAAATAAAGAAAAAAGGATATATGGTAATTAAAATTTTCTTTCTACACGTGAAGCTGCCTAATGTGGCCACTAGGCTTAAATGGTCTGAGTTTTTCACGTGTTGGGAAATCAGACCAATATATGATTATATGACTTTAAGGAATCAAAAGTTGATTTCTTTCTTATTTTTTATGTTTTTCAACTACCAGAGAAAGTTTCAAGTTCATTTTTTATGATTGTGAAATTTATGAGACTGTTTCTTTGTGCTGATATTACAGGCATTTTTCCAGCGATGGTGGAGAGACCAGAGCGAGGAGGTCCAAAGCATAGTCAAGCAGCTTGTCAGCTCTGGTCAGCTGGAGTTAATGTAATGTGATCAATTATTACTTGTATGCAATACTAGGAAATGGTAAATTTAATCAGTATTCGAAGTTCTAACACTCTCCTCATGGGATTTTTAAACCTTTTCTTATATTAGAGGCAGAGTGGGGATAGGTTAAACTCGTGACCATCTGTTTTAACACTAGGATCAATTTCCAGTTTTTCTAAAAAGAATGAATTAACCACTAAACCAATATTCTATCCTAATGACTTTATACAATTTTTTATCTTCTAGAATCAAAGTCTATTACATTGGGAAATGGGGAAAAAAGAAATAGTATTACGGTTGTGTTACTCGTTTATCTTAGAGGTTTTGGAGATTCTTTTCTGTTTTGTTAATATAACATTTAATTTAGTTTTTTTCTTTTCATGTGGATAGTCAATCCTTCATTTTTGTGTTGCAGAAATGGAGGTATGTGCATGCATGACGAGGCTACTGCACATTACATTGATATGATTGACCAAACAACTCTTGGGCACCGATTTATCAGAGAAGAATTCAATGTAACTCCGAGAATTGGTTGGCAAATTGATCCATTTGGACATTCTGCGGTGCAGGCTTACTTGTTAGGGGCAGAGGTATGACTTAGGTTATAATATTTGTATATTTTTATCATCCATCATAATAAACTACCCCTAATCCCAAAAGATTTAGATTTTTTTTTTTGGGGGGGGGGGGGGGGGGGGGGTGGGTGGGGTGTGTGGGAGGGGGAGCACAATTTGAACCTTATACTAGAAGCAGATTAAACAATAGAAGCCTCTCACTCTCCTACATTCATTTGCAACCACCTTATTGTGGGGAGGCCCTTTTGTTGATGTAGGTTGGGTTTGACTCTCTTTTCTTTGCACGTATTGACTACCAAGACCGAGCTAAAAGGGAAAATGAGAAAAGTCTCGAGGTTATCTGGCGGGGCTCTAAGAGTCTTGGTTCATCTGCACAAGTGAGTCTTGTTTGTTTTTTAATTTTTTTTGCTTCAAAGTTCATACTAAGTTCTGGAGCTGAATATAGAGGGACCTTAACTCATTGTGTTTTCGACTTTCTGTAGATTTTTGCTGGGGCATTTCCAGATAATTATGAAACTACCAGAAATTTCTACTTTGAAGTGAATGATGATTCCACTGATTCGCTTATTATTCAAGTGAGTCCTTAGTAAGGAGTTGCCGACAGGCTGTAGATCATTGTTTGTGTGCTAACTGTATTTATATTGTGCTTTTGACTTGCAGGATGACATCAATTTGTTTGATTATAATGTCCCTCAGCGCATCAACGAGTTTGTAGCTGCTGCAGTATCACAAGTAAGATGTTTGGTATTGTATTGTGTGCTGTGCTTTTGGGTGCTGTTTTTACTATAACTTGTATTTAAGACAAATCCCTTCTACATATGTCTTTTTATGATATAAATGAAGGTGCATAACTATGCCATCAGTTTCTAGACATTCTCTAACTTTTTTTTTTTTAATCTGCAATAGATATTCTTAAATGCGACCTAAGTTAACATATCAAATTTAATGTGTTGGGGTGTGTGTGTGTAATGAAATTTGAATTTGAAGGAGGAACACATTTTATGAGATTTTGAATTCATTTCCTTTGTGCCATTGCTGCTGATAATTTTTCTGCAAGAAAGAGTTCAAATCTGTTGTGGCTAATAGAAAATACTTCTTTTGAGTTTTTCAGGCTAACGTTACTCGCACAAATCATATCATGTGGACCATGGGAAAAGATTTCAATTACCAATATGCACATACATGGTTTCGGCAAATGGACAAGTTTCTTCATTACGTCAATCAAGTTAGTCCTCTTCAGAATCATTACAAATGCTTTTTTAATAAATTTATTAATTTTGTTTTCATATTGCTTATTCTGTTCTTTCAATTTGGCTGTTCTAGCGCTGTTTATATTAAAGTTTTAAATTGCCTAGCTATTTGGAAAGGGAAAAGAAAAAAAAAATTTGGTCCCAAGAACTCCTTCACAATCTATTGTTGGCCTAGAAATGTGGCCTCCCATTGGCCATTACCAAATACTTATGATCCTGTTATTGAATTCCACCACAAAATATGCATGAGCATATGTCCTAGGGGCTGATAGAGGATTAAAATGTCATATGTTGCTGGTTTTAACAATCTTCGTAGTCCTATTTCTTTTCTACATCATTAAGAGACAGAGACGAGTTTCCTCTTGCATTTTCTTATTCAGTTTGAAGTCAATTGTCCATGATTATTGACATGATATTTTGGTTTTACATATGATTGAAGTAACGGTATTGATGCTTGTAGGATGGGCGTGTTAATGCCCTCTACTCAACCCCATCAATATATACTGATGCGAAATATGCAACAAAAGAGTCCTGGCCGATCAAGACGGATGACTTCTTTCCGTGAGTACAAAATTTTGATAGTCAAAATGACTTACAGGCAAATATTTCCATTAGTTTACACATATTTATAAGTTGGTAAATGAAAATTTTCAGATACGCAGACCGTGTAAATGCTTACTGGACTGGATATTTTACTAGTAGGCCTGCCCTCAAAGGCTATGTTAGAATGATGAGTGCCTACTATTTGGTAATCTCTTGTAGCTATATTATTTTATGCCAGTAAGAATTATTTAGGCTCATACAAGGGTTTTCCCCTCCTTTTGGTCTGCTTTGATCTAAAAACAGGCAGCAAGGCAATTGGAATTTTTTAAGGGGAGGAATAAATCAGGCCCCAATACAGACTATTTGGCTGATGCTTTAGCAATTGTTCAACATCATGATGCAGTTAGTGGTACGGAGATGCAGCATGTGGCGGATGATTATGCAAAAAGACTTTCAGTAGGTTACAAGGAGGTAAGGCTTGATCTGTCAGTGCTTCTTGTAGTTGCATTCCTTATGCTTTGCATCAAATATCCGAAATATCATGTCTTGCAGGCAGAGGACGCGGTTGCAGCATCACTTGCCTGCGTTGCAAACTTGACATCAAAAACTGGTTGGCGTCCGCAGACTAAGTTTCAACAGGCAAATAATAATAACTCTTTGTTCCATACTAGTTGGTAGTATTTACTTCATATTTAGATGATCCTGCTAACATTAAACTTTTTAGTTTGTTATCATCATGTAACTATTTGTATTGGCTCGAGTTGTTGAAACTTTGGAGTGATGGTTTAAATAATTGTGTACTTCAAATCCTCAGTATGCTGATTTTATCATTATTTGTTTCCCTATTCTTGTCCCCTTTTTAATTCAGTGTCCACTTCTGAATATAAGTTATTGTCCTCCATCAGAAGTTGATCTGTCAAATGGGAAAAACCTGGTGAGAAGAATTCTTTAATGACATTTTATAGTTGGAGTGTTTATGCAATCATTAGGAAAATAAGAATTTCATTCCATTTAAGACTGATTACTTCCTGATTTATTTACTTTTCTAGGTGATTGTTGTCTACAATCCTCTAGGATGGAGAAGAGAGGATGTTATAAGAATTCCCGTGAGTATTTTTATTTTATCTGTTACATGTTGTGATCATTATCCCTATTCTTGTATTAATAAACAAATTATCAGCTGTCATTTCCTATTTCCTTTGAGGCCTCAAGGATCTCCAGCTTCCTGCTTCCCCACCCCAAAAGAAAGAGAATGTGGAATCTATGAGCCACATGAGTATGTTTTTATGCATGAATGCCTTTACTTAGTGTATGGTTTTATTTGCTACTTAAGTATGCTTCAGTGCATGCATGAATGTTTTTTAGCATGTGCCTTTAAAATACATGCATGCATAAAATTAAGAGAAAATATGTTAACCATTTATTTTTCACTCTCTTTCCACTAATCATAGCTATTGAAATTGCAAATGTGCTACCGAAAATCAGGATCTATGTTCATAAGTTGTGATGAAAGTTTTAGGTATTGAAAGCTGAATATATTGATTTACAAAAAAGGTCCAAAGGGAGTCTAATAATGATAGGCGTGTGCTTAGTTATGAGTCATGAATTTACTAACTGCGCCTCTTTATCTAATAGCTTAAGTTTTTAGATTGGAATGCTAGGCTGTAGAGGTAAATGGGAACATTGCCCTAAATAGAAACATTTGGCATAATAGGATCCAAGTAGGCTGCCCAAATTAGTTGGGATTTGGGCTTGACTGGATTTAGTTAAATTATTCTCTTTCCTATAATTTTCCATCATGTCCTATTGAAACATGATCACTCTTTGATTCTTCATTTATTTCATAAAATTATTCAACTTGCTACAGGTTATCAATGAAAATGTGGCTGTTTGGGATTCTAGTGGAAAAGAGGTTGAATCACAGCTCCTACCTCTACTTAATGTCTCAGTGACAGTAAGGAAGTACCATGTTAAGGCATATCTGGGTAAATCTCCAAAAACAGCGCCTAGTTATTGGCTCGCATTTTCAGCAACTGTACCACCTCTTGGTTTCAGCACTTACATCGTCTCAAGTTCCAAATGGGCAGGTTTACCATTTGATTTTCTGTCTGAAATTAGTCATGCAACGTGGAGGAACTACAATTGTTGCAGATTTGTGTTATTTTCTCCCACTTTATACTTGCAGATGCTACTTCTGTGAGACAAGAGTACAAGTCAGAAAGCAGAAAAAATGATACAATAAAAGTAGGCCCAGGAAAGTTGAAACTTATTTATTCTGGAAATCAAGGAAAACTTGCACAATACATTAACAGCAAAAGTTTGGTATGTTATTTGGCACCTGCCTCTGTAATGGAGTGTTAGATTTACTTATCCTTTTATTAATTCTACATTTTTGCTAGCAAGTCCTTTATTTACTTTATGAGATTAAATTTTATATATATATATATATTGCATCTAATTTGGTATTTTTAAAGATCAAAGCATCTGTACAGCAATCATATAGCTATTACCCTGGAAATGATGGGAGCATGGATCCTCAGGTAAAACAAAATTTCTCTAAAAATCTCTACGGTCATGTTTTCCAAACCTTAATCAGTTATTACTCTTATCCACTTGTTATTAATTTGAGTTATATATGGTAGATTTTACAAAGAAACATTTTTTTTTTTGGTGAAGGCCTCTGGAGCATATATCTTTCGGCCAAATGGTACACATTCCATCAAATCTGATAACAAGGTAATTGACATTCTTTGGAAATACTTAACTTGAGCAAATTTGTTACATGGAATCAGAAATTATGGAGTTTTGAAATTTCAGGCTCCTTTTACTGTTTTTCGAGGACCATTATTGGATGAAGTGCATCAGAGGATCAACTCATGGATATATCAGGTGGTTTATCCTAAGAGACAAATAATAAACTTGTCACTGTTTAATGCTTTCCTTCATCTATTGCAGCATCAAAATAATATACTTGGAAAAACTGTTTTAATGAATAAAAAAGCTAATACACCCTTGAAAGATAATAAAAAAAGTGTGTAGATGGTATTGTGGCATAAAATAACTCAAAATTTATGTTCCCTCAAAATGTAAACCAGAAGGGGTGGTAAAATTTATTTGAGAAAACAGAAGATAGAATAATTATTATCATGATATGCTTACAAGGTATGTAGCTTTATCTTGGCAGCATATGCAATGAGACTGGTAAAGAAATTTCAATAATAAATGGAAGGAGAATTAAAAGATTAATTTTTTGGATGACTTAGTGATGTGGGAAGTACAAACAAATATTTCTTTTAATTTAGTTTTATTCCTATTTGTAAATCAATTGTATATTTTATTTTAGGCCCTGGTATTTAATTAGGTTAATAGTATTTTTATTTAAAGACTAGGGTATTTTTGTAATTCAATAATTGGGTTTTCCCATGAAATAGATTTAGAGTTTCCATATATCAGTTAGGATTAGGATTTAGTAGCCTAAAACAGCAAAGTAATGTACTCCTATAGCTGCCCTAATAAGAAGCTGGTGAAGCAGCTAGAGCGCTTGCTTTTAGCTCTTGAATTCTTATTCACGAATGAATTTTGAGGGTATTATCTTGATGAACAAAAATTTGATTGACATTGTCTCCATGGTTTTGTGCCGACTCCATCCAACCCTATGTACTAACTCCTAAAGGTTTTCTTCCACTTGGTGCTAACTCTAAGCAAGCCTGGATGTTGACTCCTAGGTTCTCTATCTTTATTTTCCAGTTGTATTGTTCCAACTTGTCCTGGGTTACTTAATGCCCCAAGGGATGAAGAAATTAAAACTAGTGATTTTTATTTCATGAGGCACGGTCTCTAACTAATTGTGCTGTCCCTTGGATTAAAGCCAAAGAAATACTATTTAAAATATTGGTAATCAATCCAAAACTCTCCTTCCAACCCCCTTCCCTCTCAATTTATTAGTTCCAGTTGTTTCTTTGCGAAGACTTGATAACATGGTACTTTGAAAATTGAAAAAGTACAACAATAATAGGATCTTATAACTATTTATATGCTCACCCTTGAATATAATTCTTACAATATATACAATACAAATGTGGAATAAAAGATATGTAGGATTTTTCATCATTGGTCTCATCAGTAATTAATGGTTGCACAATTTATAGATCACCAGAGTATACAAGGGAAAAGAGCATGTGGAAGTTGAGTTCATGGTAAGTAATTGCTTTTATCCCAAAGTAAACATGTTTTTTATATTACCAATGAAAAGTTATACTTTTTATGTTGGAGCAGCTTAGTAAAAAATAATCTTATTTTCAGGTTGGGCCTATACCTATTGATGATGGAATTGGCAAAGAGATTGTAACTCAGATTACAACAACGCTGAAAAACAACAAAATGTTCTATACTGATTCTAGTGGGCGTGATTTTATTGAAAGGGTATGTTTTTGCTTGCATAAGTATATTATTCTTTTGTAATATAAAAATCTTCAAGTAGTGTCTTTATAATGTAGATATTGACCATGGCTAGATGTTTTTTTCAGTAGTATTATTCAATGTATGGATGTTGCAAGAAGCATGTACGTCTAATGTGCAGTTGTATGTTATCTTGCGAGTTGTTTTGCAGATTCGAGATTATAGAAAAATTTGGGACCTGGAAGTGAATGAACCTATTGCAGGAAATTATTACCCCGTAAGTTTTGCTTTGTCAATTTTCATTTGAGAGTTGATGCTGGGATTGAGATTGAGAGAGAATATAGAGAAATAGAGACCATAAAAAGAATTAGCAAGGTCCACAACGAAAAACCCTCATGGCTACAATTTTACTCTATTAAATTTTGTGTTACAATGATCCTATAAAGGGTGAATAGAGAGAGAGAGAGAGAGGTTAATCCTAGGCTAACTATATTGTAATCCTTATGATGTGCAGTATAAAGGTACATTGAATATAGATTAATATCTCTAATAGTCATAACTGGAACCAATGGATTTTATTGTCTAAGGGTTTGGCCATTCTATTTAATTATAAACTAGTATCCCTTTTCATGGTTGGTACTCTGATAGTTATAAAAAACAGAAATTACAATAACATATACCAAGCGGTGATAATTTGATATCAGTATGTGGACAGTGTTCATTTTGTGACATTGATGCAATTTCATGTCTATATTGCCTTCCATCACCTAAAGGACTCTTTTCTTTTCTATTTTGAAGTCACACACACACTTTATGAATTTGCTACCTGCAACCTCATCCTTCAGCTTGTTCTTTAGAGGGGATGAAGTGCCATTTATTCTTTATTATTATCATTTGATAAGTAAAATTTGATTCCAGTGATTTTCCTGTAGACATGCACGAGTTGCAAATGATAGTGCTGTGTGCAACCTGGTGTGATCTACTGAATGATCATAAATGCTATGAACAAATAATATTCCCAGAGATTTATCCACTCTTTTTTTTTCATTTCTTTTTCTGCATGATTTGTCATCACCCAACTGATCCCCTGGCACATGTGATGCAGCACATGCGGATCTCTCAAAGGGATTTGTGGGGAAACAAACAAGAACAACAACCAACCTTGTATTTGGTGTCCCCCACCAATATGTAGCAAGTAGTTAGTAATTAAGGGTCCTTTGAACTAACGACCAAATGGTTTATAGATTTTGAAATTGGTCCAATGCATTGTTAGGTCCACGACAGAGCCACTCAAACAAGAGTTAATCACATAGCTTTCTAGTTGCTTTTGCATTTTGCTTAACACTTATTCTTACACTTGTACAGCAAAACCAGTTTTGTGACTGCTCTCTATAATCATCTAAACATCATTCTGAAATTCGAAATGTATAATAGTTTCAGTCAATTTAGGCATCAAATCACACAGTTCACCTTATTTTCCTTTCAGATTAATCTTGGAATTTACATTAAAGACAACAGTACTGAGCTCTCAGTCTTAGTGGATCGATCTGTGGGGGGATCCAGCATTAGGGATGGGCAACTAGAACTGATGCTTCACAGGTCTATACTTCCCTTTCCATCGTTCTGCTTTTTCTACATTATCTTTAATTGCATGTCTATTTGAGATGCTTACCATGATAATTATTGCCTTATATTAAGAGATCTTCAGTAAATAATATCAGATTTTCCCTATTGTCTAGGAGGTTGGTTCAAGATGATTCAAGAGGTGTTATAGAGCAACTAAATGAGACAGTCTGCATTTCTAACACATGCACAGGACTAACTGTAAGAGCATACTAACTGACCCTAAGGTCTTTTAAGTTTCAGAAAGACCATGATTTTCACAAGTGGTTTGCTTAATAACACACTTTTTCAGGTCCTAGGAAAGTATTATCTTAGAATTGATCCTTTAGGAGAGGGTGCAAAATGGCGTCGATCATTTGGTCAGGAGATATACTCTCCACTTCTTGTAGCCTTCACTGAGCAGGTGAGAGAAAAACATTGAACTTGAAGCATAGTTCGCCATCTGGTAGATCTGTAACTCACAAAACGTTCATTATATTTTTGCAGGATGGACATGATTGGACAAAGTTACATGTGCCAACCTTTCATGGGATGGACCCCTCCTACAATTTGCCTGAAAATGTTGCAATAATAACCCTCCAGGTGTATATCTTTCATCCTTGTTAATTAGCTAATACTTATTTGATCCTTTTGTCCTGAGTTGTTGGAGAAGAGATAGGAATGTGAAGAACACCAACTGTTGAGAAAATGTATCTACTACCTTAATGGAGTATTGAAATTGTTATGACACATAGTTTGATCTTTTCATTTTTATAATTATTCTGTTTCCAAGTTAAGCTTTGTTCCTTTTCTTGAACTCTGCAGGAACTGGAAGATGGAAAAGCTCTTTTTCGTTTGGCACACCTTTACGAGGTTTCTGGTTTCTTTCTTTTTCTTGCCTGTTAAGTTAGTATCATCCACTTGGAGTTTTCCTACTTTAAAATGTTAATGAAGCCCTTGTCTCTATTAAGAATATATCTCCTGACCAAATGATCAGGTAAGCTCACTTAGAAATTCTGATTTTAGTTTATTTGTTACAAATGCAAGGTTGGAGAAGACAAGGATCTTTCAGTTATGACAAGTGTAGAACTGAAAAAAGTTTTCCCAAATAAGAAGGTAAAAGCAATAATTGCTTGCATGACATTGTTATTATTGAGTGTTCAATTATATTTTGTTAAAGGGTGTGTTTTTTGCATGGTTTTCAGATAAAGAAGATAACAGAAACGAGTTTATCTGCTAACCAAGAAAGAACAGAAATGGAACGGAAGAGACTAGTTTGGAAAATAGAAGGGTCTTCTGAAGAAGAAGAGCCCAAGGTGGTGAGGGGAGGACCCATTGATCCAGCAAAGTTAGTGGTGAACCTTGCTCCTATGGAAATCCGCACCTTCATCATTGAGTTCAGTTACTAATGAAAGGTGGCGCTGTGGGCTGTGGCAGTGAGAGTGAGGAGGTGAGACCGTGAGAGAGTGAAAGCTAACAGTGAGAGACCTCAGAGACAGAATGAGAGAATAAGAGTTTAGGACCGAACTGGACAGAAACTGGTTTTTTATTCTAAACTAGTCTAAACCCTAATATAATTATGGAGTGAATTTTTAGTTTGTTGAGCCACATCTATGGCCATATCATCATTTTCTTTCCATCTGCTCTTCAAAAAAAAAAAAAATACACAAATATTAATGTAAGCAATAATGCATTATGCTTTTACTCATTTTCAAAACTAATTATAACTTATTAATCATGATATAACCATCACTTTACACTACCATGACTTTACACAATCTTGAACATAAATGTAACTTATTCATTCTACTATTGTATTCATATTTGCATACTAATGTAGCATTCAAGGCCCATTCCACTCTTATTTAGAGGACCATATATCATTTTTTTCAACTTCAAGAAATAGAGATATGACAGAATTACAGACACATTCATAATAATTGCCTTTCAACTTCAAGCTAAGTTATCATATCATATGCATTTCATCATAAACTGATCAGCGATTTACATGATGCAGAAACTTGGACATTCTTACATAAGGGAGGTGTTTGAAAAATCTAGGTAAAGGCACGGATCCAATATTGAAGAGTGCTTTAGTTATCGGGAATATGCACTACACTTGTAGTTGCTTTGTTCTCCTTTCTTGGCGTCTGAGTTTATTGCATTTGGACCTCAACGAGGTAGCTAGTTGTTCGTTTCTGTGTGCTGAATCTAAATTGAGATATTAATGGCACATTCATGTATCTGTTTCTCTCTCTCTTTCCCCCTCTTTCCCTTCCACACCCCACCAATAAAAGAAAAAAAGGAAGCCCAAAGAGGAAAAGGAAACTTGGTTAATACAAAAGGCAAAAACCCTTAGGTCTTTAGCTCATGTAGTACCCTCAAGGTTCACATGGTGCAATAATAATCTTATACAATCGGTATATGAGTACTCCCTTGCAGTGTTTGTACCTAACAATAATGTGGGACCTATGTGTTGTGAGAGCTAGAATGCACCATGAGATACATTCTACACACGGTGATGTGTAACATACCAATAAAATGAGAGGGTTGGTTGTTTGGGGGGAGGGGGGGATCCTTTGTGTCAAATTGCAAAGGCATTTATAGATAGAAAAACCTATACATGATTCATAGATAGGTTAATATATGCATTCTAGCTCTCCAACTAAGTATATTAATAACTATCATAATTTTATTTTATAGTCATGTTTTAATCAATAGTTTTATATATAAACACAATCATAATAAATGTATATTAATAACTGTCAAAATTATTAAATTTTATATTTATATACAAAATAAAAGAGAGAATCATTTTTTTGAGATAAAATTATATTATTTTATTAAACTTTCTATGCATTACTTGAGTTTCTGACTTGTTGGCTAATAATAATATGGTTGAATTTTTTATTTTTTATTTTTGAGAATGAAGACTTTTATTGAAATGAAATAAAGAGCGCCAAATCAGCCTGAACAAAAGGTAAAGTGCAAGATGGAACATCCTCCATCCACACTGTACAATGTTGAGATGTCAAAGCTAACCTAGCTAAACTGTGAGCAACTTTATTATCATCTCTCTTTACATGAGAGTATGACAATTGTGAATATAAACCGGAAAATAAAGACACGTCTTTTAGCAAATGAGCGTAGGGCGCCAACCCGAATTCCTTGCATTTTAGGGCCTTTGCAACCACTACGGAGTCACCCTTAATTATGGCGTTATGAAGACCCAACTCACTGCCAAACTCCACAGCCTTATTTGCAGCCATAGCCTCAACTTCCACGGGCTGGTAAGCTTGGTCCAGCTGCTGTATAAGTGATGCAATGACTTCCCCATGGCAGTCCTGAACCACAATGCCAATTCCAGATTTGTTGTCTGCACTAGAAAGTGCTCCATCGTAATTTGATTATTTGAATTTAATCAAATAATACCGTTTGCGCGCATTGCATTGATTAATACAATGTTATGATTGAATTTAATTAAAAGTTCTGGTACAACAAAAATAAGATGTAACATATTACTTAGAAGAAGAGTGAACTTTTCATGGACTACAGTGCATGTCAACAAGAATTTATCCACCCCCCCCCCCCCTTTTTTTTTGTATGTGTTGAGAATCTACTTGTATATTATGTCTATAGTTGAGTCAAACAAATCCAGAACAGTTTTGGTCATGTTAATAAAGTTCTTCTCAATGAGGATCGCTCTAACAGACATAGTGACAATGCCCCTCACAAGACTAAAACTGCACGAGACTGCCTGCCTGCAATTGCATTTGCAAGTTTGCAGTCTCATATAGTTTGGATATGCAAAACACAGGTGAGTAAGTTGCAGCTCCTTGCATTGGGGTGATATTTGAAGATCATAGATTCTTGGACTTTGTCAAAGAAAATTCTAGAAAGTACTTCCATACCAAGGACAAAGAGGTAAGAGATAAAGGGTTCTCCTTGTGACCTTGTTTAAGCCCCTAGCCACTTTTAAAATAATTAACCAAACTCTAATTCAAATGCTAACAAAACGATTATTGTTAAGACTAATAAAAAAAATAAATCATTTCCAGCTGTGAAGAGGAGCCACTGCCGGCACCAGATCCGGATTGATATGGAAAGACATAGTCAAGTTCTTTCATATACTGCCTCTATATGGTTTCACTTAATTATAGAATTGCCTGGTACAAATTCATCTTGCATATATAAAAATCAGTTAACCCTCCTCAAAAATTCTAGCCGATGGGTTTCTGCATTGTCTATCTTAAGGTTTTAACAAACCTGTTCAATTATTATCCTAAAAAAAACTTTCCAAATTACTGTTACATCGAGCAGTGAAAAGTGCCAAAAAATAGTCTTCCAACTAATTAAGCTTACTCAATGAGAAGCTGAAAAGTTGACGCCTCACTATTAACACCAAAAAAACATTCTTCAGAAAATTAGGAAAATTATTAGGTACTCCCAAAGTATTATAAATGCGTACTCCTCTCTCTCACATGAATGATATGTCCTACAATAAATTTAATTAGTGAGACTTACTATTCATGTAAGAGAAGGGAGTACGCATTTATGATAGTACACAATAATTTCCCAAAAAATTATCTCATTTTCCTATATTTGGTAGCGACCTTAAATTAAATTGGAAAACTATCTCTTGAGTATTGACTTCCCTTAATTAGTGTTGCATGAGAAAGAGTTATTTTTCTTATTTAGTTTTTAGTAAGATAGACAATAGAGTTATTTTTCTTATTTAGCTTCTAGTGAAATAGATAACTCTATCTCATACTAAACTAAATAAAGGGAAATTATGAGATAGTTTTCATTGGATTTAGATCATCTATATTTCCTAGGATACTCTACCAATAGATTTCTTTAAATCCTAACCACTCTTTTATGATCTAAAGGTCTAAATTCTGCCATGTCATCATTCTACTAACAATACTCTTAAAATAATAAAATAATATTGTAAACAAAACAATTAAGATTATTGTTAGTAGAATTCTAAAATGGCAAAATTTAGACCATTAAATCATAAAAGAATGGTTAAGATTTAAAGAAATCTATTGGTAGAGTATCCTAGGAAATATAGATGATCTAAATCCAATGAAAACTATCTCATAATTTCCCTTTATTTAGTTTAGTATGAGATAGAGTTATCTATTTCACTAGAAGCTAAATAAGAAAAATAACTCTATTGTCTATCTTACTAAAGTATCTAGATCCGTTTTCATTTTACTCTTTTTTTTTTCTTTTTTTCTTTCTTTGATATTACCAAATACAAGAAAAAATGGAATGCTATCTTTAAAGAAGCCTAATTTTATATTGTGTTTGAAACTTTCCATTCTTAACATGCGATAGTTTAGTTCCTCCCAAAAAAAAAAAACATGTGATAGTTTCCTATTTAAATTTAAGATGATGTGGACAAATAATAACACATGGCAAACAATAATTGGCTACTTAGATTGTGTTTGGGATAGCTTATATTGGGCAACTTCTTTTACTATTAACTTATTTTTGCTACTATTTATGGATCACATTATACTTTTGGATACTATTCATGAGTACCACGATATTATTTCAGCTAATTTTTAGATTTATCTATAGTATTTGTGTATACTTTGTGTGTAATAGGGACATGTATAATAGAAATTAGTACCCTTCTTCCTATGTGGCAAATATTTGCCGCTTCCCACACTTGGATAAGTGTATAATCCTTTTGCCGACAAAGTCGATGTACCCTTGACATGAAACATGATTAGTACGTTGTAAAAATAGACGATTCCCTTCTATATAAATTCAAAGTGAGCTAGCTTGAACTTCATATCACTCTTGCAAATGCTATAACATATTCATGGCTTTTCGAGCATGGTTATTGGTTTTCTTCCTTGGAGTAGAACTGAGCACTTTTGTTTTCCAATGCACAGAGTCCAAGTATATAAAGTACAATACAACATCGACCATTGTTTCTGGGAAGCTCAATGTTCATTTAGTCCCTCACTCTCACGATGATGTCGGATGGTTGAAGACCATTGATCAGTATTACCTTGGCACCAACAATACCATTCAAGTACCTCTCTTCTTCCATTTCTCTGCTTCTTTTTTTCATACTAAACAAAATCACAATTTTACTTCTTCTTTTTTGTTGTATTTGAAAATTGAAACTCTATGCAAGAGCTTTCCAGCTCAATGTCAATCAAGTTTGAATTAAAAAAAGTTGACACTTTATAAATTTATGTAGTAATAACATTCCTCTGTTCCACTCTTGATGTAACAATTTACGTTTCATCAATTATTGCTTGTCATGTATTTAATCTTTTTTCCATTTTAAAATCTGGTCACTTTATAAGGAACAACATTAAAAGTTGCTATTGGTGGAACGTAATGTGGAACACTGAGAATTTGATTGAAGATTTTTTTTTTCAATTTATAGTATCTCTAGGATTTCACGGTCAATGTTGATTTTGTGCAGGGAGCGTGTGTTCAAGCTGTGCTGGATTCTGTAGTTCCAGCTTTGTTGGCTGACAAGAATCGCAAGTTCATCTTTGTGGAACAGGCAATCAATGCATTTCTTAGTTTAATGCTTCTTTTAATTGGTTTCTCATATAACAAAAATTGAAGAAAGAAAAAAGGATATATAGTAATTCATATCTTCTCAGTATTAGAACCATTGTGTTTATTATATGGGACCCCAGGAAAATAAAAAACTCGCATGTGAAGTTGCATAATGTTGCCACTTGGCTTAAGTGATCTGAGTTTTTCACATGTTGGGAAATCAGACCAATATATGATTATATGTTTTTAAGGAATCAAAGTTGATTTATTTCTCATTTCTGTGTTTTTCAACTACCAGAGAAAGCTATAACTATAAGTTTGCTTTCCCAGTCCCCTTGATTGTGAAACTCATGAGATTGCTTCTTTGTGCTGATATTACAGGCATTTTTCCAGCGATGGTGGAATGAACAGAGCGAGGAGATCCAAAGTATTGTCAAGAAGCTTATCAGCTCTGGTCAGCTGGAGTTAATGTAATGATATATTACTGATTTTATGCTATACTAGGAAATGGTGAATTTAATTAATATTCTAAGTTCTAATACTCTCTTCATTGATTTTTAACATTTTCTTATATTAGAGGTAGAAATGGTATAGGTTAAACACATGACCATCTGTTTTGATACCATGATAAATTACTCGGTTTTTTGAAAAAGAATGAATTTAGTCATTAAAACAATATTCTTTCCTAATGACTTTATACAATTTGTATCTTCTAGAATCAAAGTCTATTATATTGGGAAATGGGAAAAAAAAGAAAGAAATAGAATTGCGGTCTTCTTGATTCTTTTCTGTTTTGGATAGTCAATCCTTCATTTTTGTGTTGCAGAAATGGAGGTTATTGCATGCATGACGAGGCGACTTCACATTACATTGACATGATTGACCAAACAACTCTTGGGCATCGATATATCAAAGAACAATTCAATGTAACTCCAAGAATTGGTTGGCAAATTGATCCATTTGGACATTCTGCAGTGCAGGCTTACTTGTTTGGGGCTGAGGTATGGCTTTGCTATGTGTGAACTTTTTTAACTGATTTGATAGGTTATAATATTTGAATATTTTTATCATTCATCATAATAAACTACCACAAATCCCAAAAGCTTTAGATTTTTAACTTTTTAAATGAGAGGTAGAGTGATGACAAGATTCGAATTCGATACCATGATAAATTACAATTTGTTCCAAAAGCTTGAACTGTTAGACAATTATGAATTTGACCATTTAACCATTATTCTAACAAATTGGGGGGTGCCGCGCGGGGGGTGGGGGACTTCAATTTGAACCTTATACTAGAAGTTGATTGAACAAAAGAAGTCCCTCACTCTCCTACATTCATTTGCAACCACCTTATTGTGGGGAGACCCTTTTGTTGATGTAGGTTGGGTTTGACTCTCTTTTCTTTGCGCGTATTGACTACCAAGACAGAGCTAAAAGGAAAAATGAGAAAAGTCTTGAGGTTATCTGGCGGGGCTCTAAGAGTTTTGGTTCATCTGCACAAGTGAGTCTTGTTTGTTTGTTTGTTTTTTTTTTTTTTTTTTTTTGCTTCAACGTTCAAACTATGTTCTGGAGCTGAATTGAAAGGGACCTTAACTCGTTGTGTTTTCACCCTTCTGTAGATTTTTGCTGGTGCATTTCCAGAGAATTATGAACCTCCCAGTGATTTCTACTTTGAAGTGAATGATGATTCCCATGATTCGCCTATTGTTCAAGTGAGTCCTTAGTCAGGAGTTGCTGACAGGCTGTAGATCATTGTTTGCGTACTAACTGTATTTATATTGCGCTTTTGACTTGCAGGATAACATCAATTTATTTGACTATAATGTTCCTCAGCGCATCAACGAGTTTGTGGCTGCTGCAGTAAAACAAGTAAGATGGATGGTGTTATATTTGTGCACTGTGCTTTTGGGTGCTGTTTTTAGTATACTAGTATTTAAGACAAATCTCTTCCACATATGTCGTTTTATGATATAAACGAAGGTGCATTAAGATGCCATCAGTTTCTAGACATTCTCAAACTTTTTTTAATCTGCAATAGATTCTCTTCAATGCAACCTAAGTTAACATATCAGATTTAAGGTGTTGGTGTGTGTGTGAGTGTGTTGAAATTTGAATCTGAAGGAGGAACACCTTATGTAAGATTTTGTATTCTTTTCCTTTGTGCCATTGCTGCCAATAATTTTGTACAAGAAAGAATTCAAATCTGTTGTGGCTTATTGATAATACTTCTTTTGAGTTTTTCAGGCTAACATTACTCGCACAAATCATATTATGTGGACCATGGGAACAGATTTCAAGTACCAATATGCACATACATGGTTCAAACAAATGGACAAGTTTATTCATTATGTCAATCAAGTTAGTTCTCTTCAGAATCATTACAAATGCTTTTTTAAACTTGTACATAAATTCAATAATTTTTTTTTCTCATAGTGTGTATTCTGTTCTTTCAATTTGGCTGTCCTAGAGCTGTTTATATTAAAGTTTAAAACTGCCTAGCCAATTGGAAAGGGAAAAAGAAAAACAAATTTTGATCCCAAGAACTCCTTCACAATCAGTTGTTGGCCTAGAGATCTGGCCTCCTGTTACAAATAAGTATGATCCATTCATTAAATTCCACCACAAAATATGCATGAGCATATGTCCTAGGGGCAGATAGAGGACTAAAAGGTCATATGCTGCTGGTTTTAACAATCTTGGTAGCTGATGTCCTATTTCTTGTCTATGTCATTGAGAAACACAGCTGATTTTCCTCTTGCATTTTCTTTTTCAGTTTGAAGTCAGTTGTCCTTGATTATATGTCGAGATATTTTGGTTTTACATATTAAGAAGTAATGGTATTGATGCTTGTAGGATGGGCGTGTTAATGCCCTCTACTCAACCCCATCAATATATACTGATGCGAAACATGCGTCAAAGGAGGCCTGGCCGATCAAGACTGATGACTACTTTCCGTGAGTTCAAATTTTTGAAACTCAAAATACTTACAGGCAACTATTTCTATTAGTTTACCTGTATTTACAAGTTGGTAAATGAAATTTATCAGATATGCAGACCGTTTAAATGCTTACTGGACTGGATTTTTTACTAGTAGGCCTGCCCTCAAAGTCTATGTCAGAGTGATGAGTGCCTACTATTTGGTAAACTCCTGTAACTATATTAGTTTATGCCAGTAAGAATTACTTACGCTCATACAAGGGTTTCCCATCATTTTGGTCTGCTTTGATCTAAGAACAGGCAGCGAGGCAATTGGAATTTTTTAAGGGGAGGAATAAATCAGGGCCCAACACAGACTCTTTGGCTGATGCTATAGCAACTGCTAACCATCATGATGCAGTTACTGGTACAGAGAAGCAGCATGTGGCATATGATTATGCACTACGACTTGCAATAGGTTACAAGGAGGTAAGGCTTGATCTGTCAATTCTTCTTGTAGTTACGTTCCTTATGCTTTGGATCAAATATCCGAAATATCATGTCTTGCAGGCAGAGAATGTGGTTGCAGAATCACTTGCTGGCATTGCAAACTTGACATCAAAAACTGGTTGGAGTCCACAGACTAAGTTTCATCAGGCAAATAATAAAAACTCCTTATTCCATACTAGTTGGTAGAGTTTACTTCATATCTAGATGATCCTGATAACATTAAACATTTTGGTTTGTTATCATCAAGTAATTATTTGTATTGGCTCGAGTTGTTGAAACTTTGGAGTGATGGTTCTAATAATTGTGTACTTCAACCCTTTATTCTCAGTTTGCTAATTTATTATTATTTGATTCCCTATTCTTGTCCCCTTTTTATTTCAGTGTCCACTGCTGAATATAAGTTATTGTCCTCCATCAGAAGTTGATCTGTCAAATGGGAAAAACCTGGTGAGAAGAATTGTTTAACTTGTTATTATAGTTGGAGTGTTTATGCAGTTATTAGGAAAATAAGAATGCCACTCCATTGAAGACTGATTACTTCCTGATTTACTAACTTTTCTAGGTGATTGTTGTCTACAATCCTCTAGGATGGACAAGAAAGGATGTTATAAGGATTCCCGTGAGTATTTTCCTTTTATCTGTTCCATGTTGTGATCATTATCCATACGAAATTAATTGAAAAGAGGGTTCCTCAGACAAGGGGTCATTTCCAATTGCCTTTGAGGCCTAGTGGATCTCTCGCTTCCCCCCCCCCCCCCCCCCCCCCCCCCCAAACCCAAAAGATGAAGTACCTGCAATCTATTAGCCACATAAGCATGTTTTTACTCATGAGTGCATATACTTAATGTGTATGGTTTTATTTGCAACTTACGTATTTTTCAGTACTTGCATGAATTTGTTTTAGCATGAGCCTTTAAAACGCATGAATGCTTCAAATTAAGTAAAATGTGTTGACCATTTATTTTTCATTCTCTTTCCACTAATTATAACCATAGGAATTGCCAATATACTACAGCAAATCAGGATCTATGTTCATAAGATGTAATGAAAATTTTAGGTACAAAAAACTGATTATATTGATTTACAAAAAAGGGCAAAAGGGAGTCTAATAATGATAGGTGTGTGCGTAGTTATGACTTATGAATTTATGTACTAACTGAGAATCTTACCTAATAGCCTATGTTTTTAGATTGGAATGCTCGGTTATAGAGGTAAATGGGGACATTGCCCTAAACAGAATTATTTGGCATAATAGGATCCAAGTTGGTAGCCCAAATTAGTTGGGATTATGGCTTGACTGAATTTAGTTAAATTGTTCTCTTTCCAGTAATGAATCATTATATCCTATTGAAATATTGACACTGTAAAGAATGTCTATTAATATAGTTTTTGGATGAAGCATGACTACTCTTTGATTCTTCATGCATTTTTTCACATTATCCAACTTGCAATAGGTTATCAATGAAAATGTGGCTGTGTGGGATTCTAGTGGAAAAGAAGTTGAATCACAGCTCCTACCTCTACTTGATGTCTCCGTGGGAGTAAGGAAGTACCATGTTAAGGCATACCTGGGTATATCTCCAAAAACAACGCCTAGTTATTGGCTTGCATTTTCAGCAACAGTACCACCTCTTGGTTTCAGCACTTACATTGTCTCAAGTTCCAAATCGGCAGGTCAACCATTTGATTCTCCAGCTAAAATTAGTCATGCAACATTGAGAAGCCTAGAGTCACATTACCATTGATGCAGATTTATGTTCTTTTCTCCCACTTGATTTTTGCAGATGCTACTTCTGTGAGACAAGATTACAAGTCAGAAAGCAGAAAAGATGGTACAATACAAGTAGGGCCAGGAAAATTGAAACTTATTTATTCTGGAAATCAAGGAAATCTTGCACAATATATTAACAGCAAAAGTTTGGTATGTTATTTGGCAGCTCTCTCTTTATGAAGTGTTAGAATTACTTATCCTTTTGTAAATTTCATCTTCCCAATAGTTACTTTAATTCTACATTTTTTTTCCTAGCTGGTCCTTTCTTTTTTATACGATTACAGTTTATATATTACATCTAATTTGGTATTTTACGATTAAAAGGTCAAAGAATCTGTACAACAATCATATCTCTATTACCGTGGAGATGAGGGAAATCAAACTGTGAATCCTCAGGTAAAAAAAAATTTCTCTAAAAATCTCTACTTTCATGTTTTCCAAACCTTAATAAGGTATTCTCTTATCGACTTTTTATTAATTTAAGTTTTATATAGTAAATTTTTAAAAGAAACTGTTTAATTTGGTGAAGGCCTCTGGTGCATACGTCTTTCGGCCAAATGGTACATATCCTATCAAATCTGATAACAAGGTAACTGATCTTCTATGGTAATACATAATTTGAGCAAATTTGTTACATGGAATTAGAAATTATGGTGTTTTGAAATTTCAGGCTCCTTTTACCCTTTTACGGGGACCTTTATTGGATGAAGTACATCAAAGGATCAACTCATGGATATATCAGGTGGTTTATCCTAGGATACAAATAATAAAACTTGTTACTATTTCATTCTTTCCTTCATCTATTGCTGCATCAAAATAATATACTTGGAAAAACTGTTTTAATGAATAAAAAAGGTAGTACAACCTTGAAAGAAAATTAATTCTAAATGTATGTTCTGTCTAAATGTAAACCAGAAGATAGTATAAGTATTATTTGATATGCTTAAATCAATTGTATTTTTTTTTTTTTTGGTAAATTAGTTGCATTTTTATTTCAGGCCCCAGTATCTCATTGGTTAATTAGTAGTATATTTATTTAAAGACTTGGGTATTTTTATAATTCAATAATTTGGTTTTCCCAAGATTTAGAATTAGAGTTTTTTATATGCCAGTTAGGATTAGGGTTTAGTATCCTAAATCAACAAAGTAATGTACTCCTATTGAGGGTATTATTTTAATTAATAAAAATTTGATTGAAATTGATTTCATTGTCTGGTGCTGACTCCAGCCAACCCTAAGTGATGACTCCTATAGGTTTTCTTCTGCTTAGTGCTGACTCCAAGCAAACTTGCAAACTTAGATGTTAAGTCCTAAGTTCTCTATCTTGATTCTCCTGTTGCATCTAATGCCCCAAGGGTGGGGGATGAAGAGATTCAAACTAATGATTTTTGTTTCACGAGGCATCGCCTCTGACTAAATGTGCCATCCCTTGGGATTAAAGTCATCAAAAATATTGTTAATAATATTGGTAATCAATCCAAAATTATCTTTCCATCCCCCTTCCCTCTCAATTTATCAGTTCCAGTTTTTCTTTCTTGTAGTCCAAGACTTAATAACATGGTACATTAAATTTGAAATGATGTACTAGAATAATAAGATCTTATGATTATTTATATTCTCTACCTTGAATATAATTCTTATAACATATACAATACAAATGTTGAATAAAAGACAAGTAGAATTTTTCACCATTGATCTCAACAGTAATTAATGGTTGCACAATGTATAGATCACCAGAGTATACAAGGAAAAAGAGCACGTGGAAGTTGAGTTCCTGGTATGTTATTGCTTTTATCCCTAAGTGAACAACTTTTTTATATTACCAATGAAAAGTAAAAATTTTCATGCTGAAGCAGCTTACTAAAAGAGTAATCTTGTTTTCAGGTTGGGCCTATACCTTTTGGTGATAAAATTGGCAAGGAGGTTGTAACTCAGATTACAACAACACTGAAAAACAACAAGACGTTCTATACTGATTCTAGTGGGCGTGATTTTATTGAAAGGGTATGTTCATGCTTGCAAAAGTATATATTTCTTTTATGACGTCAAAATCATCATGTAGTGTGTACTTAATGTAGATATTGACCTTGGCTAGATGTTTTTTCAATAGAATTATTTAATGTCTTGCTGTTGCGAGAAACATATAGGTCTAATGTGCAGTTGTATGCTGTTTTTTGAGCTGTTTTGCAGATTCGAGATTATAGAAAAGATTGGGACCTGGAAGTAAATGAACCTATTGCAGGAAATTATTACCCAGTAAGTTTGCTTTGTCAATTGTCATTTTAGAATTGGTGTTGGGATTAAGATTGAGAGAGAGAATATTGAGAAATAGAGAGTGGAAATAGAATTAACAAGGTCCACAACGAAAAACCCTTGGTGGCTAGAATTTGACTATATTGAATTGTTGTGTTACAATGATCCTATTGGGGTATATATATATATATATAGAGAGAGAGAGAGAGAGAGAGACTACCCTCGGCTAGCTACATGGTAATCCTTATGATGTGCAGTACAAAGGTACATTGAATCTAGACTGATATCTCTAATAGTCATAACTGGAGCCAATGGATTTTATTGTCTCAAAGTTTGACCATTCTATTTAATTATAAACTATTACCATATCTCTTTCACGGCTGGTACTTTGATAGCTGGAAAATGGGGTGTGGAAGATGCTTGTGTGATTTCAGAACAGAAATTACAATAACATATACCAAGCTATGAAAATTTGATCAGTATGTTGACAGTGGTTATTTTGTGACTTTGTTACAACCCCATCTCTATATTACCTTCCATCACCTAGAAGACTTTTCTTATCTATTTTGAAGTTACAGACACACTTTGAATGGGGAACCCACGACCTCACTCTCAATCATGTTCTTAAGAGGGGAAGAAGTGCCATTGTTCATTATTATTATTATTATTCGATAAGTAAAATTTGATACCAGTGATTTTCCTTGCATTGCATAGACAGGCACTAATTGCAAAAGATAGTGCTGTGTGGAACCTTGTGTTAGTCCAATGCTTTGTTAGGCCCAAGTAAAAGAGCCACTCAAACCAGAGTTAATCATATAGCTTTCTTGTTGCTTTTGCATTTTGCTTAACACTTATTCTTACATTGTACAGCTAACCCAGTTTTGTGACTGCAATCTATAATCATCTAACCATCGTTCTGAAATTCAAAATACATAAAAGTTTCAGCCAATTTAGGCATCAAATCACATAGTCCACCTTATTTCCCTTTCAGATTAATCTTGGAATTTACCTTAAAGACGACAGCAATGAGCTCTCAGTCTTAGTGGATCGATCTGTGGGGGGATCCAGCATCAGGGATGGGCAACTAGAACTGATGCTTCACAGGTCTCTTCTTTCCTTTTCCTTCGCTTTTGCTTCTTCTAAATTATCATTAATTGTTTGTCTATTTGTGATGCTTACCATGATAATTATTGCCTTACTTATAGAAACAGAATTCCAGAATAACTAATATCAGATTTTTCCTTATGTCTAGGAGGTTGATTCAAGATGATTCAAGAGGTGTTGGAGAGGCACTAAATGAGACAGTCTGCATTTCTAAGAAATGTAGAGGACTAACTGTAAGAGCAAACTAACTGACCCTAAGGTCTTTTAAGTTTCAGAAATACAATGTGTTCACAAGTGGTTTGCTTAATAACATACTTTTTCAGATCGTAGGAAAGTATTATCTTAGAATTGATCCCTTAGGAGAGGGCGCAAGATGGCGTCGATCATTTGGTCAGGAGATTTACTCTCCACTTCTTGTAGCCTTCACTGAGCAGGTGAGAGAAAAAAAAAAAAAAAAAAATTGAACTTGAAGCATAGTTCGCCATCTGGTAGATCTGTAACTCACAAGAAATTATATATTTTTGCAGGATGGACATGATTGGACAAAGTTACATTTGCCAACCTTTCATGGGATGGCCCCCTCCTACAATTTGCCTGAAAATGTTGCAATAATAACCCTCCAGGTTTATATCTTTCATCCTTGTTAATTAACTACTATTCATTTGATCCTTTTGTCCTGAGTTGTTGGAGAAGAGATAGGAATGTGAAGAACACCAATTGTGGAGAAAATGTATCTACTACCTTAATGGAGTCAAACTCAGCACTCTAATTGAAATTGTTATCACAAATAGTTTGATCTTTTCATTGTTATAATTATTCTGGTTCCAAGTTAAGCTTTGTTCCTTTTGTTGAACTCTGCAGGAACTGGAAGATGGAAAAGTTCTTTTTCGTTTGGCACACCTATACGAGGTTTCTGGTTTCTTTCTTTTTCTTGCCTGTTTAGTCATCTACTTGGAGTTTTCCTACTTTAAAATGTTAATCAAGCCCTTGTCTCTCAGGTAAGCTCACTTAGAAATTCTGATTATATTTTATTTGTTACAAATGCAAGGTCGGAGAAGACAAGGATCTTTCAGTTATGACAAGTGTAGAACTGAAAAAAGTTTTCCCAAATAAGAAGGTAAAAGCAATAGTTGCTTGCATGACATCGTTATTGTCGAGTGTTCAATTATATTTTGTTAAAGGGTGTGTTTTTTGCATGATTTTTTTTTTCAGATAAAGAAGATAACAGAAACGAGTTTATCTGCTAACCAAGAAAGAACAGAAATGGAAAGGAAGAGACTAGTCTGGAAAGTAGAAGGGCCTTCTGAAGAAGAAGAATCCAAGGTAGTGAGGGGAGGACCTGTTGATCCAGCAAAGTTAGTGGTGAACCTTGCTCCTATGGAAATCCGCACCTTCATCATTGAGTTCAGTTAATAATGCCAAACAAGGAAAGGTGGCAGTGAGAGGGTGATGAAAGCTTGAGAGTGAGAGAGAGTAGTAGTGAGTGCTAGGCCTATAAATAAGTGCAATTCCTCTCATGTTTTTCATAACAATTTTTTTACTTCTTCATTTTATATATATATTAAAAAAATGTACAAACACTCCTTTCTCATGCAGTGAGTGCTACGGGTTCAACTGTAATTGTTGAATTGATCAAAAAGCAAATTACAACAGAATTCTCACGATCCGTGTTGTTTGTTTTTATGTTTTAGTATTAAACAAATAATCTCATTTTTAATATTCTATAATACTTTGATTTTCATATATATATAAATTTTCTATAAATTGGTTGATTTATTATGAAATATTTGTAATGATTATATATATATATATATATATAAAAAATCCTGTAAAAAAGCTGAATTACGGCGTATTAAAAATTTAAAATTCTTCATTTAATTTTATTTTGAACATTGGTCGAAACTTGAGCTCATCACTTACTCTTTTCTCAAAAATAAAAATAAATAACTTATTTCTAAACACTTTTTTTCTTATATCAACTTTGGTTCTATTTTGTCCACTTAGGTCCTATTTTGTTCACTTTGGTCCTATTCATTCTACTCAGTCCACTTTGGTCCTATTCAGTCCATTATGTCCATTTTGGTTCTGTTCGATCCATTCGGTCTTATTCAGTCCACTTTGATTCTATTCGGTCCACATTGGTCTTATTCGGTCCATTCTATCCACTTAGTTCTGTTCGGTTCATTCGGTCGTATTTGATCCACTTTGGTTCTATTCAGTTCATTCTGTCTACTTAAGTCCTATTCAGTTCACTTTGTTCCCATTCAGTCCACTCGGTCTAATTTGGTCTTATTCGGTCCATTCAGTCCACTTTAGTTATTTTCGGTCCACTCGGTCTTATTCGGTTCACTTTGGTTCTATTCGGTCCAACTTAGTCTTATTCGGTCCAAATTGGTCTTATTCCGTCCACTTTAGTTCTATTCGGTCCATTTTAGTCCACTTTGGTTCTATTCAGTCCATTTTGTCCACTTAGGTCCTATTGGGTTTACTTTGGTCCCATTCGGTCCACTCGGTCCAGTTTCATCCTACTCGGTCCATTCTATCCACGTTGGCACTATTTGGTCCATTCAGTCCTATTCATTACACTTTGGTTCCATTCGGTCTATTCTGTCCATTTTTAGTCCTATTCACTCTACTTTGGTACTTTTTGGTCCACTTCAGTCAACTTAGTCCTATTCGGTCCATTTAGTTCTATTTGGTTCACTTTGGTCCATACGGTCCATTTGATTCAATTTGGTCTATTTTGGTCTATTTGGTCCATTGAGTCCACCTCGGTCCATTTTGGTTCACTTTTGTCCATTCGGTGCATTCTGTCCATTTTTTGTGCATTTACATTATGGGAAAGAACAAGTTAAGTTTGAGAGCACCTATTTTAAATCCAAATTTATTGAAAAAATGAAATGTAGTTTGTCTCAATTGGTGAGAAGAATTAAGGGTAAAGTTATCAAGAGTACATTGTTTTTTAAGTTAATAAAAGTTTTTCCAAAAAACTTCCACACCTAAGCTTGTAAATAAGATGAGTTATGTATTAAATGTCAAAATTGGTCGTTTAATTTTATTTTAAATACTAGATGAACTTGAGCTCATTACTTACTCTTTTTTCCAAAATAAAAAAATAAAATAAAAAACTTATTTCTAAACTTTTAAATTTAACTATCACCTTATTATTATTTAATAATTTTTTTTATTTTATAATTTAACTAGTTGGTACCTCTTAGTATTTCTCATAAAGACATTTAGGTATAAATTCCTCTCTCTCTTTGTTATTGTGAAATTATATATAAATAAAAAAGAAAGCGTGTTTCAATCACTTTTTAGTCTCAACAAATCCACAAACCAACAACAGCTTAATCCAAGCGTATAAAAAAAACACACACACTTAAAAAGGATCAAATCTTAAGGTGGTAATTGCAAAACAGGTTAAAATTGAGGTTTAAACTAATTTAAAGTATTATAAGGTTAACATTTCATACATATGGGAACCTCTAACTTGTAAGAGAGTTAATGCTTCAGTTAATATCAAAACTCTTTGGCCATAAATGTTAGATAGTCAACCCTTAGCTTTAATTTACAGGATCTATTACAAGTGCATAAAAATAAATAAAAAATTTAAACGCCCATGCATTAGGAAAAGGCCTAAAGGATAAAATGCTTTTAATTCAAAATAGTACTAGACTAGTGATGCAAAAATTCAATTACTCAAGTCAATCATTTGGAAATATGTAGTTTTATCAACGTAATAGATTTTAAAAATGAAAATCTTACAAAAATCCAACCCAAATTGACCAGTGGATACCCATAGACCACGGTAAAATTATGAAAAACTAAATATTAGAATAGATTATAAAAAAAAATTTAAATAAACAATGAAACTCCATTTAAAATCGTTTTTAAACATCAGATAATTTTGTTTTATTCCTAATAGTATTCCCATATTATTATGATAACACTTTAATAATATACCGAGTTTCAATTAAAATAAATTATTTATCTTCTACTATAGTATTATGGAAAAGAAATAGAATATACTCACACCACTCCACTTTCGAAAGTTTCAAAAATATCCAATTACTTATTAAAAAACAATTTAAAGAAACGTAGTATCTTGACAAGGACTTTTTAAAAAAAAAATTTAATTATTTCTAAAATAATCAAAACATTTTTTTATCTAATCTTATCTTATAAAAAAAGATTGTAATTATCTTTATAAAAAAGGGGATTTTGTTTAATACACGGATGTTTAATAGAGAAAAGAGAATAGAGAGAGACGGGCACAGCTCAGCTCAGACTCTCTCTCTCTCTCTCGCTCACTCACTCCGGTGATTGCCTAATAAGTGGCGATCCCACTCCCACTCACACGCAGGTGAGCCAAACCACCCTATTCTTCTTCTTTAATAAATTATATTTTATAATCTAATCTTTGCAGCTTCGCGTATTAATTATTAATTAGATCAAATGAATAGCAGCAGTGAGGTTCAGAATCAAAAGCTGACCTCCCAATTGGATTTGGATTTGGATTTCGAATTCGATCAGCCTTCCGGCAAGCTCCGCCTGTAATCCATCTCTTCTCTCTCTTTTTTTGTGTGCCTTTGTTTGGTTGCCGAGAAAATACTGGGAATTTTTTTTTTTTTTTTGGAATTAATTTGCAGGCGTGATTTGCTCGACATTTCTCCTACTCTAACCGAGGCTTCTGGTGCCATTATTGATGTAAGCAAGCCTTTTGTTTTTATTGAAATTTAAGAAATTTTTTGTTGTTGTTCATTGTAATTAACGAATTTGTTGTTGTTGTTATAATGAATGAGCAGGACTCATTCACGCGATGCTTCAAGTCGAATCCTCCGGAAACGTGGAATTGGAATGTGTATTTGTTTCCTCTATGGTGTCTAGGGGTTGTAATTCGATATTGCTTTCTATTCCCTGCAAGGTTAGACCTTTTACTATGGAGCTTCTTCATGTTATGCATACAAACAATAATGACCTCGGATATCTCACGTAATTTAGATTAAGCTTTCATAAAATTTTGGGTTTTTTTTTTTTTTTTTTTTGGTTTTTGAATGGCTTGGATTTGTGGCTTTGAATGATGATGAATAATGACCTAATGAGGGGCTTATTATGTTCTTAATGTTTGCTGCATTAAGTGCTTAATGTGATTTTCCTTATCTGATTTTTATTTTTTTTTCTCAATTGAATGTTTGCAGGGTTCTAATATTGACAATCGGATGGATAATATTCCTTTCATCTTATATTCCCGTGCACTTTCTGCTGAAAGGGCATGACAAGTTGAGGAAAAAGTTCGAGGTGTGGAATGTGACATTTTAAAATTTTACTTCTAATTATTGCTCTACATTTTGTGATATATCCCGTACTTTTTTTTGGATACATCCTTTTTGATAAATCACTTCTTCTTATCTTTATTTTTTTATCTAAATTTTTTAATATCATTATTAGTATTATAAATCTATTTGAAATGGAAACTTGGAACAGTCTGGTGTTGTGAAATTTGAATACTTATAAGCGAGCGCGTTGGTGTTTAGGTATTAGATTAATATAAAGTTCTCTCTTGTATGTTGTATTCATCTACTGTTTTTTCCTAAGAAGTAATGTACCAATTCAAGGTTTTAATTTTCTTTGTCATACTCTACGTATTAGTCGTGATAATCTTATGCAGTAGAACCTGTTTTTAGTTTTTACTAAAAACATAATGTGTTCTTATAATTAAAGGTCATTTTGGAATAGATAAAGCACCCACAGTAGCCTACTAATAGGACAAATGATATTAAAATGTAGGAGAATATGATAGAATCCGTGATCATGTGAAATCTTTGGAAGGGACCTATGATGTTCTCATTAGTAAAGAAACCATTCATTGTAAATTAGTGTCTTAATGCCCCTCTTGCTTTTGTTTTTGTTTTCTGTCTCTAATAACTTGATAAAGTGCTGGTCTTCCGTTAAATATAACATATTCCATGTTTACTTTATTGTTAGAGGTATTTGGTGGAGTTAATTTGCAGCTTCTTTGTTGCATCATGGACTGGGGTTGTAAAATACCATGGGCCACGGCCTAGCAGGCGGCCTAAGCAAGTATGCCTGATTATAATTTTTATTTTTTTGGATGTCACCTGATATTTCCTAAACAGCTTGTGTACATAATTCAGGCTATTGAGTGGTATTTTGCTTCCATCTATGGGTTGAACAGGTTTTTGTGGCCAATCATACCTCCATGATTGATTTCATTATCTTAGAACAGATGACTGCATTTGCTGTTATTATGCAGAAGCATCCTGGATGGGTTGGTAAGTGTTTACTGCCAAAATTTGCATTTAAATTACGTTCTTATTGTAAATAAGGTATTAACAGTCTTGCCAATTAGCACTTCTTTCTCCCATAATAATTTGTTGGAGGGCGATATCATGAATTCTAGATCCACTGTGTAACTTACCAATCCTAAAAAAAAAAGGGCATCAGTCTTAGTAATGATTTATGGTTACTGTCCTGTGTTTTGAGTCCCCTTGGAAGTTGAAATATTGTTTATTCATAACTGGTGTACTAGTGTGGCAAGCCCATTTGGCTCTCTTTTAATGTACTTTTATTTCTTATAAAAAAAGAAATTATATTTATAAATCATAAGAGGACTTTGCACATTTGTTTTTACTGGACCTGGTGGTGATACAAAGATCAACAGCATGCAGTCAAAGTGTCCATGTATTGCAATAATGCCTGAATTGCTCAAACTGGTTGAAACTTGGAATTTGATGGTTGTCAATATTTTAGGCATTGATTTTAGATTTTGTTTTATTCTTTGGTTTGCGAATATGTAGTTTTTGTGTCATTAGGTTACTCTTTTTTACAGATTTTTTTGCTCTCCCAACTTGTCCAATGTGTTATTGACTTAAATGATTTTATTGTAATATATAGATGAGCAAGAAAAACTTTTGCACTGTAATTTTAAAATGCCTTTGCAATTATGAATAAGGCGCATTCTTGAGTGATAGTCTTTGTGTGTTCCGAAATCTATTTTTGGAAGTGGAAATAATTCTCTAAATTTATGTATTTATAAATGAAAAAAAAATGGCTTTAATGATGTTTAGTACGTTTAGTTTGTTGTATATTTTTTATATTTTGTGAACAATTTGCACTGGGACGATTTATTCTAGGGTATATATTAAATGAAAGCCAGGATTACTCTTAAAAGAATGTATATGAAGGATTTTATTTAGTTTACTTTCTCTGTAGGACTCTTGCAAAGCACCATATTAGAAAGCGTTGGATGTATCTGGTTCAATCGTACAGAGGTCAAGGATCGCGAAATTTTAACGAAGAAGTAAGTGATATTAAAAATGTAGAGAATAATCATATCAGAACATCATATATTTCATGATAACATGAACTTGTATATTCAGGTTGAGGGATCATGTTCAAGGGGCTGAAAACAACCCTCTTCTCATATTTCCAGAGGGAACTTGTGTAAATAATAACTACACTGTTATGTTCAAGAAGGTAAATTTATATGATTTTATGTTGTAGAAAAAAAATAGATGAAGTTCTGCTTTTCTAATTGGTGAGAATACAAACTTGTATTTCTTCCAATAATTACTTCTCAACATTTTGTTTTTCTTTTTCAGCCAATAGCCTTTTAGCTCAGTGGCATTGGCTGTACTAGGGTTCAAATCCCCCATCTCCCATTTTTAACAATTGAATTATTCAATAAAAATAAAAAAACAACAACAACAAAAACAAAAAAAAATCTTTATTTTCCTCTATCTAATGGGAAAACAATTTTCTTCTTTTTCTTTGAATTCTCAATACTTCAGTTTTCTTTAACTATCATCTTTTTGAAATTTGAATGATGTGTAGGGTGGTGCATTTGAACTTGACTGCACTGTTTGCCCAATTGCAATCAAGTACAACAAAATTTTCGTTGATGCTTTTTGGAACAGCCGGAAGTAAGGAGCTGCTTATAGCTCACTAAATTTATGGGGTGTATTTATTGATAATTTGATATGCATGCACTGAAAGCATCCCATGCATTTTAGATAGGGTGGCAAAGAACATTAGATGTCTTTATCTAGGGGCAAGGCTTTGCCAAAGATCAAACCATCTAATATTCATGTTTTTGTTTTTGTTTTGTGTTAGAACTACCATATGGGAGATAAATTCCTTGTTTCAGCTAGGATCTAGGAGATTGGGGTTCACCTTTGTCTTTTGTCTTAGATTTTCGTGTTTGTTGGCATGCTGTGGATGATACTGTATTCTTGGATTATGTGCTCTGTTTGCAGGCAATCCTTCACAAAGCATCTGCTGCGGCTCATGACATCCTGGGCTGTTGTGTGTGATGTTTGGTACTTGGAGCCACAAAATATTAAACCTGGAGAGACAGCCATAGAGTTTGCAGAGAGGTATGTTGCATTAAGTAAATGGCACGGAACACATTTTTTCTTTTCATGAATATAATGGGTATGTATTTCCTTGGCATTAGAACCATCTCATATTTCAGAATAGCTTTTGTTAAATGTAAGGTTTCTTATGCAGGGTTCGGGACATAATATCTGTTCGAGCGGGTCTCAAAAAGGTTCCTTGGGATGGTTTACTAAAGTACTCTCGCCCTAGTCCAAAACATAGAGAACTGAAGTAAGTCCAATCTTTTTCTCCTGCATAAGTATATAGAATTAGAAAGATCAAATAAATCTACCTCATGATTATATGGCTATTGTTGACCAAAGCTGATAAGTAAGACTGAACTCATCATAGTCTTTCCTTGGCAAGCATATTCGTCTGGTTACCTTACCTTACTGTTTGATCATCCCCTCAAACTATTGCTATAAGATGGTATCTCATATTATGCATTAGTTTCACACATGACTAATTACACTGGCTTATTTTTGAATGTCGGGTGATAACTGGTTATATTATTGATACAGAACTGCATCACAACTATCTCAAAAGGATCCTTGCTTAATTTAGATTTGGCACATATTGCATTGCTGAACCATATTCTGATCTTAAGAAAATAATAGATAATTTTTTATTGGACCAGAAGATAATTACATTTCTAAGCTTGTTTTTGTCACATTTGTAGGCAACAAAGCTTTTCTGAGTCAATGCTGCGACGCTTGGAGGAGAAGTGATATGTGTATATATTTTGTTTAATTCTATACTTGTACCTTGTTGTTTTTGATAAGCTAGTGGATACCCAGATGTGAGAAATTTTAGAGTTTAGACTGATGATTGTGCAAAATAATATCTAGTTTTACATAATAATATTGCAATGGAATTGTACTTTTCTTCCATCCAAGTCAACTTTGAATATGATCAAATGGTGATATTGGAACAAGGGGAACATAGAAGGTTCTTCTGAAGAACCCAAGGTGTTGAGGGGTGGACTATGGATCTAGCAAAGTTGGTGATGAAACTTGCTCCAATGGAAATCTGCACCTTTATCGTAGAGTTCATTTTTATTTTTTCAATTACTAATGGCAAACAATGAAGATAAGAGGTGCTCGGATTAGGCTATATCAAACTAGAGGATAATAGTGTTTATTTATTTTGTATATAAAATATAAACTGCTTGCAAGGTGGTTGGTGAAAATTTTGAATCCAAGTCCAGGGTGCTAAAAAGCATGATTTGGAAACTGAGTTTGGTAGATGTGTGTGAACTGAAGCCTCTTTTACATTGCCGCTCTGATAATTCTAGATTAATTCAGTGGAGCCATTTGCTTCTTCAAATAATCAATATGGGAGCAAATTAATGCATGTAATTCATGTATAATTGTTCAGTAAAATCAATCCCATGACAAGGTTACTGCTTTCTTGTTTGCAGGATTAAGATTTCGTTTTCCTTTATATGAATTTCTAAACTTTGTTTACTTTCAAAATACCTAAGACTCTTACCTCTAAATGTCACTTTTTTTCCCCTAATATGTATTATGTATATACATAAGTTTGTTTTTTGTCTCTAAAGTATTGAAAAATTTGTTTTTCATTCCTAAAGTGTTGAAAATATTTCACTCTATCTTTTTCTAAAATTTAAGGACGAAAAACAAATTTTTAATTAAGTTTTGGTACCATACAAGTCAAAGGCAGAATGAAATCATATAAGTCAAAGTTCCATAAATACCCTTATTTATAATTATTTATTTACAAGTCTAATTAGCCTCTTCACATCTTCTCGAAAAGTAATTAACCTCTTCACATAGTTTAATTTCTAATGAGTATAATTTCTAATGAGTATTATTGTCCGGCCCAAAACTGCATGAATGTTTTTTTTTTTTTTTTTTTTTATAAGAGTTTCAACTCATAGTGTTTACTCTTGATGATAGCTCTTTATCATCAGATCAAGATACCAATCGGTTTTTAGTATAGGCAGGAATTGAACCTCAGATCTTTTATTCAACTCTTAGAGACTTTACTAGTTGAGATAACTGGAATCCACGTAGCTTGCTTGAAAGTAGTATGTTGTAGATTGAATTTTTTTTTTTTTTTTTTTTGAGATGAAGGGTCTGTTTGTATATCACTTATTTTGCTGAAAACTGAAAACACTGTAGCAAAATAATTTTTAAATGTGTGAATAGTGCCGTAGGACTCATTTTTAATGAAAGTTTTGTTAAAAAAAGATGTTTTTGGATCTCGTGAACAGTGCACGGGACCTATTGGAAAGTATTGAAACACACTTCTCAATGAAAAAAAAAAGCGTGTAGACGCACTGCGTTTTAGTAGTATCCAAACGGATACGAAGTTGTAGATTGGAATTAGTTCACAAACTTTGCATATTGTCCAACCCAACCGACAATATTAAACTTCAACATCCAAACTCATTCACTCACTTGAACAATGTTGCATGCGACATGTGGTCTCTTTCAAAGTGTTAGAAAGATTGTTATGTAATTGCTAATTAGTAAGGGTCATTTGCTTAATAATACTATTTAAAATTTATTTGATTAATTAGAACTATTTTTAAAATTTTTTGGAGATAAGAGTCTTTTCCATTAACATGAAACTCATTTATTCGAGAGACAAGTTTAGCATGGAAAGATTAAAATACAAAATAACTTTTAGAAGTTGATATTTTTTCATATAATTTTTTAAAAGTATTATTTGACACAAATGGTTGATTGTTTAATAAAAATTAAATTTGATTAATCTTATCTCTCGTAATATCAAAGTTTCAAAAGTTTTCCCATTCCCCTAAAAGAATAGTGAGATGAAAAAGGAAAAAAAAAAAAAAAACACTTTTTTCACACACACAACACAAAGCGTATGTTAATATATTTATCTAACTAATTCAAATAATATACTTTTAATTATAATTTAGATATAAATTGTTAGTATAAGTTTGTGAAGGGATAAAAAATTGTAATCATGATATTATTATACATAGGAAAAGAATAAATGAATAAAGCAGTTCATGTCAAGAGTTGTGTTCTTTAATTGACATTTCTTGGTGTGCTGAGTCTTGAGCATTTTCAACTGAGATGTATAAAGTTCAAATATCCTTTTTCCAACTATTGTTAAGCTCAAATTTGGCTTTAGTTTGATTTCTTTATTTTTATTTTTTTGGCTTATATTTGAAATAAAATAAAATAAATAATCAATCTTGAAATTTTAATTTTAAAAATTGGTAAGGCTCGTTTAGGTAGGTGAGAAGCCCAATGGGCCCCCAAATTTAAAAAGAAAAAAAGGAAACGACATGAAGTACAGGAACGATTTGTTTTGGTCACGAAAGGAAAAGGGAAACGAAACGACGTTTGGTTTTTGTAAACTTTAGGGGTTTTCTCAGAAACCAAACAAAGCTTAGAAGAAGAAGGAGACCCAAGTGGCGGCCATGGAAATCGACAATCCCAACTCCAACAACATTTCCGATCACAAATTCTCAATCAACGGTTCATTTTCTCCTTCAAACTTTTCTTTTTAATTATTATTTTTTTTAATTTAAATTTTGATTAATTTTAGGCTCCAGAATTCAACATAAGATTCGACATTCTGTGTTTCCTTTTTTTTTTTTCCCCTAATTTTCTCAGCAACCAAACGCTATCGTATTAGATAAAATCCTGACCTTGATGATTATATTCTTCCAGTGTTGCAGCTCTTGAAATCTGCTCAGATGCAACATGGATTGAGGCATGGCGATTACACTCGCTATAGGTACCATGCACTTAAATTTTTCAATTCGCATTTAGGTTTTTTTGCCAATATTTTTTTAATTGTTTAATTAGCTTTCACACATTGAGCAATAAATCTTTGCATTTACTCTCTGTCTCTGTGATTTTGATCTACAGGAGGTATTGTACTGCTCGGTTGAGGAGGTTGTACAAATCACTCAAGTTCACTCATGGCCGCGGTAAATACACCCGAAAAGCCATCACTGAATCCACTGTCACTGAAGTTAGGTCTGTCTTCCCTTATCATATGAAATTTCACAAGCTTCAAATGATTATCTTTTCCATTTGTATTTGTTATTGTTATCCAAATCACACATAAATTGAAGTTTTAGAACTGAATTATAAAAATTTAAGTGGCATTGTATGTAAATTAATGGGGTCGGATAAAGGTGATTACTTTCTTTTCTAATTTCAAACAGTTAATTGTGTCTTTAAAATCAATGTAGTAGAAAGAGGTGTTTGCTTGCATTGTTAGTATGAAAAAAACAGTGTATATTTAGGATCAGCTGCTGTAAATTAATAAAGCTTCCGACTTTAACAGTTTACGTTACTTGGATTTGAAATAGGTTTCTTCATCTTGTACTTTACACGGCAGAGAGAGCTTGGAGCCATGCCATGGAGAAGAGGCAGCTTCCGGATGGTCCAAATTCGCGTCAGCGTATCTATTTGATTGGTAGGCTGAGGAAAGCAGTTAAATGGGCTACACTGTTTGCTCAGTTGTGCGCAATCAAGGGAGATTCCAGAACGTCGTTAGAAGCTGAGGTGTGTCTATATATATCATTTCACCATCAAGTTTTCATAGGATTTTGAAATTTCATGCTTAAGGGAGTATGAATGATCTGTGTCTCATGTATAAAACTACAGGCTGTTTTATCTGTGTATCACTTTTTACCATTAATACATTGAATCATTTGTCGATTATTGAATTGCTGCCTAATTGTTTTGGATAGTGAATGTTTTGATACTTCTCTTTTGATTACTCTATTTTGAGAACTATCTTTTAGTTAATCAAATATTACATAACTTCTTCCATTTTCATTTTGCTAAGTTTCAATTTCCAATATGTAGGCTTATGCCTCCTATATGAAAGGGAACTTGTTGTTTGAACAAGATCAGAACTGGGACACAGCATTAATGAATTTCAAAAGTGCCAGGTGCATGCTTGTCTTCTTAAATATACTGATGTTTACTCTTGATATTTTTCTGTTGGAAATGAATTTTATCATCATATCTCACCTCAAAAATAAAATAATAATGAATTAATTGATTTAGGCATAAATTAATTTTGAGTGGAACTTTCTCTCAGAAATCCCTTGTGCTGTTCCTTGTTCGGTCTATACTCTATACCCTTCACATTCTGGTTGCAATGGTGGATATTGTGGCTGTTTAATTTATTATTAATCTTACAGGGCTGTTTATGAGGAACTTGGCAAATATGGGGACCTAGAGAATCAAGTTTTGTGCCGAGAGCGTGTTGAGGAGCTAGAGCCTAGTATTCGTTACTGCCTACACAAAATTGGCGAATCAAATCTACAAGCCTCTGAGCTTCTGCAGATTGGTGAGATGGAAGGTCCTGCCCTGGACCTTTTCAAAGCTAAATTGGAGGTGAGTTTAATTATCTTAAAAGTAAGCCATGCATGATGCAATAAGGTTCTTTCAATGTCTTCCAGGCAGTTGCTTTGGTTATAGGCATGAGAATTTGAAAACATGAATCATTTTCAGGGAAAGGGGAAAAAAATTATATTAGAACAGTTGATGAAGCTCAGTTTGAATATCTAGACGCTCTTGCACCCATGTAGCTATCATACTCTGTAATATTTTGAAATGTCTGTTTGTCATGAACATAGTGATAGACCTTGGTTTGAGGAATATTTTAACTCATCAGAGGTGGGTAGCATATATCTTGAAGTAAGGTCTCTCAGTGCTTCAACAATCTCTTGAATGATTCTCACATCAACTACACTCAATAAGTTTAGTCTCGCCAGATTTATTGAACTGCAACCTGCCTTATAATTACTTTGCTGTATTTTGGTTCATTTTTCCATGCATTTAACTGCAGTAATTCTTGCAAGATTCATCTGATCATGGAAGCTTGTACAAATTCATTCATTGTTGCTTTGTAGTGTCCATAATGTAATATTATGACTCTTAACTCTGCTTTTTGGTTGATTAATTCATCCATCATGCCTTTTCATAAAATTAATTTGACTTTGTTCTAAGCTTTTTCCTTGGTCTTTTTTAAGCAATCAAAACCTCAGTTTTCTGGTGAGAAGTGATCCTTTGTTTGTTAAATTTAATAACGGTCATGAGTTCATGATGCATAATTTTCTCTTTTCTAGATGTTTCACTAAGGTTTCTGTTGTATATCTCAAAAAAGAAAAAATAAGTTGTTTCACAAGGTGAGCTTAATAATTCAAGTAGCTTATTCCTAGAAGGGAAGGGAACAAATCACCTATTGTAACGTTATTAGAGACCTGATTTTTAAAGTAAAGACATTATCCTTCTTGCTTATGGGAAATTAGTATCTCTTATGATCTGGTTGACCTTAAGACTAGTTCTGATTCTATCTGATGGTATAATAATTATCATTTTTCTTGTTGTGCAAGAATTGAAGCAGGACCTAACCCCACCCCACCTTATTGCAACTTTTTGATTGGTCCCACCCCTCCTTATTACAACTTGAGTGAGGCTATGGCTATTTTGACTTTGTGTGATAAACAGTTATTGGTATTAGTCTTTATTAAATAATTATCTGCTTTATCCTGTTATAGTTAAAGTTGGAAGTGCTGAGAATTTTTCCCTTCATCCTTTGGAAGCTTCTGTCTATTGTGCTGATGTCTTTCAATGTCTTGGTTTCAGGCTGTCATGGCAGAGGCAAGGTCTCAACAAGCTGCGTCCATGACAGAGTTTCATTGGCTTGGTCATAGGTTTCCAATATCTAATGCGAAAACTCGGGTTGCCATTTTGAAAGGTCGGTGAAAAGCTATTTTTGATAATGATTCAGAATTGCACCATTACTTTGGGTTCAACAAAATGTTATACAGCTGTAATGATCATCTCTCTTGGTGTCATCAAACATGCAGTGTGAATCTGGATTTTTCCTGATTTAGTAGAACAGATTATGACTAGTTGTTTATACTTACTCTCTTAGTCTCTCTCTGTTAATTGATAATTTAGTTGATAATCTTCAACCGGATAGTCTATATATATATATATATAAGGAAGAGAGTAGCTGAATTCAGTGCTCAAATGGATGGTCTACCAAAACACTGCAGTACCATTGTTTCACTAAAAGTAGTATGCCAAAAATGTTGCTATTAGGCTCATGGGTCAGTTTATTAGATTTATTAACAGACCTGCAAAACTTGCCGTTAAATTGTTGTCAATTTTAAAATTATAATGTATGGGATTGTTTAGAAGTTATTTCATTTGGAGAGATTTTATTGAGGAAACTCTGGTGTAGGAATTTATCATGTCTTTAAGTAGATTTGGACAAGGTTTGGTTTGGTTTTGTTATGGAATCAAGTCTTCGGCATATTACATGCTAATAGATTTTTTAAAGAGTTTGGTATTGCATGTTTTTATGTGGGGCACTATATTAGGAGAAGGTATGGTCAGGGTGTTTGGTAGGCGTCTATTAGTTAAGCTTTTGGGACAAACGGTAATTTAACAACTTCAGTTACAAAAATTAGCCTATAACAGGTTCTGATGTAAACAATAATTAGAGTGCCAATAAAAATGCAACCTTAAAGAATTCAGCTTGCTGTTTTTGAGTATTTGTAATTCATGTTGATACTGAATCTGCAAAACTTGCAGTTGCTGATCCCAACTGAGACTACCCTTTCTTGTTTTCTTGTTATTAACGTATTGTTGCGGCTTGTCCTCCGTCTTGCTTCTCTCCCTTGAGTTAAACCACACTAAAAGTCTTCTGATGGTTTCCAGCCACAATTGGATATTTGGCGATGATTATATTTTATGCAACTATCCCGTTTGTGGAAAATATACCTTTTTCTCTTGCTTAACTAGTGCACTTGTAACTTCTCTGAAATTTATTCAAGTATGGTTGTGTCTGCTGGTTTTTTTCTCCCCTTCTTGGTTTACTTTTATAGTCCAAAAAGTCTCAAGTTTTGTTTTATGTGACAAACTTGTTCAGCTCAAGAATTGGAGAAAGATTTACATGGTCCAGCCGCAGATTCACTGCCAGCAGAGAAAAGACTGGCCATCTTTGACAAAATTTTTACTGCATATCATGAAGCCAGGAGCTGCATTCGTAGTGACTTGGTATGGAAAGTTACTTCATAATGTCATTGTTTTATTTCTATTAGAAGTAAGGTCCACTTAACCCCTAGTGATAACATGCCATGACTCATTATAAGGTTGATCATTTAAATATTTCATTCCCCCTCCACTTGGGGCCAAAATTCACTTCTCAAAAAGAGAGGAAAAAAGGACTTCATTAGATTATTCATTAAAAAAAAAATGACTTTAAAAAAAAAATTGTAAGAAATCTTTCTCACAGTTCAATCCTATACTGTATCTTTTAGACTGCTTTCCTGATATACTGTATATTCTAGGTCAGTGCAGGGAATGCTGAAAATGTGAAAGATGACTTAAATGGTCTTGACAAAGCCGTTAGTGCTGTTTTAGGACAAAGAACCATTGAGCGCAACCAGTTGTTAGTTACAGTTGCAAAGAGTAAACTTACTAGGCGACGTGATGACAAAAATGAGAAAGTTACCAAGCCTGAAGAGCTTGTTCGCCTATTTGATCTTTTATTACAGGTTAACTATCTTTATTTAATTGCTTGTTACTTGGCTTTCTTCTAATAAAATGTACTACTGAAGTTGCAAGACGCTAGCCTCAAATTTATTAGAAAACTTTGTGAATGATTTTGTTATATTTTGCAGAATACATCTGATCTTTCAGATTTAGTCAGTTCTGGAAGAGATAGAAAACCTGAAGAGTTGGCATTTTCTGAAGAGTGTGCACTTAAAAGTTTGTCCTTTCGAGCAGAAAGGTTTGGCTTCTGAGTTTTTTATTTTACTGGTCTTAGGAAATGCTTTTTATTTAGTTTATTGCTCCTCCTGCAAGTATTTTAAAGATTACACCCCTATGTCTTTTTAAATGTTGAAATTGATCTTCAATTGCATCACAATTCTTCATTTCTTTTCTTAAGACATCCGTATCTTTCTTTTTTAGTACCTTTTGGAAAATTATAGTTTATGGATGTTTGAAATCTTAGCTTTAACAGGTTCCTTGTTCTACCATAACCTTTTCTTTCCTGTCATCCTTATTAGCATCACCATTTCAACTATGCTGGTCTTATGGACTTGTTTCTTAACCTCTCAACATTCTGTATGATATTAAAACCATTATTCATTTGCATTTCTATTTTCTTTGATTAGTAAGTTTCATATGAACTTGATTGGTCTTAAACCCATGATCTCATCCTCCACCTTGCTCTTACAAGGGAAGCAGGTGTCATTTTAATTAGAGCTCATTGGAAATATTTCTTTCCAAAATGATAAGGCTGTGTCGGGTTCACAAATATATTTTTGATAATTCAATAATTGAGGTGTGGGGATTTGAATCCTAGATGTCTCAATTGGAAATACCAAGGGGTGCAAATCAATTGAGCTACAAGGTTCATGGCCTGGTTCCCAAAAACATAACTGAGATTACACTTGTTCTAGTTGATTTTTAGAATGGGTTTTTGTTGTTCCCAGCTCAAATTTAATTTATAGGCCTCTCAACATTTTGGCAGGTGCTTCTACTTGGCAAAATCTTACAGCTTGGCTGGAAAGAGGGCAGAAGCCTATGCATTATACTGCCGTGCTCGGTCTCTTGCTGAGGACGCCCTACAGAAATTCCGAACTTTGAATGAGAATGATCAGGTTTCCACATTTATATAACATACTATCACTCTTTAGTCTTTTCCACTGATGTTTTTGGGATGGCTTGCCCATTTGTCTTCTTTCTGCCTTTGCTCTCCATATAACCAAAAATGATATATATATATATATATATATATAAATTACCCCAAAACTTCCAATTCTTATTGACTCCTTATCTTCCTAAATAACTACTTTTCTAAGATCAGTAATTCTTGATTTTTTTGTCTTATATATGATAAGTACTTCTAGTATGATAAATTGGTATATTGATGTTCTTTTTTTGTTCTTATTTTTGCATTTGGATTTGTTCACCAATAATTCATATGCAAAGCAAAAATATTTGGTTTTGAAAGCCTTCATTTATTTTCTTTGTATAAGCAGATAATCAAAGAGTTGAAGATGTTGTGTGACGAGTGCAGATCTAACAGTTGTATAGAGCATGCAACAGGGATCATGGAGGAGGTGAAGGCTCCAGAGAATCTCTCAAAAAGAGTCTCTAATTTGTCATTAACAGGAGCCGACAAGAAGGTACTTTTAATTCTTCTCAGAACATAAACCAAACATTATTCTTGATTCTGGCTTGTATTCATTCATGCTTGAGTCATTCTGACCAACAGTTAGACGTTGACATTCTGTGTAATGGCTATGTAACGTTTGCCTGGATCTCTCTTTTCCTTATTGTTATTTTTCAAAGAAGTATATGGGTTTGTGCGTTTATAAGAAATGTTACCATGTGCATGCATGTATATTCCAACATAGGTGTAACATTTTGATTTGAATTTGTTTCAGTTGGAGAAATTCCTTCTTGAGAAACTCGACAGCTACGAGTCTGCAGTCAGTGATTCAAATGTCAAGGGTGTTTCGCGCATTGAAGTTTTCCCTCCTACATTTCAAGCAATCCCTCGGAATCCTATTGTTCTAGACCTTGCCTATAATTTTATTGAGTTCCCATCTCTTGAAAGTAGGATGAAGAAAGAGAAGAAGGGCTTCCTAAGGCTATGGTGACGAATTTTCTTGCATGTCAAATTTGAGGAATTCTTGTAACTGTATTTAGAGCCTTTGCATGCGTTCAGATTTTGTTCATTTTTTATTTTCTTTTCTTAATTTTGGAACGTTGTGCAGTGAAAATTTTTGGGCTAATAACTTTTTAAATTAACTGAGAAAAACAGTGACTGACTTTATTAGTTTGGTTGCTGCGAGAGAAAAAGAGAATAAAGTTTGAAATACTATGAACCATCAGCAATGTATTGGCCAACCATTTCTGGAAATGGGTTCATTTGACTTTTCCAATTTGCTGGCCATAATTAGAGCATTAGCATTGGGATTTGTAAAATCTCCAAATTGCTATTTTAGAACTCGAAAACACTAAAACCCATCTTTACTACAAGGTATTGGCCAACCATTTCTTGAAATGGGTTCATTTGACTGTTCCAATTTGCTGGCCATAATTAGAGCATTAGCATTGGGATTTTTAAAATCCCCAAATTGCTATTTTAGAACTCGAAAACACTAAAACCCATCTTTACTTGGGTGTCCAAACAAAAAATATTTTACGACTTTGCTGCAGTGATTTGTTACATGTAAGAATTATTGTTCATTTATGCTAAATTAAAATACCTATGTTTAATTCATCTCTCTCTCTCTCTCAAAACCCACCTAGCCAAGAACCTCCATTGCCAAGACATCCAAGGCTCAGCCACCACAAGCCACCACCACCACCACGTTGGATCTTCTCTATTTGGCAATCTCACCACCAAGAATAATAACAATCTGAATTTCTAGTCCATCACATGTGAACCATAGCTGTTGTATTAACATAAATTAGTTGAAACCCTTGGAAACTTATTAACATTAATTTGTTTTCTTAGCTTTATTCAATAATGAGTAGCATTAATGGAATGAAAAATATAAAACTATTTGAATTGATTTTGAAAAGAGAAGGAAATTTTTGGATTGAGATTAATGATTCTATTTTCTTGTCTAAAAAATGCGGATTGGAAACAATACGCTTTATGGCTCGATCCTCGTCCTTAGTTGTGTCTGGACGAACAATTTCATCAGGCTTATCAAACTTAATTTCTTGAATACATAAATGTTATTTAGAATTTGAATAACTTCTCAAGTTCAAGCAAGCATCCAACGACTTAAAAATAAAATTTGAGTTGGACCATTCCATTTTAAAGATTTTTTATTTTTAAAAATGGATACACATAATGAATGACGACGACCAATGAAAGTTCGGTCTAAAATACGTTGCACTTTCAGTCAAGTTTATCCACACAATAAATAAATGTGTTAAGTTAAAAAATTCAAAGTTGATGTGTATCCAAATGACCAAATTCAAAGTTGCTGCACAAGACTTAAAATGTTTTACCTATAAATGACGACCATGCCTTAGTAAAGCATTTATGTTCGTGTAAAAAACAACTTTAGCAAAACAGTATAGTCAATATCATATGTTCTGTCTATACTTGGCAGTTGGGATAGTAAGTCACACGTAGGAAAATTGGACCACTTTCCTTTGTATAAATAAGGGGGTTCCAATGGGATGAGGAGCTAGCATTTCTCTCCAAAACATTGTGGGAACATAAAAAGTTTTCCATTCTAGACTTTTCACACTTAAAGAACATGACTTTCCAACTAATCATATTAGAGATTTTAGTACCTACAGCAATTTCACAACATCAAGAACAAACCCTAGTGTATACGGTGTCAAATTCCATTATTTCCTATTACATCAAATAAGTCTTTAATTTTTCATCCACACAAAGTATTGAATAGTAAAGCTTCAGTTGGGCCATGGTCTCAACTACAGATCTCAAGCATATATTGGACTTGGATGACCATTTCCATAACATATCATTATGAAAGGCAAAAAAAATTTGGAGTGTACACAATAGAAATTTCATCCTAGTAATACATTAATAGTTTAAATCCAGCCACTTTGTTGGGTCAGTGAGGAACCTATTCCAATTCAATGATCCTTGAATTTTGTATAAAAGTAATAATCAATGAAATTTCCATCCAAAATAAGTCAGACTTTTGGCAAGGAAGAAAATTGATATCTAGACAAATCAGCTATGAGGCCAACCAAAATGGATTATATTCTTAATTTCTTATCTCGATTTGTTCCATGTACAAGACTTATAGTCAATGCTTAGTGTGTGTTTGGTTGGAGGGATGGAAAAGTGGGAGGATGGAAAACTCTTTTGTTTGGTTGAAAAGAAAAGTGAGAGGATAGAAAAAGTAGTTTATATAAATTGACCATTATACCATTGTTATATAATTGGTAAAAAACAAATTTATTTATAATCATTAAATAATATAAAATTTACCAACTATTATATTTTTCAATAAGAAGTGTTACGTCCACAACATTTTTTGCAATACTTTCACAACAAAATTTATGTGAAAAGTTGTTACTAGTTCTAATTTGAACCCACCACTGAAATTATTTTTTTACTCACCAATATTAACTAATAACAATTTGTTATTTAAAATTTATTGTGAAAATATTGTAGTAACATTTTTCAATTAGGATTTTTTATTTTTATATTATTTCTCTTTTCAATCTTTTAATTACAGCCATACGTTTTTGTTTTTGTTTGTTTTTTTTTTTTTTCCTATGCTATCTCCTCCACCACACACATTATCTCTATCCCCACCCCTTCTTTTTCTTTTTCTCCACACACGTTCCAGCACTCTCATTCTCCCTTTATCTTCTCCAGCTCGCTCTCTCTGGTTTTTTTTTTTTTCTTCTTCCTCCATGCACGTTTTTCCTTATCTCTTTATCTCCCCCTTCTTTTCTTTCTTTTTCTCCCTCATTCAAGAAGTGCTTTCTCTCTTTTTTTTTCCAGCTCTCGGTCTCTGATTTTTTTTTTTTTACTTGATTCCAGGACAACCGTTGTGTTTGTGAGGAGGGTAGGTGGGAGAGGGCATTTGTGTAATTTCACGTTAAGAGCAGCTTTCTCTCCACAGTTTTCCTCCCGATTTGGGAGGAAAAAAATTGGTGGGTCCGGGAGGAAAATTTTCTCTAGGATTTTCCATCCTCTCTGTTTTCCTTTACTTCCCAAACAATGGAAAACACTGTTTTCCACACCATTTTCCACCCATTGTTTTCCATCCTCCCTATAATCCCTCCAACCAAACATAGTGTTAGCGTTTAAGAGTTGAACAGCTTATCTAAAGTCCATGCTCTAAAGCTTGAGAAAAAATCCATTTAAATTTTAAACCAACACAAAAGAAGAAATTATAAAGGAATTAAAGAAAAAAGGAATAGTTAAAAAAAAAAAAATTTAATCTACACTTAAATTCCAATAAGGATGAACACAATAGCAATAGCCTTTAAAAAAAAAAAAAAAAGATTAAAAAAAAAACCTATGCTTTTTTTATATGCATGATAAAGTACCCTGTCACAAAGGTTCATTAATTTTCAAGGCTATGCCATCATTTCCATTTTTACTCATCTTATTGCTGGCAAATTATAAAGCTGCAAAAGCAACAGATTATAAAACATGTTATTAATATCTTTTGGTATGGATCACAGATAAGAAAATTTAATGACAAACTGCCATTGTGAGAGGACTTACTTGTAAGTGTTTGACATCCCAACCAAAATCTATTATATGATTAGAATCCCAATTGATCATTCTTGAATTAAATTTTCTTGCAGGATTTTAATTATTTTAGGTAAGGTAGTTTCCACTTTCCAATTGATCCTAAGTCTAATTAAAACATTCATGCATAAGGATTTTTTTTTTTGTATTTAATAATTCAATTGTTACAACATGGGGAGGGTGTTCTCAATCCTCATAATGTATAAAGAAGAGCCAAAAATGCCATTAAAGTAAAAGACTCTTGATCATATTTCTGTACATGTCGCCATTGGAAATTTATTTTCATTATTTTTTCCTAATTGACGAATTCAATCCAGTTAATTAAGCTATTAATATCTGTAATAGGAACTTTAAAATTAGTGGAACTAGACGTTTCATCATACATTATGCACTCCCAGTAAAATCTCTCCTTTTTTATTGTTGAGAAAGATGGACTTTGATTTTTAGGGAAAGTCGAAATTGGTTAAACCACCAATAGTGCTTTATTCTACAATGAATTCAGTACAGGAGGACAATACTATTTGAAATTCTTGTGCTGTGAGTACAGTTTGTGTTTAATCTTAGTAATGTTTTTGTTCAAATAACAAATATTTTAATTTATCCCTTGGAAATTAAAAAAAAAAAGTATTAATGCCCAAAAATTTTAAGGTATTTGAACTTAATTTCTTGAATATAGAAATGTTATTTAGAATTTGAATAAAATTTTCAGATTTGTAATTAGTGTATAAATGAACAATTGAGAGAATGTGATCGTAATTCTCATTAATGCAGTGAAATAATACGTCTCCGTTTTATATACAAGAATTAGCTAACTAACTACAACGGCTACAATTTTCTACTAAGCCTAAGCTTATTGCTGGCAAAAGCAGCAAATTAGTGAAAAAACAAGTTTCTAATATCTATTGGTATGGATCATAAGCAAATTTAAAAACAAACTGCCATTGTGATTTGTGAGAGGACATACTTGTTCTGTGTTTGGCATATTAATTAAAATCTATTTCACGATTAGAATTCCAGTTTATTATTTCTTGAATTAAAAAAATTTGGCGGGATATTAATTGTTTTAGGTAAGGCGGTTTCCATTTGCTCCCAAGTTTCTCTATCTAAAAGATTCATGCATAAGATTTAGAACCACGTTTCTACATAGAACACCATTGGTATTTTATTTTTATTATTTTTCTTCCTAATCAACATATTCAGTCCAGTTGATTATGTATTAATATATTAATGGAATATGAAGTCTCCTCTGTTCGTGGTACATATTAGTGGCTTGAATTTAACCAACATAAAATATGTCAACTGTTTTGAACCCTTTTTTTTTTCTTTTTAATGTGAATAAGAATATAAGATCACAAAAAATAGCTAATAACCATCTCCATCCATTATTATTATTATCATTATGTATTTTTCTACATACAATAGAATTTTCTTCTCAAAAAAAAAAAAGATTGAATTTTAATTTATGCCTTTATATCATCAAATTAAGATATCAATTAATTTTTTATATCCTATCAATGGAAAATTATTTGATTCTCGAAAAAAAAAAAAAAAATTATGTACGTGGGGTTTGAAATTTGAATTCCTAATTTCTTACTTGATAATAAGAGACTTTATTAATTAAACTAACCGGAACCTACTATTTTTATATAATTTTATCTACTATATATATATGTTCTATGGTTCCAAGTAGAACCTTCAATTAAATAAAAAATAAAAACTATAGTAATACCTAGCAACTTAAAGTCAGAGTCGGACCTATTCCATTTCAATGATCCTTTGAATTTTTTAATTTTTTTTTTTAAATTTTGATACACATAATGAATGATGAATGATGATGGCCAATCAAAGTTCAGTCTAGAATACAATGCACAATTGGACAAATTAGAAAATAGAAAATTGAAATGCATCCAAATGAACTAGAGTATATTCAACATTAGTGTGCCTAGATGACTTCCCAGATACAAACACTAACAATAAAATCAATGTGTGTCAAAATAATTTAGATTTTGACACTTGCACATTCATGAACTTTTGGTTGCACACTAGTATTGATTGGGAAAGATTTTGTATCAGAGCATCACACATTTTCAATTAATTTGAATGACAATTTCCACAATATATTATCAAATGGAGAAAAAACTATAGTATATTCAACCTTGGTGTGCTTGGAAAGAAATTTGTTCCTAGTGAGATATTTTCTAAGAAAATTGTGCCAAGCACGAGGAAGACTTCCAAGATAGAAACACTAACATGACTTTCTTTTTAACTTTTAATACATTCTACCCATGACGCTCTAGTTTGTTACCTTATTCTACCTATGTGCAAAATTGATGAAATTTCCAATGCTACTTATTTTAAAGTTTCATTTGGATATAATAATATCGTTTTAACTAAATTCAATCAATTTATTAGGGAAATGCTTCATTTTTTTTGAGTAACCTTTCTAAAATTAGTAACAAGCATAACAACTTGGACAGTGGACACTGCTTCATCTGACCTTAAAATGAATTTGATTCATAATTAAAATGCAAAGCCTATTTCAAGGCATATTCTTTTTGGTAAGCACGCACTATCTGTATATTATAAATGCTATCACCATTGACAAAGTTTGATGCTTTATTCTGCAACCCTCTTTTTCTAATGGAAATTGGAGGACCTTGCTTATTGCCACTGCCAATGAGGCCACCACTTAGTTGATTCTGTGGTGGTTTTAATCTCTAACTCTACTACTACTTAGCTGCTAAGTTTTTTTTTTTTTTTTTTTGGTGGGTAAGAACAAAATTATTTTTGTTTATAATTTTTTCAAGGGCAGGGTTGTTTATTTTTTATAAAATTGGTTAATTGAGGTTTTTTTTTTTTTTTTTTTTTTACTATTAGTAATTTTTGTTGTTGAGCTATTTTTGGGGCTTGTATATTTTGTTTTAGATTTTAGATTAATAATTTTTTTTTTTTGGTCACTAAAATGAGGAAAATGCTAGAGTTACAAGTTATATATATATATATATATATATATATATATTACTAATGTGATAAATGGTTACTGGCAAACAAATAATGGTGAGTGATGGGCTCATATGCTAACAAATATGAATTTGCTACCAAAACAGTTAGTAAAAATGTTGTAAAAAAGCCTGTGAGTATAGCATTACTCTTAAAAAAATTAATGATATTGTTTAAGGGAAACAAAATATAATTTTATAAAAAAAAATTGCTAAAATTAGTACACACACATATATATATATATATATAGACAAAATTGCCAATGGTGGTTCTGTCCTGCTTATGAGTAGCACTCCTTTTGCAGCTTCAACTCTAGCCTTTGTTGCCTAGAATTACAGTACAAATAAAACCCAAAATATATGGAAATTTATCATCATGGAGCCAATACTAAAAACTAACATTTTAAATGAGTAGTCACAACTCACAAGGAAGTAAAATTGAAATCTCAAATTCTGAGTTTTTCTGTGGCGCCATATGGAACTAAACCATCTTGAGAAAGCAATTTCTTGATAAGTTCGTTCACATATTTTTTAATATTTTGGAAAGTCTTAAAATGCTACGATTTCATTCAACAAATCAACTAAGTTGTAACGTATAACTTATGTGTCTAGTAGCTTATTTTGATTAGTGGTTGATTGATTAATAATAATAGGGATTAGTTGTGTTAATTCATCAAGTAGTTTAATGTGTGGCACTTTGAGATCCCTTCCCCGCCTATAAAGTATCTCATGATATCAAATTAAAAATGAACATTGGCTTGATTGTTTGTTTCATCTCATGTTTGAAATATCAGAGATGGTCATGAAGGGATTCACCTATAATTTTTGCATTTTTAGAGAAAACAATAAAAATAAAAGATAGAAGTTTTTTTTTTTTAATAATTCCAAGAGCATCCATTAACCAAACATTTTTTTTTTTTTTTTTGTAATTCCAATAAACTGTATTTGCATAATGATCTCATTAAAACTATTGTCCCTTTTTCCACAATATTTCAAATTAAAATCCAGCTAAACCCCATATTATTATTATTATTATTATTATTAATAATGTTCTATCCTTCGAAGTAGTATCACTTTAAAAAATAAAAAATCACTATAATAAATACAGTCACTTTTTTTTTTGAGTAAAAAAATACACGGCCACTTAAAAGTTAAAATCAAACTGGGACATATTCTATATTAATGATCCTTGAATATTTGAAATTTTTTTTGATAAAGTAATGAATGATGATGACAAATCAAAGCTCCGTGTAAAATAAGTTGTTGTGCACTTTTCTCAAGTTAGAAAAGTGCTTGTAACTGAATTGGCACCTCTCCATGCACAAAGTGCTTAGGGGTTTAGGAGGGAAAGGATTCGAGCTGCGAGGTTAGCAGCAGATTGTAATTATCTCTCAAAAAAAGAAAATTGATATATGTATCCAAAAATGAACCTATTAATGTCCCACAAAATTGTCGCATACACAAGACTCCCCGAGTCAATGCTTTATGCCAAATCCCTAACGCATGGTACAAATTTAAAGCATTAAAAACCGATTAAGCTCAAGACAACAAACAAAAAGTTAAAATCAAAGTGGGACATATTCTATATTAATGATCCTTGAATATTTCAAAATTTTTTTGATAAAGTAATGAATGATGATGACAAATCAAAGCTCTGTGTAAAATAAGTTGCAGTGCACTTTTCTCAAGTTAGAAAAGTGCTTGTAGTTGAATTAGCACCTCTCCATGCACAAAGTGCTTAGGGATATAGGAGGGAAAGGGTTTGAGCTGCGGGATTAGCAACATCTTGTAATTATTTCTTAAAAAAAGAAAATTGATACATGTATCCAAAAATGAACCTATTAATGTCCCACAAAATTGTCGCATATACAAGACTCACCGAGTCAATGCTTTACGCCAAATCCCTAACGCGTGGTACAAATTTAAAGCATTAAAAACCGATTAAGCTCAAGACAACAAACAAAAAGTTAAAATCAAAGTGGGACATATTCTATATTAATGATCCTTGAATATTTCAATTTTTTTTTTTTTTTGATAAAGTAATGAATGATGATGACAAATCAAAGCTCCATGTAAAATAAGTTGCAGTGCACTTTTCTCAAGTTAGAAAAGTGCTTGTAGTTGAATTAGCACCTCCCCATGCACAAAGTGCTTGGGGATTTAGGAGGGAAAGGGTTCGAGCTGCGGGATTAGCAACATCTTGTAATTATCTCTTAAAAAAAGAAAATTGATACATGTTTCCAAAAATGAACCTATTAATGTCCCACAAAATTGTCGCATATACAAGACTCACCGAGTCAATGCTTTACGCCAAATCCCTAACGCGTGGTACAAATTTAAAGCATTAAAAACCGATTAAGCTCAAGTCAACAAACAAAAAGTTAAAATCAAAGTGGGACATATTCTATATTAATGATCCTTGAATATTTCAAATTTTTTTTGATAAAGTAATGAATGATGATGACAAATCAAAGCTCCGTGTAAAATAAGTTGCAGTGCACTTTTCTCAAGTTAGAAAAGTGCTTGTAGCTGAATTGGACCTCCCCATGCACAAAGTGCTTGGGGGTTGAGAGGGGAAAGAGTTTGAGTTTCGGGGTTAGCAGTATATTGTAATTATCTCTCAAAAAAAGAAAATTGATACAAGTATCCAAAAATGAACCTATTAATGTCCCACAAAATTGTCGCATATACAAGACTCACCGAGTTAATGCTTTACGCCAAATCCCTAATGCGTGGTACAAATTTAAAGTATTAAAAACCAATTAAGCTCAAGTCAACAAACAAAAAGTTAAAATCAAAGTGGGACATATTCTATATTAATGATCCTTGAATATTTCAAAATTTTTTTTTTTTTTCATAAAGTAATGAATGATGATGACAAATCAAAGCTCCGTGTAAAATAAGTTGCAGTGCACTTTTCTCAAGTTAGAAAAGTGCTTGTAGTTGAATTAGCACCTCTCCATGCACAAAGTGCTTAGGGATTTAGGAGGGAAAGGGTTTGAGCTGCGGGATTAGCAACATCTTGTAATTATTTCTTAAAAAAAGAAAATTGATACATGTATCCAAAAATGAACCTATTAATGTCCCACAAAATTGTCGCATATACAAGACTCACCGAGTCAATGCTTTACGCCAAATCCCTAACGCGTGGTACAAATTTAAAGCATTAAAAACCGATTAAGCTCAAGACAACAAACAAAAAGTTAAAATCAAAGTGGGACATATTCTATATTAATGATCCTTGAATATTTCAATTTTTTTTTTTTTTGATAAAGTAATGAATGATGATGACAAATCAAAGCTCCATGTAAAATAAGTTGCTGTGCACTTTTCTCAAGTTAGAAAAGTGCTTGTAGTTGAATTAGCACCTCCCCATGCACAAAGTGCTTGGGGATTTAGGAGGGAAAGGGTTCGAGCTGCGGGATTAGCAACATCTTGTAATTATCTCTTAAAAAAAGAAAATTGATACATGTTTCCAAAAATGAACCTATTAATGTCCCACAAAATTGTCGCATATACAAGACTCACCGAGTCAATGCTTTACGCCAAATCCCTAACGCGTGGTACAAATTTAAAGCATTAAAAACCGATTAAGCTCAAGTCAACAAACAAAAAGTTAAAATCAAAGTGGGACATATTCTATATTAATGATCCTTGAATATTTCAATTTTTTTTTGATAAAGTAATGAATGATGATGACAAATCAAAGCTCCGTGTAAAATAAGTTGCAGTGCACTTTTCTCAAGTTAGAAAAGTGCTTGTAGCTGAATTGGACCTCCCCATGCACAAAGTGCTTGGAGGTTGAGAGGGGAAAGAGTTTGAGTTTCGGGGTTAGCAGTATATTGTAATTATCTCTCAAAAAAAGAAATTGATACAAGTATCCAAAAATGAACCTATTAATGTCCCACAAAATTGTCGCATATACAAGACTCACCGAGTTAATGCTTTACGCCAAATTCCTAATGCGTGGTACAAATTTAAAGTATTAAAAACCAATTAAGCTCAAGTCAACAAACAAAAAGTTAAAATCAAAGTGGGACATATTCTATATTAATGATCCTTGAATATTTCAAATTTTTTTTTTTTTTGATAAAGTAATGAATGATGATGACAAATCAAAGCTCCGTGTAAAATAAGTTGCAGTGCACTTTTCTCAAGTTAGAAAAGTGCTTGTAGTTGAATTAGCACCTCTCCATGCACAAAGTGCTTAGGGATTTAGGAGGGAAAGGGTTTGAGCTGCGGGATTAGCAACATCTTGTAATTATTTCTTAAAAAAAGAAAATTGATACATGTATCCAAAAATGAACCTATTAATGTCCCACAAAATTGTCGCATATACAAGACTCACCGAGTCAATGCTTTACGCCAAATCCCTAACGCGTGGTACAAATTTAAAGCATTAAAAACTGATTAAGCTCAAGACAACAAACAAAAAGTTAAAATCAAAGTGGGACATATTCTATATTAATGATCCTTGAATATTTCAATTTTTTTTTTTTTTGATAAAGTAATGAATGATGATGACAAATCAAAGCTCCATGTAAAATAAGTTGCTGTGCACTTTTCTCAAGTTAGAAAAGTGCTTGTAGTTGAATTAGCACCTCCCCATGCACAAAGTGCTTGGGGATTTAGGAGGGAAAGGGTTTGAGCTGCGGGATTAGCAACATCTTGTAATTATTTCTTAAAAAAAGAAAATTGATACATGTATCCAAAAATGAACCTATTAATGTCCCACAAAATTGTCGCATATACAAGACTCACTGAGTCAATGCTTTACGCCAAATCCCTAACGCGTGGTACAAATTTAAAGCATTAAAAACTGATTAAGCTCAAGACAACAAACAAAAAGTTAAAATCAAAGTGGGACATATTCTATATTAATGATCCTTGAATATTTCAAATATTTTTTGATAAAGTAATGAATGATGATGACAAATCAAAGCTCCGTGTAAAATAAGTTGCAATGCACTTTTCTCAAGTTAGAAAAGTGCTTGTAGCTGAATTGGCACCTCCCCATGCACAAAGTGCTTGGGGGTTGAGAGGGGAAAGAGTTTGAGTTTCGGGGCTAGCAGTGTATTGTAATTATCTCTCAAAAAAAGAAAATTGATACAAGTATCCAAAAATGAACCTATGAATGTCCCACAAAATTGTCGCATATACAAGACTCACCGAGTTAATGCTTTACGCCAAATCCCTAATGCGTGGTACAAATTTAAAGTATTAAAAACCAATTAAGCTCAAGTCAACAAACAAAAAGTTTAAATCAAAGGGGGACATATTCTATATTAATGATCCTTGAATATTTCAAATTTTTTTTTTTTTTTTGATAAAGTAATGAATGATGATGACAAATCAAAGCTCCATGTAAAATAAGTTGCAGTGCACTTTTCTCAAGTTAGAAAAGTGCTTGTAGCTGAATTGGCGCCTCCCCATGCACAAAGTGCTTGGGGGTTGAGGGGGGAAAGAGTTTGAGTTTCGGGGTTAGCAGCATATTGTAATTATCTCTCAAAAAAAGAAAATTGATATATATATCCAAAAATGAACCTATTAATGTCCCATAAAATTGTCACATATACAAGACTCACCGAGTCAATGCTTTACACCAAATCCCTAACACATGGTACAAATTTAAAGCATGAAAAACCGATTAAGCTCAAGTCAACAAACAAAAATTCCCGCCAACTCTGACAGCCTATCACCAAACAACATGTGGTAAAGTCTGTAACTAATAAATAGTCTAAATGATGCTTAATTTAGTTTACAGTGAAACAATGTACACGACAAGTAGCATAACAATAGCTTAGAACTAAGCAACAAAAGCACACTGGGATTGTAATTGCTTCAATCTTTAATATATATTTTGTTGTGGATCAAAATTTCAGTTAAGTCTATATACAGTAATAATTAATCAATGACTCGCTGCAGAAAAAAAATCATTGACGAACATTTTTAGATTTATTTTCATATGAATTTATTTTTCTTTTCCAATGTTCTCTACAACTTATAATGAAATTTGAAATTCAAGATATCAATTTCTTTTCCAACTAGAAGTTTCATCATATATATTTTTGGCATGAATTTCAAATAAACAATGTTGTCAATTGTGAATAAGACCACTAAAATAGCTAATAAACATAATAACTAGGACACCACTTCATTTCGCCTAACATCAAAAAATTATGCAATCCTTGAAAAAAAATTTATTTTTTATTTTTATTTTTTGGAGATATATAAACTTCATTTACGAGGGACTGTTGAAATTAAGTAAACCACAAATAGTGCCTTAAATGAATTTAGGACAGGAGGCCATTACTACCTAACATCAAAAAATTGGCTCATATCCATGACACGTTCATAAAATGTATTCTTGATAATCTCAATTTTGGTCCTAAAATAATCACAATTTTGGTTAATAATCATTTCAACTCTTTACTAGTAAAGCATATGACTTTTGGAACTAGGCAGCCTCATACTAGACTTTTCAATGGCTAGATAAAGAAATTTCACAATATCAAATAAACCCACTGTATACGATAGGAAATTCTATTGTCCTGTTGATTTCCATTGACTAGTTTTGATTAGGAAATATTTTGTGCCAGAGCATCACACATTTTCAATTAACTTGGATGACAATTTCCACAATATATTATCAGATGGAGAAAAAACTATAGTATATTCAATGTTAGTGTACATGGGAAGAAATTTGTTCCTAGTTAGATCTTTTCAGAGAAAGTTGAATCGAGCCTGACTGAAGACTTCCAAGATACAAACACTGACAAGACTTTTTTTTTTTTGAATAACTTTTAATACATTCTACCCATGACACTAGTTTGTTACCTATTTTGTACTAACATATATATATATATATATATATATATATATGTTTTGTATAATTTATTATACCTATATGCAATATTGATGAAATTTCCAATGCTACTTATTTTAAAGTTCCATTTGGATATAATAATAACGTAGTCAACTAAATTCAATCAGTAGATTAGGACAATACTTCATTTTTTGAGTAACCTCACTAAAATTAGTAACAAGCCAACAAATTAACTAATTAAGTTGTTGTTATAAAAAAAATAAAAAACTAATTAAGTTGTAACATATAACTTATATGTCTAGCTTATTTTGATTAGTAGTTGATCAATAATAATAGGAATCTGTTGTGTTAATTCATCAGGCAGTTTAATGTGTGGCACTTTGAGATCCATTCCCTGCCTACAAGCTACAAAGTATCTCACGATATCAACTTAAAAATGAATATTGGCTTGATTGTTTGTTTCATCCCATGTTTGAAATATTAGAGGTAGTCATGAAGGGATTCACCTATGATTTTTGCATTTTTATAGAAAACAACAAAAATAAAAGATAAAAGTTTTTCTTATAAAAAAAAAGATAAAAAAGATAGTTTTAAAATGGAAATAGCTATCACAAATTATGTAAACAAGTAAACATAGTCCGATTTATCAAAAATAATGAATTAAAATCCCGTCTAAACAAGTAAACATAGTGGGATTTATCACAAATGATGAATCAAAATCCCGTCTAAAATATGTTACTTTTTTTGTGTTAAGTTTAGAAGATTGATATAAATCCAAATGAACCTAAATAAGGGCCCAAAATATGACAATTTTTGCATTTTTACTCTATTTTTTATATTTCTTTTTACATTGTTGGGTCTTGAATCTTGATGAACAAGCTTAGGTTATGTGTTAACCTTATAAATTTGTTCTTTAAATTTGTATTATTTAAGAACCAAAAAGGGTGTTGATATGTTTCTTGTGGCATTTTTCTCAATTACATTACTCGAAGGCAAGAGCTCCTTTTTCTCACCATGAATAAAAGTTGGAATCATAAGTAGATGAGAGGCAAGAAGGTGGCAGCCAAGGCTATGCAGATAATAGGAGCATTCCAAGTGCTTTCTAGATTGGTCATCTTCTATCTAGATTAAAACTCTATGACCTTTCAACCGGTACTTCCTTTTTCTTCTTTTTACATTCATATATTTCGAAATCTATTCTTTCCAGTGTATTTATTTGTCTTATAATATCTAAAAAAGTCAATTTATTCATTTGATACGCCTTTTTGTTGTTGTTCTTCTACGTGCTAAAATATTATAATTATTTCCTATAACACTAAATTAGCTTTTTTGATTCTCAAAAAAAAAAAAAAAAAAAAAATCTTTTCCAAAACCTATTGCTTTAGATTAATGACTTTTTCTAGTGTAATTAATTATTTTTTTCTATGTAAAAACTTCTATAGTTTTTATTTTATTATTTTTGGATTTTTTGGTTGCATTTTATATGGCAAGAAAAAACTCAGGATTTTGCAAACAAATTGAGCAATGGGAGGGATTATATTATATTAAAAAAAATGACTGAGAAGTAAATTTTCATTAAAGAAAGAATGCCATTGATAATAGACATGGCATGCCTAACATCATTGGTGTTAGTATTTTTTTTTTCCCCTCTTAAATTGTAATTTATTTTTTCAAGTGCTCATAACTTTAGGCAAATTTAAAATTTAAAATTTTTGTTCAACTAATCCGTGCATTACACGAATTAACGACTAGTTATTATTATTAGTTTATCACTTTAAAAACTTTGTTGCTAAACAATCACAATTCACTGCCATAATACTCAGAGACTTAAGTCACAGTGGGACATATTCTATTTTAAAGATTGTTGAATTTTGATACAAGTTAAATTACCGTGTAAAATGCGTTGCACCTTCGTAAAGATAGAAAATTGATATGTATCCAAATGAACCTAAGGGCCTACCAATAGAGAGTCCCATCTATAAGACTTAGTCAGTCAGTCAATCCCTAATGTGTGGTTGAAATTGAAAGCATCAAACAATACAATAAGATGGATGGATGGATGGGTCCGCTTCCTAAAAATAAGTCCTATGCCATTGGTACCAAACATAACAAAATCATAAATCAGTTTTATTATTATTTTTAAAAAAGCACGATGATGAGAATTATAACAGCTGTTACTTTAACCCTTCTCCTCTGTTTGCTCCCTATTCATCCTCCTAACTTCTGCACTGCCCACTCTGACTCTGAGGTTCGTTGCGTTGAAAGCGAGCAACACGCCCTTCTTAACTTCAAGGAAAACCTTACAGATCCTTCTAACCGCCTTGCCTCTTGGGCTGCTGCATCTGACGTGGATTGCTGTCACTGGGTCGGTGTTGTCTGCGACAACCGCACCGGTCATGTCCTCCAACTCCATCTCAGAAGCTATTATCTTTTGGGTGACGAGCTTACAAGTTTTGATGAAGACCAATGGGAAGCTCAATATGAAGCTTATTCGAGGTCCAGATTTGGTGGTAAGATAAATCCTTCTCTGCTTGATTTGAAGCATTTGATTTACTTGGACCTCAGTTACAATGATTTTGGTGGTATTCAAATTCCCAAATTCCTCGGTTCAATGGGGAGCTTAAGATATCTTGATCTCTCCAGTGCGGGATTTGTGGGATTGATTCCTCATCAACTTGGGAATCTCTCTAATTTGCACTATCTCAATCTTGGAGATAATTATTATAATTCTTTATATGTCAAGAACCTTCAATGGCTCTCTGGTCTTCCTTTACTACAACACCTTGATTTGAGTTCTGCAAACCTTAGCAAAGCCTCTGATTGGCTACAGGAGATAAACAAACTCCCTTCCTTGTTAGAGTTGCGATTGTCATTTTGCGACCTTTCTGGTTTTGTCCCACCGATACCCAGTATTAACTCCTCATCTCTTCATAATCTGGTTTCTCTTCATCTATCTGACAATCAGTTTCAAGGTCCAATCCCTGTTCATCTCCAGAACTTGACTTCACTTAGGCACCTCGATCTATCTGACAACTTTTTCAACTCTTCAATTCCCAATTGGCTGTACAGTTTTAGTCATCTTGAGTTCCTCGACCTCTTTTACAATCACTTGCAAGGTACAATCTCTAGTGCCATTGGAAACCTAACATCTGCCATTAGCATAGACTTGTCATCCAATGAACTTGAAGGAAAGGTACCAAGATCTTTGGGTAATCTCTGCAACTTAAGGGAAGTTAGTTTGTCATACAACAAATGGAGTCAAGAGATATCTGAAATCTTTGAAAGTCTATTAGGATGTGCTTCAAATGGACTATGGATCTTAGATTTGTCTAATGCTCAACTGTCTGGGCAGTTGACTGCTGAACTTGGGCAATTTAAAAATCTGGTCATTCTTTCTTTAGGGTATAATTCAATTTCAGGTCCAATTCCATGGTCTATAGGAAATCTTTCGTCCTTGAGATCCTTGGACCTCGAGAATAATCAAATTAATGGAACTTTCACTCAAATTTTGGGACAACTTTCAAAATTAGAGTCTCTGAATATTGGTTTAAATATGTTGGAGGGTGTGGTTTTAGAGGTTCATTTTGCGAATTCAATGAGATTGAAAACACTTGTTGCATCTCAGAACCGACTGACTTTAGAAGTAAGTGACAATTGGACCCCTCCTTTTCAACTCAACCATTTAGATTTGGGATCATGGAATTTAGGGCCGAAATTTCCTTTGTGGCTCTGTTCACAGAGGCAACTTTTGAGCTTGGGCATATCCAACACAAGGATTTTAGATGCAGTTCCTTCTTCCTTTTGGAACTTGACTTCTCAGCTTACTTATCTAAATATCTCTCATAATCAGATCTATGGAGAGATTCCACATATCCCAATGATTATGTCCGGTTCTTTAGTACTTGATGTGAGTTCAAATAACTTCACAGGTCTGTTACCTTGTATATCCTCTAATGTGACCTTTCTTGATCTTTCTAACAATTCACTATCTGGATCTATTTCTCCCTTTTTGTGTTACAAGATGAATGAGCCCAAATATATGCGGTTCCTCAATCTTGGAAAAAATCTTTTATCAGGGAAATTAAGTAATTGTTGGATGATGTGGAAAAACTTGTATGCCTTAAATTTGGGAAAAAACAATTTCACTGGTAGTATTCCAACCTCCATTGGATCTTTGGTTTCTCTTTCGTATTTGCACCTAGACAACAACAGATTCTCTAGAAAATTACCATCCTCTTTGAAAAATTGTAAACTGTTGGTGACCATTGATGTTGCTAAGAATGATTTTGTTGGAAGCATACCTTCTTGGATAGGACATAGACTTTCAAGCTTGGTGATTCTTAACCTTCACTCAAATAATTTTCAAGGTTACATCCCAGAAGAGCTTTGTTCTCTAACTTCACTCCAGATCTTGGACCTTTCACATAATAAGCTATCTGGACGCATACCTAGATGTGTCCACAATTTTAGTGCCATGGCCACAAGTGAAAATTCAGATCATCCCTTTTCTTTATATAACACTGACTATTATAGAGGATATAATTTTGAGCTTTATGAAAGTCAATCGGTTGTGATTAAGGGAAAAGATCTTGAGTATTCCACCACTCTTCAATTGGTAAAAATTATAGACCTTTCCAACAACAATTTATCAGGTGAGATCCCTGAAGAAGTGACTTGTCTCAAAGGATTACAATCATTGAATTTGTCATTTAATATCTTGACTGGAAGAATTCCTGAGAAAATAGGTGATTTGGGATCAGTGGAGTCTATTGATTTCTCAAGCAACCAACTTTTTGGTCAAATTCCTCAAAGTATGTCAAGTTTGACATTTTTAAGTGAATTGAACTTGTCAAACAATAATTTGATTGGGAGAATCCCGTCAAGCACTCAACTACAAAGTCTCAATGCATCCAATTTTTTTGGAAACAAACTTTGTGGACCTCCACTTATTGATAACTGTACTATAAAGGATGTACAACCTAACATTGAAAAGAAAGAATGCAAGGCTTTTAGTGGAGTTGATGTGGATTGGTTTTATGTGAGCATGGCACTTGGATTTGTGGTCGGTTTTTGGGTTGTATTGGGTCCTTTATTGTTGAACAAGCAATGGAGATTTTTGTACTTTCAATTCCTGGATCACCTAGGGTACAAGCTTTGGGGTTTAGTGGCATAAACTTGGTAGTATTGTTAGTAAATGTTGTAAGATTCTTAATATTTAGTGCAAACATCATGTAATCATATTAATCAATAGTTTGATTATTTCTTTATCATCTTCAAGCTGATTAATTCTTGTATTTCTTGCTAAATTCACTCCATTAAAATTTATGAATATGATGTTTCTTCTTGTGAACATCAACAACAATCCAAGTTTTAGTTTTATTATTCCTATAGACTAATGGTGTAAAATTACATTTTAGTTCATAAAAGTAATTGATTTGTTAAAAATAATATTCAATACATTGCAATGATGCCCATTTTTTCTTTAGAGTCTCTTAGTGATCACTTTGTAAAGTCTCAATAAAAAAGACAACATATTTCTGCATATCTGGACAAACTAAAAATGCTCTTTGTTACAAATTGAAGGCTATTTGGCGGATTCCTTGCAACTAGTATCTAAGAAGGAAGCATAGGCTATAGAGGAGTGCATCTCGAAAGTCTACTTTGTCCCTAGTGAAAAATTCAACCTTTGATGTTCATTGGGAAATTGGTGATATGACACACAGTGTGCTAGTATGCTATAGTTTTTTGCTTCAAAAAATTTCTATGTAGTTCCATGTCTTGTGACTAAACCTCTTTGATCACACTCATGGAAGGCATAGAGTCCAATCAGAGAGAAATATCTGAAATCAAAGAAAATTTGAGAAAGAGGGATTGGATGAGGTGAGGTTCATGGTGGATGTGAATCTTATGGGGATTTCTAAAATGATCAAAGCAGCTTTTATCACCATGAAGAATTGGAGGGATTGTGGGTCATGTCCTTCCATGCTGGTTAGGTATGACATCCCAAAATCTAACTCAACTCTAAAAAGTGAATTAATAAATACATGTTATTGTTTTGTAATTTTGAATTCTGTGTCACTACATAGGTTGGTATATACAGTTGCTTGGCTTATGCAGTGTGTATCTTTGGGCTTCGTGGTTTGATAGAGGCTTTGCACTAAGAGGTTTTCTTCCTTTGACATCCAAGTCTCTTATATTACCTCCAGACATTGATACTCTTGATTTAGTTGAAAGGTATGGAAATTGAGTTGTCTATTTCCTTAATTATGCTGCATTATTCTTTTAAGTCTTAGTAACATATTGGTGACACATAGTGTTGCAACTTGCAAGTAACAGGCTTGGTTAGGAGCTTGTGTTTAATAGTGACAAATCTTTTTTTATGACTCCCAGCTCTTTACTATGAGTTGCTTTAAATGTAACAGACAGCTTTTAACCTACAGGATTTATCGATTGCAAAAGTTCATATTTTGTGATACATTGAGATAAACGATTCTCAACTCTCTATACTTTTTCCTTTGAGATTTGTTTTCCTTTCATGAAGTTACTGCACATTAGAAGAATCTGAACTGTAATCTTGTATTTGCGGGTCTGTATCTATTTGGGTGGGTACCTAGATGTATACGTGTATGTTGAAAAAATTAGGTTTGCTGCAGAGGGATTTGGGTCTAGGTGAAATAGGATTTTGTTGAATTGGTGATTTAACCAATTAGGTAACGTAGAATTTGTGGGGTAAATTTAATTCTTTGTGGTGTTTTGTTGGGATTCTAATGTTGTTTGCAATGATTTATTAAATATTTTTGTTTCAAATCTGTTTGGCATGTTAAAAAATAGTCAACTGAAAAAAATAAACATTAAAAAAAAAAAAAATTTAAAATTGTAAAGAGTTGGTGACCATTGATATTGCTAAGAATGATTTTGTTGGAAGCATACCTTCTTGTATAGGACATAGACTTTCAAGCTTGGTGATTCTTAAGATTCGCTCAAATAATTTTTAGGGTTACATCCCAGAAGAACTATGTTCTCTAACATCGCTCCAAATCTTGGACCTTTCACATAATAAGCTATTTGGAAGCATACCTAGATGTGTCCACAATTTTAGTGCCATGGCCACAAGAACCAATTCAGATTTTCCCTTTTATTTATATCAAACATCAACAAGATATAATTCATATAATATTTTGCATTAACAATTAATGATAATTTCTGTATTTCTTCCAATAAGGAGTTTTCTCTTGAACTAATAAGTTTGATGGCAATGCATTCCAAATTCTCACTATTAAAAATTTGACTTCAGTGTTCACACCACCAGTTTTCTGGTTGAACACTCAGGTAAATAAAAGATCACAATTCCTTCTTAAATTTTTGATTGGATCTTATTTCTTCTTATCATTGGTAAGATGTTTCTCTAAACATGTAGGATCTATTTGTTCATTTATCATTTGACCAACCCTGTTGTTCTAATACTTGTGCAGAATGATCTATTCTTCGCTCAACACAATTTGAGTATGAGAAGCTTTATACTTTCTATATCTAAAAGTGTAATTGTTAATTATATTTCACCACCAGAGGTTGCTTTCCTAAGAAGAATTACCACATGATTTAATTCAAAATGGCAAAACTAGTCTTTCAGTTCCTAGGACAAGATGAGACTGAGCCTTCAACCAACCAGACTTATGGTCTCTCTTAAAGAATCTTAAATTTGTCAAGACATTTGCCTCTATAAATCTTGTTCTCAAGGCTTACTTATGGCATGTAGATGAAACTGATTATTTACTAGGTCATGAAGAAGTGCTAGAAGATTTTGCAAATGATGTTCCACTTAGCGTCAGTTACAGGTATGATCCGGTAACTCAGTTCTTGAGTTACATTGACAATGGCAACTTCTCTGTTAATGTTGTGCTAGCCGACATCCCACTTATACTCCATCAGAGGCTACAAGTAAATTTGTCTTTTTTTCCCCTGTTAAGAAAAGTGTTCACCTAAAATTATTCATACCTAAAAACTTTATTGTATCGGTTCATTCTAGATTTCTAGCTATTTTGATTTCTGTACATTCTCTTACAAAGTTAAATTGTTCTGCCTACCTAAATCCCCAGACAAATGTATTGGATTTCTAACTATCAAATCAATAAAGCTTCTAATTGTGATTTCCTGGGTTTGGCTAAAAGGCCTCCTTGATAGATTTCTTCTTTTACCCATTTCTTGACCTTTTAGCACATTCAATGTGATATGATTTACTCTTTGTCAGTGGAATCATGTGGATATCATTGTGCATTTCGAGATAACCTTAACAACTTTCCTGCATTTTGTTCTTAACTAGTGCTATTTCTAACTTCGTATAGATGCATTCATGATTCATCCAGCTCTTCATGAGAAGTTGAATGTTTAATAAATTTGAACCAAAAAAAAATAAAATAAAACTAGAACTCATTGTTTTTTGGAGACATTTCAATTTCATTCTCAATCCTGGGACTATCTTTAATGCAGAGCTCCTTGATCAGGTTACTATAGAACCGAAAATGGATTTTGTTCTATTAGTACTTGCATATGATTTTGTATATCACATGCCACAATTGCATTCTAGGAACTGAAGGATTAAAATATCATTTCTTATAGCTGCATTTTATTTAACATTAATAGCGTGATAATTCTGACATAATTAGTTAAGTTTTCTCTATGATAGATTATTGCCTGCTCATTTTAATAATATTTTCTTCAAGATACATTGCAGATTTCTTTGCTCATCTAGACCAAAATGCTTCAGCACAAGGTATCCTATTGCATATTGCTTCGAATAAAAGCTGATTCTTTTCTCCTCATAACTGATTGATAAGGTTGTCTAACTGTATGTTTTTATGTAAATTTTACTTTTTTAGAATATTATTGTTTACCTTTTTCTTTCACCTCCTCTATCTCCAGTGAATCCTTTGGTTATCTCTAAATTTGGAACAAGTGAAGATTACCGTGGTTGTACAGATTTAACACATATGAAAGCTATTTGAATCATGTAGGCATACTTGACTGTCTTGTTCGATTGGCAAAGGATGAGACTCGGTTTGCTTTACTTAATTTTTTTTTAAGAATTCCTATGCAATATAATTAGGTGGAATGGTAATTATATTGGTCAAATTTGGTCTAGGGGGCTCTAGTGTGCAGAATCATCTTCAGCTCTTTTGTACAGGACATTGCAGAGAGCAAGGAACTCTTGAAGCAGAAAGGAGGTGACGTTGATTGTTGAAGAGATTTTCTATGACGTTTTTGAAGAGCTAGAGTTATTTTAAGACAGTTTCAATATAAATCAAAACTAAGGATGATAAATTAAGTGTGGATTTGAGGAGATACATTTTGCTTACTGCTATCTAAAATTTTGATTCTTATCTGAAACTAAGGATGCAAGATTTGTTGGATGAAGATATGCAGTTCTTAATTAAAGAGAACCTTATGACTGATTTAATTGACTTGAATTATTTGGTAGAGTAGAATGATGAACATATGTAATTGGTATTAGTTGCCAACCACCTCTATGGTCATCATCAAAGGAGTCGCCTGTGTTCACTAGCAGTCAGCAGTAAAAGCAAAGTACAGATTTCAATTAGGCAACCTCGATGGTTCATCTTATTTGTTTTTTCTTCTACAAGATACCTAGGGTATCTTATCTAATGCCTTGCTTTCAAAACCTAAAAAACCAAAAATGAAAAATACATGAAGACCAACACAAAATAAGTTGTAAATGAAAATAAGGGAAAAAAGAAAAGAAAGAGAGGGACTCCCTGTCAACAATAACTTAACAATTATTTTAGGGTTTTTTTTTTTTAACAAGTAAGACTTGTTAATTTCAACTTTCTCGAATTCCTATATGCATGTTAGCCTAGAACCAACATAGAAGCAAGTCTTTTTGATCTATCTTTATTTTGAATGTGCGATAGAATTTCACCGTCACAAAAGTTTATGAATTTTGACACTTAACACCGTCTGTTCCATTTTTGGTCAAGGTTTGCTTGTTAAATCTTTGACTTGTCAACAAATTTTTTTATTTTGTTTGCGAACGAGTTGTGTGTAAAGATCTGGAGTCTAAATTAGTTTGTAGCAATGATCAACACGTTGGCATATTTGATAAAGGCCTCTCATTTCAATGTTTCATTGATTTCAACCACAAAGGCACAAACACATGCTCACAGCTGTGCCCATTCATGTGTCAAGACAGTTGCAAAGTTAATTATCAATTTGTTGCAGTCGGTTGCTTTGAGTCAGTTACCAATATGTTGTTGTTGTGATGTTTAATTGAGCAGTAACAATAGTTGTTAATGTGTTTCCACACATGACTTAGTGGCAAAAAGCATTACATTCTCTATGTAGATATCAGTGTATGTCAGCATGTGAATGTACTGAATCAGAGGTGCTTCAACTCATAGAGCTCCACTTCATTTAAAAATAAAAATAAAAATAAATAAATAAACCTCTATAGAGCTCCTTTTATAAGTTTTATAATTTTTTGGGTATAATTTTGCATTTCTTCATTGTCTGCATCACAGGTCAATTATCTTTAAAACCGCTAGGGAATACCCCAAGAGAGTTGAGTGTATTAGGAAAGGCGGTGTACAATGAGTCCTAAGTTTCTCCAAGTAAAAAATACATGCACAACCATTAGTATTTTATTTGATATTTTCTTCCTAATTGACCAATTGAATTTACTTAATTACGCTATTGATATATCCAACTGGAACTTTAAAATGAGTGGCATTGGAAGTTCATCAACACTACATATTGGTGGGATGAATTTTACCCAAAATAATAATAATAATAATAATAATAATTAGCGTAAACTGTTTTTAACCATTTTTTTGAATAACCTCACTAAAATTAATAACAAGCACAACGACTTGGACACTGCTTCTTTGACCGAATATCTTGGCATTGGAAGTTTCATCAACGCTACATATTGGTGGGATGAATTTTACCCAAAAATAATAATAATTAGCGTAAACTGTTTTTAACCATTTTCTTGAATAAACTCACTAAAATTAATCACAAGCACAATGACTTGGACACTGCTTCTTTGACCAAATATCTTGGCATTGGAAGTTTCTTCGACGTTACATATTGGTGGGATGAATTTTACCTAAATAATAATAATAATAATAATAATAATTAGCGTAAACTGTTTTTAACCATTTTTTTGAATAAACTCACTAAAATTAATAACAAGCACAACGACTTGGACACTGCTTCTTTGACCGAATACCTTCTCTCAACTTTGGGTCACTTTCAGGCAAACTTTGGTAGTTCCAATTTGAGGTTATTTTACTCACCTGGATTAATGAAATTTTCAACCAAAAAAAGAAAACCTCTATAGAGCCCCATTTTGTTTGTGTGCTTGGTTTGTGTTTAATTATAGATATATGGGCCTGATAGATTCTGTTCAAATGACACATTTTAATTTTTCTTCAGAAATTATCAAAAGAAAATATTATGCTCACACAAGAATTTAAAAGTTTTTAGCTTTTCTTGAATTTTGAAATGTTATTTGGATTTCGAAAAAAAATTTCAGATTTTTAATTTAGTGTTCACTCTGTTGTGGATCAAATTTTAAGTTTATATGTAGTAATAATAGTCAATGACGAAGATTTTTTGATTTATCGGTATATTAATTTATTTTTCTTTTCCAATCTTTTCTACAACTTGTAATGAAGATTTAAATTCAAAAAATCAATCTCTTTTACTTTTCTTTATTCCCTTGACATCTTGACTGATCTAAATCGTTTTCATACAAATCTGTTTGGCTGTAGGAAAATTACCAGCAAGCCAAGAGTACAAATAGTTGGCTTAAAAAAGAACAAAAAATATTGTCAAATGTTTTAACCATGTTTTATGTGAGTAAACTATGACAAAATGCAAAAGACCCTCCAACTTAGGGTCACTTTCACACATACTCCGGTTGTTTCAATTTAATTTTTTAATCCATAGGACAAGTGAAGCTATCATATTGACAATTTCTTCAGCTCAATGACTGGAAAAAATATAAGTAAAATGACTCGTGATAACTAAAAAAAAAATTAAGTAAAATATAATATAGATATTTTTTTTTTCATCTTCTTCCTTTCTCTAACTTATCTCCTTCTTCCCTCTCACGAAACACACAAAATAGTAAAAGGCATTCTTGATAATAATCACAATTTTGTCTTTTCTTAATTAAGAACCTTATAACTGACTTGATTGTCTTTAAGTTTTTTGCTAGAGTAATATGTTGAACATGTGTAATTGGTATTAGTTGCCACCCTCCACGGTACAGAATAATTTCTCATTCACAAGTAGCCATATTCAGGCAACATCAATAGTTTCATCTTATGTGTAATGTTCAGGGTGGTTGTGTTGCTCCCACTAGAAACTAACCAAAAATCCTGAGCTTGGCAGTTGCTTTACCTTTTGGGTCGAGAATATATAGGGAACATCTTATCCTAACGCCTTACTCTCAAAACTGGAAAAACCAGAATATACCATAAAGACTAACACAAAATAAGAAATTGTGAAAGAAAATATTGAAAAAGGACTAGTGGAAAAAACGTAAAAAATTAAATGGATTAGTTATTTCATCTTTCTCTAGTTCTTATAAGCAAGCTAGCATAGAGTTTTTACCATACCAACACAAGTGCAAGTTGAGAAGTAATTTGAAACCACAGCATAATTTATCAATTTGTTAATTAACCAATTATGTAACTCAGTTATTACCTGTTAATTACCACGAGCATAGTCACAAAATATAAAATAACAAGCAGTAAAGAAAATAACACAAGATATTGAAAACCAATGGATTAAAGTTTGCAACATGAATCGCACTCATGACCCTAGACTCTATGCAGTAGATACTGACTGACATGAACCTATAATCAGCTCCAAGTTGCATGGATTCTTTTATCTTGAAAACCTTCTACAAACTGTGTCAATGACTCAAGGACCGAATCCAATGACCACCTTGAAGATTTGATCTCCACAATAACACACTAGCAATAGGCTCTTGTGGCTTCAACCTTGATCAGCAAATAACAACAGAGTCTAGATCAAATTCTCACTGGTTTTGGTGAAATTGAGGTTTTGATTTTCTTCTTCTTAGATGCAGAGCAACTCGGCAATACCTCAATTGTAGTTATGCTAAAAAGTGTCTTTTATATGTTTGTAACTTTGTATGTATGACACAAAAAAGAACAAGGCAACACAAACTCAATTAAAACAAGTTAGATTTCTGGTTTCTTGTATCTCAACTGAGCAAGTCACAACTGAGAAGTATTAGGAAACTTGCTTTGATCGATCGAGAGACTCGATTGAAGGTCTTACAAAAGCACTGCCTTGATTGATCGAGACTCAATCGAATGGCAATTGAAACTCCGTACTTCTTTCTTTTGAGCTGCATCTTGGACATCTGATTATGGATCAGAACAAGATTACATGTCATAGAATCTTTCAACCTAAAAACCTAACACTAGTCTTTTAAATTAATGTTTATTTTGTATGTATGATAAAGTTGCACTGCCACGAAAGTTCATGAATTTTGACACATGCCATCTTTCCATTTCTAGTCACAATAAGGTTTGCTGACAAAACCAGCAGATATTTGAAAAACATGTTAATAATATCTTTTGGCATGGGTGTAATTTAATAACAAGTAGGTAGTGAATCCCCAAGAGAGGACCTGCTTGACTTGTTTGTTGAATGTTTGATTCCTCAACCAAAATCTATTTTGTTCTACAAGTTGTTATCACAATTCGAGATGAACATTTCTTGAATGAATGTTTTCCAGCAAACTTTTTTTTTTTAATATTTGGATAAGCTTGTCACATAGTTTTATTTCTATATGAAAGCAAATCACAGTATATTGTTTAGACAATAACATACTATTGATTGTATTAGGGAAGGAAGTATACAGTTAGTCTCAAATTTCTCTAAATAAAACATTCATGCATTAGGATCATATTTCTATACATACGCACCACCATTGGAATTTTGTTTGATTGCTTTCTTCCTAGTCGACCAATTAAATTAAGTTGATTATGCTATTCATATATCAAATTGGAACTTTAAAATGAATAGAATTGGAACTTTCATCAACAGTACATAGTGATTGCATGAATTTTTCCCCAAAAAAAATTGAACAAAAAATTATTTTAACCTATTTTTAAACATTTTTAAATAGGCCCACTAAAATTATAAGCGACCTTAACAACTTTGATATTGCTTCATTACATCAATACATTTTGCACAAACTGCATTGAAAATTATGATTTTTTTTTTACAATGAAAATATGATTTGCTTTGTAGTATGCAGTCCTTGAAAATATAATACAAAATGTTATCTAATAGTGAATCTGTAAAAATTCACATTCAATAAAAATATTTAGAAATAATTCAAAGAGTTTCTTTCTAAACTTATCAGCCAACACAGTCCACGTGTTTAGGTTGAACCAACACATGGGGAAGGCCAAAAATAAGCCTTACGAAACTTCAATGCCAAGGCCCAATCATATAAGCAATAGGGTTGCAAGATCGCTACTGAAATCAGCTTATTGAGTCCCAACAAAAAATAACAACAGCCAATTGAACCAACGGCCGGAGAAATATCAAGTTTAGATTCAAGTGTTTCCCTCCATCGCATGAACCAAGCTCACAGAAGTGGGAGGTAATCAGTGAAGGGAAAATAAGGAGCAGTGGTTCTTTCAACACAAAATAAGAAAATTATAAATAAATAAAAAATAAATAAAAATTAATGGAAAAAAATGTCAAAAATAACTAAAATTTTATTTTTAGCTGTTTTTTTTTTTTTTTTTTTTTCTGTTTTAAAAAAAAAAATTTTGACTTGCCAGTCGCCAATTTCATTGGCCTCAAATTCTTATAATTATGAAAACAGAAGCAATTATCTTTTTAGTCTATGCTTATTTTGCACCTATGATAAAGTCGCACTATCACAAAGGTCAATGGCGGAGCCAAGATTTGAGGCTAGGGGGGGGCAAGATTAAAAGACAATATTAAAAGAAAAATAATTTAAATATATTAATCCATAACAATGACAAAATAAATGGTAAATAAAAAATTGTAATTACAAGTATATTTTTCTTATTGTTAAAAGAAAGAAACAAAAATAACCAATTCATAGTTACTAACAATTGAAAGAAGAGATTAATGTAAATCTATAAAGTTTTTTTTAGAAGAATAAGTACATAAAGTTTAGACATCTAATTTGATTCCTTAAAATAAATTAAGAAAAAAATTCATCTATAAGTTTTTTATTTTATTTTTTGAAATCTAAAAATATTTAAGATATAGCAAATACTTGTAAAGTTGTATATATGTCTTATTGTTTGATTACTTCTTAAAATATGTAAAATTAAACATTTATTTCTCTATCCTTCTAAGTATTAAAAATTTAAGTTTATAACAAAAATTTAGATTTAAAAATTGTAAAAAAGTTAAGAAATAATGGCATTTCATTATTCATTTATGGGATAAGTTATGTATAATTAAAGCAAGAAAGGCAAGTGTTGTGAATAGTGAAATAGGTAAAAAAATAAACGTGTATACAATACAAAAACTAAGAAAAATAATAATTTGAGGTTAGGAGTTAGGCATGTCAGAGGCTAGGACTTTGGACTGATTCTTTAAGGTGGGAGTGGGGCTACTTTTTTTTTTTTTTTATTAAAGGGTCAAAGTGACAAATTCTTTAAACCAATACACTAATTTTAAGGCATTTTTAGAGACTTCCCCCCCCCCCCCCCATGCTGCCTCCGCCCAAAGGTTCATTAATTTCACAGCCATACCGCCAGTTCCATTTCTACTAAATAAGCCTAAGCGTATTGCTGGCAAAAACAGCAAATTAGCGAAAAAACATGTTTCTAATAAATATTGGTATGGATCATAAGCAAATTTAAAAACAAACTGCCATTGTGATTTATGAGAGGACATGTACTTGTTAAGTGTTTGGCATATTAATTAAAATCTATTTCACGATTAGAATTCCAGTTTATTATTTCTTGAATTAATATTTTTATGGTGGGATACTAAGGGTATGTTTGTTAACTGTTTTTTCACCTTATCTTCTATTTTCAAAAACAAATTTCTATTTTTGAAACCAAAAAACTTGTTTGGCAACTCAAAATTGATAGAAAACAAAAACTATTTTCAAAATTCTATTTGTGAATAAAACTGAAAGGGTTGGGCTTCTGTTCGGTGATCAGTGATCACTGGACCCGTTAGGATACGGACACGTGTCCAGTCTTGGACACGTGTCCGCATCGCAACGTGTCTAGTGCTCACTGGCACTGGACATAAGCTACTCACAAACTGAAAACATGCAAAATAGTGTTTTCAATATCTAGTTTTCAAAAGTCAAAGAAAACACGCATTTGATTTAATGAATTTGTTTCATTTAATGAGTTAGTATTAGAATTCAAATCTTAATAACAACATTTTTTTTTCTTCAAAAAACTCTTTTTTTTTTTTAATTTCAACTAACCAAATATATTTTTGATTTAAAAAATACAAGGAATTTTTTAGAACCACATTTCTACATATAACACCATTGGTATTTTATTTTTATTACTTTTCTTCCTAATCAACATATTCAGGCAAGTTCATTAAGTATTAATATTAAAGAACTTTTAGAATCAGTGGAATTAGAAGTTTCCTCAGTTCATGGTAGATATTGGTGGCGTGAATTTAACCAACAAAAAATTGTTGTCAACTGTTTTCGACCTTTTTTTTATTTTTTTTTATTTTTTTAAGTGAATTAGGTCACAAAATATAGCTAATAAATCTCTCCATCCATCCATCCATTCATCATTATCATTATCATTATCATTATTATTATTATTACGATAGAATTTTAACATCAAATTAAGATATCAATTGGTTTTTTATGTAGGCTGTGATTTGAATCCTAAATTTCTTACTTGACAACAAAAGATTTTATTAATTGAATTAACTGACATTCACTATTTTTGTATAATTTTAACATATTATATATATATGTTCTATTGTTTAGAAACTTCAATTAAAAACTATAGTAATAGCCTGCAACTTAAAGTTAGAGTCGGACCTATTCTATTTCAATGATTCTATGAATTCTCATTTTTAATTTTGATAGACGTAATGAACGATGAATGATGATGACCAATTGTATCAACAAAAAAAAAAAAAAATGATGATGACCAATCAAAATTCAGTCTAAAATACAATGCACCCTTGGTCAAGTTAGAAAATAGAAAATTGAAATGCATCCATGATTTACTACCATGCAATTTGGTGGCATTTACGTAACAAAATCACAATCAATTTTTTTAAAGTATGATCAAGGACTGTTTCTTGAGATGAAAAAACATTGATCCTTTTCCTTTGTGTTGCTTACTATACCAACTATTGATCCTAAGTTCTATATTGAAGAAACTGAAGTTTTCGTTGCATCGAAAGCGAGCGACAAACACTTCTCAAGTTCAAGCAAGCGTTCAGCGACTTAAAAACAAAATTAGAGTTGGATCTATTCCATTTTAAAGATTCTTGACTTTTTTTTATAATTGATACATGTAATGAATGACAATGACTAACGAAAGTTTGGTCTAAAATATATTGCACTTTTAGTCAAGTTTATCCAAAAAAAAAAATTTGTCTTTCAGTTAAAAAGTTCAAAATTGATATGTGTCCAAATGAAACTAAGAACCCACAAAATGCAGGTCCAATCTACTAGACTCACCACCATTTACATGGAAAAATCACAATCATTTTTTAAAGAATGTGTTAGAATTAAAGGCATATACAAGGTAGATACTAGAACATAAATAATCAATAAATCTATAAGGTTTAGAGCATTCACAGCAAGATTGCTAAAAAAAATTTATTTTACCTCTAAAAGGTAATTTTAACTATTTTACAGTATCAATTTACAATTCGTCAACATTCCAATTCTTATCTTTCACATATTCAATGGTTGGATTTTCAAAATATTAATTCAATAACATGTTATTGAATGGTGTAACATTATATAGAGTTACATCAGGTATAACTTGAACCAAACCCTATATATATATATATATATATATATATATATAGAATCATGCTAATGAGTACTCTTAGGGCAATGATTACTAATCCATTTTGGAAAAATTTTGACATAATTTTTATGAGAAATGAAAAAAAATTGTTAAAACATTAATAATTACTTTTTTTTCTCATAAGCAATATTACACAACCTAATAACTTGTTATTGAATTAACATTTTGAAAATCCAACCGTTAAATTATATGTACTATATGTTCTTAACATGCATGTCAATTTTCATATCAATTGGATATTATTTACCATTTGATCTATAAACTCATCTTTTATGCATTATTTTAAACTATAAAAACTTAAATTTTAACAATTGATTGATGACATAGCTATTAATCTTTGATCACCTTAAAATTTTGCAAAGATAAAAAATATATGAAAATAATATAATCTATCGATAGATTTGTCAATATTCGAATCCAATTAACTTGAACCCACACACAAAGCACAATAGTATATGCAAGCTAACTTCACAGTAATCCATATACTCACACAGAGCACAGTAGTATATGCAAGCTAACTTCACAGTAATCCATATATAAGTATACAAACTCAACCTGAAATTGAAAAGGCTTTTATAAGGCTCACAAGGAATGATTTATTGCTTTCCTCTGCAGGCAGTGAACGGTGTAGTTGGGCCGCCAACATCTGGTCATCCGTTTTATTGCTCCATTTCCAATGAAGTGCGTGACAGCATGGGATTGCAAGCTTCCTTCACATCTTCCACAGCTTCACCCTCCAATTTCATTTTCATAGCGTTGCTGTCCATTAATCTATGTGAAACCTTTCCATGAAAAGCTTGAAATGGGTGTGTGAAGAACCACCCTCGCTCACAGCTTGCACAGCCAAGCTTTTCCATTTCTTAGCATTCCTCCTTATCTCTTCCCCTTTCTCTGCAGCTCCCATCACCATCTCCAAGCATCTCTTTATTTCGGCCCTCCCCACAACTTCTTCTTCATTCACCTTTGCTTTAATTCCAGTCCCCCACACCTCCTCCACCATCTTGGCATTCATAATTTGATCTGAAAAATGTGGACAAGCCACCACCGGCACTCCGGCTACGATACTCTCCAAGGTCGAGTTCCACCCGCAATGTGTCAAGAAACAGCCCACTGAATGGTGACACAGCACCTCAACCTGTGAACACCATGGCACTATTAACCCTTGTGTTTCTTCCTTCAACTTATTCTTTATCGTGTCCTCTATTTCTGATCCTCCGTTCTCTGAAGCTCGAATTACCCACAAGAACGGACGGTCGGTTTCAACTAGTCCATGAAAAATCTCTTCTATTTGCTTTCCTTGCAACGTAACTAGGCTTCCAAAAGACACATAAACCACCGAGTTATTTGGCTTTGAGTTTAGCCAATGAAGATAGTCCTTAGAGCTCTCAAACAAGTCACATCCAAACGGGGAATTACCAGACTGGTCTTTTGTGTCGAAAAAAGTAGATGGAACCAATGGTCCGATTGGTATTAAATTCAAATTAACAACGGCTTCGATTGCTGCTTCTTCCAGAGCATCAAAGGTGTTCAGTAACACACATGGGTTGGGATCTTTTTCAAGGGTTTGGATAAGTTCCTGAAAGGAAGGTAGGTATGGATTGGGTGGACTAGTTGGTAAGAGAAACGAAGGTAGGTCTGAGGAAGCAAATGGTGGCAACCCTTTGAACTGTATAGAATTTGGGGGGCAATTTTCATAAATATGATACATACCATCATGGGCATTGAAGTATTTCTGGTATATAGCAAGTGCTGCAGTGGACTGAATGCAGAGAAAAGCAGAAGGTATACCCATATCACGTGCCACATCAGCAGCCCATGGGAGAAGGAGGGTGTAGACTAAGAAGGTGACCTTGTGATGCTCGTTATTTGAGAGTTTGACAATCAAATTGGCGAGTGTTTGTGAGCCCACACGCTTGAACTCGGACATGATGTGTTGTGGGTCGTCAATTGGTTTGTTTCCATCATCAAAGCCATCGGAGAAAGAGGCATAGGATAAGCCCTCAAGTGAAGGGAATTTTTTTATTTGTTTGAGGCCGTGGACGGTGGTGGCAAAGGTCACACGTGCTGCACCGCCGTGTATTAGGCGTATGGCGAGTTGGAGAGTAGGGTTAATATGGCCTTGGCCTGTCCAGCATACGAGAAGGAAGTGTTGGCTGTTCATGCTCGTTTGATTTCTCTTTCTTTTCTCTCTCTTTTTTTTATAAACTGGTCAGTGTTCAGATGCCTAATCAATGGCAAACTTTTCTCTTTTATCCATTCCTTCACACAAATTGACATATTTTCAAAAAGTAAAAGTGAAAAGATAATGTGGTCCATAATTTAATCATTAATTGGCTTTGCAGCCTTTGCTTTATTATTAGTGGATAAGTGAAACAAGACCATGCTCGATCATTTTCTTCTTTTTCATTTTTTCTTGATAGTTGATTAGCTGCACATGTATGGTCTATTATGGCGGCTGTTGAAATCCGGGTTTTTATCTATGGAAAAAGTAGCTAGGTCGCTATCAATAAATGGAAGTCATCATTGTCCTCTAATCTACAATTTTTCTGATATCAGTGTCATACTTATTGACAATAATATCTAATGCTATATTTTTTTTTTTTGATTTGTCTAATGCTATATTTGAATAACCTTTACTTGACCATACGGCGTTAAAAAAAACATACGGCGTAGCCTTCTGAACATACACAGTGGCGAGTCTTTTTTTTTTTTTTTGTTTGTGTGTGTGTGTGTGGGGGTATAATTGTAGTGTTCAGATCATTGAAAAAAGTGTAAACTAACCGTAAGTTATGACATCCATGAAGAAGTTCAACAATATAATATATATATATATATATATATATATTTGCAAAGCATACCTAGAACGTTGCAAAGCATGCTGAAGACATTGTCAAGCATGCCTAGGAGTTGCCAAGTAAGCCTACACATCTTAGGTTCCCACATTAAAAGGGCATGCTTGGCAACGTCATCCATTAAGAAGTTCAACAATATAATATATACTAGCCTCTGAGCACGCGCGTGAGGCTCTTCTATTTTTTTTGGTAAATTTTAATAATTTACATCTATCATAATTTGGAATTGCTATATTTTTCAATAACAAAAATTCTTAAGAGTGTGATGAATGTTATGGGTGTGTGTGAAATAAGAATCCCATTCCAATAAAGAATGATCTTAAGCTGCTTGTGTTTGAACTTGCAACATTGTCCTAGAATGGCAAGGATGAACCAAAAAAATAATGAACTTTAAGGAGAAAATTACTTACAAACTGAGTCTCTAAGTTCAACTTCCAAAGTTGCTAGATAGTTGAGAAGTTAAAAAAATGCAAGGATTTGGCTACTAATTCAGTTCAGAGGACTGAAAAATCTTGCTCAACAAAAGGACGGTAATAGAGCTATCAAAAAAGAACCGAAGTTAAAACAAACACAAACCCCAAACAATTTTGCAACCATCTAATAAGCTTTCTATAAATAAATAAAAAAATAATAAATAATAAAATAATAAAAAAAACAAAACAAAACAAAACAAAACAAAACAAATTTGCAACTATTAGATAAAATAAAAAATGCAGAAAAATTCAGCACACGCAATGCCCAACAAAATCATCAACAATTTAAAAAAGAAAATGCCATACCTCAACATGCCTTGCGTTTGAGGGCTTAGGTGGCAACTCAAAATCCAAGATCTCTTCCTTTGGCACTACTGCTTTCTCAGCATTAGGATCTGGGGAAACCTATAGAATATCAAGCATGTGATTATGTGAATATACAAATGCATTCAACTATCTCTAAGGACCAAAATTATCACAAAAACTTAGAGACATACCATGTCGAGAAAAAACAAACACCGCAATCTTGAAAACTTAGCAATCCACTAAGTAACCAAATCAGCCTGCAAACAAAACTAAGCCAAAGTCAATGTAAATATGTAGTTTCGATTACTCTGCAAGTAGCAATTTTGTTACCTTTTAGTCTATCACATACCGAGAGATAAAGAGGTGTCTGTGTTTGTATAGGACTCTATTGCTAAAAAAACCGGTCTAATAAAATAACAACTTTTTTAAGAAACTACCCTAAAATTTAGGATTTGAAAGAAAGTAAACGGTTGGTTTAGTGTTTGCTACTTTTTATGGAAAAAAATGTATCAAACGTGCGTGAGATTAGAGTAAGAAATTGCAAATTTAAAAAATGAAAAATAATAGACTAATGTTAAAACGGTTAAGCCTTGATAAAGGTAAAAAAAAAAAAAAGAGGGAAGTTGCAAACGTGAGTTTATTGAACATAAAATATTCCTATTTTGTAGGCAATATTTATGCAATATTTAAAAGAAATAGTTTTACCAAATTAGGGAGTGTGGTCCTATTTTGTAGATAGTGTTTTACGTGGGAGCAGTTTTTTTTTTTTTTTTTTTTCATAAAAAAAATTTAAAAGTAACGTGAGATTAGAGTAAGAAATTGCAAATTTAAAAAAAGAAAAATAATAGACTAATGTTAAAACGGTTAAGCCTTGATAAAGGTAAAAAAAATAAAGGGAAGTTGCAAACGTGGGTTTATTGAACAGAAAATATTCATATTTTGTAGACAATATTTATGCAATATTTAAAAGAAATAGTTTTACCAAATTAAGGAGTGTGGTCTTATTTTGTAGATAGTGTTTTACGTGGGAGCGGTTTTTTTTTTTTTTTTTTTTTTTTTCATAAAAAGAATTTAAAAGTAACGTGAGATTAGAGTAAGAAATTGCAAATTAAAAAAAAAAAAAAGATTTTTTATTAATGTTAAAACGGTTAAGCCTTGATAAAGGTAAAAAAAAAAAAGAAAAAAAAAAAAGGAAGTTGCAAACGTGAGTGTATATGAACAGAAAATATTCCTATTTTGTAGGCAATATTTATGCAACATTTAAAAGAAATAGTTTTACCAAATTATCCTTTAGTTTTGTCTCTACTTAAATATAGGAATGTGTGGGTATTTTGGAACAAAAAAAATAGTTTTACTAAATTATCCTTTAGGTTTATCTCTACTTAAATATAGGAATGTGTGGGTATTTTGGAACAAAAAAAAATCCGGTTCAAACAGGTGCAGCCCCTTAAATAGTAGTATAGATATATATATATATATATATATATGCATTTTTGCAAAGCATGTTTAGGACGTTGCAAAGTATGCCGAGGACGTCTGAGGACGTTGCCAAGCATACCAAGGAGTTGTCAAGCAAGCCTACACATCTTAGATTCCCACATTAAAAGGGCATGCTTGGCAATATCCTCAGCGTCCTAGGACCTTGCAAAAAGGCAGCAAGTGGGAGGGGTTTTCTTCGATGTGGGACTCCTAGGACCTTGCAAAAATGCATGCCGAGGACGCCGAGGACGTTGCAAGCATGCCTAGGACGTTGCAAAGCATGCCGAGGACGTCCGAGGACGTTGCCAAGCATGCTTAGGAGTTGCCAAGCAAGCCTACACATCTTAGGTTCCCACATATATATATATATATATATAATTAACAAGCAATATAAACAAAAAGAGTATAAAAAATAATATTAAATAAAAATAAAAACATTTATAAAAAAACAACTTATCTATTTTAATTATAATTTATTCAGAAAATATAACATCTAATTTAATCAAATTTTATTTTGCACTAGGTTAATTATTTAAAAAGATAGTGAATTTTGTCAGCATAATTAATTGACTGGGGCCGGGGAATAAAAAAGATAGAAAAGAAGAACAGAGAGGGCCTAAATAGAGAGAAACAAATGTCATATATTACCACCCCCCCCCCCCCCCCCTCTCTTTTTTGGTAAAAGGAGGAATCTATTAGAGAAACTAAACCGCCAAAAGAGGCTCAATACAGAGTCTGTTTAGTTACAACCCATTAGCATTAGCATTAAGAAAATCTACAATGTCCATTGGTGGACTACTAAATAAACAAAAACCATTAATTTGGAGATGGGACCCAATCTTGCTAAGACATCTATGAATCTATTAGATTCCCAAAAGCAGTGCTTAATTCGAACCTGGGAGAGTTGTGAGATATTACCTTTATTTCTAGCAATTGATCTCTTAACAGTAATATACAATACAATGCAACGATGCTCACTTTCTCTTAAGAATCTCCTAGGATCACTCTGTATAGTCTCAATGAATGACGACAAGTTTGTGCTTATATCTACAATCAAATTAGAGATTCATGGGTTGACGGGGCAGGTGAATCTTTTGGGAATTTTAATATAGTTTAGGCTGAGGTAGTATGGCCCCCTTCTCTTATCTCATTTCCTATATCAGGTTGGTGAGGTTCACAACCTAAAATCTCCCTCAATTTATTTCTAGATAGATATGATAGAAAATTAGTCTATGGCATCCATTCCAGGATAATTTTTCTTTATTATCAAATCAAGATATCAATTATTTTTTGGCGAATTAGATCTCTTATTTGATGGTTAGAGATTTTACACATTGAGCTAACTGAAACTCACCAATCTACCTCAATTCTAAAAAGTGAATTAATAAATTAGATGTTGGTAGGAGCATTGCAACAAGAGATTATTTTTGAGGACAACTATTTGCGTATCTAGTAATTTTGGGTAACTTTTTTTTTTTTTTAATTCGATACTTACAACAAGAGAATGGAGATTTGAATTCTAAATGTTTCTATTAGAAACACAAATAAACTAATTTTTGGTAGTTTATTTGTATAGGGTTTATCATAAGGTATAATTTTTGGTAACATTTATACTAAATGTGACAAAAAGTTAAAAGTTAGTTGTTGTTGTTGTTTTTTTTTTTTTTTTTTTTTCAAAAGTAGTTTAGTTAAAAATATTAGACAAAAAGTTAAAAGTTTTTAACAAATATACACAAGTCATATACTCTTGCAGACATTGACACTTGATAAAATTATTACTAAGCTCCTAAATTCGAGTCTTTTGGCTGAATATTGGAAAAAATTGAGTTTATTTTGTGATATGGGTACAGTTGGAAGTTATTTGGGAAAATGAGGAAAGAAGCAAATTTTGGTAACACCGTTGCCGAAATTCTAACAAAATGTACAAGAGAGGAGAGATAAATGATGTGATGGTTGGAGTGAGAAAAAAATTTTGAATTTCGGTAATGAGGTTACCAAAATTATTGCTGCCCAAAATCTACTGCCCAGATGAAGTGCCCAAAGGAGAAGTGCTTGAAAGAGAAAAAACCAATTGTGGCAACCAAGTTGCTGAAATTGTAGGAGAGTGAGGAGAGAGAAAAAAAGGAATTGTGGCAACCAAGTTGTTGAAAATGAGAGGAAAAAAAAAAAGAATTGTGGCAACCAAGTTGCCGAAATTGTAGGGGAGGGAATTTAATAGTAATTTTGGCAATGAAGTTGCCGTAAATGAGGGGAAAAAAATTTGTGGCAACCAAGTTGCCGAAATTGGAGAAAAGAAGAAGATTTGGGCTGAAAATTGGAGGGAAAAAAAAAAGAATTGTGGCAGCCCATAAAAAGGAGAACAAATGTTTTGTGGCAATGGAATTGCCGAAAATGGGAGGAAAAAAAAAAAGGAATTGTGGCAATGGAGTTGCCGAAAATTGGAGGAGAGAGAGAGAGAGAGAGAGAGAATTGTCTAGATAAATAAAAAAAATGTTGGAGTCTTATTCTAAAAAGTATACATATTCTTATTCTTTCCGTATATCAGTAGTTTTTTTGACCGAAGCAGTTTGGTTTGTGTGTATGTCATGTTCTTTCATTTCATCTTGTAAAAGTATTCTTTGCATGATTTGCCCTATGAAAAAAAATAATTATAGATTCAAGTACATTGATTCTTATTCTCAACAAAAAAAAAAAGTACATAGATTCTTATTCTGTGCTAGATTCCCGTTAATACATGCCCCGAAGAGAGAAAATTATGGAAGAAAAAGATGATTGATGTGCACACTGTAAAAAAAGAAAAAAAAAAAAAAAACAGAGATTCTTTGTAGTGAATATATGTTTATAGTTAAGTAATTTGTTTGTATCAAAGTGTCCCATCTTGGTCTGTGTTGTGTCGTATTTGGTTAATTGGCGTATCTAGTTATACAATTTAAAATCTAAGAATTTAACTTATATGAAACTTACATTCTATTTAAACTACACTAATGTTACCGAAGTTTCAACAGTTCATATTTCCTACTCTTTTTCCTCTAAAAATTCTATCAACCTTCTTCTCCACTCTTATTCCCCTCATAATTCTATCAATCATTTTCAATTCATGCGTGCCATATATTCTACAAACAACTATAAGGAACAACACTTGCAAATATTTATCCATTCTTTATCTCTTACAAGGTGAGTTACATCTCTTAAGTAGTTATTTTTCTTTTTATAATATTCATGTTGATATGTTTTAGGGGCATAGCTAAGCATGAAAATCTTGTTTTTGTTAAATTATTTGTTCATGAAAATCTTGTTTTTGTATTATGTGTTTTGCAACACGAACTAATTTGTATGATATGTTTTAATTTATTTATCCATGAATTCTTACCTAAAATTTCATATAGCAAAAATATATTTTAAAATTGACATAAATTTTCCTTAAACAAATACTTGCTTTGTTAGCCTATAATAAACATGTATGCTATAAGAAAACCCCAAAAAAAAAAAAAAAGGTTAGTATATGCTCATAAATCAAAAATATAAGTTTTAGGTATAATAATAATAACGAAAATTGAATGATATTAGAAATATTTATCTATTATCGTATAGATGCATGAGAACATTATATAATCTGTCTTGCTTTAGAAAAAGCAAAATGAAGTGCTACATAAAATAATTAACTTAACCATAAAAGATCCTTCTAAATGTTGATGTTATGCTAAGTTACTTAAGAAAAGGGAAACAAAAAATAATTTTAACTACTATGATGGACAATAATAAATTATCAATGAACCAATTTGGGGGGATTCTTTCACTGTAGATGTGAGCGAATCCAAACCCAACAGGCCCAATATAATGAATTTGGTAGAGAAGCGGGCTTAAGAACTGGGCCTTTGTGAGGACTTCATCAACGGTCGGGCAGGATCATTGGGGAACAGGATCGTCAACGGCGTAGTTGAGGAGAGGGTCAAGGTTCGTCCTCGGGCCTCGTCCGAGAATGAATTCTTCTTCTCCTCTTCTGATACTCCACCAATAGAACTTCCTGGTGTCTTCTGAATTGTCGTCCTTTTTCTTCGTGAGATCTCTCTGGTTATATATATTCTTCTGCTCCCTTCATCTTGGCCGTCCATCTGTCGATTGCGCAGGTCGCCACTTGAGTGTATGTCCCATCCAACGCTTCCCTCCACTTGCTGTAAGTTGCAGTGGACAGCATGGCACTGTTTAGGGGTCATTCCTTCATTAATGCGGCCAGACTGCCAACTGCGGGCATTTAATGCGGAGGTGACAGGCTCTTCTACAATAGCCCTTTCACCATGCTCTCATAGCTACCCCTCTACGCTAGTCCCTTCGTTTGGGGATGACGGGGAAGGCTGCGGTGGATGTCGTATTGTCCTTTCTTCTCAGGACACCAGTTGCCGAGGACATGACGTTCCTCGGCGATTTCTCCTAGTAGTTTTGGGCCTTCCTTAGTCATCCTCGGACGTTTTCCTCCTCGGCTGGGCCCTTGGACAAATTATTCGAAATGGGCCAGGGCGCCCAGATCCTTTGGCCCCACAACTTCATTTAGATGTTGTACCCGTGTCAAACACAAGGCACGCCTATATATATATATATATATATATATTTCTTTTTTTTTCTTTTTTTTTCTTTTTTTGCCTCTGCAAGACTCAATTGATCACATCATCAGCTGAACTTTTTTTTCTTGTTTTGAGGACATAAATTATTTGAAGTCTCCTAATGTTGTAGTAAGTGTCAAGGAAGTGACTAGTGAGCAACAATTTAGAAAAAATTGTCAAACCGCTGCTACAGACCTATATATATATATATATATATATTTTTGCTTCTGCAAGACTCAATTGATCACATCATCAGCTGAACTTTTTTTTTCTTGTTTTGAGGAAGTAAATTATTTGAAGTCTCCTAATGTTGTAGTAAGTGCCAAGGAAGTGACTAGTGAGCAACAGTTTAGAAAAAATTGTCAAACCGCTGCTACAGACTTGGCCCTATTACATGGCACGTCAATTGACTAACAGAAAGTTGTAATCTGGGGTGCATATGTGTTGGTGGAGCTTGGAAACTTAACAAATGTCATTTAAGATTTGGTTGTTCGAGACTTGTGAAGTGCTGAATCAATGTCTTTTCCTCATCCTTTTGGCATTAATAGAAATTAATACTTATTCATAAGCTGAGTGCATGAGCAAACCCTTCAAAAACCTCTCTTTGGCATTCATGTTGTCCTGACAGTTTATGTTGGGTTATATTTATAATTCATAGTTCTATACATAGCAGGGAAATCTATCCATCTAGAATAACTATTTCAAAATAAAATATGTACCACATTCTTTACTAAGGCTGTGTTTGGACACTGTTTCTAGTTTAATCCTTTATCAACAGAGACTACACTAAACTGTCAGATAGAGAATGCTCATAACATGTTTAGACATCATTTTCAGTATTATAAGGTGCAATCCCATGAGGTTTCTCTTGGAATCATATTCTTTGCTTGGGAGGTAAAGCAATTGGTTCCAAGTGCCAAGAGCTTTCTGGAATGCCATATCTCCCAATTCCAGGCACTCTAAAAGCAGGAATGCGATGAGAGAAACCAAGCATTGTTGATTGGGAAACTATATGCATCAGATCAAACCCATCAAACTGTTTCCGGTGGAAGAAAGTCAGGCAACCCTTCACCTCCTCCAGCCTAGTCATCGTTATCTCTTCCCTTTCGCGTAAGTCCGATAGAATTTGGACAACCTGGCATTGGCAATTTTCATAATCAGAACGCTTCCATTTGCTATTCTAGTTCTTGTACATAGCCCAAATCTCACCTTTTACTGGGTAAATTCTGTAGAATGGCTCATCATTGCTTTTAACACTGTAAACTAAATAGGAAAACTAGGACATTTCAAGGTTGACACTAGTTCCACTAACCATAAATTTCCCACAAACTATGGGTATGTTTTCTTTCTTCCAGTCAATCTAATGGTCAAGAATGGGTAGAGGTTCTAGGAAAGTCACACATACTTGGCTCTCAGAAATTATATCATCTATTCTGGTGTATTGTCGTGGCAAAAAATCTTTTCCACTGTATACAACCCATACCTAACCTGTGGCAAAATCAATTGATGACCAACTGGGCTTCAAAAGTTTGTCTTCTGGAGATGACTTCAAGGAAGGAAGTCCTCCAAATGGAATAGATCTAGAAAAACTACTAGCATTCCCATTCTTTGGTGCCTTTTGGGAGTCAATCTCCAGACACATAATATCAGGCAGGGCAAATTGATCAAGCTCAAACATCCCATCAACAACTTTATCGATTTCTCCACCCGTAAACCTATATGCCGGGACATTATGAGAGAATATATATAGATTATCCAGGGAGATATGGAAAGTGACAGGACTCCCTCCAATTTTTTGTCTCTCAAAGATGCTTCTAAAATCATCTACTTGCACCAAATATGCACCATCTGCACCTAAATATTTTGAAAAATCTGTGAGAATTTCAACCAACTCAAATTTACATTCTTTAACAAAACTAGGATTATGGGCCCATTCATGAAAGTTCCAATCCTTATACAGTGCCCAAATCTCACCTCTTCTGGGGTAAATTTCAAATTGTTCATCTGTGACACCACGAATCCATGAGCATTTGTAGGATGAGACCATTGGCCAGCTTTCCCCATCATTCATCTCTGGATTCAAATCAAATGACCCACAAGCAACAGGTAAGCCAGCATCACACCATCGTCTCTCACCATCACTAATAGGGATTGGCTTTAACCATGTAACAAGAACTGATCATGCTGAGTTGCAAGCAACTGGAGCATACCTAAAATTATGAGGGAGATTTGCTCTATATTTAGCACCCCAGATCTGACCTACCTTGAAATGCTCAGGTTTTCTATCATTCTCAAAGGTATAGTAGTCCTGGCAAGGCCTTTTCTGTGCCAAAGGTTTTGAAGAACAAGAAAAATTCTCCTCCAAACTGATTGGCTTTGATGTTGGTATATTTTTATACGGCCTATAGAAAAATCTGTCTGCTCTAATGTTGCCTCTAGAATTCAAATCCTCAGAAACCTTATTGGAATGTTGTTCACAAATAATTTTATCACATTGCCACTTAACATCAAGAGAATTTTGGAGTTTGAATCCCAAAGTTCCAATGTTTTATGAAAATATCATAGTTGTTCTACAACTTCCACCCAAACTTTGGCTTGAAAAACCCCTCTCACACACAGAAGAGTTGTTAGCAGTACTTATTGTTTCCTTACTTGCTATATTTTGACAGGATAATGCTCTTATATCAAAAGATCCATAATCCTCCCTACATGCATTCCTTTTCAAATCATACGCAGAACGTTTCTCATGGTTAGATAGCATGGAGAATGCATCCTCCACAAGTTTCAGAGCCAATTCAGTGCCAGGAAACTTTGTCTTGATAGGTTGTAACAATGTATGGAGACTTTGGTAACAATATTTAACAGCATGAAATGTAGACGAAGGAGTAAGCTGAAGAACCCAGTAGTAATCAATTCCATAACCAGGAAACTTGATATTGGACGCAGATAGAATGTCACAGACAGCCAACATTGCGCCAATGTTATCAATTGCTGGAAAAAGCTTTTTTGCCATGAGTAAGTTATCCCTGGCACCAGTATGGTCATTACAAAGAATTTTTTGTTCAGCATCTCGCTGTTCAAGAATAGCCTTCTTCTTATTTTGATTAATATCTGGCATCCTCCATATATTGTCAAATTCAGTATTCAACTCCAAATGATCCCAAATTTAGTGATTCCAAATGAGTGGAGTATCAAAACTGCAATCAAAGCGATAGGCGGGATTGGCATCAACAATGAGGAAAATGTATAACTAAAATTGTGGAAAACTGTCACTCGCAAGAATTGGAAGAGGTTCTTAAGGAAATATTTACCAACATAAAGCAAACAAATTTAAATATCATTGCTTTTGAGCAGCCTATGGGAAACATCATCATTGTTTCCACGTGTATGATAAGAATCATCTTTGCAAAACCTCTATATCATGATTGATAATTTTTAAAATGATTACTCAAATCTTAATTTGGGTCCAGCAATACAGTTTCGTGCTTGTGGAGAAACACCATAACAGAGGCATTGCCAAAACAAATGAATTATTGCAAGCTAACAAAACCATACAAAAAATTTCAACCCCACCAGACTGTAGGAAATTCAACGCAAAATTTAAAATTTAAAACCACCCAAAATTGCCTATCAGCAACCCCACAATAAAAGGCTTTCTAGTAAGACCAACTTCAACACAAAGGTCCTTAAACTGAAATGCAATGAAAAAGGATCCAAAATTTTACCACCATTCTCCCACCAACCAAAAGGGAATACAAGAAATAAAATAAAGATCAGTCAAGGGTATTCCCAAGTCAGAATTCTGGAAAACACCAAGTATCCATTCTTAGCACAAAGAAACTGCTTGATTTTAGAGAATCTTTCTTCTTCAATTATGCGGTCAGTGCATCAAGCTGTTTGCAAGGGCCAACTTAATCCTCTTCATGAGCGATCCCTAATCCTTCTTGAAAAATAACCTAGAATCCAATCTTCATTATCTAAATGGATAATGATATCATTTTTTTTTTTTTGATAGGTAACAAGTGTGATTGTATATTTATATTGAACAAAAATAATAAAATCATTTAGTTCATGATGACGAACACAAAGGAACAAGGAAAGCAAAAGTACAAAAATCAAAAGGCTAGTCTAAGAGAAACAAGGAACTCTATATTGGATGAACAATCCAAGGAACCCCAACACCTAGACAAATCAAAAAGAGTGCGCTGGCACAAAGCTTATAGATTATCCAATGAATTTTCGGTATCAATTCTTATATATATCGTTTTCCATTCTAATACTTCATCTGAGAACAATTACCCTAAACTGAAACACAATGAAAAAGAACCCAGAAAATTTTCTCATGATAAAAGACCAATTTCTTCTTTTTTTCTGATTAGTATGATGAAAGACCACTGTTACTTATTTAAATAAAAATAATAATAAAAGACCAAGGTTACGGTGAATGCGGAATTACACAGTACCCAGCTGGCAGGACGGACTTGATTTGGTTTTATACTATGGAAATACCACAGTAGTATCCAGGTGGCAAACCAAGAGACGCCCGTCCTGGAAAGTAATGGTAATTGAGTCACTATGACTCTAAGAAATCAACTTTCTTTGAGGGCAGGATATCGTCCAGCACAACAGACTATCAAGGAAAGGTACAACACCAAGCCCAATCACGTCAAGAATAGGCTCAATATCATGCACTAGACCATAATTCACTGCCCGTAGTTGCTGCCATCAGTTAACTTCAATTCAAGTTTTTGTATAGTGATCAGTACCTAGAAATTAATCTGAATGCTCAAAGCTGATTTGAGAAGCATTTAGCCAAAACCATTAATTTCTAGCTACATTGTCCATGTTAAAACTACACAAGAGTAACCATAATTTATAAGGAATTAACAGATTTGACTTTTGAGGCCACTAAAACAGTAATTGTATAAACACTGGTTCAGAAATTGGTTTAGCTAGGCATTTTCACGAACATCTTATATGAAACAATATCATAAGCTAATTTTATAGATCAGTCTCACAATTCAAAGTCTCTATTTCCATACCCATAACAACAATCCACAACCCATTCAAGCAAAAACTACCATACCCACAAAAAAACAACACATGTATGTAGGTACTGTGTTTGCATCACCCCATAACTTCAAACTTCCAGAATTAATCCACCAATACTAACAGTAACAAAAAGGTTGATATGGGCAACAAACAAATGATCCTACGTTGTAGAAACACCATTTACCAGTAACTAAAATGAAAAGAAAAAAAAAATGTAACTTTTTTGAGATGTAACAATCTAGTACACATTTTCATTCATGAAATAGCATATATAGTTCCATCACATACTTTATGATACATAATAGTCACAGAGTCAGCTAACATGATAATTATCTTGTCCCACTAGTAACTCACATTTTCCTTCTACTTTACCATCATTCTCCCACCAACCAAAAGGGAACACAAGAAATAAATAAAATAAAGAACAAAGACCTTAACTGAAACACAATGAAAAAGAACCCAGAAAATTATTTTTTTTCCAAGATAAAAGACCAATGTCTGTTGCAATTCAAAATAGAAATAAAAGAAGAGAACCTAGCCTTTCCACTTCTTCCTTTTATCTTTCAACTCTCAAGGTAAGGTTACAGTGAGTGTTGAAGTAAACAGTTCCCAGTTGGCAGAATAGAGCTGCATGCATAGCCTTTCAGTCTTGAACAATGGAAATGGTGTTGTTGTACACTTGTATTGTATTGTACCCAGTGGCAGTGGCAGTGGTTAACCATAACAAAAAGCAACCAAGCTTTCTTTGTGGGGTAGGAGGATATGGTCCAGCCCAACAGACTACTCAAGCTCATACACCTTAAGAATTGGCCCATTTAGTTCACTAGGAAAAACAAAATAAACCCAGCTTCGGATTTTCCCTGGGCAGCTTTGGTTAACTTCTCATGTGGATTGTGAAAATTTTGGAGATATTTCTGCAAAACCTTTTTTTTTTTTTTTTAAAGGAAAGAAAAGTTAATTCCAGGTTTCTCTATAAAGCTACAAAGTTTGCCAGTCGTTTGGAATTTTTTTTTTTTTTTTTTTTTTGAGGAAACTAAATTAATGAATTGATAGCAGTGTCATTGCCAACTAACCAGAATGATTATAACAATAAAACATTTGACCATTAATTAGATTTAACTAGTAAGTTGCTCGTGCGATGCACGGATAATGTTATAATTTTTTTTGAATTTTTTTTTTTAAATGTCTACCTAGTACGTTATTTCTTGAAAGTAAGTACCATACAAATAGAATATATATATAAATCACTCCACAGTCCATACTTTAAAAATTAATTACTATCTTAAATATTTATAATTCATTTAATAATATAAAATTTACAAAAGAAATTTACCCAGTACTTAATTTTTTAAAAGTAAAGTACCATACAAAAAGAAAAAGAAAAGAAAAGATAAAGATAAATCATTCTAAAAAAGATAAATCATTCTAAAGTCCACACTCTAAATACTAATAACTATCTTAAATATTTATAATTTACTTAATAATATAAAATTTTCAAAAGAAAAAAAAATTCCTAGTACTTTATTTCTAGAAAGTAAAATACCATACAAAAAGGAAAAAAAATAAAAATAAAAATTACTTCACAACCCACACTCTAAATACTAATTACTATCTTAAATATTTATAATCTAATTAATGATATAAAATTTACAAAAGAAAAAGAAAGTGAAAAAAAAATTATTCAGTACTTGATTTCTTCAAACTAAAGTACCATACAAAAAGAAAAAGAAATTAAAAAAAAAAAGATAAAAATAAATCACTCCATAGTATTTAAAGTAAAGTACCATACAAAAGAAAAAGATAAAGATAAATTACCCCACAGTTCACACTCTAAATACTAATAACTATCTTAAATATTTATAATCCACTTAATAATATAAAACTTACAAAAGAAAAAAAAAATTCTCAGTACTTTATTTCTTGTAAGTAAAGTACCATACAAAAAGGGAAAAAATTAAAATAAAATAAAAAATCCCTCCACAGTCCATACTCTAAATACTAATTACTATCTTAAATATTTATAATCCATTTAATAATATAAAATTTACTAAAGAAAAAAAAATAAATTTATCCAGTACTTTATTTCTTAAAATTAAAGTACTGTACAAAAAGAAAAAGGGAAAAATAAAGATAAATAATTCCACAGTCCACATTCTAAATACTAATTACGATCTTAAATATTTATAATCCACTTAATAATATAAAATTTACAAAAAAAAAAGGTGAAATTTTTTTTTTACCCAGTACTTGATTTCTTTAAAGTAAAGTGCCATACAAAAAAGAAAAAAAAAAGAAAAAAGAAAAAAAAGAAAAAGATAATTCACTCCATCATCTTGAAAGTAAAGTACCATGCAAAAAGAAAAAGGAAAAAAAAAAAAGAAGATAAAGATAAATCACTCCATAATCCACACTCTAAATATCAATTACTATCTTAAATATTTAAAATCCACTTAATAATATAAAACTTATAAAAGATAAAAAAAAGTGAAAAAAAAATTACCCAGTACTAGATTTCTTGAAATTAAAGTACCATACAAAAAGAATAAAAAAGAAGAAGATAAAAATAAATCACTCCACCATCTACACTCTAAATGCTAATTACTATCTTAAATATTTATAATCCACTTAATAATATAAAATTTACAATAGAAAAAAAAATGTGAAGAAAAAAATTTATCCAATACTTTATTTCTTAAAAGTAAATTACCAAACAAAAAAAAAAAAAAAAAAGATAAATCTCTCCACAGTCTACACTCTAAATACTAATTACTATCTTAAATATTTATAATCCACTTAATAATACAAAATTTAGATACACAGACCTTTAACTTTTTTTGAGGATAAACGGCAGACACAGAGGCTTAACCTTTGATGTACACAACTGTGGGGGTGGGTCAGACCTTGTAGCTTTTAAGTTACATGTGGGTGAGAGAGTTTAGACTTGGATCATAAATCATAATGTCTGAGCTTGGGATTTTTGTCTATTTTGAGAAGATAGTCATTTGTTTTTAAAGAATTACAATTTTTGGTCTAATTGTTAACCTCAGCCCATATCAATAACTAATAGTAAAAATAAGTCACCGTAAGTTATTGGGTAATAGTTTAAAAACTTAATGAAAAAAGGTTTAAAAAACTAAATAGAAACTTAAAATGCCACATGTCAAGACGTCATGCATTTCCACGTAAGGTCTCTGTTTATATATATATATATATATATTGATTATAAAAATAAAAAAACACATTATTTCCTCTTTTTTAATTCCTTAACAATTATTAGGTTATTAAAAGGGTGTAACAATTTCAAAGCTTTTTTTTTTTTTTTTTTTTTTTTTTTTGAGAAAACAATTTCAAAGCATTTTATAACTCCAATTCGGCTTGGTTGGGACTCAGTTGGTTAGTGGGCGAATACTTGTGTAAATATATACGCACACACACAATAATCCCAAATGAGCATTCCATTACAGTGTGCATCTGTTCAAGCATTCATGCCTCTTAAACTCATTTGACTTACACAAAGTTGTGATCTGGGTTGCATATGTGCTGGTGGAGCTTGGAAACCTGACAAGTGTCATCTGGGATTTGGTTGTAATAGAAATTAAGAATTATTCATAGGTTGAGTGCATAAGCATGGCCTTGAAACACATCTCTTTGGCATTCATGTTGTCCTGACATTTGAGTTTGTTTATAATTCATAGTTCTATGCATCACAGGGAAATCTGCCCACCTAGAATAACCTATTTCAAAATAAAAATATGTACCACATTCTTTAATAAGTGACACTGTTTCTAGTTTAATCCTTTATCAACAGAGACTACACTGAACTGAACACAAGAGGTAGAGAATGCACACATGTTTAGAAATCATGTTCAGTATTATATGGTGCAACACCATGAGGTTTCTCTTGGCATCATATTCTTCGTTTGGGAGGTAAAGCATTTGGTTCCAAGTGCCAAGAGCTCTCTGGAATGTCATATTTGCCAATTCCAGGAACTCTAAAAGCAAGAATTCGATGAGAGAAACCAAGCATCTTTGATTGGGAAACTGGATGAGTGACATCAAACCCATCAATTTGTAGCCTATGGAAGAAAGTAAGGCAACCCTTCACCTCCTCCAGCCGGGCAATTGTTATCTCATCCCTTTTGTGTAAGTCTGACAGAATTTCGACAACCTGACATTGGTAATTTTCATAATCAGAACGCTTCCATTTGCTATTCCAGTTCTTGTACATAGCCCAAATCTCACCTTTTAGCGGGTAAATTTCGTAGATTGGCTCAACAGTACTTTTTTGGCAGTTAACATTATAGGAGAACTGTGACATTTCAAGGTTGACACTAGCTCCACTAACCTTAAATTTCCCACAAACTATGGGTAGGTTTTCTTTCTTCCAGTCAATCTCATGGTCAAGAATGGGTAGAGGTTCTAGGAAAGTCACACATACTTGGCTCTCAGAAATTATATCATCTATTCTGGTATACTGCCGTGGCAAAAAATCTTTTCCGCTGTTCACAGCCCATACCTGACCTATGGCAAAATCATTTAATGACCAACTAGGCTTCAAAAGTTTGTCTTGTGGAGATGATTTTGGGGAAGGAAGTCCTCCCAATGGAATAGAGCTAGGAAAACTACTAGCATTCCCATTCTTTGGTGCCTTTTGGGAGTCAATAATCTCCTGAAACATACCATCAGCCAAGGCCAACTGATCAAGCTCAAACATCCCATCAACAACTTTATCAATTTCTCCACCCTTAAACCTATATGCCGGGATATTATGAGAGAATATATACAGATTATCCGGGAAGATATGGAATGTGACAGGACTCCCCCCAATTTTTTGTCTCTCAAAGATGCTTCTGAAACCATCTACTTTCACCAAACATGCACCATCTGCACCTAAATATTTTGAAAAATCTGAGAGAATTTCAACTAACTCAAATTTACATCCTTTTACAAAACTAAGATCATGGGCCCATTCATGAAGGTTCCAATCCTTATACAGTGCCCAAATCTCACCTCTTTTGGGGTAAATTTCAAATTGTTCATCCGTGACGCCATGAATCCATGAGCATTTGTAGGATGAGACCATTGGCCAGTTCTCTCCATCATTCATCTCTGGATTCAAATCAAATGACCCACAAGCAACAGGTAAGCCAGCATCACACCATCTTCTCTCACCAACACTAATAGGGATTGGCTTTAACCATGTAACAAGAACTGATTGTGCTGATTTGCAAGCAACTCGAGCATACCGAAAAGTATGAGGTAGATTTGCTCTATATTGAGCACCCCAGATCTGACCTTCTTTGAAATGCTCAGGTTTTCTGTCATTCTCAAAGGTATAGTAGTCCTGACAAGGCCTTTTCTGTGCCAAAGGTTTTGAAGAACAAGAAAAATTCTCCTCCAAACTGATGGGCTGTGATGTTGACAAATTTATATCGTCTATAGACAAATCTGTGACCCCTCTAATGTTCCCTCTAGAATTCAAATCCTCAGAAACCTTACTGGATGATTGTTGACAAATAATTCTATCATGTTGCTGCTCAACATCAAGAGAATTTTGAAGTTTGAATCCCAAAGTTCCAATGTCTTCTGAAAATATCATAGATTTTCTACAGCTGCCACCCAAACTTTCGCTTGAAAAACCACTCTGACACACAGAAGAGTTTTGAGCATTGATCATTGCTTCCGTACTTGCAATATTTTGACAGGATAATTCTCTTTCATTAAAAGATTGATTATCCCCCCAAAAAGCTTTTCTTTTCAAATCATATGCAGAACGTTTCTCATGGTCACACAGAATGGAGAATGCATCTGCTACAAGTTTCAGAGCCAATTCAGTGCCAGGAAATGTTTTCTTGATAGGTTGCAACAATGTGAGGAGCCATTGGTAACGAGATTTAACAGCATCCATTGTAGAATAAGGTGCAAGCTGAAGAACCCAGTAGTAATCTATTCCATAACCAGGAACTGTCATATTGGAAGTAGATAGCATGTCACAGACAGTCATCATTGAGTTAATGTTATCAATTGCTGGAAAAAGCTGTTGTGCCTTGAGTAAGTTAAACCTGGCACCAGTATAGTCTTTACTACTAATAATTTTTTGTTCAGCATCTCGCTGTTCTAGAAGAGCCTTCACTCTATTTTCGTTCATGTCTGGCATCCTCTAAATATCCTCAAATTCAGTAACCAACTCCAAATGATCCCAAATTTAGTGATTCCAAATCAGCCAAGTATCAAAACTGCAATCAAAGCAATAGATGAAATTGACATCAACAATGAGGAAAATGTGTAACTTACAATGTGGAAAATTATCACTAGCAAGAGTTGGAAGAGGTTCTTAAGGCAATATTTACCAACAAAAACATCATTGTTCATGGGCAGCCTAAGGGAAACATCATCATTGTTTCCATGTGTACAATAAGAATCATCTTTGTAAAACCTCTATCATGACAGATAATTATAAAATGATTACAATAAGAATCACCCTAACAGAGACAATACCAAAACAACTGCATTATTGCAAACTTATAAAAGCTACAAAAATATTCCACCCCACTAGGCTCTAAGAAATTTAACACAAAATTTAAAATAAAACCACCTAAAATTGCCTCTCAGCAAACCCTCAACAAAGGCTTCCTCTGTGTGTGTGTGTGTGTGTATATATATATATATATCCACTGCCCATATTTTTATCATTCAGTTAACCTCAACTCATGTTTTTTTATGGTGATCAGTACCCAGAGATTAAAACCAAAAGCTGAATGCTCTAAGTTGATATGAGAAGCATTCAGTCAAAACCATTAATTTCTAGCTACTTTTTCCATGCTAAACTATACAAGAGTAACCATGCTTTATGAGGAAATTAGCAAAATAAAATTTCAATTATGGATTAACAGATTTGACACATGAGGCCACTGAAACAGAAAACTGAATAAACACTGGTTCATAATACAATACTTGTTTTAGATAGGCATTTTCACGAACATTGTATGTGAAACAATATCATAAACTAATTTTATAGATCAGTCCCATCAAAAAAAAATATTATAGATCGGTCACACAATTGAAAGTCTCTATTTACATACCCATAACAACAATCCTCAACCCATTCAAGTAAAATACCATAACAACAGCAAAAAAATATGACCCAAAAAAAAAAAAAAATGTAACTTTCTAAAGATACAATAATCAAGTACACATTTTCATTCATGAAATAGCATATATAGCTCCATCACATACTTTATGATACATCATAATCACAGAATGAGCTAAGTTAACATGATATATATTGTCCCAGCAGTTACTCACATTTTCCTTCTACTTTACCACCATTCTAAAGGGAACACAAGAAATAAATAAATAAATAAGCAAGAACAAAAACCTTAACTGAAACACAATGAAAAAGAATCCAGAAAGTTTTTTCCAAGACAAAAGACCAATGTCTGTTGCAATTCAAAATAGAAATAAAAGAGAACCTAACCTTTCCCTCTTCTTCCTTTATCTTTCAACTCTCAAGGTTACAGTGAGTGTTGAAGTACACAATTCCCAGTTGGCAGAATGGAGTTGCTTTTAGCCTTTACCATGGAAATGTTGTGTTGTAGTTTGCATCAAAATGCCAGTGGCAGTGGCTAACCAAGGGGCCACCTTATGAACCATAATAATAAGCAGCCCAGCTTTCTTTGTGGGCAGGATATGGTCCGGCCCAACTATCCATGCCTGTTTACCTCCGGACTTGGCCCATTTGCTCACTAGGAAAAAACAAAATAAGCCCAGTTTCGGATTCTCCTTTGGTTCACCACCTCTTTTTATCTTCTTTTTTTTTTTTTTTTGGGTAAATAATGATATTTTTATTAACAAAGCCAAAGTTCAAGTATTCAAAAAAGAGTTTCATACATGTATTGAAATATATACTAGGCTAGAGTAGGATTTTTATTTCATATATAAATAAAAAATAGGGTAACGTGTCTATTAGCATTTACAAGAGTTCAAAAAAAGATAAAGTTGATGGATTGAGATCCTCAATAAAAAATTATGATCTAACCCATTAAAAGATACGGGGCTAAAGGAAAATGATACAACAATAAACTTGCAAAGAAGAGCTCCGATATCAATTATAACCAAATGAAAATCCAAGCCAAGGTGTAAGTCTAAAATGTTAATAGAGTCAATAACAACTTTGGCATCTCCCAATTTATTATTTCTTGAATTAAAATTTTTTGGCGGGATATTAATTGTTTTAGGTAAGGCGGTTTCCATTTGCTCCAAAGTTTCTCTATCTAAAAGATTCATGCATAAGATTTAGAACCACGTTTCTACATAGAACACCATTAATTGGTATTTTATTTTTATTGTTTTTCTTCCTAATCAACATATTCAGTCCAGTTGATTAAGTATTAATATATTAGTGGAATATGAAGCCTCCTCTGTTCGTGATACATATTAGTGGCTTGAATTTAACCAACATAAAATTGCATGTCAACTGTTTTGAACCTCTTTTTTTTTTTTTTTTTTTTTTTTTTAATGTGAATAAAAATATAAGATCACAAAAAATAGCTAATAACCATCTCCATCCATTATTATTATTATTATCATTATGTATTTTTATAAATAAGATAGAATTTTCTTCTCCAAAAAAAAAAAAAAATTAACTTATGCCTTTATATCATGAAGTTATGATATCAATTAGTTTTTTATGTCCCGGCAACGGAAAATTATTTGATTATCCAAAAAAAAAGAAGAGTTTTTTATGTACGTGGGGTTAAACTAACTGGAATCCACTATTTTTATATAATTTTCGCTATTATATATATGTTCTATGGTTCCAAGTAGAACCTTCAATTAAATAAAAAAATAAAAACTATAGTAATACCCGACGACTTAAAGTCAAAGTCGGACCTATTCCATTTCAATGATCCTTTGTATTTTTTAAATTTAAAAAAAAAATTTATTTATTTTTTTAAAATTTTGATACATGTAATGAATGATGAATGTTGATGGCCAATCAAAGTTCAGTCTAGAATACAATGCACAATTGGTCAAATTAGAAAATAGAAAATTGAAATGCATCCAAATGAACTAGAGTATATTCAACATTAGTGTGCCTAGATGACTTCCCAGATACAAACACTAACAATAAAATCAATGTGTGTCAAAATAATTTTGATTTTGACACTTGCACATTCATGAACTTTTGGTTGCACACTAGTATTGATTGGGAAAGATTTTGTGCCAGTGCATCACACATTTTCAATTAATTTGAATGACAATTTCCACAATATATTATCAAATGGAGAAAAAACTATAGTATATTCAACCTTGGTGTACGTGGAAAGAAATTTGTTCCTAGTCAGATCTTTTCTAAGAAAATTGTGCCAAGCACGAGGAAGACTTCCAAGATAGAAACACTAACAAGACTTTCTTTTTAACTTTTAATACATTCTACCCATGACGCTCTAGTTTGTTACCTTATTCTACCTATGTGCAATATTGATGAAATTTCCAATGCTACTTATTTTAAAGTTTCATTTGGATATAATAATATCGTATTCAACTAAATTCAATCAGTTGATTAGGGCAATGCTTCATTTTTTTTTAGTAACCTTTCTAAAATTAGTAACAAGCATAACAATTTGGACAGTGGACACTACTTCATCTGACCTTAAAATGAATTTGATTCATAATTAAAATGCAAAGCCTATTTCAAGGCATATTCTTTTTGGTAAGCACGCACTACCTGTATATTATAAATGCTATCACCATTGACAAAGTTTGATGCTTTATTCTGCAACCCTCTTTTTCTAATGGAAATTGGAGGACCTTGCTTGTTGCCACTGCCAATGAGGCTACCACTTAGTTGATTTTGTGGCGGTTTTAACCTCTTACTCTGCTACTACTTAGCTGCTAAGGTTTTTTTTTTTTTTGGTGGGTAAGAACAAAATTATTTTTGTTTATAATTTTTTAAAGGGCAGGGTTGTTTATTTTTTATAAAATTGATTAATTGAGCTTCTTCTTCCTTTTTAAAGTTTTACTATTAGTAATTTTTGTTATTGAGCTATTTTTGGGGCTTGTATATTTTGTTTTAGATTTTAGATCAATAAATTTTATATTTTTTTTGGTCACTAAAATGAGGAAAATGCTAGATCTACAAGTTATATATATATATATATATATATATATAAATTACTAATGTAATAAATGGTTACTGGCAAATAAAATAATGGTGAGTAATGGGCTCATATGTGAACCAATATGAATTTGCTACCAAAACAGTTAGTAAAAATGTTGTAAAAAGTTTGTGAGTATACCATTACTTTTAAAAAAATCAATGATATTGTTTAAGGGAAACAAAATATAATTTTATAAAACAAAATTGCTAAAATTAGTACACATATATATACAAAATTGCCAATGATGGTTCTGTCCTGCTTATGAGTAGCACTCCTTTTGCAGCTTCAACTCTAGCCTTTGTTGCCTAGAATTACAATACAAATAAAACCAAAAATATATGGAAATTTATCATCATGGAGCCAATACTAAAAACTAACATTTTAAATGAGTAGTCACAACTCACAAGGAAGTAAAATTGAAATCTCAAATTCTAAGTTTTTCCATGGCGCCATACGGAACTAAACCATCTTGAGAAAGCAATTTCTTGATAAGTTTGTTCACATATTTTTTAATATTTTGGAAAGTCTTAAAATGCTATGATTTCATTCAACAAATCAACTAAGTTGCAACGTATAACTTATGTGTCTAGTAGCTTATTTTGATTAGTGGTTGATTGATTAATAATAATAGGGATCTGTTGTGTTAATTCATCAAGTAGTTTAATGTGTGACACTTTGAGATCCCTTCCCCGCCTATAAAGTATCTCATGATATCAATTTAAAAATGAACATTGGCTTGATTGTTTGTTTCATCTCATGTTTGAAATATCAGAGATAGTCATGAAGGGATTCACCTATAATTTTTGCATTTTTAGAGAAAACAATAAAAATAAAAGATAAAAGTTTTTTTTATAATTCCAAGGGCACCCATTAACCAAACTTTTTTTTTTTGTAATTCCAATAAACTGTATTTGCCTAATGATCTCATTAAAACTTTTCTCCCTTTTTCCACAATATTTCAAAGTAAAATCCAGCTAAACCCCATATTATTATTATTATTATTATTATTATTAATGTTCTATCCTTCGAAGTAGTATCACTTTAAAAAATAAAAAATCACTATAATAAATACAGTCACTTTTCTTTTGAGTAAAAAAAATACACGGCCACTTAAAAGTTAAAATCAAAGTGGGACATACTCTATATTAATGATCCTTGAATATTTGAAATTTTTTTTGATAAAGTAATGAATGATGATGACAAATCAAAGCTTCGTGTAAAATAAGTTATAGTGCACTTTTCTCAAGTTAGAAAAGTGCTTGTAGTTGAATTGGCACCTCCCCATGCACAAAGTGCTTGGGGGTCTAGGGGAGAAAGGGTTCGAGCTGCGGGGTTAGCAACATATTGTAATTATCTCTCAAAAAAGAAAATTGATATATGTATCCAAAAATGGACCTATTAATGTCCCACAAAATTGTCACATATACAAGACTCACCGAGTCAATGCTTCATGCCAAATCCCTAACGCGTGGTACAAATTTAAAGCATTAAAAACCGATTAAGCTCAAGTCAACAAACAAAAAGTTAAAATCAAAGTGGGACATATTCTATATTAATGATCCTTGAATATTTGAATTTTTTTTTTTTTATAAAGTAATGAATGATGATGACAAATCAAAGCTCCATGTAAAATAAGTTGTAGTGCACTTTTCTAACTTGAGAAAAGTGCTTGTAGTTGAATTGGCACCTCCCTATGCATAAAGTGCTTGAGGGTCTAGGAGGGAAAGGTTCGAGTTACGGGGTTAGCAGCATATTGTAATTATCTCTCAAAAAAATAAAATTGATATATGTATACAAAAATGAACCTATTAATGTCCCACAAAATTGTCGCATATACAAGACTCACCGAGTCAATGCTTTATGCCAAATTCCTAACACGTGGTACAAATTTAAAGCATTAAAAACCGATTAAGCTCAAATCAACAAACAAAAAGTTAAAATCAAAGTGGGACATATTCTATATTAATGATCCTTGAATATTTGAAATTTTTTTTGATAAAGTAATGAATGATGATGACAAATCAAAGCTTCGTGTAAAATAAGTTACAGTGCACTTTTCTCAAGTTAGAAAAGTGCTTGTAGCTGAATTGGCATCTCCCCATACACAAAGTGCTTGGGGTCTAGAGGGGAAAGGGTTCGAGCTGCGGGGTTAGCAGCATATTGTAATTATCTTTCAAAAAAAGAAAATTGATATATGTATCCAAAAATGGACCTATTAATGTCCCACAAAATTGTCACATATACAAGACTCACTGAGTCAATGCTTCATGCCAAATCCCTAACGCGTGGTACAAATTTAAAGCATAAAAACCGATTAAGCTCAAGTCAACAAACAAAAAGTTAAAATCAAAGTGGGACATATTCTATATTAATGATCCTTGAATATTTGAATTTTTTTTTTTTTTTTGATAAAGTAATGAATGATGATGACAAATCAAAGCTCCGTGTAAAATAAGTTGCAGTGCACTTTTCTCAAGTTAGAAAAGTGTTTGTAGTTGAATTGGCACCTCCCCATGCATAAAGTGTTTGAGGGTCTAGGGGGGAAAGGTTCAAGTTACGGGGTTAGCAGCATATTGTAATTATCTCTCAAAAAAATAAAATTGATATATGTATACAAAAAATGAAGTATTAATGTCCCACAAAATTGTCGCATATACAAGACTCACCAAGTCAATGCTTTATGCCAAATCCCTAACACGTGGTACAAATTTAAAGCATTAAAAACCGATTAAGCTCAAGTCAACAAACAAAAAGTTAAAATAAAAGTGGGACATATTCTATATTAATGATCCTTGAATATTTGAAATTTTTTTTGATAAAGTAATGAATGATGATGACAAATCAAAGTTCTGTGTAAAATAAGTTGCAGTGCACTCTTCTCAAGTTAGAAAAGTGCTTGTAGCTGAATTGGCACCTCCCCATACACAAAGTGTTTGGGGGTGTAAGGGGGAAAGGGTTCGAGCTGCGGGGTTAGCAGCATATTGTAATTATCTTTCAAAAAAAGAAAATTGATATATGTATCCAAAAATGAACCTATTAATGTCCCACAAAATTGTCGCATATACAAGACTCACCAAGTCAATGCTTTACACCAAATCCCTAACGTGTGGTACAAATTTGAAGCATTAAAAACTGATTAAGATCAAATCAACAAACAAAAAGTTAAAATCAAAGTGGGACATATTCTATATTAATGGTCCTTGAATATTTGATTTTTCTTTTTGATAAAGTAATGAATGATGATGACAAATCAAAGCTCCATGTAAAATAAGTTGCACTGTAATTTTCCCAAGTTAGAAAAGTGCCTGTAGCTGAATTGACACCTCCCCATGCACAAAGTTCTTGGGGATTTAGGGGAAAAAGGGTTCGAGTTTCGGGCTTAGCAACATATTGTAATTATCTCTCAAAAAAAGAAAATTGATATATGTATCCAAAAATGAACCTATTAATGTCCCACAAAATTGTCGCATATACAAGGCTCATCGAGTCGATGCTTTACGCCAAATCCCTAACGCGTGGTACAAATTTAAAGCATTAAAAACCGATTAAGCTCAAGTCAACAAACAAAAATTCTCGCCAACTCTAACAGCCTATCACCAAACAACATGTGGTAAAGTCCGTAACTAATAAATAGTCTAAACGATGCTTAATTTAGTTTGCAGTGAAACAATGTACACGACAAGTAGCATAACAATAGCTTAGAACTAAGCAACAAAAGCACTCTGGAATGTGTAATTGCTTCAATCTTTAATATATACTTTGTTGTGGATCAAAATTTCAGTTAAGTCTATATACAGTAATAATTAATCAATGACTGGCTGCAGGAAAAAAAAAAAAAAAAATCATTGACGAACATTTTTAGATTTGTTTTCATATGAATTTATTTTTCTTTTCCAATGTTCTCTACAACTTATAATGAATATTTGAAATTCAAGATATCAATTTCTTTTCCAACTAGAAGTTTCATCATATATATTTTTGGCATGAATTTCAAATAAACAATGTTGTCAATTGTGAATAAGACCACTAAAATAGCTAATAAACAGAATAACTAGGACACCACTTCATTTCGCCTAACATCAAAAAAATTATGAAATCCTTGAAAAAAAAATTATTTTTTATTTTTATTTTTTGGAGATATATAAACTTCATTTTCGAGGGAATGTTGAAATTAAGTTAAACCACAAATAGTGCCTTAAATGTATTTAGGACAAGAGGCCATTACTACCTAACATCAAAAAATTGGCTCATATCCATGACACGTTCATAAAATGTATTCTTGATAATCTCACTTTTGGTCCTAAAATAATCACAATTTTGGTTAATAATCATTTCAACTCTTTACTAGTAAAGCATATGACTTTTGGAACCAGGCAGCCTCATACTAGACATTTCAATGGCTAGATAAAGAAATTTCACAATATCAAACAAACCCACTATATACGATAGGAAATTCTATTGTCCTGTTGAATTCTATTGACTAGTTTTGATTAGGAAATATTTTGTGCCAGAGCATCGCACATTTTCAATTAACTTGGATGACAATTTCCACAACATATTATCAGATGGAGAAAAAACTAGAGTATATTCAATGTTAGTGTACTTGGGAAGAAATTTGTTCCTAGTTAGATCTTTTCAGAGAAAGTTGTATCAAGCACGAGTGAAGACTTCCAAGATACAAACACTAACAATACTTTTTTTTTTAAAAAACTTTTAATGCATTCTACCCATGACACTAGTTTGTTACCTATTTTGTACTAACATATATATATATATATATGTGTGTGTGTGTGTTTTGTATAATTTATTATACCTATATGCAATATTGATGAAATTTCCAATGCTATTTATTTTAAAGTTCCATTTGGATATAACAATAACGTAGTCAACTAAATTCAATCAGTAGATTAGGACAATACTTCATTTTTTGAGTAACCTTACTAAAATTAGTAACAAGCCAACAAATCAACTAATTAAGTTGTTATATTAAAAAAAAAAAAAAACTAATTAAGTTATAACATATAACTTATATGTCTAGCTTATGTTGATTAGTAGTTGATCAATAATATCTCACGATATCAGCTTAAAAGTTTTAAAATGGAAATAGCTATCACAAATTATGTAAACAAGTAAACATAGTCCGATTTATCAAAAATGACGAATCAAAATCCCGTCTAAACAAGTAAACATAGTGGGATTTATCACAAATGATGAATCAAAATCCCGTCTAAAATATGTTACTCTTTTGTGTTAAGTTTAGAAAATTGATATAAATCCAAATGAACCTAAATGAGGACCCAAAATATGACCATTTTTGCATTTTTACTCTATTTTTTATATTGTTTTTTACATTGTTGGGTCTTGAATCTTGATGAACAAGCTTAGGTTATGTGTTAACCTTATAAATTTGTTCTTTAAATTTGTATTATTTAAGAACCAAAAAGGGTGTTGATATGTTTCTTGTGGCATTTTTCTCAATTACATTACTTGAAGGCAAGAGCTCTTTTTTCTTGCCAAGAATAAAAGATGAGAGGCAAGAAGGTGGCAGCCAAGGCTATGCAAATAATAGGAGCATTCTAAGTGCTTTCTAGATTGGTTGTCTTCTATCTAGATTAGAAGTCTATGACCTTTCAACTGGTACTTCCTTTTTCTTCTTTTTACATTCATATATTCCGAAATCTATTTTTTCCAGTGCATTTATTTGTCTTATAATCTCTAACAAAGTCAATTTATTCATCTGATACACCTTCTTGTTGTTGTTCTTCTACGTGCTAAAATATTATAATTATTGCCTATAACACTAAATTAGCTTTTCCGATTCTCAAAAAAAAAAAAAAAAAACTTTTCCAAAACCTATTGCTCTAGATTAATGACTTTTTCTGAGTGTCAATGCCATTTCTGAGTGTAATTAAATTTTTTTTTTAATGTAAAAACTTCTATAGTTTTTATTTTATTATTTTTGGGTTTTTTGGTTGCATTTTATATGGCAAGAAAAAACCCAGGATTTTGCAAACAAATTGAGTAATGGGAGGGATTATATTATATTAAAAAAATGATTAAGACGTAAATTTTCATTAAAGAAAGGATGCTATATTGCTATTGATAATAGACATGGCATGCCTAACATTATTGGTGTTAGTATTTTTTTTCCCTCTTAAATTGTAATTTATTTTTTCAAGTGATCATAACTTTAGGCAAATTTAAAATTTAAAATTTTTGTTCAACTAATCCGTGCATTGCACGAATTAACGACTAGTTATTACTATTAGTTTATCACTTTAAAAACTTTGTTGCTAAACAATCACAATTCACTGCCATAATACTCAGAGACTTAAGTCACAGTGGGACATATTCTATTTTAAAGATTGTTGTATTTTGATACAAGTAATGAATGAGTATTGACTAGTCAAATTACCGTGTAAAATGCGTTGCACCTTCATAAAGATAGAAAATTGATATGTTTCCAAATGAACCTAAGGGCCTACAAATAGAGGGTCTCATCTATAAGACTTACTAAGTCAATCAATCCCTAATGTGTGGTTGAAATTGAAAGCATCAAACAAACTCCTCCAGCACAATACAAATAGAGGGTCCGCTTCCTATAAATAAGTCCTATGCCATTGGTACCAAACATAACAAAATCATAAATCAGTTTTATTATTATTTTTATAAAAGCACAATGATGAGAATTATAACAGTTGTTACTTTAACCCTTCTCCTCTGTTTGCTCCCTATTCATCCTCCAAACTTCTGCACTGCCCACTCTGACTCTGAGGTTCATTGCGTTGAAAGCGAGCAACACGCTCTTCTCAACTTCAAGCAAAACCTTACAGATCCTTCTAACCGCCTTGCCTCTTGGGCTGCTGCATCTGACATGGATTGCTGTCATTGGGTCGGTGTTGTCTGTGACAACCGCACTGGTCACGTCCTCCAACTCCGTCTCAGAAGCTATTATCCTTTGGGTGACGGGCTTCCAATTTATGATGAAGACAAATGGGAAGCTCAATATGAAGCTTATTCGAGGTCTAGATTTGGTGGTAAGATAAATCCCTCTCTGCTTGATTTGAAGCATTTGATTTACTTGGACCTCAGTTACAATGATTTTGGTGGTATTCAAATTCCCAAATTCCTCGGTTCAATGGGGAGCTTAAGATATCTTAATCTCTCCAATGCGGGATTTGTGGGATTGATTCCTCATGAACTTGGGAATCTCTCTAATTTGCAATATCTCAATCTTGGAGATAATTATTATTATTATTATTATAATAATTATTATTATTATTATAATAATAATAATAATTATTATAATAATAATAATAATAATTATTATTATTATAATTATTATTTATATGTCAAGAACCTTCGATGGCTCTCTGGTCTTCCTTTACTACAACACCTTGATTTGAGGTATACAAACCTTAGCAAAGCCTCTGATTGGCTACAAGAGATAAACAAACTCCCTTCCTTGTTAGAGTTGCAATTGTCATTTTGTGACCTTTCTGGTTTTGTCCCACCGATACCCAGTATTAACTTCTCATCTCTGACCACCCTTGAACTTTCATACAACAGTTTTGTAAACACTTCGATTCCGTTTTGGGTCTTTGGTCTTCATAATCTGGTTTCTCTTGATCTATCTGGCAATCAGTATCAAGGTCCAATCCCTGTTCATCTCCAAAACTTGACTTCACTTAGGCACCTCGATCTATCTTACAACACTTTCAACTCTTCAATTCCTGATTGGCTGTACAATTTTAGTCATCTTGAGTTCCTCAACCTCGGCTCCAATTATTTGCATGGTACAATCTCTAGTGCCATTGGAAACCTAACATCTGCCATTAGCATAAACTTGTCAGACAATGAACTTGAAGGAAAGGTACCAAGATCTTTGGGTAATCTCTGCAACTTAAGGGAAATTAGTTTGTCATACAACAAATGCAGTCAAGAGATATCTGAAATCTTTGAAAGTCTATTAGGATGTGCTTCAAATGGACTAGAGTTCTTATATTTGTCTAATGCTCAACTGTCTGGGCAGTTAACTGCTGAACTTAGGCAATTTAAAAATCTAGTCAGTCTTTCTTTGGGGTATAATTCAATTTCAGGTCCAATTCCATTGTCTATAGGGAATCTTTCCTCTTTGAGATCCTTGGACCTTGAGAGTAATCAAATTAATGGAACAGCCACTCAAAATTTTGGACAACTGTCAAAATTACAGTATCTGAATATTGGTTTAAATATTCTAGAGGGTGTGGTGTTAGAAGTTCATTTTGCCAATTTTATGAGATTAAAAACACTTCTTGCATCTCAAAACCAACTGACTTTAGAAGTAAGTGACAATTGGACCCCCCCTTTTCAACTAAACCATTTAGATTTGGGATCATGGAATTTAGGGCCGAAATTTCCTTTGTGGCTTTGTTCACAAAGGCAACTTTTGACCTTGGGCATATCCAACACAAGGATTTCAGATGCAATTCCTCCTTCCTTTTGGAACTTGACTTCTAAGCTTACTTATCTAAATATCTCTCATAATCAGATCTATGGAGAGATTCGACATATCCCAATGATTATGTCTAGTTCTTCAGTACTTGATATGAGTTCAAATCGCTTCAAAGGTCTGTTACCTTGTATATCCTCTAATGTGACCTTTCTTGATCTTTCTAACAATTCACTATCCGGATCTATTTCTCACTTTTTGTGTTACAAGATGAATGAGCCCAAATATATGGAGTTCCTCAATCTTGGAAAAAATCTTTTATCAGGGAAATTAAGTAATTGTTGGATGATGTGGAAAAACTTGTATGCCTTAAATTTGGGAAAAAACAATTTCACTGGTAGTATTCCAACCTCCATTGGATCTTTGGTTCTTCTTTCGTATTTGCACCTAGACAACAACAAATTCTCTAGAAAATTACCATCCTCTTTGAAAAATTGTAAACAGTTGGTGACCATTGATGCTGCTAAGAATGATTTTGTTGGAAGCATACCTTCTTGGATAGGACATAGACTTTCAAGCTTGGTGATTCTTAACCTTCACTCAAATAATTTTCATGGTTACATCCCAAAAGAACTCTGTTCTCTAACTTCACTCCAAATCTTGGAGCTTTCACATAATAAGCTATTTGGAAGCATACCTAAATGTGTCCAAAATTTTAGTGCCATGGCCACAAGTAACAGTTCAGATTATCCCTTTTCTTTATTGCCCTGGTCATCAGAATATGTTTCTGCACCTTTTGAAAGTCAATTGGTTGCGATTAAGGGAAAAGATCTTGAGTATTCCACCACTCTTCAACTGGTAAAATTTATAGACCTTTCCAAGAACAATTTATCAGGTGAGATCCCTGAAGAAGTGATGCATCTCAAAGGATTACAGTCATTAAATTTGTCATTTAATATCTTGACTGGAAGGATTCCTGAGAATATAGGTGATATGGGATCAGTGGAGTCTATTGATTTCTCAAGTAACCAACTTTCTGGTCAAATTCCTCAAAGTATGTCAAATTTGACATTTTTGAGTCGGTTGAACTTGTCAAACAACAATTTAATTGGGAAAATCCCTTCAAGCACTCAGCTACAAAGTCTTGATGCATCCAATTTTTTTGAAAACAAACTTTGTGGACCTCCACTTATTGATAACTGTACTATAATGGATGTACAACCTAACACTGAAAAGAAAGAATGCAAGGCTTTTAGTGGAGTTGATGTGGATTGGTTTTATGTAAGCATGGCACTTGGATTTGTTGTTGGTTTTTGGGTTGTGTTGGGTCCTTTATTGTTGAACAAGCAGTGGAGATTTTTGTACTTTCAATTCCTGGATCACCTAGGGTACAAGCTTGGGGGTTTAGTGGCACAAACTTGGTAGCATTGTAAGTGTTGTAAGATTCTTAATATTTAGTGCAAACATCATGTAATCATATTAATCAATAGTTTGATTATTTCTTTATCATCTTCAAGCTGATTAATTCTTGTATTTCTTGCTAAATTCACTCCATTAAAATTTATGAATATGATGTTTCTTCTTGTGAACATCAATGACAATCCAAGTTGTTGTTTTATTATTCCTATAGACTAATGGTGTAAAATTACATTTTAGTTGTTAAAAGTAATATTCAATACCTTGCAATGATGCCCATTTTTTCTTTAGAGTCTCTTAGTGATCACTCTATAAAGTCTCAATAAAAAAGACAACATATCTTTGCATATTTAGGCAAACTAAAAATGCCCTTTGTTACAAATTGATGGCTATTTGGTGGATTCCTTGCAACTAGTATCTAAGAAGGAAGCATATGCTATAGAGGAGTGCATCTCGAAAGTCTACTTTGTCCCTGGTGAAAAATTCAACCTTTGATGTTCATTGGGAAATAGGTGATATGACACACAGTGTGCTAGTATGCTATAGTTTTTTGCTTCAGAAAATTTCTATTTAGTTCCATGTCTTGTGACTAAACCTCTTAGATCACACTCATGGAAGGCATAGAGTCCAATCAGAGAGAAATATTTGAAATCAAAGAAAATTTGAGAGAGAGAGGGATTGGATGAGGTGAGGTTCATGGTGGATGTGAATCTTATGGGGATTTCTAAAATGATCAAAGTAGCTTTTATCACCATGACGAATTGGTGGGATTGTGGGTCATGTCCTTCCATGCTGGTCAGGTACGACATCCCAAAATCTAACTCAACTCTAAAAAGTGAATTAATAAATACATGTTATTGTTTTGTAATTTTGAATTCTCTGTCTCTACATAGGTTGGTATATACAGTTGCTTGGCTTATTCAATGTGTATCTTTGGGCTTCGTGGTTTGATAAAGGCGTTGCACTAAGAGGTTTTCTTCCTTTGACATCCAAGTCTCTTATATTACCTCTAGAAATTGATACTCTTGATTTAGTTGAAAGGTATGGAAATTGAGTTGTCTATTTCCTTAATTATGCTGCATTATTCTTTTAAGTCTTAGTAACATATTGGTGACACAGTGTTGCAACTTGCAAGTAACAGGCTTGGTTAGGAGCTTGTGTTTAACTGTGACAAATCTTTTTTTATGACTCCCAGCTCTCTACTGTGAGTTGCTTTAAATGTAACAAATAGCTTTTAACATACAGGATTTATCGATTGCAAAAGTTCATATTTTTTGATACATTGAGATAAATGATTCTCAACTCTCTATACTTTTTTCTTTGAGATTTGTTTCCCTTTCATGAAGTTACTGCACATTAGAAGAATCTAAATTGTAATCTTGTATATGCGTGTCTGTATCTATTTGGGTGGGTACCTAGATGTATATGTGTATGTTGATAAAATTAGGTTTGCTGCAGAGGGATTTGGGTCTAGGTGAAATAGGATTTTGTTGAATTGGTCATTTAACCAATTAGGTAACGTAAAATTTGTGGGGTAAATTTAATTCTCTGTGGTGTTTTGTTGGGATTCTAATGTTGTTTGCAATGATTTATTAGAGATTTTTGTTTCAAATCTGTTTGGCATGTTAAAAAATAGTCAACTGAAAAAAATAAAAAAAAAATTAAAAGAAAAATTGTAAAGAGTTGGTGACCATTGATATTACTAAGAATGATTTTGATGGAAGCATACCTTCTTGGATAGGACATAGACTTTCAAGCTTGGTGATTCTTAACCTTCGCTCAAATAATTTTCAGGGTTACATCCCAGAAGAACTATGTTCTCTAATGTTGTTTGCAATGATTTATTAGAGATTTTTGTTTCAAATCTATTTGGCATGTTAAAAAATAGTCAACTGAAAAAACTAAACATTAAAAAAAAAAAAAAAAAAAAAATTGTAAAGAGTTGGTGACCATTGATATTGCTAAGAATGATTTTGATGGAAGCATACCTTCTTGGATAGGACATAGACTTTCAAGCTTGGTGATTCTTAACCTTCGCTCAAATAATTTTTAGGGTTACATCCCAGAAGAACTATGTTCTCTAACATCGCTCCAAATCTTGGACCTTTCACATAATAAGCTATTTGGAAGCATACTTGGATGTGTCCACAATTTTAGTGCAATGGCCACGAGTACCAATTCAGATTATCCCTTTTATTTATATCAAACATCAACAAGATATAATTCATATAATATTTTACATTAACAATTAATGATAATTTCTGTATTTCTTCCGGTAAGGAGTTTTCTCTCGAATTAATAAGTTTGATGGCAATGCATTCCAAATTCTCACTATTAAAAATGTGGCTTCATGTTCATGCCACCAGGTTTCTGGTTGAACATTTAGGTAAATAAAAGATCACAACTCCTTCTTAAATTTTTTATTGGATCTTCTTTCTTCTTATCATTTGTAAGATGTTTCTCTAAACATGTAGGATCTATTTGCACAGTTATCATTTGACCCACCCTGTTGTTCTAATTCTTGTGCAGAATGATCAATTCTTCACTTAACACAATTTGAGTATGAGAAGCTTTATACTTTCTGTATCTAAAAGTGTAATTGTTAATTATATTTCACCACCAGAGGTTGCTTGCCTAAGAAGAATTATTGCATGATTTAATTCAAAATGGCAAAACTAGTCTTTCAGTTCCTAGGACAAGATGAGACTGAGCCTTCAATCAACTAGAATTATGGTCTCTCTTAAATAATCTTAAATTTGTCAAGACATTTGCCTCTGTAAATCTTGTTCTCAAGGCTTACTTATGGCATGTAGGTGAAACTGATTATTTACTAGGCCCTAAAGAAGAGCTAGAAGATTTTGCAAATGATGTTCCACTTAGCGTCAGTTACAGTTATGATCCAGTAACTTAGTTCTTGAATTACATTGACAATGGCAACTTCTCTGTTAATGGTGTGCTAGCCAATGTCCCACTTATACTCCATCAGAGGCTATAGGTAATTTTTTTTCTTTTTTCCCCCTGTTAAGAAAAGTGTTCACCTAAAATTATTCATACCTAAAAACTTTATTGTATCGGTTCATTCTAAATTTCTAGCTGTTTTGATTTTTGTACATTCTCTTACAAAGTTAAATTGTTCTGCCTACCTGAATCCCCTGATAGATGTATTGGATTTCTAACTATCAAATCAATAAAGCTTCTAATTGCGATTTCCTGGGTTTGGCTAAAAGGCCTCCTTGATAGATTTCTCCTTTACCCATTTCTTGACCTTTTAGCACATTCAATGTGATATGATTTACTCTTTGACAGTGGAATCATGTGGATATCAGTGTGCATTTCCAAATAACCTTAACAACTTTCTTGCATTTTGTTCTTAACTAGTGCTATTTCTAACTTTCGTATAGATGCGTTCATAATTCATCCAGCTCTTCATGAGAAGTTAAATGTTTAATAAATTTGAACCAAAAAAAAAAAAAAAAACTAAAACTAGAACTCATTGTTTTTTGGAGACATTTCAATTTCATTCTCAATCCTGGGACTATCTTTAATGCAGAGCTCCTTGATCACGTTACTACAGAACCGAAAATGGATTTTGTTCTATTAGTACTTGCATATGATTTTGTATATCACATGCCACAATTGCATTCTAGGAACTGAAGGATTAAAATATCATTTCTTATAGCTACATTTTATTTAACATTAATGGCGTGATAATTCTGACATAATTAGTTAAGTTTTCTCTATGATAGATTATTACCTGCTCATTCTAATAACATTTTCTTCAAGATGCTAATCACTCTTCTCACATTGCAGATTTCTTTGCTCATCTAGACCAAAATGCTTCAGCACAAGGTATATCCTATTGCATATTGCTTCGAATAAAAGCTGATTCTTTTCTCCTCATAACTGATTGATAAGGTTGTCTAACTGTATGCTTTTATGTAAATTTTACTTTTTTAGAATATTATTGTTTACCTTTTTCTTTCACCTTCCTCTATCTCCAATGAATCCTTTGGTTATCTCTAAATATGGAGCAAGTGAAGATTACTCTGGTTGTACAGATTTAACACATTCAAAAGCTATTTGAATCATGTAGGCATACTTCACTGTCTTGTTCGATTGGCAAAGGATGGGACTCAGTTTGCTTTACTTAATTTTTTTGTAAGAATTCCTGTGCAATATAATTAGGTGGAATGGTAATTATATTGGTCAAATTTGGTCTAGGGGGCTCTAGCGTGCATAATCATCTTCAGCTCTTTTGCACAGGACATTGTAGAAACCAAGGAACTCTTGTAGCAGAAAGGAGGTGACGTTGACTGTTGAAGAGATTTTCTATGACGTTTTTGAAGAGCTAGAGTTATTTTAAGACAATTTCAATATATATCAAAACTTAAGGTACGAATTGGATGATAAATTGTGTGGATTTGAGGAGATACAATTTGCTCACTGCTATCTAAAATTTTGATTCTTATCTGAAACTAAGGATGCAAGAGTTGTTGGATGAAGATATGCAATTCTTAATTAAAGAGAACCTTATGACTGATTTAATTGACTTGAATTATTTGGTAGGGTAGAATGATGAACATATGTAATTGGTATTAGTTGCCAACCACCTTTATGGTCATCTTCAAAGGAGCCGCCTGTGTTCACTAGCAGTCAGTAGTAAAAGCAAAGTACAGATTTCAATCAGGCAACCTCGATGGTTCATCTTATTTGTTTTTTCTTCTACAAGATACCTAGGGTACATCTTATCCTAACGCCTTGCTTTCAAAACCTAAAAAACCAAAAACGAAAAATACATGAAGACCAACACAAAATAGGTTGTAAATGAAAATAAGGGAAAAAAAAAAAAAAAAAAAGGGACTCCCTGTCGACAATAACTTAACAATTATTTTAGGTTATTTTATTTTATTTTTTATTTTTTTTATTTTTTTAATAAGTAAGACAACCCTAAACATATATAAGGATTATTTTAAAGGCTGTCACAATTGATGCAAGTGAGTGCAACTTGATGCAAAGGTTTTTCACAAGCATATTGTGATCGGAAACATATGCCCTAGTTTATCTTTCTCTTCAAGAAGCCACTGTGTTTGTACGCTGTGGGGTTTTGTTACCAAGGAGGTTCGTGATCTTCATCGTGTTGATGAACTGAAGAACTTTGTAGCCAACATCCTTCTCAAGTTGGTGGTTAGTCACGTACTTGGATCCATACATTGATTGGTTAGTCATGTATTGGGAGCAATGCATTAAAAGGAGAGATTGTCACTACAAAACAATTCCAATTGAATGCATTGAATGTTTTATTCAGTGCAGTCACAAATGAGGATTTCAAGAAGATGTCCTCTACTGAAACTGAAAAGGAAGCATGGACCATCCTCCAAACAATCTATGAAGGAACTAAGGCTGTCAAGGATTCAAAACTTCAGAGGCTGACCACGAGCTTTGAAGAGATTAAGATGGACGATGATGAGTCATTCAATGAGTTCTATGCCAAGCTCAAGAACATAGTGAACTAAACCTTTCCGAACCCAAGATTGTTAGAAAGGTGCTCAGATCTCTACCCTAGAGATTTCATGCCAAGATCACTGCGATTGAGGAATCAAAGGATATTGACAAAATTCCTTTGACAGAGTTGGTTGGCAATCTACAGACCTATGAGTTGGGTTTAACAAGGATTGGGAAATCTAGTATGGGCAACAGCATGACATTGAAGGTGAAGAGCAGTGACACTGATGAGTTTTCAGACGATGAAGATTCAAAAATGAAATCATATATTACCAGGCAATTCAAAAATTTTATAAAGAATGCCAATGCTAAAGGATTTGACAAAGATTACAAGCAGTCCAGTTCATCTCAGTTAAAGAACCAAGACAAAGGAAAGAAGGATGCTAGGGAAGGCGGTCAGTACATTGTTCCCTCAAGACCAAAGTGCTTTGGGTGTCAAGGTTTCAGTCACATGAAATAAGAGTGCCCTACGTATCTCAAGACCATTGGGAAGAGCAAGGCACTTGTTGTCAACTATTTTCGACCTTTTTTTATTTTTTATTTTTTAAAGTGAATTAAATCACAAAATATAGCTAATAAATCACTCCATCCATCCATCCATCCATCATTATCATTATCATTATTACGATAGAATTTTAACTTATGTTATTATATCATCAAAGTAAGATATCAATTGGTTTTTTATGTAAGCTGGGATTTGAATCCTAAATTTCTTACTTGACAACAAAGGATTTTACTAATTGAACTAATGGAAACTCACTATTTTTGTATAATTTTAACACATTATATATATGTTCTATCGTTTAGAACCTTCAATTAAAAACTATAGTAATAGCCGGCAACTTAAAGTCAGAGTCAGACCTATTCTATTTCAATGATTCTATGAATTCTCTTTTTTAATTTTGATAGACGTAATGAACGATTAATGATGATGACCAATCAAAATTCAGTCTAAAATACAATGCACTCTTGGTCAAGTTAGAAAATAGAAAATTGAAATGCATCCATGATTTACTACCATGCAATTTGGTAGCATTTACGTAACAAAATCACAATCAATTTTTTTTAAAGTATGATCAAAGACTGTTTCTTGAGATTAAAAAACATCGATCCTTTTCCTTTGTTTTGCTTACTATACCAACTATTGATCCTAAGTTCTATATTGGAGAAACTGAAGTTTTCTTTACATCGAAAGCGAGCAACAAACACTTCTCAGGTTCAAGCAAGCATCCAGCAACTTAAAAACAAAATCAAAGTTGAATCTATTCCATTTTAAAGATTCTTGACTTTTTTTTATAATTGATACACGTAATGAATGACAATGACTAATGAAAGTTCGGTCTAAAATATATTGCACTTTCAATCAAGTTTATCCAAAAAAAAAAATTTGTCTTTCAGTTAAAAAGTTCAAAATTGATATGTGTCCAAATGAAACTAACCCACAAAATGCAGGTCCAATCTACTAGACTCACCACCATTTACATGGAAAAATCACAATCATTTTTTAAAGAATGTGTTAGAATTAAAGGCATATACAAGGTAGATACTAGAACATAAATAATCAATAAATCTATAAGGTTTAGAGCATTTACAGTAAGATTGCTAAAAAATATATATTTTACCATCTAAAAGGTAATTTTAACTATTTTACAATATCAATTTACAATTCGTCAACATTCCAATTCTTATCTTTCACATATTCAACGGTTGGATTTTCAAAATATTAATTCAATAACATGTTATTAAATGGTGTAACATTACTTAGAGTTACATCAAATATAATTTGAACCAAACCCTATATATATATATATAGAATCATGTTAACGAGTGCCCTTAGAACAATGATTAATAATTCATTTTAGAAAATTTTGACATAATTTTTATGAGAAATGAAAAAAAAATTATTAAAACATTAATTACTTTTTTTTCTCATAAGCAATATTACACAACCCATTAACTTGTTATTGAATTAATATTTTAAAAATCCAACCGTTGAATTATATGTCCTATAAGTTCTTAACATGTATGCCAATTTTCATATCAATCGGATATTATTTACCATTTGATCTATAAACTCATCTTTTATGCATTATTTTAAACTACAAAAACTTAAATTTTAACAATTGATTGATGACATAACTATTAATCTTTGATCACCTTAAAATTTTGCAAAGATAGAGTATATATGAAGATGATGTAATCTAACGGTGGATTTGTCAATATTTGAATCCAATTAACTTGAACCCACACACACAGCACAGTAGTATATGCAAGCTAACTTAACAGTAATCCATATATGAGTATACAAACTCAACCTAAAATTGAAAAGGCTTTTAGAAGGCTCACAAGGAATGATTTATTGTTTCCTCTGCAGGCAGTGAACGGTGTAGTTGGGCCGCCAACATCTGGTCATCCGTTTTATTGCTCCATTTCCAATGAAGTGCGTGACAGCATGGGATTGCAGGCTTCCTTCACATCTTCCACAGCCTCACCCTCCAATTTCATTTTCATAGCGTTGCTGTCCATTAATCTATGTGAAACCTTTCCATGAAAAGCTTGAAATGGGTGTGTGAAGAACCACCCTCGTTCACAGCTTGCACAGCCAAGCTTTTCCATTTCTTAGCATTCCTCCTTATCTCTTCCCCTTTCTCTGCAGCTCCCATCACCATCTCCAAGCATCTCTTTATTTCGGCCCTCCCCACAACTTCTTCTTCATTCACCTTTGCTTTAATTCCAGTCCCCCACACCTCCTCCGCCATCTTGGCATTCATAATTTGATCTGAAAAATGTGGACAAGCCACCACCGGAACTCCGGCTACGATACTCTCCAAGGTCGAGTTCCACCCGCAATGTGTCAAGAAACAGCCCACTGAATGGTGACACAGCACCTCAACCTGTGAACACCATGGCACTATTAACCCTTGTGTTTCTTCCTTCAACTTATTCTTTATCGTGTCCTCTATTTCTGGTCCTCCGTTCTCTGAGGCTCGAATTACCCACAAGAATGGACGGTCGGTTTCAACTAGTCCATGAAAAATCTCTTCCATTTGCTTTCCTTGCAACGTAACTAGGCTTCCAAAAGACACATAAACCACCGAGTTATTTGGCTTTGAGTTTGTTAGTGTATAGCTTAGACTAGTTTAGCCCATTAGGCTTAGCCCAATATACTATACTTGTAGTTTACTCCTTTTACTTGTACTGCACACATACCTAGCCTATATAAGGCTATTTATTGTACATTATTGTTTACATATCAATACACAGACTATTCAGTCTTTCTCTCTCACCTTATATTGTTAACATGGTATCAGAGCCTTTCCTCTGACTTTTTGGTTCCTGTGGACATCTCCGGCGTTCTTCCGCTGCCCTCGCCTTCATCCAATCGTCACTGTCAGAAGCGAGCCACCGCCGTCACGCCCACAGTACCTGCAACACTCAGATATCAACGTTTTGCGCATTCAACTACCAAATAAAAGGCATAGAAAGACAGAACAGCAAATCCCAAGCAAAACCCAACCAAGAACGGCCAGAAACTGCAACACACGCGCCGGCTGAAGTTTCTGCCTCACGAGCACGCGCCTCCACGCACCGCCGGTATCTGCCACGCGCCAGTCCCACGCTTACTCACGTGCCCCACGCACCTGCTGCCCTTCGCTTCCTGCCACGTAAGCCCTAGGTGACGTCACACAGCCACGTCAACACACGTCATCCGTTGACCGTTGACTTTGACCATAGTCAAAATTTTTCAACAGGACCTGTTTTGCTCAATTTTTCATGTAGATTCCGATTTTAAACTCCGTTTCTACATTTGAGGTCTCTAAATCCCATTTTTTAGTCATTTTCTTCATTATGGCTCAACAAAATGAACGAGATATCATCCGTCCTATCACTATTATGTTGGATGGTCCTACTAGTTATCATGCGTGGTCCCAGAATATGGCTGTCTTTCTCAAGGGTCGTAAACTGTAGAGATATGTGACTAGTTCAATTCCTAAGCCAGTACCAAACCCTAAGTCCAAAGCCACAACTGCTGAAGAGTCTTCGAAGACTGCTGTTACAACAGATGATTATGAAGAACGCCTAGAGGAATGGGAGAGTATTCAAAGTAAGATCTTGTCTTGGTTTATCAATACCTTTATTCCCTCCATTCATAATCTTTTTCCTCGTCTTGAAACTGCTGAGGCTGCTTGGAAATTTTTGGCTGATCGCTACAATTGCACTAATGATTCAAGCTTGGAGTTCCACATTGAATCAAAACTCTATCAAATGCGTCAAGAGACAGGTTAGTCTATTTCTGATTTCTATTCTCAAACTTCTACTATGTGGGAACAACTCTCTGCTGCAGATCCTCCACTGGTGTGTTCTAAGGACATTGAGCTCTTTGCCAAATATCGGGATCGTCGTAAATTTATGCACTTCATGATGGGTTTACGTGAGGATTTTGAGCCTACTAGGGCTTCTTTGCTTAGCCGGTCTCCTACTCCTTCTCTTGATGCTGCAGTCAAGGAGCTCATTTCTGAGGAGAACCGTCGGCCTACTTATCGCATGTCATCATCTGATCATGTATTGGCTACACCCTCTCCAAAGCCTTCCATTGCTGCATTCACTACTCCTCCACGTATAAACCCTGGGCGTCCCAACTCTCAGTCTTCCAAAGGTACTCGCTGCGAGTTTTTCCGTATCAAATGCCATGATATCTCTGTTTGTCGCAAACTGCAAAAATTTGTGCAAGAGCATAATAAGGCTTCTCTTCCTCGGGCAGCTGCTGTATGTCCTTCAGATCCATCGGTTCCTACAGGTCCATCTTTGACTTCCTCACTTACTACGGCTGATATTGAGGCAGTTGTTCAACAGGTTTTATCCCGCACTTCCACTGCCCTTTCTGTCACCTCAGGTAAACAACCTTGGTTCTTTGATACTGCATGTTGTAACCATATGACTCCTGATGAATCCCAATTTTCTGATAAGGCACCCTTAGAACATCCAATCACCATTTACACTGCTGATGGAACTCCTATGCCTGTTAGTCATAAAGGAACAATCTCTTCTCCTAGTCTATCCCTTAATGACACTTTTCATATTCCAAAGTTATCCCTTAATTTGCTTTCTGTTGGTCAACTTTGTGAATTAGGCGTAGATCTTCTATTTACTAATCATGGTGTGGATGTGCAGGATCCTCCAACGGGTCAAGTGCTTGGGACAGGCCGTAAGGTTGGTCGCATGTTTGAGGTTCATGACTTGAATATTCCTTCACAAGTTGTTTCTGCAGCTGCTACCACTACCACCTCCTCACCTGATCTATGGCATGCTCGTCTTGGTCATCCATCCTTATCTCATCTTCAATTGTTAGCTTCTCAAGGTCATTTAGGTTCAGTTCAATTTCAAAAATTTGATTGTACTTCCTGTCATTTTGGCAAACAAACAAAATTGCCCTTTAATAAAAGTGACTCCTTTTCTTCTGCCCCTTTTGATCTTATACATTCTGATATTTGGGGTCCTGCACCTGTTCCCACTGAAGGGGGATCTAAATATTTTGTCATATTTGTGGATGATTTTTCTCGATATACTTGGATTTATCTGCTTCACCATAGGTCTGAACTTGTGTCTATTTACCAAACATTTCATAAAATGATTGAAACACAATTCAATCGCACCGTTAAAGTATTTCGATCAGATAATGCTCAAGAATATAATGATAAACCTTTCTTATCCTTTTTAGACAGTCATGGTACTCTTCCTCAGCGGTCTTGTCCTTACACCTCTCAACAAAATGGTCATGCAGAACGAAAACATCGTCACATTCTTGATGTTGTCCGCACCCTTCTCATTTCTGCCTCTCTTCCTAAGCGCTTTTGGGGTGAGGCCGCACTCACTGCTGTGTACACCATTAATCGTATTCCTTCACCAACTAAACACAACAAATCACCATTTAAGCTTCTTTATGGTCAAACTCCTGACTACTCCTCCCTTCGGGTTTTTGGTTGTGCTTGCTTTGTCTCTCTTCCTCCTCATGAACGAACAAAGCTCCAGCCTCATACTCATCTATGTTGTTTCCTTGGTTATGGTGTGTCTCAAAAGGGGTTTCGCTGCTATGATCCCATTTCTCATCGCCTTCGTGTCTCCCGTCATGTTGAGTTTTGGGAACATCGTTCTTTCACGAGTCTTCAGCAGTTTCCTGCATCTCCTTCTTCAGAGTCTCCCATTTTTACTAATCTTTTCCTCCCTCTCTATCCTGAACTTATGGAGGATTCTTCAACATCGGCTGCCTCTCCAGACGACTCATCTCCGGTTCTGTCTCCGGCATATGACCCGCCTGTCTTGGATCCTGTGGCACCACCCTCTTCTGAGTCACCTGTTGGTCCTGAACTTCGTCGTTCCACTCGGGTAAGCATTCCTCCTCCTTATCTTACAGATTATCACTGCTTTTTTGCTCTTGCCACCCTCTATGAACCTCACACCTATCGTGAGGCCCATACTGACCCTCTTTGGCAGCAAGCTATGAACGAAGAACTAGATGCCCTTCATAAGAATAACACTTGGGATATGGTTGATTTGCCTCCTGGTCAGTCTGTAGTAGGTTGTAGGTGGGTTTACAAGATCAAGACCAAGGCTTATGGATCTGTTGAACGTTACAAGGCTCGCCTAGTTGCCAAGGGCTTTACTCAAGAGTATGGTATTGACTATGAGGAAACATTTGCTCCTGTTGCTCGCCTTACATCTGTCAGATGTCTCATTGCTATGGCTGTTGTTCGCCGTTGGCCTCTTTATCAAATGGATGTGAAGAATGCTTTCCTTAATGGAGACTTCCATGAAGAAGTGTACATGCAACCACCCCTTAGTTATCCACACTCAGGCAGCCAAGTTTGTTGCCTTCGTCGTGCTCTTTATGGACTTAAGCAGGCTCCTCGAGCTTGGTTTGAAAAGTTTAGCTCGGTTGTTGCTCAGCAGGGTTTCACTTCGAGTCCTCATGACACCGCTCTCTTTGTCCGAAGATCCTCTGCTGGTATCACTCTTATTCTTCTTTATGTTGATGATATAATTATTACTGGAGATGATTCTGCAGGTATCCGCTCTCTTCAGCACTTCCTTAGTCAACATTTTGAGATGAAAGATCTAGGCACTCTCAGCTATTTTCTTGGGCTTGAGGTTACCTCATCCTCTGATGGATACTATCTTTCCTAGGCTAAATATGCTTCTGATCTTCTATCCAAAGCCGGTATCACCGACAACAAGACTGTTTCCACTCCTTTAGAATACAATGCAAAACTCACACCCTTGGATGGTGAACCTATATCTGATGCTACTCGCTATCGTCAGTTGGTTGGCAGTTTGATCTATCTCACTGTTACTCGTCCGGATATTTCACATGCCGTGGGTATGGTTAGTAAGTTCATGGATGCACCTCGTTCTGTCCATTATGCTGTTGTTCTTCGGATTCTCCGATATGTCAAAGGCACACTTTATCATGGTCTGCATTATTCCTCTCGATCTTCTCTCGAGCTTCATGCTTATTCAGATGCTGACTGGGCAGGTGATCCGACTGATCGGTGCTCTATCACAGGTTTTTGTTTCCTGTTAGGTACTTCTCTTGTCTCGTGGCGCAGGATGTGGTTTCCCGTTCCAGTACTGAGGCAGAGTATCGTGCCCTTGCCGACACCACTTGCGAGCTAGTTTGGCTTCGCTTGCTCTTGGCAGACATGGATGCTCCGCAGCCCACTGCCACTCCTCTTTATTGTGACAATCGTAGTGCTATCTACAATACTCATAATGATGTCTTCCACGAACGCACCAAGCATATTGAGATCGACTGCCACATCACTCACCAGCATCTCAAGAAAGGAAATCTTAAGTTGTTCTCCATCTCCTCTGCTGACCAGCCTGCTGATATTTTTACCAAGACTCACCCGCCTGGTCGTCTTCGAGATCTTATATCCAAACTCTAGTTGGCTTCCTCCTTACCACCTCGAGTTTAAGGGGGGATGTTAGTGTATAGCTTAGACTAGTTTAGCCCATTGGGCTTAGCCCAATATACTATACTTGTAATTTACTCCTTTTACTTGTACTGCACACATCCTAGCCTATATAAGGCTCTCTATTGTACATTATTGTTTACATATCAATACACAGACTATTCAGTCTTTCTCTCTCACCTTATATTGTTAACAGAGTTTAGCCAATGAAGATAGTCCTTAGAGCTCTCAAACAAGTCACATCCAAATGGGGAATTACCAGACTGGTCTTTTGTGTCGAAAAAAGTAGATGGAACCAATGGTCCGATTGGTATTAAATTCAAATTAACAACGGCTTCGATTGCTGCTTCTTCCAAAGCATCAAAGGTGTTCAGTAACACACATGGGTTGGGATCTTTTTCAAGGGTTTGGATAAGTTCCTGAAAGGAAGGTAGGTATGGATTGGGTGGACTAGTTGGTAAGAGAAACGAAGGTAGGTCTGAGGAAGCAAATGGTGGCAACCCTTTGAACTGTATAGAATTTGGGGGGCAATTTTCATAAATATGATACATACCATCATGGGCATTGAAGTATTTCTGGTATATAGCAAGTGCTGCAGTGGACTGAATGCAGAGAAAAGCAGAAGGTATACCCATATCACGTGCCACATCAGCAGCCCATGGTAGAAGGAGGGTGTAGACTAAGAAGGTGACCTTGTGATGCTCGTTATTTGAGAGTTTGACAATCAAGTTGGCGAGTGTTTGTGAGCCCACACGCTTGAACTCGGACATGATGTGTTGTGGGTCGTCAATTGGTTTGTTTCCATCATCAAAGCCATCGGAGAAAGAGGCATAGGATAAGCCCTCAAGTGAAGGGAATTTTTTTATTTGTTTGAGGCCGTGGACGGTGGTGGCAAAGGTCACACGTGCTGCACCGCCGTGTATTAGGCGTGTGGCGAGTTGGAGAGTAGGGTTAATATGGCCTTGGCCTGTCCAGCATACGAGAAGGAAGTGTTGGCTGTTCATGCTCGTTTGATTTCTCTTTCTTTTCTCTCTCTTTTTTTTATAAACTGGGTAGTGTTCAGATGCCTAATCAATGGCAAACTTTTCTCCTTTATCCATTCCTTCACACAAATTGACATATTTTCAAAAAGTAAAAGTGAAAAGATAATGTGGTCCATAATTTAATCATTAATTGGCTTTGCGGCCTTTGCTTTATTATTAGTGGATAAGTGAAACAAGACCATGCTCGATCATTTTCTTCTTTTTCATTTTTTCTTGATAGTTGATTACCTGCACATGTATTGTCTATTATGGCGGCTGTTGAAATCCGAGTTTTTATCTATGGAAAAAGTAGCTAGGTCGCTATCAATAAATGGAAGTCATCATTGTCCTCTAATCTACAATTTTTCTGATATCAGTGTCATACTTATTGACAATAATATCTAATGCTATATATTTTTTTTTGATTTGTCTAATGCTATATTTGAATAACCTTTACTTGACCATACGGCGTTAAAAAAAACATACGGCGTAGCCTTCTGAACATACACAGTGGCGAGTCTTTTTTTTTTTTTGGTGTGTGGGTATAATTGTAGTGTTCAGATCATTTAAAAAGTGTAAACTAACGGTAAGTTGTGACATCCATTAAGAAGTTCAACAATATAATATATATATATATATATATATTTATATATGTATTTTTGCAAAGCATACTTAGGACGTTGCAAAGCATGTTTGGCAACGTCCTCGGCATGCATTTTTGCAAGGTCCTAGGAGTCCCACATCGAAGAAAAACCCTACCACCAAGTTTCATATATGGAAGCTTGGTGTATGAAACTTGGTGGTATACTACTCCCTTGACTTCACAGCTTATAAGGCAGCAAGTGAGGGGATTTTTCTTCAATGTGGGACTCCTAGGACCTTGCAAAAATGCATGCCGAGGACGCCTAGGACGTTGCAAAGCATGCCTAGGACATTGCAAAGCATGCCGAGGACGTTCGAGGACATTGCAAAGCATGCCTAGGACGTTGCAAAGATTGCCGAGGACGTCCGAAGACGTTGTCAAGTAAGACTACACATCTTAGGTTCCCACACACACACACACACATATATATATATATAATTAACAAGCAATATAAACAAAAAGAGTATAAAAAATAATATTAAATAAAAATAAAAACATTTATAAAAAAACAACTTATCTATTTTAATTATAATTTATTCAGAAAATATAACATCTAATTTAATCAAATTTTATTTTGCACTAGGTTAATTATTTAAAAAGATAGTGAATTTTGTCAGCATAATTAATGGACTAGGGCCGGGGAATAAAAAAGATAGAAAAGAAGAACAGAGAGGGCCTAAATAGAGAGAAACAAATGTTATATATTACCACCCCCCCCCCCCCCCCCTCTTTTTTTTGGTAAAAGGAGGAATCTATTAGAGAAACTAAACCGCCAAAAGAGGCTCAATACAGAGTCTGTTTAGTTACAACCCATTAGCATTAGCATTAAGAAAATCTACAATGTCCATTGGTGGACTACTAAATAAATAAAAACCATTAATTTGGAGATGGGACCCAATCTTGCTAAGACATCTATGCATCTATTAGATTCCCAAAAGCAGTGCTTAATTCGAACCTGGGAGAGTTGTGAGATATTACCTTTATTTCTAGCAATTGATCTCTTAACAGTAATATACAATACAATGCAACGATGCTCACTTTCTCTTAAGAATCTCCTAGGATCACTCTGTATAGTCTCAATGAATGACGACAAGTTTGTGCTTATATCTACAATCAAATTAGAGATTCATGGGTTGACGGGGCAGGTGAATCTTTTGGGAATTTTAATATAGTTTAGGCTGAGGTAGTATGGCCCCCTTCTCTTATCTCATTTCCTATACCAGGTTGGTGAGGTTCACAATCTAAAATCTCCCTCAATTTATTTCTAGATAGATATGATAGAAAATTAGTCTATGGCATCCATTCCAGGATAATTTTTCTTTATTATCAAATCAAGATATCAATTTTTTTTGGCGAATTAGATCTCTTATTTGATGATTAGAGATTTTACACATTGAGCTAACTGAAACTCACCAATCTACCTCAATTCTAAAAAGTGAATTAATAAAATTAGATGTTGGTAGGAGCATTGCAACAAGAGATTATTTTTGAGGACAACTATTTGTGTATCTAGTAATTTTTGGTAACTTTTGTTTTTTTTTTTAATTCGATACTTACAACAAGAGAATGGAGATTTGAATTCTAAATGTTTCTATTAGAAACACAAATAAACTAATTTTTGGTAGTTTATTTGTATAGGGTTTATCATAAGGTATAATTTTTGGTAACCTTTATATTGAATGTGACAAAAAGTTAAAAGTTAGTTGTTGTTGTTGTTGTTTTTTTTTTTTTTTTTTTTTTTTTTTTTTTTTTTTTTTTCAAAAGTAGTTTAGTTAAAAATATTAGACAAAAAGTTAAAAGTTTTTAACAAATATACACAAGTCATATACTCTCGTAGACATTGACACTTGATAAAATTATTACTAAGCTCCTAAATTCGAGTCTTTTGGCTGAATATTGCAAAAAATTGAGTTTATTTTGTGATATGGGTACAGTTGGAAGTTATTTGGGAAAATGAGGAAAGAAGCAAATTTCGGTAATACCGTTGCCGAAATTCTAACAAAAAGTACAAGAGAGGAGAGATAAATGATGTGATGGTTGGAGTGAGAAAAAAATTTTGAATTTCAGTAATGAGGTTACCAAAATTATTGTTGCCCAAAATCTACTGCCCAGATGAAGTGCCCAAAGGAGAAGTGCTCGAAAGAGAAAAAACCAATTGTGGCAACCAAGTTGTTGAAATTGTAGGAGAGTGAGGAGAGAGAAAAAAAGGAATTGTGGCAACCAAGTTGCTGAAAATGGGAGGAAAAAAAAAAAGAATTGTGGCAACCAAGTTGCCGAAATTGTAGGGGAGGGAATTTAATAGAAATTTTGGCAATGAAGTTGCCGTAAATGAGGGGAAAAAAAATTGTGGCAACCAAGTTGCCGAAATTGGAGAAAAGAAGAAGATTTGGGCTGAAAATTGGAGGAAAAAAAAAAAAGAATTGTGGCAGCCCATAAAAAGGAGAACAAATGTTTTGTGGCAATGGAATTGCCGAAAATGGGAGGAAAAAAAAAAGAATTGTGGCAATGGAGTTGCCGAAAATTGGAGGAGAGAGAGAGAGAGAGAGAGAATTGTCTAGATAAATAAAAAAATGTTGGAGTCTTATTCTAAAAAGTATACATATTCTTATTCTTTCCGTATGTCAGTAGTTTTTTTTACCGAAGCAGTTTGGTTTGTGTGTATGTCATGTTCTTTCATTTCATCTTGTAAAAGTATTCTTTGCATGATTTGCCCTATGAAAAAAATAATTATAGATTCAAGTACATTGATTCTTATTCTCAACCAAAAAAAAAGTACATAGATTCTTATTCTATGCTAGATTCCTGTTAATGCATGCCCCGAAGAGAGAAAATTATGGAAGAAAAAGATGATTGATGTGCACACTGTAAAAAAAAAAAAAAAAAAACAGAGATTCTTTGTAGTGAATATATGTTTATAGTTAAGTAATTTGTTTGTATCAAAGTGTCCCATCTTGGTCTGTGTTGTGTCGTATTTGGTTAATTGGCGTATCTAGTTATACAATTTAAAATCTAAGAATTTAACTTATATGAAACTTACATTCTATTTAAACTACACTAATGTTACCGAAGTTTCAACAGTTCATATTTCCTACTCTTTTTCCCCTAAAAATTCTATCAACCTTCTTCTTCACTCTTATTCCCCTCATAATTCTATCAATCATTTTCAATTCATGCGTGCCATATATTCTACAAACAACTATAAGGAACAACACTTGAAAATATTTATTCATTCTTTATCTCTTACAAGGTGAGTTACATCTCTTAAGTAGTTATTTTTCTTTTTATAATATTCATGTTGATATGTTTTACGGGCATAGCTAAGCATGAAAATCTTGTTTTTGTTAAATTATTTGTTTATGAAAATCTTGTTTTTGTATTATGTGTTTTGCAACATGAACTAATTTGTATGATATGTTTTAAATTATTTGTCCATGAATTCTTGCCTAAAATTTCATATAGCAAAAATATATTTTAAAATTGACATAAATTTTCCTTAAACAAATACTTACTTTGTTAGCCTATAATAAACATGTATTCTATAAGAAAACCCAAAAAAAAAAAAAAAAAAAAAGGTTAGTATATGCTCATAAATCAAAAATCTAAGTTTTAGGTATAATAATAATAACGAAAATTGAATGATATTAGAAATATTTATCTATTATCGTATGGATGCATGAGAACATTATATAATCTGTCTTGCTTTAGAAAAAGCAAAATGAAGTGCTACATAAAATAATTAACTTAACCATAAAAGATCCTTCTAAATGTTGATGTTATGCTAAGTTATTTAAGAAAAGGGAAACAAAAAATAATTTTAACTACTATGATGGACAATAATAAATTATCAATGAACCAATTTGGGGGGATTCTTTCACTGTAGATGTGAGCGAACCCAAACCCAATAGACCCAATATAATGAATTTGGTAGAGAAGCGGGCTTAAGAACTGGGCCTTTATGAGGACTTCATCAACGGTCGGGCAGGATCATTGGGGAACAGGATCGTCAACGGTGTAGTTGAGGAGAGGGTCAGGGTCCGTCCTCGGGCCTCGTCCGAGGATGAATTCTTCTTCTCCTCTTCTGATACTCCACCAATAGAACTTCCTGGTGTCTTCTGAATTGTCGTCCCTTTTCTTCGTGAGATCTCTCTAGTTATATATATTCTTCTGCTCGCTTCATCTTGGCCGTCCATCTGTCGATTGCGCAAGTCACCACTTGAGTGTCTATCCCATCCAGCGCTTCCCTCCACTTGCTGTAAGTTGCAGTGGACAGCATGGCACTGTTTAGGGGTCATTCCTTCATTAATGCGGCCAGACTGCCAGCTGCGGACATTTGATGCGGAGGTGACAGGCTCTTCTACAATAGCCCTTTCACCATGCTCCCATAGCTACCCCTCTACGCTAGTCCCTTCGTTTGGGGATGACGGGAAAGGCTGCGGTGGATGGTGTATTGTCCTTTCTTCTCAGGACACCAGTTGCCGAGGACATGACGTTCCTCGGCGATTTCTCCTTGTAGTTTTGGGCCTTCCTTAGTCATCCCCAGACGTTTTCCTCCTCGACTGGGCCCTTGGGCTTATTATTCGAAATGGGCCGGAGTGCCCAGATCCTTTGGCCCCACAACTTCATTTAGGTGTTGTACCCGTGTCAAACACAAGGCACGCCTATATATATATATATATATATATATTTTTTTTTTTTTTTCTTTTTTTTGCCTCTGCAAGACTCAATTGATCACATCATCAGCTGAACTTTTTTTTCTTGTTTTGAGGACATAAATTATTTGAAGTCTCCTAATGTTGTAGTAAGTGTCAAGGAAGTGACTAGTGAGCAACAATTTAGAAAAAATTGTCAAACCGCTGCTACAGACCTATATATATATATATATATATATATATATATATTTTTTTTTTTTTTTTTGCTTCTGCAAGACTCAATTGATCACATCATCAGCTGAACTTTTTTTTTCTTGTTTTGAGGAAGTAAATTATTTGAAGTCTCCTAATGTTGTAGTAAGTGTCAAGGAAGTGACTAGTGAGCAACAGTTTAGAAAAAATTGTCAAACCGCTGCTACAGACTTGGCCCTATTACATGGCACGTCAATTGACGAACAGAAAGTTGTAATCTGGGGTGCATATGTGTTGGTGGAGCTTGGAAACTTAACAAATGTCATTTAAGATTTGGTTGTTCGAGACTTGTGAAGTGCTGAATCAATGTCTTTTCCTCATCCTTTTGGCATTAATAGAAATTAATACTTATTCATAAGCTGAGTGCATGAGCAAACCCTTCAAAAACCTCTCTTTGGCATTCATGTTGTCCTGACAGTTTATGTTGGGTTATATTTATAATTCATAGTTCTATACATAGCAGGGAAATCTATCCATCTAGAATAACTATTTCAAAATAAAATATGTACCACATTCTTTACTAAGGCTGTGTTTGGACACTGTTTCTAGTTTAATCCTTTATCAACAGAGACTACACTAAACTGTCAGATAGAGAATGCTCATAACATGTTTAGACATCATTTTCAGTATTATAAGGTGCAATCCCATGAGGTTTCTCTTGGAATCATATTCTTTGCTTGGGAGGTAAAGCAACTGGTTCCAAGTGCCAAGAGCTTTCTGGAATGCCATATCTCCCAATTCCAGGCACTCTAAAAGCAGGAATGCGATGAGAGAAACCAAGCATTGTTGATTGGGAAACTATATGCATCAGATCAAATCCATCAAACTGTTTCCGGTGGAAGAAAGTCAGGCAACCCTTCACCTCCTCCAGCCTAGTAATCGTTATCTCTTCCCTTTCGCGTAAGTTCGATAGAATTTGGACAACCTAGCATTGGCAATTTTCATAATCAGAACGCTTCCATTTGCTATTCTAGTTCTTGTACATAGCCCAAATCTCACCTTTTACTGGGTAAATTCTGTAGAATGGCTCATCATTGCTTTTAACACTGTAAACTAAATAGGAAAACTAGGACATTTCAAGGTTGACACTAGTTCCACTAACCATAAATTTCCCACAAACTATGGGTACGTTTTCTTTCTTCCAGTCAATCTAATGGTCAAGAATGGGTAGAGGTTCTAGGAAAGTCACACATACTTGGCTGTTGGCTCTCAGAAATTATATCATCTATTCTGGTGTATTGTCGTGGCAAAAAATCTTTTCCACTGTATACAACCCATACCTAACCTGTGGCAAAATCAATTGATGACCTACTAGGCTTCAAAAGTTTGTCTTCTGGAGATGACTTCAAGGAAGGAAGTCCTCCAAATGGAATAGATCTAGAAAAACTACTAGCATTCCCATTCTTTGGTGCCTTTTGGGAGTCAATCTCCAGACACATAATATCAGGCAGGGCAAATTGATCAAGCTCAAACATCCCATCAACAACTTTATCGATTTCTCCACCCTTAAACCTATATGCCGGGACATTATGAGAGAATATATATAGATTATCCAGGGAGATATGGAAAGTGACAGGACTCCCTCCAATTTTTTGTCTCTCAAAGATGCTTCTAAAACCATCTACTTGCACCAAACATGCACCATCTGCACCTAAATATTTTGAAAAATCTGTGAGAATTTCAACCAACTCAAATTTACATTCTTTAACAAAACTAGGATTATGGGCCCATTCATGAAGGTTCCAATCCTTATACAGTGCCCAAATCTCACCTCTTCTGGGGTAAATTTCAAATTGTTCATCTGTGACACCACGAATCCATGAGCATTTGTAGGATGAGACCATTGGCCAGCTTTCCCCATCATTCATCTCTGGATTCAAATCAAATGACCCACAAGCAACAGGTAAGCCAGCATCACACCATCGTCTCTCACCATCACTAATAGGGATTGGCTTTAACCATGTAACAAGAACTGATCATGCTGAGTTGCAAGCAACTGGAGCATACCTAAAATTATGAGGGAGATTTGCTCTATATTTAGCACCCCAGATCTGACCTACCTTGAAATGCTCAGGTTTTCTATCATTCTCAAAGGTATAGTAGTCCTGGCAAGGCCTTTTCGACAAGAAAAATTCTCCTCCAAACTGATTGGCTATGATGTTGGCATATTTATACGGCCTATAGAAAAATCTGTCTGCTCTAATGTTGCCTCTAGAATTCAAATCCTCAGAAACCTTATTGGATTGTTGTTCACAAATAATTTTATCACATTGCCACTTAACATCAAGAGAATTTTGGAGTTTGAATCCCAAAGTTCCAATGTTTTATGAAAATATCATAGTTGTTCTACAACTTCCACCCAAACTTTGGCTTGAAAAACCCCTCTCACACACAGAATAGTTGTTAGCAGTACTTATTGTTTCCTTACTTGCTATATTTTGACAGGATAATGCTCTTATATTAAAAGATCCATAATCCTCCCTACATGCATTCCTTTTCAAATCATACGCAGAACGTTTCTCATGGTTAGATAGCATGGAGAATGCATCCTCCACAAGTTTCAGAGCCAATTCAGTGCCAGGAAACTTTGTCTTGATAGGTTGTAACAATGTATGGAGACTTTGGTAACAATATTTAACAGCATGAAATGTAGACGAAGGTGTAAGCTGAAGAACCCAGTAGTAATCAATTCCATAACCAGGAAACTTGATATTGGACGCAGATAGAATGTCACAGACAGCCAACATTGCGCCAATGTTATCAATTGCTGGAAAAAGCTTTTGTGCCATGAGTAAGTTATCCCTGGCACCAGTATGGTCATTACAAAGAATTTTTTGTTCAGCATCTCGCTGTTCAAGAATAGCCTTCTTCTTATTTTGATTAATATCTGGCATCCTCTATATATTGTCAAATTCAGTATTCAACTCCAAATGATCCCAAATTTAGTGATTCCAAATGAGTGGAGTATCAAAACTGCAATCAAAGCGATAGGCAGGATTGGCATCAACAATGAGGAAAATGTATAACTAAAATTGTGGAAAATTGTCACTCGCAAGAATTGGAAGAGGTTCTTAAGGAAATATTTACCAACATAAAGCAAACAAATTTAAATATCATTGCTTTTGAGCAGCCTATGGGAAACATCATCATTGTTTCCACGTGTATGATAAGAATCATCTTTGCAAAACCTCTATATCATGATTGATAATTTTTAAAATGATTACTCAAATCTTAATTTGGGTCCAGCAATACAGTTACGTGCTTGTGGAGAAACACCATAACAGAGGCATTACCAAAACATATGAATTATTGCAAGCTAACAAAACCATACAAAAAATTTCAACCCCACCAGACTCTAGGAAATTCAACGCAAAATTTAAAATTTAAAACCACCCAAAATTGCCTATCAGCAACCCCACAATAAAAGGCTTTCTAGTAAGACCAACTTCAACACAAAGGTCCTTAAACTGAAATGCAATGAAAAAGGATCCAAAATTTTACCACCATTCTCCCACCAACCAAAAGGGAATACAAGAAATAAAATAAAGATCAGTCAAAGGTATTCCCAAGTCAGAATTCCAGAAAACACCAAGTATCCATTCTTAGCACAAAGAAACTGCTTGATTTTAGAGAATCTTTTTTCTTTAATTATGCGGTCAGTGCATCAAGCTGTTTGCAAGGGCCAACTTAATCCTCTTCATGAGCGATCCCTAATCCTTCTTGAAAAATAACCTAGAATCCAATCTTCATTATCTAAATGGATAATGATATCATTTTTTTTTTTTTTGATAGGTAACAAGTGTGATTATATATTTATATTGAACAAAAATAATAAAATCATTTAGTTCATGATGACGAACACAAAGGAAAAATGAAAGCAAAAGTACAAAAATCAAAAGGCTAGTCTAAGAGAAACAAGGAACTCTATATTGGATGAACAATCCAAGGAACCCCAACACCTAGACAAATCAAAAAGAGTGCGCTGGCACAAAGCTTATAGATTATCCAATGAATTTTCGGTATCAATTCTTATATATATCGTTTTCCATTCTAATACTTCATCTGAGAACAATTACCCTAAACTGAAACACAATGAAAAAGAACCCAGAAAATTTTCCCATGATAAAAGACCAATTTCTTCTTTTTTTCTGATTAGTATGATGAAAGACCACTGTTACTTATTTAAATGAAAATAATAATAAAAGACCAAGGTTACAGTGAATGCGGAATTACACAGTACCCAGCTGGCAGGACGGACTTGATTTGGTTTTATACTATGGAAATACCACAGTAGTATCCAGGTGGCAAACCAAGAGACGCCCGTCCTGGAAAGTAATGGTAATTGAGTCACTATGACTCTAAGAAATCAACTTTCTTTGAGGGCAGGATATCGTCCAGCACAATAGACTATCAAGGAAAGGTACAACACCAAGCCCAATCACGTCAAGAATAGGCTCAATATCATGCACTAGACCATAATTCACTGCCCGTAGTTGCTGCCATCAGTTAACTTCAATTCAAGTTTTTGTATAGTGATCGGTACCTAGAAATTAATCTGAATGCTCAAAGCTGATTTGAGAAGCATTTAGCCAAAACCATTAATTTCTAGCTACATTGCCCATGTTAAAACTACACAAGAGTAACCATAATTTATAAGGAATTAGCAGATTTGACTTTTGAGGCCACTAAAACAGTAATTGTATAAACACTGGTTCAGAAATTGGTTTAGCTAGGCATTTTCACGAACATCTTATATGAAACAATATCATAAGCTAATTTTATAGATCAGTCTCACAATTCAAAGTCTCTATTTCCATACCCATAACAACAATCCACAACCCATTCAAGCAAAAACTACCATACCCACAAAAAACAACACATGTATGTAGGTACTGTGTTTGCATCACCCCATAACTTCCAACTTCCAGAATTAATCCACCAATACTAACAGTAACAAAAAGGTTGATATGGGCAACCAAAAAATGATCCTACGTTGTAGAAACACCATTTACCAGTAACTAAAACGAAAAGAAAAAAAAAATGTAACTTTTTTGAGATGTAACAATCTAGTACGCATTTTCATTCATGAAATAGCTTATATAGTTCCATCGCATACTTTATGATACATAATAGTCAGAGAGTCAGCTAACATGATAAATATCTTGTCCCACTAGTAACTCACATTTTCCTTCTACTTTACCATCATTCTCCCACCAACCAAAAGGGAACACAAGAAATAAATAAAATAAAGAACAAAGACCTTAACTGAAACACAATGAAAAAGAACCCAGAAAAATTTTTCTTTTCCAAGATAAAAGACCAATGTCTGTTGCAATTCAAAATAGAAATAAAAGAAGAGAACCTAACCTTTCCACTTCTTCCTTTTATCTTTCAACTCTCAAGGTAAGGTTACAGTGAGTGTTGAAGTAAACAGTTCCCAGTTGGCAGAATAGAGCTGCATGCATAGCCTTTCAGTCTTGAACAATGGAAATGGTGTTGTTGTACACTTGTATTGTATTGTACCTAGTGGCAGTGGTAGTGGCAGTAGCAGTGGTTAACCAGAGCAAAAACCAACCAAGCTTTCTTTGTGGGGTAGGAGGATATGGTCTAGCCCAGCAGACTACTCAAGCCCATACACCTAAAGAATTGGCCCATTTTAGTTCACTAGGAAAAACAAAATAAACCCAGCTTCGGATTTTCCCTGGGCAGCTTTGGTTAACTTCTCATGTGGATTGTGAAAATTTTGGAGATATTTCTGCAAAACCTTCTCTCTCTCTCTCTCTCTCTCTCTCTCTCTCTCTTTGTTTTTTTTTTTTTAAGGAAAGAAAAGTTAATTCCAGGTTTCTCTATAAAGCTACAAAGTTTGCCAGTCGTTTGGAATTTTTTTTTTTTTTTTTTTTGAGGAAACTAAAATAATGAATTGATAGCAGTGCCATTGCCAACTAACCACATAATGATTATAACAATAAAACATTTGACCATTAATTAGATTTAACTAGTAAATTGCTCGTGCAATGCACGGATAATGTTATAATTTTTTTTGAAATTTTTTTTTTAAAATGTCAACCCAGTACTTTATTTTTTGAAAGTAAGTACCATACAAATAAAATATATATATATATATATATATATATAAATCACTCCACAGTCCATACTTTAAAAATTAATTACTATCTTAAATATTTATAATTCATTTAATAATATAAAATTTACAAAAGAAATTTACCCAGTACTTAATTTTTTAAAAGTAAAGTACCATACAAAAAGAAAAAGAAAAGATAAAGATAAATCATTCTAATAAAGATAAATCATTCTAAAGTCCACACTCTAAATACTAATAACTATCTTAAATATTTATAATTCACTTAATAATATAAAATTTTCAAAAGAAAAAAAAAATTCCTAGTACTTTATTTCTAGAAAGTAAAGTATCATACAAAAAGGAAAAAAAATAAATAAATAAGGAAAAATCACTTCACAGCCCACACTCTAAATACTAATTACTATCTTAAATATTTATAATCTACTTAATAATATAAAATTTACAAAAGAAAAAGAAAGTGAAAAAAAAAAAATTATCCAGTACTTGATTTCTTCAAACTAAAGTACCATATAAAAAGAAAAAGAAATTAAAAAAAAAAGATAAAAATAAATCACTCCATAGTATTTAAAGTAAAGTACCATACAAAAGAAAAAGATAAAGATAAATTACTCCATAGTCCACACTCTAAATACTAATAACTATCTTAAATATTTATAATCCACTTAATAATATAAAACTTACAAAAGAAAAAAAAAATCTCAGTACTTTATTTCTTGTAAGTAAAGTACCATACAAAAAGGAAAAAAAAAAGAATTAAAAAAAATCCCTCCACAGTCCATACTCTAAATACTAATTACTATCTTAAATATTTATAATCCATTTAATTATATAAAATTTACTAAATAAAAAAAAAAAGTGAAAAATAAATAAATTTATCCAATACTTTATTTCTTAAAATTAAAGTACTATACAAAAAGAAAAAGGAAAAAATAAAGATAAATCATTCCACAGTCCACATTCTAAATACTAATTACTATCTTAAATATTTATAATCCATTTAATAATATAAAATTTACAAAAAAAAAATGAAAAAAAAATTTACCCAATACTTGATTTCTTTAAAGTAAAGTATCATACAAAAAAAAAAAAGATAAAGATAAATCACTCCATAATCCACACTCTAAATACTAATTATTATCTTAAATATTTAAAATCCACTTAATAATATAAAACTTATAAAAAAAAAAAAGTGAAAAAAAAATTACCTAGTACTAGATTTCTTGAAATTAAAGTACCATACAAGAAGAATAAAAAAAAAAGATAAAAATAAATCACTCCACCGTCTACACTCTAAATACTAATTACTATCTTAAATATTTATAATCCACTTAATAATATAAAATTTACAATAGAAAAAAAAATGTGAAAAAAAAAATTATCCAGTACTTTATTTCTTAAAAGTAAAGTACCATACAAAAAAAAAAAGAAAAAAAAAAGAAGAAGATAAAGCTCTTCACATTCTACACTCTAAATACTAATTCCTATTTTAAATATTTATAATCCACTTAATAATACAAAATTTAGTTACATAGACCTTTAACCTTTTTTGAGGATAAACAGTAGACACAGAGGTTTAACTTTTGATGTACACAACTGTGGGGGTGGGTAGACCTTCGGTTTTAAGCTACATGTGGGTGAGAGAGTTTAGACTTAGGTCATAAATCATAATGTCTGAGCTTGGGCTTTTTGTCTATTTTGAGAAGATAGTCATTTGTTTTTAAAAAATTACATTTTTTGGTCTAATTGTTAACCTCAGCCCATATCAATAACTAATAGTAAAAATAAGTTACTGTAAGTTATTGAGTAAAAGTTTAAAAACTTAATGAAAAAGGTTTAAAAAACTAAATGGAAGCTTAAAACACCACATGCAAAGACGTCATGCATTCCCATGTGAGGTCTCTATTTATATATATATATATATATATATATATTGATATTGATTATAAAAATTCAAAACACATTATTTCCTCTTTTTTAATTCCTTAACAATTATTAGGTTATTAAAAGGGTGTAACAATTTCAAGGCTTTTTTTTTTTTTGTTTTTTGAGAAAACAATTTCAAAGCATTTTATAACTCCAATTCGGCTTGGTTGGGACTGAGTTGGTTAGTGGGCGAATACTTGTGTAAATATATATGCACACACACAATAATCCCAAATGAGCATTCCATTACAGTGTGCATCTGTTGAAGCATTCATGCCTCTTAAACTTATTTGACTTCCACAAAGTTGTGATCTGGGTTGCATATGTGCTGGTGGAGCTTGTAAACCTGACAAGTGTCATCTGGGATTTGGTTGTAATAGAAATTAAGAATTATTCATAGGTTGAGTGCATAAGCAAAGCCTTGAAACACATCTCTTTGGCATTCATGTTGTCCTGACATTTGTGTTTGTTTATAATTCATAGTTCTATGCATCACAGGGAAATCTGCCCACCTAAAATAACCTATTTCAAAATAAAAATATGTACCACATTCTTTAATAAGTGACACTGTTTCTAGTTTAATCCTTTATCAACAGAGACTACACTGAACTGAACACAAGTGGTAGAGAATGCACATATGTTTAGAAATCATGTTCAGTATTATATGGTGCACCATGAGGTTTCTCTTGGCATCATATTCTTCGTTTGGGAGGTAAAGCATTTGGTTCCAAGTGCCAAGAGCTCTCTGGAATGTCATATTTGCCAATTCCAGGAACTCTAAAAGCAAGAATTCGATGAGAGAAACCAAGCATCTTTGATTGGGAAACTGGATGAGTGACATCAAACCCATCAATTTGTAGCCTATGGAAGAAAGTCAGGCAACCCTTCACCTCCCGCAGCCTGGCAATTGTTATCTCATCCCTTTCATGTAAGTCTGACAGAATTTCGACAACCTGACATTGGTAATTTTCATAATCAGAACGCTTCCATTTGCTATTCCAGTTCTTGTACATAGCCCAAATCTCACCTTTTAGCGGGTAAATTTCGTAGATTGGCTCAACAGTACTTTTTTGGCAGTTAACATTATAGGAGAACTGTGACATTTCAAGGTTGACACTAGCTCCACTAACCTTAAATTTCCCACAAACTATGGGTAGGTTTTCTTTCTTCCAGTCAATCTCATGGTCAAGAATGGGTAGAGGTTCTAGGAAAGTCACACATACTTGGCTCTCAGAAATTATATCATCTATTCTGGTGTACTGCCGTGGCAAAAAATCTTTTCCGCTGTTCACAGCCCATACCTGACCTGTGGCAAAATCATTTAATGACCAACTAGGCTTCAAAAGTTTGTCTTGTGGAGATGATTTTGGGGAAGGAAGTCCTCCCAATGGAATAGAGCTAGGAAAACTACTAGCATTCCCATTCTTTGGTGCCTTTTGGGAGTCAATAATCTCCTGAAACATACTATCAGGCAAGGCCAACTGATCAAGCTCAAACATTCCATCAACAACTTTATCAATTTCTCCACCCTTAAACCTATATGCTGGGATATTATGAGAGAATATATACAGATTATCCGGGGAGATATGGAAAGTGACAGGACTCCCTCCAATTTTTTGTCTCTCAAAGATGCTTCTAAAACCATCTACTTTCACCAAACATGCACCATCTGCACCTAAATATTTTGAAAAATCTGAGAGAATTTCAACTAACTCAAATTTACATCCTTTTACAAAACTAAGATCATGGGCCCATTCATGAAGGTTCCAATCCTTATACAGTGCCCAAATCTCACCTCTTTTGGGGTAAATTTCAAATTGTTCATCCGTGACGCCATGAATCCATGAGCATTTGTAGGATGAGACCATTGGCCAGTTCTCTCCATCATTCATCTCTGGATTCAAATCAAATGACCCACAAGCAACAGGTAAGCCAGCATCACACCATCTTCTCTCACCAACACTAATAGGGATTGGCTTTAACCATGTAACAAGAACTGATCGTGCTGATTTGCAAGCAACTCGAGCATACCAAAAAGTATGAGGTAGATTTGCTCTATATTGAGCACCCCAGATCTGACCTTCTTTGAAATGCTCAGGTTTTCTGTCATTCTCAAAGGTATAGTAGTCCTGACAAGGCCTTTTCTGTGCCAAAGGTTTTGAAGAACAAGAAAAATTCTCCTCCAAACTGATGGGCTGTGATGTTGACAAATTTATATCGTCTATAAACAAATCTGTGACCCCTCTAATGTTCCCTCTAGAATTCAAATCCTCAGAAACCTTACTGGATGATTGTTGACAAATAATTCTATCATGTTGCTGCTCAACATCAAGAGAATTTTGAAGTTTGAATCCCAAAGTTCCAATGTCTTCTGAAAATATCATAGTTTTTCTATAGCTGCCACCCAAACTTTCACTTGAAAAACCACTCTGACACACAGAAGAGTTTTGAGCATTGATCATTGCTTCCGTACTTGCAATATTTTGACAGGATAATTCTCTTTCATTAAAAGATTGATTATCCCCCCAAAAAGCTTTTCTTTTCAAATCATATGCAGAACGTTTCTCATGGTCAGATAGAATGGAGAATGCATCTGCTACAAGTTTCAGAGCCAATTCAGTGCCAGGAAATGTTTTCTTGATAGGTTGCAACAATGTGAGGAGCCATTGGTAACGAGATTTAACAGCATCCATTGTAGAATAAGGTGCAAGCTGAAGAACCCAGTAGTAATCTATTCCATAACCAGGAACTGTCATATTGGAAGTAGATAGCATGTCACAGACAGTCATCATTGAGTTAATGTTATCAATTGCTGGAAAAAGCTGTTGTGCCTTGAGTAAGTTAAACCTGGCACCAGTATAGTCTTTACTACTAATAATTTTTTGTTCAGCATCTCGCTGTTCTAGAAGAGCCTTCACTCTATTTTCGTTCGAGTCTGGCATCCTCTAAATATCCTCAAATTCAGTAACCAACTCCAAATGATCCCAAATTTAGTGATTCCAAATCAGCCAAGTATCGAAACTGCAATCAAAGCAATAGATGAAATTGACATCAACAATGAGGAAAATGTGTAACTTACAATGTGGAAAATTATCACTAGCAAGAGTTGGAAGAGGTTCTTAAGGCAATATTTACCAACAAAAACATCATTGTTCATGGGCAGCCTAAGGGAAACATCATCATTGTTTCCATGTGTACAATAAGAATCATCTTTGTAAAACCTCTATCATGACAGATAATTATAAAATGATTACAATAAGAATCACCCTAACAGAGACATTACCAAAACAAATGCATTATTGCAAACTTATAAAAGCTACAAAAATATTCCACCCCACTAGGCTCTAAGAAATTTAACACAAAATTTAAAATAAAACCACCTAAAATTGCCTCTCAGCAAACCCTCAACAAAGGCTTCCTGTGTGTGTGTGTGTGTGTGTATATATCCACTGCCCATATTTTTATCATTCAGTTAACCTCAACTCATGTTTTTTTATGGTGATCAGTACCCAGAGATTAAAACCAAAAGCTGAATGCTCTAAGTTGATATGAGAAGCATTCAGTCAAAACCATTAATTTCTAGCTACTTTTTCCATGCTAAACTATACAAGAGTAACCATGCTTTATGAGGAAATTAGCAAAATAAAATTTCAATTATGGATTAACAGATTTGACAAATGAGGCCACTGAAACAGAAAACTGAATAAACACTGGTTCATAGTACAATACTTGTTTTAGATAGGCATTTTCACGAACATTGTATGTGAAACAATATCATAAACTAATTTTATAGATCAGTCCCATCAAAAAAAAAAATTATAGATCGGTCACACAATTCAAAGTCTCTATTTAGTATTTACACACCCATAACAACAATCCTCAACCCATTCAAGCAAAATACCATAACAACAAAAAATATATATATATATATATATATGAACCCAAAAAAAAAAAATGTAACTTTCTAAAGATATAATAATCAAGTACACATTTTCATTCATGAAATAGCATATATAGCTCCATTACATACTTTATGATACATCATAATAACAGAATGAGCTAACTTAACATGATATATATTATGTCCCAGCAGTTACTCACATTTTCCTTCTACTTTACCACCATTCTCCCACCAACCAAAAGGGAACACAAGAAATAAATAAATAAATAAGCAAGAACAAAAACCTTAACTGAAACACAATGAAAAAGAACCCAGAAAGTTTTTTCCAAGACAAAAGACCAATGTCTGTTGCAATTCAAAATAGAAATAAAAGAGAACCTAACCTTTCCCTCTTCTTCCTTTATCTTTCAACTCTCAAGGTTACACTGAGTGTTGAAGTACACAATTCCCAGTTGGCAGAATGGAGTTGCTTTTAGCCTTTACCATGGAAATGCTGTGTTGTAGTTTGTATCCAATGCCAGTGGCAGTGGCTAACCAAAGGGCCACGTTATGAACCATAATAATAAGCAACCAACTATCCAAGCCCGTTTACCTCAGGACTTGGCTCATTTTGTTCACTGGGAAAAAACAAAATAAGCCCAGCTTCGGATTCTCCTTTGGTTCACCATCTCTTTTTATCTTTTCTTTTTTTTTCTTTTTTGGGTAAATAATGATATTTTTATTCACAAAATCAAAGTTCAAGTATTCAAAAAAGAGCTTCATACATGTATTGACATATATACTAGGTTAGAGTAAGATTTTTATTTTATATATAAATTAAAAATAAGGTAATATGTCTGTTAGCATCTACAAGAGCCCAAGAAGGGATAGAGTTAATGGGTTAAGGTCCTCAACAATAAATTATGATCTAACCCATTAAAGAATACGAGGCTAAAAGAAAATGATACAAACTTGCAAAAAAGAGCTCCGATATCAATTACAACCAAATGAAAATCCAAGCCAAGGTGTAAGTCAAAAATGTTAATAGAGTCAATAACAACTTTGGCATCTCCTTATCCCCTTCAAAGTGGGCAGTCTTGCAGTCTTGGGGAATAGCAATTCACATTCTTGTTCGGGATAATTATACTTTACCACCCTAAACTATATATTAGATTACACTTTGCACCCTAATTTATTCAAACGCACACTTTGCATCCTAAACTATCACACTTGTCACACTTTGCACCCCAGTGTTATTTTTTTTGTTATGTTTAACAGAATCCTACTGCACATGACATGCACATGATTCTTGCTTAGGTGGAACAAACTTAAAAAACTAAAACACCCTTCTTCAATCAATTAAAACAAAACCCAATCCTTTCCACATCTCTCTCTTGGGTGGGTGCCTCTCCCAAATTTAGATTTTGTAAACCCTATATTTCTTGCATTGCTTCACATTTCAACGCTTCAATTTCTCTCATTGCTTCATATTTGGCATTTTCATCTTTCTTCAAAGTTTGATTTGGCTCTTAGCACTGCACGAAAACATCAAGATTTTGTCCATGCCCAGCTTCAAGTTTGTTTCGGCTCTTAGCTCTTAGCTCTTAGCACTACACGAAAGCCCAGCTTCCACGTAATAAAATGTAGGTTATAACTCCAATGTTCCATATATCTTCTTGCTTCTAGACTATATGACGTATGTAGGACTTCAGGTGCAACATAGTATACACTTCCAACAATATCATTATGTCTTTCATCTGCACAAGAATCTAAATTTGGGTCTGGGCAGTGGGTACGCATGCGAGACAGAGAGATGTGGAAAAAATTGTGTTTTGTTTTAATTGATTTTGAAGAAGGGTATTTTGGTTTTTTAAGTTTGTTTCGCCTAAGTAAGAAGCATGTGTTTGTCACGTGCAGTAGGATTTCGTTAAATATAACAGCAAAAATAATACCATGGTGCAAAGTCTAATAAGTGTGATAGTTTTGAGTGCAAAGCGTCGTCTGAATAGTTTAGGGTGCAAAATGTAATCTAATGCATAGTTTAAGGTGATAAAGTGTAATTTCCCCATCTTATTCTTATGGTTTTCTTTCTTTCTTGGGACTATCTCTAGGGCCACATGTCATTGTCATTTTTATCAAAGTGGCACAATATCATGGGTAATTTATGAGAGAGTTTTGTTAGAAATATTACAAATTTGAACATTTAAAACTTACAAACGTATCCCCAATTACAAAAATAATTAAAAAGAGTAATTTCAATATTCATTAATTACAATTTCTCTTTAGTAAGATTTGAAGTAGTCTTGGCATTTTTTAATTTTTAAATATAAGTATAAGATATGAAAATGGATCATTTACATATTCAAAGTTGTATAAATTGGCACTTTATTTAAAAATTTTAAATAACGTGATAGTTTGTATCTTGTACACAATTTGATTTTTATAAAATGAAAAGTTTTCAAATAATATGAATCCCCAAAAGATAAGTGAGAACCTTCAATAATTTAGGAGTCACACTTTGTTCGCTCAGGAGATTCTAAATGGATGGAAGTGCTTTAATCAAGTTAACGTCAGGGACCAAAATCTAATTTTTGAATAAAAATGGGCAAAAAATCATAATTACCATAAACTTTAAGGATGTAATTTGTAGTTTAATTTTGAATTTAATTGAGAAAATTAAGGTACAATAATTGTAACTAAGTTTTATTCGAAGAAAAAGCGTGTGACTGATATAGTCTTTGTTATAGGTTTATTAAGGGTGTGTGTGTATATGGGTCAAGTTGGAGAATTTTTTCAACCCTATCTAACTTTGTCGAGTTGAAAAATTCACAGCCCAACCCATTACACATGTAGAAATCAACCAAATCCAACCTATATGGGTTGCTGGATCGTGTATAAATATTTTATACCTTGTAAAAAATTAGGCTTCCATCAATTATTAAACAAAATTTTCAATAAATTATTACATTTTCATATAATATGCTTAATTTATATTCCAAATAAAATTTCAACCCAACCTAACCTACCAAAACCAACCCAAAACGTCTAGTTGGGTCCGTTTCATCGGGTTAATGGATTTGATGCACACCCAAACTTAGGTGGTAATAAACAATAAAATATTACTAAATAATTAAGATATAATTCTTAAAGAATTGTCAAGAGACTTATAACTCTAGTAAGTACTTCTTAGTTTTTTCAACATGAACATCTAGAGTTCAAGCTTCATCTCCAATTATTAATTTTGCTATCTGTACAAACAGCAAAATTTGTTTTTTATTTTTATTTTTTGTAGCCATGATTTTTAATAACGCGGCTAAAAAAACATGGCTATAGGTCGCGTTTTTAGTAGCGTGTGTGAGTTAATTATTTAATTAAGAGAGAGAGACAGGGAGGAGAGAGAGAAAAAAGGCAGGTAAAAGAAAAGAAATGGAGCGAGTGGACAGGGATGAAATGTCGCTACTATTTAGTTTAAAAGTTTTGTAACAGACAAAAATTAAAAAACACTCGTTTAAAGAGTTAAAAACAGCAAATACAGCCTCCTCCAAATGCGCATCTCCTCCATCTCCTTTTATTATTAACCATAAGCCCATAAACTAATCACCATTTTATTAACTTAAATTAATTTTAATCATATTCTTCCCAAACTAAACGCCGAGAAAATTTGTTTCTCTCTTTCTCTTTCACTCTCGATTGGAAAACGATTACATAATCTGGTAATTCATTGCTCTACAAAACTCAAAAAGAGATTAACAGCCACAGATTTTCCAAAATGCATTTCTCGAAACTCGACGATTCTCCTATGTTCCGCCAACAGGTTTTTTTTTTTTTTTTTTTTTCTTTTCTTGTTCAAATTTTAATATACTAATGACTAAATCATTATTGTTGTTAATCTATGCACTAATATTAATCAACCATGATTTTTTATTCAATTAGCATTAACCATATCAAACACATTCAGCATTGTGAGTTTGTCCTTAATTAGCATTTGATTAGAAATTATTGTTTTGGTATAATGCAGTTACAAGGCTTGGAAGAAAACACTGAATCGTTGAGGACAAAATGTGCTAAGTTTTACAAAGGATGTCGAAAATATACGTAAGTCGTTCATACGTACATACATTACATATTCCATAATTGTGGTTTGGCTCGATCACAATTTAATCCACAAATTTTCAATTGCTACATTTGCTGAAATTGTTAAGATTTTGTCCAAATTAAATGATTTTACATTTTTCATAAGCTTTTTCAATTGGATTAAAATGAAATCGTTTAAGGATACTTTGGATGGAACTCTTATGATTTCATTTTAGTCAAAATCTTAGGGGGCTAAGTGTAACAATGGAAAATTTGTGGACTAAATTTCGATAGGACCAAACACAAGGAAGTTGATTGTAAATTTTCCTCTTTTTAAACCATCTTATGTGCTTTTAACTCTCTTTAATTTTCAGAGAAGGGCTTTCAGAGGGGTATGACGTGGACGTTGCTTTTGCAAGTTCCTTAGAAAATTTTGGAGGAGGGCATTATGATCCTCTTTTTGTTGCTATGGGAGGTATGTCTCTTTGATTTGTTTTCTACATTCAAAACATGGTTAAAAGGTCAAAGATCACAAAAAACTAGTTCTCGCTTTTGTGGGGTTTGGGAGGGGTGGTTGGAAGGCAACCTTATTTTGCAATTTTTTTTTTTTTTAACTCGTTCCTGGACTCAAACCCGAGACCTATCACGCCCTCAAAACATGTATACAAAAAAAAAAAAAAAAAAAAAAAAAAAAAAAAAAAAAATTGATTTGATATTTTTAGTTTTTTACTTAAGATGATCACAGCAAAAGATACATATTACCCTTTAATCAACGTTAGAGATGTTCAACCTATATAAAGCATGCACTATTGTTGCATTGCATTGCTGTAGGTTAAATAGGTTAGAGATTGAGTATAATAAGACTTATGTATGCGGTTTGTACTTTTAGGCTAGTGAATGAGCTACACTAGCCCAAGCCAGACAAAATTTGTTTCGATTCTTCTATGGCAGCTTATTATGTACCCTTCCTTTGGCCAAACTTTATATATATATATATATATATATATAATAGAGAAGTTATGTGAGGGGGTATGAGGTTTTCTTATATGGTATATTCTTTAAGATTCTTTTTATATATTTAGGCTTTTAGCTCAACAAAATTTGCATCTATATTAAGGTATTAGTTCATTGAATTAGCCAGTAGAGTAAATGCATATATTAATAATCTATAATTATGTATTAATTATTTATATTAAATGAATTTATATGATTATTTTTTAATCAATATATATGAAACAATTTTTATTTGGAATAATAATAATATGAAATTCTTCCTTATATTTAGTTGTTTTGATAACAATTGACATACAAGCCATCTTAAATTAAATATTTGTGAATTCACTAAAATTAATCTTAATCATTTAGATTTCCATTATATATATATATATATATATATATATATATATATTTGTGTGTGTGTGTGTGGAACCAACATTATAATCTTTATTCTATGTAATTAAAAAGATAACTAATAGGATAAATACATTTATTTTGTTATATTAATTATTTTAAGTGATGCATTAGTTATTACGTATAATGAATTGTTTTCTCCAAAAAAAAAGTATAATAAACTTTTGATGTCATTTTTCTAAGATTTATATTAGAAACAATTGATTTAAAATATAGAATTCTTGCTCAAATTTAGTTGCTTTTGCAACAATTGAAACAAAGTCCAACAAAAGAAAAAATAAATTTAATAACACACAATAAAAAATATTATAAAAAAGGCTAAAATTAAAATTTCACCCTTTAATCACTAGAATTTATTTCAGTCATCTAATTTTGCTTTCATTTATTTCAATTGTGTAAGTTTCAAGTTTATTCAATTAAGGCATCCGTCAATTTACGTTAATTTTTATATAAAAAAATTGAAAAATATTTTTCAATCATTAATTGGATTTTTTTAATTAAAAAAATTTGAAGAAAAAATTAAAAAATTGGACAATTAAACGCAACATTTATCAAAATTTGATAGAGAGAGACCTTAATTGAATAAACTTGAAACTTTTTTTTTTCTTTTTGAGAATCATATAAACTTTAAACTTAAATAACTGAAATGAATGAAAAAAAAAATTTTAAATAATTAGAGGACCAAAATGAATTCTAATAAAACATAAATGATGACTATTGCATTTTAGCCAAAAATAATTTAAGGATATTTGCATTTTTATTATATTAAAATAGTATTTACATTTTTAAGTAGGCATGAAGTATGTGCATCGGTATTAGTCACTATATCATGCAATTTCAAGTTTGCAAACACATATGGTATAATGAAATTACTAACTACTTTGTCTTTCTATTTCATTTATAAAATAAAATAATAAATAAATTTATAAAATAAAATAATAAAGAATACAAATTTTTATAAGGAAAATTATTGAAATATTTTTTTTACAAATGTGCCAACCAAATGAGCTCTCTTTGAAATATTTGACTGGTAAATGATACTTCTATCTGTCAAAGCTCAATATGTTTGTTTATTTGGTGTTAATTTGTTTGTTTGTTTTTTTTTCTTAGGCCCTGTTATGACCAAATTTACACTTGCTTTTAGAGAAATTGGGACATACAAGGAAACTCTTCGGTCACAGGTAGTAATTCTTATGCTTTTGTTAGTATTGTTGTTATTGTGTCTCTTCTTACCCCAGTTCTGTACTGTAATTTTGTGTTGCTTACTGACCATTTGGAATATATTTGGGAAGCAATCTTGCTGCTGTTTCATTGTTTCTAGCTTCTACCATCTTCCATATATCATTAATTACTGAACATTATATGCCTTGTTTTATGGAATCAATATTTCTTGTAAAGGTAGGTTAATCAGAGAAAAAGTAATTGACAAACAGCACTTTTCTTCACTGTACCTGTTAGCTTCAACCATCTTGTGTATTTATTCTTTTCTTGATACTTCTTGTGAAGCAATATATATTGCTTATATGGAGTTGCATTTACTAAGGATATTAGAAATAGAGAAAACTATGCAATTGCTATCTTCAACCATCTTGTCTATAGGGAATTGTTTGACTGATGATGCTTCACTGACTATCTTTAACTGGCTTTGTCAGGTAGACCACATGCTAAACGATCGGTTGCTAAACTTTGTCAATGATGACCTCCATGAGGTTAAGGTATTGTGTGTTTTGAATACATGCTTAATAGATTAGTAGCATATTTGATTTACACTTAAGCAGGGTGACTCAAAATATTTGCCTTTTATTAAAGACAATTTTCTAATCTTTACCCCTTCTGTATTGCATGGGTTTGCCTCAGCAGCTTTAGCACATGCATACATGAAATACAGATTTAAAGAATTTTATGTTCTATTACATTGTAATATATCCTATATCTTTGATTTTCTCCTATACTTGGAAGATTATTTTTTATTTTTTATTTTTTTTAATTTTAAGAAACCACATTATATGCACTTCTTCCACTTGACAGACCTTGATTACTTCGTCATTTGAAAGTTTTACATAACATCTCATTATGTCATGTAAAATCATAGTCATGGTTTTGACACAAATATGCCACTCTTTTAATGACTAACTTATGCACCATATTTTACAGACTTTGGGATAGTGTTATGGTTGTGTGGCATTCAGGATATTCTCTTTGTGCATGTGTGTGTGCACTTTCTCCTTGCATGTAACTTCTGTTGGTTAAATAGCATAATTTCATAATCACCCGTTTACATAGACTTTTCTTATCCGTATCACATGTCTGAGAAAATTCCATATTTCCTTTTGCAATGAGTAATCTTTCTTTCTTTTTTGATAACTCAATAAGTAATCTTTTGTTTATGCAGGAAGCTCGAAAGCGTTTTGACAAGGCTTCCGTTGCATATGAACAGGTGGGTTTCATTTCTGAAAATCCCACAATAAAACTTTAGAAGTTTCATAGTATTATAATCTTATATTCTTGATTGTTACTTCTGCAACTGGCCTATTATTCTTATTTTTTCAATTATGTTCTTTCATTAGAGAGGGATGTCTTTATCCACTCAAGGTGCCTTTTATCCTTTATAAGTTATATATTTCTCTTTAAATTTTCATCTTTCTTATGCAAAGTGGTTTCATGAGTAAGATTATAAAAAATGATTAAGTTTTGGGGATTATCATATTGTTAGTTCATTTATTGGCTTGAATTGTTATAGAACAAGCAGGAGAGACTGCAAATGAGAATTGATGTCTTGAATATGTTGGTATACATTTTTGACATCTCAAGCCACTTGAGATACCCAGAATTTTGGGTATGTCATTGGGTGGGCAGATTTACATGTCACTTGATTTTTAAGACAAGCTACTAAAACGCAGTTTAGAAACCAGAATTACAAATGGAGAAGAAGGAATTGCTAGAAAAAGGACCCTTTTGTTGTCTGATGTATATTTTATACTGTTCCATCTGGAAGTAGAATGACTTGATTCCTAAGTTAATTCATAGATTGCTAAATTGACTAAATATTTATTCAACATTCGAATGAAGTAGACAAGCTTCTGTAAATTCAATTTGGAGTTGCAGCAGTTGTTCTAAATGAAATCAATTGCTGGATTGTAGAGAGAATTATATGAAGTTGATGATATTGGTTCCAACTTCCAACTTGTATCTCATGACTGCGAATTTAAAACCAATTTCTTTCTGTGACACAGGCACGTGAGAGGTTTATGTCATTGAGGAAGAGCACTAGGATGGATGTTGCTTCTGTCATAGAGGAGGTAAATCCAATATTTGTTTATCCTGATTAGAGTACCGATCCTTTTGGTGCGTAGATTGATCAGATAATTTGCCATGGGTAACCATTATCCTTTCAAATCTAATTTGGTAGAGAGACATTCCAGGAATTTCATGCTGCTCGGGCTTCATTTGAGCAATCCCGCTTCAATCTGGTAACTTAATTTTCACTAGGATATGTTGGTTTAACATAATTGCAGTGCATAAACAATTAGGCTTTACTCATATAGCATACTTTTATGTCCAGCTCAGTACCCTCTGCAATGTTGAGGCCAAAAAGAGGTTTGAGTTTTTGGAGGCTGTTAGTGGTATGATGGATGCTCATCTTCGATACTTCAAACAGGTCTGTAAGATTATAATATGATACCAACTGATTTGGTCTGCGAAATGTGTGAAATATTGAATTTTTGCTGCTTCTGATTCTTTTCTATTTTTCTGGCAGGGATATGAACTATTGCAGCAGATGGAGCCTTTTATTCATCAGGTTTGTCATCAACAAATTTTTCTATAAGTTGACGGTATAATCCAAATAATCTGGATAATAAATACAGGTTTCTTTTATAAGTAAAATTTTGTAATAATTTGCAATGAGGAAACTAGTAGGTATAACAGATAGCTCACCACAGTGCTAGCTCAAAAGCTTGATAACTTATCTTCCTCACAAGTCATGTGAAATGCTCCCCAGAAGATTAAGAAAGAAATAGAAGTCTTGGATTTTTCCATCTATTATGCTGGACACTTATCTGTCAGCAGTTTGTATGAAACAGCAAAAAAAGTCAAGTTGTTGAAGTTTCTTGCCATTAACTTCCAGGGGTTCTATGTTTTATTTCTATTAAGTTTCTTTTTTTTTTTTTTATAAGGGAAAAATGTCAAAGTTCAGTTCATTTGTGTCACAGGTTTTGGCTTATTCACAACAGTCGAGAGAAAGATCCAACTATGAGCAGGATTCACTCAGTGAAAGGATGCAAGAGTACAAAAGGCAGATTGATCGAGAATCTAGGCACTCCTTGAATGTGTATCCCGTTACTTCTAATGGAAATGGAAATCATGGTATGCAACCTTATACTAAGACATCAAATAAAGTGATTGAGGCAGCAATGCAATCTGCTGCTCAGGGAAAGGTATTTTCTGACACGATGTTTCTTCCACTTTTTCTATTAATATAAGCTTTTTGTTTACAAAACAAACGTAACTTAATTTTTTATTTTCTTAATAAAAAAGTTTCTATGTTCTGCATCTATAGCTGAAAGGTATAAATTTTCAGGTTCAAACCATTCGACAAGGCTATCTTTCAAAACGCTCCTCCAACTTGAGGGGTGACTGGAAGAGAAGGTTTTTTGTTCTTGATAGTCGAGGCATGCTGTATTACTATCGCAAACCATGGAACTGGTCATCTGTAAGTCACTATTAACTTAATATTCTTTCTCTTATAATCTTATCTTGGTTATGACTTATTAGTAACTTTTTAACATACCATTTTTCAGTCTGGGAGTCCAACTTCTGCACAGAAGAATAGTTCCTCTGATAACAGTTCTGGGATTCTTAGTCGGTGGCTTTCTTCTCATTACCATGGTGGTGTACATGATGAAAAGTCCGTTGCACGTCATACAGTGAACCTACTGACATCAACAATTAAGATAGATGCAGATCAAACAGATTTAAGGTTCTGCTTCAGGATTATTTCACCATCTAAGAACTACACACTGCAGGTGCTTTTCCTAAATGCAGCTAGCTTGACATCTTGTTTGGCTTTTCATCATCTGAACTGATGGTCTACTAATATAAACCTTGTTGTTATTATTGCCCGAATTTTTCACAGCAGATTCTAAATTTTATTTCCTTTGCAATGCAGGCAGAGAATTCACTGGACCAAATGGACTGGATAGAAAAAATAACTAGCGTAATTGCTTCCTTATTGAGTTCCCAGCCTCCTGAGAAAGTAAACATTTAAATTTTTTTTTTTTATTAATTTCATTGCAGAAATATGTGTTTCTATAGTCATTGTAATGGATATACCAATTATATGTAGAGTCTGTGTACTTCACCTTTGGGAAGCGATTCTTATGGCTTTACCAGCGAGAGTGATTCTGATTGTGATCAGAATACATCTAAGAAAATCCACTGTAATAATCATTTACGTGAATCTAGAAGTTTGCAACAGTACAAGTACAGTATGAGAAAAGAGAAGCCAATTGATTTGCTCAGAAGGGTTTGTGGGAATGACAAATGTGCTGATTGTGGTGCGCCTGAACCTGACTGGGCATCCTTGAACCTTGGTATTCTTATATGCATTGAATGCTCTGGTGTTCATCGTAATCTTGGTGTACATATATCAAAGGTAAGTTTTCCAGGCTTGTATTGAGCACTATCTCATTCTATGTTGCGAAAAATATTATTCATGTTCACAGTAGTAGTTCTAAATTAAAGCCTGAGGCTAGGATTTAGGAACTTTGATGCATGTGGCTCAAAATCTCATTGAGAGTCTCAATGTAAAATAACATTTTATTAAAGACACAGAAGGACCCTGCAACTTCCAGTACTTTGATGTGTAAAATGACAGGACTGATTCGGGTTCAATAGTGAGAGCTTTGGAAAGCAAATTAGGCCTTTCATGGCTTTGTATGAAAGTTCTGTCTGGTTTGGTTCACAGTAAACAATAGTTTAAGAAATAAATGAAAGGAGAATTGATTGAAAGAGGCAAATTAGAATAACAATGAGAGTGAGATAGAGACATAACAGAACCTGAGAAGACGAAGAAATGTCAGGCAATCTGAATATAACTATAAGCTATAAATTCCAAATAATCTGACATACCCTTTAAATACCATAGACAAGAGAATTGCCGTCAAAACCTTGAACAAGATTATAAAAAATATAAAAAAAAAAGGCCTATGATATAATAGAATTAGAACCCTTTTTTTTTTAGGGAAACAAATCTAGCTATATGAAACCAGATGGACAAAAATATCCTAGTTGTTTTTACTGCTGCAGTGACAATACTTATAAGACCTAAACAACTACCATGGAAAGTTTCGCTGACTGAAATGTCTTCCTTATTTTCATAAAATCCAGATGCCTTGTACTGGGCTTTTAAATTGGATATTTCTTCTCTAGCAAGTCCATGGCTACAGCAGCTTCATATATATGTTTTTATGTCTATAAATAAAAACGCAAGTAATCAACCATCCTTTGAAGTTTCTAGTAGGTGAGACATGTTTCAATCTTGAGAATATCATTGCTGACCATATCTTATGAATATTAAGTGTGATAACTAAATCATCCAGGGCAGGTAAATTTTAAGTTGTTGGTTGGTGTTTTATTTATTTATTTATTATTATTATGGTTAGGCTTCCTCTCAGTTGTGTCTTATACATATTTTCATGATATCATGCTTTCTTCTATCCATTAATTCATGAAGCTTATGTGGATAACTTTTGACACAGGTAAGATCATTGAGGCTTGATGTAAAAGTTTGGGACCCTCCAGTGCTTAATTTGTTCAAATCACTGGGCAATGTCTATGCAAACTCAATCTGGGAGGAATTATTGCAATCAAAAAGTTCTTTTCAGACTGATGAAGTGCGCAGAAGGTTAGTAATGCATAACGTGATTTAAACTAGAACGTATTTGTTTTTATGCTGATGTGCCGTTGGTTCTTTCCCTTGTAGCCTTTCCAAAATGGGTAGAAAGGACCTGTCGAATATGAAAAAACCCAGAAATGATGATCCTATTTCAGTAAAAGAGAAATTCATTCACTTAAAGGTATTCCTCTAACAAATTCAATTGCTCTCCTTGGGTACATGCTGCTAAAAAAATGGCACATGGCTGGTTACTCTTGCTGAACTGCCTAAGTAAGAGAACTGTAATATATTCATTTATAATAGCTTACATGTTGAACCTTTGTAATAGTCTCGCTGAAGCAATGGCGAGATGATTCCTGATTAGTAATTGCATGACCCTCTGCATTGTTTGCTCCCAAGGGAACATTTATATTAAAAAGAAATCACATCTGAGATTTTGAAAGAGACAAAATTTGGAACAACCAGTCAATCATGGATTTGTCTGTTGCAGAACCTTGTGAGATGACTAATTTTCCTGCTTATCACTTCCATGGTATTTGCGTTATACACTTACGTTGTAAAAGCCGCATATAAGGTGGTATCTTGTGTCACAGCAGCATATACTGGGAAATTTTACCATGTAATGGATACATATAGCCTCCCTCTCACAACACGTGGGTCCCACACATCAATGGATTCCACCTGCTGTGAGAGGGAGGTTACATGTATCCGTTGCATAGTATAGTTACATATAATGCCCGTCTCATATAAGTGTGGACCCCACAAACATGAGAACAATCTCTATGTGTGAGGGGCATCATATACAACTGGTACATAAGTTATTAAATCCTTTAGTATGCTAATATGTCCATATCTTTTTGTCAAGAAACTTGTAGTTCAATTGGCACCTTCTGGTGTTTTCAACATAAACATGCAAGATTCAAATTTCCCCTCCCCCATTGTAACTATCCTTCTAGACATGTAGGATTCAAATTTCTATATATCCTTCTCTTTTGCTTGTGACTGGAAATAGGAGTAGATCTAGGAAAAGTAGTTAGGAAAAAACAAGCTAGCTACAAGCTGAAAGAAGAGGAAACGTGAGTAAAAAGCTTGGAAGTAAAATTTTCACTCCATGTTTTCCCTTGAAGAGAGTCTTCCACTTCCAAAAGAGCAGAACATGCTTTAAGAAAATGATACTATAGTAGCCCTAGGTTGATGAATCACTTATTTTTCTTCGAGGAAAGACAACAACAAATCTCATGAGCCTAGTTATCAGGTTTCAATCGACCTGAGAAATGTATATAAATAAAATAAAACACATTCTAGGCAAGTACGTTTAGGTGGGATGTCATTTCAGATGTGCAAATTGAAATTCTGTTTACTTTGTTTAACTTTTGATGATTAATTATAATGTGCTCGCCTGATAGGTTATCATTTAAGGCCTAGAATTGATGTTCCTCTAATTGCAGTATGCAGAGAAAGCCTTTGTTCGCAAGAAAGACAATCATGATCTCCTTTCAGTGGCAGCCCAGGTGTGGGGAAGTGTCCGTGCCAATGACAAGAAAGCAGTTTACCGCCATATAGTCAGTTCTGAGGCAGATGTCAATGCTATTAATGGGCAAGCATTATTTAGTACGTCCAGAAGTCTGGCCAAAATAATGGAGTTAGAAGAGCAGGAAAGCGTTGAGTCCAACTTAGAATGTCCACCAGGTGATTCTTCTTTGGACAAGCCCTCCTCCAGTAATTTGAGTTCACCACAAAGAAGTGAAGATCAGTGCACAGAGCAAATTTCCGAGGACTGTTCTTTGCTTCACCTTGCCTGCCAAACTTCTGACATCGGCATGGTGGAGTTGCTATTACAGTATGGTGCAAACATAAATGCTTCTGATTCAAAAGGTCGGACACCACTGCATTATTGTAGTGTCACTGGGAGAACTGCAATTGCAAAAATGCTTCTTACAAGGTGATTCTTTTTTCTTTCTTTTTTTTTCTTGCAATTGCTAGTCTGCAGTTTATTTATCTCTAGTCCGTTCCACTATTGATATTAAATTCATGTCTACAATATTATCTGCAGGGGAGCAAATCCAAAAGCTGTTGACACAGAAGATAATACCCCACTGAGTCTTGTATCAGAAACAGAATTCAACCGTGGTGTCCTTGCTCTCTTAACAGAGAAAAACAGATGATAGTATAATTGTGAACAACATATAAGAGACAAAATGGAAAGAGATTTTGTACTATACTTCATAAAATTGAGAACTAGTTCCCTCTACATGGAAGGGCCAAAAGTTGTCGGACTCAGGACAGAACTGGCCTACTAGGTCATGTGTGTCTTTCCCCTTCAAAAGTGTATATTAAGTTCAGTTTTCTGGTTGAGGGCTAAATAGAAGAAATTACTGTATCTGCCTAGTGGAGTTTGCCAGGCTCTTGCAATAATTTCTCCCAATATAGGCTATACTAGTCAGGAAGTTTGGATGTTGTAGCAGCAAGTTATATTATCTTGTATATAGTTCAGGTTTTATATATTTGTGAGGATAGGGAGATTCATTTCAATCATGGAGGCTTGAAAATGTGCAAGGTGGTACTTCGAGGGCAAGTCATAACATCATTAGGGAAAACTTTTCTTTCATTTGGGAGCCACTAAAACTTCATCATGAATCATGACCAATGATGTTGATTGGTGACAGTAGTTGTAGATGAATATGATGTAACGATGATTAAAAGTTCTTGCAGATATACCACTGTGCAAGGACTCAAGAATCAAGAGGATATTCTTCAAACTTAGAATGTACACGCACATTAACACACGCACACACAAAAAGACGAAAAGAAATCTATTGCCCACAATATAAAAACGAGTTTCTCTGATTGTTTTAATCATTTCACTTACAAAATATGAACTAGAGCATTGTATTGTGCCTAACTTTTTAGTGATTCCAATTCATCCAACAAAGAAAGACAAATTTTATCCCGCCAAAGAAAAAGGCAAGGTTTAAAAGAAACGGACATCATGAGAGTGCTGAGCTGGAACAAAAAATATTCCACTAGCCTTGAATGTAGAGAACATCAGCTCCTGCCCTAAAGGACTATTGCATGCAGTGGTTACATGAGATACCACCACCCCTGCAGACTGATAGATCCAGTACATAAAATGAAAGAGAACAGCAGTATGCCACTTCATAGCAGCAATAGTTACAAGAAAAAACTACATAATAAAGAATAATCAATAGTAATTTCAGTTCTCTCTCATAGTTAAAATGGCCAACATACATGTTCAATAAGGTTTTTTCACTAAAAGGAAGGAAAACCCAGCTCAATTCAGTACATAAAATGAAAGAGAACGAAAGTATGCCACATCATATCAGCCATAGTAGCGAGAAAAAACCACATAACAAAGAATAATCAATAGTAACTTCAGTTCTCTCATGGTTAAAATGACCAGCATGAAACCAGCTGAATTCAGAACATAAAATGAAAGAGAACAAGAGTATGCCACTTCATAGCAGCCGTAGTTACAAGAAAAAACTACATAACAAAGAATAATCGGTAGCAATTTCAGTTTTCTCTCATTATCAAAATGACCAGATGCATGTTCAATAAGGTTTTCTTACTAAAAGGAAGGAAAACCAGCCCTTGATTTTGGCCGGTACTCTTACAAGTATTGCTAGCAACTTCTCCAGCCACATATTATTCAGCCCTTGATTTTGGTTGGCACCATCAGTCAACCTTCTCACTCAAAATCACCATACTTATTATTCAGCTTTGTCACTGGCAACAGCCTACTGCACCAAATTTTCATTTTTCATCTTTCAGCCTGTCCCAAATATAACAACCATTACAATAAATTAGCAATGTATACAAGTTGTCAGGAAAAGTGGACGAAAAACTTCAAATATATATGACATGTATAGTAACATAGTAAACAAGTAAAGTGAGGGGAAAAAAACATAGGGATGGTCGGTTCTAATGAACAACATTGACCACCTAGTTGCTTTAGCAAACATATAGAATGGTACATCAACCTTGCCCTATTCTATAAAAAAATTTGTTATCACAGGGAGAATTTCATCTAACAAAAGAGGATGCAATATAGGTTTACCCTTCTAAATGTTGATTCCACATCTTTGGTTGGAAGAATCCACAATAACTGTTTTACAAAAAAGAAGCTGGACATTGTTGCTACCGAGAGCTGTCACCTCAATCTGCTATACCCAATTTAGGGTTAATTCACTTTAGCACCCTGCTAAGGCCAGAACCTGAATTTGCAACCATGAAGCCATAGGGAGCAGAAGTTCCAGTTCTCTAAGCTTCTTCCTGACAAGCAACTCTGGATATTTCTTGCTTCAAGATATTAACAGATTTCTCAGAGTTTGCAACACTTTGGCCTTCATTGATTAAGCCACTTAAATTGGATGCTGGAACTCATCCAAATCTAATCATACTTTCCAGAGCCTCTGCTGCATTGTCCATATTTCCCATCTTGTAAAACCACGAATTAGAGTTCTACATGTAGCAAGATTTAGTGTAAGTCCTTGCTCTCCCGCTCCATCAAGTAACTTCAACACTTCAGAAAAATTTTCCGTTTTGCATAGGGCATCTTTTAGTGGATCATATATTTCACTGTCCAAGACCATATCCTAGACTAATACATCATCTACCAACTTTAAGGTTTTCATCATATTACAAATATTTAATTTCCTTTTCTCTCTAAAAGAAAGTCTAATACAACCAAAAAAAAAATCAATCAATCAAACAAATGGATAAGAAAATTGTATAGGCAGATCAATGATTCAATACTCACCCAACACATCAATAACAGGCTTCAAATCCACTGGTCCTTCCCACAATTCTCATTCGCATCACATGTTAGCAACAAAACAAAGGATGAACAGTTCTAAAGATACAGAATGATGAACTTACTCCAAACGTTTTGATCCACTACACAATAGCACCACAAAGCTTATTAGGAAAATAAATAAATAAATCAGCTTGCATACATGCATAAATAATTTGCTGCACTATATTAATAGATAGTGATACAATATGCTAGAACATTTTATCTATATTACTATTCCATAAAATTGAACATACATTTCATATAGAAAACTTTAATTTGACATGCCAATAGGCATATAAGTTTCTCAAACTCTACAATTTACAATAACAATACATTGCAATAACTTTTCAGCAGTCAAATTTTCTAAAAGAGAAATTTATAAAATTAAGATCAGAACAAAACAAAACAAAACCAAAAAAAAAAAAAAAAAAGTTTTCTTGATGTTGATGCATCAAAGAATGCTGCACGTGATTATTCAGCATAAGACCTTTTTTCACAGCTCCTACAATGTTACCTTGAAGACACAGCCGTTAGACAAGAATGTTCAGAGTTATATGGTTTGGTTGAAAACCAATTTTCAAGATCCTTGCTAAGACAGAGACACCAAAATCTACACGGTTACAAATGGCAGAAGTAAATAACAAAATTTGAAAGGGAAAAAACTTCAATGACATGAAAAGAAACATCACTTCATAAATAGTAAACAACAACTTCCAACAAATATACATAAGGAGATGGACTAGCAAAGCGTTGAACTATGAAAGTTGTTCTTGATGTTGAATAGGTAAAAATTTCCATACAATAGATAGAGCACTTCAATAATTATTTCAATAACTGAATTACTTCAATAACTGAAGTTATTGAAGTAATTCTTGAAGTGCTCTATCTCTTGGATTTGCAAAAAGTGAGAAATGAGTAGCCAAAGTAAGACTGGCACACATGTTGTCATTGATAGCATTCTTCAAGTTGTAGGAAGGTTGATGCAAAGTTAGAGTTAAGAGTATTGTGACAATCTTGGCCTGCAGTTTAGATAGAGATTAAAAACGCTGTGCAGCTGTTGAATGTAACTCAACTGATATTATATATATATATCTTAAAATGTAACCCAACTTGGCTAAGGACTTTTAGTTTCAGGCAGCCCACATAACTCTTAGAATTCCTAAGGCTAAAGACTCGGTAACAACTATTTAACTCAACTCAATTACGTTACAACTATATGATGATAAATTCAAATAAAAATAACATCTGCTCCTGGGATCTCGCAATATCCAAATGGTTGATCTTATCTCTTAGAAAAATGCTATATTTACAAAAAATTTACAACAGTTTCTCAACAAATTATAAGTGGTAACTTGTTATTAGTTCTAATTTGGATTCACGACTTAGATTATTTTTTTGCTCGCTCATAACAACTAATAACAACCTACCACTTAAGATTTATTGTGAAAGTATTTTGAAAATGTTGTAGGCATAGCATTTCTCTTTCTCTTCTATTGTATAGTTAATTTTTGGTCATCCTCAAAGACAATGATTTTGCCTCACTCATCGCTGTAAATCAAAAACAAAAACTGGTTTTACAACTAACATTAAATGATAATCCCACCACTTGTGTTATTTATTTTTATTTTATTTTTTGTTTTGATAAATACAATTATTTGAAAGCTTAGTGCTATAGTCTATTGTCTTTTATTATAGTTAACTTGTGTGATATACTAGATAGTTAACAAATGTTAAATATCTTCATTTTTTGTTCAATGCTACAATGAGTTATAAATCAAATGAAAATCAAATAATTCTAGTTCTAACTAAAAATTAAAAATTAAAAAAAAAAATCTAGTGGCAGAGGACCGAATAGGATCAAATTGTACCAAATAAGACCAAATTAGATTGAATAGGATCGAAGTGGACTGAATAGGACCAAAGTGGACAAAATGAGCTTCTAGTGGAAATGAATGAGGCCATCATATTGAAAATCAATTGGCACAAATGGAAACAATATAAAAAGAAAATTTAACAAAAAGGAGCATACAAATTTCCATTATCTGATAGGCTACTACATTAAATAATTAGATTCTAATGAAGTGACAATTTTTTCTACTAAATCCCTTTCTTTTTACAATACAAAGTGAATCCACCACAAATACCATGAAGCTATCCTCTATGCATTTGAAATTCACAACCAGATTAATCTTGCCAAGTTGGACAAGGATCTCTTGTGACAAAAATTAATAAGAGTTCATGGCTGCATTAGTGTCAAGTTGTGTTATCATCAATTCGGTTATTTCTTAAGAGGAGCAAACATGCACTATGAAACACAATATCTCGACCAGCACTAACACATCTATAATTACATAAAGTCTGTAAATAAATCCATAATTACATCCCTTTCATGTTAAACAATAACAATTAACAAAGTCAGGTACTTGCAAATGATGCAATGAATGAAATCCGAAAGAAATCTATCAGAAGAAGGTCAAGTTTCTCTGGTACAGAATGTACACAATTCTGTACCATACTGTATATTGTTGATAAAAATTAAAATTAAAATTTAGGTACTCATGAAATACGATTAGGATGATGACGTGGATTAACGCAAATTGCAGAATAGAAATTAGATGATTAATAATAGAAAAATGCTATGCACGGTAATTTTATTAAACATTTAAAAGCCACTCAGTAAATAAAATCTTCTCAATCTTCAATAGTAAAAAGTAAAACTCGGTTTATCTTTCTTTCTCTTAAAAATTAAATAAAACTCGAAAATAAATACCAAACAGCAGCTCCAACGGCTAGAACCAAATTTAAATAAGCCCTCATCACATCACCGACCTTCAAATTTCCTATACCTATTCGTATTCCTTGCAGGGGCGGAGGGAAGGGGGGGCGAGGGGGGGCACCTGCCCCCCCTGAAATTTCAAATGCGCCCCCCCCCCCCCCCCCAAAAAAAAACATGAAAGACAAAAAATAAAAAAATAAAAAATAAACCCCCCCCCACGAAAGAAAAAAAATAAAAAATAAAAAAATAAATAACCCAATTAAGTGAATTCACGTGACCTTTCCAACTTTTCTAGTAGTAGTGGTAGTAGTAGACGACTTCTACTGCTAGTAAAATTCTATATATAAAATTAATGGGTCCCACTTAGTAAACTTGATGGACTAGACCAAACTGCCTGTAGAATTTTTTTATGTCTCAAGTTTCTTTCCTGGATAACCAACTTGAGACATACATCCATGACATGCAGTCCACTGAAGAGTTTTCAGCATTTAGAGGAATTGGACAGCTTGTTGAAAAGATGATAGAAATGAAAAAGAATGTTTCATATCCATTGATTTACTTATTAACGACTTTGGCATTGATCTTACTAGTTACAACAGCTACTGTTGAAAGAGCTTTTTCAACAATGAACATAATTAAAAATTGATTACGCAATCAAATAGGAGATCAGTGGATGAATGATTGCTTAGTTACATATATTAAGAAAGATAAATTCAAGACTATTAAGTGTGAAGAAATCATGCAACGGTTTCAAAATATGAAAAATCGTTGAAGGCAATTGAGTAAAATAAGTTAGGTGTGAAAAAATTAATTAAAATTTACATTTTATGTTAGATTGTATATGACAATCAAATTATCATATAGTTGTTTACTTATTTTGTTATTAATATTGATTAATTTTTTTAGATTAATTTTTTATTTCCAATCTTGTCTTTTAATCTTGCCCCCCTAACCTAAATTCCTGGCTTCGCCACTGATTCCTTGAGGGTGTCGGAAACAACAACTATTGTTGAGTATAAAACAACCTTGAAAGGCAAGGCTGAATTACGTAGTGTTGAGTTTCTGTTTGTTTTCTGATACGTTCTTCAATTTGGAGAACAAGGGTAAGGGTTTAACAGAGACACAAGATTACGTACTGTGGTTCCTAAGACTAAGAGGCTGATATATATATATTGAAGTTTATTCTTCTTGATCATCAAGATTCTGAATCAAACCTGACAATGGCGGCACTGAGCATTGAAAAAGATTTCGGGGTTCCAAAAAGAAAGAGACTGATAATCAAGTCGGGTATTACTGATCCTAAGGCAGAAACAGAAACACTCAAGGTAACAGTGAAGAAGAAGATTGATCATCATCATCATCAAGATTCCAAGTCGATCAAGAACCCTGATTATCGAGAGAGGGTTAGGAAACTGTTGGCAGAGGCCCTTTCCAGAGTATCATCTGAAACCGATGAGAGCATATCACCAGCTTTTGACCCAGTTGAAGTCGCTGCTTCAGTGGAGTCCGCAATGTACGAAAGAATTGGGTGGTCTAATCCAATCAAGAAGGCTAAGTATCAATCCGTCTTGTTCAATCTCAAAGACCCAAAAAACTCAGTTTTGAGGCGAAAGGTTGTTCTTGGAGAGATCAATGCAGAGACTCTTGTAACCATGAGTGCCGAGGAGATGGCCAGTGAGAAAAGGAAGCGTGAGAATATTCAGATAAAGTTGAAAACGTTGAAGAGATGTGTGCATGATGCTAATGAAGAAGATAATGCCACCACTGACATGTTCCAGTGCAGCCGGTGTCGCGAGCGCAAGTGCACCTACTACCAGTTGCAGACCCGAAGTGCCGATGAACCCATGACAACTTATGTCACTTGCGTCAAATGCAGCAAACGCTGGAAGGTCTAGTTCTGCAGAATTGATTCTGAGGAACACTAGTACTGTTGAAAAGAATTATTACTAGTCTAGCTAGGAATTAATTAGCTCCATTATTTTTCCACAGTATGATTCACGATATACCTACCTTTTGAGTTTTATATGCTAAGATTTTCTTTCTGATATATCAAGTTTTTTTTTAATCATCCTCTGTTTGATTAGTTTCTCTTCTGCAAATTGGATATCTTAATTAAAGTTTTTTTTTTTTTTTCTTTTTGAGTTTTTCCTAATATTTTTTTTTTATCTAATAGATTTCTAATTTAAGTGTATATGTATATAAAGATTCCTCCTAAGTACTTGAACCCTTGCCATTGTCCATAAACCAAAGAGATATAAATAGAAATCAAACCAAAACATAAATCAGTATCTAATTATTTAATATAGAACAAAAATAAATAAATAAAAACGAAAAGAAGAATTTTTACCTCTCAAGATTCGCTTGACTTCAAATAAGAAAACTTTTTTTTTTTTTTTAAGTAAGAAGGAGGAGCTAAACTATGCCAAAGAATAATGAATTTTTTTGTTAATTTTATTTAATTGTCACCTCAAATTCGCTTTGTTATCTATTCTATTCTAGGCTTTTTTTTCTCTCTTTATTTTGGAAGGTTTGTAAAAGTATATAAATTTTGGTAGTTTTGTGTTCTCAATCACAAGTTTTCTCTTTTCATCACTTTGGTTTAACTTAAATTTGGTTTACTATTTAGTTGTTTTTAGAGGTGACAATTTGAGTTTTACACAACATTTGGATAGTATTTCAATGAGCTATCCTACTATTTGATTAATTGCCTAATACAAACAATAGGTTTTATTAATTGCACAAAAATTATTTAAATGATTTTTGTAACCATATTTGAAGATTATAGGCATACCTTTGATTGCATGTAAAAAATAACTACATTTACCCCAAAGAAGAATGGAAACTATGGTTTGGGATTCTTACAACAAAGTAACCAATTGTTTATAATTGAAATATAAAATGAAAAAAAGAAAATTAATTAAAATAAGAATTTTGGAATGTGATTTTTATTAATTTAATTTTAATTATTTCATTAAATTATTTAATAATATATGATATTTATTTATTTATTTATTTAGTAATATTATATATATACTATTTATTTATTTATTTTTGAAAGTGGACTAAATAGACCAAAGTGGACTGATTGGGACCGAGTAGGTCCAAACTGGACATAATGGAGCCCAAATTAGACCGACCTGAACCAAATGGACCGAATAAGACCAAAATAGACTGAGTTAGACCGAATAGGATCGAAGTGGACAGAAGAAGACCAAGCTAGACTTAATTGGACCAAAGTAGACAGAATTGACAGAATAGGACCAAAGTGGACTGAAAAAGACCAAACTAGTTCGAATTAGACCAAAGTGGACCGAATAGAACTAAAGTGGACTGAATAAGACCGAAGTGTACAGAATAACAATAGGACCAAACGGGACCAAATGAGGCCAAACTGGACCTGATTGGACCGAATGGGACCAAAATAGACTGAATAGGACCAAAGTGGACTGAATAACACCAAATGGACCGAATAAAATCAAAGTAGACATAATGGACCAAATATAACCAAAGTGGACAGAATGGACTAAATAGAACCAAAGTGGACCATGGTACACAACGACAATATAAGAGAAACACATTTTTAGTGGTAAAATTTGGTTTTAAAATCAAATAAATAAAATAATGATGTTGTGAAGCCTTTAAAGTAAGGTAGCAAATATAGATACAGAATATATATGATATTAAGTTTTATTTATTAATTTTTATTTAAACATGCAATTCATGTTTGGCACCTTGTTATCAATCTAGGTTTCGATGTATTTTGCATCATAAAAAAGGGTGCACACATTTGTTATTGTAGTTGAATTTCTAGTTTGATTGCATGGGGGGCTCTACACATATTTGGCACATGAAGATTGGATAATCTTCTTGTACTTGGTCATAGTGTGTTTCTTCTTCTATATGTTTCACTGATGTTTCCACAGTGGGTTTCCCATGGCTTGAAATTTGAAATTATAACTACAATGTTGTTTAATTTTTCTATGAGGATTCTTGCTTCTTAGATAGATGTATGGGTGAAGCTTAGCCTAGACCTTTAAATCATATATGATTTTTAGGAGACTAAGTTAGCTACATATCCTTTATTGAGAAGGAATTTGTGTTGCATACAAACATGCTTTATCATACCTTAACTTTTAAAAAATGATCTTTGTCATCTTGTTTGTATCATATTGCACCCATGACTCATATGTATGCTCGTGCTTCCTTGTAACTTGTAAGAGATTTTAGCCTTGAATACTTTGCACGTAGTCTTATTAAATAGAATTACCCACATCACAAGTCTTCTTTAGGAAAAAATTTGATAAAACCTTGTGCACACATCTACTTTGCCTCGAGCACTGTCACAGAGCATACAAACAAACACTATACCAACATGATAACTCATGTATTTGGTAATAATAAAATGATAGTCCAATGATAATAAAATTATTTGTGGTAGCATCTCATATCTGTGATTTGAACCTCACCTCCCACTTGAGACCTCTTAAATGTTTTCAAATAAAACATTCAAGGTTCAAATCCTCCCTCCCCCAACTATTAAATTATCAAAAAATAAAAATTTAAATCCAAAACTTTCTATCATGTATATGACAATCAAATCTTCTATGCATCTCCATTATATTTCGTTGTAGGAAGTAAATTTTGAGCTATTTCCTTGCATAAATTAATGTTATTTTATCACTTAGTTTTATATGTACCAATGATATTGTACCTTACGTTTTTCAAATAAATTTAATCATATAGCATTACAAGTTGTAACTATACTAAAGGAAGTGCATTGACTAACAAGCCAATAAACTATATGGTTGTACTACATTTGCAATAAGTCATATGATTGAATTTAATTGAAAACTCTAAGATATAAATGCCTAAGAATTTATACATGTAAGGACCAATTTTGGCTTGGACCCTAAACAGGATTGTGTTTTAGCCTAATAAGCCCAAACAATAAATTTGTAGAGCGTAGGAGAAAGAACTAGCCTAATGGTAAAAAAAGATAACGATCATAGGTGATTTGGAAGAATTAATGTGGATATAAGATAAAATGATTGTCCTCGGCATAGCCTGAGTAACACCGTCATAATAATTTATTCAGGAGTAAAGTTCTCTGTGTTCAGTAATTAGTACTCTAGGCTTTCTCTAGTGTTTTTCCCATTCATTTTTCTTGGCCACCCTCCCATGTTATATACCATGATCTGGGTGTCATCTTTGCCATACCGTGTAAATTGGGTTCTGTGAGCTTCTTCCTGTCCCATCCAACATCTCCCTGAACTCTCAACTAGTAGTTGTAAGGCTGCTCGATCACTGTTCAGGTATCACCTCTACATTAATGCGGCCAGAGAGTTAGTTGGGAAGCATTTAATGTGGAGGTCACAGCTCTCGAAGATATTTGTTATCTTCCTCCCTCATCCCTTATCCATTGTCTGACTCCCCATTATAATGCAACTTTAAAGAAATGTTCAGGATGACAGAAAGGTTTTAATCACCTCGGATATATATTTCCGAGGTGGCTTTTCACCTCGGACATATTTGGAATTATCATAAATAACCTTTATTTCTTCTTTCCATGTTATTCCCGTTATTACCTTAGTTGACCATCCTTGGATCGGTTAGCGTCCTCGGATTGGGCCATTGGGCCATAGGCCCTGTCCATATAGTTTCAACAGTACCTTCTAAACAACTGGCCCCCATAATACATAATTTGGCACCTAAAAATAAACATTGGCTTCTTTTCTCTCTTGTATCTTTTCCATTCCTCGTCTCTCCCATTTAAACATAAAATAAAAATGATATAATTTTAGGCTCACTAATTAATCATGTAGAGTTAGGGTTGTAAACAAGTTAAGTCAAGCTGCTTAAAAGTTCATGATTTGTTATTTTATTTTAATTTCAACACAAACTCATCACTAAGTAAGACTACATATTTAAGTTTAGTTTTGTAGGGATGTGGACCCAAATATATATATTGGGCCTCGGGCCTTATCCGAGGAGACTCAATGGTCCGAGGATAGATCAATAATAAGAAAGACATAAGACTTTGAACTTCATGAGTTAGCTATGACTAGAAAGGTTAGGAGAGGTAGGCCGATGAGGGTATCGCATCAGCTAAACGAAGGAGGGATCAGAAGGTGTGTTCAGTTATCCAAAGTAACATTCTAGGAAGTTCTGTTGATAAGGAATTAAGGATACGCACTGTGAACGTACAGGACAAATGAGAGCTGAGAAATAGTTAGTGGAAAGTTGCTATCACCGCATTAAATGCTTTGTAGCTAACTCTCTGACCGCATTAATGAGAAAGTGATATTTGAATGGTGCTTTTCAGCCTTATAGCTGTCCCCAAAGACTTCTGGAAGGTGCTGATTAGACAATGATCAATACAAGCAATCTAATGTCCACGTGGAGGGTAGAGATGAGAAGGGAGATGTAGTCTAAAATAGGAGGGAGATCCTAAGAGAAAGGAATCGGAGAATAAAAGAAGAAACATTGTAGCAATCAAAACTGTATTTGTAACCAACTTCAAGTAATATATACACGAACTGATCTCCTCGAACTGTGTTGAGAACGAATTTCCTTAGATAAATCTAATCTACTTTTACTTTATTGTCTTCTAAATTCATTCTAACTGTTATCCAACTTATTAAAACCTAGTTTTCCAACCCACTCTCTACAAATTCATTGTATTGGGCTCTTTGGGCCTAACTCTTTTTATCGTTTGGGCTTGGGATCCAAATAGCGTCCTTACAAGTTTATTTTCTTACCAAGAAAGAAGAGTTTGTTCATTAACTACTTGATTTTTGACTAATTCTTTCCCTATTATATAGTAAACATAATGAATAAATTTTTTACACATTCATAAATTTATACTTATAATTAATAACTAAATTATAGTTCAAACTATATTGTTTGAGTTAATTAAATAGAATAATTTTTTTGTATATAAATTTATAAAATTTAGATTCACCACCCTCGCATTGTTAAAAATTATATGTAACTTTTACTACTAAATATATTATTTATATTATCAATAAATTATAAATAATAATTTGATATCTATTGAACTTATTTACAAAATTACACCTTCAAATCTTAAGTCCATATAAATATATTTTTATACACACAAATCTCAAGTTTTATATATATTGAAATTGAGTTTCATATTCATGAATTTGTTCAAAAAAAACAAAATGAATCCAAGCAAAACTCAGTCTATAGTAGTTATAGATTTGGAATTGGACCCATTTCCTTCTTATGAATTTGGGTTTGTAGTATTTATAGATTAGGAATTGGGCCCATCTCCTTCTTACTGTAGTGGCGGCCCTCAATCAAAACTCAGCTCCCATCTCCTTCTTTCTTCTTCTTCTTACGGTAGTCTGATTTGGGGTTTAACGTACCAGTGAAAAGCAATAGATCATCAGCAAAAACAAGGTTAGAACCTTCTTGTAACTCATTTCCAAAACCTTCTTTTGATGGGTTCTGTTGGTCATAATTTGTTTTGCAACTCACCAGTGAATGAATTACTACAGCAGGTAGTTTAGTGTTGGTGAGAATTTGGGTTTGGTTGGACAAAGTTCTGATTATGAATAAAATTGTACTTTATAGTTTGTAAAATCATATGTTAATGTCGAAGACTAAGATGCTATGATCCTTAGAAAGAATTGTTAAAACTAGGAAATATGTTATTATGCTATAAGTTGATATGTTTAACTCATAAGTGGTTGTTAAGTTTTGTTTTTTCAATGTCACGCCAGTGCTGTGGAGCCTCTTGATAGTTCAGTTACAGTTTTTAATTTTTGTTTTTGGACTGTTAGTTTAGTGCTATTTGTTATTGGACTGCAATGGAGAGTAAGGTTCCAACTGATTTGAGTATTGCAATTTACAAAGTTTGAGATTATTGGTGTATGTGTCTCAAAGTTTGATCTTTTCATTGTATTGGGTCTATCCGTTTGATTTTCAAATGGTCTTTTTTGTTTGTGTTCTTGACTAATCTGACATTGGAGACTTTTAATTTGAACTACCACATTCTTCAATTTGAATAGTTTTCTTGGAACGTGTTGTGTCAATTCTGTGATTTTATCCAGGCAGGCACTCTTCTTCTTTATGAATTTCTCTCTTTATATTCTTTTGTGTAGTTTTTGCGGTGAATTTTCTTATTAGCTATGATAATATTTAATATTCCAAATTTTTTACCAAAACCAATTAGACCACAATACCCAAACTGTATTTTTAGCTGGCGCTTCCTCATTCATAATATCTAATATCATTTGACCAATTTTTTATTTGAACCTTTATTTTGAACGAAATTATTTATTTTTCCTTCATTTTCAATGCACAGGAGGTTAGCGACTAGTTTCATAGGAATAGTAGATTACTGTTGTTGGAACTTTTGTAGCTCACAACGGAGGAGAGGAACTCATTCAACACAGTACAAGCTTTTCAGTCACAAACAAGGTTGAACTTGAAGCAAAACAAAAACCATGTACGTAGGGGTTAGCCGAAGGCTATGTCAGATCCAAAGACAGTTACAGTTACAGTTTCATACAATGTCGTCCCATGAGGGTCCAAGTGAGACCTTGAAGAGAAAGATTGCTGAATTACAGAAGATGAGGAAAAGCAAGAAGAACCTTAAGATGAAGAAGGACCAGTTCATTGTCGAAGTTCCCGAGTCCAAATCCTACCTTGACACTGCTTCTTTGCCTATGATTCTCACTGTTGTTGGCGTTGGCCTCTTCACTAAGCTCCTCATGATGGTACTCTCTCCTCTTCTCTTCTATTCTCCCTTTCTTTTCATTTTCCACAACACCCATTTCTCATTTCCCTTTTTTTCTTTCTTTCTTTGTCAAGCTAATTAAAGATTGCTTCTTGTTGATATTCATATTAATTTTGATGATGGGCATCTTTGTTGTCTTAGAAAAAAGTAATTTTTTGAATGTGGGTCCTAACTTTTTTTTGTATATAAGAAAGGTGCATTGCCTTGATTAGAAAAATTGGAATTTTGTTGTGAAATTTTTTTTTTCCATGACACCCATTTTTCTTTTGTTTTCTTCTTCTTTCTATATGGACTAATTGAAGCTTGCTTCCTATTGATTTTCAAATTAATTTTGACGGGCATTGTTCTTTTTTCTTATAAAAAAGCCATTTTTGAATTTATTTTTTGTACATAAAAAGGGTGCATCAATTTATAGTAAAAAAAAAAAAAAATTGGAACTTTGTTGTGAAGGTTTCATATTTTTTTATGAATCAGAGAATTGATATTAAATTTTTTTTTTTTAATGAAACACAGTAATTTTACAAACATGCAGTGGTAAGCTGCATACACAGAAACAGACACACTCAACAAAATCATGATTTAGCCTAAACCTTACAAAGATAAAAGCTAAAACTCCAGATCATGACAGAACAAATAAGGGGATACCCCATGAAAAATTTCTTCCTTAGTTCTGATGTCTTCCATCCTGATATTCCTATGTTTCCAAATGTTATATTATACAAGGCAACCTCAGATGTAAGATTGCACAACACTTCCATGAAGCTGTTAAGTGTTGCCTTTAAGGTTTTGAACACCCCATTCAACTACATATTTTCAGCAGCATTCAGGTCTTGTAACAAGACACCTTCCATGATTTTCCAAATTCTGTTAGTAAATGCACACTCAAAGAATAAATGGATTCTGCTCTCCCCTTATAGTCCCACTAGAGGAGTCTATCTCTAGTTTTCAACCTGTTTCTAAACACAAGCCAACTGATTAGGGCATGCTTTGGTATGGCTAATTTGAACCATACTAGCTTTCACCAGTTAATCTCTGGATGCTTGGACTTGATTGTACGTGATTTAGAAATACTCCGAACAGCTTGATCTTTATCCCCAAACTTCACAAGACATAGCTTACTCTAGGTGGACATGAGCATCTGATCAAGCAGGTTTCTAGTACCAATCCTGCCTGTCAGCATAGTAGAAACTTTAGCATCCATAGTACTGCTTGCCACCAGTCATGTCAACCTTGTATAAGCCTACCGTCTCCTATTACAACTTTCAGATAAGGTCTAGCAACGTTTCATAATTTTAATAATTTTCTCTAACCCCAAGTGCTTTCCTGAGGAATCTTAACAATCTAGAAACTCTTACCTTTCAAGATATTAGTATGCACCAATGCCACCCACAAGGAACCTGCTTTTACAAACAGATTTCAAATATGTTTTATAACATTTGCCTTATACCACTCAAGCCTCTTGGGACCCAAGCCACGTTCCCATTTTGGAACACACAAAATCCCAATAAATGTTAACACCCTATAGCACCATAATCTTGGCCCTTCCACAGAAACCTATTAAATTTCTGCTTTATAATCTTAATGACTTCTAAGAAATTTAAACACACTAGCCTAGAAAAATGGGATACTATAGAGTACTAATTGCAGTAGTTGTAGTCTACCTTCAAATGGGAGCTTTTTACATTTCCAAGCATTTATCTTGGCAATGATTTTCTCATTTAATGGCTTACCATCCTGAACCGGAGTACTCAACTTGCCTGATATCAGAGAAGCACCCAAATACCTCACTTGTAACTTACCCTCTTTGAAAATTTAACCATCAAAAATCTGTTTTCTGTAAAAGGGAGAAGTGCCTGAGCCAAAAACTTCACTTCTCCTCACTTATCCAAAAAAAAAAACCCTTCCACTTTTCGCATTCAAACTAGACATACTTTTGAATTCCTCCAACACTCCTTTTATTATTTGAATAGATGGAAGATCAGTAAAAACCACCAAATCATCTGTAAAACAAAGGTGGGTCAACTGTAAACATGTTGGCATCTATGTTGGATAAAATAGCAAATGCTATGTTTTTGGTTTGATGCTTCTGTCGTAGTTTTTATAGCCAATTTTAGTCTAAGGAGTGGTTAATGTGACCTTTTTTTAAAGAAATGGTGCGCCAATTGAAAGGTTGGATTTTTGTTGTGGAGGCTTCATGTTGGCATCTTATGTTTGATAAGATACAAAATGTTGCCGTTGCTTTGCATAGGCAAATTTAGTCTATAGACTGGTTAACGTGATTTGAATCTTATGTGGTGTGGTGGCAGCACGATGATTCAAGGTCGCAGGAACTGATAGAGCGAAAAATAAAGAATGCTCCTGCTGGGCAAGGCACGGTTAGAATGCTGAGTCATGAGGAGTGGGAAGAAATTCGAGAAGTGAGGCCTAGAACTCCCTTTGAATCCAAGCTTGCTCGTCCTAATGCACAAATTAGAACTGGTGAACAACTACGCAAGGTCAGGCTCTTCATCATTTTATATCTACTCTACTCTTCTTTCTTGCTTGGTTATTTTGTGGAGAAGATTGCTTATGGACATAGGCTATGACTCTAGTGTGCTTTGCTGTTCAATGTTATGATTTATGAGGTCCTTTAATCCTCTAATCTATACAGGTCAATACTGCTCACACTAAGTTATAACTAATCTCTGTGGAATTAATAGAATGTGAGAGTTTCACATATGCTTTTATATTCATTTGTTTAAGACACTCATTACTGTTCCTTTGATAAAATTCAAATACCTCTTTTGTGGGGGAGGGAGGATAGCTGAAAGACCAAATGTGTTAATTCATCCTGTTTTGCTGAATTTGAATTATTTCTTTGCTATTGAGTGCATGCTTACATGATGTTGATCTTCAATGTTAATGTTTTCTTAAAAATTTGGATTGCAATAGTTATATATAAACAACAATGTATTTTCAATTTCATGTTAATTATACAGTCCGTATTGGTCATTAAGCAGCTTGAGGGATGAAGAAATTGGTTTGGTAATTTTAATCTCTGGTTTATTTTAAAGAATTGGGAATGTTTTAAATGATCATCAAAATGTTCTCCTTTTATGTCTTATCTCATTCATTCTCCTGGATGTACTACATATACCTGGTTTTTCACTCCTATCCTATAAAAGCCGTAGCTTAACTACTCAGAATGCTCTATAGTCATCACTTTGAATTTTATCATCATTATTACATGACTGCCAAATTGTTTTAATATCCATATTTCAATGTTGTTATATTGCTTTGGAGTATTGGTTGGAAAATTTTGTAGTTCATGGTAGACATTGCAAATGACCCGGTAATGTGTTTGGATAAGCTTTTTTTTTTTGCGATAATCAAGTAAAATTTTCTTAACAACAATCTGGGAAAACCAGGAACAGCATCCAACAGGGGCCTAAAATACAACACACTCAGGTCAAAAGACCAGCAACCAGAATTACAACAGTTAAATTAAACCCCTCACCCTCACCAAGGTTAGCTACAAATCCACAATTTCAAACACTCAGGAAAAGCACAAATACAAACACCCTAAGCACAACACTCAGGATAAGCACTTAACACGGCCTTTATCTGCAATTCCCCCATATATGACAAATCTCTCTATTTGCTCTGGAGTCAGCGTAGGTCTTATCATCCTCAATTTGAGCTTTAACCTGTTTCCTGTTAGTTTCCCAATCTGTTCCCCAACTTTAACCATTCCCTGACATATGATAGCATTCCTGAGGATTCAAATGAGCTTATTTTGATTGGCTTCTTTTGTTTAAAACATAAGCTGTGCAAAAATATAGTTTTGAGGCCTTAAAAAGTTGCACTTGTAAAATAAGCACCAAAAAAATAAAAATAAAAACCCTTAGCCGAACACATTTTAATGGATAGTTGCTGAATGTTCTAACCTTGAATATGCATCTCTTAAATTTTAATCCAACATAAGACCTTTTTTTTATAGGTAAAAATAATTTAAGTAGACCTACGTTGATAAGTTACAGCATTGACTGCATAATGTTTTTTCACTTGGGAGCTTCTAGTGTCATCAGAGTCAACGCCATACAAGGAAGCCTTTAACATCAAGCAAGAAATGATTATGTCAGTTCACGAAGCTTTATCTACTTAAAAAAAATGAAGCTGTATCTGCATACTGTTTGTGGGTCTCATGGCACATGGACTGTTACGGTCTGGTTTCCCCATGAGAGATTTTTTATTGAAGGATTCTGCATGATCAAACAACTTTAGACCATTTAATGTGAGGACTTTTTTTTCTTCTTGAAATGATACATAAAAAAATGATTCTTCATTGGCTTGAATAAAGTTTCAATGTGCCTATGCATGTCACTAGGGTCATCTCATCTGTTCACTTCTCATGAAGAAAAGATATGCTTTCCCCTTACGATGATGACACAAATATGATAATGCCCATGAGTGATGTCATTTACTTGTTTTGTGCAGGAGGATTTGAAGGATTGGACCATTGATGTGCTCACGGATGCACTCACCCGAGTTGAAGAAACTGCTAGACAGAGTTCCAAGTGACTCAAGACTTTGATGCCTGGTGTACATAATGATACATACTGTTGGAGAGTATAACACTGGAAATGTGCTGCCATTGCATTGAATTAGTTAGCCCTATACAAATGGTATCCGTAACTAACTCTATAAAAGTTTCAGTTTTTAAGGCTTTTTCTTTTGTTTCCCCATGATAAACCACATTTTTTAGTTGATTGGGTTGAGAAAAGAAGGATGATTGAATGGCAGTAACATCTTCAAACTTGTATGTTCACATATACTTGGGCTTCTTCGGTTATCAAGTTTACTTTTAAAGCTGATATGAATGATAGTTGCATAAAAATTACTTAATGAGTAGATGATAGTTATGTGGCTGGCATGCATTTCATGTTATGGTTGCTAGGATGAGTGGTGGAAGCAGATTGATTATGCACGATGTTGTTTGATAAATGGGTTTTATTAGGATTGGAATTTCAAATGCAAACTATGACTCCTTTTTGCGAAGAAAAACCGGGAAAGGATCCTTTGCCAAAGTTAAATGGCAGAGAAGTACAATCTTAAAAATGTATAAACGTCCAAATGTTAGAAAAGCTGATGCCCTTATGACCCCATCAACTCAATCGCGTTATTGTAGCCTATGTTGTTGGCTACTACAAAGCTTTGGCATTGGCAATGCTAGTTAAAAAAATATGGATTATCTATCTGCTCTCTCCTTATTTACCTCGATCTGATTTTGATACCATTAGCGCTAAAAGTGTAGCTAGTTATGTTACATCTCCAGTGTGTCCTGAGTCTCCTGACTTATTCTACCTTCTATTTAAGCATTAGTATGCACAGGATAATGTCAATTTGGGGAATGTATTTAGATAGAACACTGCTTCAGTGATCTCCCAATCTGATCATCCATGGACTGATAACATCAGGTAGCCCAAGTAGAATCTCAATGAACACCCACCAAACAGTTAATAGATAATGAGGTAGAAAGCAGAGCTCATATACTAGCAATTCCCACAGCTATAATTTAACCAATTTTCAACAAATAAGCAAGTAATTTTTCTGCAACGATTCCATCCAAATGCTCTGCATTTGGATTAAACTTTATAAATGGGTTAAAGCTTGTGTCCAATACATCAGTGCATTGGACACGTTAAGATGTGAACATGTCCTATAAAAATCAAGTCTTTTAAAAGTTATATACAAGCAAATGAGCTAAATAAACCTCCGAGAAAACGATAAAGTAAAACAGTAACCCCACAATATAGCTCCTCCTCACCTATGAATTAATGTGATACAACATAATCTTAATTCACACCTACCATTCTCTAAACTTCCTAGGAACACTTCTGCCAGTTCAGTGGATTCGTGGTATCTACCATGACAAGTTCATTGGCCCACCCAGACATGTTTAAAATCTTGGAAGTAGTAGTCAAGTAGATACTATTGTTTTGATGTCACAAACCAAACCATTGATAGGTGCAGAAGGACTCGTCAATATATATATGGCCATTATGAGAGAGGAGGTCGAGCCGGCACCTACCTAAATTTTAAATGTGTAACATAACACAAGGCGGTGGAAATATATTTTTTTGTTTTTTCATGGAAGAAACGTTTATGTTAAAGTGTAACATGTTATCAATCTTGCTGACAAAGCTAAGTTTATGAAAATTCTTGTGCTTCCCTCATTACATGGATTATTTAATACAACTTCTTCTTCTTTCTCTTTGCATACCATTATCACAACCAGTTGTAATTTTCAATGACAAATATATTAAATCTTTGACACAAATGCAATAAGCCAATTTTATAAAGGGTTAGGGATGTCAGAAACGAAGAATTAATCACAGAATTGCAGACACATGGATCTATTATTGGGTTTAAAAAAGACAGGATGACATATGCATTTATATTTCAATGCATTTGAGCCTATCTTCTTGAAAAAAATAATAATGGTCCTTGAACCATAATTCCATGAATTATTGAGTTGTGATCTTCTTTGTTGAGTACAAGAAAGCATTACCATTTTCTTTTATCTGTTTTTTCAAACATAATCCTTATTCTTTTCATTTTAATATAAAGCTGGTTTTCTATAGTATATGAATGGATAGAGCTCAAATTTTTATTTTATTTTAATTTTAATTTTTTTGTTTTGGATGAACCACTAATCAAGTCATGAACATAGAAAGCTAAAGCACATCAAAAATGTGACACGTATGGTTTGTACAAATTAGAGTGTGGCCCTTTGAGTTTGATGTGAAATTGGCTAACGCCACTAATAATTGACCAGTTTTCCTGATTAGGACTATGCTCGTGTCTTTACACGTGAGGTTTTTTTATATGTCACTTTGAAATTTGACCAATTCTTGTTTGTAAATGTTGAGAAATATGGATAGGAAACATAAACCAGAAAAACAATACCACCTTATTAAACATACCCTTTGGCCATTGGTGTCTTAGGTCGGCTTGACTTTAGGCTTTGATTAAAGATGTGAGGATTGCATTTGGTCCTCGTCAATCTGACCCCAACAGTAATCCCCTTTATTATAGAAAGATTAGAAATTTAGAATTGCTTTGTATAGTAAGGCATCAATCCTCATCTGGCAAATCAAACACTACACGAAACAAATAAAAAATTATTTTCTTTGAATTTTCAAAATCAAGTGCAACTGCGTATATAGTTAAAAATCAATCAAGTATTGTTGGGCATATAATGGATGTATGTATTTGAATATGAGAAGTACTTCAAATTTTCATGAATGTACCAACTTTTTTCTGTTGATTAAATTCATGAAAGGATTTTAAGGTTTTTTTTTTTTTTTTTGAAAAGGATTTTAAGGTTTATTAATATATGCATGTATTTGAAACTTTTTTTTTTAGGTGTGAAATATTGTTTTAAATTCATAATATTAGTGATTTTGTTGAAGTAAAATACCCAAATCTTCAATCAATCATGAATATATTCCTTCACTGTGATCTATTATTTTCTTAAGGTTAAAAGGACAAAGCATTCATAAATATTTATACTCCTCAACTTTGGTGGGTTTTGCTTGTTTTTTTCTTTTTTTTTTTCCCCTTTTTTTTTACACATGAAGTTTAGTTGAGCAGACTTAGATTCGATTAGAATCCTATTTAACTGACCTACTGCAAAAGTAAAGCATGCCCCATTGTTTGGAATTACATTGCTTTAATCTAAGTTAGGACTAAACTAATAAGGAGCGTGGAATGAAATAGTAAAAGTACCCCAGACAAGATTAAATTATTCTACTAAATAAAAGTCTTTAAGCTTGATTTATGATTTATTACAGATGAAGCATCAATATATTCAATAATTGTGTGTTTTAACTTTCAAGCGTCAATATCTAATTCTTGAAGTCTTTTTTCGGTTTGGATTGCATATTGGGACTATTAATGCACAATTAATATGTTAAACATGTTTAACATTTTTGTTTTTCTAAGAATTATTACTCACAACTCTGACTGACTCTTAAACGTCCAAATTCATGTTATTCTTTGGTAAAGTTCATAAATAATGAAGTCCTGCATGTTGAAGAAATCAACGCATAAACAAAACCCTACAGCTTAAATATTACGATAAGAAAAAAAAGGATATGGATGCCATATTCTCACCATTCTATATCACTAGTTTTGTTTCAATCTTTTATTGAAGAGAGTCAAAAACTAAAATAGTTAAATAGGATGATTTTTATAGAGAAGAATATTATCTACATTAATTGTCGCCATTTTCTTCTCTCTCTCTCTTTCTTTTTCTTTTTTATATCAAATAATAACTTGTAATTTTTTTTTTTTGGGTGTAAAATGCAATTAAAATAAATAGTCTGACCATGCATGCATGTCGTAAAATGTACAATGATGCTGATTTTTTATTTTATTTTTTATTTTTTTGAGAATCCAATGAGGGTGATATTTTATACGTATCATTACCAGAAGTCTAATCCAAACTCCAAAGAGTATCACATATCATGTACATAATGATTATGAGGTTCTTAAAGTCATATTTTAAGACTAAAATAAGAAAAAGTAATATATGCTTAAGACTTAAATCTGTCTACTATTTCCCCTCATTTGGGGTTAGAACTTTTAACTAAAGAATTTAGAAAGGATTCCCGCAAGCGTGGTCGGCTGGAGATATTATATTCTATATTTCTATCAATCAAAAGCTTTTTAATTTTATTGAAGTCTGTGTTTCCACATGATGTGATAGGTTAAATAGGTAACATCTTGTATTGACGTGAATTTTGTCTTTCAATCAACAGAGAGAATAAGAATAATAACAAGATTAAGGTTTTAGATACATAATCGCATCGTATAATGATTAATGCATATTAATGTGTAAGTCACTATGTAACCATCAAAAATCAAAATTGTTGGCTACACTAAAGATGGCAGCTTTATCTTTTTTTCATTGTTGGTTCAGGTCTGCTTTTGAAGATACCCTTTAGGTTATGCTGTTATGGCATGAAAATATATATATATATATATATTTTAAATGTCTCATTTTTTTTAAATCTATTTTTTTATGCATTAAACCTTGCTGATGGGTTATAGACCTTTCAAATAACACTTATATTTCCTTAAATACTTAGTGGAAGACAGTTGTGAATTCTAATCCCACCATATACCACTTGAATTACGAAGAAAGACAAAAAAAAAAATGAGAAAAAACGTCGCAAAGTTAACACAGCTGTCCTGTGTAATGGCTATATGCAACCAAAGTCTTTATCACTTGTGGAGGCAGCGTAGTTGATAGGAAGCCTTTATGGCCTATCACTTATGAGTTCGAGATTATAAATTTAAGTAACTGCAAGCTCTACTATTACGCGAGTAATCTCACATTTATAAGTAAGATTTAAATAAGTAGGGACCGTACTTACAAATTTCATTTGTTTTTTAGCAAAAAGTATGCAACCAAAGTCTCATAATATGTGGAGCCACTGGTGTACGATGCCCGCTTACTATGAGACATCAAGTATAAGATAATTTTTTTCCCAAAATTTGAACACAAGTGCGAAAGTGTGTCATTGACTCATTGATATTTCTTGATAGAGGGTGATAGCTTCATGACCACAAAGTTAACCATTTGTGTGTGTGTGTGTGTGTGGAAAATGATAAAAATTCAAACCTTGTCAACTTCATCCTTGTGGGTACAGCATAAAAGTAATGAATATGCACTATACCTGGTGGAATATGCTCCTAATGTAAATTTTAGGGGAGCTTCATGTTTCACACAATAGCTTTCAATCTTTATGCCCCACAAAAGTTTGGGGGTCCATGTTGGTCGATGATGTAGAATTATCTCTAGCCCTTTATGACCCAGTCTTTTGGTCTTTCCCCACTGGTCCACCCACCAAAAGAGAAAGCATACAATATGTATAATTGTCTCATTTTGCTAATAATACTACTTAAACTATACTTGCAAGCCTCCATATCTATGAGTTTATCTCCCTAATCCCATGATATAATTAATAATTATAAAACCCTAATCAATTATCATTAAGATTGGTGTGCTGTGTCCTCTAATCCATGTACACCATTGCTTGTGCACCCCTCATCACCCTCACGGTTAATCCTTTCCCTCTTTCTTTATGTCTGCTTTTCCTCACACCAATGAGGATTGCCACACACTTCTTCTTCTTCTTTTTCTTCTATTAAAATAGTCTTGGGCAGTCACTATTATTATTACTATTACTTTAGCCACAAGTTCTGAATCATTCCCATTAAACTATCAACAATGATGATGAAAAAGAGGCCAAAATCATTCACCTATGTTTTGTTCTTTTCCCTATAAGGCCAAATCAAAATTATGATGATGATGTAAATTTATTATTAACTTTACCTTCTTGGGCCAATCAAAACAAACGAAACAAATGAGTAAAACTAAAAACCTAATCACTGTTTGAATCAAATTTATAATAAACAATAACTTCAGTATGAAAAATTTGTCACTATTTTTTTATCACTACCATTACTCATAGATAAAAACAATAAAAGCGTGTATATAAACTCTCAATAATGCATGATAGATCTTTCATCTCGATCAGCAATCCTTTGTCTATTACTTCATCCATTCTTATTCAAGTTATGTGTCTATCCTAATAGTTCAACTTCATGTAAAATTGGAGATAAGCTTATTAATAGTGAAGGATAGGGATTGGTCACCTTTAATATTTTTTTAATAACCTATAAAAAAAAATTAAAAAAAACACACCCAGAGAGAGATAGAGAGTCAAAATACTTATTTTATCTCCCTTAAAAAACTATTTTTGAATGATCATCGTTTGATGTATTATCTATCAAATAAATAATTATTTTGTACTCTAACTCTCCACTCACATATTAATAAGTTTTATTAATTAAATTTAAAAATCATCATTTTTTATTGCTTTCTTTTGTAGACTTAAACCACGACCCTTACTCTTCACACCCCACAAATGAGTGACTATCACTCCAAGGATGCACGATGATAAACCATAGTTCATAATGAGAAAGAAAACATTAATTGCTCCCGAAATGTTGAATAAATCTCAAAGAGAATTTTTTATAAATGTAAAATATATTCATTCTATCAATAACCAAGCATATGATAAATGATTTACCTTTTGTAATTTAAACTCATACAAAATAAAAAGATCAAATAATTTGTAATAAAGTTATTAAAAAAACTCTACTCATTAACTTTTGAAAATGAACAATAGAAATTGTTTACAAACAAAACAGGACTAAATAAGTTTTTTTTTTTTTTTTTTTTTTTGGCTTTTGTGAAGAGCCATAAAAGCACAAGTTCGCCTGTATTTGATATTTCACTAATTAATGTTTTTATATATTTTTAAAAATAAATTTAAAAGGCATACAAAGATCAAGAAAGACACAGGCGTTAATTTATGCGTACAAATCAATATATCTTTTGAAAAGCATACATGGTAGTAGATCATAATGATCATCAAATATTTATTATCTTTTATACGGGTGGTTACAACCATTACCTCATGTATGTATCTAGCTAATATATGTATATTTTCTTTTGTAATCTTTCACAATATAATCATGTGTGAAAAGCATACATGGTAGTAGATCATAATGATCATCAAATATTTATTATCTTTTATACGGGTGGTTACAACCATTACCTCATGTATGTATCTAGCTAATATATGTATATTTTCTTTTGTAATCTTTCACAATATAATCATGTGTGACTCACATATTATAAGAAGCACAAAGTTTAGTTCCAAACTAATTTGAAGCCATCTTATTCAACCTACTATATGATGACTAAAAAAATAATCAATGTGTAGTTTTAGTCACATAATTTTTTTTAATGAGTCATGTGATTTGTTTAGATAATATACATAAATAGCCTTATATATTACCACATAATGAGTTAAAAAAAATAGTCTTGAATTTGTATGGAGCTAAACTTTGTTCACGTATAATTAGATGCATCTTTAAACATGTTTGGAGTCATTTTGCTCCAACTTACTATGTGATAATTAAAAAGATTATTCATATATAATTTTTATCACATTACTTCTCTAATTAAGTAACTTGTTGAAATAATACATATGAATAAAGAGGTCCCACTATTATTGGTGGTTGACGGGCTAGTTCTTTGGTACTTTGTTGTATATGACCGACAGCTTTCTCTCTCTCTCCCCTTACAATTAACCAATATTGTCAATACCGTTTCAAACTCCATTTCTGATTGTCCATTGGAACGAAATAATCAACATCAATATTCAATAACTCAAAGCAAACCACAAATAAGAACCAAAAATGCATCACAAATCATACTATATAATTTGTATAGTTATAAATGTAAAACAATAACTACTTTTAAAATAAATAAAAATTATAAATTTCATTATAACAAATTACACAAATTTTATTTAAATTTCTATTTTAAACAAAATTTAAAATTCTAGAGTAATACAATATCCACAACATTTTCATAAAAAATAAAAATAAAAATAAAAAATAAAGTGGCAAGTTATTATTGAATTTCATTTGAACCCATTACATATATTCATTTTTTTCAGCCACCTTTCACAACTTACCGTTTACAATTTATTTTCTAAAAATTATAAAAATATTGCCAATGTATAATTCTCAACCAATACAAATTTTAAAACTTCTGTCTTTTTCTCTTCATTCACCGCCAACGTTCACTACCAAGTCCCAATACTACTCTTTCCATTGTTTAATCTCCACCACATACTCTACAAAATATCTTCATGTCATCGATGGATGAATAAAGTTTCTCTTCAAACTACATATTCTACAAAATATCTTCATGTCATAAACGGATGAACAAACTTTTTCTTCAAACTAATTTAGAAAGAAACTCTACAAACTCCTCATATATCTCTATATTAAGTGTGAATTTTGGAAATCTAACCATTAGATTGCATGTTCTTATTATATTCTTCATGCATGTAAAATTTCAAGAAAATCAAAGATCAATTGCTATCTTATCAAACAAATGTTAAAATTTTAAATTTTTATGATCTAAAATTATGTATAAAAAATAAGTTTATTGATCGAATAGTAAATAATATCCAATTTAAACGAAATTTGATATGCATGTTAAGAACATAAGGAACATGAAATTCAATAGTTAGATTTTCAAAATTCACACAAAAAAAAGATATATATAAGGAGTTTGAAAAGTTTCTCTCCAAACTAATTTGGAAAGAAACTTTGTTCTAAACAGATATACCATCTTCTATTCTTCTTCTTCAGTATGTCTATTTCTTTCTTTCATTTGTTTTTCCGGTCAAAGAAATCACAACTTCAAACATGTTTAGGGTCGAACTTATTGATACACAAAAAATAATTTGTGTTTTTAAAAAGCACGAAACAAAACCACCGTATATCCTTAGTGTGATGGTCACTTCATAAGTATAAGTAACCATGAAGTGATATTACTTTTCTTTCATCTGTTTGTTCTAAATGGATATACCCTCTTCTATTCTTCTTCTTCTTCGGTCTGTCTATTACTTTTCTTTCATTTGTTTTTCCAGTCAAAGACTTCACAGCTTCAAACATGTTTAGAGTCAAATTTATCGATACACAAAAAATAATTTGCGTTTTTAAAAAGCACAAAACAAAACCATCGTATATCCTCAGTGCGATAGTCACTTCATAAGTATAAGTGTCTGTAGGGTATAGAGATAAGGACCAGAATTCAAGTTTCCAATAAAGAGTTTCACACACATATACACTTAGATTAGGGTAGAGTATAATTTATGTATTATATAAAAAAATAAAATAAAAAAAGCACAAAACCATTTTTTTTTTTTTTTTGAAACTCAAAACCAATTTATTTTATTTCACCAAAAAATAAATATAAATAACGTATAAGCATTGATATTTGATGCAAGTCCCCGTAAGACCGTAACGTTCCATCCCCACCTAACCTAAACCAAAGGGTCATGCAAAGTGCGTGATCAGATTACGACGTAACAAAATCCCACTCCAAACTCTCTCTGCCATCGCCATGTGTCCTCGAACTGACTATACTTCCACGTGTCTCCAACTCATTTGTCCATCAAACAAGAGTCGCTTTCTTGTAAAAACTATTAAATCCAATATAATCCCGTTTCAGGTCCGTAACGGAGGTACAACGAGTGGCTGATGTGTTGGAAGGTGATGGAACTTTGTTGGTCACCTGCGAGTGAGGTTAACAAGTAAATTAAATAATATATATAAAATTTTTATTTTATTTTAAGGGCAGGAGGGTTGGTTTGGTCTGTGGGTTAGGGGTCAAGAGGGGAGGGATTAGGGGACTGTCCAAAATGCAGAGACGAGAGGAGGCAGTGCAATGTGGGCCCAACTCTCTTTGGTTAGTGCAAGCTACATAGGGGACACATTTTTGTAGGGTCCACTCTCTTTTGTATTGTTAAGGCCTTCCTGATTTCTAGTTCTACACTCTCTCTCTCTCCTCTTTTCTCACACTCCCCTTCCACGTGTGTGCCCTTTCTTTGTCCATTGAATTTATGACCGTCCATTCATCATGATTGTTTTTTTTTGTATAGGTCCTTGTGTTTTAGGATATTTGTTGATATTGGTTTTATTTTGACGGAACATGTTAACGGCTGTTTGATTGCATTTGTTAGGAAAGAAAAGTTAATCGATCGCAATAAAAATTTAATATTAACCAATGCATTTTGACTTGTTAACCAGATACCTTTTTATTGCAATCTATTGGCTTTTTTATATAAAAGAAGTCACACCACCTTTGGCTTAAAGGGTATTTATTTATTAAACTTTTGTTACTTCTCAACGCACGAGAAACTACCTTAAAGCTTTCTTAACAAGTGTACAATGTCATATGTTATTATATTCCTTTTATCATTAGGCTAAGAGTTAATAAAACTAGTTAAGATATAAAATTCTTTATGGATAATTTTAATTTTAACGTGTGCAAAAAAAGAGTTCTATATGCAAGTGACATAAGTGATTTTTATTTTACTTTTTGCTTACAATAAATGGGTGAGGAAGATTCGAACCTACGTTCTTTCAAGGAAGAAAAATAAAAATCAAACAATGTCTTTGAATCACGTAACTCTTGGCAATGCATAAATAATAAACTCGTGTATATTTGACTATTTGTCACTTTAGCGCATTGTGAAATGATATATTGGTAGGTCGATCAATTGGATACCTGCCAAAAATAGATACACAAAGTAAAAAAAAAAAATTATCATATTTAAATTGCCGATCGAAAATTTACAAACTTAATATTCAATTTTTTTATTAGTAATATTCAAATTTTTTAAGTGTCAAAAAGAGCGAAACCATCACAAGCTCTTCTTTTTGTGTGCATTTAATAACACAAATAATTAAGGCAATTTATAGCAGGTGAGTGGCTTTTCTTCGGTGTATCACTTTACAATTTCAGAAAGAGAGTTTTGATTCAATATTTGTAAGCATGATATGTGAATTGATTTAAAAGCTAGCTGAGATTAATATTACAACAAATTAAGGTTAAATTTTCAATCATTATCTATTAAACACATCTTCAATGGACACACACACTATATAGAATATAAGATATGATATCATCTAATCTGTAATTTTTAATTTCTTATAAGCGATCCAAAAGTTTGGTAGAGATGTTAACTAACATGTTTTTATTTAAAAGTAGGTATAATTTTAAAGCCATGATGATGATGATGATGTATGTTTTATTTTGTTTAATAAGTCTATTCATTATTTTGCATCGGTGGAGTCAAGAATATGCATAATTGACAAATCCTATCATATTTCAGTTTTGGCATACTATATATTAACATATTTTTCTAAGAAACTAATAACAGCTGTTAGGGAAATTCAAGTTGATTGGCATTGTCGGTTCTCCCAAGGGGTGAACTCAGGTTGAAAACCTGTTATTAGCAAAGTCATCCCTTACATATGAAAAATATATGTAAATGAGACTATATGTTTCATGCATGTTTCTCATTTATTCAGTGTGAACCAATAAAAACAAAAAAAAAATACATTAACAATTACCTCATTTTCTTTTCTTTTTTCTTCTAGTCCATAAAGTAATAGAAGAATATCTTTGAAAGTTGCTATGGTATTGTGGAAGAAGATGTTCAACAAATCAAGTTGGTCTTATTTTATATATATATATAGATAAATAGATAGATAGATAGATATCGTGAATGCTCCATTTTAATAATGTTTCTTCTTTTGACTAATGTGTAATTACCTTGTTTCTTCTTTCTAAATACAGAGGACAAAAGAAATCTAAGAAGGATTCGGTCTGGCAATTTAAATATGATTAACGTTTTAATTTTCTTTGGTTTGTAAATATTTTAGATAAGGGTAAGTATATATAAAAATAAAAAACATGTTAGGGTACTAGATGATAGTGTTGTTACATTGATTAAAACAATTGTATCACCTCCGACTGAGATCCAATAAAAGTGTAAATGGTCAAGATGAAAAGTTAAATCAACCGTCCAATCAGAGAACGTTAAAAGGTCAAAAAAAAATTCAGGAATGTTTGATAATTATTTTTTTTCCCAATCTTTTGTTTTCAAACTATTTTATATTTTCTAAACCAAAAAACATGTTTGGTGACTCAAAATAGATAGAAAACAAGATTTGTATCCAAATCTCAATTTTCAAATGAAACTGAAAATGGTTAATGAGTTGTTTTAAATTCTACAAACATAGAGAAACTAACGCACTTAAATGAGTTTAGACTTGGTTGAATAAGAGATCTAGAATTCAATCTCTACCTACATAAAAAATCGATTGGTGTCTTAGTTTGATACCAAAGAGCACAATTATCATAAGTGAACAACATAATTTGAAATTCTAAAAAAAAAAAGAAAAAAGACTAGGCTTCAAATCTTGGAAAAAAATAAATATAAAAATAAAAACCAATAATTTTGAAACTTGCAGCCAAACCCACCACACTCTGCCTCCTCCACTCCCTATCGTCATCCACGAAATCCTCCCTGCCGCACTGCCATTGTTGAACCAACCATCAACCTATATGTGCACCACCAAAAACTCATGATTGCTGGTTATATTTCATGTTCAGCTTTTGGTTGCCATTGAAAGATACATGTGCATGCACCTGCTGTGTTGACATAAGACAATTTACACACATGTATCTTGCCTTCTATTAATAAAGTGTTATGGAATAAAAAATAATAAAAATAATAAAAAAATAATATTTTAAAAAAAAAAAAAAAAAAGTTGGTTCATCACTTAGTTAATAGGGTCAATAAATGCTCATTAAGTTTTGTGTTGCTTTGAACTAACCAAATGAGATGTTTTTAACCAAATGAGATGTTTTTAACTTTGAAACCATAATAGAATTATTTTTTTGTTTTTATTCTTAAGAACAAGCTTTTGATAACAAAAAAACAAAAGAAGTTTCTAAATATATCTTTATTTTTATTAAGAAATGTTAACAAATACCTTAAAAATATTGGTTTAAAAAATACTTTAATTTATAAAAAAATAAAAAGTAAATAATTTTTTTAACACGTTTTTAAAATGATTCTTTAACAAAAAATTTAAAAACATCTATGGGTCCGGTTAATGTGTGCCCTTAGGGCACACATTAAACTTTCTATTTTTAGAAATTTTTTCTCAGGAATTGAAAAAGCTGTCATTACTTTTTCAATTCTCGAGAAAATTTTTTCCAAAAATGAAAATTAATGTGTGCCATAAGGGCACACATCAGTAAAATCCAACATCTATTAACCGAACATTTTTCTTTGATAAGACAACTTGTGGACCTCTATGAGTATTAATTGCGTAACCTGCGCTGGATCTGGATTCCTACGTACCTCTATGTTTGTCCAAAATAAGCTTCCCATAGTTTTGAGAGGATGGAAGTTTAAGATATATGCATCATCATCAGGTAGCTCAAGTACTGTCATCCTGCATGTATGGCTAGAAATGGAGCACGTTTGTGACTAAGGTCCCAAGTTATTTCACGTGCTGCAGTACTTGTGAGTTATGTCTAACTAAACTTCAATAATTTAGATTGATCATACTCATTCTCTTATAATCTGATATGTTTATGGACAAATATATAATTATGACAAGGCTTCGTACCCTTTGGAAGTCTGGTTGCAGGTGTTAAAATTAAAAAGCTGTATGATATATATATATATATATATATATATATATATATTATTTGGTAGAAATGAAAACTTGTTCGAATGAGGACTAGAACATTGGTCATGATTTAGTTTTAGTATTATTATATTTATACTGGGATTTGAATGGAATTAATATCTTGAATTTAGAATCAACCTTCAACTTATAAGTAGTATTTAGAAAGTAAAAATAATATTTCACTACGATGTTATTTAATTTATGAGTTTGAAAATATAAATAAACGAATTGTATGAAATACAATGTCATGTAATTATATTTATTTAGTTGAAGGAACAAATATAGGGGTGCTCAATGTTCCAGGTCGAGTCTGATCAGATTTTTGTCAATACATCACCTAAGCTAATTCTATTAGATGAGCAATTCTTGCATATGTTGTCATCGAATAACTCTTTTTTAGAGAGTTTCAATGTATGGCGTCTACTGCTAATGATAGTTTTTTGTTATCAGACTAAAACAATAATCGATTTCTGATATAGGAAAATATTAAATCCTAGACCTTTTATTCAACCATCAGAATCTTTATCAGTTGAGCTAACTGGAATCTACAATTTGATTGAAATAATCTACTAATCGCCTTTGGCTTAGCAATCAAGTGTTAGACTAGTGGTAGTTAACCAATACTTTTTCAAGTATTGTATATAAGGCAAATCTCACTATGTCAACGCAAGAAGCCTAAAAGGAAGAGCGTGAAAGAGAGAGGGGGGGGGGGGGGCATATTTGACAATTGACACGTATAATAAACAAATTAGTTTTTCATTTTACTCGGATTATTATAAAATATAAGGTCTCAATTTGTGATCCAAACATACAGTGCAATGGCCCAATGAGTTCAAGACAAAAAAATTTGTAGAGGGTGGGTTGAAAAACTGGACCTTAGTGAATTCGGCTTACAATTATCACAAGTTCAGAGATAATTTGAATGAAACTTCAAGGACAGATGGGAAAAGATTCTCAATCCGAGAAGCTTTGCTTTTTTTTGTGGATTGATCTTTTCTACATACAATTATCAATAAGCTTGTTATCCTTCTTTTTAGAATTTTCTCCCTCCCCTTTCATAAAGGATTCTTTACATTATATAACTCTATTTGGATCATCTTAACCTTACACTCGTCAATCATTTGGGACTTCACTTAAGTATCTGTCCCATCATACACTTCTCCTAATTTTCTGTGAGTTGTAGTAACTAGAGTTTCACTGTTCAGATGTATTCTCCACATAAATGCGGCCAGGAAAGTGGTTATAGTGAATTTAATGTAATGATAGCAACTTTTTTTTAGATATTTTTGTGCTCTCCCCCCTTTCTTTCATATTCATAAGACACGTCCTTATCTCTTGAGTTTCTTGGAAGGTTCCTCCAGTTGCTGGGATACAAATTTGAGATATGCTAGTCATATCCGAGAGGGATTTCCTCCTCGGACATTCCTCCAAGTGTCTCTTACCTACGAGGCCCTACGCTGGGCCTTTACTAGTTACTAGCAATCTCCTTAGACATTTTAGTGTCCTCGGATAGGCCTATAGCCTAACATATTATTTCGGGCCTTTGCCCCTACATAAAATATAACAAATCTAATACAAATATACATGTATAATGTGTTTATTTATCTCATAAATATCATAAGACTTTAGGAACCACTAAACTAATTTTTTTAAGGTCTAATTTAATTTCTAAATCATCAGTATCATATTCCTCAAGAAAAAAAAAAAAAAAATCATCAATATCAATTGGATCCCACTTGGATTTTGAAAGGACATTTAATCTCAAGCGGTCCTCTTTTTGCATTCTGCGAATCCATATGAGCAAAAATTTGCATATTTTTACTTCTTATTGAATGCAGATAGATTGATATTTACTGCTTATTAAATGCAGATAAAAATTGAGCTTTTCCATTTTTTTGGTTTTAACCCAAAATGATATATATACGAGGGGAAACAAATTGAGTGGGTAAAGCAAAAGGGCAATACAAATAATGCGTCCCATATCTTTTAGTACTTGTTCCGAAAGGGTGCATAAAATGTTTAACTTTTTTTCCCCCAGTGATACGTCTTTTACAGGACAAAGATTCCTCCAATCGTTGCTTTTAGACATTAGAATTTAGACCATACAAAAACTCTGCTATTAGACAAATACACATTGGTCCCACTCACTTCCCTTCCCTCTAGGTCTAGGACTATGACTAGTAGCTCCCCCCCACTACAACTTAATATCAACTACTTCTCCTTCCAATTTCTCGCGATAATTTGAATCTCACATAGCCCCAACATTTCGAACTGTATTGTTCTATGTATCCTTATACAAATACTAGCCTCATCATTTGTGCGGGCGACAAGACTTTTTTTTATTTTTTTTATTTTTTAGTTTAGTGTTATAATTTTTTTTTTTAAATTTTTGAATAAGTTTATTTTGAAAGTATGGATTAGTAGGAAAGTATCTTATTTTGTATGTATTTTAAGTGAAATTGGAGATATATTTTCAGCGGTTATCCTCAAGTTTTTCCTTTATTATACCTAATGTTTAAGAGTATTTATAAACCACATAAAAGTCCAATTTAAAAATGAGAATCTTCTTGTAAAATAGGATAGACTAGCCTCATCGCAAATGCAGAGGCTCTTTTTTTTTTTTTTCTTTTTTTTAATGTAATTTTTCATTTTTCATTTATCTATTATTAGTGAGGTTATACAAGAATGATTTTTTTAGAAACTAAAATTTAGGATTTGGAATAGAGTAAACTGTTGGTTTAGTGTTTGCTAATTTATAGGAAAAATTGTATCAAACCTGCGTGAAACATATTTAAATAGAGAGTGTGCTTATTTTTAGGAAAAAGAGTTTATTTGGTAGTTTGTTTTTTTGTTTTTGAATTTTGTTGAATTACAATTTTAACCCTATTTTTTATTTTTTAAGAATAAGGATTATCTAATTAGATTGGGGGTATTTTTGACATTTTATGAAATCATAACTAACTTTTTGAATCCTTTTAATATATAGAGATAAACAAGTAATAAATATCTTATATGTAAATTATATATGTACACACAATTTACAAATATATTTTTATGTTTTTTCTTCTTCTTTCTTTTTTAGCCTCTGGGATAAGGCAAGGTGAGAGCCATGAAAAACATGATAAAATTGTAGAATGAGTTGTATTTTGATACTTCAAATTCATGAAAATAGGCAAACCATGTAAATGGTCATTTTCATGTCATTCACTCATTCATTAATTTGTTGTATGACTATTCCAATAAAAATTTTGCACGAAAATTTGTTGACCATCTTTCTACGCGTCAAAAATAGACCATAATGGATTTGGTAATATAATTCTACTAGTTTAGAATTTAGACTTTAGACTAGAATCATATAAGGATTATATAATTAGATTAGGGGTATTTTTGATATTTTATGAAGTCATAACTAATTTTCTGAATTCTCTTAATATATAGAGAAGATAAACAAGTAATTAATATCTTATATGTAAATTATATACATACACACAATTTACAAATATATTTTTACGTTTTTTTTTCTTCTTTCTTTTTCAGCCTCTGGGATAAGGCAAGGTGAGAGCCGTGAAAAACATAATAAAATTGTAGAATAAGTTGTATTTTGATACTTTAATTTCATGAAAATAGGTAAACCATGTAAATGGTCATTTTCATGTCATTCACTCATTCATTAATTTATTGTATGACTATTCCAATAAAATTTTTGTATGAAAAGTTTGTAGACCATCATTCTACACGTCAAAAATAGACCATAATGGATTTGGTAATATAATTCTACTAGTTTAGACTTTAGACTAGAATCATATAAGGATTATATAATTAGATTAGAGGTATTTTTGACATTTTATGAAGTCATAACAAATTTTTTGAATCTTCTTAATATATAGAGAAGATAAACAAGTAATGAATATCTTATATGTAAATTATATACATACACACAATTTACAAATATTTTTTTACATTTTTTTTCTTCTTTCTTTTTTAGCCTTTGGGATAAGGCAAGGTGAGAGCCGTGAAAAACATAATAAAATTGTAGAATGAGTTGTATTTTGATACTTCAATTTCATGAAAATAGGTAAACCATGTAAATGGTCATTTTCATGTCATTCGCTCATTCATTAATTTATTGTATGACTATTCCAATAAAATTTTTGTATGAAAAGTTTGTAGACCATCTTTCTACGCGTCAAAAACAGACAATAATGGATTTGGTAATATAATCCTACTAGTTTAGACTTTATACTTTAGACTAGAATTATATAAGGATTATCTAATTAGATTATGAGTATTTTTGACATTTTATGAAGTCATAAATAATTTTCTGAACCCTCTTAATATATAGAGAAGATAAACAAGTAATGAATATCTTATATGTAAATTATATACGTACACACAATTTACAAATATATTTTTATGTTTTTGTTTTCTTCTTTCTTTTTTAGCCTTTGGGATAAGGCAAGGTGAGAGCCGTGAAAAACATAATAAAATTGTAGAATGAGTTGTATTTTGATATTTCAATTTCATTAAAATAGGCAAACCATGTAAATGTTCATTTTCATGTCATTCACTCTTTCATTAATTTACTGTATGACTATTCCAATAAAAAGTTTGTATGAAAAGTTTGTAGACCATCTTTCTAGGCGTTAAAAATAGACCATAATGGATTGGTAATATAATTCTACTACTTTAGACTTTAGACTGTAGACTAGAATCATCTTAGTTTGTCTTGTTTGAAAATAAAAATAAAATAAGATTACCCTTTATAGTGAGAGACAGAGGCTGCCGGATGTCTATGTAAGATTACCCTTTAAAGTAGTTCCTTTAGATTAAGATTTGCATTGATAAATTTGGTTTTTCGTTTGATAAAAACTTAATTCATGGAAAGCCAATCAATAATTAATCCTAGGAATACCAAATTCATAGCTATATAGGAAAAGTTCAAAGATTTTCATTTTCAGGTTACATTCATTATCATTTTTTAAACGTGTGAAGAGGAAATGAAATGACTGGAAACGTTCATATACCGAGTTACTTGAAAATTTTTTCTAACTTTCTTACTTTTACCAAATCGTTGTAGGAGGATGACTTTGGATGGACCAATGATAGAAAAAGGATGTTTCCACAAGCAAGAAAAAAGTTTACAATTTCCATTTGCAGACAAAACTTTGTAAATTTTAGAGGCCCAATTTTCATCTTACGCGTGTTCAAGTTTTTTCTTGACCAAAAGCTAAAGGATTAAAAAGGGACATGTAAACAAAGATTTGCCCATTGCCTGCCAATTTCAGCAAGATCCATAATCCATGCTATGCTTTTGAAAGTCACAGAGGATTTGAAAAGGTCTCTCCTAGTGGTTTTTAAATCGTGTTGAAAGTCAAAAGGAGATTGCAAGATTTCTTTGTAACCAGAAAGATCATTATATGCATGGTGGAAGTCAATTTTATGAACATATAGTGTTGCATTAATGAAGTTGGCTGCCTGCAATATATATATATATATATATAATTTTTTTTTTGAGATAATTACAATATACTGCTAATCCTGCAACTTAAATTCATTCACCCCTAGATGCTAGACCCCGAAACACTTTGTGTATGAGGAGATGCCAATTCAATAAGAAGATATATAAGGTATATGCTATATACAATACGATTTCCAAGAAGTATAGTAATACTAGAAATAGTGAAATACATTTAAATTTTAAAGATTATACTATGAGATATACATAAATATTACTAAATTAATACTACTAGCTAGTATGACCTAGTAGTACTGTATTGCCCAACCTAATCACTGCTGCTAAATTCCCAACCGGTCCCAACAAGTGCAAACTAGCTAGGGTGGATATTAATTTAATAACTAGTCCTTTGAATTTAATTAATTGTCATATTAATTTTATAACCTATGGTCAAATATGTATTATTATTTTTTGGACAAGGTTAGTCAAATATCATTGTTATTGAGTGCATTATGGGTCCATATATGGCAGACCTCCAGCTAGGTTCAATGCATCTGACATGGCATGTCTTATTTAGAAGCAGAATTTTCAATAGTAAAATGTGGATTCCTTTAATTTGGCTTGAAGAGGAACCACTAGCTAGGAATGATAGTAAAAAATAGTAAGAATAGAAAAAGTAATAACATTGACAATGGAACGATAACTTATAACAAAAAGAAAAGGCTTTCTTCTTTCGCTCATGTCCTGCTTTTTGAGTATACAAGGAAAGATATGTTCGTATTTATTATTTAGTTTTGGTTTCTTGTAATGGACTTTCACGCAAAAGGAAAGTTTAAAAAGATTAAAAATACACGTAATCACAAACAATAAAAAGGAAGTCATTTGATGTCATATCACAAATACCATATATTTTTTTAGAGTAATGTTGTTGCCACAAATTATTTTACAATATTTTTACAAAATGTTGACGTGCCCAACCTTTTATTGATTTTCATTTAGGCCTACCATTAATATCATTTTTTCATTTACCAATAATCACTCACCATATTAGCTGTTTGTAAAATATTTTGTATCTCTAGCATATTGTAAAAATGTTGTAAAATAGTTTGTGGATGTAGTATTATTCTTTCTATATTAGTGGATAAGTTGATCAAAATATTAGATAGCTAGAATATTTATGAATTACATTAAATTTATATTCTGCCCCCACAAATATTAGATCCTTTAAGAGCATTATGGTTACATCAAAATAGGGATCAAATTTAAAACAAATTATGAGATTTTTGTTCTCAATTCAATCACTTCAAAAATACACGAGTTAGAATGTATTTGGTTTTGCTACGTGAGCTTTTAACCTACCTAAACAAATACTTTAATCCAAACTCTTTGTGTCACATGAATTTGATGTATTGATCTTATTAAAAAAACCTTGTAGTTTAGTGGTATTACTTGATTTTTGCATTGGGAAGAATTTGGAATTATCTTCTCTCAATTCTTATAAGCAAAAGAACAACAACAACATGAAGAATGCATTTGTTCTTATTTAATTCTTGTAGTCATTATTTAAGCATCCACTCATATAAAAGTATTTTCTTAGTATTCATGATATTGTGTTTAGAACATTTCTAAATGACCCTCAGTTTTGCTGTTATATTTGTTGTGATTCAAATCATTTTAGAAAACCTCTCGATTGAGTTGCCTAAACCCTAAATGGCCACTTAATAGCCGTTTATTCCATAATTGATTATAGGTTTTATGAAAATTGTAAAAAAAAAAAAAAAAATCTATTTGTTGTTACTCTTGAGAGATTGAGCTAAATTTAGTTTTCTTGTTGGTATTTGAACTTGTTAGCGAAGTTCTTATTGTCTAAATACTCCCTTAATGGCCTAGCAACCCCAATTTAACCAAATAATAAGTCATTAAACCGTTAATACTATCATTAATTAGTAAAATGAAAAAAAAAAAAAAAAAAAAACTTAACAACTTCTTGACTTTGAGAGCCTTTTAAATCTATATGATCGTTTTTATTTCAAGATAAAATAAGTGAATGGAATATGCTAATAAGTGAATGGAATATGCTAACGGATGCTCAATTGCACTTGATAAGGAAGAATCAATTGAAACCTATTGTATTGGAAAGTTGCAAAAATTAATAAACAAATACTTCTTTTACGGTAAGTTGCTTAATTCTTTAAAAAAGTTGCTTGATTGTAATAAAAAACTCAATTTGAAGTTTAATTAATGCAATTCGACAATTGTTAACCATGCCCAAAACTAAAGGGTAACCGTTATTCATCTTTGTAAGTAAGGTAAAGATAGAAGGAACTAGAGTAAAAAAACAAATTCATTACATCCTATATTTGTCGTGATGCTCTTTTGGTAGAACTAAGTACTTCAAAGATATGGCTTAAGTTTAGTCCATTGTACTTGTTGGGATGATAACACATAATCAAAAGTGAACACATATCACCACAGTGATGGATCCAATGCAATTTGACATTAAACCCTAATTTGTCATTACATACCATATTTGTCACAATGCTCTTTTAGTAGAACTTAAAAATGCTTCAAAGGCGTGCCTTAGGTTTGGTGCATCTAGTGCATTTGACTTGTTGAGACGAAGACATATAATCAAGAGTGAACACACCTCCAGTGCAGTTAGACACTAAGGGTCTGTTTGGATATCATTTATTTGCTGAAAACTTATTACTGAAAAAACTGTAACAAAATATTTTTTAACAACCAAAACACTATTCATGTGTTTTGTGCAACTTAGCTGGTCCATGAGCATGCCATGGGACCAGCCAAACGCAAACGCAAACACTGGAATTGTAGAATGCAAACGCATACTAAGGGTGCGTTTGGGAAGAATTATAAATTAAAATTATTTCATTATTCAGCTTATTTTTGCTACTATTCATGGGCCTCATTGAACTTTTTGATACTATTTATAGACCCTATTATACTATTTCAACTAACTTTTACTTTATTTTATAATATTTTCAATAATAAGTTTTCAGTTTCCAATAAAATAAGCAGTATCCAAATAAATCTAAACTCAAGTTTTGCTCATACTTCAATATATCAAGAAAAGAAAAGAAAAGAAAAAAAAAAAAAGACAAAGACTCGTATGTAGTGATTTATCAGCATGAGAAATACAGTACGTAAATGGGAGACAACGACTGTTCATAGAATAGACTCCACATAAAATTATCAAATTTAAAAATAAAAAATAAGAGAACTATAATACTAGATTCTACTATAATCAATAAATAAATAAATAAAAAGTAAAAAAAGTAAACCATGGTTAACATTAAAAAAAAAAAAAAAAAAGTAAGTGGAGGAGGGTGTGAACTAGGCACACCCGCCCCCTTAACACTTGCTCGTTAATAGCACGACAAAGCCAATTCCCCATAAAAACAGAACAACTTTTTTTTTTTTTTTAATAATAAAAGTCGTAATGTATTTTTTGGTTTTAAAGTAACGGCCAAGACACACGGCGTTACATGCTCAACGAACCAAATTTGGACACATTTCAACGGCGTTTTTGGCATCACAGCCGCCTTTATTTATTAAAACCCCGTTCCTTTCACTTTTTTATTATTATTTATATTTATTTTTTTCTGAGTTCACCTGCTGTTCCCGGTTCGATAAGCTTTATCTAACCGGTAACTGCCGGTGGTTGTCCAAACTGGTTAAAATTTGACCACGGTCGAAATTATTGCCCAAATTTTTGACCACCCTGGTTAAGCTCCCCACAACCCAACCCCTTGTTTCAGACAAAGATAGAAAGTTGAAACAAACACAGAGAAAGAGAGAGAGAAAAAGAGCTAAGGAGCTTGTGAGCGATTCTTAGCTTTTTCAGAGAGAATTGGTGAAGAATTGAGAGGAAGAGAGAGAGGGAGTGCTAGCTTTGAGGTTTCTTTGAAGTGCTAGCTAGGGTTTTTAATTCAGCTGAGAGAGTTAAGGAGTTCTTGGTTTGAGCTCTGAAGCTGTGGAACTCGAAGAGCTTTGAGAGAAAAGCTTTTGGTTTGAGCTGTGAAGCTGTAGAATTCGGAGAGATTTGGAGTTTTTGATTGAAGGAATTTTGATTCTCTTTTGTGTGAGAAAGAAAGAGAGAGAGAGAGCTGAGAATTCTAGAGAGAGAAAGAGAAAGAGAAAGTAAGGTTTTTTTTTTTTTATCAGATGAGAGATCTGTGGTAGTTGTTGAAGCTAACGGAAATGTCTTCGTCGGAGGTAACCGGAAAAGGAAATCCGGCAACCGCCGGCTATAACGACCACCACCACCACCACGGCAACAGAAACAGCAATAACAACAACAACAGTGATAGTAGAAACAGTAGCGAAGGGCAAAAAGGTCATTCTGCATTTTCCGGCACCAGCAAAGGTAAAAAAATAAATTCCACCGAGCTTAACTCGGTTTCATTTTCCGACCTAACTCGGTAACGAATCCGATTCTGACCTCTGATTTTTCATTGTTTCTGGGCTCTTATATAGACGCAGAAACCGCGCTTTACAGAGAGCTATGGCACGCTTGTGCTGGTCCTCTCGTCACTGTTCCCCGCGAAAACGAGCGCGTCTTCTATTTCCCCCAGGGCCACATCGAACAGGTTCGTTTTCAACTCTTTGTGTTATGGTTTTTGCTGTCTGAATTTTTTTTTTTTTGTCTTTCTATTTTTATTACTATTATGGTTTTGTTCTTATTTTGGGTGTGACAGTTGCTAAAGTTTGAGTTTTTTTATTTTTATTTTTATTTTTTTAAGTTTTGAGTTTTTGTTTCTGGGTTTTGTTGTTCAAACTTCAAAGTGGCTAAAAGTAATGGGCTTTTTTTTTTTTTTTTTTTGATGGGTTTTGATTTGGGTGTACTAATTTTAGGTTGAGGCGTCTACTAATCAAGTAGCGGACAAGCAGATGCCTTTATATGATCTTCCACCTAAGATCCTTTGCAGGGTTATCAATGTACAATTGAAGGTAGTGATTTTTTCATTTGGGTTTTTGATCTATGAATGATGAGCATTTTTGGTTTGCTGACTTTTATTTGGGGGGAATTGTAGGCTGAACCAGATACGGATGAGGTATTTGCACAAGTGACTCTAATTCCCGAGGCAGACGTAAGTTTCTTTGAGCGGTATCTGAGTGTAAATTGATTTGGAAGGGAGTGAAATAGGCTTGATAACTTACTAATTTGATGTTTTGTTGATGGCAGCAAGATGAGAATGCGGCAGAGAAGGAACCCCCGCCACCTCCACCGCCACGATTTCATGTACACTCGTTTTGTAAGACACTGACGGCCTCGGATACAAGCACTCACGGTGGTTTTTCAGTGTTGAGACGGCATGCAGATGAATGTCTCCCACCACTGGTTGGGTTTTATTAGCTTTTAAACTTTTGAGAGATTATTGATTATACACTGAAATTAAATTCTAAGTGGGTGCTCCATTTTTTTTGGACAGGACATGTCAAGGCAGCCTCCAACCCAGGAGTTGGTCGCTAAGGACTTGCACGCAAATGAGTGGCGGTTCAGGCATATCTTTAGGGGTAATGGTTATATTCATAGCTTCATATGTGACATGTAGTATTGTCTGCCACCTTCATAAACATTTGCGCAATCGTATTGCAGACCGGTTATACTTCTTCAAGTTTGTATGATTTATGTTGTTTGGGGTTTGTTAATGACAAGGATTATCTATCCATGAATTCTAGTTTTCTATTTATAAATTAACTTGAGAAATTGGACTGCTAGGTCAACCGCGAAGGCACTTACTTCAAAGTGGTTGGAGTGTTTTTGTTAGCTCAAAAAGGCTTGTTGCTGGGGATGCATTTATATTCCTAAGGTTTGTTTTTTCTTTATACATATGATGTTCCAATTGTCGTTTGTGTTGCTTGTCTCTAACATGGGAGTAACTTAAAACCTCTAGGGGTGAGAATGGGGAGCTTCGTGTGGGTGTCAGACGTGCTATGAGACAGCAGGGTAATGTTCCATCATCGGTCATATCCAGTCACAGCATGCATCTCGGCGTACTTGCCACTGCATGGCATGCCATCTCGACTAATACTATGTTCACTGTTTACTACAAGCCTAGGTGTGTGGTTGAAGCCTGTCCATTGTGCGATGCAAGTTAATTGAGTATATATATATTTTTTATTATAACTATTCTAATGTTGGGCATCTTATATTTGATTTTGCAAGTGTTGGGCTATGGTTAAAGTTATTGACTGAAGTGCTTATAAATGTTTTCTGACAGGACAAGCCCTGCTGAGTTTATTGTTCCCTACGATCAGTATATGGAGTCTATCAAGAATAACTACTCTATAGGGATGAGGTTCAAAATGAGATTTGAAGGTGAAGAAGCTCCTGAACAAAGGTATGGTCAGTCCTTGTTTTTTCTCCTGAAGTTCCTATAGGTTAAATGGCGACCGTTTCTTCTTTGTATGGGGATGGAGTCAAGTTTTCTGATATACATAGTTCTCATTCTACAGGTTTACTGGCACCATAGTTGGACTTGAAGATGCGGACCACGAAAGGTGGCAAAATTCCAAATGGAGATGCCTCAAGGTAGTATTTTAGTCTTTGGAGCAGTGTGTATGACCGACATTTTTAGCATGCTAAAATGACTTTTTTCATTCTTCTAGGTGAGATGGGATGAAACGAGTACTATACCTCGTCCAGAGAGAGTTTCACCTTGGAAAATAGAGCCTGCTCTAGCTCCTCCTGCACTGAGTCCCCTTCCAATGTCCAGGCCAAAAAGGCCCCGATCAACCATGGTGCCATCATCTCCTGACTCCTCTGTTCTTACTAGGGAAGGTAGAACCTTGTCTGCATAGTAAACCTAATTGGTTATTTTTCATTTGCAGTTTTGTGGAGATTAACTGAGGTTTAATGTTTATATCTTATTATTTTGAACTTTGCAAAATGATTAGGTTCATCAAAAGTGACTCTAGACCATTCACCAGTAAGTGGGTTTTCTAGGGTCTTGCAAGGTCAAGAGTTCTCGACCTTGAGAGGCAATTTTGCAGAGAGCAATGAGGCTGACACAGCTGAAAAGTCTGTTGTGTGGCCACCTTCACTAGATGATGAAAAGAATGATGTGGGTTCGGCATCAAAAAGATATGGTTCAGAGAGCTGGATGGCCTCAGGGAGGCATGAACCAACTTGCACAGATTTATTGTCAGGATTTGGGGCTACTGCTGATTCCTCCAATGGGATTTGTACATCCTTTGTTGACCGACCTGGAGTAGCTGTTAATCTTCTAAGAAAACCACCAGTGAATCTGGAAGGCAAGTTTAACTTGCTTCCTGGTCCGTGGCCCTTCATGTCATCCAGTCTCTCACTTAACTTTCCGGACTCTAATCTGAAAGGTCCTGCGCAAGGTGGTGATGGGGTTTATCAAGCACAAGGAAATCCTAGATATGGTGGCCCTACTGAGTATCCTGCGCTTCATTGTCATAGAGTTGAGCACTCGCAAGGAAACTGGATGATGCCTCCCCCATCCCAATGTTTTGAGAATCCTGTTCATTCAAGAGACTCAATGCAAAAACCCATGCTGGTACAACAATGTGAGGCTGTGAAACCTAAGGATGGGAACTACAAGCTCTTTGGCATACCCCTTACCAGCAATCCTGTTACAAAAGAGCCAGTAGTGGCACCTAGGAACACGATGAATGAGCCAACGGGTCATGTGGTTAATACTTCACACCACGCTCATACTCTTGACATTGATCAAAAGTCAGAACAGTGGGGCTCTAAACTAGCTGATCATCCGCTTCCTGTTAATGAGAAGGAGAAGCCAGTGCAAACTTGTCAGCAACATACAAGAGATGTGCAAGGCAAATCACTAGGCAGTTCAACTAGGAGTTGTACTAAGGTATTTTCCCCCTTAATTGTTAGTCAGTTTTGCTATTGGAAATTTGGTTTGAACTTGCTTAACCAAATGCTGTTTATTTCAGGTTCACAAGCAGGGGATTGCACTTGGTCGATCCGTGGACCTAACTAAGTTTAACAATTATGACGAACTGATTGCTGAATTGGACCAGTTGTTTGAATTTGGTGGTGAACTAATGGCTCCCCAAAGGAATTGGATGATTGTATATACCGACGACGAGGGTGATATGATGCTTGTTGGGGATGATCCCTGGCAGTAAGAACTTATCTTGACTTGATCTAAATAAATATTATTGATTGTTATTGCATTTGTATACCCTTGTGTATCTTTTTCTTCTTTACACTGAGGTCTTAAGTAACTTGAAGCATCTTGTGTGTGTATCTCAGGGAATTTTGTGGTATGGTTCGCAAGATTTTCATCTATACCCGAGAGGAGGTACAGAAAATGAACCCAGGGACCCTAAATTCTAAAGGTGGGGAGTTTCAATCTGCTGCTGAAGGTGGGGATGTGAAAGAAGCGAAATCTCGGACACTTCCTCCAGCATCTACTGCTGAAAAATGTTGAGGCCCTGGCTCTTGTGGATTTTAGGTATGTTCCATGTGTTTGCTCATGTTGGTAGTATATCTTTCATGGTATGTAAATGTGCTCAGGGCGGTCTTTATCACAAAATGGAATATGTTTTAATGACCTTGTACACATTCTATCCCCCTCGATGCCATTCAATTTTGTTATTGTTACATTACTGCTAGTTTGTTATTCTTATTCTGCAGATTTATAGTAGATAACAATGTGTCTTCTGTTCATCAGTTTATTTTTGTGTGTGCAGTCTTCGGAGGAGAGTGCTGTACAGCCATTCCAGTTGGGAAAATGTTAACAAGTTGAGATGGATGCGAGTCTCACCCTCTTTTAGATCAGCTGCTTTCTTTGTCTCTAAAATCAGATATAGATATCCAATTTTGGACATATTGCGGAGTTAGTATTTTATGGTGTCCCAGTTATATACATAAAATATGTATACCCCTCATCTTGTGAGTGACATCCCCCCTTTTGTGTACATAGTTGTATTACCTCCGCCTTTCCATCCTCCTTTTAATGTAAGTAAGAACATACATCGTTCTAATGTTTTTGGTTAAGAAGAATACAATCGTCTAGCGTTTCAATTTTGTTGGTTTTTTTCAGATTTTTGATCTTTGATTACCATATGAGAGTTTTTATCATTATGAGGGGTGCATTTTCTGTTTGAAATTGTGGTATTTTTGGTATGGGTGCAAATTGAAACGATAATAATAAGTGTGTTATTTATTATGGTGATGGTGAAAGTTGACCTACTTCTTGTTGTTTGGGAAGGGAAGCATCATAAACAGGTGTTTCTGTCCTTTGCATGTGGGATGGTTTTTGGTAGTCACATTCTTCAGGGAATCTGTGCCCACACAGAAAAGGTTGGGTAGCCATCAGCCAAGCCGCTCATTTTGTTTTAACCAATCATTCTTCAAACAACGAGTTGTGGGTGTGGGATATGATATCTGAACCTGAGGCACACATTTCTAGCTATATATATTTTTCTTTTTCTTTTTTATCAAAAGGGTTGGAGAGTCTTGAAGAAACGTTGCAGTTTGGTTACTTAAGTATACTGAGAAAAAAAAAGCCCCCACTGCCCCAGTTCTTCAATAGTGTTTGTACGGGAAAAATCAGTGTCTCGTTGAAATTAATTTTGGGTGCCCCATATTTAACTGATATGTGAGTAGGGTCAAAAATCAAACACTATTAGCTGGAGAGGGTCCTGGTTTTCATGCGTATGTTTTCTCCATTACTGTTTCTACTAACTCTCTCCTTTTTGGTTTGGTACCAACCAATGCCCTCACGTGGAAGTGTGTATTTCCTAACTGGCCTTTGAGCCTCACTAGCTCCTGAGTCCCAACAAAAATTTGGTCTTGTTACAATTATCACCAATCAGGTGTGGCAGCTAATGTTGTGTTGAATCATGAGTGAGTTTTAGACTATTATGAGTCAGACATGAACACATGTTATTATTAGATCCTTCAACCGTAATACTACCTATTTGTTAAATAATAATAGGTTTGACATAACTCGACTTGCTTAACCCGTTTATATGAGAGAGTTTATATGAGAGACTTTTATGAGTTGTGATAGGGTTGGCATGACTATCACAAATATGTAGTCAGGTTAACATATTTACTTAACATGAATAACCCGACATGACTTTGCAAATATGTTTGTAGTTAGGTTAACATATTTACTTAACACGAATAACCCGTTAACAATCTTCATTTTTTATAGAATTTATAAAATATACAATCTTATTCCAAGTGAAGTCACCAAAAAATAAACTATAATTACAGCCTTCAAAATTTGAAAGGTAAAATGGTAAAATTAAATTTTAGTTAAAACAGGTTGGAGTGGGTTTTGCTTGTCAATCTCAAATTGATTTGTTTATTAACGAGCCAATTTGTGTCGACCCAAATTTGATACGGACTAGTTAAGTGTAAGCATTAACCTATGGACTTCCATGTCTGTGTTTTATAGTGTAAAATATTGCCACTCTTACCATGCAATCTACTTAGAATCAAAACTACAATGCAAGAACCTTGACATTTATATGTTGCTTTTGACTTTGTCACTCACTTGAACCCTTAAACGAATAGCTAGCTACCGCTTTCTTACTACTAATGTTGCAAAAGCTGGAGGAATAGAGCAATGAGAATTGTTCTCTCAATAGAAGGTGAGGGAGATGCCTTCATTCCTACGCTTAAAGAGGCAGCCATCTATATTGGTATTACCAAGTCAACAACTTAGTGGTGGTTTTTCCAAATGCCAAGACTGTTAAACCCAACTTAAGAACTTTGTCAAATTTGCATGCGAATCATATGTGTATCGAACAAAAATTCTAAGACCACATAAAATGCCACAATTTGTGTTGTAACTGTCCACGTGACAAATTAAGTGGTTGAGAAAAAGTAGTGGATCCATATAAAAGTGACAGGTAGTCAATTACAGTCTGACATGTAGGATAGTTGAGGCAAGCGACAAAAGTTGTGGCATTTTATGTGGTACCATAACTACTCTATATCAAATTGGTGTAAACCATATAAAATGCCACAATTTTTGCCATAACTGTCTACGTGATAGACTGAGTAGTAGAGAAAAAGTGGTGGATCCATATAAAAGTGACAAGTAGTTATTCACAGTTTGACATGTAAGATAGTTGTGACAAAAGTTGTGACATTTTATGTGTACCAAAAATACTCTATATTGAACTAGTGCGGACCACATAAAATGCCACAATTTGTGTTACAACTATCTATGTGATAGACTGAGTAGTGGAGAAAGTTGTGGATCCATATAAAAGTGACAGATAATCAATCACAATTTGACACATAGGATAGTTGTGACAAAAATAGTGGCATTTTATTTGACACTATAACTACTATGTGTTGAACCGGTGTGGATACCGGAATTGGAAACCAAATTTAGTTTAGTATAGGGACTAGATTAAATTAGACTTTTACATTTTGAGTTGCAATACTATGACAGGTCTCTCAAATAAGGCAAGCAAGGTGGTGGTCCACTCCATTCTTCGGAGGTTATGGCTGTCAAAGCTCATACGGGTTCTGTTGAGATAAGGTGATCATTTTTTTCCTTTAAAGGCCTAGGCCCATTCTTCTGGCACAAAAATAAAAGTAGGGACTTAAGTGCAAGTACTAGTCACCTCATGCAAGCAAAGAGCCAAAGAGTATTGGTTGCCACTACTTTTTAGCTTTTCTTTAATATATATATATATATATATATATATTTTGATTACTATTTTAACTAATTATTTTCTCTCCATATATCCAAACTTATAAAAAGTTAAAAAATAAAAGAAAAGAAAAAAGGGAAACCTACCTAGGAAGCTAGGAGTTTAGGAGGCTTCTCTGACTAATTTGAGTAATTTCCATATTAGCATGCGGTTGAATAGATGAAAAAAATATATGTTTTGACAAGGAAATAACTTTCATATTTTTAATTCTAAATATTTTGTGACATTCCTCTTCCCCTTTTAATTCTTGATTGATGCCTCATTTTGTGAGTTCTAATTAACTCAATTAATAAAGTTAAAAAAAAAAATAGAATGATAAAAATTATCTTTTGAAATTGTTCAATTTTTAGGGAGAACAAATTATCTACAATAAAATTTAGAGAATAAATTATACATATTTAGTGAAAGTTTGTTATGAGTTTTGATTATCATAATAATCTCTTATAAGAGAATGCAAATTTGAATAATTTATTTAAATAAAAATTATACATACTATATATATATGTTTTTTTTTTTTCTTCTACTTGAAGGTATAACCAATCTCATGCAATTCATTTAAAAGTAATGACGATAAAACAAATGAGTAACTACCTTAAAGATTATATACGTAAATTCATACCCTTAAGGTTTAGAAAAACTTTCACTTAAATTTAGCTGGATTGAAGTGGATTGAAATGCTACGCTAATGTGGCTCAATAAAAGTATAGCAACAATAAATGTTATGCTTAAGAATTTAGATATTACAAGTTTAAGATTTATATATATATTTTAATAAATTTGGATTTAGAATATTTACTCTTTGCTTAAACATGTCTTTTCCTTATATGTAAGTACACAAAAATGGACCGAAGTGGACATAAATGGACCAAATGGAATGAAATGGACCGAATAGGAACAAGGTGGACCGAATAGGATAGAGTGGACCAATGTGGACCAAATAAGAACAAATGGATAGATTAGGACCAAAGTGGACATAATGTACCGAATAGGAACATATAAGACTGAATTGGATCAAGTTGGTTCGAATAGGACCACAGTAAACCAAATAGGACCAACCAAATAGGACCAACGTCGACTAAATAGGACCAAAGTAAACATAATAGACCAAATGAGATTGAAGTGGATAGAATATGACCAATGTGGACCGAATGGACCTAATAGGACCAAATAGAATCAAAATGGACGGATTAAAAAGAAAAAGAAAAGAAAGAACCAAAGTGGACTGAAGAGGACTTATTACATTTTTAGGGTTTATAATTCTCAATTTTAATCTCCTTTTTTTGTATTTTTTAATACGAAACTAAAGACTTTAGCTCAAGTATAATAAAATTTCATACTTTTCAACCCAAGAATTAAGAAAAAAAAAAAAGAGAGTTATTGAGCTAAACTTGAAAATGCAATTTACAAAAAAAATCAATTTAAAACCCAACTAGTCCAAAATGGATTGAAGGGGACTAAAATTGACTGAGTGAACCAAACTGGATCGAAGTGGACTAAAGTAGACCTAATTGGACCGAATAAGATGGAAGAAGACCGAATTGGACTTAATAAAAATTGTTTAATTTTTAGGGAGAAAAATTTATAAATTATATTACAATTACAAAAGAGAAAAAAGAACCACACACCTTGAAACAACCCTATTTAACTTAAGGAAGAAAACAAGGGACCTCGTACTGAGATCACATGTTGTGCTTAAGCCATGAAACAACAGCTTCTGGTGGTAATTCCAGTCATGAATGAACAGAATCCGGCCAAAACACAAAATCGACAAGATAGGCCATCTTCGTTTTGTGTCACCATTTCCAGAAACATGTACATGCAAAAAGATAATACAAAGACAAAACACAAACCCACCACCACAAATACCAGACACAGAGAGCTTATTCAATCAATTCCCTAATACTTAATATTAAATACTACGAGAATTAGAGCAAAATGTCAGCAAAGTTATGTTGATGATCATCTTGTTCTTTGAATATGAAAAATCCCTTATGCTTTATCTAAGGGTCACAATTGCAAAATTTCCAGAGACTAGCAAGCACATCACAACATAGGTAACACTTCATTCAAATTTTATGGAAAGCATAATCAGGGAAAATGAATATAATTGGTTATCTACTGAGAATAATTGCAGTTCAACCATAGAAGATAATTTCACAATCAATATCAATGGCACAAGGATAAGACTATCTTGTAAATCATCAGCCAAATACCCACCCAAAAAAAAAAAAAAAACATGTGCCAAAAGTGAAACTTAAAATATAAGTGACAAATGTCTTCCTAACAAACTCTATTTCTATCAAGCAAGTACTTTCTCCTTAACAACCCCACATGCAATTACTTCAGTAAGTAGATTGAGGTTTCTCTGACCATCCTTCATCTCCCCATCCTTCACCCCAACTGTTTTTAATCCACCAGAATTTTTTCTTTGTTATTGGAGTAGTTCCAAAGCCTGTAATTACCACCACATGTGCAACAAAATCTTGATCTCTAGCAGTAGCTTCATAGACCGAATTTTCATCATGATTGTATTTTTCTGAGTCTAGAAATATTCGAATTGTTGCACGTAGGCACAATTTATCACTTAACATCTTCAGCATTAATTACTCATTCTCTACATTAATCACTGTGTAGTATTGGAGATATGCCATTGTCATCCCCTGCAAGATTAGAATTAACACATTATGGCATCAAATATCATTTTTTATTGTTATGTACATATATGTTCATTACAAAGAAAGAAGAAAAAAAAACTTACAGGATTAAGAAAGACTTTTCCAAACGATCTACATTCAGATTCTTTTGCTACTCCATGTACCATCGTCCAGCGAAGTGCTTCAAGCATTGGCACCACATAGTCCCCCTTCCAAGTGTGTGCATTATTTTGAAGAAGATTCTTAGCAAGTAGGTGTTCCCGTAATGTGTAAATAATATGTTGTAGTGACAATTCATTATCCGCAGGGCTAATCCTTGCCAGCATATATTCCATTGCTGAGAGAATTGCCAAAGGCCCGCTTCTCAAATCGCAGTCGTCATGGTCCTAAATAATCAAATCCAAATTAAGAAAACCATAGTTTGTATCCCAATTAAGATTATTAAAAAAAACAATTGAAAAAACTTACCATGATTTTGATAAACACTAAACCTGAAACAACAAATTTAAAGGTTAACATTTAAAACATAACAATAATAATTGTGATTGTTTATAATTATACCCTATATATGCATGAAACTACACACTAATAATACGAAAATATGAAGAAAAGAGCATGACTAACCCAAAGGTCCTTATTAAAAAGGTCTCATACCCTCATAAAAAGGGTAGCATATTGTTTTTTTTTTTTTTTTGAATTTTAATTTTTTATAAATTAGGGGTTTATTTAGTTGTTATATTTTTGTGATAATTATGCAAAGCAGACAAAAGAAATATATAGTTCATCTATGAAACAAAAATATAGAGTCATGAGGCTGTGGAATAAGTTAACAAAAAATTAGATTAATAAACATTAATTTAGAATAGGGCGGCCTTGTTGATGTGTGTGTATATACTATTCTAAATGTTGCACAGGGTTTAGTAAAGACACTTATAAAAAAAAATGGAGATAAACATATATAGCAATTAGTGAAACTATTTATTATTTTGTTGACACCGATTTCAATGAAAGACGAAATTTAAGACAACAATTTTTTTATATATTTTGACACAAAGACAAAGACAATGGTTTTTTTTTTTCGCATAACAGGAGAAAACACACATGACAGACAACAGTGAAAGACAAGTTGTTTCAGACTGTCCAAACTGTTGCTTTTATATATTTTTTTCTCTTTTGAGGGACCGACCGAATGGTTTTAGACAAGGAGAAAAATTATATGATGTTAGGGTTTAAGTGTTAGGGTTTTGAGGGAGATGTTATGTTCATAACATTTTTTAAAATAAATCATAAGTGGTAAATTGTTATTGGTTTTAATTTAACAAAATTACCCTTTTGGTCAATTAGTAACGACCAATGAAAACCTACCTTGAGGTGAAACTGCCGTTAAAATAGCATTTCCCTGTTTTTATTTTTTTGAGCAAAATTTCTGGCCGTTGATCTAGGATTTAGGTCTTATTGAGACCTTCTCTGTTTGATTGTCAAAATATGCAGAAAAGGAAAATCATAGGGTTTGAAACATCTTTAGTCTTTATTCACCACAGCCTTGGAAGGAAAAATTCTTGGTTTGCAACTGCATGGGGCTAAAATGGGCTAATGACATCATTGGCAGCACCACCGAGGAGCTTGTCCTTATGGCGAGACAGGGTAATGCTATTCCTTGATGCTATCTTGGAAATGGTGAGCTTATCTTGCTTATATCTGTAAAACTGTGCTTCAAACTAGTAATGCTCTAAGATTATTTATGAAATTTTTTTTTTATGACTTCAAAATTATTTAGATTTTTTCTTTTGAAAAAATTTAATATTGTAGTTAACTTACTCATGATCTATAAATTAAAAAAAATATGTTTTATTATTTCCATATTTCGTAGTTCTATACACCAACTAAGAAAAAAGGACTTCTCAACCAAAAAAAAAATCTAAAACCAAAATAATCACAAACAGACAAGTACAAGTTTATATATATTACTAATATTAACCACATCACACAAAATGACAAAGACAAAATTCATAAGTTCATATATAAATATATATATATATATATATATATATATATTAGCCACATCACACAAAGTGATAGAGACAATTTTTGATAAAACCAAAACAATCAGATCAAAGACTTGGTCAATTGGTCTCACAAAAAAGTCACTTATAACTTACCATTTGCCAAAGACCAGTCTTCACCGTTAATTGTACTCACACATGACAAAACAGTGACTACCAAAAACTACTCTTACAAATTCACTATCACAATTCACTACTCACATCCTAATGTCCTGGTCCCTCTTTATTTCTTTATAGAAAAAAAAAAGAAAAAAAGAAAAAAAAGAGTAACAAACACTGAAAGTCTAAAATCGGTCCACACAATCACAAAAAGCCGCAAACAATTAGTCAATACAAAGCCACAAACACAAACTAGACTACGTTCCACTGTCCACACATGACACAACACACATAAAATTAAAAAGCCACAACTCACAAGTAACAGACAACACAGTTCACAAAAAAATGCAGAGGGCAGAGGACTAACCGGCTGGCAGAGCAATATATATAGATAAGACAAAAAAACAAAAATATGAACTTGAGAGAGGAGAGAAATTTCTTAGATTTACCGTGTGTGACTATGATCAAGGATCTGAGGATATGCATGGTAAATCATGGTAAATCATTACCATGATTTAAATTTAAGAAATTTAGTAAATCATGGTAAATCATTACCATGATTTAAATTTAAGAAATTTAAATTTCTTAAATTTCCTGTAATTTCATGGTAATGATACAATATTTAATAAAAGTATGCATGCCCTAGGTATGGTTGGGAAATTTTTAAAAGCCACCCCACAGAAAGGGGGGGGGGGGGGGTGTGGTCCCTCCCTCTGCCAGTGCAGATATGCATGTAACATTTCCATGTTTTGGTTAAGGGGTCATCAAGACAAGCCAAGTTAATAAATCAAGATTTGATGCTTACTATTTAATGTTACAATCTGGTTCTCCCAAATCCCACAAAGTTCCTTTATAAAGCTGACAGCAAAAATAGTACTAGCAAGATTTTTTAGAATGTGTGAAGTTGAACACTGCTTGAACTCCTGTGATTTCCGATGCTCTAGATCTCCTAGATTTACAATTTGTTGTGATTTACAGGTGTACTAACATTTATGTTGTGACATCTAAATTAAAAAGTGAGGGTGATATGTCAGGACAATATTATTCAACTTTATTGTTATTATACTAACTCATTCTGTCACCTTAAACAAGCATACTATGCATCTCTTTACGCCATCCTTTCTCTGCTTCTTTTCTTAATTTTGTAGATTTTTTGGTATTGCAAATAATATTGCTTACTATCTCCATTAGGAACTTGTTTCTTTTGCATTCCTTCCATATTTAGTTAATTACTTATTAAAAAACAATTTGAACTATAAAATCAGTAGCATCTATATCGAACATGAGCATGAATTCCTATGAATCTTAATGTTATTCATCCATACTGTGGAATCAAACATTACTATGTCCATTATTATTATTTTTCTCCTGTTTGTAAGCAATATCTCTTTATTTGTGTAACTTGTGCTAGAGTGATGTCATCTATAGAGATGTATTTAAATTATTCCAACTTCCTATGGTTATCATTCTGCTTACTAGATGCAATTTCTAGTCTTCAGTTTGAAGATGTTTAGCAATGAGGATGTCACAATTGGGTCATGGATGCTTTCTATGAATGTCCATCATGAAGATAACCGGGCAATATGTGACCCTTGATGCACACCTACATTTGTTGCAGTGTGGGACATCCCAAAATGTTCAGGTAAATCATTTTTCAAACTTATCCTATTGGTTCGTTTCTAATAAATAGTGTACTACACCAATAGCGGATGCCTAATTTCATTTTCCTAGTCTAAAGCTTGCTGATTGATATGTGCTGCTTAAACATTGATGCATGACATGCAGTGAAGGTTTGTCTTAAGAGAAGTGAGGCTGATGCAATTATTAAAGTTTAACTAGTTTTGATTTAACCATATGCCTTATAACATGAGATCAACTTATTACATCTAACCATGTAGGGTTCAAACCTTAGACATTCACTATAACTCGATTGCCCAAAAATCGTGTTTTAAATTGAAACTCGATTTTTAGAAAATCAAGTTTCAAAACAGGGACATTTTTCCAAATAGTTTCAGACAGGAGGCATTTTGTTGAAAGGTTTTGGCGAAAGGGACAAATACCCATTTTGGCTGTGGTATGAGCCATAGTGATAAAAAAAAAAATCAATGACGATTTCAAAGTGTTTGCTTATTTTTAGAGGATACGGAAGGCTAACTAAAAACAATTAAATTTTGATAAATGGATTTTTTTAGCCAATTTTTCTTTGTTTAATCACGTTTTCTTCATATTAATACTTACAAATGACGTCCTTAATTTCACATTGAGATAATGAATTGGTTGTTTGCGATTAAGATCTCCATATTTGGTTGTGAGATAGAGTGGTTGAAAAAGTGTTTGGGAGGTTACTTAAATTTATTTAATTTTAGGTTATAAAAGTATTTTAATTTTTAAATTTTTATTTATAAATTTAAAAATCATATAATAAGTTTAAAAAATAAAACTTTTAACGGTAAATATTTTAATATGTCATAGTCTTATAGTGTTATACAATTTTTTTAAAATAAAATATGAATTAAGAAAATCAAATTTCAAAGTATTCAACAATATTGTGGGCAAACATAAATATTATGCAACAAAATAAGTATTATATGTAAGTCTCAATATACATAAAATGATTTTAAATGAAGTTGTAAAGTAGTTTGCGCATCGTTGTTCTTCCATCATCAGAAACAATGAAAAATACAATCCAAAGATTGCCTATCCAATTCAGTCACCTGGTAACGTAGGGAATCTTAGAGAGATTACCATGGACAGCTTGGAAAAATATGGAGTTAAAATTATAGAACCCCAAAAAATCTTTGAGTTTTATAACAACCTCCACAGCTATCTTGCAAGCAGCAGTGTGGACGCAGTAAAGGTTGATGTTCAGAATTTGATAGAAACCTTAGGTTCTAGGGTCGGTGGACGGGGTTCATTGACTAGACGCTATCAAGAAGCACTTGAGCAATCTACGGCAAGGAACTTCAAGGAAAATAACCTGATTTGCTGCATGAGTCATAATTTAGACTCAATCTATAGGTTTGCCTGCTCACTTAATTTCATACACATAAATCTTAAGTTACCATGTTGGAACGTAGTTTCTCATTGAGTTTGTTTGCTTCCAGTTCAAAGAAGAGGAATTCACGTACAAATGTTGAAGATGGAGGATGAATATAAAGTTCAAAAACAGATAGTGCAACATTTTGGTTTGGTGCTTGAATAGACTCGATGTTATTCTAGAGAAGTTGATTTTAGACGCAATTTGTTTGGTCAAATTAACATGGACTAGAAAGTTAGCCTGAATTAAAGGCATATATTGCACAATCTCCATTCAAACTTTCATCAGCAACCTCTTCAAACTCACATGAGACGGATGAAGAAGTAGATGTGGCATTACAAATATCTTGAGCTACTTCTTTAAGTGGCCAACTTCCTACTCCTTGATAATTAAAAACACCTATGACCCCAGATAACTAATTTAAGTTTCATATTTTCAACATGCTGCAAATAGTCAATGTGCATGGAAATTAGGAGACGCTGATTTTGAATTGTAAAAATAATTTAGTCTCAGATTGAGAAAATAAGAACTTAGGAAATCACTTTAGCTCTTCTTGTACATAACTGGGTCTATAAACAAACAGTCTCGACTAGGCCGGCCTGCATATCTAGCTCTTAAGATTGACCCATCAGGCAATACTAGCTTTAGAAGAATTTTGAAATCCTGTTTGCCAGGCTTGTCACTGTATTGAAATTGAATAACTCATAAGAATTTTCTTCCTTACCATTGGAGAATTAAAGCTAAGCATAAAATATCATTCTCTTTCAAAGACAAGTAAATTTAATCAGAATCTATGCCTTTTTGTCTCTCCTTACATATACTGCACACCCACCTATTGCTCTTGTTGCAACATGAAATTTAGCCGTATCATGTTTGCTCTGAATAAGAAAGACAAACACTTCGGATTTTGCAATCGACATGGTTTTAAGCTTCCACTACATTGTAGAAATGCACTAGATGTTGGATAATTATGTGGGTCAAATATCTATCAGTTTGTCAAGTCAATTTTGAATATCTTGTTATGAGTATCATAGATTAAATGATTCAGCAATTTATCAATCAAAACAAGTTACTGCGGCTCTTTGGTCTGCAGGGAATGATATATGTGCAGGAAATCTTACATGGAACATGTCCCAATCTGGCACCACAATCTCCCCTAGAAGAAGACTATTAAAAGCCACAGAAGCAATATGTAAAGTCTGAAATGTCGGTTCTCTTGGCATGAAATCCTCTGATGCTGTTGCACCAAACCAAAATGTTGTATGGTAAATGTGAAAAAAGAGGAATTCACATACAAATGTTGAAGATAGATTATTGACAATTAAAATTCAAAGTGAATGCAAATTAAGAGACATTGAGTTTGTCTATTAAAGTGTCTATGTCCAAGGAATTATGCATTAATGGATGAGGGACTTTGAAGGGTTGCAAGTGAAGAATATAATGTGTTTATCAGATGTAAACAAATTTAGATAGAATGTATAATAATGTAAACAACTTGTTTACTTGAATATAAATATGCAATATTGATGTTAGCCAATTTTTTTTCCCCAAAACAGGAATTAATCTTGATCTGTTTTTATAATTTGTGGGAGTTAATCCTAGTTCCTTAAGAGTTAAGATTATTTTAAATAAACTTTAGTTGATGGATTAGGAAATTGATATAAAAATCATTGAAAATTGAATTTGTCAATGACATTTTTCTTATTAATAACATATTATTGTTTAATGTCATTTTTGTGGAATACATACTCTTTCTTAAGTGATATCCCCTTCAGGTTAGAGCAATGGATACATAAAATTTTCATTTTTTTTAATACCATTTTTACAACTTAGTTGAGAGCTATGATCGAAGCAAAATCACTTTTATGTGGACTTGATATTAACTTCATATTTAGTATGCAGTATATGTACTAACCGCAGTAGTTAGCAATTGTGAAAAATTTTGTGTCATTAGATTTATCGTTTCATTTAATATTCAAAATCCAGGGAGAAATTATATATATATATATATATATATATAAATATAAAATTAAAGATGGCCAAGATAATTTCATATGACTATAGTAGTGTTCAGTCCTCAAAGGTTGAAGAAAATGATGGGGACAAATTCATTAACACAAGAATTGAAACTCGAGGGCACTAAGTGTCCCATGATTTTAGTCTTGAGAAGTATAATTCTAAAAAAGAAATTGCCAATGAATCAATGGGTTTGGGTAACACATTAGATTTAGCGTTCTTAATTATTTGAACTATGGAAGTCAAACCAAGTTTCCATCCATCCATCTTTGATAATAAACATCCATGTTGGATATTTGGATCTCATGATCTAAGAATATTTTCAAAGTGGTGGTTCAATCCAAAGATTTTGGCGACTTTATAATCACACTAGTCCCTAAACATTTAAATTTAAATGAAATTCTCAATGAACCAAAGAGTGAAAATGCCCCATTAGATTCAATGTTCTTATTCCAAGATATATAAGAATATATGAGAAACTATGAATGTTAAACCAAGTTTCCGTTAGTTTTATTATCTTTGCCAATGAAAATCTCTTTCGGTTATTTGGAGCTCATGAACTAAAAAATAGTTCGAGTTGGCTGGTCCGATTTAAGAATTATGATAACTCCAAGTCATTTGTGAAAATGGAGAGTTAGTTTTCGCTCTAATCTCAACATCGAGACTAGGATATGGTTCCAAGAACTGGTATACTGTAGAAGTAGCACCAACTCATAAGGGACACTTGACGTCTCGAAGAAGCTCTCTTTTCAGTTCATTTTCACTTCGAAGTGGGCTGATTAATGACCTTAAATGGCTAAACCAGCCACAATTAAATTCTTTCATGAATGTCTTTTGAGTTTGGTCTCAAAACCAAGACCGCACTATGAAGCTAAGATCCAACAGACCCAAGCACAATGCTTAAGCTGATCTTGAATTTATTTAGAGAGAAGTGGAGTACACTTGGTTGAAGGGTCAACGGTGTAATTGCAGACGGCAAGGGGCTCATAGCGTTGAGAATTGGGGCCAACTAGTCTACAAGTAATGGGCCAAACTGCAGGAGTAGGATACAACTGCTCGTGTACTACGCCTTCAAATGTTTTCAGAGTGTGGTCAGCAGCAGCGCTGGGCTTGACCTCGAATTGAAAATAATGATCGTTTCCTCTACAGTAGAATGTCTGCAGCTTCACAAGTCTCACAAATTCAAAATTTGTAGCCTACAACAATTGTACAAGATCAAAGAATTAAGAAGAGATATAAATGAAGCATATATAGATGATGGATATTAAGAAGAAGAAGAAGAAGAAGAAGAAGAAGAAGAAGAAATAAACCTTAATTTTGTTGTAATGATCTAACTGCGTCTGTGCATGGGAGGTGAATTCATTTCTTTTCTGCTCAGAAAGCTGAGGAAAAAGCAAATTATTTCCTCATAAAAAAAAACTCACAACGCACAATGTAGTAGCACAGCAGTACATATATACCTCCGAGGCGAGGGTCCATTTTGGTGGGTCGCAAACTGCAATAGGAAAGCCAGAGGGGATGCCCATGTCACGACTATAGTTAACGGGAGGTAGCTGCATAGGTTCAGTTGGAGCAGTAGGAGGAAAGGCTTGGTAGTAGTATGGAAACTTTACGATCTCATAGTCCTCATACTCCACATCTACCATGATTCCTAACAAGGGAGAGGGGTTAAATAAAGTCCGCGTTCCTGCAGCAAAAACATACATAGGGTTTTTACCCTACCATATTTAGGGTTTTTACTTTTTATGCAAACCAAAACCCATTTATTCACTTATGCTTCCTTTTTTGGGCCTCCTTGTTCCAAAACTAAATTACCTCATTCAAATCAAACTTCACTCTAGTAATTGGGCCATGGCCCTCCTCCTTTATGTGTGTGTATATATATATATATATATATACTACATTCATTCCTTGACAGGTGGTCGCCTTGTACACTATGGTAGAGGTGCCAATTTCTGAAGGTTTTATTTATGGCTTAAGAAACGTGATTAATTAGCTGAGTCAATCCCCGTGCACTGATCCATGAACTGATGTACAGTCTTTTCTTTAGTATTAAATTGTAAAGATCAATAGCTTTAGTGTTCCTTACGTTGGTTGGGCTTAAAAATGAAATTTTTTGCTCATTACTCCACATGAAGTGAACATTTGCCACATTGCGCTATGGTACATAACTATAAGTCCAAGGGAAGTGATTTTTATGCTAATAGCAAAGCATGGCTATTCTATAAGCAATGCATGTATTTAGAAATGAATCTAACCTTTTTATATAATTTAGTATGTTAATTGGAGTATATTCTTTTATTTGTAAATTTCTTTTAAAACTTTTATCTCTGAAAATAAATCAAAATCATTAATACCATAATAAACATCATGTTTGAGAAAAGATTCAAGTTTAAGATAGTATTTTTGCAAACTATCATCATCTAGCGAGAGAGAGAGAGAGAGAGAGAGAGAGAGAGAGAGAGAGAGAGATGTCCCAATTTGATGGATTGTGTGATGTGTGTGAGTGTGTAATGAGTCCCACATCGGATATTTACTAGGTTGAACTAGACTTTATTAACAACTACAAGGAGCCTCAATTGTGGCTAGTCATTTTGAGGTATAGCACAGATGTAACTAGCGCTTTTCCTTGAGTTGTTACATATGGTATCAGAGCCGATCTGGTAACCCCGTGTGGGTTCAGAGACGCTACCCCACAAAGTGGGCCCTAACGAGGACGTTAGGGATTTAAGTGGAGAAAATTGTGATGCCCCAATTTAATTGATTGTGTGATGTGTGTGGGTGTGTGATAAGTCCCACTTCGGGTATTTACTTGGTTGAACTGGGCTTTATTAACAACTATAAGGAGTCTCAATTGTAACTAGTCATTTTGAGGTATAGCGCAGATGTGGCTAGCGCTTTTCCTTGGATCGTTATAGAGAATGTATGAGTAAATTTTAGGGATTTAAGATTTTTTGTTTGTTTTGATTTGAGATTGTTTTGTGGGTAATTTTTTAAACCAGATTTGCATTTTATCCAGTTGATTTTTGATTTGTCTAGAGGTTAAGGATGAATTTTTTTGGGATAATTGATTTTGTTTAGACCAAAGGATTTTTTGGGGTACCAATATTTACAAGGATATTCTAGATTTTTTGTTCTTTGGTCACAAGGATGTATAAGATTTTTTGGAGTTTCATCTAAAACCTTTTTTTTCCCTTATTATCCCTTCTTTTTTAAAATTTTGGGGTCTCCCTTCCACTTGAGAGTCTTAGGCAATGGTCTAATTGGCCTAGTGGAAGGGTTTACCCTGGCTGGAAGTGATATTGGAAGTGATTACGCTTGAATCAAGGATAATTTCATATTCCCTAATTTAGGCAATAATAGGAGTTGTACAGAATCTACAAATACATTCAACATGTGTTTAAGATACAAATAAAGAAATCTATATATTTGTAAAAGTTAAAGCGTAACATTTATTGTTACTACACTCCAGTTGAGCCACATCAGCATCCACATCATTACCTTTTTCTTCTTTTTCCAATTTTCTTATAATTGTTTTTAACATTTATTTATTTTTAATATTTACACTTCTCCAACCTTTCTCTCTCCTTTACTTTTTCATCTCCCCACTACTTCTCCAACCTTTCTCCCTTTCTTACCTTTTCATCTCCCCACTATCCTCTAAATTAATATTATTATTCCTCTTTCCCTTCATCTTCCTTTATTTTTGTCTTTTCTTATTCACACCCTTTTACTATAAATTTGTCACTATCTCTTCCATTCTATACATAATTTTCCCTAAAAAAAAAAGTTTGTTTCTCTCTCTCTCTCTCTCTCAAATTTTTGGTGGATTTTTATTTTTATTTTTCTTGCATATATGCTTTAGGTTGATAATTTTTTATATTCTTTAAAACTATGCTTTGGGTTAATTCAATTTAGTTTTTTTTTTTAAATTGTTTTTTTTTCCTTCTCTTTTATTGTTAAATGTTATCATATTTCATTATAAAGTGTTAAATATAGCATATAAAAATATAATATTATTCTATTACATAACATGATTTGGATAATTTGTTGTTTATTGTAAATTGATATTTCTTCTATTACATAGCATGATTTTTTATAGTGCTCAATTTAGATGTTAAACTATGAGACTTTACTAATTTTTGTTTATTCTTTAATCCTTTGTGGTGGACAAAGTACTCTTAATAGTTGTATTAGAAGTACATTATAATGTCATTTATTTAGAGAAAAAACAAAGGTTAACCAAACGAAAATAATCGGATGGGTGACAAATTTTAGCTTTTGCAATTTTATTTGAATTATTATTATTATTTTATAATTTATAACAATGCATATATAGAAATTTAACTCTTAGATTTTGTTAATAATTTTTTATTTAATAATATGTTTTGGGTGGATGAAATTACAACAAATTGTTTTCCTAATTGGTCCAATTAATCATTGTTAAGTGTTATTAATTTTCTTAGTTACATTTTTCGGTGTTTTGGATTGTAGGTAGAAAAAATAAGGTTTGAGAAAGTTTGTTTAAAATTAAAAGAATAATTTTTATATTTTATATTCTTTTTAATGATTCATAAAATGTTATAAATAACTTTTATTAAAAAATGAAAATTTTCGTTAACTTGCCTTTTGAATTTCTGAGAAAAATTGTATTTTTTTCATTTTGGTATGACAAAATTTATATTTATGATTTATGATTGTTCCTATAATAAATAAAATATGATTACGAAATACATTAATCTTTATTAAATTAGTTTAAATTGTAAAAAAAAAGGAAATTTAATAAAATCACCATAAAATAATTATTACGCGCAACACATAGGTCCGCAACTAGTTATAATAATAATGAAGTATAAGTACAGAAATAACGGCTATATGCTGACATAAGTTATGTATGATTTGCTTTCTCAAAAAAAAAAGTTAGGTATGATTTGCAGTATGGCTGCTATGGCAGAGAAGATTAAGAAACCACCATCAATGGAAGTGTTGGAGTTGCTGGCGGCTAGATGTGAATAAAAATCCTACATCCTACTCTTATCTTAATTTTTTTTTTCCCTATTTTATACTTTGATTACTTTATAGGGAAATAAAAAGAGATGTGGTTGGCTACTATTGGCGGAGTATAAAGTAAACAACAAGAGTGTACAACGTGTATAAGATGCTATCATAAAACTACAAACAAAAGTTGTGATCCAAAGATACATTGTACTCAGTCATAGTACACACCTCTAATTAATTTTCGAATCCAACACAAAAAAGCATTGCAATACTGTTCATATATTTCTGTGGTACTGATGATGTCTAACCTATTCACTGGTACTGTAAAGTAATGAGTGGAATCATCTACGGAAGAATCAATTTAGAGTGGGAAATCCTCAGAAAAACTAATCAAGATTGTAAGTTCGATCCGTAGAAGTTTCTCTTTACTATTTGTTTTTAGTTTCAGTTTTTCTTTACTATTTGTTTGTCTAGTATTTTCAGGCTTATGATGTAAGCCTTTTTCATATGTTTCTGGAATAATTTGCTGGTACACTGTAGAAGTATCACTAAAGCAGTAATTTGTCATCTCGAAGTGGCATTTTCTTCATATAGAAGTGGAGTTTCTTTTTTAGTTTTAAGAGAATCTCTTCTCACTTGCCCTTAAATGGCTAAAATAGCCACCACTATGATTGAAATTTCGTCACAGGTTTGATCTCCGTGAATTTGGTCTGCTGCCCTTCCTGAGTTATACAAATGGAAAGGGTATCGTTGTCCAAAAAGATAAGACCAAAATATAATGGCTAAACAGGTTTTAGCGTAAGGCCTTAACATTTGGCTTAAAACATGTGATGGTGTTGAAATATGGCTTCAGGCTTAAGCCACATGCCTATATGCAATGGCCTTTAGGCTAGAATGTTTGATTTCATAGTGATTTTAAAAAATTGCCATGTCGTCATGTCACATGTCTAGTGTCGTGTCTATGGTCATGCTTCTTACTACATCAATATATTCAATTTTGGTTAGTCGGATAGATGGGTACATGGAGCTAGAATGTTCGATTTCATTGTGATTTTAAAAAATTGCCGTGTCACCATGTCACATGTCACATGTCTAATGTTGTGTCTATGGCCATGCTTCTTAGTGCATCAATATATTCAATTTTGATTAGTCAGATAGATGGGGATACGCAAAGCTAGAATATTCGATTTCATAGTAATTTAACTTTTGAAGAGGATTATATGCAATGGAATAATGGCACCATGTATTGGGATCTCACATTCACTAGACTTTCATAGCAAACTATAGCTGCTAAATGGTCACTCTTTTTCTAGTTTGGAGGAATTTCTAGTTATATATAACTTTAGATTATTTTTGTAGTTTTCCTAATACACTTCCTATGTACATGGGGAACATTAACTTTTTCTCACATCAATTAATTTATTCAGTTACTTAAAAAAAATTATTCCTAAATCTCCTGTACTCAAATATCTCTAGGAGAGAAGGTTGCGATAGAATAGAATGCGGTGCAGATTGAACAGGGATGTCAGATTTGATGTTCATTCATATTACCCTACCATATGAGGTACCAGTAAAGTCTCTTTCTCTTGGAAGAGTGTTGGGTGTGTTATGCTCCAAAAAGATGGTTCTCAAGATACTGTTTTCACATATGGTCCTTTGCATGTGAGTAAATTGACAAGAGGCTTTCGCATAAGGTCACTCATCAAATTGTTATTTAAGACAATAAACCAATAATGAGAGATCAATCCGACCTTGACATTAATATGGCCTTCGCATTAAAGCAATGCCTAATCAAGACCAACATGGCTGGATATTAGGACTAGTGTATGATCGATCTTATTGCAAGTGCAGAATCATCAAAATCCAATGCAATTGTGCTTGCACCTATGGATGAAATGACCAAATTTATGGGTTCAATTGCTGACATCGAGATAGAAGCTAATAAAGCTAAGTATAGAGCCATATTCAGCCAATTAGATGGCTAAAACATTTGCTAATTACCGTCCAATTAGATTTTCTAGAAAAAACCACCATCCTTGCCTATAAATAGAAGACTCGAGGCTTCGGAAAAGCTCTTACGCACTTAATCACTTATCATGAGAACTTACTTATTCAAGAGCACATCAAGGCGCACAATAGTGTAACTTAGATTTAGTCCATTAGATTATTACTTTATTAGGCTTGTACAAAGATCATCTTTGTCTTATTATTGTAAGTTGATGTTTCCTTGTGTGTATGTACTTCGGATTTCAATAGTATATTTCAATTATGATTGTTACAATCTCTCCATATTATTCTCTTTAGTTGTTAACTTGCATGGCATTTCCGGACCCCATAACCTTATCTATGAAGTCAAATAATTATCTATGTTAAATTGCCAACTCTCTTAAAAGCTTAACCCCATAATTTAATCATTTAACCCCATAATTCTAATAATCTTCCTCATGTGTGGACTCAAATTTCCTTTTGATAGTTAAGGCCCAACACTTGAGATTTTAAATAAAAGGTAGAGTGGAAGAGATATGGATAGAACTTAGGACCTCTAGCTCTAGTACTATGTTTAATCCCAAAACATAATTCTAGCAATCTCAAGTTAGTATTAGTTGCATAACTTTTATCTTGAATTAGTCATGGATCTCGCTCGTTGTGCGTGACAGTATTTTTAGGGTGGTTTTATTAAATTTATTTTTACAGTTTGGACTATTTTAATAAATAGTAATGTATTTCATAATCATATTTTCATTTGTTATAGTGACAATCACAAATGTAATATATAATTTTTGTCATACCAAAATGAAAACAATACAATTTTTCTTAGGAATTCAAAATGTTGAAAAAATATTAATTTTTTAATAAAAATTATTGTAGGGACAATTTTTGCTTCAAAGGCCAAGGACTAGACCACGTTGAAACCTTAGACAATTTTGTTACCAAACTAGTGGTACTCTTCAACCATTGGTTCATGCCTTATAAGGTAGAAAGAGGAAGACCTTCCTTCCAATGTGGGACAACAAAATTACCTAAGGTTCCAACGTGGTCTGACCCTTAGCCTTTGAAGCAAAAATTGTCCCTACAATTATTTATAACATTTTTGTGTATCATTAAAAAGTAACTAAAATTTGGAAATTATTTTTTAGTTTTAAAAAAACTTTTTCAAACCCAATTTTTTCTACCATACAATCAAAAACATTGAAAAACATATCAAAAAAATTTATAAAATTCAACAAAACTACAATTCAAATAAAAAAGAAAGGGAAAAATAAGTTAAACTTACATCAAAGTCAAACTCATTCTTCCGAATACGTAAAACATTTCAAATGTAATGTGATCGAGCCAAATATTCAATGCATAGTCAAATTCAAAAATTTTACCCTATTATACATAACTAGTATGTAGCCTTGTGTATATGCACGGATACAATTAAAAACAATCACAATTATATGGTTCAAATTATACATTTTTTTGAGAAGAAGTTCAAATTATACACGGTAATAGCTTAAACTTTTTTAAAACTATAAATTTCTAAAATATGTACTGGTTTCTTATTATATATATATGATTTAGAATTTAATTGGATTTAGATTTTTTGATTTTTGCACCCAATTATTCACTTGCCACAAAAATTAAAAACTTAGATGGACACATGGCAAAAAATTGGACTCCAATTGAAATCCAATTTAGAATCTAATTGAATTTGGACTTTTAGATTTTTACACTCAATAATTTACTTGGCACAAAATTAAAAATTAAACAAGACACATGACACAAAATTGAAAATCCAATTAAAATCTAATTGAATTTTCTTTGAACTTTGGATATATATATATATATATATATACACTCGCATGTAACCTGTGCTTGCGCACGAAAGCATTGAATAGTAGTGAAAACAAATTTTTTTTTTTTTGAAAACAACGTTGGTGAAAACAAAATTTGATTGATATTACTAATGTTAATATTTTTATACTAAGCTTGTCCACATTTTATTGTGAAGATTGACAGATACAATACAACCACTAATGAGATGTAATTTCACATTTGCAATATTAAATTTTCTTCCAATCTCATAACATCTATAATATTAGTATGCAATGAATGAATTATTGTTAGCAATCCTAAAATTTATAATTTGCTAGCTTGAGTCTAGAACTTTTTTTTCCTACAATCTCTCTTTTTAAGTTTTATTTTTCCCTTTTTTCCAAAAAAAAAAAAAGTTTTATTTTCCCCCGTTGTTTGGACTTTGGAGGGGGGGGGGGGGGGGGAGATGCAATTTAAATAATAAAAAATGTCTCGATCTTTTTATTTGACAAAAATTCTAGAATTTTTTTTTTACTCAAATAAAGATGTGCTTTTCACACTTTTAACACCTTCCTATCTAGCTAGCAAACTACCCCATGATCTACTATTCTTAAGCTTTAATGTTCTTTAATTTTTCATGTTGAGATAATAATTTTAATGATAATCGTGATAGTCACAATTGAATGATATTATAACTCATCAAAACAAATTAATAAATATGGATCTATACAAACTTTAAGAGTATCATCATATTATGTTCAATCACAAATATTTAATAATAAAATCTGTGAATTACCAAATCCAAATCCAAAAAAGTAAAAATAAAAATAAAAATAAAATCTTTGAATTACAAAGGGATGCCCCCAGGTCTAAAAATGTTACAAATAAGGCACGCACATCTCCTGTGTAATCAATTGAACTCTTGTTTTTCTAGCATTTATCATCTAAATAGCTCCAAAAAATATGTATTTTATAACCTGCATTTAAATCTAAATTATTATAGAAAATTTTCTATGAACAAAAAAGGAGAAAACACCTTAAGGTGCAAAATTTTAATTACTTTCAAGTAAATGTACTGAACATCTAAAACAAACTCTAGTGCAAACATTTAAAAAAAACTTTGATACTGCAATAATTTCTAGTGCAAAAGCTCAAAGAAAAAGGAAAAGAAATTCTACAATTGACTTTTAATAAATCCAAATTTTATTGACAAAGCTGATGACCCAAAGAAGCCAAATACCTACCGCTTCCAAAATAAACTCTAATTTTTTTTTTTAAAATTTTTTATATAGCATTTATGAAGTAGTAAATCATCATATGTTGTAATGATGTTCATCATATGTGGTTCAAAACACCCCAAGGCACCCACCCAAAGTAGATTAGTTGCAAATTAAAGCCTTTCATGCTAAGCTAGTGAAGTTTTTTAAGCCTTGGGTTTATAAACAAAATATAACCTAAATTTCAATAGGTGTTAAGTAAGCATTGCATTTTTTTTCACCCTTCAATATCTAATAATTTCTAATTATTGCATTTTTTTTAACGTAATTCCTCTTGGGTTTATTACATTTTTGGGTTCATATTTCTAATTTTTAATGTCCTTAAAAAAAAAAAAAAAAAAACTGAAAACAAAAGACTTTAGCTCAAATATAATAAAATTTCATACTTTTCAACCCAAGAATTAAGAAAAAAAAAGGAAGAATTATTGAGCTAAACTTGAAAATGCACCCAACTAGTCCAAAATGGATTGAAGGGGACTAAAATTGACCAAGTGAACCAAACTAGATCAAAGTAGACTTCACTCTGTTTGTTTCAGCAATGACGTTTTTTAGAAAACGATTCATTTTTCAAGAAGTATTTTCTATAAAACTATCTCATTTTCCAATGTTTGGTAACAACTTTAAATCAGTTGAAAAACAATCTCATAACTTTCTTTATTTAGCTTGCTGTGAGATATAGTTGTTTTCCAAAAAAATTTAATGGAAAACAATTTCTAAAAATAAGTCATATTTTTTATATTGACCAAAGATAGTTTTCCTTTAACTCTTTTTTTTTTATGCTACCAAACACTAGAAAATATGGAAAACTATCTTTACACAAGGATTTTCATTGAAACAAACGGAGTGTAAAGTGGACCTAATTGGACCGAATAGGACGGAAGTAGACCTAATTAGACTGAATAAAAATTGTTTAATTTTTAGGGGAGAAAAATTTATAAATTATATTACAATTACAAAAGAGAAAAAAGAACCAGACACCTTAAAACAACCCTATTTAACTCAAGGAAGAAAACAAGGTACATCGTACTGAGATCACATGTTGTGCTTAAGCCATGAAACAACAGCTTCTGGTGGTAATTCCAGTCATGATGACTGAACAGAATCCGACCAAAACACAAAATCGACAGGCTAGGCCATCTTCGTTTTGTGTCACCGTTTCCAGAAACATGTACATGCAAACAGATAATACAAAGACAAAACACAAATCCACCACCACAAATACCAGACACAGAGAGCTTATCCAATCAATTCACTAGTGATAATAGCCAAAATACATATTTGACGGTGGGGTCAACTTTTGATTGCGTGTATTCATCTAAAAAATTCATAGCACACTTTGATGTCGCCAACTGTTTACACTTTACACATACAAAGGTGGTTAGTCTTTTCTTCTTCCTCCTTCATTTTCTCTCACTGGATCTCATTTACTCAAATTTGCAGCTCATTTTAGAGTGGAACAGAACAGCAAGATATCATTCAATTTATGAATTGCTTGCTTGGAATTAGAATTTGGGCTTGATGCATTGACAACAGGGCGGCTTGATGCATTTGGGGGCCTAAGGCGAAAATTGATCATTTTGTTTGAGATGCAAAATTACTACTAATTAACATAAACTACATAAAATTTTTTCTTTTTTAAAAAATTTTATAGACAGAAAAAATTTGACAAAATTTTTCATACTTGTTGATTTGGTAAATTGATAGTAATAAGTAAAACAATGGTATTAGTGGTAGACTTAGATGAAAACTAGTAAAAGTTTGCTAACTAAACTCTTATTATTATTCTTATTTTTTTTAGAAGTGCAACATTCACAATATTTTTTACAACAAATCCTAAATTTTAAGCTACTTTTTGTTTTATATTTGAAAATATCACTATAATTATTTTTTTTGCTATCAACAATAGGCTGTAACAACCTGATAATTAGCATTAGTTGTAATAGTATTGTGAAAAATATTGTGGATGTTGCATTTTTCTTTATTTTTTATTTTTTTTTATCTAGTAAAACAAAATTATTTTATTTATTGATTATAAATAACCTTATTGGTTAAAATTTGGGAGCCTTTTTTTTACTTATTTTTTAGAAATGGCTTTTTTTTTTACTTGGGGCCTTAGGCGATTGCATTTTTTGCACCACCATTCAACCGGCCCTAATTGACAACAATGACAAGTGCCTTACATTCAAGTGATGTATCATGGATTTAAATCCGGAAATACACCTCTCCCAAAATGGGAGATAAGGCTACCTACGACTATCAATCACCTCTCCTATACCTGAAAAACAGGAACTTGTACACTAGGCAATAACCATCTTATGCATCTGGTATATATTTCATCCTTTCACAGAATGTCGACCCTATATCATCTCTCTTATAACATGTGAACCTTAAAACTATGAGACCTACATGTGAGAGATAGTGCATATATTGAATGCACAAGATACATATCAGTGCACTAGATACGACCTTTTTGTTTAGTATTGTAATTGTTTCAAGGTCAATACATCGACAATATATGCAGTTAGGCCAATTCCAAAATTATTTTAAAGCCAATACATTGACAATGCAAAGGCCGATTCCAAAATATCAGTCTGCGTTGAGTAAAGACAGATCAAAATTCAAAACGGGACAAATTATTTCAAAGCTGAGAAAGGCTGTCCACAGATATTCAGTCAAAGCAGGGGTAGTTGTTGGTCAACTTCCTGCTGATACATGCTAATGAGCTAATCTACTAATTGCTTAAACTAGATTGGTAGGACAATTGAACTTCGGGGAAAAGGAAAAAAAAAAACATTTGAGAGATTAATTTTTGAGAAACTACTGCAGTCTGTAACTTTCGACCTACATCATGTTATGGAAGCCAGCTGAATCCAAGAGTACTGCTTTGATTTGGTCGGGATGGACATCTTGGCCTTCCTTGCATTGCTGAAGAAAAAAGAGGTTAGCCATTATCACCTAAGTTATAAAGGAAAAATATTGTGAATCATTCTGACTAAAGAATCTAGCAAAAACCGGGAAATTCCCCCCACCCCCAAAGTACTATAGTAAAAAAGAATACTATAGTAAGGAAGAATACATGTGACCGATCTTGATTAATCTATACAATTCGACTCAAAGTTTTGGGACAAAGAAGTACAAATGTTTTGGAACTAAGGTTTGGCTTTTCTAAGGATAGCCATAATTTGAAGTCACTAGCATGTTCCTTGAGAAGCTAAAAGTATAATGGCATCTCAGCTTGTACACATATAATCAAGGTGAGCCTCATGAAAACATGCAAGAGTCAGACAACGTGAAAGATCCAATTGGTATTGGATTGGAATCATTGGATAGTATTGAATTTAATTTACTTGGAAGAAGATTAAAAACAAGACTTGGAAGGTGGGGCTGCTTTATAACATTCCAAGGCTAGCTAGAGAATGGATAACACAATGCAATTTTACCTCAGCTCGAAAAATATCCATTGCAAACCCATTGAAACAACTAATGACAGCTTGTTGTATGTCTAACCCAAGGTTATCCAGAGCCCTCATAGTGGAGAGCAAGAGACCAGGTCTGCGGCCACAAAACATGTGGATATTTACGGCTCTTCCTTCTCGTAACCTAACTTCAACCTGTATATACAAACAACTAGAACTGTATTACTCAAAGTTCATTTAGATAACCACATTTGCAGTATAAGGGTGTCAATAGATAAAAGGTCTCAATGAAATCATCCTATCTGCAATACTACTGAAAGGGAAAACAAAATCCCCCTAAAGCGGAAGAAAAGGATGTGAATTGAATATTTCCCAATTGAAAAGGAACAACAGAAAGGCCAATGAGTTCTAGCCCAACTGGTACCTCCTCCCCTTTCAAGTGCTAGGTGGAAGTTGAGGTCATGAAATTAAGACCCATTGGCTGTGTGTGTAACTTACTGATTCAAAAAAGGAAAAGAACTGCAATAACAGAAAGTAATTAATTTTTCATCACAAAGAGAGGCTTGTACCCTTGCAGCTTGGCCATTCGGGCTTGGCAATGAGCTGGGGCAAAGCTCTTCCTTGATTCGGCTAGGTAGGCTAGCTGGAGTCGGTGTCAAAGGGTGGAAGCTTGTTGTAGGTGTCAATGAAGTGCCAGGAGGGGTTGACTCCAATTCGATATGGAGATCATTGATCCTTTGCAGAAGTTCCTTCAAGTACTCAATTGCATCTCCAAGGATTGAAGCCCTATCCATCTGTCAACACAAGGACAATAATATTATCATATTATCTTCATGAAGCACAAAAAACATACAAAGCTCCAAAAACATTTCTTAAGTAGTAAACACTGAACATCTGTCTTTCACACTTGATTTTGGTTATTTACCACAAAGTTATACTAATAAATCTTTCATTCACATGAATCTTAAGGAATGATACTTAACTTACTAATCTCATACAAATGTTATCTTTGTTTCTAACCACAAGATTTTCTATGGCTGAGATCTCAACTATGCTGGAGGCTTGGTTCAATCAAAATAGTTTGACAGAACTTAGACCACTTAAAATTTGATCATTGTACTTAACATTTTAGAAAAAACAAATTAATTAAAACCAGAAAAGTCCAGTAGTCCACTTGATAAAGGCACTGGAAAACTTAAAAATTCATCCAAGTATATCATTTTTTTTTCCTTTTAGCATACAATTGCTAATTATTTCATGAGCCAACCGGTAGAATTGACATAAAGATTTGGATGAAATACTGAAATTATGCTCAGTGCATGGTAGTTTAATAATTTCTTATATTTACAGAACGGGTGACCCCATCTGTGATCTCATGGTGATTTTATAAATGCAGAAGCATTAGATTTATTTTTATTTTTATTATTAGTTTTTAAAGAGGGTAGAGGTCGGGTTTTGGTGTGATGGTAAGCGTTTTTCACTGAAAGCGGCAGGTCATGGGTTTAAGTATGAAAATTAGTCTTTTGGGAAAAAAATTAATAATAAATAAAGAATTAAGGTTGTCTATTAAGACCACGCAAAAGTGGGAACTTTTTGTACTAAATATGACCTTCTATTAATTTTTAAAGAGTGTTTATTTAGCTAAAATCTTCTGATTTATACAAAAATTCAATCCTCTGGGATTTTCATCTGGTTCAAATCCCATAAGATTCATTTTGAAATGGCAGTCTAGAAGAAACCGTAGGACAGGATGGTCACAAGATATGCATTTTGAGTGAAATTTAACAAAATTCTCACTACAATTTACAAACCCCAAATCTAAATTCACCTCACTCAAGAACTCCAGAATGTAAATTCCACGAGAATAACTAGATCAATGGAGATAAAATGGAAACATATCAAAGGGAGTACAAACTAGATGGAAGATAGAGGAAAAATTAACCTCATATTGGCATAAGTAGGGAATGATCACCAAAGGGAAGACGCTAGACAAGAGAGCTCTATTTAGCATTTGGTGTTCCATAAATATAATTTTGCTTAACAATACAAAAGTTTTAATATTTTGTCTCTCTTTTTTGTGTGTTACTCAACAGAATAACTTCAACTTGTTATCCTGCAGTGGGTCCAAAAATAATCTCCATACAAATTTAAAACAATACTAACACCAGAGTCCATGTGAGAGAAATTAATGCTAACTTTACATTCAATTCCAAGAACCATGTAAAAAATGCTACTTATTCACACTCCCTCTCACACACATGAAAAAGAAAAAAGAAGCTAACTTTACATTCAAATAAAATTAATTGCTGGATGAATATGAGAACCAAAAATAGAACAACAATAATTCACACTAAAATTCACGAGAAAACACTGCTTAAAAAACACAAAAAGATTAAAAAAAGAGAGAGAGAGAAAAATTCTTACTTTGCTAATTTTTGGAACCACGGATCTCAGCATGTATAGCCTATCATTGAGCTTCTTCCGGCGGCGTCTCTCAGCCATCAAATTCTTAGCAGGGAGACCCTTCTTCTTCCCCTTTTGTTCTCCAACTGTTACAGTACTATTGCCATTGGAGCTATTTCCACCATTCTTAACATTCATCTCTGCCTTGTCATTCTCTAAAAACTCATCAGAATCATAATTCAAACCCGACCCATCAAAGCTCACATCTTCAATGTCATCCCCAATACTCAATTTCCTCTTTCTCTCATTCTCTTCCCCCATTTCTCTCTTCCCCTTATCTACTTCAACCGCCTTTGATATTTCCAAATTGGCTCCACTCTCCCCCAAATTCTTCCTCAAAGCCGCTCTCTTTTGAAAAAGAGTAGGCTGAGCTCCCACTGAAGGGAAAGATTCGAGGGGTCTTAGAAGCTTAGCCCTGTTCAAAAACAGAGCATTCCCAGAATTCTCTTCAAAGCCTTTGAACCCATCGAAACCAGAACTGGAACCAGTTTCAGGCAAATTGAGAAGACGGGTGGTTTGGAATTGAGGGTCTAAACACAAATTGGGACTGTTTATCTGAGAATTCGAGCCTAAATCGGTGAAATTGCTCAAACCCCCTACTCCCCTGTTTGCCAAAGTATTAGTTGCTTGGGGTTCAAGAAACCCAACCTCGCACCCCAAATCGAACCCAGGGTTACTAGGGAGTGTGTTAATGAGTGAAGACAAAGTGGGTTTTGGATGTAAAAAGTAGTGCACCTGAGATGGGTCGAAATTGGTGAAAACAGAGGAAGATGGTGAACAGGAAGAGGACGAGTCCACTGGGTTCAGCAGTAGGCTTTCTGGGTCAGGCAAGCTTGAAGAGAAAGTTAAGCCTCCCATATCAGTGTGGCTTTGGAGAGAATTATTAGCCAAATTAATATTATACCACTCGTCTTCCATTTCCAGCATGGATTTGAAGCTTGAAAGCGAACCCATCTCTTCCTTGTTGCTGTTGTTATTGTTGGTTTTGGCCCAAGAAGCAGAGTCTGGGTCCTCTGTATCATCCATCCAAACGTTACCGTTTGCTCTGGATAGCATCTTGGTTTGGACTCTGAGTCACTGAGAACAGTGTTTCTCTCTGTTTTTCTTATTTTGGGGGGTTGGGTTTTAAAATGAGGTTGTTGTCTTGTGGGGACACAGGAGTTAAAGGGAAGAAGAGAAATGGTTTATGCTGCAGAGAGGAAGACTAGAAGAGCTACGGTTGTGCAGAGAACAAAAGGGGTTCGGCTTTTTGTACATTGGTTTTCAAAAAGGGGAGGGCGTGAGGTTTGAGACACGCTAGCCTTTGAACGTTACACTATGCAGTCACTGCTTTTCCATACATGGTTGGATGTGTATATCAGTGTATATATATATATATATATATAACACAATGATTATTACGTTAGGACTTTAGGACTTTGGGAGTTACTTAGGAATCAGGAATTAGGATAAGTACATGATGATATTATCAATTTCTCACCCTTCGTTGCAGTCCTATTTGGTGCTTCTCGGTCTGTGTTGCCACACGTGGAGCTTTACAGAAAAAACTTTTACTTTTTTTTTTTTTTTTTTTTTTTTATAATGTTTTTGTTCTTAAGATGTGTTTAGAATGAGAGGAAGTGTGAATGAAAAGAAGCAGAATATTGTGCCTTTTGCGAGCCTAAACTTTTTTTCTTTGAGTTTATTTTGAGCCCAAAAATAAAGCAATCAACAAACTGCATCTAAATACACTTAAGAGGAATATTTCATCTTATCCAAATACATGTAAGAAGAATATTTTTACTTTCAAGATAAGCAATTAGAAAAGTGCATCCAAATGTACTTTTGGATACATATAATTTTCTGTAACTTATTTACATAGTATTTATAAAAAGATATAATTTTTTTTTATTACTTTGATGTTAACAGTGTGACAAATAACTAAAAGTTCAATTATTTACAAAAATGTTTGCACAAAAACGAAAAACAAAAAACTTTTTGCCTTTCCCCAAACACTTTCAAAATACACTTTTTCACTATTTGTTGGTTTGGGTTTGCTTGTTTGTGTAAAGGTGAAGTTAATTTTTTTTAAGCTTCAAAAAGTTATACATGACTAAATAAACTTCACAAATAAGCCAAACCAAACACATGCTACACTCATTCAAGAAGTAGTCAATTCCTTTAAGAGCCCTCCCCTCGATATAGATAATAAAAAAAATGAGTATTTTAATTTTCCACTTAATTTATTTAAAGAGTTTTACATCCGGAATCATTACTTTTGGTAGACTCTTCTCCAAAAATAAATAAAACCCTTCTATTAGACCTATAAAGATGATTGATCCATTGAAATAATTTGACCTTTCTTTTTTTTTTTTTTTTTTTTTTGAGAAGAGACTATTTCCTTTTAAGAGTTTAAAACACACGCAAACCAAGTGTTTCCATGGTCATTTTGGAATAATTGATTCTGAACAAATTATGACAAAACTTCACCATGTAAAATAGTATTACTCATCAAGTATGTGGACCATATATCTTGAATTTATATAATTTTAATTATTTTCTACTCAATTGGTTTTTACCCTTAAGACATCATCCCAAATGAAAGACTCATACTAATCATGTGTTAAAATTTGATTCATTTATAGCTGTTAAATAGTGTTTACCATTTTTTTCATTCAAATGTGAATGCTTCAAGTTTGGGAGATATTCAATGACAATATCTCATTCTAAGGTATATATGGTAATTCCATCCTCTTGATTGTATTTCAATAAATGCCAAATCTCCTAGTAAAAATGGTATTTAAGTCATGGTCCCAAACTGCACCTATCTTATCCTCTTCACAATATTGCATTTGGTTATGTAAAAATTAAGATTTTTTTAAGGTCCTTGTTAGAAGATCTAGAATCACTTTTTATATAAATCCACTACCAAAACCACTTTTCTTAACATTAATCTCAAACGTATTACTTTAACAATTGGGATGACCCCATAGAAAGTAGATCAAAATTAATACCACCTGTCAAACAGAGTAACCATTAAAAAAGATTCCATTTGGCTAAGGCATGAGCATATTCATGCATTTGCAGACCTGTACACTGTACACTACCGACTACACCCAATTAAAGTGACAGACTTCAAGCTTTTCTTTAACTGCTAATATAGCCTTCAATCAATGTATGTATTTAGTTGAGTTCCCAGTCTGGAAATAGATTAAACGAGGAGTAAGAAAGAGCTTAATAATTCCATGCTCAAGAGGTTTAATCAGAAACTGCATATTGAAGGGCTTGAAGTTGCAGACTTCAATGGAAGCACTAATTAGTAAACTCAGTTTTTGTTTTTGTTTTTGTTTTATATCTGTATAATTTTAACAAATCTTACTTTGAAATAATCTAGTAAAATAAATTTATCACTCGTAATAATAGAGCATGCATGGTTAACTTGTTATGATTTCCTCAAACACTTAATAGCAATTGCATGTGTGGCCTTGTGCAGGAGTTCACCTATTCGATTCATTCTACCGCATGTTTTTCACTTTCTACTAGGTAATGATACTACCTCAACAACAACAAAAAATAATGGTTTTACAAGGATGTAAGCATATGGTTTTTAGGATTTGGATATTGGATATGATTACATAATAACAATAATCTAGTTTACTTATAGTGTATGTTTTGTGTCTAATTTTTTTCCCTATATTTTAAGCATTACTTATTCTATATGGAAAGAAGAAGAAAAAAAAAGTTTGTAACAAGTTATGATTTGTAGAGTATGATCACCATTGTACTAATGATATTATGAGTAATGTTACATATACAAATTATTTTATAATATTTTTATAAAATACTGATTTAGTATTACTTTCACTTTCATTAATGGTGCATAATTTGGTGATTGAAAAAAAAGGGGTATGAATGAATGAGATTTTGTGTGCGTGCAGAGATTATTAGTGACAATGTGAAGAACCTAATAACAAGATTGAGACATGATTGATTAAAAGTGAAGGAGGTTTGTACTAGGGTGCAATTTTTTTGACATAAAAGTGAGTGAGACTGAGAGATTGCACAAAAATAGACAGTTCTGGCAGAAGTACTGGGAATAACATTTAGAGCTATAAATGGGGAGGGCCCCAAGTTTCTCGTGATGCCTTTCTGTTCACCGCACCTACTACCCAATCAAAACTTTAACCTCTTTCTTTTCTTTTCTTTTCTTTTCCTTTTAAGAAGTTCTTCTCTGCAGGATCTGGTTGCTCAACGGTTACTTCCTATCTCCTTTACTCTAGTACTCCTCAAGTACCATCTCACCTCTCTCTCTCTCCCTCTCTCTCGCTCTCTAAATAATAGAAAAAAAAAATGCATAACAGCAAGAATTTTTTACTTTCAAATTTGTTATCCACATTATTGTAAAGACACTGCAATTTTTTTTTTTTTTTTTTTTACTAAAAGAGTTTATTTACAATTTATGAAGTTGATTTCCAATATAATTTCAAAAACTTTAATTTTGATAGGCCATAATTATAATTATGGGTTTCACAAAGATTTCCAAATAAATAATGAGAACTAATAAGAGAATTTGAAACAAAAAATAAACACAATTACAAAACATAAAAAATTTACGTGATTCAATAATAATCTACATCCATGTGTATCACCATTTATTATCTATATCAAAGTATTATTACATAAGCATTGAAACACTCATAAGAACTTACAAATAACAAAATCTTTTTAGGATTTTCTAAAACTAATTCAAAAGTTTTTCTCGTAGGAGGACCATTGGACCAAAACCACTAAACCTTTTATGGTAATATCTATATTTATTATATTGTAATATTTATTTCTTGGTGGGGAAGGAATACTTTTCTTAGTGGACAGTGAATGGACTTTCATTTCACACCAAGAAAACTCAAACAAAATTAAATTACCAATTGTGGCGATATTTAACAAATCTCCACTGACCTCAAATTCCACAAATCAATCTTCCAAGCCAAGTTAAATTGGCATGATAATCACTCCACATGTATAAATGCTTGTGGATGTGGGGGTAAGAACTGGGATTCAAGTTTTCAGAAAAGAATTTCACACACATATATACTTAAATTAAGCTAAAGTATAATTTCTATCTTGTATAATAATAAATAAATAAAAACGAGTTAAGTCGAGGTTTATGATTGGATAATTTGATTTGATTTTTTAAATTTTAAGCATGAGTTGATTTCATGCTCATCACCAAACTAATTTACATGTTTAAGTTTGTTTACAAGTTACTTGATTAACTTTCTATTTTCCAAATATAATAAATATCACAACTAAATATTTTTACTCCTTCACAAGTCTATACTAATAAACAATAATAATTATATGTGAAATTATATTATTTTGAATTAATTAGATGTAATGACATTCATTTATGATCTTTTGAAATTATGTCCATCAACCTTGTATTATTTATATATAATTTTTTTACTACAAAATGTAATTTTTATATTGACAATAAATTATAAATAATAATTTTACATCTTAAGAATTTTAAAAAAACTTACACAACTTAATCTTAAGTATAATATAAGTATAAATTTATATATATATATATACACACACACATATAAATATATAATATTATATATACACACACATTCAAATCGACTATAATACTCACCAGTTTGTTCAAAAATACATTATTATGTTTTAACTTTGTATGTTTAATAGTCGAGATTAAACTTAGATTTTAGATTGGCTTATTTGTTAAATACAAACAAACATAAACAAGTTGTTTTTTAAGTCGAGCCAAAATTGTTTATAAGCAATATGGTTCATTTCAACACTAATTTAGTTATATGTTAGACATTGAAATCTTTATGCCTTTTTCAAGATTTACAAATAGAAAAAATAAGAATTATTATTAGTATGATAACAAGAGAAAAATTTCAGGTCATTTCAAAACTTTTTGTTTTTTAAAATGTAAAAGTTTACGCTCCATTATATTCTTTGTTTGAGATAACTTTCTTTTTTCTTTATTTCACTGTTATAAATTGATTAGACTAATTTTTTTTTAGATGAAATTGATTAGACTAATTTGTCTCATTTGGAATACTTTACTTTCATTGGTTTATAGGTCTTAAAAAATAAGCTGGACAACATTATAATTGTATCTGAAAAAAAGGTAAAGTTCTAAAAAAATTATGCATAAATCTAATAAGTTGAATGTTAAATAAATTGGAAAAAATTTATGGGAAACCTTAAGAGGAACATCCATGTAGGCAGTTAAAATGATCATATACCTTGCTCACTTTATTCCTAAACTATTGATTGTTTCAAATTTATCATACAACTCATTTCAATTTTATCGGATATTCCAGAAGGGACATTCAATTTCATTCTTGAACTTATTATAAAAATAATAATAATAATTCTTGAACTTTCTCAAATAAAAAAAAATCTTGGACTATTAATAAGGCATCACTGATGGACTACTCTGTACACTGTACACTAACCAAAAGAGAACTTTTTTCTGGTTGGGTTTCAAAATTTGCCAAAAGACAGTACTTTTATTCACTATTTGCGTCCATTATTTTAAATAACACAAGGCAAGGCAAGTAGATAGATCATATATGGACCACATCTAAGTGTAATAAATGTTAAATATAAAGAATGACCTGGAACAAAAGAGGAGGACAAGAATCTTAAATAAGTTGCAGTTCGACTGCTTGGGCTTTAGAAGGAAAGCTGTCTTTAATATTTCATGCGTAACCTCGTGAGCTTGGGACATAGAAGGTTGGCTGCCCTTTGTTTTGAGGGCCACATAATATTATTTGGTAGTTTGTACTCCATGCTAATTTTACTGATTGCAGATATGACAGTTTCCTAGCTATCTAATCAAATTATATATGGTAGTAATCTTGTTCTGTGTGATAAAATCATAAAACATGTAGATGAACTGTTTCTTTGTATAGCAATACTTCATTTGTTCTCTTTTGAATTTCATATTTGTTCAAAATTTTGACAAAATTTCATTTGGATTGATTTTAGATTTGGATCAAATTGTTTTAAGGCCCACTGTACATGCTCTCTATTGTTAGAGATATATTTGTCCATTAGCATAGGTCCAAGTCTAATACTATTTTGTGTGCAAGTCAAATCTCTTATTTGTATTAGAAGTCTATTAGTCTAGGGTTTAATTTATTATATATACCTATATTATGGTTCATTGTAACACAGAATTTGTACTACTCTCTAATATATTAAAGATGTAGCCCTTTAGGGTTTTTTTCGTAGACATAAGCCATTAGGCTGAACAATGTAATCCTCGTATGTTATTGTGTTCTATACTTTATGCTTCCGCTTCTGTATCCATACTAGCATATTTAACATGGTGTATCAATGCTAGTATTTCTAACATCCATCAATAAATAATGTCTATGAAAGAGTAAGGCTTGAAACACAATATTTTTTAACCTTTTTTAATTTTTTTTTAAATTTTCTGCAATTGTTAATATAATTAATATATTGTGATAGAAACGAAACCACTTTCATTAGAGTCCATTAATGATATCATTTTTAGTATGCATCAAGTTACAACTTGTCATGCTATTAGCTACGGAAAAAGTTGTAAAAAATTTGTTTTTGAAAGGATGATAATTAATATTATAGATATTTTGCAATGAATGAAAGACACAAGCAGATAAGTTGCACATGTGTAATTAATTATACGGATGGAGGGTGGAATTTAAATCTTTTATATATTACTCTTCCAAATGACATTAAGAAGATTTTTTTTTTTTTTTTTTTTTTGGAGGAATAATTAAGGAGATTATATATCATAGGACTTCCAATTCCTCAATATTATACTCATCCTGATAGGTTAATATGGCCAGGTATTACATGCCAATGTTCTGTTAAGGAAGCAACTCTATTTTTATATTAGTATGTGAGGGAATTTCAGAAGACAAAAGCAGATGGACTCGGATTTGGAAAAACACCCATGCATGAAAAAAAAAATTCAAACTTTTATTTGGAAATGTTGTCATGATATTAGGCTCCCAATTCGGTCCTATCTTGCAAGTTGCAAACAGACAAATTGGAATGAGTGTCCAAGGTGTAATGAATCGGAGACCACTTTGCATGTTATTCACTAAAAACAGATTATCATTATATTTATACCCCTTGGAACATTATGTTTGTATATGGTATTTGGCAATTGTGGCTAGCCAGAGATGATAGAATTAATATTGAAACTTTGTAGTGTATACAACCTAGTGGAAGAAAATGTGCTGACATGGTTAAATCTGGACCCTACGTGCACAAATTGTAAGGTACAAAAGAGAAATGTTGGTGAGGGGAGTTGCGCCTTTGGCTTGTGCTTACAGCATGGTCACCATTGAGGGAAGAGAGAAGTGCAGTCTGGTATGGACACCGAGCACTACCATGAGAGGGAATTCAATTATTGTTGGTCAGGGATTGTAGAACACCCCTCATTGGTAAGTACTAAGCTAGACCACTGCCAAGCAAATGTGTAACGCCCTTAGCATCCATTCAGTCTCTTTCCTTGTTGATGCTTGTCCCTTACGATGTAGCAAAGCCGCCATTTATCCCACTACTCTGGCAGAAGCGGTTTTTCTCTCTTCTCCAGCCATGATAGAGTACAGTAGCTGTATTAGGGTTTATGGGTAGAAATGAGAATAAGACACCTATTACTGTACATCCTGCAGCATTCCTCGTATTATAAGAGGAGAATGTTACTGAGCAAAGAGGGTAGAGAGGTAGGAAATCTAGATAGAAAAGAAAGACAACAAAAATATAGGTTTTTGGGGGAAGAACATCACATTATAACCTTAAACTTTCCATTTTATTACATAGTCTTTTAAGAGTGAAGGATACTCTGTCCTTCACTCATCATGATTTTTCACCCCTTTTACAAGGTTTTTCACGTATATCCTTGTTCTCCTTTACTTTTCTACCTTGTCACTGCTTTCCTTTTGATGATCTAGTGTTAAAGTTTACATTTTTATTGTTCATCAAGTTTTGACACCCAAATGTATTGTTAGGCTTTTAGGTCACGCGAATTGAACACCTAAAAATATAATTTACATGTACAAACTTCCATCAATAACTTTCAACTAGCTTCTTTATAAAACTATTTTTAGCTCTCCTCCTTGTTTTATCATCTTACTTAACCAATCAAGGATCACCAACTTAAAATAACTAAACTTATTATTTGGAAACCTCCTACTAACCCTTTTGTTACCCTTAGCTTAGATGGACGTACACTAGGAAAACTAAGATTAGCAGGAGAAGGTGGGGGGGGGGGGGGGGGGGGGGGTGGTTATTTTAGGGTAAATGGATCAAATGGTGTTTTCTTTATATTTTATTGAATATTAGCTTTGATATACAATGTTAAATATGCTAAAATAGATACGGAAATGAGAGAGCATAAAATAGGAACACAAAAATACGAGGATTACGTGGTTTAGCCTAATGGTCTACCTTCGCAAAAGAAATCCTTAAGGGTTACATATTTATTATATGAGATTGTAGCACAAATCCTGTTTTACAATAAACCCTAACATGTGTATATATAGTATATTAAATCTCTAGAATAATAGACTTTTAGTACAAGTAGGAGACTTGATTTGCATACAAAGTAGAATTAGGTTTGGACCTATGCTAATAGGCTAATATATTTCTAACAGGTTTTCAACTAATAACTCTGTAGAATTATGGGATGTTAGGGAGAGACTTTATCTTCTTTTTTTTTTTTTTTGAGGAACCGGTAAGAAACATTTTATAAACGAACTAAATTAGCTTGGAATACAACATCCAACTTAGATGGTAAATTTTCTACCCATACATCAAGACTTGCAGATAAAACTACTCTTCTAAGGAATGAGCAAGTTAGTTTCCAAGAGAGAGGTACTTCATCTAGCATGTGAATTAGGATTTAGGACTTGTTTGGCAATATAACTCAAACACAAAACTACACATTTTAAATAATATTACATACATTTCCATACACTTTTTCACCCAACCGTATATCAAAAACACCCAAACAACATAACTCAAACTACTCCCCCATACATGCCCTTAAATTTATAAATCTAGATATTGACTCTGCTCTGGTTATAAATTGGCTAATGTCATATGATGTCATGGCACCAAATATGACTTCTCGAATTTTTTTTATTGCAAGACCTCTTGAACCAAGAATTATCCATCCACATCACATTTTCCGCAATGCTAACGGAGTCGCAGACGAACTTGCCAAAAGGGGAAGGGAGCAATGAAGCAGACTTGACGAAATTAACCAATGTCCATCTTTTGTATATTGTACATGTATGAGACTTTTTGCAACTTGGTACTCCAAGAGAGTGCCCTACACCCTATGAAACCTTTTGTTTCTAGACACCCATTTGGGTTGGTACACAGACAAAGCTGATGTATTTGTACTTTGTTATAATAAATAATTTTCCTCTTTCTACCAAAAACAAAAACAAAAAACAATTTATAGCCATGCATTTTGAATCAAATGAAACCACTGGGTTGCCGATTTTTCACTTGAAGGGAGGCATTGTACTTGGTACTCATTTCATCATCCATCCATATCCTATGCATGTGAATTCCTACAGTCAATATCAAATTTGGAAAACATGGTCACCTTTCAGAGTAACAAATGGTTTTATAGTGTACGCACAACAACTTTATTTAACCAAATTTTTGGAACCACGTATAAATTAGAACTCCCTGCCTTGAGCCACAGCCATACAAACACGTATCAATGTTCCTATGGTACATCACCATTCAATTTTATCCTGTTTGTTACTATTGCTGCTGCATAAATAATAAAAAAAAGAAAAAAAAGAAGAAGAAGGCCGCAGCATTCATTTGAGACTATTGGGCTTCAGGTGTCCCGGCCCACATAGATGACATGATATTTACATGGGGTCTCATTGGACTTGAGCTATAAGGCCTTTTGATATAAGTTGTGATTTGCCAATTGCAACCATGGTTTTCTTTCAATTCTCTCAACTACCAAATATTGACTCATGACAGTCCAATAGATTTACCTCGAGCCCATGGCTTGAGATATATGTATCTAATGTCTTTCATTTCTATTAAGGTTTGCCAATCAGAAAGAAAATGAACCACTAAGAAAAAAACGGTGGTGAAATCGACAACAAGGCCATTTTGGAGGTTGTTGAATAGCCGACCCAACTCCTGCTTGATATTTTAGTTGTTGCTTCTACTTAGATTTTTACAATTTGATTTTTTGCCTTAGTTGTGAGGCCCTACTATCTACAACAAGTCCACAACTTCATTTTTATTTCCCATTTTGTAAGTGGTCTCCAATCAAGCAAAAACTCTCCGTCTATACCAAACTTCCACGACATACCTACCAAAGAAAAGAAAAAAATGCTAAAGACAACCAAAAAAAAAGGAAAATTCATAATTTGTTTGCTCAATAAGTTATGATTAGTGAAGATAGGACCAAAAAAAAAATTAAATTAAATTGATTGTAAACAATTACTTTTTAAAACAATTGACATGATATGTTGTGATTGATAATGCAAATAAAAGTATATTACTCAAATTATGATCCTAATATTCTTCTTTTCATGGATCTACTCCTAACATCATTTTTATCGTGCTCGTTTGCATTAAAGATTCTTGTGCAAGTCATGTAATTAGAACGCCTCATTTCCTTTATCTCCCTATATTTAGTTATCATGTAGCGTATATTTTGCAATGGTCCTTTTACGCTAATCACAGCATGTCACTTTTATGATGGTTTTTTTTTTTTTTTTTTTCCTTTTTTTGTAAAAGAAGTTGTTTTTGTGTCACTATACATATAATTTTTTTTTTAAAAATGAATGTCAAAAACTGGTCTCGTACTCGTATACGACTGTTCCACAGCGACTATAGACAGTAAAATCCAATGTACAAACCCAATTTTTCCAACTCTATTCATCAATATCTGGCGGCGAATCAGGGCGTAGAAACGAAAGGGCAAAATCATCACACACATGCAAAAAAAAAATTCAAGGGACACGATTGCGACACAGTCTACCATTGACTTGCAGATAAAACTGATGGGCCCCACTTTTTAAAAAAAGCACCCTTTGACTACGCAATAGTAATGAAATCAGACGGCAGTGATTGTAACTCAAGCATTGTAAGGATAATTATTGCGTACAAAGGCGGTGCATGACAAAGCGGTGGAGTGTCGTGCAGACTAGGAGCATAGAATATAGATTAGCAGATAATAATAATAAAGGGGGTGTGTGTTGTGTTTTTTGAGTTCTAAAAAACCTCATCTGCTTCCTTGGCCGACCAAAATACGAGGGTCTGCCTTTCTCTCCCAAACAAAACACTTATAGGTCTCTCTCTTTCTCTCTCTCTCTCTCTCTCTCTGATTTTTTTTTTTGAGCTTTTTTTTTGAAGTATTGAGTTTCATTTGAGGGGTTAAAGCCGTAAAGGTGAGAGCTTTATTTGTAAATCTAGGTGGGTTTGATTGATACTGTGCGGTTTTTGGGTTATTAGGGATTTGGGTTTTTGTTTTTCTGTGTTAAATGTTATGCTTTTTTGTAAATATTTGAGCTTTGCTTGCTGGGTTTGCCTTTTTTTTTGGGTGGGTGCTTTGCTTGATTTTGTTGTTGTTGTTGTTGTTTAGTTCTGAAAGGTAGTTGTAGTTTCCAAAGGTTAAAACTTGGGTTTCTGGGTGTTTTGTTAAAGTGAGCTAATTGTGGATTCTGAGCTTCATGATCTAATAGATGCACCGACCCCATTAATCAGAATTTTGATTTCGAGTGTTTGTTGTTTGAGTTGGAACTGGATTGCACCTGTGCTGTAGTGTGTGTGTAATATATGACTCTATATGTAGTTAAGCATTACATGTTTGATGACCCAATTGGTGTAATATACTTTTGATTAAAATCTAGTCCCTTGATTTTGTTAATTATCTATACCTAACTGTACGGGTTCGTTCTCTTTGCTTTGGTTGTCTGGGTGATACTTTCTTATGCTTATAGTCTAGCATTTTCCACTTATCATTTACTAAGAACTTTTGTTTTAAATATAATAAATTGGGTAGTTTGACCCCAAAATTTTGAGGCAAATGCTTGGTTGTTGTTTTCTTATCTTGTATAAGAAAAGGATTTGACTATTGTAACCTATTGATGGTAGTTTCTTATTACTCCCTACTTTTTTTTAGAAAGACTTTCTGGTGTGCTGAAATCTGTTAGTGCTGTGTGATTTGATGTGTTTTAACTGCTTCGGTTATGGCTTCGTAGTGGATTACTCTGTTGGTGATATAAGCTCACAATTTGTCAAAAGAAACTTGATTGCTAGTAATGAACTATGATATGTTTTAGGATTCAAGTTGATGTTCATGTTAAATTAACATTAGTCATTACTAAACTGGCTGCTTGTTGGTTCAGAATTTTGAGAGTTCCTGTGTAAACTCAATTATTGGTCTTGAAATTTCCTTGCAAAATCTAATCTTTTGTATTGTGTTTGTGAAATTGTCAACTGACAAGTGTGATCAACAAATGCAGAGTAGTAGGTCGGCATCATGGCTCGGGTGTTACTTCAGTCAGCTAATGTCCCTGGTTTAGTTGCTAATCAGAGACGTAACCAATCTAAAGGATTTGGAAAAGCAAAAAGGTCCGTCAAAATGATGTCTAGTTTACAGGCACCTGGATTGAGAATGGGAAGCTTCTCAGGATTGCGGAGTGTTAATGCTTTGGACACTCTGGTAAAGCCTGGGATAGATTTACATTCTAAGGTGAGAATTGCAATCAATTCTCGGCAAGGAAGGGGTAGCAGGTGTGTGGCTAGAGCCATGTTTGAGCGCTTCACAGAAAAAGCGATTAAAGTAATTATGCTTGCACAAGAGGAAGCTAGACGGCTTGGTCATAATTTTGTTGGCACAGAACAGATCCTGTTGGGTCTTATTGGTGAAGGCACTGGCATTGCTGCTAAAGTTCTTAAATCTATGGGAATCAATCTTAAAGATGCACGTGTAGAAGTGGAAAAAATTATTGGAAGGGGCAGTGGATTTGTTGCTGTTGAGATTCCATTCACTCCTCGTGCAAAGCGTGTTTTGGAACTCTCGCTAGAGGAAGCCCGCCAACTTGGTAGCATTTTTTATTTATTCCTTCGGTTCTTTTATAGCACCTTTAAATCTTATGACAAATAAATTTCATGGAAGAATTTACTCCTGACAAATGCAATTTTATCTTTCTTTTTGTCACATGTTTTTATTTGTAGTGATTGTTACATATATCATTAACTCAATAACTTTGGAAATGGATGTGGCTGTATGTGTCAACATAAACTTCAGTCAGAAAACCTGTTATCATCCAATTTGAAAAACCTTAACATAGTACAGGCCTTTTGGAAATGGATGTGGCTGTACGTATTGACATAAACTTCAGTCAGAAAACCTGTTATCATCCAATTTGAAAAACTTTAACATAGGACAGGCCTTTTATTTTTGAAGTGCAATCATGCTCAAATTGTCAGCTGATTAACATGAGTTATACCAAAAGGAGAAGAAATTATGTATGTGATTTTTTTGGGAACAAATAGCTGGATTGTAATTAACTGTGCCAAGAACCTATTTTTCCTGTCTTAAGTTGATTGTCTAATGGGGTTTGGGATTTTCTCTGTATGCCTGTGATTAGCAACTACTTCTTTGCTACATTAATTTTAAGCTTTCTGAAAAATCTATCTTTTCTGAACTTATCAGGCCATAACTATATTGGATCTGAGCATTTGCTTCTGGGACTTCTTCGTGAGGGTGAGGGTGTTGCAGCTCGTGTTCTTGAAAATCTAGGTGCTGACCCGAGTAACATTCGCACCCAGGCAAGCTTTACATGTTCATTTGCATCAAAGGCCTTTTTGTATGTTCTTTAGGAATTCCTTCACCTTATTTCAAGAAGAAAACTAACCATAAGAAAACTTCAATTGGAGTGAGCAGGTTATTCGAATGGTTGGTGAGAGCCCAGAAGCTGTTGCCGCTGGTGTTGCAGGAGGAAGTAGTGGCAATAAGATGCCAACCCTGGACGAATATGGGACTGACCTGACTAAGCTTGCAGTGGAGGTAATTTATATAACTCTTTCATCTCCTTTGTGATATCATGAGATTGCTCTATATTTCCTTATAATTGCTTTTTTCTAATTTCTTTTCTTGGTGTTCCAGGGTAAATTGGATCCTGTTATTGGAAGGCAGGCACAAATAGAACGTGTCACCCAAATTTTGGGGCGTCGAACCAAAAACAATCCATGTCTTATTGGAGAACCTGGAGTTGGGAAAACAGCAATCGCAGAAGGGCTTGCTCAAAGAATTGCAACTGGTGATGTTCCCGAAACTATAGAGGGGAAGAAGGTAAGTATAAGTCGACTTTAATGTTAACAGGGTTCAGAAAATATTAATTATCTATACGAAAAGAATTTAATGCAGATATTCTGAGCTATTTCTATCTTTTTCATATTGATTTACACAGTGGCTCTTTGTTTTGTTTTTGAAGTATTGCCTTTTAATTTCTGTGGCTACTTATAAGTTAGTACAAGAGAAAGCCTGCAAATGATTTGAAGTTTATTAATTTTGTCATTTAACATTTTATGAATCAATGAATATGGACTTGGATTTCACATGGGTATTTCATTCGAAATTCATTGATACATTTCAAGAAGCTAACCTTGTTTTTTCATCACCCCTTTATTTTAAAAACAATGTAACCATATATGTTTTTTTTCTTTCTTTCTTTTGTGTGATTTAGGTTATAACCTTGGACATGGGTCTTCTAGTTGCTGGTACAAAATATCGTGGAGAGTTTGAGGAACGATTAAAGAAGTTAATGGAGGAAATCAAACAAAGTGACGAGATAATATTGTTTATTGATGAGGTGCACACTTTAATTGGAGCTGGAGCAGCAGAAGGAGCAATTGATGCTGCAAACATATTGAAACCAGCTCTTGCAAGAGGTGAACTGCAGGTAATTTTTTACCTAAAAGAGAACTTAATAGATGTATTGTTTTTGTTCTCTGGTGCTATGAAATATTAATTTGAGAATGCAACTATAAATTGGTGGTCCCTTGGAGGTGTAAGCATTACCTTTATGTGTAGTTTTAAGCTTCGGATTAAATAACATTGACTATTTTAGCATTGCCTACCTCTTCAATATTGCCTATCATGTGTAGATGTTGTAGTTACACTTCTACAATTATGTGCTACTGCCTATGCCTTGTGTTGACCCTTTGGTTTTCCTTTAATGACCATTTTGATTCATGTGTACTTGACCTCTATGAGATTTTCAACTGGGTTTGGTTTCTGGACTTTGAAGTTTGTATCTTTTAGATGATTTAGAATTTCATTGCCCAACATACCAGTAGCATACTCGATGTAGCCAGCAACTCATTGTCACTGTTTTTGGGGTTTTCTATTTTGCCTAGTTGATTGAATGCAAAAGGTTGGGTTGTGAAAGAGGTGGAAAAGATTCACTTTTCTACATCCTATTCCCAAAATGGCTAAATAAATTTGTAGATTCTGGACATGTGAACTTCAATTATTACTAGAGATTTAACTAATTCATATTGATTAGTCTCATTGTCCTTCCTTTCAAATTAGTTTTTGTGGTCAAAGTAGCTTATCATCACGTTTTGGGATTTCTATTTATGCTAGGATTTTGCATTTTCGCCTTTTCGATTGATTGCAAAAGGTGAAATTAACGAAACTTCAACTATTATAGGAGTTTAAAATAGTCAGATTGGATTAGTCACTATGTGCTACCTCCCAAGTTTGTTAGTGTGGTCAAATTAGCTCTACGGTTTCTATATCTTGGATTTATAGACAAATAGTCTCAGTTAGTTTCATCTCTATTATTGCAGTGCATTGGAGCTACAACACTAGATGAATACAGAAAGCACATCGAGAAGGATCCAGCTTTGGAAAGACGTTTCCAGCCAGTCAAAGTGCCTGAACCAACTGTGGATGAAACCATACAGATTTTGAAGGGGCTTCGGGAGCGATATGAGATTCATCACAAGCTCCGTTACACAGATGAAGCACTTGTATCTGCTGCACAGCTATCATATCAGTACATCAGGTTTGTTTACCATCTTGCTTTGCACTTTCAAATTTAAATATGATGTTATGTTCCCTGAAACGTTGCAGTAGATAATACATCATACTTCATTATGATATTTAACACAGTTTGTTTTACTTTTATTTGGAGACATCAGCTAATGAGTATGCAAAAGAAATTTTAGAGTTGAGTGCTGGAAATAACATCAATTTAAGCAACTACATTACATAGAGATGGCATTGTTATAGGAGCACCAATTGGAAGTAGCTTATTTCTGGAGTTCCTTCAAAACTTACAGATTTTCTACTTAAGTTCAAATTCTTAGCATTTGAATTATAGTTTCCTCTGTCTTGTTTTCCCTTTTCTCCTTTCCACTCCAAAAGCTAATAAGTTATCAAGCTTTGTGGGAAGCATTGTTGCCAGCATATGCTTTTCTGCTTGATTGATGTGATGCCATCATCACATGGGGCTGACCAAACTCTTCTTTTTTTTTTTTTTTTACTGCTGCTTAATCTATATCTTTTAGTAAACTTCTATGTTGTGTTGGGGATAAGTAGCCCAACTGATAAGGTTCCACTAGCTACTGTTACTTTAGAGACAAATATGGGAACAAAATTACAAAACACAACAGTTCAAGAGACCCTTTAAGGGAATCACTGTATCTTATGATTTTTATTAAATTCTTTTATTTGATTGTGGAAGTTTTCTACAGAATTAAGGCCCCAAATTCTATATTTTTACTGATGTAACCAAGGATGAAAAGGACTGAGGGAATCTGGTGGAATGGGTTTCATACATGCTTAAAATACCTCTCAAGTTATGTAGCACAATTAGGCACAAAAATTTATTTTGGACATGCAATGTGTTTTATGGTTTGGAATTTCTACTTCTGAGTTGAGTAATTATCATTCTGAAATTGAGAATTTAGCTTCCATGGTATGTGGTGGCCAGCTTAGTACCTTCACAATGTGGCTGATTACTTTTATATTGCCTTATGTGTTTCTTGTTTTATTTTTGACATATGTTCTTTCTCTTCAGTGATCGTTTCCTGCCTGATAAAGCAATTGACTTGATTGATGAAGCTGGTTCTCGAGTTCGTCTGCGTCATGCACAGGTATGGCCTATAAATCGTATCTGTTACTATGCATCCTGTTTTCCACTCATTCTGTGTTGATTGGGGACATAATTTCTTTGCAGCTACCAGAGGAAGCTAGAGAACTTGAGAAAGAGCTCAGGCAGATCACAAAAGAAAAGAATGAAGCTGTTCGCAGCCAAGACTTTGAGAAGGTACACATTGCAATCACAGAGTTCAGGATTCTGGTTTCTTAGTTTTGCATATTTTCTAGAGGACTGCATATTGCAACTATTTCCCTAAATATGGTGAACCAAATTGAATATATAACCATTTTTTTAATCAGTAAGTTACATGGCTGTTACATGCACGGCTAGTGACATTTAAACTCACCACACAAAACTCCACCCCTTCTTGTGGGAGGAGGAAGTGCCATTTGAGTCAAAGCTCACTGGCCATTTATACTCATCAAGAAACAAAATTGTACTAGGATTTATCAGCATAATTAATATGTGAGAGAGATTGAATAGTTGAAGGGTTGTTTTCTTTGATGTCTTTGTTATAGTTATGGAATATTTGAGGTTTCTAACTTATAAAACCTTTAAAATGTTTTGTCTACTGGTTTTTCTTTCTTGGCTTCACCTTAGATGACATTGCACAAAATCTTGAACAGGCTGGAGAGTTACGTGATAGAGAAATGGACCTTAAGGCACAAATATCAGCTCTTGTAGATAAAGGCAAGGAAATGTCAAAGGCAGAGACTGAGGCTGGGGATGTAGGTCCACTGGTGACTGAGCTGGATATCCAACATATAGTCTCCTCTTGGACAGGCATTCCTGTTGAGAAAGTCTCAACAGATGAATCTGACCGCCTCCTCAAGATGGAAGAGACCCTCCATAAGCGGGTCATTGGTCAGGATGAAGCAGTCAAGGCCATCAGCCGTGCTATTCGCCGTGCTCGTGTTGGTCTCAAGAATCCTAACCGTCCAATTGCTAGTTTCATCTTTTCAGGTCCAACTGGTGTAGGAAAGTCTGAGCTGGCAAAAGCGTTGGCTGCTTACTACTTTGGCTCTGAAGAAGCCATGATTAGGCTTGATATGAGTGAATTTATGGAAAGACATACAGTCTCCAAGCTAATTGGATCCCCCCCTGGTTATGTTGGTTACACTGAGGGAGGTCAGTTGACTGAGGCTGTTCGACGCCGTCCTTACACTGTGGTATTGTTTGATGAAATTGAGAAGGCCCATCCTGATGTCTTCAACATGATGCTTCAAATTCTCGAAGATGGAAGGTTGACAGATAGCAAGGGCAGAACTGTGGACTTCAAGAACACTCTTTTGATAATGACGTCAAATGTTGGCAGTAGTGTAATTGAGAAAGGAGGCCGCCGAATTGGATTTGATCTTGATTACGATGAGAAGGATAGCAGTTATAACCGAATCAAGAGCTTGGTGACTGAGGAATTGAAACAATATTTTAGGCCAGAGTTTTTGAACAGGTTGGATGAAATGATTGTCTTTAGGCAGCTCACAAAGCTGGAGGTAAAGGATATAGCCGATATTATGCTGAAAGAGGTCTTTGAGAGGCTGAAGACCAAAGAAATAGAGCTTCAGGTGACAGAGAGATTTAGAGATAGAGTGGTTGACGAAGGGTATAACCCAAGCTATGGGGCAAGGCCTTTGAGAAGAGCCATAATGAGACTCTTGGAGGACAGCATGGCAGAGAAGATGCTTGCTAGAGAGATCAAAGAGGGTGATTCAGTTATTGTGGATGTTGATTCTGATGGCAACGTGACCGTCCTCAAAGGTAGCAGTGGCTCCCCCGAATCATTACCAGAGCCCGAGCCAATTCCAGTGTAAAAATAGGCCTCATTATTTAGTAAACTTTACCAGTATGTTGTTTGTACTTCTCACTTTGAACTATAGTTGTAGTCTCTTTTTATGAAAAGAATACTTGAAAGTGGAATTGGAAAATGATGGATTAATTGCTGGCGCCTGGCTTTTTCTAGGCTGTATTTGTCATGCTTCAAACACCATGCATGGGTCATTCACAGGTTGTAAGGTGTTGGTGCTTGGTAGTGCTAGTTTTGCAGAATATTTTTTATAATAAAAATGTAACGATTTTAAAGATTATTTGTTTTTACGGTATTATGATATCTTTGGATATGATGATCAGAACCTAATATTGACCTCTTAGAATGGATTAACCTTATGGACGTGTTGAATGAGTTCTTGTTATCATTGGTTTTGATGGTACAAGGGCTTCTTTTTTGCCAGGTAGTTTTAAGTTTAGATTGGAGGGAACATACATACATATATATATATATATATATATTTGTATCTATATAAAGAGAGAGAGAGAGAGTTATACTTGATGTAAGTCAAAGTAATGTTACCACATAATAACTTCTTATTAAATTAATATTTCAAAAATTACATTGTTGGATTTTATATTCTTAAAATGTACGCTAAATTTTATGTCAATTGGATGTCATTTACTATTCAATCTAGAAGCCGATCTTTTAAGCACAACTTTAAATACAAAAACATAACATGTAAACACATCATCGAAGGCATAGTTATCGATTTTAGTACATCTTGAAATTTTGTAAGTATGTAGAATGTAAGAAGAAAATCTAATCCAATAGTGAATTTATTAAAATTTGCATCCAATAAAAAAAATACTTAGTGGTCCCTTGAGGATACACTTTAACTCAATGGGCATGAAAATTTTGATTCATTTAGATTTGTCATCTGAATACAATAGGTTCTGTTAGATTTGTTATTTGGATACAACAACCTGATTAAATTGTCATGTAGTTTGGATTAAGTCAGCATAATTAGTTTGAGCACAAAACAATCACCTTTTCTTTGTTATCAAAATAATATAAATAAATTATATTATCTCAATAACTTAAGTACTAAATAAGAAACCCCCATTCTACCAAAAAAGAAAAAGAAAAAGAACCCCCCCCCCCCCCTTTCACTTTTTTTCAGTCCTAAGTTATTACTTAGTAAAATTAACAATGTCATTTTTTTTTGGAGACCATGCACAGGCAGCCTGCCTACATATATGCAGAAGTATGGGCCCTAGTTTGCTAATAGGCTTAAACCACTCCCAAGCAGTTTGGCATGATATCATTCTTCAAGGAGAGAATATCTTATGCATATGATATATATGTCTTAAAGGAGAGTGCCTAGCTTTATAAAATAAGCCAAAGACAGGTGAAAAGATGCATGGCATGCAAGTTTCACTACAAATGTTCTGTAAATATGCAAATCACCAATCTATCTGATTACAATTGAGCATTTTCACTCAATAAGCTTATACTAGGACCGATTCTTAGTTGTAATTACACCCATTTTAGAATTTTCTACTATCTCTGAATATATGTACTTAAGTGATCAATTTATGTAATTATTGCATATGAGATTGTTTATTTATGCTCAATACTATTGCAAAGGGACTTAACATTCACCCCTTGCACGGTTTAAGAAGAGCTTTATACTAATTTAAAAGAATTTACCCAAAAACCTCAATTTTTTTTTTAATAAAATAATTCAATAGTTACGACTATGTGAGAGATGGAAGAGAGGGAATTCGAACATTGTTTCTAAAAAGAAGAACATGCAATACCACTAGGTTATAAAACTCCTAGAAATTGCTTGGCTAGCGTAGATTCTATTAAAAGGAAACAATTTTAGCTTAGTCTAGATACAAACATACATATATATCCAATTTATTATGAGTTAAAATCAAAGCATAGTTAGTAATACATGGGAAGATGGGGCATAATATATATGGTATGGAATACGTACATGTTTTATTTGGTTCAAGATTATAAAATATATTATAAAATATTGTATAAAAAAAATGTAAATAAACGTATGTTTGAGTATATTATGAATTTGATAGAAAAATTTGGAACTCAAAGAACGACTGTATATGTTTAGTTATTTCTTTTATTATATTTAAATTTAGTATCATATTTACATTATAATATAAAATGAAAATATTGAGGTTTGAATATAAATAGTAAAGCATGTAACTAAAAATATTAATCTTGATAATTTTATTGCCTTATATAAAAATATAAAAATATTCTAATAAAAGTGTTGAAAATCAAGTTGAATTATTTTTTACAAGTTTAATAGGAGAATATTTAATACGTTTTTGTACATTTAATGATAAAAAAATATTTTCAGAGTATTATGTTTTGAAAGATAAACAGAAATTTATTTTTTTTTATTTTTTTTTAAATTATGTATGCATGCAATATATGATATAGTATGCATATTCTACTAACTATGAACCGAAGTTGATCCAATAATTAAAAAAAAAAAAAAAACTAAAGTTGATAGGCTAAAACAAAAGCCTATAACTAGGATTATGAGTTAAAATTAAAACCAAAAGCTATCAAGATCGTTGTAGTACTTAATTTTGCTTGACAATAGCTCTAAGTAATTTGTCCATTTGAATGGGGAAAAAACTAAATCTGGAATTAAAAAATATCAAATATACTAATACATCAATCTCTTTTCTTTTCTTTTTTTAAGTGAAAGATAGAAGTTAACAAATATGTATCTAAACTGCTTTTAACTGATTGTATGTAAACTTAATATTTTTTTTTAGGTAATTTTTCAAGGAATGCTAGAGTTTCTAGTATTTTGTAGAATGAAATGTGAATTTGGCCAATGGCAAAGGTCTGAAATTTTGGTTGACATACAAAGTAACATCTCAATAAAGTAGGTACCAAACTAGAACCCCACTTTCCCCTTTTTTTTATGAAAAGCAAAACGCCCTTAAGCTATCACCTAGTTTTGTGTTACACTATCATTTTTTGTAGAGTTCTAAAACAATAATTATCTCATGCATCCAGTATGCATCATCTCTTCACATGTGGACCTCATATTGTATGTGACTCACATATTTGCAAAAGAGATGATACATATGTCAGGTGTACAAAATGCCTTCTCAATGAGAGAACCCACCAAAGCCAGCCTGCCTACATATATGCAGTAGTTTGGGCCTATTTTGCTAATAGGCTTCGTATCAAGGTCACGGTCAATATAGTTAAACCAATCCAAGCAGTTTGGCATGTTATCATTCTCCAAGACTCATGATGTGCATGTAAATACCTAGCTTTGTAACACAAAGCAGAGACAGATGAAAAGATGCATGACATGTTGTATTGGAAATGTTCCTGTAAATATACAAATCACTAATTTATATGATTATGGTTTAGCATCTTTACACTTGATAAGGTATGTACCACACATAGTAATACATCTAAAATCCTAGATGTACCTACACATACAACTAAAAATCTATATGTACCTGAACTCTACTAGATCAATTCTGAACTGTAACAATGCTCATTTTACAATTCTCTACCATCTCTGAAAATATGTATGCAAGTGATCAGTTTATGCAAATATTGCATCTGAGATTTTCTATGCTCAATATCATTGCCACCGCAAGAATTTTGATTCCAAGAATGAACATTATAGAGGCAGGTGTACATTTCACTGATGCAATTGTTGTATAAACTATAAACTGATCACTTGTGTACATATATTTAGAGATAGTAGAGAATTGTAAAATGGGTGTTGTTACTACTTTGATATGAAGGCAATTGCTAAGCTAAATCACCCATTACTGAGTGAGATTGCCTGTGTGTAGGGCTGACACTCCCACCACGGCTAATTTTGAGTGCTGTCAAAGTCTTTCGTATTTCCATGTTCATGGCACTGTCCACACTCCTTGATGACAGCTTCTTGTGTGATTTCTGCAAATGAAGCTTAAGTGAGCTGCTGCTGAGACCAGCATTCTTCCCACAAATGGGGCAAACTTTCATTGTTGGCTTTCTTTTTTGCCACTCCATGGAAACCTTACCATGTAGTTTCCGATCCAGATCCAATAGGACCTTAGCAAACCCATCATTGGGCTGGGCTCGGCGGTGAACTCGTTTGAGGCCATTCCATGCTTCTAACAAAGTTAAGTTCCTACATCATAGAAACAAAGAGCATTCAACAATAGAATATTTCTTTGGAGATCTAGAAAATCATATTTCATTTCTAACAAGGAGATTACATGTATGGAATATCCAATGTAGCAGCTGGTTGAGGTCTGAAGTCTACCATTGGGGAGGTTCCATATCAATTAAATTTACATAAAGAAAAACTTAGGCACAATTCTTTAGGTGTTATACCCTAAGTTCCCCAAGTAAATTCAATCATGTGGTTGCATTGACCAAAGAACCACATGTTTAAATTTAATTGTCTTTTGGAAAGAAGTGTACAACATTGTTTTTGTGACATTAGTCAATACAACCACATGATTGATTTTAATTGGGAAACCTAAGGTACAATACTTAAAGAAGTGTACCTAAATTTTGCCCATTTACATACCTAAAGTAACATGAAAATTGTAATTTTCACTTACTTCCTGAGCATCAAGTAAGCTATCACCAATGTGGCACTTCTACTTCTCCCTTCAAAGCAATGAACTAGAACTCTCCCACCTATTTGCTCAACATGATCAATAAAATTGGAAGCTTCTTCAAAGATGCTGCTAATGTTTGCATCTTCACTGTCACATATCTGTTCATATGGCAGGTTATACAATCAGTTGGAAATTGATTTATGAAATAGCAGGTAGTTTGAAGTGCAGAATGAGCTGGTACCATTCTTCATATAAAATGGGAATGGATAAGAAAGGAAAAAGCCCTTACAGAAAAATTTCTGTATTCAAACAGATCAGGAAACTGAGAATCTGACTGTCCAATTTCATTTGAGCACAAACACAATATATGAGTAATTCCTAAATGTTGGAGTGTGAATACAGATCTTGCAGCCAAGGAACCTCCAATGAATAGGCTACTTGTAACTGAAGATGGCCTCTCTGTATTTGCAGCCTCAGATATCAATGCAATTCTCTCAAGAATGTGCTCCAGTCTGACCTGAAAGTTCAAATTTAAGGAAAAACGGAACATTATTCTCTTTGTAAAAATGCACCCCCCCACCCCCCCCCCCCCCCCCTCCCCTTCTTTTACAAAAAATAAAAATAAAAAACTGCATATATAGTTTTGTTTCTGAACAGAAATAAAGTTGAGTGCAATATTACCTTCAACTCGTAAGCATCAATAACACAATTATTATCACTACCCTCGAAAAACCCTGTATTGAAATTGTTCTCCAGGCAGAGTCTAACAGCATCATTTCTTAGCATTTCATTCCACTGTTCCAAGTCTTTGTTTGATTCAGCATCAACCTGAGCATAGAGAGAACAAAATCAAACAATAGAGCATTAGGTAGACAAAAAAATTAGTAACAATAATTGTAAGCGAGTCAAGAGCTCTTTTTCAAACAAGATGTTGTGTTAAATTGAGGAATAACATATTCTGTTTTTAGAATTTAGTTTCTGGAAGTCTGGTTCCTGAGTCCTGACCCTGAGTCAGCTGACTTGCTGGTGCACAGTTAGTCTGTTGGTTTTCTGTGAAATGATTCTTGAATTGTTTCTTTAATAAATATCTCTCATTCATCCTAAATGATGATGATGATGATGATGATGATAATAACAATAACTTGCAAAAAGAACAAAAAACCTACCATATCAAGCAGTACATACACTGGTTATAATTATAAATATCCAACATGCTAACATGAGAATAAAGCAACTACTAAATAAGTTCCATTGTTTCAATACTAGTTTCTGTCTGCTGGTCATGTTTCATATGTTACACAATTTAGTCATGTTAACAAACATAAAACTGATATATATGCACAGATCAACATCATAGACACATGACATTAAAGTCACTGCAGAACAATCAGTACCATCCAGTTTGGTCAATTTTCAGCTCAATCTCTCTACAGCATAAGAAGTCTCAGTTTCACTCACAAGAAGCAAATTGATAAGCATGACATATATTGCACACTTTATCCATAGAAAATACCAGGAAAAAAAAGGATAAAACCTCTCAATAATATTAAAGTTAGATATCAGCTTTGTGCCATGAATAAATTAATTTATACTAAAAAGATATAATTTATCCACCAAATTCAGTTTGCTAGAAGTGTATGACCAACTTTGGCAAATTTCTGGAAGTCACGCAACTTTGCTGTCAAACGCAGGCTACGAACAGGCTCCCCACTTCCTTTGTGAGACTTTCCATGCCAATTTTCTCTTGTCACGGGAGAGCTGGAGCCTGAGCTTTCTTTATTTCCTGAAGATGATGACTTTGAAGAAGTTCTCTGCAATTCTGATTCAATAAATTCTGGATCATTGATAAATCGTTCCTTACTTGAGGGTGACCCAGGAACCACTAAATCCTCTTTGTCAGACTCCCCCGAGGACATTTTATTTAAAATATTCAAAAATGCTCGTAACAAGCATTCCAGTTTTTGGTGAAGTGTGAGCATGAATATATGAAACCCCTGTAGATCCCTAAGAGCAGCGCGGAACCCATTACGGAATTCATGAGCAATGGAAGTCATTTCATTTGTCCATGGATCAGATGCTACATTTGTATCTTCTGATGGAGGGGATCCTAATTTCCCTCCTGATATGTCATATAATAGATTAGAGGAGTATTCAGAGCTATTAAGTAGTAACTCAACTAACTTCGGATAATTTGCCTGGTCATTTGCACGTTTTCCAGCAGGAGGTCGACGAGGGACACCAGAGTCAATAGCCACAATGTGGACATCAGAACAGAAGGATAAATCTGATGATTGACTTCTTAGGCTCCTCTCACTAGATTTTGGTGATTCCATGATATCAGAAAGACCAGAGGCCTGTGATACCAATCCTGAATTAAGAAGGCTCAATCTGCTATCAACAGAAGTTGCCCTTCTCTCTTTTGGAAGAACTCCAACCACCCTTGGTCTGGATCGCTTTATTGCAGAGTCATATGTTTCCTCCAGTGCATCCATATTTGCAGAGGCCGTTTTATCGGCCAACAACAAATTTGCAGAATTGCCACGCCACCTGAGCTGACGGCAAGGGAGTCTATCTTCATTTCTAATAACAAGGTCCAATAACAAGACCCGGCCTAGAGCTGCTGCTGTTTTTTCAGAATATTCCTGAGACTCAAATGCACTTGAGCACTCCATTAAGGGAGATCCATGCACATAACTGTAATAAAAAATAATAATAATAATAAAAAATCAATCCTCACAACATCAAATAAGTGGGGAAAAAAAAAAAGTTATCTTCTAAAAATATTTTTCAGTCCCATGCATCAAGACAAATAAAAATCCCCCTGCTAATTTGCAGTCCACTATGAAATGGACTCGGCATGGGTGTTGGGTGTGAGTGATTCTCCAAGTGTAGGAATTTTCTAACTTTTTGAAGATTTTGTGGTGTCAACTTAGGCACAAGGATAGCAGGCTTAAGGGTCAAAACACAAACTATCAATAGGAAACATGGGCAAAGGGGAGCAGAGAAATCTAGGAAATCTAAAGTGAATTTTGTAGGTATATCTGAAGCTAACAAGCAAAACAACTTGTTTATTTATCTGACTTTTATTATGTTGTGCACATGCAGAGAAGTTGGATAACAAACCAGTTGACCCAAACAGGAAAATAAACCAATAAGTTATTGCCTAATTTTACTTATACATATTCTGAATAAGTGCCTTTTAAGTTCAAGTTCAAATGAAATCAAGAAAAAGACCAACTTGATAACTGAGTGCACTAAGACACTCAGCTCAGTCACACTCACACAACCCTAGCCACCTAAAAGACTAATAGAGTGCATATGAAAATGATCATCGATTATCCTAACCAGCTGAATAGTAGTGTGTGGAGTCACTCAACTGAGTAAAATGAACCTACCCTTAAAAAGATTGTGATTAGGTGAACAAGTACTTAACAAGGTGCAAGTTATTTTTCATTGATTCATTGCCTCCTAAGGAAGCACAGATATTCCATGCTGCCACACTCTAACATCTAATTCACAAGTAATCCAAGTTCCAGTTGCACCTCAGAAAAAAAAGGCATCGGCTAAGTTCAAGTGCTTCCAAAAGTTCTGAACAAGTCATTTCGCCAACTTCATCTCCTTCTGAACTTGCTGCATTTCTTGCTTTCTCTGCAGCTTCCTTAATCTGGAGCCACTCTGGGCTGGAATTATGGATGACTCTAGCCTGCATTATATCAACAAAACACATTTCACGAAGAGGGAATTTCCAACAGAATTAGTTCAGCCAAGGATGGCCTAATTGCCTGAGATGGTAGATATCACACAACTACAGTAGCAACAAGGAGCAACCTGTGGAGTTCGAACGCCTAACCACTTTGCAAATTCGTAGCCAAGGCGTTCTGATTGTGTGGCCATCCTTGATGATGATATCTTTATCACAGCTGCTGCTTCCTTTGGAGAATCATCACCATTCCCAGGCTGGTTGAATAGAGCAAAGAAGACAACTCCCCCAGAATTTACAGTGACCTATATGCACACAACTGAAGAGAAACTGAGGAAGCAGATAAGCAAATAAACAAGGTTGTACATACTTCTTCTCAAATATCCTTTTCAATGGAAGCTCATTCTTCAAATTCTGACACACTGACATAAATTCAGACAAAATATCAATGTATACACTGTAGCAAAGCAGATCACATACCTCAAGGGCTTTGGTCATTTCATCCTCGGAATGTTCAGTGCTACTACTATGTTCAGTGTGGTGAAGCGAAGAAAGCATGTCCCAAGAGAAGGAGCTTGACTCAATGTCCAACATAGCAGCTTTACCAAGCCTTTCCCACAAGCTGGTCTCTGTGGTCTGCTCAGGAGGCAGAGAACTTTGAGGATCATCGGCAAATTCTCCTGCACTGAACCGCAATTATGATTAAAATCAAGCACCAATGTAAATATATGTATATAAAAATTGCAACCAAATCTCAGCACACAAAACCATAAATAAAATTGAGATATTTTGGTGGTTCCGTTAACAATTTGTTAAGAATTCCCAACTAGCTTTTCATTTATAAATCAACATGAATAGTCACGCTATCTTTCAAATAAAGAAAATATTCATTTGCACTCTACAATGGTCATGAAAACCTGCATTGGCCGTGAACTTTGCCTTACAGTCTCTAGAATTTTTTCTTTGATAAGTAAGTTTTGGCCTCAAGGGGAATCTCTCAAAAAATTAACTAGTACACTCCTTTCAATTAGTAGTTGAACCTTCAAATCTTCCTCTCTTTTTTTCCCTTTCAGTTTGCTTCCTAAGTTACACATGCATCCAATAAGTCTTAAACACTTCCTATCATAAGTGCCATTTGGACTAGAACTAATTGCCAAGTTATTATCTTTCTTTCTAAATCAGTTGCATTCCCATGGAATTCAATATTTTAGGAATCCAAAATCACTTTCTCATTCAATACATTCAATTCACAAGTAGAAAGAAAAGAAAAAAAAGAAGAAGAACCTAGTAAGCATGTGATCGAGGCCTGAAGGGCGGCGAGGAAAGCCGGAATAACGATATTGGCCACTGCGTTTACGGACCAATTCCAGCCATTTTGTGAACTTATATGCCGACCCAGCTGTGATATCCCCCAACATATACAACACCTGCAATTTTTTGCTAACTATTCAATCACATTGTCTTTTTGAGAAACATTCAATCACATTGTTTTCCTTCTACTATAAACTACAACCCCAAAAGAAGATAAATTGTACAAAATCTAAAACTGACCCGGGAAGTCACAGATAAGGGCAATGGAGCCTCAGGCTCTTCGGATCCCAGGTCCAATTCTTTGTCTTCCTCTTTATCCTGCAAATCCCACATACCCAAAAAAAAAAAAAAAAAAAACAAAAACAAAAATGAAAATTCAACAACGTGATGCAATGAAAAGTGGTAAAGTTTTTTGATCCAATACACACACAGTTACTATACCAAAAGATAATCTTTTTTTATTAAACTAAGTTAGAAAGATGTAATGATTTCTGGGTATTTGTTATTTTTTAAAAATACATTACCTGGAGAGAGAGAGAGTTGGTGATGATTGAAGAAGGAGGAGAAGGGTTGTGAAGCTTTTGCTGTTTAGACATAATTGGAAATGAAAAAGATTGCTTTCTTTTAGTTAAGTCAAATTTGAAAGCAAAGAATCAAAAATTGCACGGAATGGCAAAGAAAAGAGAAAAAGTATTTGCCACTGCTTTTTTTAAGGGAAGAGAGAGAGAGAGAGAGGGACAGCGAGCGGTTTTTGAGGGCCACGCTCGATTTTTGAGTTCCTGTTTTTGTATGAAACTAACAGTAGAACAGTACTATGAATACTTCTGAAATGAGTCTCTGCGGTGTTATTGGCTTGGCTTTGGAAATGGTTGTTGCATGAAGCAATCATTTCTTGCTCTCTCTCTTTTGCTTTAACGTTTACTTTCTTTGATTATACAGTTTATACTCATCATCAAATATGAGGTGTGGGTCATGGTATGTACTTGGATATAATGGCACCAACTTATGGAATGAGAAATATGAGATACAATTCTCTCACGGGCTATTTTTAGTTTTTTTTTTTCAAAATTATGTTGTTTAATTCAATTTATTTTAAGAAAGTTTTAATGGAACTTTCATTAAAAAATAAAAGTATTATAAAAAATTTTAATTACTTTTTATAAAAAAAAAAATTATAAAAATTTCTAAAAATAGTTCATAAAATAACTTGTTTAGGATATATGTTATCTTTTCCTTTGTTAATCTTATTTTCAAGAACTTAATTAGTAAAATTCTTTGTAAGCTTTTTTTTTTTCCTTTAAAAACAAATTCTTTGTAAGCTAAAATAAGAGGAAATGATGGAATACTCTGCTTAAACAAAAAAGAAAGTTATTGGTGCCTTGGTGTCTTGGTAGTTGGCATGATGGCACCATACCGTATGTTCAAATCTTAGTCCCACCATTACTTATTTTTTCATTCCAAATTAGATGGCTTTGATATAATAGGGTAGAGATAAAAGAGATAAGAGAGGAGCAATCATGAGAGAGAGAGAGAGATTTTTTAATTTTTTATTTGGAATAGTAATAGAATATGCACCCAAAAAAAAAATAGAATAGGAAATTTTTAACATTCCTTCACAATATCCTCCAAGGCATCATCTACAAGATACAAAATCCAATCTTAATATCTTAGTCAACCACCATTACTATTGTACTATTATAGCCTTCAATGAAAGAATCAAATTATCTTTTCTGATATCTACTCTCTTTATTTTGTAAATAATTTTTTTTATGCAACTCTCTTTACATAATTGATTGTATAATTTACAACTTTTACTATGTAGAAACTTAAGACTTTCTTGTATTACTAAAGAAAATAATAATCTTATTATGAACTCAAGGAAATATACAATAGCATTTTCTCCAAGATTTTTTTTTTTTTCTTTCAATCTTTAATTTTATTTTTCAGTCTCAAGTTATTTATATCACACGTTAACATGTGAGCAAATAAATCTTTTTGAATATATTTTTGAAAAATGATATAAAGCTTACAAATAAATTAAATAAATGTAGGAGTTAGATGAAAGAACAAGAGATGAAAAATAAAAAAAGGTATGTGAAAATTATTTGTTAGACTAAATATGGAGTTACAATGATATCACATGATTGGCGAGGCTCTAAATATAGAGCTAAAAAGTAAAAAAAAAAAAAAACATAAAACGATGGAATAAAAATAGGATTGAGGAAGACAAAAATAGTTAAAAGAATGAAACAAATTTAAATTTAAGATGCTGTTAAGATGATTGAAGCTGAAGAAGCTAAAATAATAAAAAGAAACAAGAAAGTACCCATTAGAAGAATTTAGATTGATTCTCAAAAAAAGAAGAAGAAGAATTTAGATTTGGAAGTGACTTGAACTAGTCAAATTAATACAAAAGATTTTCTTTTTTATTAGAACCATAATTTATATGTATTATATACAATAGAGATAGTTAATTTATCCAGCCTTTGCTAATTGGTGAAAATCATGTCTCATATATATTTTAGATGAAATTTCATTATTTAAAGTGGAGAGATTAACTTCAAATCTCCAATATAAGATTAGTTTGACGGGAATGAGAGACTTTAATGTTGTTACTAAAATAACCTTCTAATTAATCTCCATCTTAATTTCTTTCATTATTCTAGTCTCGAGAGAATATTATACCACAGCCAATGATTCACTTTAATCATTTACGAAGTCCTTCAGTGAATTCCACTAACCCAACCAATAACTTTTTGTTGTTGAATAAAGACTTGAGATCGAATCTTGCTTAAGCAATCATCAATGAACCGATCCAACATTCAAATGCTACCTTATCTATAAGGGGAAAAGGGGCCGGGGAAATTATTTGTTCTTCTTCTTTCACACTTTCTATGTATAAAGTTTCTCCAAGGCAGCATCAATTACATGAACAAAACCACATGAACAAACACATGTACACCATTTCTTTATTTACTCTTTTCACTTCATCAAAAAGTTCATTGGTCAATATCAACCTACTAGTCAAAAATATTTGGTAGAGCTTCGCCTTCAAGAAATGACTTGAATAGCATGAGTGATCTCTCTGGCTGTGAAAATGGAGCCTCATGAGAGGCACCTCTAATGGTGGCAAATGATAGTATGTTACCATAAACTTGAGTCCACCCACCAACCTGCACAAAGAAAGTAAACATTCATTTTTGTAATAAAATAGTTTAAGAAAACGCTTTACATAATGAAGTTCTCTTAATTTTTAAAAAAAAAAAAAAAAAAAAAAGAAATAAAGAAAAAAGGATGACAATATATTTCCACCACCTTTGTTCTGCACCAAAGAGATGCGCGTCACATGGCAGTTGCCATTCGAAAATGATCACCATTATCTTAATATTCTCATTCCCAAGATCTAATTGTGTATTGCAGTGAATCTGATGTCACTAAAAATAGCAGATCTGATGTTGTTCCTTTATTTAATACAAAATATGATTGTTTATCCAACATTTAAGCATTTGACTTAATTTGAGTGTCTATTTAGATATTTTAGATTTCTGGCTGATATGATGGGATGTATGTGGAGCATGATCTACTATGTTAATTATGAATTGGACATATTTTTTGATATTAGAGTACATTTTAAATACTCAGGCCTTTATTGTAATTTCTCATGTGTAACAATATATATATATATAGAGAGAGCTAATTATTGTTGCACACAGCTAGTTACACACAACTTGTAAAATCGTGTTTTCAAACACGATTTCAATTATAATTGTGAAATAGTGAAATTTCACAATTTTTAACTGTGTGTCGCATACACATACCATGTAAGTATCACCACTCTATGGATGGACAGAGAGACAGAGAGAGAAGATAGTAAGTAATTGGGTGATATATATGTGTTAAAGGATTACTTTTAACTCCTATTAGTTCTTCATAATAAAGTTGTAGCATGTAGCAACCTTATGGATGAAATCCTAAGATTTTTTTTCATCCATAGAGATGACTGAGATGCGGTTAGAAATTAGAATACATGTTTCCTAAGTTCTAACACAGGCGCACCACAAATTATTTATTTTTTCCTAGGGGCCATGTGAGAAGCATAAAGATCCATGAATGAGGTATTGCCCCCACTAAGCCTGCAGAGAGATGGGCAAGAGCACGTGCTACATCTCAACCTCTCTAAAGTTAAGTAAACTCATTATCAAATAAATAAATAAAACTCATGCAGTAATTATTCATACAGATAGAAAGGTAAAAATAAAACACAAGATTTTACCTGCTTCCCCACAAACCAAACCCTGTAAGGGACAGTAGTGTTCAGGCTCAATTCCCTTGCCAGTCCATGAACCAAGGTGCGGCTCCCAGTCAGTGGAATTACAGAATCTTGGTCTCCACTTAATTAAGAAATTTATGAACAAAGGTATTAGCTATAAGATATACAAATCTTTAGAGAAGAATTGTATGATACAAACTTTTTATAATCTTAACTGTTAATATAGGATATTGCCTTATTTAATATATATTTCATAATAATTGATGAATGGTTAAGATTAAGTAGGTATGCTACATATATATATATATATATATATTAAAAAAAAAAAAATTGTACTATAAAATGAGCCATCTTTCATTAATTTAATTAAGTTCATGATAGAGCAGTGAGATTGAGTTCTATTTACCTGTAAACCAAGACTGGAATTCCATTCTTGATAAGTTCTCCAACCAAAGAGATTGTGGGAATTTCCAGGTTGAGCAGCTCATATTTTAGGATGCTGATAATAAAAACAATTCAAAAGGTTAAGACTTACTCAAGTCACTCCAAAAACAAATTTTAATAGGTTAAAACTTGAGTTCTGTATAAAGACGGCTAAAACTTGTTCAATAGGATATATAACAATTTTAACAGCTCATATTTCCACCACTTTGGTTTAGCAACAATTGTAATAGGCCTTTCCAAAGGAAATGATTAAGTTGAAGTAAATTCTGGATAAAGCAATGTCATGATTCTATCCAATCAAGTAGATAATCATATAGTGAGAATGCCAATTGATATATGATATCTTTAGCCAAGAGAAAATAAATTACTTGCTGCAAACAAGCCATTTGTGAACTCCAACAAGCCGGGCATGGAGAGCGTTTTGCACATCTTTTCGGTTTAAGTAATTCACAGTTTCATCTTCCACACATACATCTATGCTCTCAGTTACTTGCTGCCAAATAATCAAACAACAACAAACCAACTTAGTAAATATAAAAGTTTTAAACGGGGCACTGAGTCTTGGGAAGGATATTTACCTGGGGACTAATAACTTTGGATTGTGAGTATACAGATGAAGTACATACATCAAGAGTGACATCGTAGTTGTCTACAAATCTACTTGTCTCTTTGGTCACCTGGCTCATAACCCTTGAACAAACAGATGACACTGTATCTCTGTAATACTCACTCACATACCGTGAATAGTTACAAGAAGTAGTGAACATTTTGTATGTTGAATCGGATATTAACCCATGAGACCAAAAGAACTCAGCCCTTGAATTTAAGTCAGTGGCAAATTCCAGAACAGGATTGCCAAGCTGCAAAAAAAGAGTTCATAACTTCATCCATATGGTGTATCTATAGAATGATTACATACGCGATTTCATTTAACCATATTAGTAAATAAACATAGCTATTGACCCCTTTTATTGTTGTGAGTCATAAGCATCAATCCACTTCAAAATACCTAGCTATATATCTTTTATACTTCCAAGTTGTTCAAAAATTAGATTCCAAATTTTACTACTCACAGAAATTCCTTTTAGATTGAATACTCTCTCCTTTTTATTGATTTCAATGATAAGGTTTGCAAGTTGAGGAACATAGTGACCTGGAATTAATAAGAAAAATGATTAGAGAAAAATCACAATCACTTGTCATGTAAAATTGTGTGACAAGATATGGATATTAAGATACCTGCATAACTTTCCCCTGCTATAAACAAATCCCTATTCCTGTATTGGGGAAACTTGTTCAACCAGCGTTTCAAGAATGCAAGATTATGCTTAGCTTAAGAAAACAAAACATGAACATCTTTAGAGTATAGAAATCCGTCACAGATGACTATTCAAGGAATGGAAAAATACTAAAAAGAAAAATAAGAATAAATAATCATACTGCTAAATTTAACCATGATTTTAGGAACTTTTATGTGAAGTACTAAAAGAGTTAGCCTAATGGGCAAAGCCTAGGTTCAGTGCACTCACTTGACCCAAGCCTATAAACCTAAGCCTAGTCCTAGCTTGATACTTCTACCATAGAAATTTAGAGCCAAAAAAAAAAAAAGAAGATTCTTCACCATAGAATGCTCTTTTAAATACTTTTTAAAAGTTATGCAGCTCCCTTCCACCAAAAAAAAAAAAAAAAAAAAGTCTATGCAGATAAACCTAAATTGTACATGTTTTAAAAGGGGCATGATTAAAAAAAAAGAAAAAGATTTCTTTTCACCAGTCAAACAGAAAGGTGCATATACCTTCTTCTCTTACTTTCTTTCTTTCTTTCTTTCTCTCTCTTTTTTCTTTTTTCTTTTTTTTGGGTAGAAAGATACATACCTGTTGCCTCATCATCCACTGCCACATACGCTGAGCTATCAGTAGAATAAGAGAATCCCACTCCAACTGGTGTCTCTAGATATAACATATTTGCTTCTGTAATAGATCATATGAACATGAGAATACCAATTGCCTAATTACTTCACATCCAACCATATATGTACCAAAGAAAGAAATCAAGAAACTATTTACTATCATAGTATACCTCTATTCCAGCTGTACTCATTTCTAACCAGAATCTCCCCATTTGGTCTAAAGGGTCCATTTTCAGAAAATGCCCCGACTCCCAAAGAGGAACAACCAGGCCCTACAAGAGATGGAAACTTACACATTGAAAAGACCCTTCAACAACTGAACTTTCACATTGTAAATTCAAAGTTTGGTTCTTGTTCTCTTATTTTTCATTTCAATAAAATTTCTTGGCTTTATAATGAAAAAAATAATGAAAAAATATTTCTTGTAACAGTTGTAGTAATTCATCTATGTTACAATTTAATGAGTAAATACCACGTGAATGTTGGTGGGATAAATTCCCACAAGGAAATACAAAATTAAATCACATGACATTCACTCGTTGGCTTCTTGTTACATGAATGACTTGGTAAGAATGTTACAAAAGATACCTCTTTTTTTCCATATATAAAGAAAGCAAGTTGCTTACCTCCATTCAGCCAGAGGACAAGAGGCTTGGAAGCTGGATCTATTTCTGCTTCAACAAAGTAGTAGAAAAGAGCTTTATGCTTCATATCATCATCATTCACACTTACATAACCTGAAAACTGTTGAAAGCCAACATGGGGTTGTCCAGGAAGCCTTGTAATCTTGTCAGAATGAGAAGAATATGAGTCAACTTCCATGAACAAGCACAACTGAAGCATAAGTGCAGCCATTATTGTCATGGTCTTCCTGAATGGATGGTACATGATCACTAGAGAAGTAATTAGTGGAGAGATGAATGAGAAGTCAAAGGCCTTGTTAGAGTGTTGATCAGAGGAGGATCTGAGATATATAGAAGGAAATGGTGGGACACTTTATTTAACAAATGGCTGGTTTTGTTTTTTTGTTATCATTACAGTTCTAGCTTTTTGCATGCAAGCCTGTAAACGGTTTTGAAAGAGATGTGTGAGAGACTCGTCACTCAATGACTAGAGAAAGTTGGGTCTGTGTCTCTGTGCTAGCTAACTTTGGCTGCGTCAGCATGTGAGGTTTGTGAAATGAAAAAGAAATAGCATTTGGAATCTAGGCCGCTTTATCAGTCCTCTGAATATACTTTCAAAAATTACACTGTTGTGCGGATCTTGTTTTGTTTTGTTTTGATAAGGGGGTCAGAAATTACCTCGTTGGCATTCCATTGGGACAATGTTAACAAGGTCATATGGGAACCACAAATTTCCTCTTTGGCATGCCATTGTCACTATAATGTTAACACACGCAAGACTACCAGTTCTAACAATGCTCTTCCTTTAAAAAATAAGTCTATATACACACAATTTTTCACAGCTGTTTGAGTTAGTGTGTTGGGGTCTTCTATTTTTGCCTTGTTAAACATCGAGTTTTGGTTGGGTTGCCTTTTAGACTCGGGTTCAACTTGGGAACAGTCAAATTCACTACTTGTATCAACACCGAAAGTGAAGAAAGTTAGCAGTGCGTCTCAAAATTATGCTTGAATCAACAATCATGCTAAAAAAAAGGAATTCTAGCAATGCATATTTTTAAATCACAAAAGTAGGTAAATTTGGAATGATGTGATGAGGGAGACAAAGAACTCTTTGTTTATGTTTCCAATATAGAGAAAACTAATTAGGCATAATGTATTGGATATAAACTTCTGTGTGAAACTAACATCGGTTTTATCCTACCTAGGATGGAGCCTTATTTTGGATTTTATGGCAGTTTAGAGGTACTGCTAAGATCCTCCACTTCAAGGGACAGGCTATTTATGGTTTGTTAAAACATTAGCCTAAACTGCCATTTGTAATTGGATTGCCTAAAAAGGTGGGTTCTTCTAGTTTTATGCCATTTGACACAATTTGGTTGACTCAATCTCATATGGTTTGTCCCTTTAAATAATTGCAGCTCCCCAAAGAACTGCTACATTTGTGATTGTGAAGTTGTGAGAAATATATTCAACAGATATAAAGGGGTCTCTCGTGTATGTGACTTATATGCACAGTGAACTAAACATGACTTTGTCTATTTTTTTTTTTTAAATAAGTATTTGGATAGGTGCATACATACATATATATACTCACACAGTTGACATGTTGTGATTTATACTAATAAAAATAGTGTTGGTACGTGAAAATGTTACTCTAATCACAACTTACTACATCATTATAGCATTACTCTTCTTTAATTGTAGCTGATTGCAGAGAACTTTTTAGGATCGAATATTGTTTTAGCCTTTTAGGGAAGTAAAAATAGGTGTGCAGATGCATTTTCCAGGAGAGCGGCTCATGTGCATTAGGATTTTGTTATCTTCATGGATGCCACTACTGATGCTTTACTACTTCTGAAGAAGTAATTGTTATGTATTAGATCTTGCACCAACTAATTTCTAGTATAATGAAGCTCCTTTTCTACCCAAAAAAGAAAAAGAAAAAAATGAGGCATGTTACACGGAAAGTGGCTTTACAATCCATTTATCAGAAAAAACAAATGTTTAAATGAGCAGTATTTTTAGTGATGCTCAAGAAAAATCTCATCTGCTTTATTTATATTCCTGAGAGAATATGAAAGCGAAGTGTGCAACATGTTCTGGGGTATTGCCAGGGACAGGTATATACAGTTCCTTTTTGGTTTTCCAAAAACTGAATTGATTCATTCCCTTTTCTTGATCTACAAGTACAAATCTAAATCTTGCTTTCTAAAGTTTGAGAAGATATTAAAGATTGACAGAATCACTCTTTACTGTAGAGAGATTTCAAAAAGATGTTCAAATATTTGAGCCCCTTTTTTTTGTATTAGATATGTCTTACCAATTTTCTTGATAATTTTAAAGATCTGTAAATGCGTTGTCAATGGGACATAACATGGTTACCTGGGTTCTCATTTGAGACTTGAGAGGAACATAACATAAGGTTAAAAATAAAATGTATTCTGCAATATTTTCCTGGGTCCTTGACCATTTGTTGAAAGGGATATTCAACAGAATCAAAATCACCATCTGGTGCCCTTTTATTTTCATATTCAAACACACATGATGACATATATGAAGGGTCAAAAGAGACCACGTGTGCCCCAACATGGATTCAGACACCACTTCAGTCAATTGTCAATGGCATGGCAGAGGCAGAGACAGTAAAACAAAATTTTCAAATGCAACTTCATGGAATATATGTCATTGTAATTTTATAGATTAATGTATAAACTATAAACTAACCTTTTTTTTTTTATAATAATAATTAATGTATAAACTAACTTGTTTGGTCTTTTTGTGTGGTGGAACACTTGTCATAAATTAATAGGTCCACAAGTTGACCCAAAGTTGTTGGGATAATCAAGTTTAGAACTCTTATTAATGAGTCATTTGTTGGCCACTACCATTATATTTTCCCTTCGACAATTTAATGATATAATAAGTAAAATTGGATTTTTTTTTTTTTTAATAAGTGTAAAAGAGATAGTTATATGGTGTGGAAGAGCTTTTCCAATATAAAGATAAACACTAAATAATGAATAAACATATGTAAGTGAAATATTACAAAAATAATATTCATTATATAAAAGAAAGTTGAAATGATAATGTACATTACTTATCTTGTACTAATTTGGGTAATTATTTAGGCTACATAGTCTTCAGCAAGTGTGAGACTTTGCAGGAAGATGTCAGAATCTTGATAACTCAGTGTTGAAATCATCAAAGTGAGAAAATTTTGATTTGCGGGGAGTGTTTCCAAAGTTATCAAAGCTAGAAAGACTAAAGGTTTGTGGGAGTATGTTCAAGTCATCAAAGCAAGGAAATGTTCTGAAAATTAATGCTCAAGTCATAAAAGCAAGAAAATCTTGGTTTGTGGGAGCACATTCGAGTCACCAAAATCTTACGCACAATCAAATGATGAAGAATAAGAAAATTTGTTAAAAAGGGCGAGAGTCAAATCCAATCAGCACGTCCTAGATATGAGTGCTTCCCTAGGCACTTGATTGTTCAGACTAGAGAGTACCTTCATTTAGGGTAGAGGGCTTACCTTGAGCCTTGGGGATGACTAATAGGGTTGCTGGCCCTCAATCGGTCTATGTAAATGAAGTAAGACAGTTGCCCAAGGGGACTTCAAGGTTTAATGATACAAAAACAAGCTTTATACATATCTTATGGGTTTAGAGCTATCTACCTCCGTTCGACAATTGAAGATATCATCCATATATTGTTTTAGTTATATGACTATTTAATGAGTTATAAGACTTGTTTAAATAGTATACAGCTGTACATAGATAGTCTTATAATTCACTAAATAATAAGTTGAAAGAGATTCTTCAAAACTTACTTAGAGCTAAACTTTTTTAATTTAAATTACAATGTAATGTGACACATTTTAGCCCCAAGACATAATTTTTTTTTCCCCAACTGTGTTCTAAATTGCTTCAATTTAGAACCCTTTTTTATCAAATACTCGACCTCAGATCATATCCACATTCTAAATTGGACAAAGTTGACTACAAACAGCTAATGAGTAAAACCCCCAAAATAATAATAATAATAATAACTACATATTTTGAAAATATAATTTTTAAATTGCATTTTTTTTTTAATATTCTTAACAGGCATGTAAAATTTCATGTCAATTTGATGTTATTTATTCAAAAGGATTTTGATTGAGGGTTCATTAACATGGTAAAAGTCCATGACCTTACTAAAATCAATCTGGTCTTGTAAATAAGGTTGGATTGCTATTGGCTCTACTTGGAAAATTGGCGTTTTCTAGAATCTCTCTAAAAATTATAATACCACGAAATTATTGAGCAGGCACCACTCTATACCTCCCAAAAAAAAAGACTTGTCTTTCTGAGATCGTGTTAATCATATACACGGCAAAGGACATCAAGGATCTACAGAACCGCAAATTGAATTTTTAATTAAATATAAAAAAATGGAACTATCCCCTGTTTTACAAATTACAATCCAGCAGCTATATCTATGAAAATTATGTCACTAATTACCTTACATGAGAGACTAAGTATAAAATCAAGTATGAAGTTGCGAGGATGGCAGAGAACAAAGAAGAGGGATACTAGCAAGCTGGGCGAAAATTTTATGTAGAAAAAAAACAAATAAAAGAAAAGAAAGAATTGGCACAAGAAACATATCAAGGTGGCATCCATCAAGGCGATGTCTCTGAATCTGCATTGGATTTGTGATTAGCAACTGCAGAAGAAAGAGGTTGATCTATTTCTTTCCGGGATGCTTCCCAGAGTTGCTGTTCTATCCCTAGCTTTCTCAGCTCCACTAAGCCTCGTTCCACTGCCACAAAACACAAACTGAAGCCATGAGTCTACTTGTAAGTTAATAAACACACAGGAGCTACAAATTATCAGTGCAAAAACACGCATATATAGTGAAGTAAAACTGAACTCAAAACATTAGATATTGTCTCCCATTCTGAATTCACAGGTATGATTTTGACACAGATTAGAGGATGCATTTATTCATAGCATAGTCACAAAAAGTAGTCTACAGAAGATGCAGCAACACATTTTCTTTTTGGAAGAAAAAAATTCATTGATAAGTGACATCTAATGAACATTACCCCCTTATCCTATCCTTGAAAGGTAGGCAGTGCCATTTAAATTAGAACTTACTGACCATGCACCAATAAAATATGTCAAAAGAATTTTTCTGTTCTATCCAAAAGATTGATTTATGTCACACTCAAAGCTTATAATGTACAAAAGAATGAAGCACCCAACATGGCCTATCTACATCATTATATGGAATTTAGGTGTTCACGTCCGTACACAGTAACGAAACACAGTAGCCAAAATAATAATGATAAATGATGGTGATGATGGTGAAGAAGCTTACCATCCACAGCATCATGTGAAGTTGGTTGTTGCCCACTACGGTTGATCCAAAACTGAAGCCGCTCTTCTGCTATATCCTCTTCAACACCATGTACTTTAGCTCTTCTCCAAAAGTAAGTCAGCCAAGCCTGCACAAATGATTTAAGTTTTTGAAATGTGTACTCATCTATTCAAATAAAAGAACCATTTCAAAAATCAACACCACAAAATATGTAACTCATCTAGAAGCTATGCTTACTTTGGAGCCTTCATTTAAAGGAAAACTAACTCATTTCAAGCTGTTGCAGGTAAATAACTCTACTAACAACTAACAAGATTTACAACATAATAAAACCGAGTTTTTTGATAGTTACTTCCAACTTCAGTGTACCATACAAATAAAGAAATGGTTCAGAAAAATGGGCTGAGCATTACAGTGGTTGTCAGCTGGCAAGGATTTATTGATTGTAAATTATTAATATATCTGCCTAAAGACCCATGAAATTTGTAAAAATGAAGTACCCATATTGGTCCCTGCATTTATGTTATAGCAGATTCCCTGGTTTATTACTAAGAACTATATTTTCCTTTGTTCCCCTTAATTATTCGATAAAGAACCAGATTGTGGAAATGAACGAATGAAATGATAAGAAAAAGAAAAGAAAGGGCTTATTGATCTAAGACTAAAGCATGGCCAAATGTAAACAAATTCAAATGAAAAAGTAGCTGATAGCTGACCTCTTTGAACTGAACATCTTGTGTCTCCTCTTCACCTAATTCTGCACGAAGAGGAGAGAAAAATAAATATTAGTTGCAAGATCATTACTTCCAAATCCAATTTAACTTCAAATCTAATTTCATACAAATGAAAAATTAATGTTATTTAAAAGCAAAAATTCAAATTTAACTAGGAGGAAATATAGCACAATGCATGCATATAAGCCTAAAAGGTTGAAATATAAGAGATGAGCACATGTTCATAGTTCTTTCTCTGTACTAAGAATGGTCCTAAATACCAAAGTCAAGGTCCGCTTGACATCACTTTGTCTGGTAAGTGTGGACAGAAAATGCGAAACAGACAACCAATTGTTAAGGGTGGGGGAACCAATCACTTCTCAAGAATAAAAAAGGTACCATAATATGAAACTATGTTTGCATGCAATAAATAATGTAAATGCAAGAGCAAGACCCCAATTGTCCCATATAAATGTTCTGATCCACTGGAGAAGCATTTGGTATAAAAATTGCAGTCAACTTGCCTCCCCTCTTCGACAAAAAAGAAAGAAAAATTTTTTTTTTGACAAGTGAAGTTATCCTGGAAGCAAGAGCTGCCAGAATCAATTCACATATTCTCCCATATGATTGAGTAGGTTTTTTTTATTATAATTTATACATACATAAATACCTACACACACACATATATATATATATAAGTAGATTAGTTTCCATAATTCTTAGCATTTATAATATTGTAATTGACATATCAGAGTATCTCTCTTACCAAATGCCTCCATAAACTTGGGATCAACAGCTGATCTGGAATCTGAAATTAAAAAATGAGATAAAATAAGCATTGTATCAGGTATTATCCCTACTAACTCTTATGACCTGCTAGTTCTCACAGGGTAGCAACTACAAAAGACTTGCATCCAAGTAAAAAATTTTAAATTTTTCTTCCAAATGTAGCATCTAGGCCCTAAAATCATTTATGACAAAAACCATAAACAATATGAAACCACAACACTGTTAATCAGTTGGAAGAGCCTGGTATTATAATGTCACATATTTATGATATGGACTAGAAATGAACCTACGTCTATCAAATGAGGAAATGAAACAAATATTCAGAAATAAATTGAGAAAGCATTATTATTAAAAGATAATGTAATAACAGATGGATCCAGAGAAAGAAGACCATGCAACCGAATTTTAGGTCATAAGAAAACCATACCTAAACTGGACTGCCGAACCAAATTCGGACGTCTGTGTAGAGCCAATGCTAGTACAACAGCATCCTCAACCTTAAAACAGCAATGATAAAAATTAAAAATTAAAAAGGAAGAAGAAGAAAGTATAGTAAGCATATACTTATAAAAAAAAGTATACTTAGCATATATAGGTCTTCATTTTGTTTTAAGCAAATATAGTGACTTGAAAAACTGTATGCCAAATATATCATGACAGAAAAAGATGTAATAGACTAGCTTATGAGCTCTAGTTTAACTCACACCTCCTCCCCTAAGTGGAGGGTGGCGTCATGGATTCAAGATCCATTGAGTGCATGTGTAACTTACCAATAAAATAATAAAATGATGTAACAGACTCTTAAAATCCACATTATATAAGGAAAAAACCTTAAAGGTATGCAGCATGTACCTTATATTTACAAATTACATCTCACAAAGAAAAATTATGGAAAAATAATAATAAAATAATGCAGATTAACATTGAAAAAACAATAATAAATAAGGAAAAACCTTTAGAGAGGCCAGTTCCCTCAAACCCATTTCAACTGAAAGCATAGTCTCAATATTTCCTTCTCCTGTGAGATCACTAATATCCCGGACAAGCTTGCTCCTGTCTGGATCATCTCCACCTGCTCCATGTCGGACAATGTAAATCATTGATTATCAAATACTGGACAGTAAAAGCTATTAAACTAATAAAAAAAGGGGTTAAACTAACCTCTATCCCAAGATTCCTCCTTAGCCTTTTGTCCAGCAGAAATGACAACTTCAAATGGAAGAGGAGCTAAAGATGACCAATGCTCATGCTTTGACACTGCTATATCTGCACATATGCCTATAAAGCAAAGAGCAAACGCCAGAAAAGCAAATCAGATGTGACTAAATATTACAAATCTAAGAGCTCCTTCATTCAAAGCCAAAATCATTAATATCTCGAAACCATCATACTTTAAAAATGAAGAATTAAAGCAAAGGTCTGTCAAGAATTTCCCCCCTAAAAAATAAGTTGTGTTCACCATCATGAAAACCTTGTATTTGCTTTCTTTTGTTTTACAGTTTGTTTAATAATACACTTATTAATACTCTTATTACCTATAAAAAAAAAAATATATATATATATATATATATTAAAAAGAAGAGGGCTGTCACCTGAGTATACAGTAAGTATACATCAAGGACAAAAACAAATCAAGTGCATAAAGTACAAAAGTCCATGAAACCATGGACTAAAGAAAAAGAACGAAAGTCTAACACTATAACCCAATCTAGAAGAGTCTTAAGGAAGAAGAGTTTAAGATCTGAAACTAATCTCTCTAAATGCTCAAAATTACTCCTCTACTGCCAAATGCACCACATCAAACAGTGGGGCACAGCCATCCAAATAGCAAAATTCCGATGCCTCCCAAACTTTTCTTGCCAACAAGCTAACAACTCCACCACTATTTTTGGCATAACACAGTGAATGCCAAACAAAGTAAACACCATAGACCACAAATCAAAAGCAATAGGGCAATGGATAAGGAGGTGGTCTACCGATTCCCCATTTCTTTTACACATACAACACCAATCCAAAATCAAGATCTTCCATTTTCTAAGATTATCAATAGCCAAAATATTCCCCAAAATTGCAGTCCAAACAAAAAAAGCAACTCTAGAAGGTAGTGATAACTACACTTGTGCTATACCCCAAAAGGACTATTTAAGTTACAATTAGGACTCCTCACAACCGTTCAGTACACATCCAACATTGGACTTAGCACACAGCCACATAACCCACACTCATATCAAATCTAATACCAATCTAGAAGATCCAAGGTATCACAAAAACACTCATCCATAATTGACTTATACCTAGATAATGATAAGTTTGAAACTTTTATCAACCATATCCGCAAAAGAAGAAATTTCATAGGACATGTGGAATTAAACCAGGCAACTTATTTCCTCTTTCAAGCAGGAGAAACTGTTAAGTTTCAATACAAATCTAGAAGATCCGTGGTATCACAAAAACACTGGTCCATAGTTGTTTTATAACTAGATGATGATATGTTTGAAACTTTTATAAACCAAATCCTCATAGAAAAAGAAATATTAGAATCAAGCTCATGTTGCAGTTTGCTCATCAAGAAAGGAAACACTGAATTAAAGCATGCAACTTATTTCTTTCAAGCAGGAGAAGATTGTAACAAGTTGATTACCGTGCTCTACAGCTAAACCCCAGTAACGAGCAAGCCAACATCTCTTCAAAACAACTTCCTCCTAAAAGATAGATGCAGCAACAGAGTTAAGTGCAAGAACAGATAATCACAAATCATTTGATTATCAAAAGACAAACCATCTCTTCTTGAGTCAAAATCATTCTCTGTGTCATAGAGCGGAGAGCCTTTGCTTCAGATTCTGCTTCTTGGAGTTGTTCCAGAGCTGTTGCAGCTTCATCTTTTAAATTCTAATTTGAAATGAAAAAAAGAAAAAAAGAAATGAAGCTATAGTAAAAAATGGGAAAATTTTCAACTAGGACAATCACATATTCTAACATAGAGAACCTATAGCCTACTGATCAGCATAAATTACCTCAACCTCTGTACGAAGGGCGGCAACCTCCTCATTTTTCCCATCCCTGTTTTGTGCTACAGCAGCCTTTAGAGCAATCTGTGACCAAAAAAGAAAACTGCAGTCTGAGAACAGCCATAAAGGAGCTCAATTGTAATATAGATCATGAAACAAAGTTAACACAGCCATTGTAAATTACCTAAAAGTAGGAGAACTAGCTTTCTCTCTCACTTTTTTTTAATAAAAAAAAAGGGTCATACACAACCCACGCACACAGGATGGAACCCAGGTTTTCACCTTCCACCCCTTACTTATGGGGAAGCAGATGCCATTTGGTCCAATGGCCGATGGCATGTTTAATCAAATCTAATCTCAATTTTACTGACCTAAGGAAATCAAATTTTCAATGCCACATTTCTGCCACATCCATTCTTTCAACATACCTCTTTTTGCCGCAACAATTCTTCCTTCCTGCAGAAAATCATCCATAGAATCATATACCAAGAATATTAAACTATGAAATGGCAAAGCAAGTCAAACCATGCTTACTTGCTCAACAATTTAACTTCGAGGGACACGCCTTCTCCAAGAGTAGCAACCTATGAACATAAAATAAAACATGAACACGGATAAAGAAGCAACAATACTTTTGAGGGATACATTTAATGCTAATTTTTTAAACTTCATAAACAATACTAAGATTTGCAACAATATAAACTGAGTGAAAATTTACTCAGCAACTGGTTCAGCAGATAGCTACTAGAATACACAATGTAGACTTAATTTTCAAGAAAGTGACACTTGTCTTATAGGCAGCACAATGAAAAAGAAGTGGCAGAAACAGGAAAAAATAACTACCAAGAAATTTACTTAGATGCAGTTGTATATAATATAAAATATTCAACCTATTGAACTGTTTTCTGTATGGTATTCATTAGTGTCAATTCTTTTAAAGTAGAGCAAGGAGAAGGAGGGGGATGGGAGGTAAAATGTTTTCCATCATTAAGTTGTCCTGTCTATGCACAATCATATATAGTGGCAGGATTTTCCTCAACAAGAAAGAGTAAGAATGGATGCTTAATATAGATTCATAACACTGATATGCAACTTATGTAAAATCCTAACTAAAAAAACTAATTGCAAATTAAAATAACAATAACAGTAAAAACTAATATAATTGACCTGTTTCTCAAGCTCCCTAGCTCTGGCCTCCGCTGCCTCTCGTCTTACTTCTGCATTTCTAAGCTGTACAGCATTTTTGGGCGTCAATGTTATACATTACATATGACATATGCACAAAAGTCAACTTGTTATTGAGTTTGGATTACACACCTTGTCAAGAATAATCTCATTTTCCTCTTCTAACATATCAAGCTGCAATTTTAATGCATGTTAGCTTTGAAACTATGCTTACCATTTACATTCAAACCCCACATAATACTAAGCGTAAAGTTGGTACAAAGTAAAAAACCATATATAGTTTCCTTTAAAACCATACACAGCTATGAAAGCAAGAATTGATGGATGTGAATGACATACTTCATCACGGAGTGCAGAAGCTTCACGCTGATCTCCTTTATCTTTTGAGTTGAGTGGTGAAATATTGGGAATAAACCTGCTTCATTAGACCAATAATATTATCCAATCAACAGAATGCATAACATCAACCATGACCAAAACACCCAACAAAACAAAGTTTTGTCAACTCGAGCTCATCAGATAGCAGACGAATACTACATCTATTCATGGTTAAAATAACACCAAAGAAGATATTTACTTGTTGTTCCTACTAGAAGGAGGTTCAATCGGAGGTATCGCCACCGGACTTCTAAGTGAGGATCTGCTGGGTGGCACCACGGCTGCCGAACGAACTGACATTGATGATCTTCCAGCTGATGTTGACCGAACCGAAGAAGCATGCTCTACAAAGTTCCGACCTAACTAATTAAAATATCAGAATCCCAATTAGCCTAATGCTTTACCAACTATAACCAAATCAAAAATCAACCATAGCACCACCATATCTAAATTTATCAACTTTAACTCAAAATTTAACAATTTTCTCTTAAATTTAAATATTTTAAAAAATGAAAAACCGAAACTTTATTTCAAAGAAAACGATATTCCACAGAATAACGATGAAACTCAATCTTATCATTGAAATTGAGACTTAAACAATACAATTCAATACCATTCAGATCTTCAAAGATAACAGAGAGAGAACAAATTGAAAGACTAAAATTTTACATAATTCAAAAGCAATTAGTTCAAATAATAGATTCAAAAAACACAGTGAAAGTTAAGAGACAAAGATTTCTCGAAGTTACCGCAGGCGACGGAGATCGATTAGGCCGAGAAACCGAAATCGCCGGAATCGAATTCCCGCTACTGTAATTGTTGCTGTTATTGTTGGCCATGGAGAAAGGCGAGGGAGCAGGTGGAGCCGGAACGGCGAATTTGAATCCGTTCTCCTCGTCGTCGTCGTCTTCATCGGCGGAGGTCTGCGAAGCCATGACCTTAGCCAAGCGCTGAGCCGCGACCTTGGCGGCCGCGTTCTGCGTTCGCTTGACGGTGGAGAATCCGGTGGCTCCAGCCGCCAGCCGAGACTGCGGATGCGCCGGCGACATCGCCGGCGACGACGAACCCGTGCTCGAATTCGAACCGCTCCACTGCCGCGAGTACACCGGACTAACCGGCCTCCTCCGATCCATTTCCTATATATGTACAAATATACACGTATGTATATATCTCTATATCTGTGTGTGAGAAAGAGAGAGAGTTTGGGAGTGAAAGCCGAGATTTTCTCGGAGATAGATTTTCTCGAGAAAATCGGAGAGAGGTGGTCTGGTTTTTGGTGATTTGAGATTTGGAGGAAGAACAGTAAAACGGTGCCGTTTTTGGAGATTCTTGACAAGGACGCGCATTTCGCGGGGTGGGAGAGAATATGAGTGGAAATGTAAAACCGGGTGTGTGGGGGGCCCAGTGTTTTGCTGGATCTGACTCTGGCTTTTTGTTGACGTGTCAAAAAAATGGGTACGTGTGGGTCCGATATTTCGGTGCGGTTTGGTAGGATTACCCGATATTTTGGGTTACGTGTAAACGGATTTCGGACCCGGTATTAAAAAAAAAAAAAAAAAAATTGGACATTTTTATGAGCTTGTCTTATCTAAATTTTTTTATCTAAGTAGATGATATTTGACTTGCTAAACGGAAAAATTTTATAAGAGAAAACGAAATTTTGTTTTATTAAAAAAAATTGAAAGGAAGAAATATATCATATATTTATGAAAAATTGAAAATGTTAACCAAATAAGGGTCCCACAAGAGAAGACAGATAATTGGGAAAACGACATTACTAAAAAAATATTCCGCCAGCACAAATGAAAACTTTTTAAGGTTATGAAATGGGCTATTTAATCGTTTTCATTGTTTATTAAGGGGCTGTGTCTCTTTATTTTTGTACACTAGAGCCTAGAAAAATGTGTATATTAATGAGCAAAAGGTTTGCATCATTTGTTGAAGATCATTATAAGGTCGTGGCGTGCTACATGGTCTAATTAAGCTCATTAATGTTGCGTGAATAAGTTCACTAAGAGTGGGGTCTAATTGTAATATATATATATATATATATATATATAGAGAGAGAGAGAGAGAGAGAGGGGTAAAACTTAAAGAAAATCGAATTATATTCTAAAATTGAAGTCCAATTTTGAGTCATTTGTAAAAAATTATTTATTTTTAGAGAGAGTTTTATTTCTTAATTTTGGAGTCAAATGTGAGGCCACATCATAACTATTCATCCAAATGAATTATTGCATATAAAAACCAAAGAGTCTAGAATTAATGAACATAAAAAAAAAAAAATAAAAAAAAAAAAAAGGTGAAAACATCATTTTGATCATTGCATTTTGACATAGCGATCAATTTGATCCCTATATTTTGGTAGCAGTCAATTTGGTTCATGCTATTTTCAACTTACAACTAATTTGGTCTCTACCATTATCTCATTAACGGAAAATGCATACATGACAAACGGTTTGCATTATTGGTACACAAGTGGTTAAAATAATAATATAAAATTAAACTATTAAATATTAAAAAAATCCATATAAGCATTTTAGTATAAATAAATAAAATTGGTTGCTCTAAAAGCTCTCCTTAGGTTTCAGTAGCAGTGCAGTACCTCTTCTGAGGCTTTTCGTCCCTGTGAATAACTCAGTTATCCACAGGCTAGTCGGGTTTTTTTTCCTGGGGTTACTGGGAAACACGTATCTCTCCCCCGTCCATCCCTTCCTCCACCTACATTCCACGATGGACGAACTAGCAAACCGCTGGAAATCCCTTTCTCTATCTGAGAAGGAATTTTCAGGTCTAACCCTGAAGTCCGACCAAGCCACAACAGAGTCATCCATGGTGGCTTGTTTTATCACAAAACGCCCCATAAACCTGGACTCCTTAGCCAACACTTTTAACCCCTTGTGGAGACCAAAAACTGGCTTTAGGCTGAAGTTCATCGGTGATCATTTGGTCCTATTCTCCTTCGACGCCAAAGAAGAAGTTGATAAAATCCTTGCAGCTGAACCCTGGTGTTTTGATAAGCACATTATGGTGCTATCAAGATACGACAACACAGCAACCACCAACCCCGCCGACATGACCAACGTTACATTCTGGGTTCAGGTACATGACATCCCTCTCAGGTTCAGAAATAAAGAAGTTGCTGAGCAAATTTGCAGCGTCATGGGAACTATTCTCCAACCTGAAAAAGAGAATGAATGTGATGGAGGAAGTTTCATCCGGGTTCGTGTGACCTTAAACATCTCCCTCCCCCTCTGTCGAGGCCGAAGGATCACCCTTGAGAATGATGAGGTACATTGGGTTTCTTTCAAATATGAACGTCTTCCCAATTTATGCTACTGGTGTGGCTGCCTTACCCACCCAGATAAAGATTGTGAGCGGTGGATCGAAAGCGAAGGATCCCTCCGTAAGGAAGATCAACACTTTGGTCCTTGGATGAAAGCAGCTCCATTCATAGCCTCACGGAAAAATTTCCTAGTTGTCCCTGGTTTTTTCGCTAAGAAGAAAGGCGAAATTTCCGGCCAAACCCAAGCTAAAAATCAAAATCATCCTCAGCAACCACCACTAGACGAGACATGGGAAATCCCTCCAAAACAATCGTCGAAAACTAAGGAAAGAGTTGTGTGCCATGCCTCTGACAGCCCACCAGATGTGACACCCCCCACCCCTGTGTTTTCGACGGACCCTGTTATGGTTCCTTCAGTACAGACCAACAAGGCCGTGGTTTTCAACGAATTAATTGCTGATATTGACAGGGGCATCCACTGTTTTGACAAGAAGGACCCTGCGGAAATAAGTTTAATGGGCTACCAAGTGAATAGCCCCCCACCCCCCCATAATGGGCCTCACATTCCCAACTCCCCCCACCCGAGCCCACAACCTATGGATCCCATCCAATCAAGCCCACTACAAGACAATCCAAACCACTCTTCACCACAGCACCCGCAACACCTAAATAATGATAGGAAATGGGTCCGTTTACAGCGGCCCAACATCTGCCCAAATGATGAGTTATCCGAAATATCTTTAGGCAAACGGGGAGCTTCTTCCAACTTCGAGAACTCTCAACCTCTGAAGCGCTTGGCAACCAGCGTGGATGTGCTCCCTAATGGTCTTTCATAAACGGCGGCGGCTGGTCGATAGCCCCGCCGATCAAGATGAGTTTCCTATTCTGGAACGTGCGCGGGCTTGGGAACCGGCGCACGGTTCATGAGCTTGAGAATCTTATTCGGGCACAAGATCCCTCCGCCCTCTTCCTAGCCGAGACGTGGGCAGGCGAAGCTAGGCTGATCAACTTGTGTACTGAGCTGGGTTTCGATCACCATTGGATCACTCCGAAAAGCAACAGATTGGGCTGTTTGGCTCTGTTTTGGAAAAATCCGCTCATGGTTGAAGTGGTCTCCTCATCGCCGAATCACATCGACGCGATGATTGAAGGTTCTTTGGAAAATAAATGGCACCTAACTGGTATCTATGGCTTCGCCGATCCGGCGAAAAAATGCGATACATGGGCTTTGCTCCGGCAATTGCATCGAAACCTCTCGCTGCCTTGGCTGTGCGCTCGGGATTTCAATGAAATCCTGTGGTCTCATGAGAAGTGTGGTCTAAGCCCCAGGGGCGAATCCCCAATGAAGGACTTCCGAGATGCTTTGGATGAGGCTGGGCTAAAAGACTTGGGTTACGTGGGGAAGAAATTCACTTGGAAAGGACGTAGGCATGGCGGATTTGTTCTTGAGCGACTGGACAGGGCAGTTGCAAATAATCAATGGATGTCCCAGAATCCGGGCTCTAAAGTCCAACACCTTCATTCAAACTCTTCGGACCATCTAGCGATCATTGTGAAGCCAGAAGGTATTAATCCTAAATCTAAGCGTCCCTTTAAATTAGAACAAATGTGGCTCTGCGACAAAGGTTGCAGCAGTACAGTTAAAAAGGCTTGGGGTCCTCCTTTAATTGGGGCAACTATGACAGAGGTTGCTGGTAAGGTTCAAATTTGTGGCGAGAAACTCACTGAATGGAGTAAAAAGTCTTTTGGTAATGAAAAAAGATGCTTGAGGAAAAAATGAACCTCCTCTCAAAAGTAGAAATGGATGCTACCAGAGGTGGTGATCCCTTACGTGTGAAAGCTCTCCAATTAGAAATTAATAACATGCTGGATAAGGAAAATCTGATGTGGCAACAGAGATCAAGGGCTCTCTTCCTGAAGAACGGTGACAGAAATATGGCATATTTTCACAGCAAGGCCTCCCAAAGGTTCCGAAGAAACCGGATTCTGGGTCTAAAAAACACACAGAACGAGTGGTGCACAGAGGAGAGTCAGATCAAAAATATTGCTGTGGATTATTACCAATCTCTATTTTCTTCCTCCTCTCCTTCGGAATTGGAAAAAATCCTCGATAAGGTCCAACCATCGGTGACAGAACCTATGAACCTGACACTGCTCAAAGATTTCAGCAGAGAGGAAGTGGAATTAGCCTTGAATCAGATGGAACCCATTACTGCCCCCGACCCAGACGGTATGCCTCCAATCTTTTATCAATCTTTTTGGCCTTCTATTGGTGATGATGTGTGTTCTGCTGTGCTGGATTGTTTACATAGCTGTAGAATTCCAAATGAAATTAACCATACCCATATTGCTTTAATCCCCAAGGTTAAATCTCCAGAACGTATCACTGAATTCCGTCCAATTAGCCTATGTAGTGTGATTTACAAAGTGGTGTCTAAGGTGTTAGCAAATAGGCTTAAGGGTATCCTCCCCTCTGTAGTGTCGGAAAACCAAAGCGCCTTTCAAGCAGGCAGACTGATAACAGATAATATACTGATGGCTTTTGAAACACTACACTATATGAAACACCACCAAAATGGAAAAACGGGTTTCATGGCCATGAAACTCGACATGAGCAAGGCCTACGACCGGGTTGAATGGAAGTATTTAGAGCAGATAATGATTAGAATGGGCTTTGCTGAAAAATGGGTGGCCTTAATGATGGAATGCATTTCAACTGTAAGCTACTCGATACTTATTAATGGTGACCCCTCTCCAATTATTCACCCTACTAGAGGTATTAGACAGGGAGACCCACTCTCCCCTTACCTTTTCCTTTTCTGCACAGAAGGCCTCCACAGCTTACTCCAACACTCCGCGGATTCCGGTCAAATCAGGGGGGTTTCCATCTGTAAATTGGGTCCTCGTTTAACTCATCTTTTCTTCGCAGACGACAGTTTGCTATTCTGCAGATCCATAATCTCCGAATGCCAAAAGATCCAAGAATCTTTAGACTGCTATGAAAAAGCCTCTGGACAACAGCTGAACAGAGCAAAGTCCTCCCTCCTCTTCAGTAAATCTACCTCCTCTCTCGCCATAGAGCAGATCACAAATTACCTTGGGGCTAAGGAGGTGAAAAATTACGAGAAATACCTTGGTCTTCCCTCCCTTATAGGCAAAAATAAAAGGGCAAGTCTCATGTACATTAAAGAGAGGGTCTGGTCTAAACTACAAGGGTGGAAAGAACAACTCCTCTCCCAAGCCGGTAGGGAAGTGTTGCTAAAAGCAGTAGTGCAGGCCATCCCAACATATGCCATGAGTTGCTTCAAACTCCCCATTGCATTATGTAATGACATTGAGCAATTAATCCGCAAATTCTGGTGGGGTCATCGTGGAAACCAAAGAAAAATTCATTGGACCAAATGGAGTACATTATGTCTTCCAAAAGAGCTTGGTGGTATGGGCTCAAGGAGCTTCAAAAATTCAATGATGCAATGCTTGCTAAACAAGTGTGGCGGCTTCTCGAGGATAAAACCTCTCTTTTCCACAAGTTCTTTAAAGCTAAATTCTTTCCCAAGGGTAATATCTTTGATGCAAAAGAAGACAAGGGTTCTTTCGCATGGAGGAGTATTCTCAAAAGTCGAGACGTCAAATCAAAGGGGGCTCAATGGAGAGTGGGGAACGGTGAAGATATTCTTATCTTCAAAGACAGCTGGCTGCCTAACCTTCATCACTCGAAAGTCCAATCCTTTCCAACCTTTTTGGGTAGTGATGCGCATGTTTCTGTCTTGATTGATAAGGAGAATAGAACCTGGATTTCTGATGCAATTGTCACCAACTTCCTGCCTCATGAAGCCATGTTGATAGAATCAATTCCCATAAGTATTGTGGAAGCCAAGGACAAGCTGTTCTGGCCAAGCAACTCTGATGGGTTATACTCTGTCAAGGCCGGTATAGACTACTAGTAAATGAATCCTTGAACCCTCCCGATGGTCACTCACTCTTGCCTCAACCCATGAATTATTGGAAGGTCCTCTGGAAACTTAAAATTCCCAATAGAACCAAAACGCTGCTCTGGCGAGCTACAAAGGATGCTCTGCCAACCCGAGCAAACCTCATGCGCAGAAAAGTCCTCATGAATTCTACATGTCAAGTTTGTGAAACTGAACCGGAGTCCACATTCCACGCCCTTTGGTCTTGCCCGAAACTTAAAGAAGTCTGGGCTGTAAACTTTGAGTCTTTGAAAAACAGGATGCATGATTGCTTATCCTTCCTGGATGTGTTTATCACTTGTTTGGAACAACCCCACAATACAGCCTTGTTTGCAATGCTAATCGATCAGATATGGTACAGAAGAAATAAGCTAAGATTGGGTGAGGAAGTGGCGGATCTGAAGCTACTCAATTCAAGGGCCAGAGATGCCCTCCATGAATTTCAACTTGCCAACACCTCTCCCCCGAAGCCCTCTCCTGCCCAAACCCCTATCAAATGGAAACCTCCCCCCTCGGAATGGGTCAAAATCAACTTCGATGGGGCTGTTTTCAAAGAGCAAGCCCAAGCTGGTTTAGGTTCCATCATACGAAACGACCGTGGTCTAGTTATGGCTGCAGCAACACAAATCATTCCTCTACCCACTTCTGTGGAGATGGTGGAAGTGTTAGCAGCGCGGAGGGCTCTCATCTTTGCCAATGAACTTGGTTTTGATAAAGTCATCCTAGAAGGAGACTCTGAAATTGCAATCTCAGCCATGAAGACTGATGTCTACTCTGCAGCATCTTTTGGCCACATCATTGCTGATATTAAGGCCTTGTCGCCTCAGTTCAGCTGCTTGATTTTCCATCACACTCGCAGACATGGGAACATGGTAGCACATAGTCTTGCTAGAAATGCTTGTAAATTTCCTCCTTTTTGTACTTGGATGGAGGAAGTCCCTCTGTCCTCCTTTGCTGTATATTCTGCAGAAATAGTCAATTCTACTTGAGCCCCTGGCTTTGCAGGGGCGGCCTCTCAAACAAAAAGTATAAATAAATAAAATTCCACGTCAAACAAAAAAATTTCTGAAACACATCATCACTTAGTTAGCCACATGAGTTTTCTAATCCACTAACTCAAACAGATTTACCATTTAACCTTAAAGATCTATTACTATATAACCAATCATTCCAAAATCTTCATCACCAATAATATCTAGTAGTCGTCGATCTGCGAACCTCCACCTTCACATTCATCACCGGAGTGTATGAAAGTGGGTCAACTTTGTTGCAGAAGGTGTTGGCTGGGCTATTTTAGTAGAAGTCAAAGTTTTTTATTTTATCTTTCCTCAATGTAGTATATTTTTAAGTGTCTGCAATTTTATCGGAAGTTCATTCGATTACCAACAAAGTCTTGAATTATGTAATTGTTTTTTTCTTTAATTTGTTGTTACTTTGATTCTAGGATATATCAACCAGCAACTAGTGGAACTTGGTATTTGATTTTGAGTTTTTTCTTTTTCTTCAATTTGTTGGTACCATTTGCATTTAATGTTATTTTACAAAATAAAAAAGAAAAAGAAAAAAGTTCTATCAATCTCATCAAGCCCAACACCCCTTTGATGAATAAAACTTTAAATGAACCTCAAGATCTAATCGAGAATGCCCAAACCGGTCGTAGCATAACTAAAGACTGTTGAGGACAAATTTTTTCACATCACATGATTTCATTTTATTGGCGACCTGCACCAAGTCAACACTATCATGGATTTTTGGGAGAATCTCTTCTAAAGCCCAAAAGATCCCCATATTTACACAAAAAAGCGTCAAAGCCCATGGTTCAAACTCATAGCACATCATCTTATTTTTTGACTCATGATCCAAGCTCATGATTCTCATTAAGGGAATTTTGGAAGTTATGGTTTGGAGGCCAAGAAGTATGTTCAGTAAAACTCCAGTGATTCAAAATTGATAAAGGAAAGCATGTTGATTGCCATGTCTTTCCCAATTCCTTAAACTCTGATGGGTTAGTATACAATAAGTAACATTTGATAAGCCTCTCATATCACATAACACTTAAAATGATAAAACTCTTCAGGCTCTTTACATAAAAATTAATGTTCATCATATAATAAAAGTTTAAAAATGTAATTATAGTATTTCATATAAATAATATTATTATCATCTAAATCAATTCCAAGCACATGGCTAAATATATATTAATATCTCATATCTAGCATTAAAATGCTCTCCTTACTCTCCAAGATTTGGTTAAAATACAAAAAGACCATAATTATATCTCTAAAACTTCATCAAATATCAACCAACTAGTCTATTATTTACCAAAATTATATATGGACTAAGCATATAATTTTTCAAAAGATGAAATTTAGCCAAAAATACCAACATCAGCTCCAGCAGAAAACTGCAAACAATTCCAGCAGAAGCTATTTTGCAGAAACAGCTCCAGCAGAAGCTGCAACAACTCCAGCACATTCTGCAGTGGCTCCAACTGTGGTATCGGAAATAAAAGGATCTCATAAAGATTATCTTACCATTTTTAGCCAAACCATGAATTTAATGTCAAATATTTTCCCTCCAAGCAAAAGATCTCACTTTAGATGGCATCATTTGACAGCTAATAGCTGTGACAGCACCATTAAGTCTCTAACTTTCCTTCTTTTGGCTAAAAAACAAAATCTCACTAATGAAACCACTTACTTTATCAAATATTTTTCCTTATTTGCTAAATTTTCCTTTAACTAGTTCTAATCTAGTTACATGCTTGGCTCTATATAAATAGGACCGAGCCACACACTAGGGGAGATCCCCTCTCTTATCCCCAATATTCTGAAATTTCACTTTGCTGCATATATCTCTAAACTCTTTCATACTTCTTCATTTCTCATACAAAATCTCCCTTCTTAGAAAGCAACATAACCCACGACATAACACAAAAAACCACTCTAGCAATAGCTATAAATCTCATCTATTTACCATATTTAACCTTCATATCATCTATCTCACACTTTCATATATTTTACAAATACATTCCTCACAAAATACCCGTACATACTCCTTATATATCTTTAAACTTCATATCTCACATAGTATACATATACAAGATCCATGTCCAACAAAGTATATACATATAATTCTTATACATATTACAAACACCATATCTCACAAAATATATATGCTTCTTACCATCTCCACACATCTTAAAACATATCAAACACTCTTCCAAGAACACATTACAAAAGCTCTTTCTCATGAAAGACATATGAACATTAATACCAAAGCCTTTCTCTTAAAAGGCACAAAGACTTCATATTAAAGTCATTCTCATTGAAGACATACATTTCTAATGCTTAAAGCTATTTTTATGAAAGGCACAAACTTATGAAATTAAAAGTCCTTCTTATGATAGACAGTATCACTCATACTTGACTAAAAATTAAAAAAGCATTACATGGGAAAAATCATTTAAGTGCATGATTAAGGAGATAAACTTAACCAACCGATGCACACGGCTGGACATGCTCTCTCTCCCTCCAATTACACCCATTTTTCCATTTCAAACATGAAGTCACCATGAAAGGATTTACTTCATCATGTTGTTGAAATGTTAAGTCCACTAATGTGATGCGGTTGGAGCTACAAAATATGAAGGTTGCTGAAATGTTAAGTCCACTACTATTCTACGGTTGGAGCTATAAACTGTGAAAATAAGTCAATCTTTCTCCATCTTTGAAATTACATCATTAAGTATATGTTAATTCATTATTATTTTACTGCTGGATGCAAGTTATTTTAATATCATCTCACTATTTAATTAACAAGATTTCATTAATACTTCATTAATGAACATACATATTAATAAATCAATCTACCACCATTGCACATATATTATTTAGACATGAACCACCATTGGACACATATTTTTTGGAAATGAACTACAATTGCCGGATATATCTTATTATGTTGAACATGAACCATGAACCGCAACTAGACATGGACTATTGGACTCATCCCATTGTTGGACATTTAACACCTAATTAATTATTTTCTAATATTGGACATCACTTAATATACATAATAATAACATATCAACTCATCATTTAATCAAAGCTATCATGCTAAGCATATTATTTATTTATTTCAACCATTATCGTGATTCTAAGACTTTGAGTTTTATCTATTTTGTAAGCTTAAAAATACACCGGAAGTCATTGATCTATACAGCCCAATGTCGAGTTCCAGGTTAAACTCCCTAAAACAAATCCAGGCTTAGCAAAGTCACACTTCCAGCAAGAGACATGTGGCTACGCGCAAAAAACCGCCCCCGACAAAGATTGAAGTTGAAGATATGGAATGGATAGTGAGCTTGAAGCGGCCATGGCACTCACAGGTTGAATGTGAAGGTGGAGGTGTGTATATCGGCGGCGGCTAGATTTGACTATTGGTGAAGATTTAAAATTGTTTGATTACATGGGTAATGTGAGATTCATCTAGATAAGTGGTAAAATGTATTAGTGACTTATTAGACAATTCATATTGCTAGCTAGGTGATGATGTGTTTATTTTCATTTGTTGTTATTTTATTATTGGTCCACTTGGCATTGTTAATATTATTAAAATTTATTATTATCATTTAATTAACCATGTCAGCTTCATGTGTGACAACTGTGTAATTCGTTATCCACATTGGCATTTTTGGTTAGAGTTAATAGTAGGGACCAAATTGATTGTAAATTGAAAATAACATAAACCAAATTAACCGCTACTAAAATATAGGGACTAAATTGACTGTTATACCAAAATGTAAGGACCGAAATAGTGTTTTCGACCAAAAAAACAAATTTAAATGGACAATTTACACTTTGTATCTATCAATATTCTTACAAAACTTTTTAAAGAGTTAAAAAAATATAAAAATGACTATCAATAATATTTAAATTATATATGTAAGAATCATACTATGCATTTTAATATATATATTTTTTAAGTATATCAATATATATGTACAAGATTACAAACTAGTGCATATAAATAGACAATTTAGATGACAATCTATTTCAACGGACTTAAATAGGAAATTATTTTTAAAAGAGAAACTTATTAAACTTTTGAGCATTAACATAGGCTTTTTTCAAGTGGGGTATCTTTGAGCACAGGGCAAAGCCAACTGTTTCTTCAAAATCTCACTTACTTGTCTCCCGATTCAGATATTAAATTAATAATAACAGGCATCTAAAACTTGATCTTAGTCAAAAGGTCCCCCCAAAAAAAAAAAAAAAAAAAAAAAGAAGAAGAAGAAAAAGAAGAAGAAGAAGAAGAAGAAGAGTAATGCAGCTCAGCATATGGTTTTTGTTGCATATTATAGAAGAAAAGGGATGAACTTAACTCACAGGAGACGTGGAACTGGGAAGTCCTCAGAGAAGGGAAAACCCTTTTCTTTGGAATTCTCACCATTACCTGCACATATAAGCAAGCATAATGGACCAAAATTATTGCTTTTGTTTGGTGAACAAAATATTAAAAAGTTTACGCCAAAATGGCCATCATTGGCCTTGAAATATTGAATCCTGTAATTCAGAATAACTAGATGGATCCCATTCACCTCGGAACATGATCATCTCAATGATTATAGAATCATCTCATATATGTGAAACTACCTTTTTCATAAAGGATTAGCATAACTTCACATATTATATCATTTATGTTTCTTTGTATTCAACCAAATGTTTTTAATTTCAACAAAAATACTAAAGTTATTACAACACAATGTTTATAAATTAAATTTTAAGAAAATTTTTATGAGAAAAGTAAAAAACAATTAATTTTTTTGATGGCTTTTTATATTTTTCATGAAGATAATATTAAAAATTTTCTAAAATGGTTTATTAATAATTATTCCAAAAACACCTGTTAACAAGATTTTACTTTTATAATTAGTGACATACAGTATATTAGTTTCTAATATTTATAAAGAAAATTTTGCACTCTAATTAATTCGATTCCGTCATGATCATTCATGCAACAAGAAATAATTATTCTTGGTAAACCAACCAACCTGTTTAAGCAATCATAATAAAGGTCAATGGTGAGACCATTGGCCGTAGACGTACTTTATTGCATGTCGACCACAAAGCAAATGACTATATCAACTACCAATTCATTGAATAGAGCTAGCTGTTTGTTTTTTTATGTAACTACCACCAAGTATTCAGTTCATTTAATTTGATAAATACAATGTATAGATAGCCCACTTTTTATTAGAAGTAGGATTCCACATTTCCAATATTAATAGAGGTACATATGAAGCTATAAATATGGATTGACATGATAATAATTTATACTCATTAATTGTAGATAAAACCTGTTATGGTACTATGATATTTAAAGAGGTAAGGTGTGTTAGGTTATTATTGTTGACTATAACCCTCTGCTTATACTGAATTATAAATGTTTTGATGCAAAAAGTCAGCAGTTAAGTTCATTGTCTATGCCGATGGATGAAGGTAGTTGAGTGTGTCTCTGGTGTAAACCTGCAATAAGATTCAAGCTGAAGAAAGAATACACCGGTGTGGTGTTTGCCAAAAACCAATTCACTGATTAAGTCAGAAAAAGGTTCAATGAGAGGTTTTGACTTAGGAGTAGTTTTGGATGGAATTTTGTGCCTACCTTTTTGTTCCGTTTTCTCTTTTTTTTATGGGTCATGTTAACGAGTGCCGTATAGCATTGGTTAAGAATTCATTTTAGGAAAGTTTTGACATCACTTTTATGGGAAATGAAAAAACCTATCAAAACATTAATTGCTTTTTTTTCTTTTTCCATAAAAACTTTCTTTAATTAGATTCTTAATCAATGCCGTACGGCACTCATTAACATTTCCTTTTTTTTTATAGCTATCTTTCCCCTTAAAGAGCAATGAATCTCTTCATTTATGTACAATGGTTAGTGTGTTACAGATGGACGCTTTGATGTATACAGCTCCTTTGTTACTGTTGCTCTATCTGTTACTCTTTGTCATAAATGCTTGTAATGAATGCATAACGCATTTAGGTTCATCAGTGATTTAAATGATGACTTCTTTATTTTTTGACTCATCAATCTCTATTTGTTGAAGCTTGTCCTTAAGGTTGTTCTAAGGATTGCTAATTGAAGAAGCTCACTAGAATGAGATGGTAAAACCAGCTCAAGCAAATTAGTAAAGATCCGAGAATTCTGCTTGTCTCTCACTCGAGTGACATCATGAAAATCAGTTTTCTCAATTTCTGATTTAAACCCTAATTTGAGTACCTACATAAATAGTTTTGTGAATGATTTTTCCATAGAATGTAAGGGCTGCCACACCTGGTCTATTGAGAGAAAAATCTATGGTGTTTAATATATATATATATCCTTTGAGCTTTATTGAATAAACATGCTAGTTTACCCACTTCTCTTGTGATCTAAAGGGAGTGCTTGAGAGTTTGAATCCACATAGCCTTTTCTAGTGAGATTCATTGTATTTGTAGCAATCTTAACTGTGGTTTTTTGGAGAGCCAGATGTTTTGGTTCGTGAAGTGGATGTGTTGATCAAAAAAGGGAATCATATAGAAGTTCAAAGCTTTTCTGGAGTTGCTATAGTGATATTAAATTATTAACAAGTTGTTTTTTGGGCTAATATAACCACAAATTAATGTTTTGTGAGTAGTGTAAACTATTTTTTTTTATAGTGAATTGACTTGTTGGGATATGTTACCAAAGTGGTTTTTATATTGACGAAGTTCTTATTTAGTTTTCTGCTTGTTACCTAATCACATGGCATGCTTTGTTGCCTTTTTTTTTTTTTTGTTGCTTTCAGATTTGGAATATGCCAAGATGTGGTAAAGAATAATTATCTGTATGGATCTCTTAATTGAGGCAATTTGATAATTTTGCTAATTAATTCGTATAAAGGGTCTAAACTAGACATTTCCCTAGGGATATATTAAAATTTTTAACCTGTTTATTCTAGCTGTGAAGCCTTGGTGCTTGTTCGAACCTAGGACAAGCAGTTGAAAATGCAGGTTATAGAATCCCAAGGGAAGCACCAGTTCATGATTATGCAAGCAAAGATACAGAGATGGTAGAGGGAAGGACAAGATTCAGAACTATTAAAGCCAGTGTTCGGCTAATCAATAAGTCTAATGAAAAAAATATATTTCACAATTGTTGATATGACCTACATTTTGATTGGTGCATGATAAAATGATATCAATCTTAGACCTAATTAAAATTAACTGGCAATAATGTTTTGATTTCGTTTTGAAAACCGTTTTATTTTTTTATTTTTATATTTTTTTAGAGAATGAAAACCATTTTAATTTGGTTACTGGTTATGAATATTGTCAAAACTATGCTACAAATGTGTGAGCCTAAGTGTGATGGAGGAATGAGATTCAAGAATTTAAAATGGTTTAATAAGGTTTTGCTTGCGAAACAGGGGTGGCATCTCCAAATGGGTGGTGATTCTCTTGTTTATCGGGTCCTTAAGGCTAAATATGTTGGTTGCTGACTTGGTAGATTCAAGTACAGCCAGGTGGAAAACTAAGGTAATTGATAGCCTTTTTTGAGTGATGATACATTGGTTGCTAACTTGATAGGTTCAAGTATAGCCAAGTGGAAAACTGAGGTAATTGATAGCCTTTTTATTGCTCATGAAGCCGAATTAATCAAAAGTATTCCTTTGAGTGTTACTTTACCAGCAGACAAAATTGTTTGGTTTGAAACTACCAATGGAAATTTCACTATGAGGAGTGCTTATAAGTTAGCAGCAAGTTTGTTTAAATCTAGAGAAGCTGTGGAACTACTTCTGATGGTAGTTTGTTGAGGAAGTTTTGGAAAAAACTTTGGTCTTTGCCCATTCCTCATAAGGTGCGCCATTTTTGTTGGCGTGCTTGTCATGACACTTTACCAACCGACCAAAGTTAAATTAAGAAGGCGTAATGTAATTGCTGAAGACGTGTGTGTGCTGTCAGGAAAATGTTGAGACGAATGGTCATATTTTTTGGGGTCATCCGAAAGCACAGGAAGATTGGGCTGCTTCGAAATTACATTTGCTACCTTTGGATGTCCATATTGATTCTTTTCAGGATCTGTTATGGTTTGAGATGATGGCTAATGCAGCTAGGGAGGAGAAGTGTTCAAAATTGGTTATGATTGCTTAGGCATTATGGAGTAATAGGAATGAAATCTATTATGGGGATGAAGGCAAAACAGGTCCGGCTTTGGCACTTTGGGTAGCAAGTTATCTTCAGGAGTATTGGTCTGCAATGGATTCACTCGATGCTATTGCTCCTAATCGGATGCTACACTTAGTTGAAACACATCTACACTCGGCTTGGATGCGTCCTTCATCAGGTTCTTTTAAAATCAATGTGGATGGTGCTCTTTATCCCACAAAGAAGTTGGTTGGCATTGGTGTAGTCATAAGAGACTTGCAAGGCAGATTAATGGCAGCATTATGCAGAAAAATTAAAGCCCTATTGGGAGTGCTTGAAGTTGAAGCTAAAGCTTATGAAGCTGGTATGTTGTTGGCAAGACATTTGGGGCTATGAGATGGGGTGTTGGAAGGAGACTCCTTGACTATTTCTAATGCTCTCAAGCGAATTACAGTGCCACCCACCTCTATTGCTGCTATTGTGGAAGGCATTCATGTTTTAGGCTATGAAATTGATGTTATTAATTTTTCTCATGTGCATAGGTCAGGCAATAAGCCAGCCCATATTCTAGCAAGACAAGTTCTAAGCTTTGTCAATGATGTAATTTGGATTGAAGAGATTACTTGCTGTATTCAGCGAGCTCTTATCCAAGATGTATTTGGTTTGTGATGTTATTATCAATAATAGTTTTTCAGTTTGTTTATCAAAAAAAAAAAAAAAAAGATATTTCACCTTCGCAAGAACCATTGTCAAGATTAGGGATTTATAACAATATAAAAAATGATTTTCTATTAGACTCATTGATTTTGTACATTGATATGGGTACCATTCCTAAATAGGTGATTTGTGGAATTTAAAGTTAAGTTCTATCAGGATTGACCAATCATTAACCACAAATGGTTGGGTTAAAAATGTATTAAGAAATAATCATTTTGTATAATTTTGTTAATATTTTATTAAATTTTGAATAAATTTTAGTTTCATTCTTTAAATAGAGAAGTGTTATGTCCACTACACTTTCACAACAAATCATAAATGATAAATTGTTTCTAATTCTAATTTGAATTAATTACTTAAAATTACTTTTTTGTCCACCTATAATAGCAAGTAACATTCTACCACTTAGAATTTATTTTTAAAATATTGTAAAAATATTGTCGACATAACATTTCTCATTTAAATATTATTTAACATTAAAATTTAAGTAAAATTTTTTAACAGAAAAAATTGGTGGTTCGTTTTTTGATCTCCATAGATAAAATCATGGTCCCCGCTACAATATCTCCATCATCAAAACCTTGGTAGTATATTTGGTATTATCCTTATTGTCACATAACCTAAGATTAATAATTCCACACCAACTACATACTTTTTTATTCAGGAAAAAATTTTCCGGTCCTATACGTTCACAATACCTTCATTCTCTCCCATGAAGATTGAAAGCTACGAAAGAAAAAGATAGAAAATTATTAAATTAATCAAGAAGAGAGAGAGAGAGAGAGAGAGAGTATAGCGGTTATAGACTTATAGTTGCGCTGCGTGAAAATGAATTTGAAGTTTCGCATGGGTAAAGCAACGGGAAGCATGCACTGATGCAATGGCATTTCACAATTCACACATGCGTTTAGTTGCGTACGAGTTGGGTCATGGGTGTGAGATCTCTAAGTTGGTCATATTATATGCCGCCGCCAATTATTGAAAACAAACAAAGAGTTGGTCATATCATATTCATATGCCTCTCTCTTCTCTCTCTCTCTCTCTCACTCGTGACTCCACGGCTCTATATGTTTTGTTTTAATGAATAAGAAGTCTTAGGTTCATCGACCCCATGTTACATGGTGCCAATAAGTAATATCATATGTATGACTAGAGCTTTGATGAGGCTATCATCGCGAGCACAACATATTTATTGAAACATCACTATTCAAACTACTCAACTCTTATTAAATATTATGTGAAGTTATACGAGAACTCCTATCACCAAGCCACATTCCTCTAAATATAGTCTACGCCAACTTGTCAAAGCCTTCGTATTAGTCGTCAAACGTGGAATTCAAGTCATAAATTACACGGTCAAAATTTGAAGAGCTAGAATATCAATTATCACAGTTGCCTTAATTGCAACAGGCATCCAAAAGGTTGTGCTGCAGCCTTGGAAGGCTCTTTGAACATTGAAGTCTCTCGTGACATGGAATAGAGAGACAAAGACAATATATCTTTGCTGAGCAAAATCTATATATGATTCACGTCGTTGCTAAAGGTGGCATTTGTGTGGAATTGCCATTTCCTTTGCAAAAAATAACACAAGTACCGTAACTTTTGCGTAGGAAGACAAACCTTCGTGAATAAGACTTATTCACGTACAGTATTATTTAGAACGGTTGAATTAACAAGTTGCTATTGATTCTCATGTGAGCTTATCACCGACATTATTTTATTATTCATTGTTAAGAACTCAATCACCTTGACAATGACAAAAAATATATATATAATAAAAGTTGTGACTTTATATTTATAGACTTATCAAGTCTATAAATATAATAAAAATATAAAGTGTTGGTGATTGAGAGAGGTGAAGAGAGAGAAATATTAAAAAAGTAAAATACAAAGATAAAGTAACCACATAAATATACATAATTACTGTAGCAAAAATGAATATATATAGTAATATACAAAGACTGATGGGGGTAGCTTTTTAGCAAAATTGCGTAAAATTTATCACTTTTTCTATTTTGTATCTACTGATTTGATTGCTCTAATAGTCTTTTCTTTTTCCTTTCAGTAAAAAAAAAAAGAAAAAGAAAAAGAAAAAAGCATAGGGCCTAAATAATTAAGAAGGAAATGGACACCAATGCACTAATTAGTAGGGGACACTCAAACCCAATATTGAAGTCTTATTGGCCCAAGTCCTTTATCACTAGGCCACATGTTATGTTGACATTGCATTGTAATTGTAGACTACCCAAATCCACCACCACATACTTTTGTCATTATGATGAGGTTTTGAAGGGGAAATGAACACGCCACCATCACTTTCTATTCTAAGAAAGACCGAAAGCAAGTGTAAATTTAAGACATTAAATTTTGTAAGGACGTGGTGTAAAACTCATATTTTATATTTTCAATCTTAACATGTCACATCATTTTATCACATATTTAAAAATAAACACAACATACCCAATTAATTCTAATATCCATATATAAATCCAACCAAATTGAAAATTTATTGAGATGTTATTTGGTGTGGTAAGATCTATTAAATTTTAAGTAAAATGTTGATGTGGCAATCACTTATTGGATAGTGTAAAACATGAATTTTATACCTCACCCTTACCAAATTCAAACTCTAAATTTTATACTACTTGTTTATTTCGATGTAAAACATGTTGAGAAATATGTCTTTTCTCTTTTTCAAGTATTTGAAACACTTAAAAATTTTGGTCAAATCGAGAATTAGTAACACCCTTCCCACCCCCAACTCAATTAAGCGCCTTGGATTTCCTTAGAGAAGCCTTCCACAACACACTCAATCATGTCTCGGTCTCACACCTACCCCCAGCAACCCAATCCACAGCACCCTCATCTCTATAACCACAACCCAACAATCCAGCCATTGATCTACTACCCACCATCGAGAAATCTTTTTTTTTTAAGCTATCAATCGCATTCAGGCTTCCTTTTTTTCTCTTTCTTTATTTGATGAATATTCTTTTTCCTTTGATGTGTACCTATAAAGATGAGACATCTAGGGTTCAAATCATCCCTCCAATTGTAACTATCCAATTATTATTTATTTTATAATAAAAAAATTGCTAGTAGAATACACAGTAGCCAATTTATATATTTCATGGAGTATATTTTCCATACGAGCTAAGCATTGACAAATATTTTTAGGGATGCAACCTACCAACGAAAAAAACAAGTCATTTTTAGAAACAAAAAATTACATTTAAACAATTGAAACTAAAAAGGAAAAGTAAAAATGACAAGAAATGATTGATGAACATAAGCACTATTTTCCCAAATTCATTTCACAATAATTTGACCACTTTTAAAGCAGATGGAATTAAGGATGGATCATTGGAAATGATGATATAGGCACCCAAAAAAATGATTGAATTTTCATTAAATTGTATAATTCAATTCAAAGTTCAATCTTCATTTCACTGTGTGCTTTGTACACCCAAGCCTCTCTCCATTAAACTACTGAATAGTCTGACAAATTAATGATAAGCTTGGGGGAAAATGTGACTTTGGCTAATTTATATATATCCTTTGAGCTTTATTGAATAAACATGCTACTTTACCCACTTCTCTTGTGATCTAAAGGGAGTGCTTGAGAGTTTGAATCCACATAGCCTTTTCTAGTGAGATTCATTGTATTTGTAGCAATCTTAAATGTGGTTTTTTGGAGAGCCAGATGTTTTGGTTCGTGAAGTGGATGTGTTGTTCAAAAAAGGGAATCATATAGAAGTTCAAAGCTTTTCTGGAGTTGCTATAGTGATATTAAATTATTAACAAGTTGTTTTTGGGGCTAATATAACCACAAATTAATGTTTTGTGAGTAGTGTAAACTATTTTTTTTTTATAGTGAATTGACTTGTTGGGATATGTTACCAAAGTGGTTTTTATATTGACGAAGTTCTTATTTAGTTTTCTGCTTGTTACCTAATCACATGGCATGCTTTATTGCCTTTTATTTTTGTTGCTTTCAGATTTGGAATATGCCAAGATGTGGTAAAGAATAATTATCTGTATGGATCTCTTAATTGAGGCAATTTGATAATTTTGCTAATTAATTCGTATAAAGGGTCTAAACTAGACATTTCCCTAGGGATATATTAAAACTTTTAACCTGTTTATTCTAGCTGTGAAGCCTTGGTGCTTGTTCGAACCTAGGACAAGCAGTTGAAAATGCAGGTTATAGAATCCCAAGGGAAGCACCAGTTCATGATTATGCAAGCAAAGATACAGAGATGGTAGAGGGAAGGACAAGATTCAGAACTATTAAAGCCAGTGTTCGGCTAATCAATAAGTCTAATGAAAAAAATATATTTCACAATTGTTGATATGACCTACATTTTGATTGGTGCATGATAAAATGATATCAATCTTAGACCTAATTAAAATTTACTGGCAATAATGTTTTGATTTCGTTTTGAAAACCGTTTTATTTTTTTATTTTTTATATTTTTTTAGAGAATGAAAACCGTTTTAATTTGGTTACTGGTTATGAATATTGTCAAAACTATTCTACAAATGTGTGAGCCTAAGTGTGATGGAGGAATGAGATTCAAGAATTTAAAATGGTTTAATAAGGCTTTGCTTGCGAAACAGGGGTGGCATCTCCAAATGGGTGGTGATTCTCTTGTTTATAGGGTCCTTAAGTCTAAATATGTTGGTTGCTGACTTGGTAGATTCAAGTACAGCCAGGTGGAAAACTGAGGTAATTGATAGCCTTTTTTGAGTGATGATACATTGGTTGCTAACTTGATAGATTCAAGTATAGCCAAGTGGAAAACTAAGGTAATTGATAGCCTTTTTATTGCTCATGAAGCCGAATTAATCAAAAGTATTCCTTTGAGTGCTACTTTACCAGCAGACAAAATTGTTTGGGTTGAAACTACCAATGGAAATTTCACTGTGAGGAGTGCTTATAAGTTAGTAGCAAGTTTGTTTAAATCTAGAAGCTGTGGAACTACTTCTGATGGTAGTTTGTTGAGGAAGTTTTGGAAAAAATTTTGGTCTTTGCCCATTCCTCATAAGGTGCGCCATTTTTGTTGGCGTGCTTGTCGTGATACTTTACCAACCGACCAAAGTTAAATTAAGAAGGCGTAATGTAATTGCGGAAGACATGTGTGTGTGCTGTCAGGAAAATGTTGAGACGAATGGTCATATTTTTTGGGGTCATCCGAAAGCACAGGAAGATTGGGCTACTTCGAAATTACATTTGCTACCTTTGGATGTCCATATTGATTCTTTTCAGGATCTGTTATGGTTTGAGATGATGACTAATGCAGCTAGGGAGGACAAGTGTTCAAAATTGGTTAAGATTGCTTAGGCATTATGGAGTAATAGGAATGAAATCTATTATGGGGATAAAGGCAAAACAGGTCCGGCTTTGGCACTTTGGGTAGCAAGTTATCTTCAGGAGTATTGGTCTGCAATGGATTCACTCGATGCTATTGCTTCTAATCAGATTCTGCACTTAGCTGAAACACATCTGCACTTGGCTTGGATGCCTCCTTCATCAGGTTCTTTTAAAATCAATGTGGATGGTGCTCTTTATCCCACAAAGAAGTTGGCTGGCATTGGTGTAGTCATAAGAGACTTGCAAGGCAGATTAATGGCAGCATTATGCAGAAAAATTAAAGCCCTATTAGGAGTGCTTGAAGTTGAAGCTAAAGCCTATGAAGCTGGTATGTTGTTGGCAAGACATTTGGGGCTGTGAGATGGGATGTTGGAAGGAGACTCCTTGACTATTTCTAATGCTCTCAAGCGAATTACAGTGCCACCCACCTCTATTGCTGCTATTGTGGAATGCATTCATGTTTTAGGCTCTGAAATTAATGTTAATTTTTCTCATATGTGTAGGTCAAGCAATAAGCCAGCCCATATTCTAGCAAGACAAACTCTAAGCTTTGTCAATGATGTAATTTGAATTGAAGAGACTCCTTGTTGTATTCAACGAGCTCTTATCCAGGATGTATTCGGTTTGTGATGTTGTTATCAAAAAAAAAAAAGATATTTCCCCTTCGCAATAACCATTGTCAAGATTAGGGATTTGTAACAATAAAAAAATGATTTTCTATTAGACTCATTGATTTTGTACATTGATATGGGTACCATTCCTAAATAGGTGATTTGTGGAATTTAAGGTTAAGTTCTGTCAGGATTGACCAATCATTGACCACAAATGGTTGGGTTAAAAATGTATTAAGAAATAATCATTTTGTATATTTTCATAGTTTTGTTAATATTTTATTAAATTTTGAATAAATTTTAGTTTCATTCTTTAAATAGAGAAGTGTTATGTCAACTACACTTTCACAACAAATCATAGATGATAAATTATTTCTAGTTCTAATTTGAATTCATTACTTAAATTACTTTTTTATCCACCTATAATAGCAAGTAACATTCTATCACTTAGGATTTGTTGTTAAAATATTGTGAAAATATTGTCGACATAACATTTCTCCTTTAAATATTATTTAATATTAAAATTTAAGTAAATTTTTTTAACAGAAAAAATTGGTGGTTCATGTTTTGATCTCCATAGAAAAAATCATGGTCCCCGCTACAATAGCTCCATCATCAAAACCTCGGTAGTATATTTGGTATTATCCTTATTGTCACATAACCTAAGATTAATAATTCCACACCAACTACATACTTTTTTATTCAGGAACAAGTTTTCTGGTCCTATACGTTCACAATATCTTCATTCTCTCCCATGAAGATTGAAAGCTACGAAAGAAAAAGATAGAAAATTATTAAATTAATCAAGAAGAGAGAGAGAGAGAGAGAGAGTATAGCGGTTATAGACTTATAGTTGCGCTGCGTGAAAATGAATTTGAAGTTTCGCATGGGTAAAGCAACGGGAAGCATGCACTGATGCAATGGCATTTCACAATTCACACATGCGTTTAGTTGCGTACGAGTTGGGTCATGGGTGTGAGATCTCTAAGTTGGTCATATCATATGCCGCCGCCAATTATTGAAAACAAACAAAGAGTTGGTCATATCATATTCATATGCCTCTCTCTTCTCTCTCTCTCTCTCACTCGTGACTCCACGGCTCTATATGTTTTGTTTTAATGAATAAGAAGTCTTAGGTTCATGGACCCCATGTTACATGATGCCAATAAGTAATATCATATGTATGACTAGAGCTTTGATGAGGCTATCATCGTAAGCACAACATATTTATTGAAACATCACTATTCAAACTACTCAACTCTTATGAAGTATTATGTGAAGTTATACGAGAACTCCTATCACTAAGCCATATTCCTCTAAATATAGTCTACGCCAACTTGTCAAAGCCTTGGTATTAGTTGTCAAACGTGGAATTCAAGTCATAAATTACACGGTCAAAATTTGAAGAGCTAGAATATCAATTATTACAGTTGCCTTAATTGCAACATGCATCCAAAAGGTTGTGCTGCAGCCTTGGAAGGCTCTTTGAACATTGAAGTCTCTCGTGACATGGAATAGAGAGACAAAGACAATATATCTTTGCTGAGCAAAATCTATATATGATTCACGTCGTTGCTAAAGGTGGCATTTGTGTGGAATTGCCATTTCCTTTGCAAAAAATAACACAAGTACCGTAACTTTTGCGTAGGAAGACAAACCTTCGTGAATAAGACTTATTCACGTACAGTATTCTTTAGAACGGTTGAATTAACAAGTTGCTATTAATTCTCATGTGAGCTTATCACCGATATTATTTTATTATTCATTGTTAAGAACTCAATCACCTTGACAATAACAAAAAATATATTTATAATAAAAGTTGTGACTATATATTTATAGACTTATCAAGTCTATAAATATAATAAAAATATAAAGTGTTGGTGATCGAGAGAGGTGAAGAGAGAGAAATATTAAAAAAGTAAAATACAAAGGTAAAGTAACCACGTAAATATATATAGTTACTATAGCAAAAATGAATATATATAGTGATATACAAAGACTGATGGGGGTAGCTTTTTAGCAAAATTGCGTAAAATATATCACTTTTTCTATTTTGCATCTACTGATTTTATTGTTCTAATAGTCTTTTCTTTTTCCTTTCAGTAAAAAAAAAAAAGGAAAAGAAAAAAGCTTAGGGCCTAGATAATTAAGAAGGAAATGGACATCAATGCACTCATTAGTAGGGGGACACTCAAACCCAATATTGAAGTCTTATTGGCCCAAGTCCTTTATCACTAGGCCACATGTTGCGTTGACATTGCATTGTAATTGTAGACTACCCAAATCCACCACCACATACTTTTGTCATTATGATGAGGTTTTGAAGGGGAAATGAACACGCCACCATCACTTTCTATTCTAAGAAAGACCGAAAGCAAGCCACCATCACTTTCTATTCTAAGAAAGACCGAAAGCAAGTGTAAATTTAAGAGACTAAATTTTGTAAGGACGCGGTGTAAAACTCATATTTTACATCTTCAATCTTAACATGTCACATTATTTTATCACATATTTAAAAATAAACACAACATACCCAATTAATTCTAATATCCATATATAAATCCAACAAAATTGAAAATTTATTGAGATGTTATTTGGTGTGGTAAGATGTATTAAATTTTAAGTAAAATGCTGATGTAGCAATCACTTATTGAATGGTGTAAAACATGAATTTTACATCTCACCCTTACCAAATTCAGACTCCAAATTTTATACTACTTGTTTATTTCAATGTAAAACATGTTGAGAAATATGTCTTTTCTCTTTTTCAAGTATTTGAAACACTTAAAAATTTTGGCAAATAGAGAATTAGTAACACCCTTCCCACCCCTAACTCAATTAAGCGCCTTGGATTTGCTTAGAGAAGCCTTCCACAACACACTCAATCATGTCTCGGTCTCACACCTACCCCCAGCAACCCAATCCACAGCACCCTCATCTCGATAACCCACAACCCAACAATCCAGCCATTGATCTACCACCCACCATCGAGAAATCCTTTTTTTTTAAGCTATCAATTGCATTCAGGCTTCCTTTTTTTCGCTTTCTTTATTTGATGAATATTCTTTTTCCTTTGATGTACCTATAAAGATGAGACATCTAGGGTTCAAATCATCCCTCCAATTGTAACTATCCAATTATTATTTATTTTATAATAAAAAAATTGCTAGTAGAATACACAGTAGCCAATTTATATATTTCATGGAGTATATTTTCCATACGAGCTAAGCATTGACAAATATTTTTAGGGATGCAACCTACCAACGAAAAAAACAAGTCATTTTTAGAAACAAAAAATTACATTTAAACAATTGAAACTAAAAAGAAAAAGTAAAAATGACAAGAAATGATTGATGAACATAAGCACTATTTTCCCAAATTCATTTCACAATAATTTGACCACTTTTAAAGCAGATGGAATTAAGGATGGATCATTGGAAATGATGATATAGGCACCCAAAAAAATGATTGAATTTTCATTAAATTGTATAATTCAATTCAAAGTTCAATCTTCATTTCACTGTGTGCTTTGTACACCCAAGCCTCTCTCCATTAAACTACTGAATAGTCTGACAAATTAATGATAAGCTTGGGGAAAAATGTTACAAATTTTTTTTACAAGATGCAGTAGTATAAATAGAATGTTTATGCACAAGCAAAAAACAAAGAATTACATTCTTTAGGCTCTCTCTCTCTCTCTCTCTCTCTCTCTCTCTCTCTCTCTCCTGTTACAACAATGACATCACTTTATATAGGTGGTAAGTGGATGACCTTAGAATCCTGGCAAAACTGAGAGGTCTGCTATCCCTCTTGGAAGGTCAGCAATATCTCTGAGCAGAGCAAGCCTGTTTTTTCTAATTCTTTCTTCTTCCTGCAAGCACAATTATTTTTTATAAACAAATGAATGTTGAAGTGAAACTGACCACATCTAAATCAACAGAGAAGAACTGCAAATGGAATGCACAGTTTGTTTTTTTTTTTTAAGTGAATTAATAACCAAAACCAATTAGCATAATCTTTTCTAGCTCTACATATTGCCAAAATCAGATTTAAAATTTCAGAATAGCACTATTACAATGAAAAATGCTCTATGAGCTGATATCAACAGCCTCAGGATCAACTTAGTTAATATTATTAGCAGAATTACTACTACTACCACTGTTACTCGGAGCATTTATTTTATTTTATAATTAAATAAGGGAAAAACCTGTTACAATTTGAAATCATGACTTAAAGTCACGTCACGAGTTTAGTTCATTGGGGGCAGTGTGGATCCACACATGTAATAAACAATGCCCGTTAAATAATGCTCTCGTGTTTTTCCAGAAGACCTGGCTGTATCCTCAATACAGCAAACGAACTTTTAAGCACCAGCGCTAAGCTTGTAACTAAAATCCAAAAGGTGTATGTTTGACAAAATCAGCTTTGCTTTTTAACAAGCTGGCAATAAGTAATTCTCAAAACTTTTTTAATTTGTCTATCAGAAAATAAATAAGTTATCTTGAAGTATATGATATGTGACTGGAACCAGCCTTGTGTCATAGAATCAATGGAAACTGAAGCTAATAAACTGTCTTGTAAGAAGACCTTGCATATGCATAACTATGGACCAAGAACAGAGCTGACTGTCCCTCAGCTCTACCTGTTGAATTAATGTCACAAAAGCATAAGCTAATAGAAAACAGCCAAGCACCGTATACCAAGATGAAACACAGTAACACTCCTCTCCCTCCATGTGCATGCAATGACCTTAAACTGAATGTAGCCTTGAATGTGCAGAAAAGAAGAAATCGCTACAAATGAAGATTGTCACTAATCTAACTGAGGAACTCAACAAAAGATAAGGCTTTGATACCACGTTGGACAGCCAATTCCCAAAAACTTAAATCCTAATAAACTACCACTTGTCCCAAAAGGTTAAGCTGTTAGGAAAAAGGGAGTTTAATTTATTTAACCATCATTTTAACAGCCCTCACGTGTAGGCTCAGACTCCCCCTTGATAAGTGGGGCTGAATACGTGAGATTTTTAACTATTTAAAAGGGAGATAAAGTGGAGATAGGGTTTGAACTAAAGACTAATGCTCTAATACCATGATAAACTATCACTTGTCTTAAAAACTTTAAGTTATTAGGAAATGGTGAATTTAATCACTTAACCATTGTTCTAACAAATCCTGTAGGAAACAAAGTCAGCAATGTATCAAATAAGCAGCTGACACTGGGATTTTTTGAACACAATAGAGATGCTCAACATGCAAATTCAGTTACAAGCAGGTTGGGTCCGGGTAAGTTTCCGCAACTCCAAATCAAATTATTAAAAAAAATAATAATAATAATGTACATTAATTATCAGCTAATCACCAAAAGAAATTGGTCCAGTCTTTTATACCTCGTTGCAAAATATAAACAATTTGAAATTTGACAAGAACCTTACAATCACAAGAATTAAGTATAAAATGTGATGGATAAGTACCTATATAAGCAATAAGCTAAGAAGGTGACATTATTAAGCATCCAAAAATTGATCTACATGTAGGCATATGAATGTACTGATAAAATACATGTTGTACACATGGTTGCAATTGCTCATACTATGCAAAATGAACAAAACACTGCCAGAAAATAACACACACACACACACACACACAAACGTGTGTTTGTGTGTGTTATGCATGTAAATTTCATTATATCTTATGAATATCTAAATATGTATGCAACAACAACTACCTAGCCTCAGTCCTGAAATTTTTAAGATCAGCTATGGATCTTCAATAAACTAGTCAAGATCAGCCAAGTGTATTTTTACTATACATTTACGCAACTAGAACATAAATAGAATTGGAAACTCATTAAAATCTAGAGGTAATCAACAAAATAAACAAATATTTGTGATTCAAAAGATATGCAACTTTGATCTAAACATCAAATTTAGGTTCAATTATAGTCTTCCATTACTCTTGAAACCTAAAACATAGCTTGTAAATTGCCATAAAACCTATTGATCAGGCTACTCCAGGTATGAATGACATTGTTTCTTCTTATCAAAAAATAAAAAAATGGATGACACAGTTTCTCATTCTTTCAAGCCCCAAGGGTGTGATTTCCACCTAGTACATGTTAACTTCTAATGTTACATATGTTCATTCATGTAAGTGACAGGTAAGATAACATACCACCATCACAAAGACATGGTTAAAGAATTCTTCAAGTGGTTGTACTAGCTGTGAAGATATTTCAACAAAATCATCTATCTCAATTCCTGTAGGAGGACAAAAATGGTAGATCTTATAGTTAGTTAAGCAAATTGTGGCCAAAAGTTATCCATAAAATCAGAAAGAAACAGGCATGGAAAAAAACAAAAAACCTTAACCACACAGAAAAAGGAAATATAACAGAAAGAAAGAAATACCAGGATGGATTTTGTTTTTAACTGACAAGAAAGCGCTCCATAGAGCTCTCTCTTCATTTGTCTCGAAGGCAGCCTCATCAACCTAATAAAGACATATTCATCCATTATAAGGGGATAGGCTAAAAATAAATCCTTAAAAGTATAAGATATATTTCGTAAAGAGCATTGTCCCAATATTGAGAAATGGATTTTAAAAAAAAATAATAATGAAACTTTATTGAAGAAAAGGAACTACTTCATGCACACAGGATTCTACAAAAAACAGTCCTAAAGAGAGACAATAAATGAAAGTTACGGTCTAAGAGAAAGAGAATCAATGAAGTTTACAACAGAATGAATCTCACTATGGCCCAAAACATAGGACCATTCAAAAAAAATTCTTAGGAAATATGATTTCATCTGAGTTACTGAGGCATCTACACCCTCAAATGCACATTGATTCCTCTCCCTTCATAAAGTCCACAACAGGCAAAATGGATCTAAGTTCCAAAAAAATTAAGAAAGTTTACCAAACCAATTCCCCCACAACCAGAAAGTAGCTCAACAACACTCTTGGGATTACCAAATGAGCCCCAAATGCAGAAAAGGTACTAGTCCACAATTCATAAGCAATGTCACAATGCAACATATGATATACAGTTTTTCCATTGCTTCTGCACATGCAACATCAATTACTAGAGTGATCTCATTCTTATTTAGATTGTCACCGGTTAGAATATCTCCCATGCTGCGGCCTGGACAAAAATGTTTCCCCTTTTGGAGCATTTTGTGCACCAAATACTTTTTCCAAGGAAATGTCATTTCCCTTGTGCCCCTTAAAGCATCATAGTATGAGCAAACATCAAACTGACCATAACTAGTCAACCTCTGGTTCATTCGATCCAGACCCTCACTATTGGGAAATAAGATACAAACTGAACAAACATGACTCATTTACAAACTGAGGTAGAGGTATACAAGTACATGGGTTGACACAAACATGACTCATTTAATAATTGTGTCAACACGCCTCAACCCCAACACAACGTGTGTATTAAGAGAGTTAACACAAGAAAACCTACATAACATGCTTAACAACAAGTCTTGTTGAATTGACTAAAAAATTGACATGTTTTTATATTTTATAAGTACATAAATTATAATAATTGTAAAGAAATATATTTCAGCTAAAGTACTAATAACTTATAATTGAAAAGTTCTTAATTCAACATGGTGAACTTCCATCCTAATTTAGAAATACACAACATAAAAAGATTAATATTAGATGAGAGCTTCTTTTTTTCTTTTTTCTTTTTTTTTGGGGGGGGGGGGGGGGGGGGAATGTAATGAACAGTTATTCACAATAGAATTTACCAATATAGACATTAAAATTCATTTAATTACTCAATTCTATATTTGAATTCTAATATGTGTTGGATAAAAAAGACAATTATAATATGGGTTAAACATGTTCGTGTCAAAACGGATCAACTTGCTTTGACACAAATAATGAACTAGGTCATTTCAAGTTAATTGTGGATTAAATGACACAGAATTGACCCATTTCATGATCGTGTCAAAGCAGGTTTACCCTCTTTGACATGAACCCATTTACACTAAATATTAATCCACAAAAAATTGAGTTGTGTTCATAGATCGTGTCAAACTATGTCACCGAATAACATGACTCTTCTACTTGAGAATATAAATCACTCAGAATTTGGACTAGGTCTCCTGGAGCTATTTTAGAATGTTAATCAGCATTCTGAAGGAGAGATTATTGCTCCACCTTGATATTGTTGTAGTTCCAGTACGCTTTTAAAAAAAAATATATATATATATATATATATATATATAATAATTAGATAGTTAAACTTCAACTAAACTAAGCAACCTTAAACAATCAACACTAACTAACTTATCCAATTATTATTATTTTTAAATCAACATTAAATAAAAAGCAAGTGATTTCCAATTATAAACAACCCGGCCTTCAAATCTACTAAAACCTTGAGGTAGACGCCCCATCAAGCATAAATTCTTAAACCATCCTCTGCACAATAAAGATAAGAACATTTGAACCCTAACAAAAATCATTGCATACTTCCCACAACATGCTCCACATAACTGACCAAAGGCAGCTAATTCAATGATAAATGGAGCTGGGAGAGTTCATGATATGGATACCCCAAACCAGGCGCTAATATCAGTCAAGCTGAGAGATGGAATTATACTATATCATTTGAACTAAGTAATTTTGTTGTCAGAGAAGCAGAGAAAGAAAATGAAAATCCACTGTGTGACTGACATTGGACCAACACATGCTTAACATAAACACAAAAATTATATTGCACTTCTGGTTTTTACAACATGCACCACCAATTAAGCCCTAAAAAATACCTTTGGCAAAGAGGCAATGGACATCACATGCAAAGAATCAAGCTAGACATGTCAAAAATGTTAAAAAGGAAAAAAAAATATGTAATACAAAATACAGAAAAGATGTCTGTGCTTGAACACTAGAAGGACAGGTAGCCACACACTCACACCATAGAACATCTTAAAACAATTAAACAAACAATGACGAGCACTGCTACACGTCAGAATGTAAACAGACAAAAACAGACCTATGAAAATAACAAAGTCAGGAACTAGATAAATTTCAGGCCCAAAAGATAAGGCTTCTATAGTAGAAAGAAAAAGGTACCTCCATATCTGGGTCCACTTCCTTTCCACGGACAATTCTTGTTGGACGAGAATATGCTTCAACAACCTTTGGAAAAAGATTGCCTCTTGACAAGGATGCCATCTAGAACCAAATTTTTTTAAACCATTAAAAACTAATACATAGTTCAAGAAAATTGTAAAAATGTAAAAGAAATATCTCCCATATAAGTCCTTTTTCTTTAAAGTAAATATTTAGAAAAGGCGCTGAAGCCATGTATATGCAATAGATTTTTGTAATTAAATCTTTTACTCAAGAAAAAGAGACCAAAAAAAAGGAAAGAAATAAAGAAAAAGAAAACCATTTTAGAGCAAGGATTGCAAAAGATGGTAGATAAAGAAATTTAAGGGTATCAATGTCATATCCTAATCCCAGCTCACAGATCAGTGCCTCCTGGCAGCTTCTGGTATCTATCTATGGTATCTCTGAAAATTACAACCACATTGATCTAAGAGATTTATTATTTTCATGAAAGAGTGCAGGACTGCATAAAGAAAAGAATTCTTTTTCAGCATAACTTTAATGTGGTGTTTGAATCTATTAAGTGAACGTTTGGATAGAGCTGAAATGATTTTTCAGTTGCGTCCAACGTTTTTTACTGGGTCCCGTGCACTGTTCACGGGACCTGTAAGTACTTTTTCAGCAAAAACAACTTTAAAACTGAGTCCACAGTACTATTCACACATTTAAAAATTATTTTGCTACAATGTTTTCAGTTTTCAATTTTCAGCAATAAGCAGTATCCAAACAGACACTAAGTAGTTATTTGCAGCAGACACTGGTCAATATACACTAAAAAGGAGTATAAAAAACGTCATTTACCTTATTTGCTGACTTTGCTGCCAGAGAAGGCAAGTTTGCCCGCTCTGCAAGGATAGAACGAACCACTTCTGAGCTTATTCCCTTAACAACCTGTAACCAAATCACAGCCAATTTGCTAAAAGTGAGCTCAACGTCTTGTCAGAATATATTACATGTCCTCAAATAACATACTCTGATTATTAACAAAAATTAATTTATAGGATTAAAAATTGCAATGAGTAAATAATAACAGTAAGCCAAACAGATTATCTGACATAATACAGTTAAAAAAAAAGCTTATATTACCGGAAACTACCACAATTGAACATATAGAAAATTTGGGGAGTAGAAAACATGCACATCTCCCTTTTCAACCAAAAAAAGAGAATACCAGATCTAATGAAGGTTACTGGTTCAATTTACTATAGGTGTGACCGTGTGAGTAGTGTTTACCTAGCAAGATAAGTTTGGATCAGTACATCTTCCTTTCTACACACTTATTCTAGGTGGAGTGCCCATTTTCTTTTATATTTTCCAGATGAGCATGGTGGAAAATCAGCTATAAAAATTAAACTTCAGAATTTGCAGTCACTGGTCAAGCATTAACCACATTTTTGTTCAAGATAAATGTATTCAGACAAACTATGAAGAGCAGGCAAAATTTGTGAAGTATTGGTACTAAAACCATGCCTCTCAGCCAATGCTGTCATAGCTCAGCAGAGAAGGCAACAAGAGCAGAACGGGGAAGGAGTCTTAGGTTTGAGTCTTAACACTATGCCCCAATTGTACCATTCCTTCTTTTCTGTTGAATATATTATTTTTAGCAGAAAATAAAAACCTAAAAAAATAAGGAAAACATTCTGGCAAATGAAAAGATGCATAAGTTTTGTTAAGCAAGAACTCCATAATATAAAGATTACACACCAGAAATTGCTCCAGTCTCCGAGTAACAAATTGAAGTACCTGAAAGGAAAGATGCAACAATCACAATTGGATGCCCATAACAGCTGTAAACAAATTTATAAGCATGATGATGAATCCAAAGTAATTGCAAGGGATGGCATGTATAAGAGTTGTTCATATATAGTAGCAATCAAGAAACACATGCAGAAGCAGAGTAACACAAACCTACTCAAATAATCAGCTGTATGCCATTATGTGGCATTGGTATTTATAGTGGTAACCATAGGAACAGTGATGTTAATTTTTTATACAACTCTAAAAGGGTGTTTGTTCTTACATCTTCTATTGTACTGGCATCTACTTCAATGGGTTGGACTTCAGCAGCGAGTTCCAAAGCTTGTTTTAGATCCAGATTTTTATCCTTTTCTACCAACAGTTGGACCTAAAAGAAGCAAATTCAGCATAATCGAGTATAATTATCAGAGCCTCACAGCATTAAGATAATAACAACTTACAAGACCATAAGAGATTCTTCGTAGGCCAAATGGATCATTGGTGGAACTAGGCTGACAACCAGCAGCAAATAAGCCAACAAGGCTATCTAATCTGCAGAAAACATATTACATGAAGACAAACTGCAAGCAGAGTATCCTTGTTGAAAAGAGTAAGCATCCGGTGCAGTTTAATAATCTTCTCTTACAAACTCATGTCTAACCCAGGACTAAAACTACCCCCTCCCCACCACTCACCCCCCCAGACCCCTTTCCAAATAAAAAGGATGACAATACATTAGAGAATCCATGCATGCATGCCATACAAAGGAACGGTGCCTGTTCTAGGGCATTAGGCTATTTGAGCAAGATCTGATGACTTTATGGACCATCTTTTACCCACTATGGAGAGATCTACAGCTGTTTTTGCATATTAGGGTGTTAGGTAATTGAGCAAGAAACTGAAATCCCACTTCTTTTACAATTTAGAATAATTTTTGACAGAGACAACTCAAATGCTCTTATCAAGTCTTACTCATTCAACTTCTTCAGTGGACCTTGAGAAAATTTTTACCTACCAAAACAAGCCATGCTTTTCTTGCCAGATTGCAACTCCATCCAGTTGGTTTTGCTTTTTTAATCTTTTTCCCCCACTTTTTTTATAAGTACTAAAAATTTTATTAAAGGACAATATATAAATACAGAGGATGAAAATACTATATCCTTTGAAGAAATTACAACTGAATATTCAAAAATGAAATCCAAGAAAGAACCATATGCCCAAAAGAGGAGAGAACTATAAGCCCTCTTTATTCAGTTTTAATAATTTTCAGCATTTTTGAGCAAACACATAAACTCATATGGCATACATTTAATTTATCCAAAGTAAAATTTTAGGTCAAACTACAATTTTGGTCCTTAAACTATGCATCTGCCTGAACTATCATTTGTTTCAAACTTCTAAAAGTTCTGAAAATGTCTCAATGTGCCCTCACCCTACCTTTTATCAATATGTGAATGGCAATCACTGATGTAGCACGTGTTCAAGTTGTTATAATACTCATGTGACATGATAGGCCACATGCAGGTCTCACATAATCAGAATATATTGAGATATGTGAACTTAAAATTAAAGAATGTAAAACAAATAAAAAATATTTGTTGTCCCTAAACCCTTATTTTTTGAGAGCACCTTGTGGCTTAACATATTATATCAACATTATAAAAACATATACAAAAAAAATTTGCCACATCAGCAATTGTCTTTTGTGTTGTGATGGAAAGGTAGGGTAAGGATAATATTGACTTGACTTTAAAACTTCAATTATTAAATTGAAACAATTGATAGTTTAAAGATTAGCATAGTTCAAATACCAATATTGCATTTTGACCTAAATTTTATTTAGCAACCAATGAGCCTGAAAGGGATAAGTAAATGAACTTATGATTTTAGTTTCACCTGTCAGCAATTGCCAAAACTATCCCTGCATCAGTTGCCGGAAGAATGTCCCCAGAAAATCTAGGAAGTGTGATTTCATACAATGCCTCTGCAACCTGCAACACACAAAGCATAGAAACAAAAACAGAGTACTTATATTAAGTAGCACATGTGAGGGAATTATACATAAATTCCTAACAAACAAAAAAAATACATATATGAAACCCGAAAAGAAGAAATAACAATTAAAAGTAAGATGAACCTGCTCTGGATAGCCATCTCTAATAGCATAATGGCGGGCCATTATTCCTGCGAGAGAAGTAAATTCTGTGACAACCGCAGTAGCAAGATCTGACATAGCAAGCGATGCAGCGACCTGAAGAACTTGAAGCATATCTTCATCAATTTGCATAGCCGAACTTAGTTTGGTAACCATATTCTGAATGCGAGTCATCTTGTCCAGCATTGTTCCTAGTTTCTCCTATTGTATTTCAAGTTATCAAGATGTAAGAGCTATTAGAGAAGGGAACAGTGTCAATTCATCATCAATCAGATATAATTCCAGCACTTTCAAAAATCACTTTTGATCTTAAAGTTTCCCCCACCCCCTTTTCTTTTAGGGGAAAAAAATCCACTATGAGCACTACAAGCTTAAAAGAGTTTGTTCGATTATTATATAAAAGAAAGAGTGTTAAAAAACAGTTACATGCTGAACTTTCTAATTCAAAGAAGACAACAGTGAAATTCTCTAATTCCCAAACATATCATCTCTCCTTTCTCATGGATTAAAAAAAGAAAGAAATAACCTACATGGAAAAGAATCCCTTTCAATTTACTTCTGAATTCTGAAAATTTTTTACGTGTATCCATCTCATAAAAAAATTTAGCATCTTCATAGCGAGCTCTGCACAAAAATGAAACGCTTTGTCTCATATGACAGCTCAATAAGAGAATAAGATGGAAGGCATAATAACAGTGTAATTCCAAAAACATATGCAAGCACTCAAAATGAGAATTGAAATTTCATGCAAAAATGGTTAGGCTCAGAAACACCACACCAAAACCTTATGCCCGTGGGACTCACACTAGGTAATGGCTGTAAAATACCATTTTAAAACCTTATGCCTGCAGGACTCACAATAGGCAATGGCCTTAAAATAACATACAGACAGAAACTTGGACCTAATTTGCCTTGTCGAAGCATCTACAAATTCTGATTTAGGTGGAGAAAAAAGAAATCACTTCTAAAAAGATCTATAGAATTTTTCCTTTGCCAAAAGAAATTTAAGGAGCTATGAGAATTTTAACAGATCATATCCTCCTGTATTGACCAAATAAAAAAAAGGTGAACCAGTGAGAACCTTGTTTACCTGAGTACTGCTTCATTTCCTTTTCTCACTACAGTCTCATCAATTGCACCATTTGCCACCTAAAAGAAAAACTCATGTCACCACACTACTTACAAACAGATCAACCTTGACACTTTAAGAGGAAAAAAAAAAAGGTTATAATGTAGATATAACTGGTAAGAATGTCTCACAGCAATGAAGTATGGCAATAGCCTTCCAGTGTCATCACTAATAGCAAAGTATTTTTGGTGCTTCTGCATAACCTGCATAATTGTACATAACAGTCAACAAATGATGCACAAATTTCTAACCCCACATTAAAAGTCTGATAGACTTTTAACATCTTACCATAGTTAGAAGGTCTTTTGGAAGTTCTAAGAAGGACTCTTTAAACTTCCCAAGTACTGGAACAGGCGCCTCAACAAGATTTACGACCTAAAATATTATGCAAGCAGATATACTAAGAACTTTGTTTTTGCCCAGAAGTAAGCACAGTTCAAGAACATGCCTATCAATTAAATTTCACCAAAAGAGAACACATCTATAACCTCATCAAGTAAGCCCTCCTTAAAAAGTGTGTGTCCATTGACACTTTTTGCTAACACATTAGAGTGCTCCAAAATCTTTTTCTTACGTTCCTGTAAGAGAAAACAAACCATTCAGAAATTAAGTTTTGCTAATTCAATACTTCTTTTTTTTTTTTTTGGAAAAGAGTACAAGAAAAACGAGAAAATGTTTTTAGCTATCCATAGTTTTGCAGAAAGTAGAAAAAGCAAGTTACTTCATAATACCTCAATTTCAACATTGATTCCAGCATTCCTCATAACTTTAGCATAAGATTCTGCACTTTCTACCTGTGAATAGTTTTGTGGAGCTTTGACTTAATCAAGCATCTTAGACTTGGAAAACAAAGAGCAACACCTAACACAACCCACCCCCCTCCCCCCACACAGGACAAAACACACCCACACTCACCTTTAGAAGTCCAGGAATATAAAATCCATAAATTAAATAGGTATACTAAGAAATCATCAATATGAACAGATAAAAGAAATCATAATGTGGGAAATAGAGTGATATAGCCCTCAAGCAACATTCACAAACGCTATTAAGATAGAATCTACCAAAGGGAGGAAAAAGAGACATACAACCAAAATTTGTACTAAAAAAGAATTAAACGATTTGTAACCACTTATTTGCAAACCTAACAGAGTGCCAATTAAAGGTTATGATCAAAATTGTGAATTTAAAACAAAAATCTTCAGATCTGTATAAAACAGGACAATTAGACAAGCAAAACAAAATTGGCCACAGCTCAATCAGTTGTGCTTTCTTTGATAAGTTTTGGCCCCAAGAGCAGGAAGAAGGGGAAATTTGAACTAGTAACCTAACCTCCACATCATGAGCCATGGTCCTCAGCCGATTGTGCTACCCTTTGAGATAGCCAATTAGTTATCTCTAAAGGAAGAAAGGAAAGATATCTGCATTGATCTTTGTGTGTGTATTGACTATGGGTTATATGATGAACACAAAAGATAACGCAGTCAATCCTGTCACAGTTTTTCTATATTCCCTTGAATAAGAAAATTGATTCACTCAGATTTGAGTGGTTAGATTGACCATTGGGGAGAGGGAGATAATTATTTTTGTAAGATATACATGACTACGTACACAGATACATAAACCAAAAATGAAATAGATACCTAAGTAGTCCAAATAAAATGCAGAGGAAGCTGATTTGGAAATTGAAAAATAAAAAAAGTATAAATTTTACCCACATACCATGAGAGTAGCTGAAGGAGTATTACGAAGGCCATAAGACAGGTTGCCACTACATCCAAAAAAAAAAAAAATTGTAAGTACACTGTACAAACACACAAAAGGAAAAACCAAATCCGCAAACAACTTTATATGCATTTCCCCCTAATGAGCCAAACGATAAGATGCATTTTAGCCAGTGATTTAACCACAAAAGGAATAACTCTAGACAAAACAAACCATGCACCACAAAGTTCTATTCTGCCCTTTTCTTTTGGCATTGAAACTGTCTTTTCTAGAGGAAACATGCATCTATTGTCAGCACATAACCAAATCAAGCAACTTGTTGACCAACATGAACTTTCTGAAGAGTCTACAAATGCTTTTTTCTTTAGCATTTTTTTATAATCCTGTTAGCTTTTTTTTTTTTTTTTTTTTTTTTTTTGGAAAACTTGAGTATTAGCCCATGGACTAAATTTACATAATAGGTTGGGTTGGATCAATCTACTAGTTACAAGTATGAGAATCTCACCTAGTAAAAATTTCTCCTCAAAATAAATAATAAAAAATAAACCTTCAGGCACCTATAGATGAACCCCACATTGCTAAGAAGGGAGGATGGATGACAGTTTATAGGTTTCCAAGCTACCTTGGGAGTTGTGGGGTGGGCTAAAAATGTACAATTATGAGCCTCATCCTCCCCTTCTCTCCTTCTCAGAATATTCTTTTAAGTAAAATATTTCATTTTAAAAAAAAAAAAGATCCTCTCCTCAATATTTCTAGCATCAGTGCCTAGATCTCCAAAGGTAATTCATTTCCTCCATTGACAACAACTCATTTGTCAATAATGACAATGCAATATCCCTAAATGCAACAATGCCCCACTTAGCGAATCAATTTCTTAGGCCCATAACAATTTCCATTTCATCGTAGATCTTCAAAATGATAAATAAACATGTTTCTAACAAAGACTACCGATTATTGATTCAGGGAGATGTGATGCCATCCCCATAAGGAACATTAAACTTCAAAACCCTTAAATAAAAGCTCAAGTTGCAACAATGGAAAACATAGCCCAAGACAAGCCAAGCCAACCCACTTTATTCAAAATACAATCGTGCAATTATATATCAGAGAGAGAGAGAGAGAGAGAGAAGAATACAGGTAAGCATGATCACCTCAAAACTCCAGCAAACATGAATGGCACGACTACATCTCCATGGAGGGCCAAAATCCAACGAATAGGTCTGCTAAACATGATCTACATATTAACAGCAAGGGCTCGATTAGCAAATCCAGCAAACTAAAAATATGAATATATTGACCAAAAATATAGAATAACCACAACAAATAATTATATTGCTCATGAAAAAAGCGGAATTAAAAATTAAAAACACACACACACATGATCTACATATTAACAGCAAGGGCTTGATTAACAAATCCAGCGAACTAAAAAAATGAATATTTTGACCAAAAATATAGAATAACCACAACACAATTTTATTGCTTATAAAAAAAGTGGAATTAAAAAACACACACACACACACACACAAAAATTGAAAATACTAGGATGGATCCAAGTAATCATGTTTTTACCTAATTACAATACTAAGTGAATTGCCGGTCTTCTATTTACAATAAAATTGTTGGCACAACAATTGCACAAGGATTACATAGTGTAAGTCCTTGACAACAACATGCTGGATGAATCAAGCACTAAATCCCAGAGTTATTTTCATCCATTAAGGAGGTAGAGAACTTGCAAAAGGAAAATCCAACATATGATTTTACTTGACACTGCAAAAACTAGTGACCTGTGACGTAGAATGTAGTGATGAAAGCAAGAAAATAAAAACAAAAGGGAGAAACCCTAGGCTTCACCACCTAAGGGTGCTTGAAATCACCACCAAGCGAGAGAGAATTTCTCATCAGAAAATTCTTATTCAAAAGGCAGTCCCTTCACAATTACAAGAGCCACTATTTTAATAGGGCTTATAGGATCAAATCAATATGAAAGATTTAATCATGCCACAATTAAATCCCACAAAACCCTTAATCACAACAAAGCCAAACTAATTCAAAATTCAAATACATAAAAGTAATAAAAGTCTGAAATTTGATGTCTCAAATAAGTAAAAATCAGAAACAAATCTAGTGTCCACACCAACTCCCTAAGTTGATGCAGAACGTGGTTAGGGAATGCAATAAAAAAGAAACAAAAGAGAAAAGCTCTAGGCTTCACCACCTAAGGGTGCTTGGGATCACCACCAAGCAAGAGATAATTTCTCATCAGAAAATTCTTTATTACAAGAGCCACTAATTTAATAGGGCTTCCAAGATAACATCAATCTGGAAAGATCTAATCATGCCACAATTAAATCCCACAAAATCCATAATCACAATAAAGCCTAAACTAATTCAAATACATAAAAGTAATAAAAGTCTGAAATCTGGTGTCTCAAATAAGTAAAAATCATAAATAAATCTAGTAGCCACACCAAGTTGTCTCACCGATAATCCAGAAAAACCCATTTCAATTTAATGAACAAAAGATTAATAAGAGATTTTATTTTATTTTTATTTTTATTTTTAACTAACAAGAAAAGAGGAACACATGCAAATCAAATGTTAAGAGCTGTAAATAGAAATTAAAAATTAAAATTGTACAAACCTGAGAGTTCCAGCGCATTGACTTTGGAAATGATATTTTAGCAATGGTACTGGGTAATTCTTCAGACAACACCTATTTATAGCAAATTAAAAACAGCATTTATCAACAGACCCTTATGGATAAACATTGTTAAATTAAAAAAAAAACAACCACAAAGTGATGACAATAGAATCAAAAGGAAAGCCACATGTCCACTATTCTAAAGCAGCAGTCCAAGTAAGTAGCCATTAATTCCTAGAATATTAGAAAATCATTGAGCAAATCGTCACCTTAAGGAGATAGATAAGTAATCATTAATAGGATACTAGAAAGATGGTATTCCATTATTTATCTGTACCTTGATAATTTGTACTCACCAATAAATTCCTATAGCTAAAAAGCCTATTTATGTAAGAAATAAAAATAGAATAATTGACACACACATATTAAGTGATGTTCATATATCTGCACATATCATTGGAAATTACGTTTTCTTTCAATCAGTATTAATTTTAAGCATCAGATATTATTGCATCTGTCACCTTAATAATAGAAAAGGGGCATGGCAAAAAAAATGAAAGAGCCCTAATCTTCATCAATGCTTCCTTGAATTCCTCCCCAGCTCTTTTTAATTGTATCCTATTCCTGAGTTCTACAAATAGTACACGAGATAAACTTTTCTCTTAACATTTTCTGTTGTTGTTAATAAAGTTTCATTCAGTCTTTGTTTTTTTTTTTTTTTTTTTTAATAGATATAAAAGGAAAGTAATACTATTCATTCAGTATTTGTCTTATATTAAAATTAGCACATATTGAGATCTTAACTGAATCAGTACACATCTGCAATTGTACATCCAAATTTGATGGGCACTTCATCTAACCAAATACATTCACAATAAATAACTAAGGAAAAAATTTCTTTTTTTATGAGAGAAGTTCATAAATACAATTAGCAAAGAGAAAAAGAGGCACTAGAACCTCAACAGCAAGTCGGGCAGATTCCATTATACGAGCATATAGATACTCTGTTTTCCCTGCATTTTGAAAAAACCCTCATGAATACCCATTATCAAGTACAAACATTATGTGTAGCAACTTTTAAAAAAAAAAAAAGGTGAATTTTCTGGAACACAGCCCTAAATTTCTGATGGCTAACCGTTCAAATGTGCTAAGCTTTAAAGGCCAAACTTACTTCCCCTCAAAGTAGCAGTTAAACAGCAATAACTCAAAACTTTTGCAGCAAAGTGACCCATCAATAAATGGGCCAGATAAAGGTTCACTTCTATAATAAAAAAAAAATGGCAGCACAGGAGCCCTAAACCCTACCAGGGTAGAGGTAGTCTCAACTGAAACCCAGTATGCCCCAGCTGAATTATGTAGTAAACAACTATAGTACAACTTAGTTGATTTGGCATGAGGTGTACTAGCAAATTAAATTGATTACTTGGTCAAATGAAGATCAAATAGCATAAGATTTTCTATACTTTACTGAATATTAAACATTTACAGATACCGAAAACAATCTTCCGTGAATACAATTATGTAGATCTCGTACATGATTTATTGGAAGTGTATGGGTAAGCTCATCAACCCACCTCACAGATGAGTCAACCGTTTCCATAAATTTTTTCCAATAAGCTCTAGCTCAAATGACACTTCATGCCCCCATAGAATGGCTTGGAGGGTAAAGTCATGTGTTCAAACCCACCAGAATCACCAGATGCATGTTTACTTGCCAATTTCAAAAAAAAAAAAAAATCGTTTCCATATATTTTTACCAATTATCTGCAATCTCCAAACATAAACATGTGTGCTATTGTTCTCACATAAGGTGGAAAATTCGGAGAGAGAGACTTCCCTAAATGAAAGTGATAATACTAGTGTGCAAGCAGAGTTTAGTGCTTAGAGACAGCTGGTCAATGGCCGTGGAGCTTGGAATTTCTTGTTTAAAAGTGAAAATGATGCTGATAGCTGTCAACTTAGTCACTGGGAATTTTGCCACTAGCAAACTAACATTTTCCCTTGTTGATCGCAGATAATTGTTATCCACCTTCTCTTGCAGTAGTCTAACTACGGTGATGCTCTTGCTTAGCTAGACTATTCACAAGATGAGGATTTTGTGTGCTATGATAAGCCTCCTTAAAATATAAGTCCTCGTGTAATGATAATACTGATTTGTAAAAGGGGTCAACTTCTAAATATAACCATCGCAAGATTTTTTTTTTTTTTTTTGATAAGTTATAACCATTGCAAGATATTTGCAACATGATAACTTAACACAGTTAAAAAAAAAATTTTGATAATTAATAAGTTTATTGATATCAAAAAAGGGGAACACCCTAGTACATAGGGAGTGTACAAGGGATCAAACAATCAAGAACCAAAATTACAAGAATCTAGGAAATCAAGAAAATATAAAAATGATTGGTTCTGCAAAGTAGCCAACCAATCCATTAAAGTTCTAAAGAAAAATAGCTTCAAGTCTGATATTGATCTCTCCTTATCTTCAAAGCACCTACTATTTACTTAACACAGTAAAAACTAATCACTATACACAGTTCTAAGTCACCTTCTAGTAGTAGTTTTTTTTTCCTCTTTTTATTTGTTTTTTGGGTGGGTTGGGTTGGGGGGGGGGGGGGGGGGGGGGAGTATTGAAATAATTAAACCATCTCTATATCCAAAATCATATAAAAAGTACAAATAAATTCGAGGAGATGAGCAATGAAGTAAACTTAGATCTCAAAACCTTCTGCTTGTAATGGCAACTATTTCACTTTCTTTTTTCTTTTTGTAGGTAAACTTTGCACACTCACCATCAATCTTTCTATTCAATGAGTCCAGTGGTATAGAGTATCTACGGCAAAACCCCTCAGCAGCCTGACATGAAATAACAAGTTAAATATTATATGGCTATTCATATTCAAATCAGGTACCAACCAATTAAAAATGATGACTTTTTAAGTTACACCAGTATACAATGACATCTCAATAATTACACTAACAAGTGAGCAATGGATTCTAGCTTTGCCAAAGTCACAGCACAAGCTGGGAAACATAAAATACATGTAATAACTAATAATCCCTTCCATGAAGGAAAAACAAATAAATTAACATTAATAATAAAGAAAATGCACTCATGGTAGTTACTAACTACTTCTATTGCTGTTTTCAAATAATCTCACCACACAAATCATTTGGCCAAAAAAGCAAATTTACTTAAGCTCTCAGGAGAAAAAGAATGCCAAACCTTTGTAGCATTTCCTTGATTATCAAATGCTTTTGAAACAGGAGGTCCTCGAACCTCAACCTCCTTCTCAGCTTGTTTAGTGCAAAGATTCTCAACACAAACCTGGAAATGTGACAAAAAGGCACACATCATTACCATTCAGTGTGATGAAATGAAACTAGATAAGGTCCTGAAATTTTGAACACTTCTGAAATTTCAGTGGACGGTCAATTTTAGTACTAAGAGCCACATAGGGTACCATAAAATTCAACATATTTAGATGTAAAACCTGAACTATTGCATGTGAAACACTGTTCTTTTTTATTATTAAGTATAAGATAGAAGAACTGAACCCAGAAACAAATCCCATGGAAGAATGCAATTAGGCCATTAAGCCATAAGAACAAAGAATAACTTCTCTTCTATTCTCTCTATTTGGAAAACAATGTCAGCATTTTGCGAGGGAAATATAGTTTCACTGTACCAGTAATCTGCGAGGTGTTCCAAATGCTTGCACTTCACCATGACTTAATCTTTGTTTTTCCAACACCAGCAATATTAAGTCTTTGAGCTGCAATGACCAGCATTACAGTCAGTGAACAACTATAGATGGAAAATTAGGCAGAAAAGGTGGGGTTGACAATATCTAAAAGGTAAAGAGAGCTTCAAAAGCAACCAACCAAAAAAAAAGGAAAGGAGATAGCTATAATATAAGAAAAGGATCAACATGCTTCATGTGAAAAAAAAAAAAAGAGTACTTGCTGGCCTGCATCAACTACATCTTGAGGTGGCATCTCTTCAGTCCCAATCTCAAGAACAAACAACCTTGAATCATCATTCACCTGTGACATAAATCAAAGAATAAACCCACATTTAAAAGTAATAACTAATGTACACATAGTAGTTGTTAAACCATGACTTATTCAGGTCAAACAATAGAATGATAATGTTAAAAAGTTCACATAAATTTAAAGTTCTAGCAATATCCAACTACTAGAATTTCAATGACAAGGTGTCAATGGTAAATTGAACATCATCCCCCCTCTCTCTTTCACACACACACACACACACACATATATATTATATGTCTAGGAGTGTACAAATACAATTATATAATTGCTTAGACCATTTAGTTCTCATGCGTAATTTATGATGTCTTTAAAGCTACAAGCATAGGTAAAAAAATCAAGGACTCCTATGTACACCTGGTGATCAAACCACATCAACAAGAGCATGCCACAAAAAGGGATGTAACAGTAAATCCCAAAATAATATGAGTCTATTCATGTAGGCTTGATCATTCATACATATAATTAAAATGTTAATAAATCAATAAAAAATGAAAGCTAAATTAGCCTTAAGAAAACTGCTATATCAATACTACAAACAATGAGAGAAGTTCAAGTCAGCTGCATATGCAAACTAACCTTCTTAACAGCTGTATCCAAAAGCTCTTTAGGACACACAACATGAACAGGGTCAGAAGCAACACCCAGCGGATGTCCAAGAGACTCCCTGGTATTCAACCAAAGTTGTGCACACTGACGAGCTAAACTGATTGAAGAGAAAAAAAAAACACACAAAAAAGAAGATAAGATAGAAACAGAACTCAGGAGGATTGACATGAAAGGATCATGTCCTTAAAAAAAAATCTTTGTTCAGGCCTAGACCAGCAATTTATTTGCATTCAAATAATCTGTCATGCATGTCTCTGTTCTGTATTATCAAGCTGCCAACCATTTCATTGATAACATAGACACCAATATTGGCCCTTAACTTCATATGAACATTCAGTTAATGGAACCGAAGTTGGTAAATTTGTTTAGCTAAGCAATGATAACCAGTTGCAAATTAGAGTGGCTGGGACTGTTAGTTTCAATAGTCCTCCCTGCCTCCCATTTTGTTGATCCTATGGATCAAAAGACAATAGTCTTGTTCCTTTATAAATTCAATATTAGTTGAGCTGCTTGAGCAGTATATCACAAGTTGCAGACTACATATTAATCTTTCTCCTGCTGATCAGAGCATATATGTCCCCTAAGATTTCGCCATAACAGGTCATTGGCACCATAAATTAATAGTGCCCTGTACTCAGTTGAAAAGTCTACCAAATGGTCTATAAATTTAGTTCTAAAACCTTACCCATTAATTGAATCTGTACAAAGAACATGGTAGGTCATGTTATCACAGATAGGGCTGAGACAATGATGACTACAAAAATGATATCTGCCCAACTTTAAGATCGAGAGATTATCGGATTAAAAATAAATATTGATCTCTATGAGTTTCTAAAAGTGGACCTTAATACCATTCTACAGCAAAACAAAATTCACAACTTCAATTTTACCTGTACATACATGACAGTGTTTTTCTATTTTCAGTGCAAAGTTTTCCAGGCCACAATAAGGAAGAATCCTTACCTTCTTATCCGACCAAAATATCGAGCACGCTCTGTTACCCCAACAAAGCCTCTAGAGTCTAAGATGTTAAAAGCATGAGATGTCTTCAGAAGCTGATCATACCTAGCATGTAGCACAGCAAAATGTTAACTTAAAGAAAAACGGAGAAAAGGTTTCCACATAATTCACTGAATAATGGAACATAATAAAAATTAAACAACATACGCAGGGATTGCAAGGCCTAAAGCAAGCAAAGAACGCGCCTCTTCTTCAAAAAAATCAAAGTGTTTCTGAAGATGATGAACACTGGCATGTTCTAGATAATATGCACTCATTTCCTTCCTGAAAAAGAAGTACAAAATATATTGATTGTGGACATTTAGAAAGTAAATGGCACAGTCAAGCTTGATAATGCTTATATAACAGAAGGCAGAAAAAGAGCAAAATAAAGAGAATAGAGATTAAAAAGGTTGATGGAAGTCATCTGAATATTTGAACTTCATATCAGATGGCATCCCATCCAACTATCTTCAATTGCCAATCAAGCACATCAGAGTTCTTTTAAATTAGCTCCCAGCAGTAGTATGCTTCAAAAAGAGGCAAAGCTGCTCACAGAGGAGAAAGTACTTGACTAAAGAAGGGAAGGAGGCAAAATGTTCAGCAGTTAACTTCTACAAAGGAGACTAAAAGACACAGTGGAGTAGAAAGGTGGGAGTTCGAATATCACTAACTCGAAAAGTTTATTTGCATAAAGTACAAAATGTTTGGGGTAGCAATTCCATAAAGACCATGACAAAAATTTAGAAAGACAAAAGATTACCAGCATTTAGGAAGAAAGTACGAAACATAATCCATTATTCAAGAATACTGAGTGATGTACATTGACAATCTTTGGAAGATTATAAGTATTTGTGACCACACAGTTCTAGCACTATTTTGCCTTTAAAGAAAAATTTTAAAATATATATATATATATATTTTTTTTTTTTTTTTGGAGGGGAAACCTACTCATTCTCCAAAAACAGCTCCCCGTATGTAATTCCATCAGCATATTGAATTTTCTTAAAATGATCAACTCCCTGCCAATTAGTTCAGGCAAATTTAATAAAATGGACAATGAGATCAAAGATTAATAAAAGAAACAATCAAAGACGGACCTGTAGTAACATGAGGATACGCTCAAGACCATAAGTGATTTCAACAGATATGGGTGACAATTGCAGGCTTCCAGCCTAGAGAGAAAAAATGGGAAAAAAGCTTCAAGTGAAACCAAATAAAACTTGGCAAAATCATGAAAAATCAACAGTACCTTGACCAAGGGAAATACTTATTATTACAGTAAACATGAAAGCCATATAATCCAAAATTAGGGAAAATTTTCTATTCAATTTTAAAGGAGTAACCTGCTGGAAGTAGGTGAACTGGGTAATCTCCATCCCATCCATCCAGATTTCCCAGCCTAAACCCCAGGCACCAAGTACCTATAAGCATGTTTGGTCAGCACGTAGGAAACAAACACGCTAATGATCCATTTAGGCAAAAATTCTTCCTCAAGAAAAATTTTACACGTATAGTTGCACTATGCTTACAACTATGAGCCATAGCAAGGAAATCTAACCGAGTTAAATTGTATCTCAGTAAGATGCACTAATTACATCTGCATAAAATAACAAGGGAAGAATAAAAATCCACCATTAAAGACAAGATATTACCGGACTCTCCCAGTTGTCCTCCACAAATCGTATATCATGCGCACTAACATCGATACCTATCAAGCATAAAGCATCACTATTAAACGAAATGTTGAAAAAAGGATAAAATGTGAAAATGTTAAATAGTTCTTGTCATTTGCACTAACATCGATGGGACTAGATGATTGGCAATCTAAACAACAATTACACATAACATGTAACCTTATTTAATAAAATTGAATCCCATAGGCCTTGAACCACAATCTTACCCTCCATCCGAACATTAAGGGAGTAGGAAGCACCATTTGAATTTTGAGCTAGAGCTCATTGGCATCATTTGAAATTGTTTTGGAAACAATGGTCATTAAAACATAGAAGCTTTTAGGCCAATAAGCTCTAACTGAAATGCAACTCCTCCCCTTGTGAGGTTAGGTGGAGGGTCTGGTCAGATTTCTAGATACTTGTAACTTTAGATGATGTTTGTGGCTACCCTAGTACACTTCCTGTGTACATGGAGATCATTGTCTTCATTTCTCTACAATAAATTTTTTCAAATTACTTGTAAAAAGAAGAAGGTGGAGCATCAGCCATCAGGTCATGGGTTTTCAAGACCACCATATACATATTCAATTACCATTTTCTTTTAAAAGAAAAAGACACAGAATCCCTTATGTTCCTGCATAGATATAACACGGAATGTAAATGGTGCTTATTCATTTTAATTGTAAAGGAATAACCAAAATCCTTGGAAACTATGACAGTATAAAAATCAAAGGTATTACTATATAGGGACAAAATATAGAACATGAAGTGCCATAGATATATGATAGTTAAATTTTTTTTTTTTTTTTAAATTATATGATAGTTAAAATAATAAAGTGATCTCATAATCATCAACCTCCAAGCCAAAGAAGGTAGTGATCATGATTCTCAATCAAATTGGTAGATTGAGGTAGAAATTCATCCCATTAAATCTAACAGAGACAATAATATTAACCACTTTGATTGTTTATTTATAGTGATTATTCTACTTGAGCTTTAGATTGATCATATGGAATGCAATTTTATTAAAGCTGGAACTAGATATTAAGTGATGATAAAATAGATGGACAAATAATGCCTACAAGTTATCATTTTCAGTATCTTGGTTCAATCATTTGTAAGAATGGGTAGATTGAAGAGTTATGTAACATTTTATACATGCTGTTCTTTTTTTGGGGGGAGAATTGGTTTGGGAAGCACCAGTCAACTATCTGGAATATGATACCAGGTTGTCTACTGTGGTTAGCTTGGCAGGAACATGATAACCGTATCTTTGAAGATAATGAGAGATCTTTAGATCTTTTAAAGCATCTTCTATTTGGTACTTTATTTCAGTGGGCTCGTATTTGGGGTCTTACACAATGTATTTCAATTTCTGCTTTCTACAATCTGTTAGCTTTAGCTCTTGAACTTTATGTATTTCTTCATGTCCAAAGTGTTCATCATCATGAACATGATGTTCATTTTTTCAATAAAAGTTATATTACCTATAAAAAAAAAAAAGTTACACATAATTAGAGTTGGGAGACATAAAAAGTGAATTGAGAATCTTGCATGATTGAATATTACCATTAAGTTGAAGGAGGTGTTATACATGATTGCCATAAGACCAGCCATACTTCAAGGAAAAAAATGTTGGGCTACTAAGAAACAACATGTTCATAAAATGAGTGGAATACCTAGAAAGAACAAATGATGGTGTAAGGCCTAGTTCATTTTCCAACTTGAAAGGAGAGCTCGTGATTATCATATTAGGGAACCTCTAGATACCCAACTTTCTCCCATTTATGCAGAAAATGGGTGTGCCTTTGCATCTTTCTCAAGAAGAACAACCGACAGCAACATTGTAAGGCCTAGTTCATTTTCTTATACAGCATAACTTCTAATGAATTTTTTTCCCTTTTTTTAAAGGGAAAAATGAGTTTTAGGCCGTCGTTTATGGTTAAGATGTGGCTCAATTGCTAGTTTTCTTCTTGTATTGATAAGGGCGTCAAGAATCAATAAGCACAAGATATGAAAATGGACAAAGGGCACCAATGAATTCTTCTCAACTTCTTTTGATAAGTAATGATATTTTATTGAAAAAATACTACTTGATTTACAAGTAAAATGAACACAGAGGAATCTAAAGAATTACAATTCTTTTCAACTTTAAGAACAATGCAGAAATGCCTTTAAGCTTATAGCAATTTAAAGAAAATATAGGCAGAGTGACTACCTAAAGCTGATAGGCTGCGAATAAAAAGGTCTTGTGAATTTCCAGGATCAGGCTTTAATATAACCTGATATCAAATTTGAATGCAAGCAGTAAGGTATTGTAAAACAAAGCTCCCTAAATCATCCAGAAAAGAAAACTTTTATCTATAAACTCAAATTTAACCTGAAATTGAGTGTGTCTTTGAAGCCTGTTTGGGTTTTCACCATAACGACTATCATCTGGCCGAATGCTAGGCTCCGCATACCTTTCATATGAAACTCCACGTTAGCAGTTACCTAAGAAAACTCTTCTTTTTTTTGGGAGGGATGGTTTTCAAGTATCAATGCAGTTGTCAAAATGTAAATAGTAGTGACAGAAAATCTCACAACTTTATAGCATGTTAAATTAGCTAATCGAACAATATTTTGAAGATTCCAGCAAAAAATCAAAGCAATCAAAATCAAATTTTCAAATTTTTTTCAAGCATATTTACAATAAGCAAACGCTTATAAGAAAGAATCTGATCCCGGAAACATCTAATTCACACGGGCCTTATCAACCAGCATGCATTAAAAATCCAGATCACACCAATATTGATCAGTCAATTACCCCATTACATGCATGGCCAATCTGGGGATTTTTTTTTTAAATGAATAGAAACCTTTGGCAGAGATACCTTGTTATTGCAAATGAAAATGAGAATAATTTTGGCTGCCATAAGTTAAAAAGGTTGATTCCAATCTGCTATTTGTTTATTTTATGTCTTTTCAACAAACAAGATAGGCAAGTATGGTAGCATCAAAGTCAAATTATAAAGAGGGGATTTTTTTTTTTTTTGGGGGGGGGGGGGGGGGAGTAATATATTGATTTTTATTATTTTATTTTGCACCATCTTCAGTTTCATTTACAACAAGAACAACTTCTTTATAATTTACATACAGAAAAGGGACCAAGGGGTATTTTTCAGAATGTTGCAAACAATTGAACTGAAATATAGTTAATTTAAGCTACATGGTTTCTAGGAAATCATTATTTATATATTTAGTTCTCAAGTGAGCATGCACTGTTAGAGAAGTATTGAACTGCTTCTTTTTTTAATAATGAAATTTTATTGGAAAAAAAAAAATGGAACTGCCATATGCACTCAGGAATAAACAAAATAGCCCTAAAAAAGTACAAGATATCCAAACAATGAATGTTACAGTCTAAAGGAAGGAGAATTAATGAAGTCTATAATAGAATGTATCTCACTATGATCTATCATCTATGATCCAAAACAAGGATCCATTCAAACAAAGTTTGTAGGAAAGTTGATTTTGGCTGAATAACCGAGACACCCAAGCCTTCAAACGTGTGTTAATTCCTTTCCTTCCATAAAGTCCACAAAAGGCATGAAAGAGGTAGGTTCCTCACAAACAAGGAATGTTTACCAAACCAATTCCTCCATCCAGAAAGTAGTAGGTCTACAACCCTCTTGAACATTACTCATTGAACCCCATATGTCAAGAAGGCAAAGGTCACAAATCATATGCAATGTCACAATGCAACAATAGATGATCTACAGTCTCACCACTACATCTACACATGAACTACTTATACAAAACATTTGACCCTTTTACACATAACTGGATCTCACATGCAAACAAACTAGTATCAACAACAGAAATCCTGCATTGACTACCAATCACTTTTCTTCTCTTAATTAAGCCATATACACCATAATCCCAAGGAAACCATCCATGTTCATTCATTATTTCAGTTACTACATGACTCTAAACATCATTTTCCTAAAATTTCAACACTTGCTTGCAAAAGAAGATGCATCAAAAGAAGTGACAACACTTGCTTCCACAAAAATATATACATAGTAACGCATGGAACTTCCAAAAACAGCATACTTACGCAACATTCCACGGTTCTGGACCCAGAACTCTCAAGAATGTAAGAGGATTCATAGTCCCAGCTCCAACCTGGTCAACAAAGATTAACGTAAATTACATCAAACAACTCGTCAAGTGTGAAATGGATTTATATTAATTGTAGACTAAATTAAACTTTTGACCGTTAAAAGTTTGACGTTATTTTCATTATGGTCCCTTAAGTTTCATATTTTTCATTTTCGTCCACCAAATTTAATTCCGTTTTTAAAATGATCCTTCCCCATGCCAGCTAAACAATGCCATTTCTTCTCTGTTTCTTTTTTTTTTTTTTTTTTTTTTTGCTATCTCATAATGGCCAAATTAGTCACGGACATAAACGGAAGGACCATTTTGAAAACGAAATTAAACTTGCTGCAAGAAAATGAAAACAACACCGAGGGTCCAAAAGTGTATTCTAATCTTAATTGTACTATCAAACAACTGCATTATATAATATTGAGAAAGTTTATGGTTGCAACTTTTGTCACAACTCTGAGGTAGTCGACTGTAAGCGAGAGAGAAAAAATGGACCTAGTGGGTCCACCACTCACAGTTGACCACATTATCAAGTTGTGTCAAATGTTGTGGTCGTAGAATAACCGATTACAGCTGTGTTTGGTTCAAGGGAAATTGATTCCCAGAAAATATTTTCTGCATTTACGGGTATTTGGAGCGACAGAAATGTTGGTCAAATAAAGGCATTTATGGCAGAAATTGGGTTATATTTTCATTTTCCAAAACTTATCAACCGAAGCTCCATCCCACCCCCCACCCCCACTAACGTCCCCGGTCTACTGTGCTTGGGAAATAATGTGATAAAGTAGTAGAAAATTTTCCATAGCATTTTCAGGAATGCATCAAAACACTGTAAAACATTTTCCGGAGTATTTTCAGAAACGCAACCAAACACTAACACAGCATTACATTACCTCAGTATTGCTGCATTGCATAACGGCACATCCAACTGAGCCCCAATATTCCTATAAAAACACGAGTTGAGAGTAACAGTATCATCATCAATGACACTAACAAAGAAAAACGAAGAGAAAAGCGTGAATTCAATTGAGTGAGTTGAGAAGAAGTGAGACCTGGAGGCGCTGAATGGCTTGCTGGAAAGTTGGGACGGAGGACTTGACAGCTTCGTTGTTGTTGTTGTTGGAGGAGTCCGAGTCCGTAGAAGGCGAGTGTTGTGGAATACTAGTGGAGGAGGAGGTGCTGATTGCGGAGACGGCGTAGCGGCGGCGAGGGCGGAAGAGGTGGTGGTTGCGGTTGGCGACGCGGAGGAGAGAGAAGCCGGAGGTGTGGGGTTTGAGGAAGGAGATGACTAGGGGAAAGGCCAGGATCGCCATAGCTAATGGCTATGGCTATGGCTATGGCTATGGTTGTGAGATTTTTTTGTATTTTGAGGTATGGACTGGAATAAGAGAACCGTCGTCGTTTTGCCTTATTTTAAAGCAGGAGAAACCGTGAAAATCTTTTTATTACGCACTCGCAGTTTATTTAGCTGGAAGTAAAAACCCTTCTTCTTTCTTTCTTTCTTTCTTTTTTTTCTTCTTTTTTAAATGCGGTAAATAAAAGTAAAAGATAGCTAAATAACATTTATAAATAATATCAAAAAGTACAGTGAAACTCATAAATATATCTCAAAAATATAGTAAACCCGATGAATAGTAGTAAAAATAAGCTAAAAGTAGAGATAAACTGAAAAATTCAGCTCATCCCATCGTGTGCGTTTGGCATTAGCTTAAAAAACTTACTTTTTTTTATAATTTAGCTTATTTTTGCTACTGTTTAGCTTATTTTTACTACTATTCATCAGTTTTATTGCACTTTTTAATATTATTCATGAGTCTATTTATACTATTTCAGCTACTTTTTACTTTTATAAACGATTTCACCCCACGTGACTGTGTGTCTTGTGACTTTTGAGTGTCCTAGGAATTCCTTCAAACTTAATTGTGATACTGTGAGTTAGTCTTTTATTACTGTGGTTGTTAGAGATTGGAGAGAAAAATTGGTTTTTTCCCCACTCAGAGAAGGTAAATACCAATGTCCCTCTTCAAGCTGATATCGAGGCAATTATTTTGGCACTTAATATTGCTACTAAGGCTGTGTTTTGTTCGCGTAAAAGCATTTACGGAAAATATTTCATTTTCCGGAAATGCTATTTTCCGGAAAGGAAAATGTTTTTATGTGTTTGGTTGTATTTCAAAAAAATTTCCAAAAAATATTTTCTGGTGTTTGGAAAATGCTACAAGGAAAAAGACAAAACCAGAAAAACAAACACAGCACCCAGATTGACGCTCGCGATCGACTGGGTTCGACAGCGCGGTGCTTCGCGAGCTCCAGTCCGACGACCGCACTGTCGATCGCGATCTCGCGAAGCACCGCGCCGATCGCGATCGGCGCGAAGGCGAGTTCGCGATCTCGGATCGCGATCGACGACGCTGGTGCTTGCGAACGGCGCCGACTGGTTATGCTTCTCCCTCTCGTGCTCTCGCTCTCTCTCTCTCTCTCTCTCCGGAATTCATTTGAAGTGAAAATAGGAACGGAAATTCATTTCTGTAGTCAAAGCCTTTTTTTTTGGGTCAACGGAAATCAATTTCCAGAAAATTCTATTTTCCGGACCAACCAAACACCCGCATTTCTGGAAAAGCATTTCCGGAAATGATTTTCACCCAAAACAAACACAGCCTAAGTTGAATGCCTCTCACTTCGTAATAGAAAGTGACTCCGAGATATGTATAGATTCAATAAGAGATCCCGGTGATCAAGTTCCATGGAGATTGCTTGGCTTTGTTTCAGCCGTTAACTCTATATTTATCGAGCTTGGTTCAATATCCTTTAGCCGGGTTTATCATGAGGAAAATTTAGCAGTCCATGAACTAGCCAAATGGTCTTGTAGCCATTTTTATTTTTGAAGTTATGGTCTTGGTCATTGCCCTTCTAGTGTTGTAGATGTGATTGTGAAGGAAGTTGGCCTTTTTGAGTAGTTTTCTTTCTTCTTCCATAGTCTTTTATTTCATTAAAAAAAAAAAAAAAAAAAAAAAGGTGTTGTGTCCAATAACGAGTATATGATAATCATTGTCCATATGTAATCAATTGTTAAGGCAAAAGTTTAGGTTGTTATAATGCCTTGAAGTATTTTGTTTCATTTTTAAAAAACAATTTTTATTTACTAGAAGTATTAAAAGTTCATAATTATTCATTTTTATTTTGATATTTCAAACATGAGCAAGTTCAAACTCATTTTCAAACTAAATAATATGCTTAAACTTTGCTTATTTTCTTATCAAACAAGTTGGAATTGGATCTCAATGTAAGGTTGTTGGGGGTGGGGGGGAAGAGAGAGAGAGACTTAGCTAGTTGATGGATTTAAGACTTTTTGTAATTTGAGGCATATGGGTGGAATGAGAAAACCAATTTAGTTTGCCTTCCAAAGTGACAAAGTATGGTTGAAAGTTTAGATTGTTTCCTTACCCAGATTTATAAACGAGTCGAGTTAAACTGAATTTTAAAACCTATAATTGGCCATTTAATTTTATTTTAAACACGAGCTGAGTTTGAATTCATCATCACACCATATTATATATTCAATATCTCATTGAATTAGGTCAAGCTTGTTCATAAGCTTCTTAATATATAATATATCTATAAACTAAATTATTTTTATCTCTCTAAAAATGTATGCTAATAATTAATAATTATACTGTTGTACATAAAATATTTAACTTGTAACCTATAAAAATTAAAATCAACAATCTTGTATTTTTAAAATTATGTATTGTTTTTCTACAAAGTGAATTATTTATATTGTTTTGTGGGTTAATTTTAGATCGTAGCTTATTGAAATTTGGGCCTATCAACTCATGTTCAATAGGGGAGTTGAGCCCTCTGCTAACTCCCATATTATAGATAATAGAGGTTAGCGGTGCATAAGAGTCACTCAAAGGCTCCTGCTCACCCAAAAAAAAAAAAAAACTTCAACTAAAATAATTCTATCATAATTATGATAAATTATATTCACCATACAAAATACTTGGGAAAAATGAAAGAGGTGGAGAGAGAGCCCTACTTGTGCTACATACAATTGTACAAGAGCACCTTTTTAAATTTAATGTTTAAGGCAGAAGTATAGATGTCGTTGGTGATGCATCATTGCATCATATTAATACTTGGCTTATGACAGGGTTTTATAATAATATATATATACACACACACTAGCCTCTAAGCATGCGCATGCTCAAAGGCACTTCTATTTTTTTAGGTAAAGATTAATAATTTGCATATATTATAATTTAGAATTTTTTTTATTTATCAAAAAAATAAAAAAGATAAATGTGGGAGGACCCACCTATACGAATTTGCTCAATATTATATCGGGGAGAGACGCCTCTCACCCTTGACTTTGGCCTAAGGAATTGTGTACCCATCAAGTGTGCGCCTTTTTGTGGGAGGACTTTCGTCTTGGCTCCCAATCAGGTATTGTTTGCTTTGGGATGAGCAAGGATCGACCTACGTCCCACCCGCACGAATTTGCTCAATCCCACATCGGGGAGAGACGCCTCCCACCCTTGCCTTATAAGCCTTTGGCCTAAGGAAAGGTGTACCCATTAGGCGTGCGGGTGGGACGTAGGTCGATCCTTACCCATCCCACGCCTAAGATATATTGTGTGGAATACCACTTAAGATTTACCACTTAAGATAAATCTCTTTTTGTCTCAAATCTCTTTTTTCAAGACAAAATTTACTACTTACCCATTGATTTAACCTACACAATAGTTTAAAGGGTTATATTAATAGATACCCTTAAGATATTTGTTGATGAACAATTTTATAAAACTTTTAATACAATTTTCCATAACATTTTCAGGAATACAACGAAAACACTAGAAAATATTTTCCGGAGTATTTTCAGAAAATGCAATCAAACATTAAGGCCTTGTTTGGTTAGGACTTTTTCATCACTTGGTTTTCATCATTCAGTTTTCATCACTCATCACTCATCACTCATCACTCAAAATTTCCCAATTTTCACTCCCTTGCATTTGGACACTGTTTACACTCCACATAACTCAAATATTTCAACCTTTTTGTGGGACCCCCAACTGATCACCAAGTCAGTAGCCTCTGTTGTCTACCCGCGCTGATTCCCAATTCCTTCAATTCTCATTTCCCCTTCACCCCTGAAAACAGAGTGCCTCTCCCAAAACCCAAACCAGAACCCATAAAAATGCGTTGAAGCTCCCTCGCCTCGCCTCGTCAGTGTGTACTGTCACCATTTCAGAAGTTCCCTCGTCTCGCCTCGCCTCTTTCTCCTCCTTCAAGTTTGAACAAGCTTCACTTGCGAGCAAGATAGGTATGCTCTGTTGCTAAAGTTCCATTTTTCCCCCATTTTGCCCCTTTTCCTCCTTCGCCTCGCCTCGTGTTTGCTGTACCGTCACCTTACTTCATTTTCTCTCTTAGTTGCTTCACTTTTTTGGTGTGTGAGTACCTCATTTCTTTTCTCTGTTCTTCTCCATTTTATTTGTTTTTGAATTGAATGGGTATGTCTTATTTTCTTAATTTTTTGTGTTGTTTTTCTAAATGGGTGTCTTATTTTTGTTTTGTTTTTTTAATGTGGTTTTGGGTTCCTATTAACTATACCATTTTGTGTGAAATCCTTCTAAATGTGGAAGATCCTGGGTTAGGCATGGGGGTGATGTATTTCAATTTATTGTGCTTGAATTGTGAGGGTAAAGTTTCGAAATTTTTGTTATTTGGGGCTATTGGTGAGGTTTCTGTGCAATTTTTGCTTATGGGTTTTTCTTTTGCTGACCTTTTGGATGCACTTTTGCTGTTTCTGAGGTCCCTTCTGTGTTTGGCTGCTGAGAAAATCTCCAATTATGAATAAAATTAAAAAGGGGTAAAATTATTAGAGTGATGAATCAGTTGCCTAATACCTGCATCTAATGCAATTGGAATTTTCTTTTACGTGTCAATTGGTTATATAAGTATGCACCAATTAGTGGAAGTAGTAAATAAAGGCCTCGTTTAGGAGGTAAGAGAGTGTATGATTTTGGATAAAATAGAATGATTAGAAAAGAATACACGTGCGCAAATTCATAAATAACCCAAAATTTTGGTTCTAAGGCTTGGTTCTTGTTGTTGTAATTGGTTGTATAAGCTGTTCGTTTTCTTTAATTTATCGTGTTGAATTAGCTTTGTTGAGGGCCTGAGGCCGTGCATGTTGATACTTTAATTATTTTTAGTTGTATTTTCAACTGGTTTTCAAAAATTGAACTGCTAACATTTAAAGCAGATGGTATGAGTTTGTCTTGCCTTGCTATTATTCTGTCACATTTAGGGTGCTCTCCATATTTCTCCTGCAAGTCACGGGTACTACTAAAGTTTCTTGCAGATGTTCCTAGGTTCCTGGCTTAAAGAAGCAATAAATTAAAAATAAAAAAATTACACTCTACCTGTGGATTACATTTTGGTGTAGCGCTTGTTGACTTGAATGACTCAGATTTTCATAGCATCAGAATGAATTACCATTATTTTTCTTAAATTTTGGATTAATTGTCTGCTGGTAATGTTAGTGGTGACAAAATGTTCTTGCAAGGGGTAATTGCTTATAGCCTATAATTATCTCCACTTTACAACGAAGTTGCTTATTAATTGTTAATCTATAACTTGCCTTCATTTTTATATGTTCAGAAATACCTATCCTAAAAAATTTATATATGTTCAGAAATAATTTATACCTCAAAGTCCTTATCCACTACCAACTTGTAAGGGGAGGACAAGTGGTGAAGGCAGATGCTTTCATAACACCAAAAAAAAAAAAAAAATTCCTCTTCAAGAGCCAAAAATAGCACAAAAATGTAATGATAGATTCAGAAAACACCCACTGCATTAGCAATTGAACAAAGAAAAAGCTTTAAAGAGCCAAAGTGAAGTAACATAGAGTGAAGGGGTATTTGATGTCTGCTATATAGCTCTAGTTCAAATGGCACCTCCTCCCTTATAAGAGTAAGGTGTTGAGTGAGGTCGTGGGTTCAATAGTCATTGGGTGTGTATAACTTGCCAATAATAAATGAAATAAATGAGTGATATGCTGTTGAAGTTCTTTGCAATGAGCTGAACCTGGTGAACTACCTCCAATACTGTTTTCATACAGGAGTATTGTAGACAAGAGAACGTTCCAGTTCTGTCAATGGTTCTCATGTAAATGGCTTTGCTTATTTGATCCTTTGTATTTTTAGTTGTATTTATCGTGTTTAATTGTTTGAACTACTAACATTTGTTAAAATTCAGATAACTATCTTGAAATTTGGAAGATCTTATGATGATAATATATGTCTCTGTAGTCTATACAGTGGCAGGCTTGTCTTTAAAGCTTACTTCAAAATTTAATTTGACAAAGATATAGCACACTTGAAACAGACACAAAAAGCTTTTTTTTTTCTTCTTTGGAGGTTTGTGAGCCAAACCCAATTTTTTTATAATGTAAGAAACTTATAGCACTAGAACTGGGAATCGGTGGGTTTTGCTTTGGCAACATAGAGAAAAAATGGATGCTTTATATACATTTTTGCTTAAAAATTACCCACATTAGTGTGTATAATTGTTTGAATTTTCACATAGTGCTAATCTTTTCTTTTTTTGTTAGACTCTTCGGTAGTGGAATGTCTTCTACCACTACTTATGAGTCCACTTCTAGCGGTCATATGTGTGATATGGATCGGTGTGTGGAAAGGACCTCCCTATCTATCCGTAATTTTGGTAGGCGATTCTATGGATGTTAGCATTGGACGTCGGTTAGTATTACATGATTATTTTGATTTTTTTTTCTAATTATTATCATACAGACTGTTATAGCCTTTATATATTATATTCATTCTTTAGCACCATGCAAAATATTTATTATGTCCTTCAATCTTGTATGCAGGACTCCAATCAGGCATGTAAGTTCTTCAAATGGTTGGATAAGAACACATGCCCACGTGGCTGTGCAATAGCACCACTTGTCCACGAAAGATTTACGAGATATAAGGCCGAGGCAGCGACTGCAATAAATGAAAGGGATAAGGCTCATGCAATGGAAGCAGTAGCATGGGAGCAGTTAAGGATAGCAAAGCACAAGACTGAAAAAACTAAGCTCACACTCCTGATTGCTGAAGACAAGCTCTACAAGTATAGGCTAGCTTTACTTTTGTCATGGATTGTAGTTGGGGTTTATTTTGTATTCTCTACTGTTTTGGGGGGCCATGGCCATACGCAACTACGTCTGCCATGACCCATTTACAGTCACATGTGTTATGTACATTAATAATTATATGCCCTGTTTGAGAACGATTTCATTATTTTGTCCAGTCCACCTGTGGACTTAGTTAGCATTTTGGAGGCTGATGCCACTAGTTTGTATGTGAACAAGCTTTGTCCTGAAACTCTTTTGGCTATGTTAGTGTTTATGAATTTCCCTTTCTACAAAAAAAAAGAAAAAAATGATTACATGCCCTGTGTTGAGTTCCTATATATTTTCTCAGTTATTGTTTTCTTAGTTATTGTTGTCACAAGAAAATAAGGCCAAGAAATCAGAAAAAGGAGCAGGTAGTGACTGAAATTGATCTAAAACTCCAAAGACTATTACAGCAATAACTAAGAAATATCTGTCTTCCTTTTTTTTTTGGGTTTGCATTTTACAGCAATAAAATCACAGATGAAGTTAACACATTGCAGCACATAGTGCAGCAGAGCTGCCACACCAGTGCAGCCCAAGCTACAACACAATGCAGCAGGTAGTGCACTACCTGCTGCACTATGTTGTAGCTTGCAGCAGGTAGTGCAGCCCGAGCTGAACCACTGCATGCCCTCATGCTGACTAGGTTGGCTAGTGCTTTTAAGCAGAGACCAATTACTGCATTTCAAAAGGGCTGGAACAAAAGCAAATAACAAAGATAAAAGGGAAGATGACAAGATATTTCTATGCAATTCTTGCCTCTCCCTCACTATCAGAATATTTTTTAGAGAGAAAGAGTGAGAACACCATTGGAAAAATTGCTAAGTTAAAAATTAGACACAACCCATCGCATTCAATTAAATATAACCATGTCCACCTGTACTTACATTACCGATAGGTATTACATACACCTACTTTATAATTGTCAAAAAAAATTACATCAGAAATGTCAATAGGTTATTGACATTAGCCATTACATGTAAGCATGTGTACAGTTAATCTTAATTACAAAAAAATGCATCATAATGTCCAAAAGGGTGCATCACGTGTCATGCTAAGTGACTTCTAGTCACGGTACCTAGACCTATACAAAAGTCCCAACAAAAAGTCATGAGATTGGGTACTAGCTCTATACAAGTCCCAACAAAAAGGGTGAATCCTTAGACATGCCAACCATTAACGTCGACGTCGCACGTACTCCTCCCACACGCGGTCAGTTATATCATCCCTGAATTCACCCATTGCTCTCTTCGACGCATTAGACATCTCCCTCACATGCCTCCTTTCGACACTTGCACTCGACTCAGGAGAGTTCCCATTGTTTCCGGTTTGCATATCATCCCTACCAAGGTTCTCCCACATGTTAAACAATACATCGCTTCAATTATTGATGCGTATAAAATTATGTAACACACAACACGCAGAAACAACTAAACGCTGATGATATTGCTTATACTTCGGCATGTTGCTCAAGATGGGAAACCGAGCCTTCAAGACTTCAAAACACCTCTCAATCACCATGCGCAATGAAGAGTGTCTATAATTAAACAACTCTTTCCCCGATTTTGGTTGCCTAGTACTCCTCCTGAATTCTTAGGCATGATATCGGGTGGCCTTATGTGGTGGAAGAAACAATGCACCAATGGGGTACCCCGAATCAACCAAGTAATAGGAACCTATAAGAGTAGCATATCTAAATCAGTAATAATAAGGGGATGTAAATCAGTAAAATAATTAGCACACACACATATTCTAATTCAAGTACGCTGAGTGCAGCTAGGTATATTCTAAGCAAAGGAACTATGTAACACATTGCAGCACATAGTGCAACAGAGCTACCACACCAGTGCAACCCAAGCTACAACACAGTGCAGCAGGTAATGCAGTGCACCAGCTGCCACACCAGTGTAGCCCGAGCTGCAACAGGTAGTGCACCAGCTGCCACACTAGTACAACCCAAGCTGCAACACAGTGCAGCAGGCAGTGCACTAGCTGCTGCAACACAATTTGCAACACAGAGAACCAACTATATAAAACTGTATTTGAATCTTCCTAGATAACCAAATGTTAGGATTTAAGTTAAAGACGCATACCTTCCGATGGCCATGGGAAGCCATGCTTCGGGTCTTTAATAGCTTCTTCAAACACCCTGGAGTCGTTGGCGCTTCCCTCCCAACCACCATGGAGATACGTAAACCGCATGTCATGGTCACATGCACACATGACGTTGGTTGTAACAGTGCTCTTGTGACTCCTATGAGGCTGGAGTTTTACCGTTGAAGGCCGGGAACTAATATGTGTTCCATCAATAGCTCCTACGCTTCTCTACAATGAATAATGCCGATTAGTTGAAATACTATACAGTAATGTGTACGACCATTTTGGAAGATATTATGAAATCATTTACCTCAAATCAAGGGTCATACTTGTTGTTCCCCCGCAAATGCTCTAGAAGGCCTACCACATTCGGATCGGGCTTGATTAAATGTTGGCCCCATGTGTGGACAGCTCGCAACACCCTACGGAACTTGCGGTCCACAGTTTCAGTGGAATGCTAAAATCTGTCTGCCACAAGCCGCATCCGAGTATTATAGCTGACAATGTACAAGAATATGGCCATTGCCTCTTGCACGTCAACACGCCCCTTCCCTTCCTTCAAGTACCCATAATGTTTTAGCTCATCAACCAAGTGATAGAATAGATCTAGTGTCATGTGGAACATCTCATGACAATTGGTACGATTGCCATCTCTCACTTCTGCCATATAATCGCTTCCACTCAAAATGCTAGTACGTTGTGGGCGCTTGTCGTAATGCCATTGGAAATATGCCACCATCTCGCCAATAAGTGGAAATACAAACCAAAACTCCTCCTCCTCGCTGTCATACTCCGAGTCCGTGTTTGCACCAGTGGTCATGTCATCGTCACAGTCACTAATATCCATGTCATCATCACTGGAACTAGTGTCCATGTCATCACCATAACCACCACTGTCCATGTCATCATCGTCGGAGTTAAAATACGCATCATCAAAATCATATTGCCATAAAGGATCACTGGGGGGGACCATTATACCTATACCTTGAAAAAACCAAAGAATTAGAACCAAAGATATTGAAATATATAAACGGAAAAATTAATATAAAGTACCAAGGGAATTGTAATAATGTTAGCTGAACTCATAACACAATGTAAGTAACATGAACTAAATAACAAATATTAAAAAAATATATATAATACTATAAAAAAACACCAAGTACATAACAAAGCCCACACACTAACTTATGTAACACCATAATCATAGGCATAGTTCACAACACTTTAACATTACAATAAAAGTACATTAAATAAAAGTTTTCAACTGATAGCAAGAGAAATAAAACCAAACGTCGAACATTGTCCAAGCACACACACATAAAGTCCTTAAATAGTACTTAAAAACTAAACCAAGTGATTCAGATAGAGTGTCACATAACAAAAGGTAGAACAAAAGCAATCCCCATTAATTATCCGGCTGCTCAGCGTGGCGCTCCATAAACCTCCTCCTCCTTTACTTAGGCATGCCCATGAACAACACCCTTTTCTCTTTCTTTTGGAGAGCCTCGGCGATGTTAAGGTAGGTGTCATCATCAAGATCAGTATATTGGTTCAGCACTTCTAACGCTCTCCCAAGCGAGCAAGGATCGCCACCACTGGCGGATTGTGCAACATGATCAGAGCTACCATAAGACTTTCCCTTTTTTTTGGAAAACCTTTCCCTTGCCAAGGCAGTGTACTCTTGAAGAGCCATGGTCATCTCACTAGCCCTATCATTCTTCTTGGCAACCTTCTTCCCCTTGGTAGTAGGCTCTTCCATGGGACGTTTGTTCGCGCGTTGGGTTTGCTCATCAACAGTGGGATCGTCTTGGGTTATGCCCTCCATGTTGGGATTGTAGCAATCATCATCATCCAACTGGGTACGATGTGCCTCATGTGCCTCATTAGCAAGTTCCTCTTCGAGGACACAATCTTCATCACTATCTGGGGCTGGCGTGTTTGAGGAAATTTGAAGGGAACCGGTTGCAGTATTAAGGGCAAAAAGTTGCTTAAGTTTCTCATAATCTGAACACCCTTTCTTCCGTAATGCAGCTGCCTTATTATCCCCCTGAAATGACAATATATACATCAAAATCATGCTAATATGAAATAGAAAATTACAAACAAATATACAAAGAATTAGGGTAGTAAATATAACATACCACAATCACGTTAGCCCACACCTCGTCAGAAGCAGTAATTGTTTGGGTTGTCTCATCCCACCCCAACCCGGTATGCCTCAAAAGTTGGCCCCACTTTCTTTGTTTTTGCCTAAGCCTATAATGCTTATCTTTCACTTGCTTAGGGGTGAAACTCTTCCCAGTTTACTCATTTAGGGTTTTCGTAATTGATAACCAAGCTTTGGGCTTAAAGACACCATGTTTCATATTCCCCTTTTGTTGTTCATCGACCATAAGGTCAATGAAAAGATGTTCAATGTGGGGAGGCCACTTTTTGTCGTCAACATCTTGAGTTTCTTGTGCCATCTAATACAAATTTCCCAACATAATTACATATGTTAATATTTGTATATTCATAGTTCTATGAATGGGCCACTTCAATCTCTAACCAACCACTCAACTTAAGTGAAGAAGACAAGAAAACCTATTTAGACAACAATTTATTTCATATGAGATGCACATGGAGTATATGAGTACAAATGTTCCACGAAATGCACTTAAAATCAACTTATATAAGTATATAGAAACAACCCCAATTCCACTAATTCATGATTAAAAAGGACATATATCAACACTCTTAGTTGGAAAATAAAAATCAGTAGCATACTTTCTGTTTTTAGACTACACCCAAAACACACACTCGCAAAGAAATCTGCATGTATGGGTGGCTAGAAGAGATGCAACTACATAGTATTTGATGCTTTTTATCCAATAAAAATAAGCTACATGCACATCCCTTCCAACCAAGTCCTAAGTTACCACACAATGTCCTAATGTGGTCAATTTTAATACTAATTCAACAAGGCCCAATGTAATATATCAAAGACCCTCTGCAAAATTAATCCTTATTTAAAATTTTCAATACAAAATTTTTAAACCAAAACATGGTGGTCAATAACAAATAGTCACAAGCCACATTCATAAGGATTTAACTAGAGATTATATGCCGGCTATCAGATTAATTTCTAAACCCCAAAAAAAAAGGCTATCAAATCAGGACATAGAGTAGGGAAAAAATATGCTGGATCCTTGCACTCTCTAAACTCGTGTACAAATTAAGCCATTTGTAATGATGAATGAAACTTATGCAGGAGGAAATTAATATGAAATATGGAACCATTCAAATAGCAGCAAACCTAGTCAAAATATAAGAACAAACATGCATTTAGAGTAACACCATGCTTCCAATAACCACACACAAAACAATATAATCTATTTCTTTTCTGATTATCATTATATCTCACAATGGTAATGACTTTTCCCTTTCAAGTTCTACCTCCCATTTTATAAAGATTAAGAAAACAAGGTTCCATCTCCTACTTCTTAATAACTAAACAAAATCCCTCAACTCTGGCTACTGTCTCCTAAATACATACCCTCAACTGACTTTACCACACTGTCCTACCCTGTGTCATATACCCAATACCTCTCCTAGTTTAAATCTACATGCTTAGACGTCATGCTACCGGAGTACCATCCTAGCATCAAATAGAATAAGATATATATGCCTTATTTCTTGGTTATTGCTCATCTGCATTATAATACAAATGATTATTTGTTTTTTTTTTTTTCACTTACATGCTCTGTTTTGGACCTATGGTATTAGAGTAAGATAATAGAAATTTTCCCTAAAAATCCATATGAGAAGAATTCAATCAACATGTCTTACAAGCCACAACCAACATTAGTACTTTAAATCAAAAACCCCCCTTTCACATCCAACAAAAAACCCAAACCAGATCAGGGACATGGAAAATGGAGAGGGAGAGAGAGAGATTTACTGCACTTGGGATATAATATTGCACCTGGGAAAGGGAGAGAGAGGTATGGACACGATGACAGAGAGGTAGACTCGCCGGTGAAGATTCAAGCCTGGTTCAGAGCTTCGATGAGGCGTTGTTCTTCAAACACGGACTCACTTCTCAGGCCTGGTTCAGTCTTTGAACACGGACTGTGGTGCCATGGAGCTAGCTCGCTGGGAATGCCAATAGGGAAGTGAAAATGAGAAGAGGTTGAGAGAGGGAAGTGAGAAGAGGGAAATTTTTGAGGAAAAAAATTTTGGAGAACTGAAGTGTATCAGGTTTCAGCTCCAACGGTCATAACTATGCTGAGTGCTGATGGGACAATGCACTGGTCGAAGGGCCCACTGAGGCAGCCTATTTATGGAATTGCCACTGAGTCATGGATGATCAGATTTGAAAACAAGTGAAATCTATTTTCATTTTTGGGCTTCATCGCTCAGTTTTTTGAGTGATAGAATCACCAAAACAGGATGACCAAAACCAAGTGATGGAGTCCAACCAAAATGTTTTTCGTGGGTCCCACCAATTTTGGATGATGAGTGATGAATTTTGGATCATATCACTCAAAACACACTGCATCCAAACAACCCATAAATAATTTCATTTCGGGAAAATATTTTACGTTCGGGAAACAGTTTCAAACACAGCATTATATTACCTCAATATTGCTGCATTGCATTACGACACATCCAACTGAACTCCAATATTCCTATAAAACACATTGAGAGTAACAATATCTATTATCTATAATGCTAACAAAAAATAAAATAAAAATAAAAAAAAAACGAAAGAGAAAAGTGTGAATTTAATTGAGTTGAGACTTGGAGGCGTTGAATGGCTTGTTGGAAAGTTGGGACAGAGGACTTGATAGCTTCGTTGTTGTTGTTGGAATTGGAGTCTGAGTCCGTTGACGACAAGTGTTGTGGAATACCAGTGGAGGAGGAGGAGTTGTTGATTGCAAAGATGGCAAAGCAGCGATAAGGCCAGAAGAGTTGGTGGTTGTGGTTGGCGACACGGAGGAGAGAGAGGCCGAAGGTGTGGGGTTTAAGGAAGGAGATGACTAGGGGAAAGGCGAGGATGGCCATGGCTATGGCTCTAAAAGGCTTGGAGAGTGAGGCTTAGCTAGTTGGGGTTCAATGTACAACAACAAATTTGTATTTTAAACGCCACTTTAGGTCCATTTTATTTTGTATTTTAAGATACAAATTTGTATTTTTTTTAAAGGACCTATAGTGGTGTTCGATGTTTAATGAATGCCACTATAGCTCATTTAAAAAAAAAAATTAAAAGCACTTATAGTGGCGTTTTTGAAACACTGTTATATGTCCTTGCAAACACTGCTACAGGCCTAATGTTTGAAAACGCCACTGTAGAGCCCTTAGAACGCAACTATAGATAAGCCTATTGCTGCGTTTTTGGAAAACGCCATTATAGGCAGCCTTTTTTGTAACGTGTGTTTCCATTTTTTTAGCTTTTTATTTATTTATTTATGGAGATTTGTTTATATATTTTATATTTCACCCAATTTTATAGTTTCAAGGCAATAAATTAATAAGTCACAGTTTTAAAATGAAGTGAATCTATTTGTACATACTAATGAATTAAAAAAAAAATTGTTTTGAATAAATCACAGCTTCAAAATTGTTTTGAAAAAAGTTTTCTAAAATGGTTTATTAATAAATACCCTAAGGACATACGTTAGTAAAACCACACACACATATATATATATATATATTGAAATATTTTGTTAGTATAAAAAAATAGAACAAACAAATGAGTGATGACTAGGAATTATGTTTTTACTTTCAAAAAAGTCTAAAGGCACCAAAAATATATATATATATATATATATATATGTTTTTTTTTTTCCAATTGGTAAGTTGATGACTAGTTCAAGTGGTAAGTTGTAACAATATCACAATAAATTAAATTTTTAAAACTTTTGTGTCACTTGAAAAAAAGAAAAACAAACTTACCACTTGTAAGCGTTTGAGACTGATTCTAGGGTGCAATTTGCCAAAGATACAGGAATTTAGGAGTTTATTCTAGAGGATGATTATTTGATTATCTCTAACTATTTGGCAGAGCGTAGTCTTGCACCCATCTCAGTGGCTCCTATCTTATATGGCATAGTTTCGTGACTTTTCGTCCTTGCATGAGGTTCAACGTGTTGAGATCTCCCATGTTCGTAGACAAGGCAATAGACTTGTTTGTCTGTTAGCAAAACTTGCTTTTGACATTGCTGATTTTTCTACTTGGATGAAAGGGAATCCTTGTTTTTTTGAATAAGCTCTTGTCTATGATGTAATTTCTATTACTTAATTAATAAGGTTTACAGTTTCCTATAAAATAAAAAACTGTGATAAATTTTAGCTCCAATTGTTACTACAAATAATTTACAGATTGATGTAACAATGAATATAATTGGAAGATTTTAAGAACATAATAAATGATGAATTTCAACTTTTTTTTTTTTTTGGTGATTAGTATCATGTGAATTTGTAAGACTAATATAATAAAATTAGTAATTTCTAACTTCAAAAAGAAAAATTGTACTTATCTTCTTATACTCTATATCTTTATATTTTATGGGAAAAGTTAATGGATGCCCCAAGGACATTTATATTTCCCATAAAAGTTGTGTTGAAATTTTCATAAAATAGTTTATTAACAATTTTTTTAAGAACACTTGTTAACATGACTCATTTTTTATAAATACAATAGTATTTCAAATTTATATTGTCTACTTCATGATAATTTTTCCAAAATACCAATTACTTTTTTTTTCTCTCTCTTCAGTTTAAGGGAGAATTGAATCCAAATCTTTTTTATATTGTCTTTTTTTTTGGGGTGAGGGTGTTATATATTGTCTATATTATATTTTAAGCATCGGCATTTGTGGCATGAAATTGTTAAAATACTATTTTTGGCACCACATTATATAAAAAGCATGCTACATTTGGCGGTGGTATAGGTAAAAAAATTTAACTCATCAGCTATAGTGTAGCTCAAATAGTAAAGCAACATAATACAATTTATGTGGTTATGGTGGTATTTGTGGTTGTAGTTGTTGTTTATTATGTTGTTTACATTATTTTAATATATTAAATGTTAAAATAAAATCATTGACGAAGTGATAAAACATATAAAGTAATTTTTTTATAGCGCAAAAAACTAGTAATATTTTTGGCACCATGCTCTAGTTTGATACAAGAAATAGCTAAAAAGGGCAAGTGTTAGTTACTTAAAAAATACTAATTAAATAAGGAAGGTCAAAGATTAGCAACAAAAACGGAAGAGATATAAAAAGCGCGAAAAGTTTGGGAAACATTTCATTTCCTCACTGTTGCTTGCGCCCATAACCACCCATTTCCCATTTACCTCGCTCTCTTACTATTTCTCACTCTCTTTTCTCAAAATCAAATAACTCAAAGAGTTTCATACACACATTTTTAGAGAGAGAGAAAGAAAGAAAGAACCAAAGCAAGCAAAAGAGAAATGGAAAAAGATTCTCTGAAAGCTGCTGGTGGCAGATCAGCTATGATCCCGAGCTTTCTTTACTCTTCGTCGTCTTCTTCTTTGTCCAAAAGACTCTTTGATTTGGACACTCTCACTAGGTCCACTAACCTTGATCATCATGATCATGGATCATCATCATCATTATCGTCGACGAAGACGGCGACAAGGAGCTTCGTGATTCCGGCGCCGAATGAGAAGGTCCAGATGTACTCGCCGGAATTCTACGCCGCCTGTACCGCCGGTGGAATCCTCAGCTGTGGTCTCACTCACACCGCCGTCACTCCTCTCGATCTCGTCAAGTGCAACATGCAGGTCTGCTCCTCTCTCTCTCTCTCTCTCTCATTCCTAGCTAGTCGATCGCTTTCATTTCCTTCATTTTTAGAATCTTATTATTTTCTTTATTTAACCTTGGTTTGTTAGGGTTAGTTAAGCTTTCTCTAGTGTATAAACTCTAATTTAGGTTCAGTGTAAAATAAGTGCTTATCGCGAACGTGAACGGTTAAGCTGAACCATGTTTGCTCTCTCTATTATGCTTTCGCTTATCATACAATCATTACACGCAACGACTTTAACTTTACAACTATATATGGTCATTATACTCTTTTTTTACGTGAATAATGAAATGCTGAGTCATTCATATTTAAGAGACTAAAGTTGATAAGTTAATGGACTAAATTATTAATATTTTAAAAATTGAAAGGTCCAAAATCAAACGTTTTAAAATTGAGGGACCAAAAATTGCAAATTTATTCGATATGAAATTCTTATGAATGATGAGATTGATTGATTATTATTTTTTTTTAGTTATTGTTTTATGTAACAGTCTTTGAAATGGGTGCACTCATGATGAATAAGAAAGTGATGGGAAATTGCAAAAGCGGATTGTTGTATTTGGAAATTGGAATTGATGTTTTTTTTGAGCTTGAAATGGTTTTGATTTGTCAATAGTAATATATGTAATGGTTGTTTAAGTATTTTGGTTGGTGGATTGAAAGTTATGCGTTGAACCCATCAAGTTTGCAGAGAATTTGTTTTCCTCTCAACTTTCAAAAGGTGGCTGGCTAAGGCCATGGCTCTTTGCTGTTTGTGGGGTCAGTGGGGGTTGAATTGTCCAGTTTGTGTGTTTCTTTATTCATAATATTTGGTACATTTTAAAAAAAATGGTAACACACTCAACCTTGTGGCTTAGTAGCATTGTCTAATTCTCTCTATGTGGAGAATAGAGAACCAAGGTTCAAATATCCCAATTAGTTGCAAAGGATGATTCATAAGTTAGAATTAAGGCTTACTTGACTTGGTTGAGTGTGTGTGTGTGTGTGTGTGTGTGTGTGTGTGTGTCCATGACTCTCATTGGACGAATTGAATTAAGATTGATGTTTTCATGGTTTGCAGATTGACCCGGCAAAATATAAGAGCATCTCATCTGGATTTGGAGTGTTGTTCAGGGATCAGGGAGTTAAAGGTTTCTTTAAGGGTTGGGTGCCTACTATGCTTGGTTACAGTATGCAGGGTGCCTGCAAGTTTGGATTTTATGAGTTCTTTAAGAAATACTACTCAGACATTGCTGGGCCTGAGTTTGCAGCCAAGTACAAAACCTTGATCTATCTTGCTGGTTCAGCATCTGCTGAATTTATAGCTGATATTGCCCTCTGCCCCATGGAGGCCGTGAAAGTTCGTGTCCAAACTCAGCCTGGGTTTGCCAGGGGTTTGTCTGATGGATTTCCCAAGTTTGTCAAGTCTGAAGGAACCCTCGGGTATGACACTTGTAGCAAAAAAACAAAAGGCATTGTTATGTAGTAACTATTACCCTTTTTTGTAGTTCTAATTTGATTGATGTTTTTGAATTTGCAGACTGTACAAAGGACTTGTTCCTCTATGGGGACGTCAGATTCCATGTAAGTTGAAGCATTTCCATTGGCTCATGTTACTTGTCTTTTGGTGATATACTTGGTATTTCACTAGTTATTATCTATCAGCTCAGGATTGAAAGAGAGCTTTTATTTTCCGAGTCTTTGGACATTCTGAACTTTAAATATGAAAACAAAACTTTGATGCTCTGTGCAACTACATAATCCAAGATTTGGTGCTATGATTTGATTAAAATTTTTCTAGTTATCTGGTTTAAGAAACATTTATGGCTGTTTATGTACTAAACATTTGCCATTGACCAATTTATGTGCCTGTGATGCATGAACAATGAGGCAATTGAGGCATGATTATTGTGTGAAAAGTGTCTAGCTGTACTGCTGTAGAAGATTGAGTTTTTATTTGTCCTTTTTTCTTTGGCTATATTAATCTACACTTACGTAATTGGTTAATTGTAGGAAGAATTGAATCTTCTTAATTCCTTTTGTTAGGTGGTTTTTGATCAAAATGGGTGTGTTCTGCAGATACCATGATGAAATTTGCATCCTTTGAAACTATTGTGGAGATGCTGTACAAGTATGCCATCCCAACCCCAAAAGACCAGTGCAGCAAAACTTTGCAGCTTGGGGTGAGCTTTGCTGGTGGATATGTGGCTGGTGTATTTTGTGCCATTGTTTCGCACCCTGCTGATAATCTGGTGTCCTTCCTTAACAATGCCAAGGGTGCAACTGTTAGAGATGTGCGTGAATTCTTTGCGTAGTACTTCATGGATTCACACATCAATATATATATATATATATATATATAATCTTCATTCTCCTATGCTCACTTTCTTTATTGTATTTGTCTATTGCAGGCCGTGCAAAAGCTAGGGTGGTGGGGTCTGTTCACCCGTGGCCTTCCTCTCCGTATAGTCATGATTGGAACCCTCACCGGAGCCCAGTGGGGAATTTATGATGCTTTCAAAGTATTTGTTGGGCTGTAAGTTTCTTCTCTCTTCGTATCCATTGATTAATTTTTTTATTTGCTTGGCAACATTCCTTATGGTCTCTAATATGCCTGAATAGTTCATACGTAGGAAGTTCACTATTTATGTTTGTACAATCATGACACTTACTGTTCTTACAGGCCAACTACTGGTGGTGTTAGTCCCCCACCTGCTCCTGCTGCCACTGTGCTTGCAACGGCGTGAATTTAGCTGATGGTCAATAGACACAAATGTTAAGAAAGGCATTTTTTCTTCTTTTTGACGGATTAAATAATTTTAGGGTTGCTTATGCCTGCTATGAAGGCATTTTTTTCTTGGTGGGAATTGTACTCTATTCTAGAAGCGGATTTTGTTTGCGTTCTTCATGTTCTTACTGCCTCATTTGATTCTTGAGGGGATGGTTTTGATTTCATCCTCCAACCCAAAAATATCCATTTGGTTTTTGGTAATTTTAGGGATAAATTTCCCCTTAGAGGTGTAGCCCATATCTAAAAGCTTACTGCAGATTATTTGCAATGCTACTCTATTTTTGATCAAATGAACAGTCTTTATGAGTGCACTTGCATACCACTTGTTTGACTAGGGACTTGGTAAGCCGAAGGGTTCAACAGTAGTTCCCCTGTAACAGAACTGGTATCTTCATTTAATTTTATGCCCATCTCTGGATTTTCTTTGGATAAGGTATCTGTAGTCAGGGTATCTTTTGAACGGCATACCAAAAATGTTATAGGGTTCAATTATGTAAAATACACTTAGCAACTCTACTATGGTGGATAGGAAGACTTAATGACAATTGACTATTGAGGTTATAATGTTAGGAACAGGATCCTTTTCATTTCATTTAAATTGCGAATTAGAGAAGGTCTAAGAATGTTTAGAGTGTCATATTTTTAAATTTGTAATATTTAATGTAAACTAGGAAATAGATCTATTTCGAATTGCTTCCCACTATTTATATTACATATTTAACAACACCAGCTTAACAATATGGGATAATTAGGTAGGCCACTTTTAAAAAGAATACTTTTTTTTTCTATAATTTATTATTTATAAATTACCATGTTCTTGATTCAGTCTAAGAGGGTACACTGTATCAAATACAATTCTTGCAAAAATATGCCGTACTTCTTGCATCCCGCCAAGAGCCAAGGACTCATAGTCAATCTTGCTGCCTTGCTTTGCCACAAAACCCTTCTCAGCACCGTCTCTCACACACTCAAAGATCCTGCACACCCTTAAATATAATCCCAATGGAATAAATACCTGCAAATCAAGAATTAAAGAATCAGTTTCCTTTAGACCAAATAAAATATACCAAGTGCACTGCTGCACCTATCCCTCTAACCTCAAGTTCATAGGTGATGCACTGTTGGTTGAATTCTTGATTTCCCTAAACTGAAAAGAAGAAAAAGGAATGACAGAAAAATACTCACCATGTCCGAATAAGGTGCTTGAGGGTACCCTGACATTGCCTGAGATATAAAATGCTCATCAGTCATCTTACAGAGTGCACTTTTAACAGATGCTGCAAGATCCATAACCTCATGTGTCATTGCCCGAGAGTCCAGAATCTGTGGTTCTGATAGTTCATGAAAGCTAACATCATGTGGTGCGGTGATCTTCTTAGCTATGTTTATTGCTTCCAATATATCTCCGCCATTGTGGACTGCAAGGCTAAATGCAGCAACCACCATAGGATCCCTAGGAAACTCAGACAGTGCCATATGGAATGCTAAGATCCCAACCCTGAAAGCATAGACCCATCGTGAGCATTTTCTTGGTTGGTCCAACTTAAAATCAACTTCCAAGTATTTCCATGTATGTTTGATACACACACACACACACAATTAAATCAGTGACTAGAGAAAGAAAAAGATTTTAATTGTCCCTGAAGATACTTCTTCGTATCATTGAATTAAAAAGATTGACTCCCTTAATTGTAGAATTAAATCATAACCACAGAAAGTGAGCAGACAAATTTAGAGTAATTGTATTTCATTGAAGCTATCCACTTTGAAGAATGAAGAACCATTGAAATTCATTGTTTAGAAGAATATGACCTAGTCAGCAATGAAATGAAAATATGTTCAGAAGATTACACTGCCAAGTGTAATTTTGCAGGACCTCCTCAACATATACAATATAGAGGATTAGGTGGCGAAGATAATCACTTTAATAACATGCAGTTATCTTTGACATTTACTTACAATACTTGGCAAAGAAAAATATGCGGGAGAAACAAATACAAACTTCATCCATTCAAACTTTCATGTTCGTAGGCAAATACATTGGTTTATCATGGACTTCATGGAAATAATATGCAATCAGTTAACAGTTTAAGCCTTTATGTCATTTGAAAGAACACTTTCATGGCGTGGTGTCATTATTTAATGGCATATGGATAACAAATTAAGAAAACAGATAGGAATTGCCAATGAGCTCTAGCTCCAAAGACCCTTCCTCCTTCCACAAGAATGAGTGGATCGTGGAGGTTGTATGCTCATCGGGTGCATGAGTAACTTACCAATTAAAAGAGAAAACAAATAAGAATTCAGTTCTTGATAAGATCTTACCATAAGCTACTGTGGCATGGGCGGTCAGGTGCCAGAAGTTTATCCATATTAGAAAACAGAGACTGCAGATGAAATAACAGTAAATGGGATCAGTCACTTGCTATTCAGCTTCCAGACTCTTGAAATTATACCCAATCAAGAGATATTATGCAACTGGTGCAACAGAAAAGGCAACCTCAAAATGTCAAAACTTAAAAGATGTGCTTCAAATCCTTGCAATTTATGCATATGATAATGGGAGTCTTCAGAGCATGCACAATTGAAAATGTTATAAGAAAACCATCATACATACATCTAGGATGCACTATCACCAGTTACGAAGGCTGGAAAACTACAATAAATATGAGTAAGACAGCCTCACACATCTTAACAAAGATGTAATTATGGCCCTGTTGTGACACTTGCTTGTCAATATTGACATCTAAGGATGAAGTAATGATATTGCCATGAAGAGGATGTCATCACTTGGAATGGAAACTTGGGTGATGTCTTTGTTGGGTTATTAGTTTAAAATATTTGTAAATATGCAAAAGCAAGAGAATTTAGTTTACAAAAAGCGAGAGAATGCGTTTAGCTTCTAACAACCATGTCTTTCAAGTATTTTTCCTACAGAAAAGTTTATTTTATATTGGTAAGAAGCATAAAGGATATAATCAAAAGGACATATATTGGAAGTTACCAAAAGCATGTTAGATCTCTTGTCACGCCTTCGGAAACCATGGCGAACAAAGTAAGCTGCCTGCAACATGAAGCTATATTAAACTTGTAAGACTCTGACTGACAAATAACAAAGAAATTTAATCATCAAACCATACCTGAATGGGTAGAAGTATTTCTAAGAGTCCGAATTTCCATAATAACCTCAAAGAAGCTTCAGCAGATCCATATGCAAGCATGTAGTTCATTTCCATCAGTAGCCTAGCCTAAACATTTTGAAATCAGAATTTAGCTAAGGGCAGTTTCATGTACAGTAATCACAAGGAGATGGTAAAGGAGAAAGTAAGAGCTCTTTAACTACCTTATCAAGTCTTATTACTGAGCAAGATAAATTTTTAAGAAAATGAGCTGTCTCCCTTGAAAAACGAAATCCTAAACGGGCAGCGACTCTTATTGCACGCAGAATGCGAGCTGCAGAGATCTGGAGTTAGACATTACTTCCATTGCGCGAGTACAATCCCTCCACACACACACACACACGCGCGCCCCACACCCCCCCCCCCCCCCCAAAAAAAAAAAAAAAACTCTTCAACACATCCAAAATCTAAATCAGAAGTGCCCATGTTACAAAGTAAATCGTACATAAGAAACACTTCAAACAACTCACCACAATCCTCTTGAAAGGAAGTACTTGCAGGAATCACAGTTTGCACCTATGCCCACAGAAGACCATGTGAGGGGAAAGTACATTGCCAACTAGTAGAGTAATGTAAGAAACCACAATGGTTAAGAAATACATGCACACTTTAGATTTTCTAAGATCTTCCATGCCTCCTATGTAGTCATATACAATTCTCGCATATGGATCAAACATCAACCTGCAATAAGAAAGAGGCAGATTAATCTAATGAAAAGAAAAAAAGCAAATGAATGTGAAAATATTAGAAGAGAGAATTTACATAAAAGAGATTCAAAGCCACACCACAGAAACGAAATGAAAGGTCTGAATTTCAAGTTACAAGAGTCTTATTAACAACCCGTTAATTGTGAAGTCCCGCTGCAAACAATTCTTCCAACGAATATAATCCTTCTCATCACAACCAACAGGTCTTTCAAAATCATCACTCAACTCCCTATCAAACTTTCGTCCAGATGTGCTAAAACTTGAAACCTAGGTTGGATAGACAATTTAAGTTACATAACATAAGAAGCAAAATAAAGTCTGGAAAAAAAAAATCTGCAATTAGAATGAGAGGAAAGTGACAAACCTCCACAATAGTATCTTCAACGTGCACATGGCATATAGGAAACCGTTTGCCAACTATTTCACACCATGAAAATGTTCTCAAAACCTGAAAATAGGGTCTATGGTCATCATTGTATGTTAAAGCCTAACTGGTGAATTTTATCATGACCTTGCACTCATAATAAAGGTTTAAAGAACAATGAATTTCACAACTTGAAATCAATTAGTGAACGGGGAAACCATGATTTCAGAGGGAACTCTCATCAGATATAATGGTCCCTATGCAAAAATGGTTTAAGCAAGCCAGATATATAGCGATACCAATCCAATGTACCAAAATGGGGAATCTCATCATCCTCTAGAATACCAAATACTATCACTTTATCAATTCTGCTAGAATTTAGTGTACCATATGTTCCGCATGCCTTCGTCCAAGCCAAAAATTACATCTTTAGAGTTTAACTATGATATCTGTACTGTGATGTAAAAGTAGGAAGATCTAGATCTAATTAAGCTATTCCTCCCTCAAAACGTCTAACAAACCTTGGTTTTCTTTTACCAACATGCAACTTCCAGTGTTTATAATTAATAACAATAGACATCCACTTTTTTGCATTTTTCCTTTTTCTTTTCTCTTTTTTCCCAAAACTTAATCATCTTTGTTAAGTTCTCTACATTTATTATTGACTTGGCATTTGGCAATAACCATGTAGGATGAATCTTAATGCAAAATTACTACTTAGCCTCTCATGAAACTATCAACCCGTGTATTTGATAAACAATTTCATGTAGCAAAAAGAATCAAATTCAAGAAACTAGTTAAAACATCAACACTATGGCAGTGTAGGACGAAAGTGAGACCAACCTCTTTAAGTTCGGCTGAAGTTATTATATCAAAATCCTTTGGTGTTCGCTGTAAGATAAGATCCCGCACACAACCTCCAACAAGGTAAACATCATATCCTATGGCAAAAAAAAAAAAAAAAAACTAGCGTTTAGACACCATAAGCGTAGAACAAGCATTCATAATAATAGAAGCATATATGGTACCAAAACATAAGTCTTATAACCCAAACAAATCTAAAAGCTGCCCAATCAAACACAACACGATTAGGACAATAATGATTCTACTACACAGTTCAACAGGTTAAATATATTGCAACAACACTGAAAATTATTTTGTACATTTAAAACCAGCTATAAGCCAAGTGCTTACCCTTTCTCTTCAGTCCATTCAGAACCTTTCTTGTCGGCTTTGTAATCATCGAAGTACTAATTCCAAGCTCTTTGGAATTCAACCTCTTCCACTCCAGCGCCTTTTGATCCCCTCCACTCACTTCACCCCATGAAATGGAACCAAAAAAAGTACAAAAATTCAAACTTTCTCACAACATAATACACCCACACACACTCACACACAAAAAGAAGATAACTTTAATAATAAATTTGAACCATAAACAAAACCCAAATTCAGAAACAAAGCAAAGAGCTTCACTTGCATTTTCCACGAACTGAATTGAAAGGAGTAACAAACTCTGGCTCCTCAACTGCCTCAACTGCAGCCACCGAACTAAGTCGAAGCTAAACATATATGAATCCAATGATTAACACAGAAATGAGAAAACCCCATTAATGATACACACACAGCATACGTATATAGATGTAAATTACCTTGAGAAAACGGAGGGAGGGAAAGATAGGACGGAAAGGGAAATGGGTTTTGCAAGAGAAGCCTAAACCAGAAATCGCCATGTGAGGAGGTGCTTTAGGGTTTTAGAGTAGTGACAGAGAGACAGAGACAGAGACAGAGACAGGGTTTAAGGATTTTGGAACATAAATTTCTTATGGGCCACAGGTTAGAATTAGGCCCATTTTAGACTAGAAAACTAAGACGACACTAATAGGCCCATGGGCCTTTTCATGTAAATCTGAGAAACTGTTTGCCAAAACTAATGGGCTAGAAAGTGACCCATTTGGCCATCTTGAATTTTAAAGAGGCTATCTTCTTCCAAGTCCAAACTAGACTCATTTTTTTGTAGGTGGTCTTACATTGTTGAAAAGAAAACAAAGACATGGAATCCAATTTGAGTGATATAAAATTAAATAATTATGGACATCCTCGTTAAGAGGTATTATTTTTTGAGAAAACAATATGATATGATTTGAATGTGAATTTCCAACTATTTTATGTGCTAGATAGACTGTTCCCCTCTCTCTCTCTCTCTCTCTCTCTATATATATATATTTATGAAGCAATTTATAAAGCACAAGGTGAAACTTTTGAAATCAAAGTGCATTTTACTTTTTTTTTTTTTTAAAGAGTTTCAATATATGGCGTCCGCTCATGATAATAGCTTTTTATCATCAGACCAAGATACTAATCAGTTTTTGGTGTAGACATGGATTAAACCATAAATCTCTTATTCAACTATCAGAAATTTTACTAGTTGGGTTTACTGGAACCCACAAAATGTATTTACTTGAATGCTCTTTTTTTTTTTAAGGAAGAACATATCAAAAGGGTTCAATTGGCTAGAGAGTTGGGATTCAATACTTGAATTATATTGGGATTCAATATATATAATCCTTCTTAAGATGGGATTGGGATTATAGTTTTAATGGAGCTTACCCATTTTAATTTTTCTTCAAATTAGTTAGTAGAACATTTTATTTATTTATATATATATATATATTTAGTGGAGTATTTAATGAACCGGATTCATCTTTCATGGCTCTAAGCAGGGGGGTCATTTTTTTTTTCATAACTTAGACTACAAGATTGTTTTTTATTATTTAAATTTGCTCAATATTTTCATAAGCCATCCCAAAGTTTTCAAAAGACCCTAAAACTTCCATCCACCAAGCTCTCTTTAAAATTAAAGGAAGCTTTGCATTCTCAAAGATCCCTTCTCATAGTCGGCATCAACATGAAGTAAAAGATATGAGTGATGATAAAGATACTATAAATTTAACTATATAATCTTTACAAATTGTTGTGTTATTAATTATTAAAAAAATCAAAAATTTAATTAATTTATCATTGAAGTGGGTTAATCACATTCATTATACATTAGTTTGTAAGTCTTTTATATAAAATTGTTCATAGTTTAATGTTTTCCTTTATATTAAAATTTTTGTTTTTCAATATGTTTCAATTAACTCAATTCGTAAAGTTTTTTTTTGTCGAATAAGAAATATAAGGTTCGAACCCTATCCACATCAAATACCAATTGGTGTCTTAGCTTCATGATAAGAACAATCATCATAAACTAGACATCATAGGTTGAAACTCTATAAGAAAAGTAAAAGAATTTATTTTTTTACTCCATATATGAGATTATGTGTGACCGATGGGAAGGAACTAGGGATTAAGTGGGCTCCCCTTTTTTTAAAACTAAAATTGTGAATTTGGTTGTCTAAGAATTATGGTAGTGCATTAATCATATAAAGTAGAACCTGGACCTAAGACCTCGCAAAGAACTCAACTTGTCCACTAACATCTAAACGAGGCAAGTCCTTACAATTTGAATTATTGAAAGTTCAAACAATATATATCTTTACTGAAAAGGATATCACATGTACAAGCTTGACATATATATATATATATAGCCTGCAACTTGATTTTGATAAGGCATAGTGACAGTGATGATATCTAGCCAAGAAATCAAGAACACTTTCCAATTTTCAAACGTACAAAAAGATGTAAAAATTTATCCAAAGTGACAAAATTGTCTAAATCTTTTAACCCAAGACATTATCAAAGGTACAGTTTTTATCAGAAAAGACATGAACTCGTACTTACCTAAAAAACTGCATCACCAAGTAGTACTGCGAGCACTTTGCGTTTGCTTTGCCATATTTTATGGCTGCAATGTTTTGAGAAAACGAGCAGTGTTTATTGCACGGAAATATTTGTTTCTTTCTTTCCCCACGTACAAAATTTCATACACAATTAATAGACAGGTCTCTCTCTATATATAGTACTACGTACTGCGTACTATATATATATAATTAAATTAGGAACTGTGTTTACGCGTTTAAAAAAGAAACCGCGTACGATTTTTTTTTTCTTTTCCCTTTTTGATTGATGATGATTTCAATATAAATTGACCTTGTTCTTGTTCAAGTTCTTTGTGGATGCATATATGCGAGCAACTTCGTGGAAATGCTATATATGCGTTTACACTTATAGTGTTAACTTCATAGTTCTTTGGGGAAATTACGTAAGAAAAGTTCAATCTTACTCATGCAGATTTGATAGAGTTTAATAAGGTCTAAAGCAATTGATATTATGCATCTGTTTGGATACCAATGAAAAAATGAAAATTATTTCACTATTCAGTTTATTTTTACTACTATTTATGGTATTCACTGCATTTTTTGGTACTATTCATAGATTTTATTATATTATTTCAACTAACTTTTACTTTTATCTACAATACTTTCAGCAATAAGTTTTTCGTTTCAGTAAAATAAGTGGTATCTAAATAGACCTTATATATATATATATATATATATATATATATATATATGTGAAGCATTTTTCATATTTAAATTTCTATATATGAAAATTCAAAACCATATATTCATCAAAATGCAGCATTTTTAATTAAGTTTCTTTAAGGGAATTATTGACTGAATTTTTGTATATAAGTTTTGTTAACATCTCTTTCTTCAAATCATAATCATTAATTTTTTAAAATTTTAAAATTTGAGTATTTAATATGTTAGTTTTCAAAATAGAGAAAATAAATAGCTACGATTGATAGTCTTTAAACTGAAAAAATTTCATAAATTTGGGATTTTAGTTGACAAAATAAAAAAGATTTAGGATTCATTTGGGAATAACTTATTTAGCTGAAATTGAAAATTTTTTACTGAAAGTACTGTAGATAAAACTAAAAGGTAGGTGAAATAGTATAGTATGACATATGAATAGTATCAAAAAGTGTAATCAGACTCATGAGTAGTAGCACAAATAAGTTAAATAGTAAAAAAAGCTGGCCTTTTAAGCCAATGCCAGACGCACATTGGGTCTAAATTAAAAAGCTAGCTTATTTTACTATTCAACTTATTTTTGCTACTATTTATGAGTTTTACTGCACTTTTTGGTACTATTTATAGACCATACTGTATTATTTCAACTACCTTTTAGTTTTATCTACGGTACTTTCAGTCAAAAAAAAAAATAGTTTCAGCTAAATAAGTTATTTCTAATCAGACATTTTAATGTAATATAGACGTTCGTTGGGTTTTATTTATTTAATATAAACTATCTTAATTGTTTTTCTCTCACCTTATAATTTGCCTTCTATCAACATCAATTTATCAATCTATAATGTTCATTCCATCATAATTATTTAAAAAATACATCTTCTCATTATATAGGCGAGATTCAAACCCCACATACCTAATTAACGGCTTCTATCAACATCAATTTATCAATCTATAATGTTCATTCCATCATAATTATTAAAACAATACATCTTCTCATTATATAGGCGAGATTCAAACCCCACATACCTAATTAACGGAATCATATATAGTTTCTTCACATGTTTTCCCCTTAAACTCAAAACATTTACAATAGGGCACCAGATATAATTAGGTTTACACACTAAACTGTCGGTTGATTATCTTAATACAAACAGCACCCCATATAAACAGTCCAAAAAACAAAAATCTGGTGCCGCAATTTAGAGGGTCCGCATTGTGAGGAATCTAATAACACTCCAAATCAACTTATATTATAGATATATTTGCTTCATGGGGACCATATCTGTCTATTTTGAAATACATGAATGCACGGTGGTTAAGTAATCTTCTAATAATCATATTGCTATGATTAACGCCACAAACTTTCTATCAACGGTACTCTTGTCTTACTTAATGAAATTGATAAGGTCACGTTTCCTATATTTTCGAAGGGGGTGTCCTAAATTTGTTTGATATTGTTTCTGTTCAATCCATTTCTGAAAGATTGAGTGTACTCTTTGTTTCTTAGTAGGGAGTAGTCGGTAAGAGAGTATATTATTTTGTTAGAGATTTAGCTCAGCAAGCTTATCTACTTAAGCTTTCAATATAGATAATTTGGTTCTTGACAATTTATATACACAAGTAGTGCATGTGGCTCACAATTGTCTAGACAATAAGAAAACGCATTGGAGTGATGTCAAAAATACTATAAATTTCATTATATAACCGTATATATCACTAATCACAAAAAAAGCATGTAATTCAAACATTGATTCATTATGTTATTGAAGTAGTATTTTGTATTAATGAGTCATTTTAGTATTTTCCTTCTGCATTTTGCTCGAACTTCTTGTTTCCTATGAATTATTGATATTTTGTATCAATTATAAGTAATTAACCAAAGTTGCCACTCTAGAAATCTTTCTAACTGTAGGGACTTTTGGGAATACAGCCTCGTCAGAATTGATGAAACAATTATATACCTAGTCTAGATAGGAGGTCAGAAACACACATGAAGGCAGCCATGTCACCAAAAACCGTGAAGTCATATATACGTATAGTATACACCAAAATGGAAATTTCTCATTCAACATTCTTGCTGTGTGCATGTCCATTAGTTTTAGGCCAACATGTTAGCTAGAGATGGCACTGATATATGATGAGGGATCCAAAGCTAGCTTCCAGGAGATTCATGCACTCCATAAGCCCCATTTGAAGGATATAATAATAATATGGCCCCTCTAAGCGTGCGTTTGCCAAGTAATGATTTTGCATTTTGCATCCTTTTACTGGGTCCCATGGTATTGTTCACGGACTAGTCAAATACTGAAAAACACAGCAATAAGCAGTAAATTCTAGGTCCTACGGTACCATTTATAGTTTAAAAATTATTTTGTTATAGTGTTTTTAGCAATAAGTTTTCATTTTTCAGCAAAAAAAAAGGATATCCAAACATACCTTAAATCTAACATAAATGTATAAATTTGCCAATTGTGTACTTGAATGTAAAAGAGATATGAAGCAAAGATGAAAACGCAAAACATTAGACATACATAATACTTTCCACGCAAAAACATGAGAAATCCCATTTCTCTGAGAGAGATTGGTTCATCGTGATGTTATATTATACCATAATATTACATTATTGTAATTTTACATTAATGTAATTTCAATACAAGAATACAACATTACATTATTTAGGAAAGTGATAAAATTAAGGTAATGTGATATATTTTGTAATTTTAGATTATGGTAATATTTGAAAAAAATAAAATAAACAAAAAAAATTTAGTGTTACATCATTGTAATGTATATCACATCAAGACGGCATATCAATGGTTAGTAAGTACGTTAAGTTAAGCATTATGTTGATAAAAATAGGTGTAATTATATAGCTGAATTGATCACCGTCCTTTGTCGGGAGAAATAGCCAAAATTCAATACAGAAACACAGGGACTACATGGTCCCATCACCAAAATCAAGACAACAAACAACCCACATCTAACACGCGTGGCCAGCTTGTCAAACTCGAAGGATTTACTGTCCACAAAAACTTGAGGAGCTCAAATTGATTGCTCAATTCATCTACAATATTAATTTCTATTATAGTGCCAACGGCCAAATGGGTATTTGTCTATTTCATCTAAAAGATGTAGCAAAATATCTTAATTCTGAAACTATCTAACAAAATATTCCTGTTTCGAAACTTGATTTTCTAAAAATTAAGTTTCAATGAAAAACTCGATTTGATAAAAATCAGGTAATGTGAGAAATTTTACATGGAACTCGAGTTCCATGTACATTTTGCTAGATAGTTTTAAAATATGAATATTTTGCTAGAAAGTTTTGGCGAACGGGGCAAATGCTCGTAGTGCCAACCAATTACCCTTTTGAAATCTTCAAGAACTCTACGCATTTATGATCTAGGTCTCTTAGAAGCCAATCTTCTGGGGACTTTGATTAGGCTTTACCTTTCACATGAAACCATCAGAAGGAGAAGAGGATAAAAACGAAAAAACTATTGAAAATGTGATGAATGCCAAGTTTATTCTTGCTATAGCAATGACAAAGAAAGGTACAATAATATTTCAATTGGTCGGTGTTAAATGTTTTTGCACTTTTGCTAGCTGGTGCTGATCATATGCTGTTGTTTATTAATGAGAATCGGTGGTTGGCCGCTACATGAGGAACACACATTAGTTACTTCTGGATAGTAACATTAATCCTTGCTACATAATTTTTTTATTTTTCTTTTTTAATAGAAAGAAACAAGTTTTTCTATCTTTCACAATGCTCATTATTTGCTGCTATATATATATATATATAGTAATATTTTTTCGATTGAAACTCCTAATGCTCATTATTTGCTGCTATATATAGTAATACTTTTCTGATTGAAACTCCTAAGGGGCGTTTAGTTTGTTGTAATGTGCCCTTGATGTGATGCACATTACGATGATGTGACGTTAAAATTTTTGGTTTATTTCATTTTTTTTAATATTACTATAATTTAAAATTACAAAATATATCACATCACTTTAATCTTATCACATTCCTAAACAATATAATATTGTATTATTGTATTGAAATCAAATTAATGTAAGATTACAATAATATAATATAATAATATAATATTACAGTGTAATGTAATATCATGACGAACTAAATGCCCCTAAGATTAATGTTAAATCACTTTCGAAATGCTTTTGATGAAATTCAAGTGGATAATCCTGTTATCCTAGCTGAGGTTTTAAGTTTTTTCATATAATAAGATCGTGCTAGGACAGCATATTATTTTGTCCTGAAATCAGTATCAATCAGATTCTTAAGTCATGAGGACATATATCCTATGAGGAAATATATTCTACAACAAAGACACAAGTATAACTAGAGTCTTCATTTTAGTATAGATAAAGATTTAGTCTCGTTTGTAGTAACTTTGTTATGTTAATGAAGTAAGTTTAATTTTAGCCTATTAATTTCCTACTCAAATTATTTTCACACTTTATTTTGTTCGAGTTAGCTTAATCACATATTAGTCATGCTCAATCACAATTAAATCATGTACATACATCATCTTGTTATGACTTAATTTTTCTTGCAATATCAAACCTTCCATTCTTGAACAGCTTAATGAGGAACACTCCATCTATTTAACTAGAGAATACTCTTATTTTCTAAATAGTGAGTCCAAATATAAGCTAATAATTTATTTTTTTTCACACTTTCCTTCTCCTTTTCTACTATCTCAAATTAACATGAGAATTATCGATCCATTTTCATTTTTGTCCTCTATCCTTATTTTTTAATCCTCTCACTCTTTTATTTATTATCTTATTAAATTTTACTCTTTATATTGTATACCAACAAATAACAATCGACTAAATAATATGATACTACATTCAACTTTAAATTTGTGAATTAATAAAATTTTAATATGCAATGTTCAAGATATTTTGGTCTTAGAGGTCTAAAACCTATTGTAAGTTGATGTATGGCATTGTACGTATATAACAAGCACACTAACTTTAACTTAGTCTTTGGTTAATCATCTAGGGTTAAACCTAGTATATAAACCATTCATTAGGTTTATTATAAGAAATAAACTTAAACAACAAATATGTAGCCATCAAAAACTTTTGTTATAGGTCTAATCACATTAAATTCTTCTCTCTCTCTCTCTCATATATCACAACTTTAACATGTAAGAAATAGATCATCTCATTTTAAATGAAAAAAAAAACATTATATATATTAGTATATATTCGCATTGTATATACTATATTGGGAGTATCGTGAAAAGGTTGAGTAAAAGATAATTTTTTTTAAAAAGAAAAAAAAATTTTGAAGGAGAATGATGGTAAGGACTCATCCAAATCCATAACATATATATTTAAGTGTCATCTTCTGTTTGGTGAACCTAAAATTTTTTTTTTCTAGCAAGTGCCTATAGACTTCTATGTATAAGTCCTAAAATCCAATTATAAATTGACATCCGTAGGCAAATTGTGAAAGAGGATAGGATCATAGACTCATAGGGACGAATTCACAATAACAACCCTTTGAAAGGTCTAAATCCTTGTAGGTTGTGCTTTTCAAGGCACACCCAGAGTCACAGAGACTGCAGAGGCCTGAACGAACCTGAAAGATACCTCAATGCTATTAGTGGTTGAATGAGTGAATGATACCATTCATTCATTTTCACCAAAAAAAGAAAAAGAAAAAGAAAAAGATACCATTCATTCATGCACAGAGACAATGTCACAGAGAGAGAGAGAGAGAGAGAGAGAGAGAAGGATTGCTCTTCCACTCAGATTAGATATATGTCTGAATCGCTCTGAATTCAACCAGGCACAGGAAAGCAGTTAATGCAAACACAAAAGTACAGCCCCCCCCCCCCCCCCCCCTTCACTCTCTTCCTCTCCAGCTTTCTTATTTTCTGCGTTGCATTGCATTCCTGGTGCATGCACTGTCCAAACAGTAGTTCATTCCGCAACAGTATCAAACACATTTATTTCGTTCATTCTTGGACTTAGCTCACTCAATGTGATAGACATTACCACTGTAGCTTAGCTTCCACAATTCATAGCTAGCTACAACCCTAACCCTATTCTTTGACTTTGTCAAGGACTTACCAGATCCAAATGATGATACCAAACGGCTTAGGTATTATATGCTTGTGTGGTCTGTCTGTGGTACATATTTTGGATTTCATAAGGTGCATGCATTGCAACAATTTCAAATAGACACATGGTTCATATCCGACATGTAAATGCAATAAACATTGCCGATCTCCAAAAATAGTTTAATAGATTATAGTACTACAAAGAACAAGAAACCTATTCAATTATACGTAGGTAAATTATAAACGCAATCATGTAATGAGTGTTGAACTAATTATCACTATCATCATCATCATCTTCTTCTTTTTATTCATTTTACAATCCTTATTTTGTACTATCTTTCTTATTCAAAGCAGCTAAGAGAGTCATGAGACTTTGCACATGCGTTCATATAAAGTCAAAAAAAAAAAAAAAAAACCGCAAAATAAGACATATACCTATTCAAACTATCTAAAACGAGGTATAGGGGCTTTGTCTCGATCGAATTTTGATGTTGATTTGATGGTCTAAATCGGCCATATCATTGGGTAGGCAATTAGCTTTTTAAGACCTTTTTTAGTTTATGTTGCATTATGTAATGAATGGAGATCGAGGGACTTCTAGTAGTATCCAAACTCTGTTTCAAATGTATGTTGTTGACAAGTTATTTAAAACAACAATATCTATACATAAATATTTTCTCTACCTAGTATCTTACCATATATATATTCTCTTTACATCAAGTGCTCTCTCTCTCTCCCCTTCCGACATGTGACACACTATAAGTAAATTAAAATTATTAACATAGTTGCCCTAACTACAAATCTACTACCAAATTTTTAAAAAGTTCAAAAAAAAAATTATGAATAAAATTACACCAACAAGAGTTTCTAGAAATTTAAAAGAGGTTTAAATATTTATTGTATTATTTTAATAATTTACCATAAATTTTGTTTTAATAATAAAAATTGGGTAATAAATTCCATGTATATATTAGAGGTTGTATGACATAATTTCACCATAGGATTCATTATAAGTACTACCCCTTTTTCTTTTATCTAATAACTCTTTTTCTCTTTATCTAATAATAAGGTAAGCTTGTTTATCTTTAAATTTTCGAGTAAGATTATTAACATTTACTTTTGGTGAAACTTTACTACCAAAGACTTCAATTTTTTTTTTTATAAATCTGATTAAAACTTAATCATAAAAATACTTAAGGAATTTAAAAGAAGTTTCCTAATTTATTTTATAATCTTTGGTAAAGAAAATTGAATGACATATGTGTGTATTCGTCAAATAATTTTAAATGATTTTTTATTTAAATTTTACTTTCTCTTTTATTATTTAATATTAATTATTCTTGAAATGTTTTGTTTAGTTTTCATGATCGTATGATTCTTGATTAAATTGTGAATGAAAATCATTACAAGCATAATACTAATATTATATTTGCATAAGGTATGATGAAAAATGTTAACAACAAATAATATTTAGACCAATGCTATAATACGAAATGTAGAACCTTTTTCTTCTTCTTCTTATTATTTTTTAATTTTTTTTAATTTTTATTTTATAAATTTAGTGGGCAATTCCTACTCTCCAATACAGGGCCTAAGCTGTCGAACATATATAGTTGGAGTCGAGTTGGGCCAAGCAACAACCAGATGGGCTAGCTCATGGTTATTCCCTTAGGTCCTGCATTTCGATCTACTCTGTCAATTTAATTTTTGACCAATTAATGACAGGATTTCGGCTCCTATATTTCATTATTTCTTCTCCAAAAAAAGAAAAAAGAAAAAAGAATGAGTAATTGTCCCACATTACTTAAGAAAATGTGTTATGTGTAGTATAACTTGTCTCACCCTCCCTTAAAAGTTACCATGATTTTTGATTGGAGTTGTGGTGTGTTTTTGTGTTAGAACCCATCTCTCTCCCTCCCTTGTGTGTGTTTGTTTCTCAAAAAAATATTAGTTTGTTATATCCTACAATTACTCTCTTTAAACCAATCATATTTATTTTCTCTATTCTCTTCAAAAAAAAAAAAAACATTTATTCTCTCTAAAATTTCCGACCAAACATAAGCCAGTGGTTCATTTACCCCTTATCTTATAACTCTGACATGTACTATAGCCAAATTATCTTTATGGGAAGTCCTAAAAAATGAGAGAGAGAGAGGATCAGGGGGGGATATATGCTTCAAGAAGTTCAGTGCCTCTCCCATTAATATTATAAAGAAGATAGATAAACCAGAGTTCTAGCCAGGATATGAAATACCTATGAACTATCCCATCATAAATGAAGTAAAAATATATAAAACGAAATAAGTTTTTGACAAGCCAGTTAATGCGCATGATTAAATACTTTGTAGTTTTTGGCTTCTTTTTTAATTTCTTATTGAGGGTGCATTTGGAATTTGTTTATTTTGTTGAAATTAAATTTTTTTTGTATAAAGTATTGTAGATAAAAGTAAAATTTAGTTAAAATAATATAGTGAGACTCATAAATAGTACTAAAAAATATAATAAGACTCATTAATAATAATAAAAATAAATTAAATAATAAAGTAAATTAACAAAAATAATCTATCCAAACGCAACCAGCAAATAGGGAAGAGGAGGTATTAATTGTCCCCTCTCTCTCTCTGCTAAACTCTTTCTACTGACAATGACCTTTTTACCTTTGATGGTACCCATCGGCTGCTTTAAATCACAACCCCAGAATGTGATTCCTATTCATTTATTGGGGTACTTTCAATTTTGCCAAAAGAATCCAATAATAACAATGTCTTTTCTCAGTTAAAAAAAAAAAACAATGTATTTTCGATGCCTATACTTTTGATGTACAATGGATCTCGTCTACTTACCTCCCCAAAAAAGAAACAATAACAAAGGAATGAAAACGTCCTCTTCTTAAAATTAGCTCTCTTTTTTCTTTTCTTTTTTATACTTACATCTACTTTATGATAATGGTTCTTTTATACACTTAATATAGCTTAGTTTTATTAGTTTATTGAGCTTAAAAAAATAAACTAGATAAAAGAATAATTGCACTTAAAGAGTAGTCTAGTATTTCTGATTTGACGTCTACTAAAACGACTGTCTTGTCTCCTCCATATAGTATTTTTATCTATGATTATAGTTTATTGATCTAGTCTTTTAAAGAGACATATAGATCCAACACACGCATCAATAAATGATCTTTTATGCGGACCTTTTGGGTAAGGCAAGAAAGTGTTCTAACTAGGAACCTTTTGTGATGTATTTTGATCCTTACGCTTTTATTACTAGCCAAATGATAGTTACACAGTGTTTTTTATCCTAAACTTTGTAAATCTTATGGACACATCCAAATCTATATCCATTTTCATAGTATATTTGAGTGTCAATTTATAATTGAATTACAGCACTTATATATGACAACATCATAGATACCTAGTGAAAAAGTAGATTTTAGTGCACAAATTACAAATTGACAGTTAAGAATATTGTAAATTTGGGTATATCACTAGAGTTTTCCTTAATCTAATTCCTTTTCACCCGAAAACAAATAGTAGTCTAGTAAGGATTAAGTTTTCTATTTATAACAAGAGGGGTTTGAAAGTGATTGTTGTAAACTATAATTAAGCTAAGAATAGTTTTAGGGTTATAACTTTTTTTTATCATAACTTTACCACCATTCTAACCTGACAAATCGTGAACAGATTTCTATTGCTTTTACACTTTTGCAACATCACAATTATGATAATAAATATTGTCATCCTAGATTCTCTTAAGCAGACGCTAGGTTGTCTATACTTGAATAATTATTGACACTACTACATAGAGCAGGTTTAATAGAAGTAAACAATTGATACCTAGATTTCAGAGCTTAACTAAATAAGTCACCATTGAGTAAACAAGTACAATAAAGGGCTTCTTAGTTTCTTATCCCGGAGTAATATGAAATCAAGTCTAGCTAGACAACCTTATATCTTTAATATCCCCACCTTTCCCATGCAACTATTCATTCTTCTTCTTCTTTTTTACTTCTAAATACTATTCATTTTCTCTGTCATTTTTTTTTTTTTTGGGTTGTTGTTATTGGGGGGGCTCATTTAAGAGAGAGCGAGAGATGATTGCTAAGGTAAGACTAGTCAAATGCACAGAAGCTTTGCATGTAATAAGCTTTCTCTCTCTCTCTCTCTCTCCCCCTGAACTTTATATAAACCTTGCCTCTTAGTTTGTCACAGACTCAAACCCACTTTTCTTGACTGCTACCTTTGGCTGCCTTCAAGTATCACCAGACCAGCTTTCTCTCTTCTATCACTTTCTCTATAACAATTCCATTTCCAATTCCAAAGCTATAGCTCTTAAATGGCAGCCTTTTCATACCTCCACAATTCTTTTATTCTTGACTCAAATTTCTTGTCAACAAATATTAAGATGTCGAGCTTTGTGGAAGATGAAAATCTCAACACCAACGGTTTCTCTCAATTTTACCCACCTGAACTTGTGCAAGAGATTCCTGTTGATGTTACTGTTCAGGAAAGTAGCTGTCTTGAACACAGCTCAAAGGTTGCTTTTAGTGATAATGAGCCTTCTGTGACCAAAAAACAGAGTCCAGATTCTTCAATTGTGGTGGATAAGCTTGATAGCGGTGAGCAAGTTACTCAGAAGGTCACCCCCATGGAGAAGAAGAGGAAGAGCAGAAATAAGGCTTCTTTGACTTTCACTCAATCTAAGGTAGAACAGTACTCTAAGGTTAAGCTTAAATAATATAAAATCCAATAGTCATATATATTATAGAAACGCAAAAGTCTAGAGGCATCAAAATTTTCATAAGTTTTTTTATTACATACCTCTCTTACCTTTGTATTGTGGTGAGCCCCAGTGAGTTGAATATGGCAACTCAATGAGAAATTTTCTGTACAGTTTTTTTATGCCTGTAGCAAGGGTCTTATAAAAATCCAAACTTTTTGTGCATGCGGGTTGCGATTGATGTTCAAGTTTTTTTGAATATTTTGGTCATATAAATTTGTTAATCAAAATGGTGCAAATTTTATAGAATCCGACAGAAGAAATAATGAAGAAACAAAAGAAATGCAATGGCACCCTGAAAGAAGAAGAGAAGAAGTCTAAAGCTGGAAAGAAAGGTCAGAAGAAAGTTGCTGAAGAGCCTCCAACAGGTTACATTCATGTAAGAGCAAGGAGGGGTCAGGCAACTGATAGCCACAGCCTTGCAGAAAGGGTACAATTCATTCTTAAACACCCACCAATTTTTCCACACAAAATGATTTACTGCTTACAATGGCTGGAAAGGCTTTTTGCTATTATTTTTGTGATTTTCAGGAATATGGTATTATCTCTATTTTCTAAATATTTTTTAGGTGTTTTCTAAGTCAAATTAGGTGTATGCATAATAAGTAAGTTAATTAGGATCTGTTTTCGAATATTTTTACTTAATAGTTAAGTTTTATAGATCACCTAAGCTGTAAAACGAAATTCAAACCTAATATCAAATAAGGTTATAGTTTAACTTTGTTCAGTTTCTTTCCTTTGGTTTCCCAAATTTCTTCTTTGTTAAGATCTTGTCTGTACTTGTTTTTCCTCCATTTTCATGTTTAGTCACAAAAAAGACCAATTCTTGGGCCATACTTGTTTTTCCTCCATTTTTACTTAATATTTTTTACAAAAGCTTGCCCCAATATCTGTTATGACCACAACTACATTATCTCTCACTGTGTATCTTTTCTATAAATTGGTTCTAGGTAAGAAGAGAGAAAATAAGTGAAAGGATGAAGATATTACAAAGGCTTGTTCCGGGCTGTGACAAGGTGAATTTTCAGTTCTTTGTCTTCATTTTGTCTTTTCTATAATATAGAGTATTATTCTGACAACTTCATGTGGTTTGTTTTTAATAAAAAGGTAACCGGAAAGGCCCTCATGTTGGATGAGATAATCAATTATGTTCAGTCCCTACAAAATCAAGTGGAGGTAATTAATACTAAACTAAATTTCTTTAGTTAATTACTATTGCTTTGTTAAAAAAAAAAGGGATTTATAGTATTATCAATGATGTTTTTGTTATTGTATCAGTTCCTTTCAATGAAGCTTGCCTCAGTGAATCCCATGTTCTATGATTTTGGAATGGACCTCGATGGACTCATGCTCAGGCCAGAGGTAAAGAAGCTTGGAAAATCTAGCTCTTCCTTGCATACATATCCATTTCCCGAATTTTCTCTATTTATCTCTGACATGAATTTATATTCAGGGATTAAGTAGCATGGCTTCAACACTGCCATCTATGACACAATGCAGCCCCACACAGCCCACAGGTTTTGCTGATCTAATCACAACCACAGCCTTTACCACTGCAAATAACTATCCTATTGTTGACAGTTCAGGTTCAACATTATTCCAACATGGGCAAAGGCCAAATGCCTTATCAGAGGTACATATTTTAAATGCACTATATATAAACCCATCTAAATGAAAAATCTATGAGACTGGTTTATGGAGTGTCCCTAGCCAGTACAATTTATATATATATATATATATATATATATATATATATATATATATCTTACATATGTGTGGGCTCACCTAATGTGAGAGGAACACTCCGACACTCCATAATCCTTTCTCACAAAGTACTTTCTCCATCTAAAAGTCATATATTTCTCTATACCCTTCCAACATTAATAAGATATTAATGAATATGATATAAGAAAGACCCTTTTTTGTCTTCCTAGCTAACACTTACAATAACACTTAACAAACATATCATTTTCAGGATATTGCTAATGTATTCTGTGATGTGGAAGACCAAAGACAAAAATTTCTTAATCCGTCTGGGTTCTTCAACAACCTGTGTTTCTTCCATTAATAAATAATATTCAACCGCTGCCCTACAAAAATTGGGTAAGCCCTCAAATCCTGTCTCATATAAAAATTATAATATTTGCAATATTATATTAATTCTTATTTGTCTATTCCACATCTTGACTTTTTCTCATTTTGTAGATTTATTTTAATTTTTTATTGCAGTTTATGAAGAAAATCCTGAGAACTCTCAAAATCAGATTTAAAATTAAAAAAAAAAAAAAAAATCATTGACATGACATCAAAGCTTTTATTAGTTCCAATGGAGGAGGGTTCTTCACCTAAAAGTTCTTGCTTCATATCCAATAGGTTAAAGTGATGCGCTGAACATGAATAAAGGGTGGCAAAATCAATGGATGAAGAACACGAGGGACGACCTAACCGACCAAATAAAACCAGATCTTTTGTAGATCCCATGTTCCTGTCCATTTTGACTCCCATGTCTCTCATGCACAGATTCCAAGACCTTGTGGTAGTTAAGCTAGAGACATCAGGAACAATATATATATTTATATGTGTGTGAAATACTAAATATCATTATTACCCCATTAGAAAATTGATTCATGTGGTTATATATAGTTATTCTGTTATTACAGTTATTTTTACCGTTATCTTTTTGCTACTTCGATTAACAAAGAGAGGTTCATGCTGTTGCTGTTGCTGTTGTTGTTGTTGTTGTTGTTGTACATTATTGGTTAAAGCATTTGTTGGTTTACTTGGCTATACGTGTAGTGTATATATTGGTGGAATCTTCTGTGTTCTGGCAGTATTATTGGGTTGAGGCTTCTTAGGTAGCTGAATTCCTCCTATGGAGCATAGATATATAGGCATCTGTATAACTTTTATTGAAAAGAGCATCCATTGAATGCTTCTTGTTCCTTCAAATTTATCTGAATGATATGTAGCCATTCCTTTGGGTTTTCTCTTTGCAAGTAGTGCTGCCTAAAGTACCAGCAAAAAAAAGTGTATGTCTTTACTACAAATAGGAGAATATGTTATATGAACTAACTCTCTTACTCTCGATGAAAACCCGGCTAGTGACCAGTGAGCACTAGGTTTTGAGACCACTAAATTGCACAAACTTTTCTTTTGCTATCACGTGCGAGGGTCACTGATTGTTACATCGGGCATGTACTGTACAAGACAAAGAGGCATAGTTTATTTCTTTTCTTTTATGCATAGCTAGGGTTTGTATTTATTTGCCAATAGGGGGGGAAAAAAACTAAAATAGTCATAGTTTGGGTTTTTATTTATTTGCAATGGGCAATTGGCAATGGAACAATAGAAAATTATGAAATAACTGTTAGGTGTATATGTGCAAGTGGTAGAATTTCAAAAATTATGAAAATAGTAATTAGGTAAAAATAAAAATTTTAAAAATTAATATAATATTGTTGGATTTGGATTCACAAACTTAAGGGGTTGTTTGAATTTGGTGGAAACTGAGTTATATAACTCAGTTTCCATCACCCATAATCTAAAAAATGTGAAACCCACAAAAAAAAAGTTTGTTTAGGAAAAACTTTTAGTATTGTTTCCATCCCTCAAAACTCAAAAAATTGAGTTTGAGTGATGAAATCTAAAAACAATTTTTTTGTGTTTTCAAGTTATGGAATATGAGTTACACTGTTACAGTGGCAAAGTTGTAAAAAAAAAAATTTATAGGACCCATTTTTGACTTGTTACTATCAAGTCATTAATGCCACTTTGCTTCTTTTTTTTTTTTTTTTTTTTTCCTTTCTTTATCTTTCTTTCTTCTTCGGACAACTCCGCCCAACGGCCCTTTTTTTTTCTTATTCTTTTTTTCTTCTTCAGACCCACTCCACCACCAAGTCACCAACGGTTTTCTCTCTCTCTCTCTCTCTTCTTTTTCCTAGTTTTTTCTTTCTTTCTTTCTCTTCTTCTACTTCACCCACTCCACCATGTTCACCAATCAAACCCACAACCATGGCTCCGAATCTTTGGTTCCCTTTGAAACCCCATTCATCTCAATAATCGGGCTGATTCTTGACAACCACATATACAAACCCTCTCATCACTCATCTCTGTTTTGATTTGGGTGTCTATGGGATTATGTTTATATGTTTAAAAGGGTTTGTATATGTGGTTTTTGGGCTGTGGATAAGAGAAAAAAAAAAATCTGAAACTTGTAGTGGTGCTGGAAGTGGGAGGAAAATCAGTCTCTTGTTGGGTTTTGTGAAATGGTTTTATGGTGTGCATAGGTGTAAAATCTATTTCTTGCTAGGTTTTGTGATGGTCAAGGCAGAGCAATAAAATGAAAGTAGAAGAGAGAGAATGTCACACGCGGGTACACATGTGACCGTTCTGTGTAGTGACAGTGGGTGGGCTCCATTTTGCAAAAAATTGGAGTTAAAGAGTGAGAGATATAACTTAGATTTGAAACCAAATACAAATTTCAGAGATATTTGAGTTAGAGTGGAAATAGAGATATAAGTTATGGGATATGAGTTTGAGTTATGAGATATGAGTTTTGAGATATGGGTTATGAGCAAACCAAACATGGCCTAAGCATTTGATTAGTTTAGTGTTGTTCCAAGATAACTTGTACAATAAATATAAAATTTACATATTAAATGTGGGGATGATTTGAGTTACTGATTTATTTTTTGGGTATAAGAGTAAAAACTAGTACAAAACAGATACATTAAAAAAACCAGATACATCAGCAAGCAAACAAAAGGATAAAGGATATAAGTTAGGGATTTTACTATTGTTTGACTAAGAAATTTTTGTTGTCAATATTCATTAAAGTAGAAGAATAGCAACAAAAAACAAAAAAGGTTATGTAATATTATCTGGCACCTATAGTATTGTATGATTGTATCAGCTTTAATTATGTGTGAGTGGCAACTCTTGCTCCTTCCAATTGCCAGGCCACTTATGCAACCGACTTAAAAATTAATTATGCAGATAAAATTAAAAATTAATTATATCCTTAAATAATATTTGTAAAATAAAGAGCAATTTACATTTTGATTGATTAAGCATTTTGAGAGATTAAAATAACATTTTTAAAACCTAAAACTCTATTTTGCAATTACAACTTATAACATTTTTATAAACACTTATTTTAAACTCAAAACACAAATTTCTAACGCCTATAAATATGCACCCTAAATGAATATCTATAAATTCCTTGGAAAGTAGTGAGACGAGAGAGTTCTGTACTTTATTATTATAAATATTCTTATTATTATTGGAGCCTTTTATTATTATAACATATGAACTGAACAAGTAAATGATTTATGTATAATTTAGAGTGTCCAATGCATGCCATCTTATAAAAGTTACTGGCTACAAAAGATGGGGATCGGTCACAAAGAAAGTATACATATTTTTAAGTTATGCTGCAACGGAAAATGACAGGTCCATGTGGTTTTTGTAATATTCCACCCCTGTTTTCACGTTTGACCCACATGTTGCAACGTTCTGACTAATAAATTATACCATGTGTGTGTTATATATATATATAATTTTTTTGGTTTTTTTTTTCTTTCCAAATTTGGTCCAATAAGAAAATTCAATCTTTGCTTGGCAATGTCCCTTTCCATCTCTTCCAAAGGTTGTAAAGATTGTCAACTCTATAAGAAAACTTGTTCATTTTGATTCAATCTTCAGTTCTTCATCCATTTTTGTCTTCCAAGAGCTTTGAGTGATGCTGCCGACTTAGTTTAACCGTTTAATAAAAGAATCAATGGATAATCATATATATATATATCAATGATATTGTCATAGCCTCATATTGATGATAATGACTAATCGATGATAGAGTTGGGCCACTAAACTTGTTGTGTTCCATCGATCAATAAACCATTTCCCATTTACCACTTGGCCTAAAACTTGATTGCAAGAGAACACATCTTCGAAAAAAAGTTCAAAATTCTTAGCAAGCAATTAAAGAACAATCAATAAACTAAAAGTTTTAGCAAGCAAATTCTTAAATGTGTAACCCTGTTTGTAGCTTACCAACTCATCAATTTGTTCTTTGTGGTCCGCCGTGTTTTTCTCTTTCAAAATTAAAACTTTTTATGGGTACCCCACTGTGATCAGTCACATGATGGCTTTGTCTCCATTACATGGATTGGACTACAATCTATTACAATCTTCTAGTCTTCTATCTGCTTTCATTACTCTAGATTACACTTTGACGTATTGGAGAGAGCTAGCTTCTTCACTCACTACACCTTTGCTCACTTTGTGATATCAAAAATTGCTTATTTGCAATGTCCTCATTGGAGCACGTTAATCATAACTCATTACATACAAACACCATTATTGTGTACAATTACTTGTGTGAGCCTAAAATGTTCAATAAAGTATAATATCCTTTTGGGATAAGATCATCTCCCATTTGAAGAACTTTTTTTTTTCTTCCCTAGCTTCTCGCATAAATGGAAGATTTGGTGCCAACAACCCTAACATCAATTCGCACTTCCTAGTGTCCCCAGTGTCCATAGTTCAACCATCCTCTCCTATCCCAAAATAATTTCATAACTGAAAGACTAAATCACAATTTTGTTGTTCTTTCTTCATCTTTTCATCAAAGTCAGAAGGAGTTAGTTAACAACTAAAGAACTTAATTTGGTCCAAGGTTGCCAGGTATTTGTCCCTTTCCGACAACACCGGAAGTCAACAACCAAACTTACAACCAAGCATCAGTGTAGAATCTGTAAACTTTCCCCCGAGATTTTATTTTCACCGCATTCTATAACCAGGATTTAGTTTTCACATATTTTCTAATGGATGGCCTTTTGATATATATATATATATATATATATATATATATATATATATATATATATACACACAAGAAAAAATTCTATTCTAACCTAATTTAAGTATATATGTGTGTGAAACTCTCTTATGAAAACTTGAACCTGACTCTTGCTCCCCCCACCCCATAAAAATTTTATACTTGTAGAGTGACCATCATGCCAAAGATACATGGTGGTGGCCTTTGGACATGTTGTTGTTGGCACTTAGCACTCCAACTCTTTGTCCCTTTGTTATAATTGTTAGGTTTTAGATCCCTATAAACTAGATTGTTTAATCTAATTAATTAACCAAGTGAATACTTAGGTTTATTATTCAGATCTAGGTTAAAGTGATAAAGTTATATCATGTAAAGCAGCAGAAAATATAAAGAACACAATAATATGATCACCCTAGAAAACCAAATCGATAAAAAACCTGGGAATGATTTGACCTAACTATCCCCAAGGAAAAAAGAAAATTCACTAGAAAGAATTGAAGTTCACAATAAGACTTGGACCACTAACATCCTATTGCTACCACATATAGAACTTATCACCACGACTCCATGATAGCTCCGAGTCCACGGACTACTTCTTTTCTTAGCATTTGCAACACAAGCATCCACATTTGTGACTTTGAGACTCCACTCAAAGGTTTATCAACACCAACTCTCTTGTTTGTTACTCTAAGACCACCCTTGAAGGTTTAGATCATCAGCTATTGTTGATCTTCATGCAGCAACTTCAAATCTACCGGTTCTAAAGATATGAGAGTGATATCTTGTAATAACTTTGATAGAAGAAGGCACATAACCTTTTAGATCTCACAAAAGCACATCCAAAGTCATAATAAAATGTGTCTAGAGTTTCCTTTATATACTAGAAAAAGTAGATCTGAAACCCTAATATTTTTTTGGCTTGAACTGCTGTTAGGCCGAACTTAAAATTCTGCAAACCCGTATTTCGATCAGTCGAGCCTGTTCTTCGATTAATCGAACCAGGCAAATTTTGAATTCTCTTTTCTGCAGCTTTCTTGTTCTTGGATCTTGACTTATATCACCTTGATCATTGTCTAATAGTACCTTTAAACTCTAAGATCTATATCTAGACAAGTTTGTGTTCATGATTTGCCAATTGTTCTAAACTTTTAGAACCTAATAATAATAATTATCCTATTCATCTAGCTAGCATATACATTATTTTTCTTACAATATGTGGAACTAATAAGATACCTACTTCCTTACTCCCTTAATTTGTTTTTTTTTTTTGGGGGGGGGGGGGGGGGGGGGGTTAATAACTCTTATGTTTGAGATAATTTTTAATCTTTACGTACCAATGTAAGTGGTGGCGCTAAAGCATATTCAGGGGGTTCAAATGAACCCGCTGACTTCAAAAGAAAAAACTATATATATATAATATATATATTTTTGGTTATCTTAGTACTTTAATTTATTTTTAAAAATATTTTTTTCATACTCTAACTTTAATTTTGCACATCTTTATTACATGCAAGTATTTTCAACTTTAAGAATAAAGAGTAAGTGTTTGTGAATTGTAAGTGTAATTATTTTTTTTATAAATTTATATTATATGTGTGTGTGTTTAATATTGATTGTGTACATTACTTTTTATTATAATGTTATATATTTGTGTAAATTATGATGTGTCTGGATTTTTTTATGTATAATATAGATATAATATAACTTTATATAATTTAATAATTAAGAAATAGATGGTTTTTTTTTTTTTTTACATGAGTGTATATTGTTATCATATTACAATAACTTTTTGTAATAAAGTTAGTAAAATTCAAGAAAAAAATTGTAAAGTTAGTAATTGTTTAAGTATTTAATTGGTTAAATAGACCATAGTGTATAATTTACGTATGAATGAGTATGATTATGTGCGTCAATAATTAATACAGACCCAATGAGTTGAGATTAGTCATTTAATCTAAAATATTTTTATAAAAACGAAGTCAAATAGATAATAACATCTGTATAAAGATAAAAATATTTGGCAGACTTAATAAAATAAAATGATCGTAGACTCATAGCTACCCACATTGACAATAGATATTCATAATGAACTATCATGTAACATTTAAAATTTCAAAGCTTAAAGAATAAAATTGTAAAATTTTACATATATATTTTTTTGATAACTCAATATATTCAAGTTCTCTTTTTATTAAAATTTTGTAGTGACCCCCCTAAATAAAATTCTTGGAGCCGCCACCGGTAACTACAGGCATATTGATGTTATTGCCAATGTATCGATGATCTTACTTAAGCTTTGGTGACATTTTTTAAGATGTTGGTTTTGTTATTTGACTTCATGTTCAATAGGATATGATTCTGTGATGACTCAATCAAGAAGATTTTTTTGTCTATCGATGCCAATGTTGTTTATTATGCTATGTCGATTATTGGAGAGAATGCTAAGTAACAACTATAGATGAAAATTTTAATTATATATTGCAAGTTGAGAGAGCTATGCAACTACAAGTTTGCAAAAAAGCTAAAAGGAATTGAGGACTTATCCAATTACAATAATATCGGGCTATGTCTATGGGAATCAATAATTTGAGATTTAACTCAATACTTTTAATTAAGATCTTTCGAACAACTTCAAACTTGTCATGAATCTAATAAAGTTTCATAAACATGGAAGAGTAATGATTACAAGCATACTATTTGCTTGCATTGAAAGCTAATACAATATCAAGAGATAAGTATCCATTGAGTAGTTTGCAATTTGAGTTGAGGGTATATTCCTTGAAAAAAGATACCTCTAGTTGTATTTAGCTTTTAATTGATCTAATAATACTATATCACATAATCTTTTGTGAACCCACAATTTTACACATCATTTTATTTTTGTGGGGTACACATTATTATTTTAATTAAATTTAAATTATATTATATATTTAAGTCGTCTATTAGAATTTTGGTATATCATATTTTCGTTAAATAATGAAATATATAATTTCATATACAAACATCATCATAATTTTATGATAACTAAAATAAATACCAAATTTCATATTGAAAAAAAAAATATATATATATATATATATATAAATATATATATATATATATATATATTATGTTGAAGTTATCCATGCATTTCACGGCTTACCAATTAATCAATTGCACAGTTTACCAATTAAGTTACATGTTCAAAAGAAAATGCTAAACCCACAATTTTTGTCATTAATTTTTACTATAACTTGCTATGTGATAAGTTTATTTTTTATTTTTTTATGGGATGCTATGTGATAAGTTGTGAGTAGCAAAGTAAAAGTGATGGGTCCATAACTCCATCACTCATGACTTATCACATGATCAATTTATGATAAAAATTGTGGTATAAGTTGTGGTCCTGGCACTATTTATATTCAAATAGGTTTCCTACTGTCACTTTACACATGTTACATCCCCACACTGCCATATGTATACAGCTGGCTGATTTTTAATTTTAATTATTATCCGACAGATATCCCAAATTTGATCCCTTCTATCTTTTTTACGTATTTATTATTTTGATAAGACCCTCCTATCTTTTTAGGCTGAGCAAAAACATGACATAGGAATAATGCTTATGCCATATAAAGTGTAAGGCATAAATTGTGCCACTTTATGTGGTGAGTTGTACCATAATTTGTCTAGGTGCTACAATTTATGTCACAATTTACTTATGTGATTATGTGATAAGTTGTGAGTGGTAGAGAGATGATGATGGATTCATATAGAGTTACTTTTCTACCACTTACAACTGATCACGTGAATAAATTATGGTACAAATTGTGCCACTTTATGGGGCACTAGCACAATTCTGTGAGCTTTTATTCTTTCTACACAAACTTTGACAGGACTATCTCTTAAATTTTGAGGTTGCCACGCAAGCATACATCCCTACAGACTTCTAGCTTTTCACGGATGTATCATGTTTCTCATCATGACACACAGCTTTATGATACATCAAAAACCCTTTGAAATGGACATTTTTTGATAATCGCCCTTTGAAATGGACATGGTTTTTTGCAATATACGACTCCCACACCCATCATCTTTTGTTTGTCAATGTTGCTTGGCCTCATGGCCATATTCCAATTTACCACTTCTATTTGCGGAGAGTATGGTGTACCCAATTGTCTACCATGGTGTTTTGTCTCTTGTCACCATCCCATGTCAATGTGTGATGTGTTATGGGTTGGTTTTGGAAAAAGCTAGCTACATGTTATGGGAAACATACATGTATATACCTTAAATTTTTGCTTGCCTACGTGTTAATTTTAGCTATCCAACATCCATGTATGGTCATTATACCACATAATATGAATGCTTTGACTTAAATTCAATCTCTCTCTCTCTCTCTCTCTCTCTCTCTCTCTCTCTCTCTAAATAGTTGATATGATGGAATATAATTACACCTCTAATGACCAGTTAAGACATAAATTAATGACAAGTACTTATAGATAATCATTATTATAGATGTTAATGATTACATTGTGTTCTCTCTGTTTATATATGGCTTTTGTAGACTAGGACTAGGTACACATATCTAATTCTAGAGTTACCGTTTGTCTCCGGTAATATCAAATTATTTGAAAGGATTTAATTAATTGATTATAAATGGTTTGAGGAAGAGTACAATTATTGGCCCAATTAAGTAGAACTTTAAAAAATTCTTATTCTCTTTCTGTATATGTTAAAAATACTTAGTATTTTCAACCAAAAAAAAAAAGAAGTAGAATTTTAATAAGAAAACATCCATGAAATTTTCCCTAAATTACATATTTAGAAATGACATTTTACTATCACACGTTTCTCCTTTAAAGACACTAATTAAGCGGTAATGTGTTTTACTTGCAATGCAAAATATCATATGGACAAAGTGTTACTTTAAATGTCTACGTCAACTCACAATGTGTTTTACATGTAATTATTCATGTATACTTTTTAACAACATAATTATTCATAATTATTATTATTTTTAACACTATCATAATATTATTTAAAATATGTTAGGTAATGAAGAGGGAGAAAATTAGAGGTGACGGATCTACTTGGATGGACCTGACGGCGCAAACAAAAGCAGTCAAATATGAACAGACCTTTTGTGAACGGACATTAGGTGGATGGATCAACATGTCACATGGCATTCAATTAATCATTGTGTGATTTCCAAGTAACTCTAAATGGAAATCAACTTGCGCCTCACAATAAACCCTAGCCCATAGAGTCCCAATATGAGTAGAATCCTAATACCGGGAGGATTCTGGAATATACGCACATTGATGGAGATCTTCTCTGTAAGGAAAAGACTTGTGCCGCAAGTCTTGGAGCTTAATTCTACACTACTATAAAAACCCAAAGACCCTCAGAAAATAGGTACGCATAATTCACCCTAATTCTGGTACTCTAGAGTTATGGTAAAGTTCTAACTTGACATTCGGAGGGTATTTAGTCGGCACCACACCGGTGCTCTTTGTAAGGTTTTCTCTCTTTGTTATGCAGACACTGTTTCGAGCATAAAAGGACTGTATGGCTCACTGGTGATTTTTTCGGCATCATCAGTTGGCGCCGTTTGTGGGAAAGATTAGCCACACTATTGCTTCCCGGACATAGAGTTGCATGGTACTTACTCGCTCGATGGCGACCACCAACAACGTTCAGGGAGACGAGTCGTGACCTACTGCCCTGGAGAGGCAGGTCTAAACCCTCACGACAACAGTGGAACGTCTCACCAAACAGAATCATGATCTGAAAGAGCAGCTGCGTCAAAGGAATGCAGGGCATAACACTCAAGAGGAGGATCAAGAAGGCACCAGCGCAGACAGAAGATACCAAGAAGGGCCGGAAGGTAGCAATGCCCCTAGAGGGCTAGAATGACCAGACATAAGTCGTCCATCCACCGCAGGTGTAGCTCCACCCCACATTGTCGCAGAGATGCAGATGGTGAGGGAACATATAGATTTGATGATGAACGCCTTCAAAGGACAAGAATCCAGCGACCTCGACGACTTGGTCCACCGAACCAATTCACCTTTCACCACGTCCATCAATTCCTTCCCCTTACCACCGAAGTTTCGCATACCGCAGATAGAAAGCTATGACAGAGCTAAGGACCCTTTAAATCACTTGGAATCTTTCAAGACCCTGATGCACCTTCAAGGAGTGGCCGACAAGATCATGTGTAGGGCCTTTCCTACCACACTAAGGGGACTCACAAGAATCTGGTTTAGCAGGTTGACGCCTAACTCCATTAGCACTTTCAAGGACCTAAGCACCCAGTTCGCTTCACACTTTATCGAGGGACATAGATATAAGAAGTCAACCGTGTGCCTAATGAGCATTGGCAATGAAAGGATGAGACGCTGAGGTCTTATATAACCCGCTTCAATAAGGAAGAACTTTCGATTAACGAAGCTGACGACAAGATACTCGTCGCAACCTTCACGAACGGGTTACAAAAGGGTAAGTTTCTATTCTCCTTATACAAGAATGACCCGAAAACCATGTCGGATGTGCTTTACAGAGCCAACAAGTACATAAATGCTGAAGACACACTGCTGGCCCGCGAAAAGAAGCCCAAGAAGAGAGAGTGGCAGGAGGAAGTCCGGCAGGATAGGGGCCGAAAGATGGCAAGAGCGGGAGATAAAAGAAATGAACGACGATCCAAACCCCCAACAGGGAGGTTTACAAACTTCACCCCCCTGAATACCCCGATTGATCAAGTTTTGATGCAGATCAAAGATGAAGGAGCTTTAATATTCCCTGGCAAACTGAAGGGTGATCCCAACAAAAGACCCAGGGATAAATATTGTCGATTCCACCGAGACCACGGACACAACACATCTGAATGCTATGACTTGAAGCAGTAAATAAAGACCCTCATTAGGCAGGGGAAACTACAAAAGTTCGTCGGTAAGGAGGGAACAAAAGAATACCAAGGAGCACCAACCAAGAGAGAAAACGAGCGACCCAGGCTACCCTTGGGAGACATAAGGATGATCATCGGGGGCAGTACTTTGAGCTCCTCTAAGAAGGCACGTAAGACATACCTACGGATGGTTCAGAATATTCAACTGATAGGGTATGCCCCAAAGATGGCGCGAATCGACAATCCTGTAATTGGATTCTTGAAGGAAGATGCCCGACGCCTCCACCACCTACATGATGATGCGCTTGTAGTCAGTATATGGATCGGAGACTATAACACTTATAGGGTGCTGGTAGACAACGGGAGCTCTGTAAATATCTTGTATTATTCGGCTTTTCAGCATATGGGATTAGAGAAAGAACGATTGATCCCAACCAACGCCCCGCTCGTAGGATTTGGAGGAACAAGGGTGTATCCGTTGGGTGCCGTCACCCTACCGGTGACAATTGGAGACTACCCTCAGCAGATCGCGAAGGACGTGACCTTCCTCGTCATTGACTGCTCATCCGCGTACAACTCCATATTGGGACGACCTAATTTAAATTCATGGAAGGCTATAACATTAACCTACCATCTGATGATCAAGTTTTCCACTGAGTACGGGGTAGGAGAAGTTAGGGGGGACCAAGTGGTAGCTTGTGAATGTTACATTGCTATGCTAGAGATGAATGATCACCAACAGACCATATGCATAGAAGTACATCGAACAATAGCGGAGCCGGTGGAAGAACTAGAGGAAGTAACCCTTGATGACTCAAGGCCCGAGCGAATGACTAGAGTAGGTACATTGGCTAGTCAGCCAATACGTCAAGCACTCACGACATTTCTGAGAGAAAATCTGGACATATTCGCCTGGAGTCACGAGGACATGCCAGGTATAGACCTTTCAATCATTGTCCATAGATTGAATATGTCTCCTTCATCTTTACCCATCCAACAGAAAAAGCGAGTATTCACCCAGGAACAAGACAAAGCTATAGCTGAGGAGGTTCGAAAGTTACTGGAAGCAAATTTCATTCGAGAGGTATACTATCCTAACTAGTTGACAAAGGTGGTTATGGTCAAAAAGGCCAATGGAAAGTGGAGAATGTGTGTAGATTTCACGGATCTCAATAGAGCTTGCCCCAAGGATAGTTACCTTAGATAGATACCTTGGTAGACTTAACCGCAAGACATCAGCTTTTGAGCTTCATGGATGCGTTCTCAGGATACAACCAGATCAGAATGGAGGATGCTGATCAAGAGAAAACCTCTTTTGTTACCAGCCAAGGGCTCTTCTGCTACAAAGTGATGTCATTCGGACTCAAGAACGCAAGGGCAACATACCAAAGGTTGATGAACAAGATGTTTGCACGCCAGATTGGGAGGAATGTTCAAGTTTATGTAGACGACATGTTGGTGAAAAGCTTACGAGAAGACAATCATTTGGGTGACCTACAAGAAATCTTCAATACCCTCCGGGAGTATAACATGAAATTAAATCCGAATAAGTGTGTGTTCGGAGTAATTGTGGGGAAATTCTTGGGATTCATGGTATCCTAATGGGGTATCAAGGTCAATCTAGAGAAAATACGGGCTATAATAGAGCTAGCCCCACCGAAGATGGTCAAGGAGATGTAGAGCCTGAACAGCAAGATAGCAGCACTAAATAGGTTCGTTTCAAGAGCGACGGACAAATGCCTACCCTTCTTCCACGTATTGAAGGGATCGTTTGAGTGGACGGACGAATGCCAGCAAGCGTTCGAGAATCTAAAGTTGTATCTCATCTCCCCTATTACTCAACCCATCCAAGCTAGGGGAAGAGCTCTATCTATACTTAGCCGTCTCACGTGCCACTATTAGTGCGGCTTTGGTAAGAGAAGAAGATGGGCTGCAGAGACCCGTTTACTTTACAAGCAGAGCTTTTCGAGGAGCAGAAGAAAGGTACCCTCAGATGGAAAAGCTGGCTTTTGCATTGGTGACCGCAGCCCAAAAAGTTAAGCCATATTTTCAGGCGCAAACAATTGTTGTTTTGAAGGATAAGCCTCTACGAAGGGCTATATGGGTAGCCCTGATGCTGCAGGACAGATAGCGTTATGGGCAGCCGAGCTAAGTGAGTTCGATATACAGTACCGTCCACGCACAGCTATCAAAGGACAGGCAGTGGTAGACTTCATTGCTGAATTCACCCTCATGGAAGGCCAGGGGGCAAAAGAAATCCCAGAGTGTAGCATCCACATAGATGGATCCTCCAATAAGCAAGCAGGAGGTGCCGGCATAGTACTCCACATTCCGAAGGGGTATAAGATCGAGTGCATGATCCACTTGGACTTCCCTACGACCAATAATGAAGTAGAATACGAAGCTTTGGTGGCAGTCTTGGACCTCGCGAAAACAGCAGGAGCTGAAAACATGGTCGTATACTACGACTCCCAAGTCGTAACCAGTCAGATCAATGGCGACTACGAGTGCAAGAACGAAAGGATGAAGAAATACCTTTAAGTGGTGAAGGGACGGATTGGTAGTCTCTAAATTAGATTCGTCCAAATCCCAAGAGAGGTGAACGAGTGTGTCGATCTATTAGTTAAGGCCGCCTCAGCAGAATACATGCTCATCCCAAATCAGGTACTATCCTTCATCCAAATCTCTTCAGTCATAGATGAGGGTACAAATGTGCAGGAGATAGGTTCTGAGAGCAACTGGACCACGCCATTAATCTCCTACCTAAGGAATGGCCTGCTACCGGACGGGAAGGACGTCGCTAGAAAACTAAAGGTTCAAGCGTCACGGTTTGTTCTAATAAAAAATGTCTTATACAAAAGAGGCTTCTCACGCCCGTACCTAAGGTGTTTAGGCCCCGAGGAAGCAGATTATGTCATGAGAGAAGTCTATGAGGGGATTTGTGGAAACCACTCGGGGGCATGATCGTTGGTACACAAGCTAATTCAAGTAGGATACTATTGGCCCACTATGCAAAAGGACACGCAAACTCATGTCAAAGCCTGCGACAAGTGTCAGATGTTCGACAACATCATCAAACAACCGCCCGAGGAACTCACCCCTATGATGGCTCTGTGGCCGTTCGCTCAGTAGGGATTAGATATTAAGGGCCCCTTCCAATGGCAATTAGGCAGCTGAAGGTCCTAGTAGTTGGCATCGACTACTTTACCAAATGGGTAGAAGCGGAAGCCCTAGTCACTATCACCGAATAAAACATTAGGAACTTTGTCTGGAGGCACATCATTTGCAGATATGGGATACCCAGGGTACTTGTCTCAGACAACGTAACAACAGTGCATTCAGAGACTTTTGTTCGAAACTAAGAATCAAGAACCACTACTCATCCCCCGCCCATCCACAAGCCAATGGACAGGTTGAAGTTACAAACCGATCCTTACTCAAGATTATCAAGACTCGGCTCGAGGGGGTAAAGGGCATATGGTCGAACGAACTACCAAGTGTTTTATAGGCATATCGAACAACTACAAGGACACCTATGAGGGAGACACCATTTCGACTAGCATACAAAAGCGAAGCAGTTATCCCAGCAGAAGTAGGACTCACGAGCTACAGGGTGGAGAACTATGACGAGAGCAAGAATGATGAGGCGATACACCTACAACTTGACCTGGTGGACGAGGTCCGAGCAATAGCCGAGCAAAGGTTAACACGATACCAGAACCTCATGGTAAAGCACTACAACTCTAAAGTCAGACACAGAGACTTGCAGGTCGGAGATCTTGTTTTGAGGAAGATAATGGGCGCTGCTAAAAATCCTACTCAAGGAAAGCTTGGCCCCAATTGGGAAGGACCTTACAGAATTACATCATGGCAAAGGAAAGGAACTTACCACCTTGAGACGTTAGACGGGCAAAAGTTGCAACATCCATGAAATGTTGAGCACTTACGGAAGTACTACCAGTAAAAGATGACGACGTGGAAAGCGACATCCACCAGCCTCTAGCTTACTTTTAGATCAATTTTTACATTTTCCAGTTTTTCAGTTTACTATTTAGATAATTTATTTTGCTACAATGGTTTTTAAGTATCTTTTTAAGCTTCTCCCTGAAGAATCACTATCCTACGAATAAGTGACTATAATAAGAGGAGTATTCAGATAATGCTTGTGTTTTTCTACAAAATTTTATTGAGTCCAAAAAGTGTATGATCCACTACGAAGTCCAGTAAAAAGGACAGTTCATCCAAGAAGGATGAAATATTATTAAGTCCACAAGTTGGACGAATCCATCTGACAAGGATGAACTAATTAAAATACTTGTAGACGGTTCATCCTAGGAGGGTGAAAATTCTTAAGTCCAACAAGTGGACAGCCTATTACGGAGTTCAGTAAAGTGGACGGTTCATCCCAAGAGGATGAGGTTTTCTGAAGTCCATAAAGTGGACGGATCCATTCGTGAAGGATGAAATAACTAAAATCCTTGCAGACAGTTCATCCCAGGAGGGTGAAAATTCTTAAGTCCAACAAGTGGACGGCCTATTACGTAGTCCAGTAAAGTGGATGGTTCATCCCAAGAGGATGAGGTTTTCTAAAGTCCATAAAGTGGACTTATCCATCCGTGAAGAATGAAATAACTAAAATCCTTGTAGACAGTTCATCCCAGGAGGGTGAAAATTCTTAAGTCCAACAAGTGGACGACTTATTACGTAGTCCAGTAAAGTGGACGGTTCATCCCAGGATGATGAGGTTTTCTAAAACTCCATAAAGTGGACGAATCCATCCGTGAAGGCTAGAATAACTAAAATATTTGTGAACAGATGGAATCCATTTTGTAGACGGATACAACTTCAAATAGGATTATCCTAAAGAGATGAAAACTGTCCATAATATGGACGAATACAATTTAAAGCTGAATGATAACTATTAGGTCCATATGGATGAACGGACTCATCCAAATGGATGATAACTATTAAGGTCCATATAGTGGATGGACCTAACTTAAAATTGAATGATCCTCACTAGTCCGCAAGTGAACAGATCCCTTGTAGAGGATAAAGGTGAGATCCCTACAGTAAACGGGTTCAACATAAGTTTAAAATTGACACTACACATTCAACAGAGGACGGGCCCATCTAAAAGATCTTAAATACATGTTTAAAGTCATGAAAATAGACAGACAATAGAATGAGTAAATATTTAAAAGCCCTTAAAAGGAGAATGTCTCACATGCCATAACGGTTGGATTAACAGTGTTCTCCAAAGATCTTTACAAAAAAACTACTGCTAAACAGGGGAATTTTGCTCGTTCTTTGCATATCAGGGTGACGGGTGTTATCCTCAACTTAAGTAGCCTTTTCATCGCCAGGCCCATCATCAGCAAATAACTCATCCGTGCTCTCAGAGTGGACGGGCTGAACTGAAGTCTGAGCTGGAGCATCAATATTAATGTTAGATAAGTCCAGGTCCGGATAAAACGCTTTGACTTGACGGAGGTAGTCATCAAAGCCTTCAGCAAACGAACCTCACAGCTCTGCTAGAAGGGCATTAGAGTCACAATACTCATGTATTGCTTCCTCCTTTAGCTGACGAAGCTGGTCTGTGGCCTCGGTAATTTCCTTCTCCTTGTCTGCCAGGACCTTCTTCAACAGCTCCATCTATCTTTCTCGCTTGCCCATAGCTTCCTCTGATAAAGCAAGTTTTTTCACCTAGACCACCTTCTAGGACTTCAATTCATTAAGCTTGTCCTCCGTCAGATTTGCCTTCGCCCATAGACTATCCAAAGACGTCTCATTGTTGAGTCAACGGCCTATCAACCCTTTCATCATTAACATGGCATGAAGATGGAAAAGGTTAGTAACCGGTCATGTTAACGGAAAAGAAAGTAGAGACGGTTACAAAGTTACCTGAGCAATGCAGAAGAGACCCATCTCCCCTCTAGCCTCGATTGCGTAGTTGCTTAAGTCCTCATAATCGTCAACCGTTATGATGGACGAAAGCTGATCCAACGCATACTTCGAGTCCTCACGAAGGAGGACAGGTGGTTTTTTAGCTAAAGGGTCAGAACCCATCATAAGTCCTTTTCCCTTGCCGTGGACAAGTTTAGTGACCGTCTTTTTACCCTCAGCTTTTAACCCTAGGACAGGTTCATGAGCAATCTTGGGCTTTTTAGGGGGTTGACAGTCAGTCTTCTTTGGTTGTTTCCTCTTAGAGAATGAGTTGGCTGAACCCGACCCCTTCAAGGTCTAACCCCTTTACTGTTTTTGCATAGCGGCTTTCTGCTTAATGTGGGCTCTCCTCTTGGCAGCATCCATCTCTACACAAAGTAAGACAAATGGTTATAGTGAAATAAAGTACAATCAAAGAAACCCTAAATATAGGGTGACAGACTCACGTTGACAAACTTGGGCGTCGTATCGACGGGCAGCTGTGGTTGGCTTTGGTCCGTCACAATACCAGTGCAAGGTATCTAAAGTGACCAATTTAGCCCACGTACTCTCTTTAAGCTTGATTTTGTTAAAAAATCTCTCCAAAAAACTAAACTATTCAAGTGAAACTGGAGGACGATTCTGAGCTGCATAAGGAGACGAACAATTAGATGTTAAAAAAGAGTTGTAATAGAAATATGTCTCAGTAGATGGATGCATACCTAACGGTGGCATTATACCCCATGTTTTGTCAACGGGCATGAATTCATTATCACTAGGGTGACACATCCACTTGCCACATTCCAAAAAGAAGTAACAACTCTTCCAATCCCTGTTGGAGTTAGGGTTCTCACAAATGAGCCTTAACAACGGGCTCCTGGGCGTGAAGTTGTACATGCCCTTGGACTGGGTGACCTCAGCAGGATGGTAACAATGAAAAAACTCTTCCACCGTCAGCCTCCATCTCCGTCTGACATGGCATCATACAGGACCTCTACACTAAGGAAGATCCTCCAGGCATTTGGGGAGATCTAGTTGACGAACAATCCAAAGTATTGGAGGAGACGACAATGGAGGGTACTTAAAGGAAACTTAAGCCCTGCCTTCAGCATTTGCTCATAAATTCCTATGTCCTCAAGACCCTCGTAATAACACTTCTCTCACTTGTAAGGTAGACACATGGGTATATTGACGGGTATTTGATACTTGTTCTTAAGTGTTTTGAAGTGTGATTCTTTGATTTTAGAAACAAAATCATTGACCATCCATAAGGGAAGTAGGATGAACTCCCTGAGCCCATCAGGTCCTATGACGGATTGGATTGGGGGTTCATCACCAATTAGGCCGTCATTGGAGCCACCCTCTGACCTTTCTATCTCTAAATCCTCATCCCTTAAAGAGGAAGCTGACGGGCTCCTCTCTTCACTTGAAACGTTAGGGTCTTTATGACCTAACGGATACACTTCATCGTAGCCCGCTCCGTCGCGGATACATGACTGATTACTTTGACGCACTAGACATTAGTCACCTACATGTGACAAAGTAAACCCTAAGACACTGACGGATCTAAAATAGTAGACAGCAGTATAATGTTTATGAAGAGATAATAAATTTGAACAGTAGGAGAAAGGGACTTACCAGTTAGAGATGAGTAGTAAGAGGTATGTTGATGACGGATGCAATAGTTGAATGGTATGATCGTCTAGCAAGGATGACGGGTGCGCTCTGATCTTGGATTTCAGTAGAAAGTAAGAAATGAGAGGAAGAGAGCTTGTTTATATAGGGAGAACGACACGAAAGACGAAGAGGCGCTTCGATCCCAATAAGCGACCATTTAGCAAATGCCACGTGTCCTTCATCATTAATGATCTTAGGCCAACCTGTCAAGGCTATGAATGTTCCTTAAAAAACCGAATCGAATCGTCACCCCACGGGTCTTTCCACTAAGAGGTCACGGACCCATGACGTGAGGGGGCAACGGAAGAGGGAGAAAATTTGAGATGATGGATCTACTTGGATGGACCTGACGGCGCAAATAAAAACGGTCAAATATGAACGGACCTTTTGTGAACGGACATTAGGTGGATGGATCAAAAGGTCACGTGGCATTCAATTAATCATTGTGTGATTTCCAGGGAACGCTAAATGGAAATCAACTTGTGCCTCACGATAAACCCTAATCCATAAAGTCCCAATATGAGTAGAATCCTAATACCGGGAGAATTCTGGAATATACGCACATTGATGGAGATCTTCTCTATAAGGAAAAGACTTGTGTCGCAAGTCTTGGAGCTTGATTCTATACTACTATAAAAACCCAAAGACCCTCAGAAAATAGGTACGCATAATTCACCCCAGCTCTGGTATTCTAGAGTTGTGATAAAGTTTTAACTTGACCTTTGGAGAGTATTTGGCCGACACTACACCGGTGCTCTTTGTTAGGTTTTCTCTCTTTGTTGTGCAGGCACTGTTTCAAGCGTGAAAGGATTGTATGGCTCATTGGTGATTTTTTCGGCATCATCAGGTAATTAAAAATACATGTAAATAATCGTTTCAATTACCAACTAGTGGATTTGAGAGGAAGTGTAATTCAAACCACTTTAACAATTTGTTTGGAAGTTTGGAGAGTAAGGAGAGTGGTCAAGAGCATTGTGGTCAATTGGTTATCCTTTCCTTTTATTTGAATGTTTGAAAAATCAAATAAGGGGGTGGGGGAATATATATATATATATATATATATATATATATATATATACACACACATCTCATTTATTTAAATGTTAAAAAAAAAAATTAAAACTAGAAGGATAGGAAATAATAAGACATCATATAAAATGAAAAAATATATAATTATTTTTTTCAATATAAAATACTAAAGAAATAGATTAAAAAATTGATAATTTAAGAAATTAATATGAAGCAACCTGGCCTCTCTCCCTCTAAATTCCTCCAATTTGGAGGAATTATAAATGAGGGGTTTGAAAGAATATCTCACCCCTTTAAATCCTCTCAAATTTTTCCATGTCCTTTAAAAGACATCAAATATGGTGAAATAACCCCCCTCCCTTGCCCTCTCTTTTCTTCTACTCTCCTCTCTCTACAAATTCCCACAAACTCCTTTCCCTCTACTTCCCTAATCAAATTATATAGTTAATGACATAATGTTTCAAATAACTCTATAAGAAATTGTTGTCAAACACCTATTTAAGCTATTAATTTTCTAAAAAATAGGATATAGTACACAGATTCACAATATGTTGTCAAATAAAGGGGGAGGAGTGAGGGAGATGGCGTGGGAGGTAAAAAACACACACACACATATAAAGTCTTACAATTTCTTTTTACGAATTTTCTTATTTTGAAATCGTTACATGATAGTCACATTAAATAAAATTTTAATGCAACCATTGTCAAGATTTTAGTCGCATTAAATAAAATTTTACATGATAGTCGCATTTAATCGTTACATGAAATAGCTACATCTCTTTCAAAATTATAGTTAAATAAAAAATTTCTTGGACTTTCATTTTATTTGTAAGGACCTAGTATATTGTCAAGAGGACCAAAGTTTAAGAACAATGTTTCTTTATAAACTTACTTATAGCCTAAGGCTACAAGTCTCACTAAACAAATTAAGATTGCTACATATTTTGAAAATTTAACCATTGAATTGCATGTTCTCTATATTTTTAAAACACATATCAAATTTCATGTCAATTAAATGTTATTTACTATTTAATTCATAAAATTATATTTTTTATGTATAATTTTAGATTACAAAGAAATTTAAACATTTTATTTATAAAATAGTTATTGATCTTGATCTTCTTAAAATTTTTCAAGTATGGGGGATATAAGAAGAAAATGAAATTAAATGGTGGATTTGTCAAAACTCATATCCAATAAAAAAATATTGAATGGAGTTGTAGTCTTAGTCTACAACCAAATTTGTTGCCAAATTTTGTCCAAAGTTTAATTATATTGGATCTAAAAAAAATTAGAGTTGTCACAAAGCTTTTTTAAGGATAAAAAAAAAATCATAAAATTTTAAATTTATACATAATAATAATTATTTTTTTCGGACCAGGATGATCTTGTGACCACCCTAAACTCTATGTGGAGCTGCCTATGGGTGGGGTTTGGGGCTATCACTCAAACTCAAAACCCACAATATTTTGTTATAGTTATTACCTACCACTAGGTAGATCTATATTTGAGCTTTCCTATTAAAAAAAATGTTATTGGCTTTCTATGTCATTTTTAGTTGTGAAATGTACCTTTATTGCCAATTGGAATCCTATATTGGTATCTTTAGCAAGTATATATTAGGGCAATGACATTTTAGTATAAAAGTTGTAGTTATCTTTTGTATATATTGATATCTTAAGCAAGTATATATTAAGGCAATGACATTTTAGTCTAAAGTTTGTATTTATCTTTTATAAAAGCAGTGCGATTATGACTACTTCATTGTTTTGGAATGATCCTTCATTATCACTTCTTGATGATGCCTCTATATAGCGTGATTAGCTATTTACTAGTACAAGTTATTCAATGATCATAGAAAGTCAAGAACTTAGCACTTTAGCATCATAACTCACATAGGTATACCTCTTGAAGCAATTTCCAAGGAAAATGACTTTCAATCAATTTCATTACTTTCGTGTTATACTTTTTTGTTATTTTTAATTTTTGTTATTATGAAGTCTTTTTTTTCTTTTCTTTTTTTCAACGAGTTTAGTTTCCTTTCAAACTTCTACTTCTTTCCACTTATCATTTCCTCCCGGTATCAAATTCAAGCATCTCATTCGTTTTAAGTGCTCCATGTGCAATGTAATGTGAACGCTTGACAAACATGAAGGGTTGAAAAGGAGGGGGGGGGGGGGGATAATAGGGAGAAAGGAGTTGATTTGGACATGATTTTTCTTTTACCAGAAAATTTTATTTCTATTTGAAATTGATCTATTTCATGCTTTTGATTAAATTTAAAAATTTAAAAGTGTCTTCACTATAATATCATTTGAAATTTTAAATGTCATGACAATCTTTACACTATTAGATCTAAATAATAAAATCTTAATCATGAAATAAATGAAATGGAAATAATCTTATTCCTCTTTGATAATTTGATCACATTCTTTTAGCTTTTTATTTTCTTTCAAAAAGAACTAGTTGAGGAATTTTAATCATAGATAATAGGATTTGATCTCCATTTGTTTCATAATAATTATTATTATCATTAGGGTCAAGACCCCTCCTTTTATTTGTCTAGAGTCTAGACAAGATTTAATGCAGGGGTGGAGTACATGTAGCTCTGTCCCCCCTCCCCACCACCCCCGGCCACCCCAACTTTTTTTCTATAGATTAAGCATCTTAAATATTTTTCCTAAAAAATAGGAGTTTGTCCCTCCCAAAAATTTGAGTCAATTCAATAGTCCTCTTAAAAAATAAGAATTGCCTAATTGGACCAGTGGTTATAGAAATAGGGAACTTTTTTTTTCTTGATTTCATTTTTTAGAGTAAAACTTGTTCTTGTATGAGTTGAAGTTTTAGATCAATCATGGTTTTCAAGACTCTTTCTTAGAATATTTTTGTTCACTTTTATAGACAACATGATATTTTATATCGCAAATGAAATTTTTAATAACTAAATAGGTGATAATATATGAATTTTATTTTATGAAAGATCATAATTGAGCATAATTTTGATTTGAGACACTAAGTATTTATTTGCTTAGTTTATATGTCTAATATCAAACTAGACAACATTCATTACTCGTTAGAGTTTAAAAAATGATAAATCTCTACACATTTTACCCTCTCTCTCACACACACACACACACATATATATATATATAGCGTGCGAATACATATGAGATTTCAATACCATGACTTTTCTCCCCAAACAAAAAATCCTGATTTGATCCTTAAGTCTCAAAGATAAATATATTTCGTATATATACTCATACATACGTAACACCATATAAAATGTAGCCATATATCACCCACTCCTTCCCGGAAGCATCACAAAGACGACAGAAAACACTCGGGGTTCATGTTTCCGGCTGTTTCGACTAAGCTTACACTAGAAAACAATATAGAGCTAAGTTGCTAGCTAACAATTAGTGCATTTGCTACAAAATCTCTCTACTTGTATACTCTCCTTGTTCTTTTAGCTAAAAGATAAGGAAGTATAGGATTATGATATCTTCATCATCATCGATCATACAGTCCCCCATGCAAAGACCCTTAAGGGAGGGACCATCCCTTGATGAGGGCAATGGTTGGGTGGATGCCATGGTTGAGGCCAATGGGACTAGGGGCTAGGGGTCCACCATGGTCCACTTGGCTTATGAAGGTGCAAGACCGCATGGCACAACACCCCCCCCCCCTTTTGCCATTGAATTGCCTTGTCCCTTTTGTCTTGTAGAAAGAGAGATAGAGAGAGAAAGTTGATGGATTAAAGAGATAGAAGGCGACATTGATTTAATATGGTGCTGTCCATATCTCTTTTCAGCATGGGCTGTCCCAAAAATGGACTAGGGGACTATGTTCTCCCTTTGTTTTTATATGTTTTTTGTTCTTTACTTAATTCTCAAGCTATAACCCACCAACATAATATAGACTTTGCAATTTTGTAATTTGCTTTTCATAGATCTGAAGAGCCAGGAGAATTAGATTGCTAACTTGAGGGATTGCATAAAATTTGGATGAGGACAGAATGAAAAGTTCTTTCTTTTTTTTCAAACTGATCTGTCCATGTTATAGAACATTTAAAGCCTAACATTCTGATGAAGTTTGTCAAAAACTTGATGTAGATTGTAGGATTGTACGATCCTATAATCTTATCTGTCGAAAAAGATAAGGATCGCATATTTATAATTCGATGCAATTCTATAATATTATCTGTCCAAAACAATTAGGATCGTATATTTGATCTTATTGAAAAATAAAATTTGGTTTGAGTTCACATAAACTTAAGTATATTCGTTTCATTAGCATAGATAAAGTACATGTATGGTATACAAATTGCATCATATTGATGTAAATCTTTGTTTCTTTTATGGATATATTCATAATTTATGTGATTATTCAACATATAAAATCACTATCAATATATCTTTTGTATTTTTTTCTCCTAAAAAAAAAAAAAAGATCTTATGATCCACAATCCTATGTGTGTAGGATTCCAACTTTGAGAACCTTTCTTCCAACTATATAGTTATGAAAAATGCTATAGAAGAACAATTTTACTATAAAATGTTTAGAAATTTGTATAATATGTCAATATGATGTAAATAGTAAATGCCTTAAACCTAGATCGATGTAGTAAAAAAATTTAAATTGATTTTTTTTTTCCTCTCCTCTCCTTTGAAAAGTATATTCCTAGGCTCCTAGCCTCCTTCTCTCTCATTTGAAAAGTGTATTCGAAACAAAAAGGAGAAAGAGTAAAAGGAAAAGATGAGCTGCTTCAACATTCAGTACACTAACTTTTTTTTTTCATTTTTGAGCTCTAATCATTGATCCAAACATCTAGTTGTGGGCATTAGATTTTTTTTTCTTTTCCAATTGTCGTGTCAATATAATTATCAAAATGAATTTTAAAAAGTCATTAGAATTTTATGCTTGTGAACTCAGAAGCCAAGGACAAATGACATTGACTTATTGTCCTCAAAACAACAATTTACATATTAACTTCTTCTTCTTCTTTTTTAAGACATTATTGCACGCAAGTTGTCAAGTTTGTCGACTTGGCTATGTACAACTACTGAATAGTCAAGATAATTTCTTCAATTCTTTTTCAAAGTTTTGATAGATATGATCAGATTTCTACCTATAATATCCATTCGATATTTGTTATTTATTATCAAACTAATTCCTTTTTCTTTTTTGCATAGGTGGGATTCAGTGATGGGTTTTTTTTGTTTAATTACTAATGTTCCAGATAGCCTTTGAATTGAATCCTATTACAATATAAGCGAACTTCATTTTGTCACTAAACTAATTGGAAAATGTAAAAACTGAGAAGGCTGCTAAATGCCCTACAAGGTACTCCTAGATAGTGCACAATCCAACAAGTTAAGGGACCAAGGGCCATTACCTGAATAATTGTCTGCTTTGAACCTAAACTTGGGTAGCAGCATCACGTGGTGTTTGGTTGTAATCATAATTTTTCCTAGAAAAAACATTGCCCGAGAAAGTACAAAACCAAGTTTCTTGGAGAACAACATACTCAAAAACGTATAGGTAAACAAAATTCATTGCCACTTATTCATGAATTCAAGTCCGGCCCATAGCTGTCTCGCTTGCACATGGCTTGGTTTGGTTGCAATTATCTTTATGGGCCATGGCCCTATACTCGCAAAACAACCTCTTGGACTTGGGGAGTAAAAAGCCAGTCCATCAATACTTTTATAACGCCCACAAAAATATCCATCAAAACGTGATTAAAGCCTTGAATCTCTAATTTTTCTGTTGCCAATAGGGGTGTAAAAATTGCCAAAATTATCTTATGTATCGTTTAGAATGTGTGGGTACCACAATCAATATATGTATCATTGGCATTAAGAATTTTTTTTTTTAGTGGGTCATTAAGAAACTTAAACAAAATTTTATAAGCAAATAATTTGAATATATCGAGTTAACAGCACACACAAAAAAAAAAAAATCAAAATCAAACAAAACACACGCAAATACATGAATTTTTATAATTTTATTTTATTAGTTTTTATATTTTGAAATTGTTACATAATAGTTTATTATTAGTTGTCATTCTTTATTATCAATGTGGGTAGGTGTGGCCATTTTATTTGTTAAGGTTTTTTTTTTGTTTTTTTTATCAGTTTATCTGTTAAGTTTGTATAACATTTTTTTTATTCGGTTATCATTAACTATTTGTTGTTATTTTTATAAAAATATTTTAAATTAGATGACAAAACTCAGCCTAATGATACTGTATTAATTATTGAAACACACAACTACGTCTACACCTATCCATACATAAATAATACACTAATTGTCTATTAAACCAATCACATTTGATTGGTTTAATGGACAATTACTAATTTTGAATTACTAATTTTACTTCTTTTTTTCTTGAATTACTAATTTTATAATAAAAATTTATTATAACATGATAATAATACACACATGTAACAAACCCTATAATTCCTAATTACTAAATTATATAATTTTATATATATTGTAGGGATGAAAGGCCAGATAAGGATATTGGGCCGTGGGCCGCACCCAAGGATGTCAAAGAGCCCAAGGACATATAAGTTTTAGTGAAGGTAGGTAAGTTATTGGGCCGAGGAAGAGGTCTGATCATAATAAATAGGTGATGCTGTCCAAGGAGCCACCCTTCCTCGGCCAATAGAGTGGCAGCCTGAAATCCAACCATCCATCAAGTACTGGGCAATGGGCAACCGTGCTTGGAAGAATAAGCTTCAGAGAAAAGTGAGTCAATATAGAATTGAGAAATATCTGGGAAAAAAACTGCTACCACTGCATTGAATGTTTTACACTTAACCAACTAGCTGCATTAATGTAGAGGTAATATCTGAACAGTGACTTCTACCCTCACAGTTACCCACAAAAACTTTAGGAAGGTGTTAATGGGACAAGTATCAAGGAGATTAATAATTTGATCTACACGTGGACGTCTAAGATGAAAGAAGGAAAGGGGGTATAAAAGGAGGAGAATTCCATTATAGGGGGGATCATCAGAGAACCAGAAAAGAAATTACTGTGTAATCAAGCTCTTGAATATTTGTATAAATTTGAGAAAAATATAAAAGAACATACCATCATCGAACCTGACCGAGGAGTATTTTTCTTTTCAAATTGTTTGTCTTATTCATTCTTATACCAACTAGCCTACTGTGATCTATACTTTAACCCATTGAACATTCATTAACAAGCCCTATCTCTAACAAATTTATTGTTTTGGGCTTATTGGGTCACTGTCCAAATCTCTTGAGCTGTGGATCAAAAAGCGTCCTTACATATATATACACACGCAAAGATCTAGTTAATGATAAATTTGGTGGGTTAAGACAAAGATCTAGTCAATGACATTTACTTGTGTGAAATAAATACTTATATTTAACTTAAATTATTAAGCTACATTATGAAGTAGCTTAATTATAACAATGATTACTAGCTCTAATACTTGGCTTGAAAAAATAAAATGAAACAAAGCATTAAAAAACAAGTTACAACTCACATTTACATTATGTTTTATATCCTTCTCAAAAAAACATTATGTTTTACATGTTATTTTTTTAAAAGAAAATAAGTAGGTTTTTTTTTTAATATTAATAAATAAAATTGGAATTAATTTTGTTTTCAATATTTTATCTTAATCTCCCTCAACTACCCGAGAACCAGAACTCCAGAACTCCAGCTCAACCATTGTCTTTATTCAACATATGTTAGAATCATTGCAAGAGACAAAAGTTACAATACCCATAACAACATTCAACATGTGATAGAATTCTTGCACAATGCAAATATTATAGTAGTTAAGAACAATATTCAACATGTACTAGTTTATTTGCAAAATACAGAACTATATGATTATATATTGTCCCTAACAACATGCTAGTTATGATGAGCCTCTAGACCTATGACTTTCCAAGATTTCAAAATGGCATAGATGAATAAATTCTTGCTAAGGTGCTTAAGGGCCCGTTTGGTACCCCATCTTCAGCAATGTTGTTTGCTGTTTAAACACTTAGACAGGTGGGCCCCATGCTGAAATATGTGTTGTTTGAGTTTAGTGTTCAAAGGTTATTTGATTTTGTGTTTCGCATGAAAGTCCAATTGTAACGCCCCAAAATCATAAGCAAAAAAAAATCTATTTAATCTGAATAATCCATAAAAAAAAAAAAATATATATATATATATATATATATATATTAAATAAAAGAAACCAACAACCTAAAATCTCATCACAAATGTTAGAACTCTAATCCACCAAAGACAAAATATCCTCAAAATAATTCTCCAGTACAAAGTTAAATGCCATAAAAATCATAATAAACTCCTCAGTTCCACAAAATAAATCGTAACTGTTGTTTTCTACGAGTCTCTACTTCCTTTAAAGTATCTGTAAGGGGAAATAAAGAGGAGGGGGGGGGGGATGAGATAACTCAATAAGTGGAATTCACCAACATTGGGGTGTGAGAACAAACCTTTGAAATAAATAATTCTTCATAACTTGTAACTTATCAATATTTTGTCGTCGAATATTTCATAGAAAAGTTAAAATATCTTTATATTGTGAGCCATCATAATATATATATATATATATATATATATATATATATATATATATCAATATCATCATATAAACAATTTCTTAGGATTTTCTTGTGGTCAACGGTTACGCCCTGTTGACAGGGTTGTGCTATCCCCTTTTAAGATTAGAACCTCATTTTCATCTCTTTTCTTAAGGATGGCTCCTTCGGAACCTAAAGTTGCACTCCCTTGTTAAGGAGCTTCCTTTTTGGATCCTTAATAGTATACTCCCTTACTAAGGAGCTATCAAATGTGCATTGTCCCTTTTTATAGGACTGTCTCTTGCTAAGGACTAGCTGCAGTATGATTGTCCCTTATTACGGACTAAATACAATACTGAGCTTTTAATCACGACTTGCCATAGGTTTTCAAAACACATCTCAATATGCTCACAAAAATAATCCATTCATAATTCTAAAAAATATAAAGATATATTCACGCATACAAATTTAAATAAATTCAAGTTGTCTCACAAGTTTTTCATAAAACGAATAGTCAATGTGCACATTAAGCATTTATAAAATATCAATTTATATATAGAATATCAACATATTTCTTTGATATAAAATAGTTATTTAATCAACACTATTTGGAAAAACCCCCAAAATTAGTAAACACCACTTACCTCTTAGTTGCAAAAATAAAGGAAATCAACCTCCCTTAAATCACAACAATTCAGTCGAACTAGAACCTAGCAACACCAAAAATAGGTTCATCAATACACAATTTCCCACTTAAAAATCTATTTTCACACTTAAACGGTTTTATCCTAAACAATATTAATATATCCAAAATTCTTCATTTATTCACTTAACTATTCGATTCACTTTCAGTTTTGATCATATTTTTGGACTTAAAAATATTGCTGTCTAATCAGATTTTTTCATTAACGTAATCATATGTATTCATGAAACTACAATATGGGCGAATAATGAATATCTGATCCACCTGAATGTAACAGCCATATGATTATTCCTATCTATTCACTCTAACATTATATCCATCCAAATCAATTCTTGGAAGCCACGTATAGTATTCTTAATTTATTAATTCGATTGCCTACATTTTTCCCTTGATGCCGCTGGACTCGTTCTTAGACCATAACAAAAGTGTGATGGTTTGACAGTAAACAAGTGAGGCTATATGCGAATACATATTAACCACAAGCACCCTTTTCCCTTTAATAAAAAGATAGGTGGAGAAATCAATAAGGCTATATACAGTTATATAATAACCATAGAGCATCATTTTCCAATTAAACTAATAAAGATTTCAATCCAAGATAGCCACACCTATTATTCTATCAAGTACACAAATAAGAGATGCCTCCTATAAGAGTGGAAAACCATACCTGTAGACTCCAAGTCACAGCCATGGTGAAGAAAAGCAACGATCACTAGTCGGTTGAAGCAAAAGGAAGCTCCATCAGTAAATACACGTGTAACTTAAGAGGAAAAAGGATAGGGTTATTAAGGCCCATATATTTACTTATGCCACTTCACTTGGGCTTCATATTCCATAATATTTATCTTATTTTTAATATCTTAGGCCCAAATCAATTTAATTCATTTAATTGTAGGCCTCATTTATAATTTACGTATAATAATTTAATTGGTATCAGAACTATGGGGTGTTACACCAACATTCTGGGCCCATCTAACTTAAACTCTCACTCCTCTCCCACGCGTATAAGCAAATGGTCTCTTCTCTCCCACGCATCAGTGTAGTGTGGCCTCTCAACAACGTTTCTCCCACGCGTCTGTGTAGCAAGGAACTTTGTAAGCTTTTGTCTTGTCCCTCTCGCACAACCATGTCGCATCTCCATAACTCACACACCCTCCATTAATCTCACACACCCACCCAATCCACCATAACTTGTCCCAATGGCTATCATCTCCTTCATAATCGTTGAGCAAATCCCCCCAAAATCAAAGCCCTAAATTCACCACAAACATCTCCCTAAATCATATGGCCTTTCAACCTCCTCACCTACCATATTTAATCTTGTTGCCGCTTGCGTTGTGCCTCAGTTCCTAGTGAATTTAGGAAAAAGATGATTGGATTCACTCTTAGAGCTGAATTTGCAAATGGGTATCGAAGATGTTGGTTTGGTATTGCAAAGATAGAAGTGAAAAGTGAGATAGAGATGTGGAACAGAGGTGAGAGAAACAGGGGAGGGTGTTGTGTGGTGTGAGATGTTGGACCGTTGTGTGTGTTGTCTTCCTCTGATGTGTAATCAAACCAAAATAGTATCGGTGACAACTTTTTTTTTAAAAAACGCACATACCAAAAACACAACTTCATATTTCTAAACACCAAAATATCTATTTGAAACACATTTTTCTCTTTATGAATACTATAAATACGTATTTTTTACAACACTTTTTAAACCACATTTTCACATTATTTTAAAAAACATTACTCAAACTCCTCTACCAAACGGGTCTTAAATCCTTCATCAAAATTTCATTTTCCACTTTTGCCTTTTCTATTTCATTCTTTTATATTTTAAGACAAATCAACTCTCGTTGTTCTTCTGATGCAATATGCATTGCCTCTTGTCATTTTTCCTCTTCTTTGTGTTTCTCTTCCATTATAATGCGCTCTCTTTCCTCTCTCTTCATACATTTGGCTCTTTTTTTCCTTTATTTCATCCAATTTGGTGGAAAGACTTGGGACCATATCATCTTGTCTTTTTCTTTTCTTCAATAGTTCATTTTGGACCATCCTACCTAATGTTCTTTCCAATTCTACAAAATAACTTAAGTCATCATTGTCTTCACCTATAGGAGATGATGTTGTTGAGGCTATTTGTTTTCTTCCCTTCACATTATCTTTGTGCTCCAACCATTTAGCTTCACACCTTAAAATATTCTAGCAATGTTCAAATTGAAATGAGGTCTTGTTGTTGTTTTTATACATAAGTTTTGCATAACTAATCTACATAATTAACAATTTAAAAATAATACATATCTTAAAAACATCAGTATATTGATGTACAATATATATTAGATGTTGACTAGGTATACCCTGTCTTGCTCAGTTTTACCATACGGATTCAATGTTTCAACTTGTGCCAAGCATCCACAAAACTTACTGGTATGTTGTTTAATAATTGATCACTGATGGCATAAAAAGGTTTCTAAGCGGTCAGATTCAAATTGCTTGTTGTCATGGAAGTACAACCAAATTTGATGCCATAATGTCTTATGTTTTTTGCTATTCGCAAATACTACATCTAAACTAATATTGATCCATGTTGACACTAGCAAATTGTCTTCTTCTATGCTGAAATTCTGTCCTCTTTGAGATTTCTTAGTACTTTATCTTATTTCAACGGGTGGTAGAGATTATCTCATTTCAACAAGGGATGGAGATTGATGGGAGTCCATGTCCATATTTGGAGTGTCTAAAAAAATCATTGTCTAAACCTTACTCCTAATCCTCTAAAAGGGTATTGAAGAAGAGGTCTCATCTTTGTGAGTCCATCACTTTAAAAAAAAAAAAAAAAAAACCTACCTGCAAAGACATGTATTTATGCGGAGCAAAGCATGATTATATTTTTTGATGAAATAGACTCTCATTAAATAAAAACTTGATATACAACAAAACTCCAAACACCAACACAAGATTTAGCTAAATTTTATTAAACCAACAAATATGACATATGCAATATAGCAAAAACAAATATGACATATGTAATAATTTTTTGCTGTGAAGGTTCAATTTACACTTACCACTCGTTATGTATCAAAAAAACACAATCAAAATGCAAGGCTCCAAAACACAATCAATTTATTATTGGAACAAAAAAAGTTTGGATTACAAGTGACTTTTGTTAGAAGAAAGCCCTAGATAGACCGAAAATTTATTGGAAAAAATTTAGGGATATTTGATAAGTGTAGCATTTTGCTCAAAAAACTTATACCTTTATGGAAAGAGAGAAACACCACGAGACCATTGGAGGAAGAAATGCAAATGCCGAGAGACCACCACCAACAAAAACCAAGCATCGTTGGTGAGAAATGGAGGGAAGCTAAGAGTGGTTAAGAGAGTATTTTTGTTTATGAGAATGAATGCACAGTTCTTACTAAAAATAGGGAGCAACTTTAGCAAAGTCCTAAATTGTAGAACAGGTAGCAAGTTTGTTTGTTGTCGAGTGCTTTTTTTTTTTTTTTTTTTTTTTGGGGGGGTGGGGGGGGTTTCTTCCATTTGCTCTCTTACTAAGATCATTGATAGTAGTTTCTCTAAATTTTATCAATATTGTAGGATAAGAATCTATTTTTTCTCTTTTAGCTAATCATCTTTTCTTTTCACCCGTATTAGATTCTTTATTTTGAATCTCGTTTAATTTAAATATTATTTTTTAATTTATTTTTTATTATTCTTCTCACTTTTCAAAACACTTAATTTACTTTATCATAGTTATCAAGACACAAAAACAATAAACAAATATTTAGGGAATAAGCTGCGCTCCTTAAAGATAGAAAGCAACTGTAGCTAAAATTCATCTTGGGAGGGAAATAAGTAAGTTGATGCAGGTAGCTTTTTAGGTGTTTTTTGATTTTGGTTACCCACATTCCCCCTTACCCTATTTTAGGTAACCTGCTACCTATATTGTAAGGCTCAACATTCACATCAAGTTTCTTAGAATTTTCTTTTTGTTTTAAAATAAGAACTTACTTTTCATATTTTAGCTAACCACTTTTCAAAACACTCACCTCAAATTCCATATTCCTAATCACATTTCATTTAAATATTATTTTTAATTTCTCACTTTTGAAAAAACTCATTTTCTTTATTTTAGTTACCAAGAAATATATATTGCTTTGGACATTGGAGAAGCAGTAGGAGTATGATAATGTGAGTATTTTTGAGTTTTTCTTCTCAATTTAGGGTCTCACTCTAAAATAGGAAACCTGTGCTAGGAAGAAAATATGCCGATTTTGAGGGAGAGTAAGTTCTTCTTTGTTTTTTTGTTTTGTTTTGTTTTGTTTTGTTTTTTTTTTTTTAATAAACTGGAAGACTTCGTTAAAAATAAAAATAAAAAGTTAAGAGTTCTTATAGCAAAAGATGAGACTTTTGCAATTTGGGTTGTTACTTGCTCTAGCTTCTGGACTCTCTGCCATCCTCATCTACATCACCGGCGTCTCCAATCTCTGTACGTATATTTATACTTGTGTATTTGTATATTTATCGTGTTTAATGTGAATGTAATTGTGCTCTGTGTGGACAAGTCTCAGCCTTTGGATGAAGAAGATTTCCAAGCCTTGAAAGCTTTGCAGAACCATTTCCACAAGTGTGTGGTGAGCTCCTTTTCTTAGTTGAATTCAACTTTTTTTTATTGGATTGGACTGAACTGAAATTGTTTAGTAGTGTGGTTAGATTGGATTAATTGAGGCCACATTGTGAGAATTAGGGTAGCTTAAAACCCGAATGGTTGATTCGGGTATTTGTGAATGTTAGATTAATGGTTAAATGATAAAATTCACCATTTTTTAAAACGGGTTGTCTTGAGTTCAATGCCTGTCTCTACTCTATATCTCATTTAAAAAACACATGAGGGGGAGGGTTTGAATAATGATTACTATTTCCTAACTACATAAACTTTTGGGACAAGTGATAATTTATCAATGAAATTTGAGTTGGGTTTTTAGTTACAATGTCTATGTGAGATACACGAGTTGTGTGTAGGGAAAGTTATGGTTTTTATGAATTCTCATGTACTCACTGAACTTGATTTTTTTTGGCACAGAGTGCAAATGGATTAGGTTTACAAGCTTGGAGTGGTGAAGATTATTGCAAAGTCACAATAAAATACTCCGGCGACACCATCCCCAAATGGGTAGGTTTCTCTTTGATTTTCGCAATATTTGAGGCTTGTGTTATTGTGATTCTTGAAAATATATCAATTATGATATGGGGAAATGTGATTTGATTAGTTTCATGCTGCTATTATACTCTGACTTAGTTCCTTGGAAATTTTTATATGTGAACAGAAAGATCCTAAAACTGGTGAACTGGAAGGCCTATCCTTTGATTTTGATCTCTGTGAAGCTGTGGCTACATGGGAACAGGTGAGCAGGCTGTTCTGCCTTCCTTTACTATTCAACTGCATGCATTAATTTTGAAGGAGACAAAGACACGTTGACATTAGAGAATATTTTTTTTAGCTGACACCTTAGTGCAATAATGTTAAATTTGTTTTCTCTCTGTCTTGTTTATTGTCAGATTCATTGTGATGCTTTTATACTTAATTTGTTTGTTAGGATTTCCTTGTATGCTTTACAGTTGATTTGTTATATAGTGAGTTGATTACTCAGGTGCGCAATAGTTCTACAATACTCACCAAGGAGTTCATTGATGCTTTACCAAACGGATGGGAGGATTATGCATGGCGCAGGATCAATAAGGGAGTACTTCTGTAAGTAGTTGTACTAGTGACTGGTACTAGTTATCTTATTCAATGTATTGAATCAAAGATGAGAAGAAAATATAGAAAGGAAATTATCAACTCATCTTATGAAGTATAAGTCCTGAGAAGTCAAAAATAATATAGAAGAAATTTTTTTCTAGAAAGTTCTCAAGAGGCTTGGACTTTGTTTAGATTTTTGGTTTTTAGTTTAATATGAAATTGGGTTCTTAAAGGTGCTGGGAAATTCACAGCCATGAGCTAGCTGATGTAGTTCATTTCTCTTTTGCAGCAACCACTGTAAGAATAAGACTCTATGCATGGAGAAACTTTCACTGGTACTTCCTGAAACGCCACCATATCTTCCACGGCAGTTTGGCCGATGTGCTGTTATTGGTAACTCAGGAGATCTTCTGAAAACAAAGTTTGGAAGGGAGATAGATGGTTATGATGTTGTTATCAGAGAAAATAGTGCTCCAATTCAGGTTAAGCTGCTGCAATGTTGATGTTAGAAATTCTGTTCTTTGTTTTATTTAATAAATGTTCTACCTCTCCTTAGTCTCCTATCATTTGATTTATTGCAGAACTATTCAGACTACGTGGGCAAGAAAAGTACATTCCGTCTTCTTAATAGGGGATCTGCTAAAGCTCTTGATAAAGTTGTGGTGTTAGATGGTATGAGCACCGTAGTTTTTTTTTTGTTTTTTTTTAACTTGTGAAGCCTGCGACATGTTACTAGAAGTAAACTAAAGATATGGGTTCTGCAGAAAGAAGGAAGGAGGTCTTGATCGTAAAAACAACAATTCATGACATTATGAACAAAATGACACGGGTTGGTATCTTGTTTTAGTTTTGCTTGTCCCATCAACAAATGAATTTGGTCTCCTTTAATATTTTGCATAAGTCTGATCTTCTCCCCTAGCATTTACTTGTTGCCAAAAATCATCCAAGTGCAAATATAATTAACTAACTAAATATTCTTGTGATTTTAAAATGTATTAATTTGTAAATTGATTTCCTTAACAATGTCCTAATAGATATCTATGTTCATGCATATATCGCTTTATTATAGGACCATGCTTTTAATTTCTGGGTCTAAGCCAGAGCAAAAGAGAAAGAAAGAAAAGTTCTATTGCTGAATCTAAACCAATTTTTGAAATTTCTTCTCCTGGTTACTTGTCTTGGCTCATTTGAATTCCCTCTTAAATAGATGGCCACTCTGTCATTTGCTTGTTTAGACTATGGCAAATTACTTGCTTTTGGGGATAATTATCTTACTGATTTTTTTTTTCTTTTTCCTGGGGATGGTTGTTATGCAGGAAGTTCCAATTAAAAATCCTATATATCTTATGCTGGTGGATCCTTTGGTTTGGCAGCAAAAGGAACTGGGCTCAAGGCTCTTGAATTTGCTCTCTCTATTTGTGAATCAGTAGATATGTATGGTTTCACTGTGGATCCTGGTTATAAAGAATGGTATAGATTTTATTTATATATTTTCCAGCAGTCAGTAGTTCCAAATAAAGTACTTTTATGTAATCTGATTATGTTTACCTGATCAGAGAGCCTTATAATACTCTTTCAGGACTAGCTATTTCTCTGAATCTCGACTAGGTCATACTCCCTTGCATGGTAGAGCATACTATCAAATGATGGAGTGTTTGGGGGGCTTGTTGTTGCAAACTCAAATTACAAGGTCATGGAGCACTGATAGAGGTTTATTTCTTCCATTTATGTGGTGTATGAACATCACCCCCCCCCCCCCCTTCCACCCCCATTGTTTTCCTAATTTATATGGCACTATGCTGGGAAAATGTTGTAATTCAATACTAAAATATAAATCATGGCAATTGGTAATTATCTAGAATTAGATTATCATATCATAAACTTTCTCATTGCGACTCGTATAAACATTTCCATCATTCTTCCTTACGTGAGCGAATTCCTCTCATAGGTTGTTATTTTCTATCATTAGCATTGTTTGATATATTTTACTTCTGCTTGTTAAGCTTATCAAAATCCATTCTCCCATGCGGGCTGATCCAAACCGTGTTGTAGAATGGGTACCAAGCCGTGGCACAATTAGAGCGGCTAGACTTGCATCAGAGAAACTATTGAAGTGAGTAAGCTTTATTATATTTTTCTAGTTTTGAAAAAATATTAATTTAGACTAGGCAGATATAATTGATTGGCTTGATGTTTAATCATTAATGAATTCTTCTTCTTCTATTTACTCTCATAATTTCCTTTGCCATTCTTGGTCTTGCTTTTGCAAGCTATGGCCCTCAATTTGATGAGTGGAATATATATCCAATTATCAGTCGGACAACCTTGCAGAAATGGCATGGTTAAGTAATTATGGCATGTTTGTGTATGGAGATGTTTTTTGTTTGAAATGGTCTCATCAAGTAGAGAACGCTAACAACAGTCAATGATCCCAACCCAATCTGAGATTATTAATGCTCCAGTGAACGAGCTGATTCTTATATTAATAATCAATATAAGAAAGAAGGATTTATTTTTGTTTTTATTTTTTATATTTAAAGATCCATTTCATGGGTAATTACTGACTGATGGAAGATCTACCTTTCCTTGCCTCCTCTTTATAGCTCAAACCTATGGTTCTGTCAATCTTAACATATTATTCAAAGTCAAATTTTGGTTGTGACATTCCTACTTCCATATCTTTATCGTAAAATGTTAATTGAGTCCTTTAGTGCATTATCTTTTTTCTAAGTAACTTGAAAAAAGGGAGAGGGGTGGATAAGGCCTATTAAGCATAATCCAAAAGCTCACTCCAGGAGTACTCCAGTTCTTTATTTTATTATGAGTAGATCAATTTTCAATATCTTGGAGACCACTTCAGTATTAGTTGAAAACTATTGTCTTGCATGTTTGGTGAATGGTATTTTTATCCTCTTTGTTTATGATTGCCTGCAGGACGGTTGGGGCAGGGTCTAGTGACCCATTAGCTGCATGTTCAATTGCTAAGAAGCAAGTTGAGAGAGAGCCAGCAGCATTGTCAAACCTTAGAAAGGTGGCTAGTGACCATCAAAAATATGTGAAGGGCACAACCATGTACCCTTTGGAGCACAGTCTAGGAGACGGGGTACTTTGCACAGTGCCGGCCAGTTGAATCATATGAGGCTAACTGAATGCTTTTTGAATTTATTTTCCAAGTTAAAAATTGGATGAAGAAAAGGCTGCCAGCAGATCTGAATTGGATTATTCTGGAAGCAGCTAGTACCTGCCAAGCCACAGTAAATACTTTTTTAAAGGCGCCGAAGATTTTTCATGTGGCCTTTTTTCAAAGTTTGATATTCCCCATAATCAGATGACAATTGGAGGTGAAGAATACTTTAGTTTTTCTTCTAAATGCAGCACTTTCCAGCGAAAAACATGTTTATAAGATGGTGAGAAATTTTGTAACAGTTATATTTAGTTTCCAAGAAGAAAGAAAGAATAGCAAAGAATGCCACCTGTATTAGTTTACATATTTTTTTTAATATTTTTTTGGCTTTCAACTACATTCTTATGTGTAATAATCGTGATAACTTATCAAAAATTTTATTTTTGTTACTTAATATCCTCTTTCAACAATTTCTTGCAGTCCATCGTGCTGCAATTTTATGGATTGTTTATGCTCTTTGTACTTAATTAGTTCCAAAACAGGGGGAAAAAAGAACTTCTACTCTTTTTTCCCTGGTCCTTATCACTGGTTTCTTATTTTAACTATTATCCAATATTTTTGCACATAATGGCTCAAATACCTAACCTCCTGGTTTGCTATTGGTTTGTTTGCATTCTGTGTTTCAATGAATTAGATGTGACACGGGCACGGCATGTGTCCAAAATTGACTATATACTAGTCTCAGTCTCACATTCAATATATTGGAGTACTAGACTAAAACCTTGTCCAGTTGCTAATACTAAACCTCGTGATATACTAGTAATTGTGTGTTGCCTTGCGAATCAGTTTCTTTTTTTGGTTATTGACTGGTGAAGATACAAGATACAACCGCAAATCAAAGAACCTGAGCCTGAACTCTCTAGAACCCCCTCCTGTATGATAGAATAAGACAAAGCCAAACTCATCATGATGTAAAGAATAAAGATCCCAAATGATCATGGTGTAACTCGAATGAATCCACCCGAATTTCCCATTCATCATCTATTCTTTCCTTAGCTTGTGACTCACAAGGAAGTCATTCACTTCTCTCTCCCACTCTCCCCTAAGCTAAAAATTATATGATACGTTTAAAATAAACTAGTGCATGAAGTCGATGAGTATATAAGAGTTTATAAATTATATCTCAAACTCCTTTTTAAAATAAAGTTATAATATATTATTAAGGTTAAGTGAACAGTAACAAAGGGTTATAATATTCTCATGTGGTATAGTTGGGTTTAATGTCCTGAGATTGAACTCCTAAGACATTATGTTAGTTTGATTAAGGATGCCAATGGCTCGATTTTAATAGGATCTGAGCGGAAATGAAGTTAGAATTGCTTGAAGAGTGCATATAAATCCATAGTTCATGCATTAATTTGGACACTTTAGTTATTGATTTTCACCATTATATAGACTCTACTATAATCAGGGCTAAAGAGAGTTCCCATGAGTGAACTTCTTCCTCAATTTCTTCTGTAATGGTGTACATGGATCAAGGTGGGTTTGTATGACTTTTTATCTTGATTCGACCTACTTCGAATGGAAATTTCCAACCCCAATCTAACCAATTTGAACTTGGATTTGAACGACGCTTCCCTGCCTGGAGAGTTTGTTAGAGGGTAGTGTGTACTCTTTACTTATATCTTGTTTTTTATGTGTAAAACGAAACTTGAACTTCAATATGAAACCTCAATTTCTTGTTCTGTTTGTAATCATGATCAAGTAGATTCTATGCAAAGAAATAGGAAATGTTACCATGAAGTTTTTAAATCTAAGTTGGCAAGCAAACATAAATGCCTTATCGACTTGCTTCTTTGGTATTGGAGAAAATATTTATTCTTTGACACAATGGCATGATAATCTTTTGAGTTAGACAAAGCATATCTTTTTTGGCACAATGACATGTCTTGCTGACTTACTTCTTTTGTGTTGGAGAAAGTATTTATTCTTTGACACAATGGCATGATAATCTTTTGAGATGGACAATGTATATTTTCTTTAGCATAGTGACATAATAATCTTATATATAGTAGAAGTTATAGGAGAGTTTCATATTATTTTTAATTTCTCACTTTTGAAAAAATTCATTTTCTTTATTTTAGTTTCCAAGAAATATATATTGGCTTGGACTTTGGAGAACCAGTAGGAGTATGATAATGTGAGTATTTTTGAGTTTTTCTTCTCAATTTAGGGTCTCACTCTAAAATAGGAAACCTGTGCTAGGAAGAAAATATGCCGATTTTGAGGGAGAGTAAGAGTTCTTGTTTGTTTTTTTGTTTTGATAAACTGGAAGACTTCATTAAAAAAAAAAAAAAAAAAAGTAAGAGTTCTTATGAAGAACAAATTAAAAAAAAAGAAAAGAAAAGAAAAGAAAAGAAAAAGGTAAGAACAAGGAGTCTTGTATTAAGGAAGAATTCAAAATAAAGAAAAAGATGTATTTACAAAAAGAAAGTTTGAGTTATGGGGAATACATGACAAATGTTATCTTTTTATTAGTGGATGGATTATCAATTATGGTAAAAAAAAAAAAAAAAAAGAAGTTGAGAACTAATAAGTTAATAAAACTAGGACTCATTTTGATTTTCTCAAAAAAAAAAACAAAAAACAAAAACAAAAGATGACTAATTTCGTCAGAGTTGTAAAAGGAGCTTTACAGCCGCGCACGAAGCACTAGATTGCTCCCTCTTCCTTCTCCTCTCTCGCGCGCCTGGCTTTCCAGTCTCGTCTCAGATCCACTGCTTCACAAACAAAACTGCAAAAAAAAAAAAAAAAAAAATTTGAAATTAGGGTTTTTTTTTTTTTGCTCTTAATTTTTCCCCAAATTGAACTTGTACATCGAATATCTAATAGCAAAAGATGAGACTTTTGCAATTTGGGTTGTTACTTGCTCTAGCTTCTGGACTCTCCGCCATCCTCATCTACATCACCGGCGTCTCCAATCTCTGTACGTATATTTATACTTGTGTATTTTTATATTTATCGTGTTTAATGTGAATGTAATTGTGCTCTGTGTAGACAAGTCTCAGCCTTTGGATGAAGAAGATTTCCAAGCCTTGAAAGCTTTGCAGACCCATTTCCACAAGTGTGTGGTGAGCTTCTTTTTTTAGTTGAATTCAAATTTTTTTTTTTATTGGATTGGATTGGATTGGTTTGAACTGAAATTGTTTATTAGTATTGTTAGATTGGATTAATTGTGGCTACATTGTGAGAATTAGAGTAGCTTAAAACCCGAATGGTTGATTTGGGTATTTGTGAATGTTAGATTAATGATTAAATGATAAAATTGACCATTTTCTAAAACGGGTTGTCTTGAGTTCGATGCTTGTCTCTACTCTACATCTCATTTAAAATGTACGCGAGGGGGAGTGTTTGAATAATGGTTACCATTTCCTAACTACATAAGCTTTTGAGATAAGTGATAATTTATCAATGAAATTTGAGTTGGGTTTTTAGTTATGATGTCTATGTGAGATACACGAGTTGCGTGTAGGGAATGTTTATGGTTTTTATGAATTTTCATGTACTCACTGAACTTGATTTTTTTTGGGTGCAGAGTGCAAATGGATTAGGTTTACAAGCTTTGAGTGGTGAAGATTATTGCAAAGTCACAATAAAATTCCCCGGCGACACCATCCCCAAATGGGTAGGTTTCTCTTTGATTTTCGCAATATTTGAGGCTTGTGTTATTGTGATTCTTGAAAATAAATCAATTATGACATGGGGAAATGTGATTTGATTAATTTCATGTTGCTATTATACTCTGACTTAGTCCCTTGGAAATTTTTATATGTGAACAGAAAGATCCTAAAACTGGTGAACTAGAAGGCCTATCCTTTGATTTTGATCTCTGTGAAGCTGTGGCTACATGGGAACAGGTGAGCAGGCTGTTCTGCCTTCCTTTACTATTCAACTGCATGCATTAATTTTGAAGGAGACAAAGACATGTTGACATTAGAGAATATTTTTTTTAGCTGACACCTTAGTGCAATAATGTTAAATTTGTTTTCTCTCTGTCTTGTTTATTGTCAGATTCATTGTGATCCTTTTATACTTAATTTGTTTGTTAGGATTTCCTTGTATGCTTTACAATTGATTTGTTATATAGTGAGTTGATTACTCAGGTGCGCAATAGTTCTACAATACTCACCAAGGAGTTCATTGATGCTTTACCAAATGGATGGGAGGATTATGCATGGCGCAGGATCAATAAGGGAGTACTTCTGTAAGTAGTTGTACTAGTGACTGGTACTAGTTATCTTATTCAATGTATTGAATCAAAGATAAGAAGAAAATGTAGAAAGGAAATTATCAACTCATCTTATGAAGTATAAGTCCTGAGAAGTCAAAAATAATACAGAAGAAAAACTTTTCTAGAAAGTTCTCAAGAGGCTTGGACTTTGTTTAGATTTTTGGTTTTTAGTTTAATATGAAATTAGGTTCTTAAAGGTGCTGAGAAATTCACAGCCATGTGCTAGCTGATGTAGTTCATTTCTCTTTTGCAGCAACCACTGTAAGAATAAGACTCTATGCATGGAGAAACTTTCACTGGTACTTCCTGAAACGCCACCATATCTTCCACGGCAGTTTGGCCGATGTGCTGTTATTGGTAACTCAGGAGATCTTCTGAAAACAAAGTTTGGAAGGGAGATAGATGGTTATGATGTTGTTATCAGAGAAAATGGTGCTCCAATTCAGGTTAAGCTGCTGCAATGTTGATGTTAGAAATTCTGTTCTTTGTTTTATTTAATAAATGTTCTACCTCTCCTTAGTCTCCTATCATTTGATTTATTGCAGAACTATTCAGACTATGTGGGCAAGAAAAGTACATTCCGTCTTCTTAATAGGGGATCTGCTAAAGCTCTTGATAAAGTTGTGGAGTTAGATGGTATGAGCACCGTAATTTTTTTTTTAACTTGTGAAGCCTGTGACATGTTACTAGAAGTAAACTAAAGATATGGGTTCTGCAGAAAGAAGGAAGGAGGTCTTGATCGTAAAAACAACAATTCATGACATTATGAACAAAATGATACGGGTTGGTATCTTGTTTTAGTTTTGCTTGTCCCATCAACAAATGAATTTGGTCTCCTTTAATATTTTGCATAAGTCTGATCTTCTCCCCTAGCATTTACTTGTTGCCAAAAATCGTCCAAGTGCAAATTTAATTAACTAACTAATTATTCTTGTGATTTTAAAATGTATTAATTTGTAAATTCATTTCCTTAACAATGTCCTAATAGATATATATGTTCATGCATATATCGCTTTATTATAGGACCATGCTTTTAATTTCTGGGTTTGAGCCAGAGCAAAAAAGAAAGAAAGAAAAGTTTATTGCTGAATCTAAACATTTTTTGAAATTTCTTCTCCCAATTACTTGTCTTGGCTCATTTGTATTCCCTCTTAAATATATGGCCACTCAGGCATTTGCTTGATTAGACTATGGCAAATTACTTGCTTTTGGGGATAATTATCTTACTGATTTTTTTTCTTTTTCCTGGGGATGGTTGTTATGCAGGAAGTTCCAATAAAAAATCCTATTTATCTTATGCTAGGTGGATCCTTTGGTTCAGCAGCAAAAGGAACTGGGCTCAAGGCTCTTGAATTTGCTCTCTCTATTTGTGAATCGGTAGATATGTATGGTTTCACTGTGGATCCCGGTTATAAAGAATGGTATAGATTTTATTTATATATTTTCCAGCAGTCAGTAGTTCCAAATAAACTATTTTTATGTAATCTGATTATGTTTACCTGATCAGAGAGCCTTATAATACTTTTTCAGGACTAGATATTTCTCCGAATCTCGACAAGGTCATACTCCCTTGCATGGTAGAGCATACTATCAAATGATGGAGTGTTTGGGAGTAAGTCAACAACTTTTCTGTTATTAATATGCTGATACTATAGTTTTATTAATCTTAACCTCATGAAGATGGTTTTAAGATAAGCTTTCCTTCCTTTTGAGAGAGGAAAGATTACCAATGCTCAATCCCTGTTATGGGGGGAGGGGGGGGGGGGGGGGTGATGTTGCAAACTCAAATTACAAGGTGATGGAGCACTGGTAGAGGTTTATTTCTTCCATTTATGTGGTGTACGAACATCAACCCCCCCGCCCCCCCTCCACCCCCATTGTTTTCCTAATTTATATGGCACTATGCTGGGAAAATGTTGTAATTCAATATTAAAATATAAATCATGGCAATTGGTAATTATCTAGAATTAGATTATCATATCATAAACTTTTCTCATTGCAACTTGTATAAACATTTCCATCATTCTTCCTTACGTGAGTGAATTCCTCTCATAGGTTGTTATTTTCTATCATTAGCATTGTTTGATATATTTTACTTCTGCTTGTTAAGCTTATCAAAATCCATTCTCCCATGCGGGCTGATCCAAACCGTGTTGTAAAATGGGTACCAAGCCGTGGCACAATTAGAGCGGCTAGAATTGCATCAGAGAAATTATTGAAGTGGGTAATCTTTATTTTATTTTTCTAGTCTTGAAAACATATTAATTTAGAATAGGCAGGTATAATTGTTTGGCTTGATGTTTAATCATTAATGAATTCTTCATCTTCTATTTACTATCACAATTTCCTTTGCCATTCTTGGTCCTGCTTTTGCAAGCTATGGCCCTCAATTTGATGAGTGGAATATATATCCAATTATCAGTCGGACAACCTTGCAGAAATGGCATGGTTAAGTAATTATGGCATGTTTGTGTATGGAGATGTTTTTTGTTTGAAATGGTCTCATCAAGTAGAGAAACACTAACAACAGTCAATGATCTCAACCCGATCTGAGATTATTAATGCTCCAGTGAATGAGCTGATTCTTATATTAATATTAATAATCAATATAAGAAAGACGGATTTATTTTTATTTTTTATATTTAAAGATCCATTTCATGGGTAATTACTGACTGATGGAAGATCTACCTTTCCTTGCCTCCTCTTTATAGCTCAAACCTATGGTTCTGTCAATCTTAACATATTATTCAAAGTCAAATTTTGGTTTTGACATTCCTCTTTATCGTAAAATGTTAATTGAGTCCTTTAGTGCATTATCTTTTTTCTAAGTAACTTGAAAAAAGGGAGAGGGGTGGATAAGGCCTATTAAGCATAATCCAAAAGCTCACTCCAGGAGTACTCTAGTTCTTTATTTTATTATGAGTAGATCAATTTTCAATATCTTGGAGACCACTTCAGTATTAGTTGAAAACTATTGTCTTGCATGTTTGGTGAATGGTATTTTTATCCTCTTTGTTTATGATTGCCTGCAGGAGGGTTGGGGCAGGGTCTAGTGACCCATTAGCTGCATGTTCAATTACTAAGAAGCAAGTTGAGAGAGAGCCTGTAGCATTGTCAAACCTTAGAAATGTGGCTAGTGACCATCAAAAATATGTGAAGGGCACAACCATGTACCCTTTGGAGCACAGTCTAGGAGATGGGGTACTTTGCACAGTGCCGGCCAGTTGAATCATATGAGGCTAACTGAATGCTTTTTGAATTTATTTTCCAAGTTAAAAAATTGGATGAAGAAAAGGCTGCCAGCAGATCTGAATTGGATTATTCTGGAAGCAGCTAGTACCTGCCAACCCATAGTAAATACTTTTTTAAAGGCGCCGAAGATGTTTCATGTGGCCTTTTATCAAAGTTTGATATTCCCCATAGTAAGACGGCAATTGAGGTGAAGAATTCTTTAGTTTTTCTTCTAAATGCAGCACTTTCCAGCGAAAATCATGTTTATAAGATGGTGAGAAATTTTGTAACAGTTATATTTAGTTTCCAAGAAGAAAGAAAGAAAAGTAGAGAGTGCCACTTGTATTCGTTTACATATTTTTTTTTGCTAATCTAGTTTACATTTTTTTTTTACTTAATATCCTCTGTTAACAATTTCTTGCAGTCCATTGTGCTGCAATTTTATGGATTGTTTATGCTCTTTGTACTTAATTAGTTCCAAAACAGGTGAAAAGAAGAACTTTTACTCTTTTTTCCCTGGTCCTTATCACTGGTTTCTTATTTGAACTATTATCCAAAATTTTTGCACATAATGGCTCAAATAACCTCCTGGTTTGCTATTGGTTTGTTTGCATTCTGTGTTTCAATGAATTAGATGTGACACGGGCATGGCATGTGTCCAAATTGACCATATACTAGTCTCAGTATCACATTCAATGTATTGGAGTGCTAGACGAAAACCATGTCCAGTTGCTAATACTATACCTCGTGATATACTAGTAATTGTTTGTTGCCTTGCGAATCAGTCTCTTTTTTTGGTTATTAGGTTGACTGGTGAAGATACAACTGCAAGTCAAATAACCCGAGCCTGAACTTTCTCTATAGTCCAGTCCTGTATGAAAGAATAAGACATAGCCAAACTCATTATGATGTAAAGAATAAAGATCTCAAATGATAATGGTGCAACTCAAATGAATCCACCTGAATTTCCCAGAATTTCCCATTCATCATCTATTCTTTCCTTAGCTTGTGACTCACAAGGAATTCATTCACTTCTCTCTCCCTCTCTCCTCTAAGCTAAAAATTATATGATACATTTAAAATAAACTAGTGCATGAAGTCGATGAGTATATAAGAGTTTATAAATTATATCTCAAACTCCTTTTTAAAATAAAGTTATAATATATTATTAAGGTTAAGTGGACAGTAACAAAGGGTTATAATATTCTCATGTGGTATGGTTGGGTTTAATGTCCTGAGATTGAACTCCTAAGTCATTATGTTAGTTTGATTAAGGTTGCCAATGACTCGATTTTAATAGGATCTGAGCGGAAATGAAGTTAGAATTGCTTGAAGAGTGCATTTAAATCCATAGTTCATGCATTAATTTGGACACTCTAGTTATTGATTTTCACCATTATATAGACTACTATAATCAGGGCTAAAGAGAGTTCCCATGAGTGAACTTCTTCATCAATTTCTTATGTAATGGTGTACATGGATCAAGGTGGGCTCGTATGACTTTTTATCCTGATTCGACCTGCTTCGAATGGAAATTTCCAACCCCAATCCAACCAATTTGAACTTGGATTTGAACTACGCTTCCCTGCCTTGATTGACTTTCAGCTAGAGAGTTCGTTAAAGGGTAGTGTGTACTCTTTTCTTATATCAACTTGTTTTTTATGTGTAAAACGAAACTTGAACTTCTATGTGAACCTCAATTTCTTGTTCTGTTTGTAAACATGATCAAGTAGATTCTATGCAAAGAAATAGGAAATGTTACCATGAAGTTTTTAAATCTAAGTTGGCAAGCAAATATAAATGCCTTGCTGACTTGTTTCTTTTGTATTGGAGAAAGTATTTATTCTTTGACACAATGGCATGATAATCTTTTGAGTTAGACAAAGTATATCTTTTTTGACACAATGGCATGCTTTATCGACTTACTTCTTTTGTGTTGGAGAAAATATTTATTCTTTGACACAATGGCATGATAATCTTTTGAGATGGACAATGTATATCTTTTTTTGACACAATGGCATGATAATCTTTTTAGATGGATAAGGTATATCTTCTTTGGCACAATGACATGATAATCCTATATATAGTAGAAGTTACAGGGAAGTTCATATGAATTTATCCTTAACAAAACTGAAACTGAGGATAACTTGGAAACTTCCTTAAGTGTGTTTTGAAACCAAAATTGGATTATTCTTGTTGTAAGTATTAATAGTTGCTTATGTAAAATTGTTTATATGTATGTGTTTTTCTATTGGTATTCATAAACCATACATTACTTTGCTTGCTTAATATTTATCATATAGATGTTAAATGTACTAATATTTTATTGCACTTGACACTATATATTTGTGAGATATATAATTGCTAAATGGTTTAGTTTATGTTGGTTGGTGTTATTCATCAAATTATGTATTTAATGTATCGTATTAACCTTGATTTGATTAGTATTAAGAAAAACTAACACAAGAATTCTGACTCTGATTAGGTAGGCCGATCAAATATTAAATTCTTTTAAAATTTTCGTTATATTAAAGTGTACCCATTAAGTAGGAATTTAATGGACATCACCGCATTGAAAAATGTTAAAAACTGGTAAAACTCGAGTCTACTGCAATGTAAAAAGACTCAACTCAGAGCTTAACCAGTGCAAGTACACACACGCATGTTTTAAGTGGAAGCAAAGTGAGAGCCTAGTTCGAAGGATCCGAAGGTTATTAGATCCTCCTCTTTTTTTTTTGTTTTTTTTAAATGAACGAAAGAGATGGGAGACCCAAGTCCCAATTGAAACAGGAATAGTACTCAAAAGTGCTACACTCAAAACAGTACTCTCTCTCTCTCCACCTATTCAGGGCTTCCTAAACCTTTCATTTATAATACTTTCTCTCAATCACTCAAATTTCTCTCTCTCTCTCTGGAAGAAACACAACCCAAGAAGCCCTTTTTCTCTCTCTCACTCACTCATTCTCTCTCTCTCTCTCTCTCTCTCTCTCTCTGTGCATATACACAAGCACAAACAAACACATTTATAAATTAGTCCTATAAAATAATACTACTACATAGCAAAAACACACAAACACACACAAACCCTAGAGAAAGAGAGAAACTTGTTGAGAGAGTGGTGGTGGGGATCAAAATCAGATATCTATCTCTCTTTCTCTCTCTCTCTCTCTCTCTTTGTCTTTTCTCTTTCTTCAAATTAAAGATAGAGTTTTTATCTCTCTCCAAATGCCCGAAACACACCCACCAGAGAACCAGCTAAACGGCGTCGTTGGAGGACCCAACACCCCTCTGGTCCTCGCTTCCTCCGATACTACCACCACCACCACCACCACCACCGTCGGATCCAAGCGCCAGCGCAGGCCCAGCGTCCGATTAGGCGACATCGGTGGAGACCAACCCTACGATTCCCACGTGCGCCGCACCACACACAATCACACCCACAGCAACAGCAACAGCAACATCAACAACAACAACATCAACAACAGCAACAGCAACAGCAAGCACTGGAAGCTCACTATGAAGGACCCCACAAACTCGAACTCGAATTCCAACTCTAATTCCAACAACCCCATCTCAGTTAAAGCTTCAAAGACTCGAACTTTATTGCATTTAAGCTCTTCTAGTGGTGGTGGTGGTGAATTTCATGATAATTTAGATGTGGATGAGCGTGAGGGGAACTTGGATTCTGTTGCGATTGGGAGCTGGAAGGTTAAAGATTCCAAAAGGCGAGGTCTTTCTGCGAAAAGGGTTCGATCCAATTGGGTTTCCAGGGCTGATGAATGTGGTATTGTTGGTATTGGTGGTGGTGGTGGCGGTAGTGGTAGTGGTGGTAATGGTAATGGAGGAGCTGGTGTTGAAGTTGATGAGAAATACAGTGGGGGTGAAGATATTGATGATGGGTATCGAGAATTCGATGTGGAAAACTCGGAGAGTCCATTGAAAGAGCAAAGCCCAATTCATTCCCTTGAGAATTTGGGTGTGGATGGAAATGAGAGGGAATTGGTTTATAGGAGACCCTTTAGAGGAGGAGGGGTTAGGGAGAACATTGATGGGGTGGAGTTGTCCGGGCCTTCGGATAGTGGTGATAGGAATGAGAATGGTGGAGGTGGGAGAAGAGGGAAGTGTGGAGAAGATGGTGTGAGGATTTGGCTTAATGGGTTAGGCTTAAGTAGGTATGCACCGGTGTTCGAAATTCATGAGGTGGATGATGAGGTTTTGCCAATGTTGACACTAGAGGATCTCAAGGATATGGGGATAAATGCGGTTGGGTCAAGAAGGAAGATGTATTGCGCAATTCAGAAGCTTGGGAAGGGGTTTTCATGAGCTTTTTAAATGGAGCTTTTTGCTTGTGTTTGTGTGCGTGAGTGTGTGTTGGAGAATGTAGGGGAAATTTCACAGCCATGGCAATGTAAGATGCAATCTAAACCATTTTGAGCCTTTAGTGTATTTGCTCTTTGACTCTTGGGGTAGTATGATTAGGTTATTTTGTTAGTGTTTTTCTTGTTGCACTCTATGCCTTTTTTAATCAAGTGCAATTTTCTGGTATATATTGCCCTGTTGATTTTGTTGTAGTAGTTCTGGTTATTTTTAATAAGTGTGAGACAGCATGTGGAAATATCCAGTGCCAAAGCAAGAAAATTGCTAAATGATTAAGTTAATTTGAAGTTTTTTCTCTCTTTCGTCATTCCTTGTTCTCTCAGAGAATGAAATTTATGAACTTGATGATGAGATATATAAAATGATTTCCCTTGCATGGACATGTCATCTAGCGATTGTAATCTGCTTCTCTCTAGGATGATAGTCCTTAATGTTAAGCTGGAAGTCTGTCATTTAATAGTTCTTTTGGTTCTCTTATGTTGATGATTTTGAACTCGAAAACCTGTTGTCAGTTGTTGAACAGGAGAAGATATTTACTTTGTATTGCTTTAAGTAGAGTCGACAATCTTATGCCGTCCAAGTTCCTCAGATCTCTGTTCCTCTGTTTTCCTTTTCTTTCTTCAGAAGGTCTGCCCTTGGTATCTTGATGTTTTAATACCATACATGAAATCAATTATCTGCAGCTACTATTTTGACCCCTGGGCAGATCATTATGGTTTAATGATGATTCTCATGAAACAGAGGTTTTATCTTGGTGTAGTAGATAAGTTTTTATTGATTAGAATTTATTTGTCAGAATCATCTATAGAAGTGGTCTTGGCATGAGCTAAACGTTTTAGATGGAGGCACAAGGTGTATTGTGTAGACATCCTTTAACTACCATCTTTTATTGTGATGGAGGCATTTTGCGGACTTATAGAAATGGCGGATATCGGTCAATTTTTGTTGGCAGAAGTTGGAAGTTATGCAATAGGTGTAGGTTTATATCTCGACTTGTACCTTATTTGTTAATGCTGCTATGATTGCTACAGAAGCTTGTGGAGTATTGGTATGTGTTTAAATGCATTGAAGTTATGTTTAGGTTGCAGATAAAGCTGGCAAATGAAAGATGGTTCTGGTGGGTTAGGTCAATGTTATTTACTAGATATAGGATATTCTAGTTCACAATCTGCTTAAGCTGTGGAGTGGACTGCTTTAAATGATTGCAATTTTAGTTTTCATCTGGGGAGATTTAAGGAATTTAATATTCAATTTCTCTAGAGGGACATTTTTTCCGTTTTACCAAGGTTAATCATTCAGAGATTCATACGTTTACAAGATGAGAATATATCTCTTTATCAAATTAAGTAGCCAGACTTGTTCGTCAATTGAATAATTCAGAAATTTGTTGATGTGATGTGGAGTTCAGTGATGCAAGAGTTGCATAACGATTCAGACATCTAACATCAAAATAAAGAAATGACACCCTATTGTATTGGATGGGAAGTTATTTTATGTATCTGATATATGTATTTTCTCTCTCATATCATGTGGATCTCACTCAGTTATACTATGAAAGGATAAAGGCCATATCATGAGTTGGATATATGCATCCTGCCTGTGTGTGTGGATCCCATGGCTGTGGGGAACACACTGTGAGGGGGATGATACATACATTCGGATGGTGTCCGGCTTGGGTCTAGAATCCTGTGCACTGAACTCGATAGGATGCTGCCACCCATCATCTCCAATAATTATCTCATGCATCTCATTTATGCATCGTTCAAATGGGAGTGGCTTGGGCCCAGTGAGTCTTGTGCACTGAACTCGATAGGATGCTGCCACAAGACATTGTGGCAGCATCCTATCGAGTTCAGTGCACAAGACTCACTGGGCCCAAGCCACTCCCATTTGAACCTCATGCATCTATGAGATGCATGAGATAATTATTGGAGATGATTTATATATGAGATGCATGAGGATTTCCCATTTTATTTGTTTATTGTTTTCCTGATTACAATCTTTCCTTTTTCTGGTTCTTTCATATCTCTGATTTGTCATGGTTGCTGCTGCTGGTGCCATGTTTGCGTCTCTAAGCTTTTCTTAATTTAATTTCATCTAAGGAAAAAAAAATTAATACTGAAAAGCCCATGGCTAACCATGTAGAGGATGTGAAGTTAAGTTGCAGTGACCAGTCACAGTTTCGGAACTAGTACGTCCCCAAACCCACTCAATCAACCGCGAATTTATTATATATATGTTAATGATGACAGGGTACAATGGCTTTTGTATGGATTATGGTTTGTGTAAAATGGTGTTTGCCCGTTGTTCACCACTGGTGTTGCTGTGTGAAAGCAATAATGGTTGTTCATTGGCTACAATGGCGGTGGTCATGGTGAACGGATGTGGTTAAAAAGATGACCAAGAATCGTTTTGAATGAAAATTTGAAATTTCATTCCAACAAAAGGTATTGAGGGCACGTTTGGTACTCTGTAATGATTATTACATGAGAATAGAAATAAGTATTACAATGAATACGTAATAAATATTACTATTTATTAGTTTGATGATCATTTAAGAATAGAATTCTGAATATGCTTCCACAATTTAGTAGAGTATAAAAAGGTGTAATTAAATCATTTTTAAGTCAAATTTTCTAAAATATACTTATTTTAGGGTATTCAAAATAGAACTAATAATTAACAAAAAAGAAAATTTATTTTCTTTCATTTTTTAAGATGTGGCAACTAATGACTTTTTAGGAAATTTTTTAAAAAAGTTATTACATAAAGAATAAATATTCAGTACTTTTGATAAGGAATAGTTATTTCTCATTTTGAAGAATAGTTATTTATAAGGGATAATATTATTCCTTATAATAAAATCATAACCAAACAACCAAATAATTATACCATAGGAATATTTATTATATTATAGTGTCTATTACAGTTTACCAAACCTAATATTAGTTTTGATTAGGTGGGCAAATAGGCATTTAATAAAAGTAATCACCAATGTACCTAACTTATTAATGAAAAACTTTATTCACAATGATCTTAGTGTTAATGAGTGCTGTATGGTATTGGTTAAGAATCCATTTTAGGAAAGTTTTGACATTACTTTTATGGGAAATGAAAAAAACTGTCAAAACATTAATTACTTTTTTTTCTTTTTCCATAAAAACTTTCTTTAATTAGATTTTTTACCAATGTTGTACGACGCTAGTTAACATTTTTCAAAGAGGAGATTTGTGTACGTCTACCATTAGATTTAAGCACTTACACAAATGCCAACACCTTGTCAAAATGTGCTCTCTTAGATTTATGACTTCGGTTATTACAGATATCTTTTTCGATAGAGGTCAATCTTGGCCAATTCGAATCCAATTTATTCTTTTTTTTATATCTTTGCCTGCTCGGGAAGAAGATATTAAGTTACAAATTCTGTCTTGACAATTTCACAAGATGGTGGGATTGAGCCATCAATGGCCCATCGGATGAAAATCCTAGTTCAGGGTCAAACCTTCATAAATTGTCTACCTAATAATTTGGGATTCTATGCCAGGTAAATTACACCTCAAAGGAAGCAAAGCACCCACGAGATTTTACAAGACCATCGAATATGAATCAATGAAAAAGGAGATAATCAAATGTAAAGGATTACATCTTCTCCCAAAAAAAAAAAAAAAAAAAAAAAGAAGGTAAAGGATTACAGCTCTGCCTGTACATTAAATAACCAAAACCTCATTAAGAACACACATAAGGAAGACTTTGAGAAGTCCCCATTGAAGGGAATAAATACAAACGAGGAATTTTCCAGATTTGGAATGACTAGACAGCTACAAACTTCCCCACTTTTTCTTTGGATTGAATACAACAATCACTTCACAAAGAATATACTTTACCATCGGTTTGATCAGATCTAAAGCTCCATAAGACTCTTGACAAACTCTACCTAAACTTCAAATTCTTCAATCCACCTTGATCAGGCCCTTCTCTTGCTGCTGCTTATTGGGCTCAGCAGGGAAGTATTTAATACCCACTAAGTCACCAACTCGGCTGATAACCTGCCGCCAGAAAGAGAGAGTGCCATTAATGTTAAGTCTCAAGACACCAGAAAAGATGAGTCCTTGACAGCTTTCATAAGTGGAATCCATACAGTGACCAGACTTGAGCAAAGAGATTTTCAAATTGCATGTGAGCTTGCAATTAATCTAATGGCATTGGCTTTGCACCCTGATGCCAACTAATCAGATTCTATTCCTGGGATGGTCCAAACTTCTAACTCTAATATTAATGATTCATGGTTCAAGACTGTTCACCTACATGAACTTCTTGTTTAATAAAAAACAAAAGCAAAATTTTTTGCATGCCCAAAAAATTAACAAAAAAAGAAGTTAACAAAAATGATAAGCCATTGCCTCTAATTCGAACACAACTTGGTTTGGTAGATGTAGTGCACTTTAGATAAGCTTATTAGGTTTTGGGGGAGAAGACTGCTAGGAACATGGTGAAAATGGATATAAATAGGAAATGAATTCCATACTGAAAGATTACCTCCAAGGCCTTCACAAGATCTTCCTTGGTATGAGAGGCCGATATGCAAATTCGTGCCCTGGCCAACAGTAATGGGGTAGCTGGAAAAGCAACTGTCACAACAGCCACCTGTGATGCATAATTTATTATTGATACTCAGTCTGAAATATAAAAAAGCTGAATAGAAACAGAGAAAGTACCAAGGAAAATAGAAACCACAATTTAGAAAATCCCATCTTAGGGAATTTATTGATGAAAAAGTATGAAAATGGCAGGCAGACATGCAGATCTTAGAGAAAAACTCACATTCTGCTTGAGACATTCCCGGGAAAAGGCAGGGATTTTTGCTGGATTGTAAAGCATTATAGGCATTACAGGAGAATCATTGTCTCCAAGAACCTCAAAACCCATCTTCTGCAGCTCCGATCTGAAAAAATTGCTGTTTTCACGTATTCGTGCAAGTTTCTGAGCACCTTCATTACAGAAAAAACATTTCAATCATGAGCAATTGAATGTGAAATTTAAAACTGAAGTCCTGCAATTAGCAGACCAAAAAATGATATGCAGATATGGGATAAGAGCCCTTTTATACCTCTACTAGTACCATCCTCTCCAAGAATAACTTTTATGGAAGATATGATTTGTTGTGCAGCTGGAGGAGATATCGATGTTGCATACAGATGAGCAGGACAAGTGTACTTAAGATATTGTATAAGCTCCTGAAAATGACCCAACGAAAAAACTTTGGTTTATTGACTTGTCAATTATATTTTCTCCAATCCCCACATTGGAAACAAAACCAAAGAAAAATGTGAGTGAAAAACCTTGGATCCAGCAATATAACCACCACATGACCCAAAAGATTTTGTAAAAGTTCCCATCATGATATCTACATCGGCAGTGTCCACTCCCAAGAGTTCACAGACACCTCTTCCTGATTTTCCAACTGCTCCAATGCTATGAGCCTCATCCAAGTAGACATATGCCTATAAGAAATACAAGAGAAGTTTATTCAAACACAACTTTTATTATAAGAATGTTGACCTTGACAAAAGACAAGAACAATTTTTTGTAAACAAAATCCAAAAAGGAATAGAAAATAAAGATGAGAGAAAAAAAATTATATCCATATCTATAGGCTATAACTAGTGTGTCCTAGCTTGTCAATCCCATCCCCCCCAATTGTGACACAAATAAGAAAGAAAAACTTCACAAAAGTCCAAGGTAAATACTTACAACTTAAAGGTTAAGTAAAAAAAATCATGATAGGATAGGAGAAAAAATCAAAGTCAAGTTCTCTTCAAACTTGTAAATCTTTGAATTACTAATCAGTATATGATGTTTAAAGCTCCGGTGTATATAAGTTACCATCTAAAAATATCACCTTATACTTTTTGCATATTGCAACAATCTCAGGAAGCTTGCAGAGTTCCCCTTCCATACTGTATATTCCCTCCACAACAACAATAATCTTCTTCCAAGGTCTATGGGTCCTGGGTTGTCCGTCGGCAATTTGCTCTCTCAAGACTTTCTCCAAGTGTGATGGTGCTAAAAAGTGATAGCAAAGAGAATTGTTAAGATGAAAACACTCATACATTTATTTCCAAGGATCTGCTCATGGGAAAATCAGAACCATAAGCAACTTACTATTATGTTGGAAAACTCGAATTGTAGCTCCTGAGCCCCGAGCACCATTTACAATTGAGTTGTGGTTTAGCGAATCACTAATTATCAACCCTCCCTGTTGGATGAAAGCAGTTAACAAATACAGCTCCTATTTGAACCTTATACACAGGGTGCTCTTAAATGGTTAAGTGCAAACCTTTCCCATCAGGACTGGAAGAATGGCAGAGTTTGTGACATAGCCCATGCCAAATACTACGGCAGCTGGCTTTTGAACAAAGTTTGCGACACACTCCTCCAGTTCAGTATGCAATGTTGTAGTTCCTGATGGAAAAATGCATTAGTAAATACTGCTATACATAACCAGGTACACATTGCAAAGGCATTTGCATACCTCCATCCACACGAGCACTACAAGTACTTGGGGAGAACCTTTTTAAAGACTCGATTGCACGGGGTGTGCAATATTCATCAGATGCAGCAAAACCTAGATAATTGTACGAGCCCAAATTGAGACACCTACTTTTCTTTGTGGTTCGCCTGCATGTCATGTCATTAGTAGATTATTCCTTTGGGGGGGGGGGGGGGGGTGTTGGGGAACTAGCATCTTAATAAATAGTTCTCAAGAAATTTATTGACTGCTGTGTTCATTGTAAGATATCAAAAAGTATTAGATGCAAAAGGTTTAAAAACAAAAACCCAACACACACGTGTGTGTAGTAAAATACAATAGGATGCACATAAGCTTTCCAAACACAGCAAAAGACTCACTTAAGTGTCTTATTGTTGTCATTGGAATAACGCTCGACCACATCAAACCAAGCATCAGGTGCACTTGCTATGGGTCGTCCAAAACAGTCCTGCAATTTGTAGAATAGAAGGAATATTAAATCCGATATTAATCTCCTCAAATAAAACCTTTCATAACAAGGTAACAAAAACCCACAATTCTTTTAAGGAGCTAGTACATCAAGGCCACGGTCACACAATTGACCCTATCTTGTTGTAGTTCAGAACAACAGTATCAGATATAATACTTTTTTTTGATAATTCCATAGTTGGGGGTGAAGGGATTTGAAACCTGAATGTCTCCGTTGGAAATACCAAGAGATGCCAGTTAAGCTATAAGGCTCTTGGCGGTACAAGAGCCAATACTGAGAAGGACATACTAAATTTATTAATAACCCAACCCAAGTCTTCCAATTGTATCTAAGAAAAATTAAAACTTGTGAACTACAGCTATCCAACAAGAGATACAAATGCAATCCCCAAATAACCGAATCCGAAATTCCTCAAAGACCTAACTATTCCTTTCAGTTTCAAAATTTCTTTACGCCTAGGCTAAATTATGGTTAATTTACTTCACATTGTACATAACATACACGTAAAGCAGCTAAATTTGCACGAATCATTTAAAAATTAACAGTTTTTAATAGCAGTTTCAAATTAAAATTTAAAATTTCTTACGCTTGATCCAAATAAATTTTATTCAATTCACATTACACAAAAACAAACACGTAAAGAAGCTCGATTTACACGAATCATTAAGAATCCAAAAAAAAAACAAAAATTTCAAAGTTATTGAAACGAAACAATTCCTAACCTGAATACGAAGATAGAGACGACGAGTGTAGAAATCTTCGAGTCCCAAACAGATCGGCGCGTATCCCTAAACACAAAAAAACAAAAACAAAAATCAAAATTCAACATTTTCGAAACGAAAAACGAAATAAATCAAATCCGCACACGATTCAGAGAGAGAGAGAGAGAGAGAGAGAGAGAGAGAGACCTGAAGATTGCTAGCGCGGCACCAATCGAAGATTTTTCTGAAGAAGTCACGGAGCTGACCGAAAGCGAAGAGCAAGCCGTAGCTGAAGTAGGTGGTCAACGCGGTCAAATACGGAATGGTGATCATTTTTTCTTTGGCTCAGAGCTCTGTACCAATGGCGTCTCTGGATCTGAGGAATTAGATTGGAAAATCTGAGAGAGAATGAGAATGAGAATGAGAATGAGAAAGAGAGAGATTGATGAGAGATTGAAGAAAGGATTGGATTCTGTTGACCAATCCTCTCTCTTTTAGATTTTGAATTTTTTAGATTTAAATTTTTTTGACTTTCGTGCATGTGTTTGTGTATAAATTGGTTTTTAACTTTAGATTCGTTGTTCTTGGAAAGGTGTGAAGCAAGGTGGGAGAGGGATTTGTGCTTGTCTCTGTGGGTAAATTAATGGGCTGGGCTGTGAGAGGCCCACTTGTGGACGAATATGGAAGATAAGGCCCACTTGAAAATATCAACTTGTTTGATGATGCGGCTTGACTGTTTGGCCCCCCTAAATTCTGATCCTCACAATATACATAGGTTCTGCTTGACATGACTTAAAAAGTCAGATTTTTTTTTTATTATTTAGCTTATTTTTACTACTAATTATAGGTCTTATTACACTTTTTGATACTATTCATGGATTCTACTGTACTATTTTAACTACCTTTTAGCTTTATTTACAATATTCTCAACAAAAAGTTTTTCATTTTCAGTTAAATAAGCAGTTCCCAAACGTACTCGAAATGTTCATTTCAATTTTTCAATTTATTCCTCACAAATTGAATCAAGTATCAATTTCAGTCTCAATCTCTTAGAGATATTCGATGGTGCCTTAGAATTCACTTCTTCTAGACTTTATAATTTTATCACTTTTTCTTTTAGTTTTCACTGCTTTTGGTTGACATATAGACTTCTTTGGTTTCGAATGTTATTTTTAGGTATTTGATTTGCTTTTAATCTTCATATCATTATCTGCTTTTTAAATCACTTTGAAAATTTTGACTATAAATACACAACTTACTTTGTATTTTAGATTGTGCTGGATTAGTTTATAAAAAGAAAAAAAAAAAAGTGCTAGATTCGTTTGTTTTCTTATTTTTGTCTTGAGAATAAAAATAGGATTGCTTTGGATATTTTGGATTTATTGTGCTATGCTTTGCTCTTTTGTTTTGGATAATTTGATAATTTAGAGAGTGAGGATTTGAATTCTAGATACATCTGTTAAAGATATAAGAAGTGCCAGCTAAACTACAAGAATCTTGACAAATCATATCGCTTAATTAGTAATTGGTAATTAACAGCTAATAAACAATCATTATTCCTCAAAGTTGTAGCAATATAGATTATAATAAAAATTTATAATGAATTTTTTTTTTTTTACAACAGCAACAATATTTCTTATAATTATTATTGCAAATATATATAAAGTAACATAAAATTACTTTTAAATAAAAAGTCTCAAATGGACGATTAACAGCTAGGAGGATATGACAACAAGATCATCTACAGTAACAACATGATACTGATTCCAAATGTGCAAATGAAGCCAAAGAAAAATTAAAATCCTAATATGCAGATTGCCACTACATTCTCATTCAACTTATTGTGTCACATACCTTTCTTGTTTGTCACAGACTTTCAGTCGATTGTCTATATGTATGTAACGGAAGATGAAGGTCTAGCATGAAAGATAAGAGCCAGTCAGGCTAGCCGAAGGCGCTTGCCTATAAACCACGTAAGGGCTTTATATTAGGCTAGTTATTCACATTCTTTTTCTTTTTTTTGGAACCCTACAGTGAATGTAGGCAAGTCATCCTTGGCTATCAGACATGACTCTTTCATCTTCATACAAGACCTCTCTTCCTCTCAATGAGCTCGATGCTTCAATGCTTCATTCCAAGGCCAATATTTATAGGCATCCAAAAGTGGAGGATAGGTTCGAATAGCTGCCTAATTCAGCTTCCTAGCACCATGTATTTGGCTTCCCTTATCTCATTTTAAAAGAGTAAACTATCAATGTACCTATTACAGAATATATTCTTCCATATATATACAAGGGGACAACAGCGCCCATCAATGTTGATCTTAGGGGTGTCAATGTTTGACCCAACCCGCGAACACGACACGAACCCGACACAGGTTTTTTCGGGTTAGGGTTAGGCCTTAATGGGTTTGGGTCATAAACGGGTCAACCCGAAAGCAACACGATAAGAAACGTGTCATAAGTGGGTCAACCCGCGTAACCCGCAATAGACACGTTTGACACGCCAATTTATTTGTGTCAACCTGAAATGACCCACTTATCACAACCCGTTTAACTCGTATAACAAATAAATATTTATTTTATTTTAGATTTGTTTAATACCTTTTATATCCAACATATCTTTTAAATTTAAAAAGAAAAGTGAGTAATTACAAAAATTTACAAGGGATATAATTGGAAATTGAAACTTTACAGACCCTATAACTACTAATACTTTTTTTTGGCATAGAACTTGCACAAATGAAATTGGATGAGCTTGTGGAAGATGTTATGAATTTGGACATCAACAAAGAATCTATGGATGATAATCATGGTCATAGTCAGGATTAGTCTACTATTTGCTCAAATTCTTTCAATATTGATACTTAGCAATTGGCGAGTTCCAAGTATATTATATTTTCATTGAACTATGTTATTTTATTTTTGTTAAAATTTTTTATTTTGAATTTGGGTTGAAGTGTATGCACTTCTTTTGGAGTGTAAAGAAATTATTTTCTAGATGAATGTTATATTTTTGTTGAACTATATTATTTTGAATGTGGGTTGAAGACTTGAAGTGTAAGCACAGCTTTTTGGAATGTAAAAAAAATTATTTCTAGATGGATGTTATATTTAATATTATACGGGTTGAAATGGGTTGCGTTACATTCGTGTCAACCCAACACGATTCGTTTATTAAGCGTGTCAAATGGGTTGGGTCAGGTCAACCCACTTAATTAATAGGTCGGGTTAGGGTTGAAGGATCATGACACGATTATTAAATGGGTCGGGTTAGGATTGAGCCATTTAGTCGAATACCCCTACCTCGACACGACACGAACCCGACACGCTAACCCGAATTGACACCCCTAGTTGATCCTAATAGCTATATGTTGTTTACTGCATGGAGGAAAATGGAATTATGAAACTTGGAAAAAGAGAGAGGGGGTCAAAAAGGTGCAAAAGACTCACTCTTTTACCACCCACCTAGCATTTTGGTGAAGCCACTTGTAATGAATCAGTTCATTTGACCATGTTCATCAAGTCTAATCTACCTATCCGCATCTTTGTACAATTTTATAATGTTTGTTCCTCCATATCTGTAATCTACTGGTGTTTTTGCATTTACAATTTAGTAAATTCCAACGCCTGTTAGACTTTAATAAAATAGGTTCTTCTCCATTTGACTTCTATTTTACGGTTAAGATAATTTCTTCACAAAAGGTCACAAAACTTCAGAATTTTAAATGACATGATACTAGATAAAGTTTTAAGTTTATAACATTTAATTTGAACCATGAAATCGTTCCATTTCAAAGTTATCTAATATATAATGTTTCTAGAGGCCATTTTCAGGTCTATTAATTTGTAATTGAAATGTTAATTCAGATAAGTAGGTTTTGCAGAAGTGGTCCATTGCATGTTGTGTCGGGCACCCAATACCTGGTCAACTAGAACCTATCCAAATAGGGATGGCAATTTTGCCCCGCCCCGCTTGACCCGCCCCTCCCCGTTTCGCCCCGTGCGGGTTTTCCCTGCCCCGTAAAGGTGGTGGGGCGGGGATGGGGTGAGATTTTAGACCCGCACCACGGGGCAGGGCGGGGATGGGTTTACACTTTTTAGACCCACCCCGCCCCATCCCGCCCCGCCCCATCCCCGCCCCGTGGTATTTTCTTGTTAAACATTTAGATAATATTATTTAGTTTTTGCTAAAAATTAGTTTGATTTGATAGGATAAATTTATTTATAATTTTAAGTATATTTTTATTATTGAAATATGTCATTTTATTTGAAAAAATGGTAATAGTTGTAGGGAAAATTAACAAGAAATAAAGTTTTACGATGTAAGGCGGGGCTTCGCGGGTCTTCGCGGGGCCTTAAGGGGCGGGGATGGGGCAAGAAATTTTCCCCGTCATGCGGGGCGGGGCGGGGATGGGGCAAGAAAAATCCATGCGGGGTGGGGACGAAGATCCCATCCTTCGGCCCCGCTTCGCCCCATTGCCATCCCTATATCCAAATCCATCATTTTCAAGCTGCCTCGCTGACATTCTCATAACCCTTAATGGAAGGAACTTGGTACCTCACCTGAATAATATTCACAAAATCTCTTACCTTAAATAATTTCAATGAAATCAATATCTAAGGTTCGGTCATTTTAATGGATACCCTTAAAAGCAATGGTTAATAAACCATAATAGGAAAGTTCTGATACAATTTTTATGGAAAATATAAAAAGCTGTCAACAATATTTATTGTTTTATCATTTTCCCAATAAAATGTTTCTAAAAATGGTTCCTAAACTATTAGACCTTTTATCATTTCCCTTTAAGGTTGAAGATAATAGAAAATAGTAAGATGGTTAAGATTAAGACACCTATAGACCTTTTATTTGATCCTTTTTTAATGAGATCATTTATTCCAATGCTAAGATCAACCAATGTCAAATGCCCACGTAATTAAATGTCAATCAATGCTTTTTAGAGTTTTATCACACCATCACCTCTAAAATTTTGTTCTGTTTGACTTAGATGTGTCACCCTCACAATATGTACTCAATTGTTGGATTTTCAATCACATTGCAGTGAGGATTCTATATATATGCACTATTCCAATCTTCTTCATTCAAAAAGTGGCCCTTGAAAACCTATTCTCCTTCACTTGCATTCAACTTTATTTCATTTTGGTTCTCCTATGAGCTGATAAGAAGTATACAGTGTATATGACATGGTGATTGTCTAGAGTGGTTTTAGTTGGCAACCCCATTTTCTATTTTTGCATTTAAGGAAAAAAAAAAAAAAATGCCCATCGTTTATTTTCCTGACTTTCTTGCGTAAGAAACTTCTTGACTTTAATGTTTTTTCCACCCTTTTAGGTGGTAATATCTTCAGGGTGCTAGCTTTTGATGGATACTGCTGTTTCTTCACATTTGATTTTACAGCTGCACAATATAATCTAATTGTAGAGAAGGAATTGTGATAACACTTGATCTGGGCCAGGCTATCAGCAAACTTTTGAAGATATTAGATCTTAGCAATATTAGTAAATAAAAAAAAATAACACAAAAATTTATGTAGTTCGGCAACATATATACCTACATCTAAGGGAGTGTATTGTTCCGATTTTATCAGATATCCCCGAAGGGACTACATCCAAGGGAGCAAGCAGTAGAAAAATTCACTTTTAGAAGATAAGGAGGTTTACAAATTTTACAGTACCTAATACTTATAAAGAAACCTTAGCCCTATACATTGAAATTTATCAAATGTGAAATTACAATGACTTTTCGTGGCTCAGCTACTCTCCATATACTTCGTCCATGAAGCCCCTAAACTAGAAACCAGTGTTACGTACTTCTCATTCATAATATAAGCCACTATCTCTATAACACACCAAGGTAGGAAAATAATCATGATTCAACTGCTATTCTCATCATATAAGAATGAAATATGTGAAAATTATTTTGTGCATAAGAGCACACCATGAATTCTAAGGGCATACAAGTCATGTTTTAGAGAATTTTTTTCATGGCAAGGTTAACAAATATAAAGATGAATATAATATCATGTCATTGAAAATAATTTGTCACTTTTTATTTAGTAGAAAATAATTTTAAATAACGCAGTATCATGTATACTCTTAAATTCTGAAAACTAAATCAAACCATGAAATGGACCCCTCCATTTTGAGCCAGATGGAGTGGATCCTAATCCTTTTTACTTATAGGCACGTTGGACTGAGTACACTCTGTAAGCAAACTATAAATCATTCTAACCATGGGCCAGCCTGTCCCAATATGAGCCGTGTTGGATTATATGTGAAGCATTTTTCTGTTTCTACCATAAGTATAAAACATAATTTATGGGAAGGATAGACTTTTCTCTCAAATTGGTTTCAAGTAAATTCCTTCAACTTAATAAAAGGAAAATTTAAATGACCATCCATCCATATTTGCAATATGTATCGACCTTGGCTCAATTCTTCAAGTGGTGTCCTGTATTCCCTTTACCTAAATTCAAAGAGTAGTTGCATTGCCATCATGAGATGAATATTCCATGAGGAATGGCTCAGAGAAGAAGGTAAAGCAAGTACACAAAATATAATGGTGGAGGCAGAATAAGGATTCCAGAAGTTTTGAACCCAAATACAAGGTGACAGGAGAAGATTGATTATTGGTTCTTACATATCCCCCTTTGTGCCACTTAGCTCCCTCACCTATTTGAGACAATAAAATTACCTATTTACATGCAAATGTTCAAGCAAGTTGGATAGTTTATTAGTAAGGATAGAATTTAAGTACAGTACCTTAGATGCTGTTTCTTAGGTTTCTCTCTTAAGATTTAGCCATGTAGTTACTTAATTAAAAAATACACTTTCATCCTATGAGAAAAAATTCATATGACAGAATCTTATAAGAGAACTTAAAGAACAGAACCTAAATACTGTACCTAAGTTTTACCCTATTAGTAATAAAACATTACAACTTGTATTACACGGCTAAGTTATTACCAAAACACTTTCTTACCCCAGACCAAGTTAAAGCATGAATCAATGCGTTAGTTCTTTGAATGTCTGTCTCACTAGCTAGAGTAACCTTTATCTCAATCCCTCCAAGTCATCGTTTTCATGGCATTCCGTAAGTATTAGAGTGTGGAATCAAGCCTATCAAGGAGGCAATATCTTCGAGCTGCCTTGATCCAATATGTTCCTAAAGTCCTAGACTCTTGGTCAAGAACATATGGTACTTTCCTATTGCTGGCATTTCCAAGAAGCCAAAAGGCATATAAAGTGTGCATTTAGATTGAATTAGTTGCTAATTTTTCTTATTTTGCTAAAAATGGTTAAAATATATTTGTACCAAAAAAGGTAATGTTTAAAAGATTGAACTCAACAAATAACCTAAATAAGTTCTAGGAAAAACTAAACCAAATGCTCATATAGTTATTATATGAAAAGCCATTGCTTGGAAATTCGAAAAATGTTAGAGCCTGTTTGGACAAGGATTTTTCATCACTCAATTTCCGTCACTCATCACTCATCACTTAAAATACCATGTTTGTTTGGCACCATCACTCACTTCCCATCACTTAATATTTTTCACACTATTTGTGGGTTCCATACCTGTCACCGGTGCAGTTTTTTTTTTTTTTTTCCAGTACCCAAACTCACTGAATCCAATGAAAAATAAAAAATAAAAACCGAACAGCCAACCCAGGAAAAGAAAAAAAAAGAACGAATAGCCAACGCCAACCCAGGAAAAAAAAAAAAAAACAGAACAGCCAACCCAGGAAAAGAAAGAAAAAAAAGTCAAAAGGTGGTCAAAAGTTGCGGCTGTGGGTCCCCTATGTGTGTTTAATTACAATATTGCCATTGAGTTATGAGTTATGGAAACTGAAAACAGCCAAAAGTTGTTTTCAGTTTCCATGACTCATAACTCAAAAATCAGATAATTGAATGATGGAAACAGAGTTATTGTTTGCAAAACAAACTTTTTGTTATGGGTTCCACCATTTTTGAGTTATGAGTTATGAAAATAGAGAATTGAGTTATCAAAACTAGCCATCCAAACGGGCTCTTAGTCTTTTGAAAGAACAGTAAGTCACAAGCATAGCCTAGCTAAGCCAGCAGCCACAACCCTGGATGGGTTTCAAATATTGAGCTGAACGAGTCGATGGCCCAATTAAGTTTTCACTTAGGCTGATTTGAAACTTGGGCTGGAATTTTCAAATACAGCCTCCATAACCATTCCTATAAAACAGCCAAAAGCTTCCTATTAGTTGATGGGCATTACCCTGCCAATACCTCTTTTCTTTTTTTTTTTCTTTTTTTTTTTAATTTAAGAAAAAGGAAAAGTGTGCTGCAGGAGTAGTCATTGTCCCGAGCCACTTAGGGTGCGTTTGTTTTGGGTGAAAATGATTTCAGGAAATCATTTTCACCCTTTTCCGCATGTTTGGCTGTCATGGAAAATGATATTTTCCGGAAAATGACTTCCGGTTGACCAATATTTTCACCTTTGACCCGGAAATGATTTTCTCCCCTCATTTTCACTTCAAAGCATTTCCGGAAAAAGAGAGAGAGAGAGAGAGAGAGCGCGCGCACGAGAGGAGAAGAAACCAAACAGTTAGTCCGACGATCGCCGGCGGACTCCGAGCTCCAGGCGGCGCCGATCTCCAGTCCGACGATTGCCGCGAAGATCGCGATCTCACGATCGACGGCGCGATCTCGCGCAATTGATCGCGATCTCGCCTTCGATCGAGATCGCAATTGACGGCGCGATCTCGTGAAGCGTCGATCGCGATCTCGCCTTCGCGAGATCGCGCCGTCGCGAGATCGCGCAGTTGATCGCGATCTCGCCTTCGACCGAGATCGCGATCTCGCGACGCGTCGATCGCGCCGTCGCGAGCTCGCGCCGTTGATCGCGAGCTCGCGCCGTTGATCGCGAGATCGCGATCGTTGATGATATTTTTCTTGGGTTTGTCTTTTCCTTCTTCTTTTCCAAACATCAGAAAATATTTTCCAGAAAATTTTTTGAAATGCAACCAAACACATGGAAATATTTTCCTTTTCCGGAAATTAGCATTTTCGGAAAATATGTATTTTCCGGAAAACGTTTTATGGCAACCAAACACAGCCTTAAACTCAAATTTTGACATGGCGAAGGACAACTTAAGTAATAATGGAATTCGTCATTACTCGAACTCACAACTTTAAACTCATAAGGTGATGGAACACAAAAGCTTCTTACCACTAAGTCATTTCTTCAATGAGGTGGCCTTGTAATGTTTATTTTATATATATAATAAATTTTACTTCCAAATCAATTTAAATGAAAAGTCATTTTATTCATAATATATGACAATTCATAAAACCATACACATGAATTTTTAGTCACATGACATATATAATGAATTATGCGACTTATTTAAGTAGTTTAATAATTGAGATATGTGATTTGATAGATATTGATGGTTTTAATGAAGACCACATAATGGGTTTAAGGAGGTTGTACTTAATTATGAAAGGGTCAATTAATTAATTCTTTGTATATTTGATGCACTAAACCTTTTATTTGTTCCCATAAAAAAATAAAAAATTAAAAAATTAAAAAAAAAAAATTTTATTTGTTTCCTTTTCAACTTTTGGGAATGAGCTGTGCAAGACTTCATGGAGTAAATATTGCTAAATTTTCCAAGTCATTCTCAAAGTCGTTGAACTAACCAAAATTTGATGGGGGAAAATTTGACATCTGCTTCCTGAGCAGAATAAAATTAATTTTCTTGGACATGATAACTAAGGCCCTCCTACCCCTTTTTCCTTGATGTACATATGGCATTACGTTCGCATCGATGTTGACTCCATTAAAATAGTAAACTGATATATCAAGTTGATTTAATCAATTGCATTTGCATAATATAACTGGGTTTCACTCCAAGATATTTTAAATATGAATTGTACGTAGAGACAGCTTATTTTGCATTGCATGACGCGCGCGTAGTTTTCACTCCAAAAAGGTGTAAAATATGAATTCTAGTGGACTTACGCCTAAGGAATTAATTACATCTAATGGTTCTTAAGTTTCATATAATTTCCGTTTAACGAGTTGCTGCGTTTTTTATTATGAAAAATTTAGTGTTAAGATAATTTTTGGTGTTATCCAATATAAAGTATGATTTATTTTTAAAGATTATTTTTTCATTAATTTTCTTTTTTAAAAAAATCTATCTTATATTAAGTTAAATAAAAGAATTTAAATAATTGTTTTTTAACTCATTTATAATTGCTACCAAATATAGAAAAATAAAATAATTTTTTTAAAATTAAATGAATTATTTTAAAAAAATATTATCACCAAAACAAATAGAATATAATGAATATAGAAAGTAGAGATTTAAGAATCTTAGAGCATCCGCATCAGTTGATGCATTTTACTCACTCATTTTTACAAAACATCTATATCAGTTTGTCTATTGTATACATTTATTCAATAAAATATTCTAAACTCAGCCATCATCAACTCGATCAATACCCAGCCCTCCATCATCAACCCACACAATCACCATCATCAAACCAACCTCCATCATCAACCCACCCATCAAAATCCCAGCCACCATCAACCCGATCAATACCCACTCATCAAAACCATCAAAACCCATGGATCAAAACTATCAAAACCCATTCATCAAAATCATCAAACCCACTAATCAAAACCATCAAACAAAGAAAAAGGATAGGCGAGAGATCAGGACGATTTGATGAACCAGAGAAATCCATCAAACAACAAGAAATCCAGATCGGTGAGAGATCGGGCGTGGAGACCCAAAACGTGAAGATGTCGATGGACCTATTCTGCGTGGAGAAATCTAGAGAAATCCATTAATCAAAACCATCAAACAATGAGAAATCTAGAGACAAGATCCACACTTTGATCAGCGGCGGTGGCAAGATCCATGCTTTGATCAGCAAGAGATCAGATGGTTTGATGATTTGATTAAATGGAAAAAAGGGAGAGTAAGGTGAGAGTGAGAGCAACTAACAACAAGGAGAGAGAAAAAATTACTAAAATATTAAATGCAAATACTACGGTAACCGTGTGTATATACACGATTACTGTAGCAATTGTGTATTTATGTACAATTTTACACTAATTAATGTGAATGTTTTTTAGTCAAAATGTGTAAAATAAAAAGTTTTTTACCTTTTGCAAAATTTTGCTTCTACATGCTCTTATCACCAATAACTAGGCGACTATTTCTAAGGGTTTTGTTTTTTAAAGTTTGTTTGGATAATAAGAAAGTACTGGGGTGGACGGGTGGGCCGGTGGGAAGGTAGAAAGGTAGAAACACTCATTTTTCTTTTTCCATATATTCTCAGGTGAAAATGAAAAGAATCTAGAAAAATCAACCTCTTTGACCGAGTCACCACGTGTGAATGTTGATGAGACCTTTTTCTCATAGCTTTATTGTGTGATTGGAGCTTTTACATGGCTAGAACTAGAAGGTAGAGAGTAGAGCAATTGGCTTGTATCTCAGACAGAAAAGTCTAAAAAGCATGAACTTACGAGGAAACTCCAAGCCCTCTGAAAAAAGGCTTTCTTCCACCTTTTTGCATTAAAAAATGTGCCCATGGTGTCCACCAGCTCTCGCTTTTGTTCACACAGACACAATGGGCTCCATTCCAACCTTTCATTGAAGGTTTTGATGATAATGATGGACTGACATAGTACCTGAGTAATCAGATATGCCCCAAACTATCTTGTACTGACATTTTTAGTACATCCTACGTTAAAATGGTCACTCAAGATTACAAATGTCAATACCCAGAACAAAATGTTATGAAAAGATGATATAAAGTATAAAGTTATAAACTATATCAAGTACCAAAACCTGTCTATCACACACATCCAGCTTTTTTTTTTTTTCTTTTTTTTTTTCTGAAAATTGTATAAAACTTAAGGGTTAAGTTAAACAGCAATTATTTTAATAGTGACCTACTGTTCACAATAATTATCTTCTACATCTTAATTATATACATATTTGAGTTTAGTGTCTACTTGCGAGAATGATGTATATATTTAATATATATTAGATGCATAAGATATCTTTTATCAAAAACAACAAAATTACGTCAATTTTTTAAATCCAAGTTAAGAAAAAAGAGCACATTTGATTGAGATTAAATTACCATGATTTTTTTTTTCAGATTATATATATATATATATATATATGTGTGTGTGTGTGTGTTTGCATTAGCTAACATGCATACATATTCATTTCTTTGTTATCAATCAAAATTTCAAAAACAAAAAACTGCGAGGATAGATGGATTATTTGGTCGGAACTACTTTGACAGCGTGGTGTGCAATATTCAATTGCGTGCATTATTGCCCTTTTCCTTTAGAAAGGGAGCATGGCTTTTTTCTTTTTTTTTTTCCCTTTACTTTGTCTTTTTGCAACTTTGTTTCATTATTTTTATTTTAAAGATTTGAACCTAACCCTTATTCTTAAACTTTCTATCTTACTTTACCACAAAGCGTCCTCATCCGCCGAAAATGAAAGCTTCCAAGAATTACTTTGCATTACTGAGATATAATAATCCAATTCTGATCCACACTTAAAATCTTTCTCAATGTTGCTTTTACACCACGGAATAGGCAAGACTCGTTGGTTTAGCACCTTACTAGGTTTACATTTTCATAACTTATTTGTTTAAAGTAATTTTCTATCTCACTTTTAAACAAACAAAAGATAAACTAAACTAGTATATGCTCGTGCATTTGGCCAAATATTCAGTTTTTGCAAAACATACTACTAAAAAGTTTATGCTCAAAGTTATTTCATTTTGTAACGCTTTTTAAACTCGAGCTTGCTAAACTTGAGTTCCAAGTACATGAGCACTTCCATGGATCTTTTGATTGAAAATACCACATCAAATGATTTGCATTTACTTGAAACTCAAGTTTAGTAAATCAAAATTCTAAAAAAGATTACATAAATAAATAACTTTAGATATAGACTTTTCAATAATATTTTTTTGCAAAAACTAAAAATTTGGCAAAAAAGTTACCCAATATATGCACTCCAGCAAGTTGGTTGCAAATTTGATCTAACATGAGAGTGTGACATTTCGTTTTTCTCAACCCACATTCTAGAACGATATCTCATGTTCATTATTGATTTCTTGAGCTTGTGCATGCGTATATACGTCATCGATTTGTTAATAAATAAAATATGGTCAATAATTCATCTATTTGAGGAATACAACAGCAAATACCTCAACTAAAAGCTACTTTTCCAATATAAAAATGTCTCGTTTGGTTTGAAACAAGTGATGATGACTCCTTCATCCATAGAGAAAGTCAACTATTTGAAATTCGGAACTGCCTCATCAATTGCACGTATCATGAAGTTTTGGTTAAAAATTTTATAATATATAATTTCTACCCTACTAACTATCTATGTAATAATGCATGAACCATAAACGAGTTGGAGATTTTCAAAGCTTCTATTCGGTACGTAAATAGTCAATACCATGTGATTAGCTAATTGCTAATTACGTTAGGTATGCATGCTACTACCACATCATGTGCCTAGCTATGTTTTGATGAAGAAAGCTATTGTCTAAAACTCAAAATGAAACAATAAGTAAATACAAATGTTAAAGCATGAATTCTAGACAACTAGAAATCCTATCTTTTTCACACACACAAAAGCTATCATTTCATTTGTTTTACAGTATAAAACTATTTTGGAAGTAAAAATACTTATTTTGAGGTGGACTTAGAGGTTTATATTAATCATAAGGTCTTTATTTACGTACACTTCTCTTAAAAAAAACGCCTAACATCTATAATTATGTTGGAAAGTATATATACACCTATCTATTCCTATTATTAGTTTCAGGAATCAAATTGAATCCCATTATTTACATTTAGTATTAAAAAAAAAATGGTAACCATCATCCTGGCGTGTTTTGTTTATAACTTTATAATTTCCTCTAAAATATAAATATATAATCCGAATTATTGTATCATCAATCTATATATGTATATATAACTTTTAAAATTATTTTTTTTAATAAATATAATTAATTGTACTTTTACTTAATTTATTTTTTAAATAAAATAAACTAATAAAAATATGTTATCCTAAACCGATCTTAAGTGACTCATCATTTAGTTTTGAATAATGATGGTATCTGTTTCTATAAATTTAGGTTAGAATATGTAAGGTTTCTAATGTATCACGATAATATTTTGTCTACCAAACATATAATTTCTTTATCACCAAATGGAAAAATGACTAATTACTAATTCTTAAGTAATTCATATACGGAATTACAAGTTTTACAAATTGAAGAGAAGAAAATAAACTTGTACCTAATATTTCAAGAACGGACATTCTATTTTAGCCTTTAAAATAATGCATTGTTTTTTCTTTAATATATAAATAAGTCCTTGGTCCGAAGATCCGTACATCCGAGGATCCTACAATAAAAGGGCCGCATCCTTTGGAGTCCCACATCAAAAGAAAAGCCCCCCACTTACTGCCTTATAAGCTGTGAAGTCAAGGGAGTAGTGTACCACTAGAACTCTCAGGATGTACGGATCTTCGGACCAAGGGCTTTGCCTTGTAGTCTTTTACACTGCATCCTTTAAGAGTTCTAGTGGTACACTACTCCCTTGACTTCACAGCTTATAAGGCAGCAAGTGGGGAGGTTTTCTTTCGATGTGGAACTCCAAACGATACGGTGTAAAAGACTACAAGGCAAAGCCCTTAGTCCGAAGATCCGTACATCCGAGGATCCTACAAAATAGAATTTGAGTTTTTAGTTTCCATTTCATGTTTATTATTATTATTATGCTACAATATTAATAAATTTCTTTTTATTGTACATGAGAGTTATTATCAATATGTTATTTTATATATATATATATATATATCAAGGATAAGATAAACTTAAGTAGAGATCAATAGTTCAAAACAAGTCGAAGATTAATCATTATAGTCCTCCGAAATGATCAAAAGTAACAAAATAACCTCCAATTGAGTTAAAGTAAATCTTCTTTTTTTTTTGGGTATAAATACAGCTAAGATAAACTTAAGCAGAGTTTAGTACAATTGGAAGATTAAAGTCCTTCTAATAATCAAAAGTAACAGAACCCCGAACCAAATCAAAAGGGTGAGAAAAAAAAATAAAGATAATTATCCATTGATAAAAATCAAATTCGAGTAGACTTTGATATCATTAAGGGGAAACCCAAAAGTTAAAAAAAATACTAGTATATACTATATATGTATTAAATATGATAGAACCCCCTAGATGAAGCAATGTACATAAATGCATGGGATTATTTATTGTTTAATACTAGGGAATACACATATGTATGAAACTCATAATAATTATTTTATGACCACCATTCTTCTCCCGCCAATTCATTATTGCTGCCGGGAAATTAATTTATTCGTACATTGGTACTGTAATTATAACTGTAAATTAAAAAAAGTCAAGTCATCAAATTTTGACGGCATTTACTACGTTTGTGTAAAATGAAGATGATGATGCTATTGCCACGTAACACGTTACCCAGTGCATAACTCTTTGTGACAAAGTATAGGTCACAGACCAATGATTAACATCATTTCTAGCAATCTGACGATTGAGGATGGGCTGTGAGGAAGTACGGAGTGTGAGGTTAGGAAGAGAATAGGTGAGCCTAGGAAGTTTCGCTGTCCGATCTGTCACTGAGGATGGACCGGTGTGATTGGAAAGAGTAAAGGGATGGACCCCCAATCCCACTTCTTAACTTATATAATAACTGTGACCTCTCTGACTCTGACTCGCCTTTCAGCTCAATTTCCGATTTGCTTAACAACTCTCTTACTCTCACTTGCGTTCATGTGCGTTGCACCATCAAGATTGGGCAGCCAGAGTACCACGTGCAGCATGAATTGAACCATAAATTTGTACAAAAATTATGCTACATTTTCCTTAAAGAAATAAACATGCAAAAGAGTTTAGGATCGCATTGTCTCAATTTAAAGGCGTGGTAAGAGCATCCGTAGTCCAAAATGCTATTTTATTCTACTTTACTATCTTAAAAAATTATTTTATCAATTATACAATACCATTTTACAATACTCCAGTATCCTAACTTTTATTTTACAATTCAACACATTAAAATAATATTTCTACATAATAAAATAATATATCCCAAAACCCAAATCACATTTGCAACCACCTGCTACCACCACCACCACCACGAAGAACATACTTAAACTGTTGTTTTCTTGAAACCCCAGAAACCCTAGCCACAAACTTTGGCAACCACGACAACCCACAAAATCAAAATCAAAATCAAACCAAGCCACAACAACCACCAACTCTACCACCATGAATCCACAAAAAAAATCCATCCCGAAATCAAATCAAACCAATAGCAAAATGCCATACCCAATTCCTTTAAGCACCGATCACAGCAACCAAAAAAAAAACCCAACCCATAACTCAGAGAAGACGATCACGGAGAAGACGATCCACCACAACCCATCACGATCCACGGAGAAGACGAGAAGCTTGGCATTGGCAGTGATGGCGAGAGAGAGAGGGGACGAGAGAGAAGAGAGAGGCTTGGTCAGGTGGCTTGCAATGGCCTTGACAGTGGGTCCAGCCATGGTGGATTGGTGATGACGTTCTTGTCCACCATGGTTTTGGGTCTGAAGAGGAGAGAACAAACAAGAGAGAGAGGGAAATGAAAGAATGAGAAAGGAAGAGAGAGAAGAATTAGAGATAATATAATAATAATTTTTAATTATACAATCTTGCTACAATACCATCCTAGAAATAGGATGGTATTGTAGCACTATTGTAAATTTTTTTACGATTGGCACATTTTGCAAGTCAGGCTTGAGCAACATTTTAAGGCGTGATGGTAAAATATATCAACATATACAATATACCATTTGGGCTGCGGATGCTCTAAGCAGTTTTTGGATTGCTTTTTTCTAAATATTAGTAGTGAACTCATGTGTAACCACTAGAAGAAAAAAAAATTTATGTAGTAGGTGAATAAGCCATCTCTTTCATTGACAAGTGGCCTTACACTTGTGGGGTCTACCTGTCAGTGAGAGAGATGTCTCATGCACCGGGCGCATGAGATACTCTCTCACCACTAGTGAGTGTGGCTCAATGGTAAGAAACTCTCAAAAGATCAATTTGCTCGATGATTTGAGTCTCAGTTTATAAAAATGTAAGGCACAAGTAGTAGTATGCCCTGTTGTAAACTGGTGGTGCCCTTTGACTTACTTAACCTATACCTAGGGGCGTGAGACAATGATTACATGCGCGAACCCCCTCTTTTTTGGTTCCTCAAATAAAAAATTAAAAAAAAAATATTTTGTAAATAGTGTAATTCAATTACAAGTTAACACTTATATAAGTCGTAGAAAAGTATATAATCTTAAAAGAGTACATAAACATAAGATAAATAATAATAAGATGATTAATTTAAAAAAAAAAAAAAAGAAATTGAAAGGAAGAGAACGTGAGAAAAATAGGTTGACTTGTGTCCGGTTAGCTCTCTTTAGTCTTTATTATCGAAGGGAATAAACCTTACGAAAATTATATAGAATTTGATTGTATATTTATTTTCTTCATGGATTTCATTGCTATGATATAAATTTCTATTATTGAGAAACTTATAGAATTTCTTTACCCCTAAAAGCCCAACCCCATTTGTATCTTTCCTCAATTTTGATGCAATTGGCTTTATCTTATGTTGGTACTTTAGCGGATGATGATATAAAATAGGAAGCAAGATTTTTCAAGAATATTTCTTTTTGTTTTGTTGCTAAAGGATTGCAACTCCACGGCACTTGCTTGAGCTGTTGCTACTTGCTACTCAGTTTAGAGCAGGCACGATAGTATGGCTTGAGGATTGTTGTCATGTTTTATTTGCCTTATACAATGAAGCACAAGATTTTAGTGGGCCTCTCTTCCAAGAACTGCATTGGAAGATCTGTATTACACAAAGAAACACTCAATAGGAGTGGTATTGATGTAAGTATAAACTCACAAATCCTGAATATTCAGTTTATAACGAGTACTAGGATTTTTCTCTTATACCTTTAAAGTGGGTGTGACTTGATGCTTATATAGGACTTAGGTCTAACCACGATCTTCAAAAAAATCTTCTCTTTTTTTTTAATTGGGGTGTGTGCAATGTAATGGTATTGATGATGGACCAAAATTACAAGATTAATAATAATAATAGTAGGTAAAGTTGAGAGAAAATCTAATTATATTTCAAATTAGAATTAAATTATATTCTAATTTTACGCCATGTGTTCCATCTAATCTAAGTTTTTAAATTTTTGTACCAACTGAGTTAATTCAATGTAAAAATTGGATTTCAATTAGAGTTTAATTTTGTGCCATGTGTCTCATCTAATTTAAGTTTTTTAATTTTTGTGTTAAATTAGTTAATTTAGTGTAAAAAACGAGAAGTCCAATATAAGTAAACCATAAAAAATATAATTTTTGAATGAATTTATATTTATGAGCCTTTTTTTTTTGTTTGTATAACTAAAAACAATTCAACTTTATAAGTCATATATATATATATATATATTAATAGCCAAAGTTAAGAAAAAATCCAATTTAATTCTAAATTGGAGTCTAATTTTGCGTTACATGTCTCATTTAATTTTTAAATTTGTGTGTCAAATGAATTATTAGGTGCAAAAATTAAAGAGTTTAAATTCAATTAGATTATAAATTGAATTTTAATTGGAATTCAATTTTGCGCATGTGTTCCATCTAATTTTTCAATTTTTGTGGTAAGTAAATTATTGATTAATGCAAAAACAGAAGAGTCTAAATCTAATCGGATTCTAAATTATATACATGTAATTGTGATTGTTTTTAAATGTATCCGCGCATATGCACGAGATTACATACTAGTATCCATAATAGAAGATCATGAGTGGGTGGATGAGGATTTTGCCCTTTTACTCCACGAATCGCACATTTTCTACATTGGGGAAATTCGTCATTCTCTCCTCACACATTTCATCATAGATGAAAATATGTTAGACGGCTCATAAGCATTGGGATGGGTCAAACTAGACAAGTGATTCCCATCTGCTCATGTACACTAGTGGCATCTATATCCATTTGAATTAAATATATTATTAATTTTTTTAAGATGAAAACATTTGTACCTTACTTCGGGATTTAATTTTGATGATTAAGTCTTAGTTTGATTTAGCTTTTATATTTTGGGCTTTTTGAAAGAGTGACGTTTTGGAATTGTAACTCCGAGGAAGCAATGTGAAAACAGTGAAGAAACACATTTCATGAATCTCTAAACATGTGATTTTTTTGGGTCTAAAAAGTAAAAACAAACAAGCAATGATTTTTCTTGTACATATATAACAAAAATTAACATATTTGAACAAAGAAAGAAGTTTGAGACAATCTTATAAGATAATTTTTTCTAATCAATAAAAGGAAAATTAAGAAATGAAATCCCTTAACAATAGGTGGAACAAGAATCCATTTCCACAAACTTATCAAAAACAAAATTTTCGACTTATTAGGAGATAAATATCTATCTCCCAAAAAATCAAAACAAAAACAATCAAAACTCCCTCCAACAAAAATCATAGATACGGCGGCAACTAACGGACCAAGTCAAAGGTGTCAAACTCAACCTCAAACCTCTGCGACAGTGAACACCACGCTCCAAAACTCGCGTCTGACCCACCTCCTCTCTCTCTCTCTCTCTCTCTCTCTCTCTCTCTCACATTGATAGAGTATTTCTTCAATCTCTCTCTGTAGTACACTACAGTTTCTCACACAAACGCTTCTCTCTCTTTATCGCTTTCTCTGTGGGTTGCTCTGTCTCTGTGTGTTTTGTTAGCGAAAAAAAGCTATGAAGGCTTCAGATAACGACCCCATAGCCCTCTCGACCCAACTCCTCTCCACACTCCAAAACCAAATCTCACAGACACAAAGCTTCAAAGGCAAATGGGGTCTGATCAAAACCAAGCTAAACGACCTCCAAACCCAACTCACAGACTTCACCGACTTCCCAAACTCTCGTTCAAACCCACTCTCTCTCGACCTCCTTTACTCCATTTCCCACACTCTGAACGATGCTGTTTTGCTCTCTGCAAAGTGCCAGACTTTGAGCTTATCGGAAGGGAAGCTCAAAACCCAGAGCGAAATCGATGCTGTATTGGCTAAACTCGACCGCCATGTCAGAGACAGTGAGATCTTGATCAAGAGCGGTGTGCTTTCTGACGGTGTCGTTTTTGAGTCGAAGAGAGAGGCTGTGAGAGCTGAGTCGAGGAGTTTGATAACTCGGTTGCAGATTGGGTCTGCTGAGTCGAAGAACTCGGCGTTGGATTTGCTTTTGGAGCTTTTACAAGGGGATGACAAGAATGTGATGATCGCTGTGGCTCAAGGTGTGGTGCCTGTGTTGGTGAAATTGCTTGATTCGAGCTCGTTCGAGATGAAAGAGAAAGCTGTGAGTTTGATTTCGAGGATTTCATTGGTGGATTCGAGCAAGCACGTGGTGATTGCTGAGGGTCTTTTGCTTTTGAACCATTTGTTGAGAGTTTTGGACTCTGGGAGTGCTTTTGCTAAAGAAAAAGCATGTGTGGCACTTCAAGTTCTGACCTTTAGCAAAGAAAACGCGCGGGCTATTGGTTCTCGAGGTGGGATTTCATCGTTGTTGGAGATTTGTGAAGTGGGTACTCCTGGTTCTCAAGCTTTTGCAACTGGGGTTCTGAGAAATCTTGCTTTGTTTAGTGAAATTAAAGAGAATTTCGTTGAGGAAAATGGGGTTGGTGTTCTTTTGGGGGTTATGAATTCTGGGACTGCTTTGGCTCAAGAAAATGCAATTGGGTGTTTGTGTAATTTGGTTTCTGATGATGAAAGTTTGAAGCTTTTGGTTTTTAGGGAAGATGGGGTTCAGTGTTTGATGAATTTCTGGGACTCTAATAGTAATAACAATAGGGCTCTTGAAGTGGCGGTGGAATTGTTATATCACTTGGCTTCTTGTCAAACTATTGCTGAAGTTGTTGTTTCAGAAGGGGTTATAGGTAGGCTTATGGGGGTCTTGAATTGTGGTGTGTTGGGTGTGAGAGTTGCGGCTGCTAAAGCTGTTTATGAGTTGGGGTTTAGTACTAGAACTCGAAAAGAGATTGGTGAATGTGGATGTGTTGGTCCTTTAATCAGAATGTTGGATGGTAAGGCTGTGGAAGAGAAAGAAGCTGCTGCAAAGGCTTTGTCAATTTTAATGTTGTATGCTGGGAATAAGAAGATTTTTAAGAAGGATGAGAGGGGGATTGTGAGTGCAGTTCTGCTTTTGGACCCTTTGGTTCAGAATTTGGATAAGAAATACCCCGTCTCCATATTGGCCTCGCTTGTGCATTCAAAGAATTGTAGGAAACAAATGGTTGCTGCTGGTGCTTGTCTGTTCTTGCAGAAGCTTGTTGAGATGGATATTGAGGGGTCTAAGAAGCTTCTTGATAGCCTCGGCCGGAGTAAGATATTGGGGGTGTTTTCCAGACCTTAGCAATGGAAAGTGAGCTTGAATTGGAACAAGCATGGTTATAGGAACATGAGGATGATTCGTTGATCTGTATGTAAACATAGTTGTGTTTATTTGTTTTCAGTTTTTGTTTATGGTCTTATCTGTTTTTATGTTTATAATTGCAGTTATTTGCGGTAGAGAAGAAAATGTTACTAGCTTCATTGTTGATGCATACTTCTTTGTAGAGACATAATCTTAGGTTTGGTTACCTAACTCGGTTGGAGTTGATTGTTTTTTTTTACCCAAATACTCAATAATAAGTGTTGGTAGCTAATATGTGAGCTTATACTTTGCCCTGATTGATAAGGGATTAAGGCTTAAGATGAATTCTTTCAAACTAACAACTCACAAGATTGGTCTTCTTGCTCTTTCATTCTCGTTTGGCTTGTATTTTATCTCTATGAGATGTTTGACTCCCGAAACAATTATCATGTTGAACATTGGATGAATTTTATTATTGATGCTAAATGTTAAGATATTTTGCTAAAACTAGATTTCTACAAGAAAATATTGTGCCTTTGGCTTTGATTGTTATGAGTATCTAAAATTTTCCTTGCTGACCCCTTATATTAATATGTATTTCATTGTGGCTTCTAGTCATTCTAAGCATACCATTTAACTTATCTGGGTGGATCGAGTAATTAGTGTTTTGCCGTGCTTCAGAAACTTCTGAGTTCAGGTCAAGGATTAAAAAGTCTTGGAATTTGATTTTAGGCCATTACCTTAAATTCATGTTTCATAAGCTTCCCTTACGTAATAAACAAGTCTTTCTAGCTTTGAAACCAGGTAGGTGCCTCTCATTTTCTTATATTGCATTATAGTCTGGCCTCTAAAAGTGACTAAATTGATGTCTTAATTGGTTTGCCATGTAAGTCATAATTCAGATTGTCACATTAAATATATACCAGTTTGGTACCTTGATACGTCTCTTCTTTGATGTCTACCTAATTGTGGGTCTAATCATGTGCATTTGGTCTTGACCATGTGCATTTATTCTACGCGTTGCCCAAAATTGCAATCTTGTGTTGGCAGTTACCTAAACTAGTAAGGGTATGCCTGAATCTATTTGCACTTTTAAGCTAAGTTCTTGTGTCTAAAAAAAAACTATTTGGTTGAAACCTCCCTCTGCCTATGGCAAACGAGAATATTGAAGCCCTTTCTTAATGTCATTACCTTAATTGAAAGTGAAGACAGCTCAACCATAGAATTTATTGGTCACTTCTGGATTTTTATATGATTTTATATTTTAGTTTAAGCGTCTACCTTTTTCAATAGAACTATATTAAATTCATTAATGCTGTCTTTGGTAAAAGAGAACCTAAAGTTTCTGTATGTGTCTGAGAATCACCCCACAGATAGATGACCCTTTAGCTTTAAGACAAAGAATGAAGCAGTTCAGTTTTTGGTTTACTTTTTAGCCTTGGATCGTTCTGTGGGTTAAGCAAACATGAAAGAGAAGGGTAGTGAATAATGGTCAATTTGTATAATATTAAATCTGGTACCGGATCATTCTTTCAGTCAATCTTAGATTTTTCATTGACATGCAATTAACTAACTGCATGAATTCCAGGTTCAAACTTGTAGATTTACTTTGAGCTCCCCCATTCATTACACATAGAAGCAAGAGAAACAATAATTTTCAATCCATTAGTGCCTCCACTTAAGCTACCACTTCAGACAACAGGCCTAGCATGCACAATTCCTGTTGTGTTCTCTATTTTTGTAGGCAAAGTTAAAAATTTAATTGGTTGTAGATTGTAGTCTCTCTTTCTCGTAATTTAATCTACATGTTGAACCTGGAATTCATGCAGTTCGTTAATTACCAACTGTACTTTCATTTTTGATTTCCAACTCTCTATTTGATCTTCTTGATTTGCTTGTATTTTTTCAAGGTGCTTTATGTTCATCATCATGCACATAGAGTCGTCATTTTCATCTTCAATAAATTTTTTTCAAGGTGCTTTATGTTCATCATGAACATAGAGTAGTCCTTTTCATCTTCAATAAAATTTTATTACTTATAAAAAAAAAATTTGAAAAATTGAGTATATTAGGAATGTATTGTGGGGGTAAAAATCAAGAACCAAAATTACATCGATCAAGAAAAACAAGAAAGGAAAAACAAGAAAATTGCGACAGAGTCAGTGTCTAAACAAAGAGAGTATGTAAGAAAAAAGACTTAATCTCTAGCAAGGGATGATCACATCCCTCAAAACATCTATTATTCTTTTCACCCAAAATACCCCACATCAAGCAATGCAGGACAAGTCTCCAGGAATCTATTAAATTTATTATTTTTTATACACACACATGTAATTCCTTTGTATGTTTGTTGATATGGTATTTTAAAAGAAAAATAAGATTTGTATCAATAGTAAATCAACAAACATACAAAGAAGAGATTATATATATATAATAAATTTTATAACATAAAAATGTTCCATAATTATTGATGCGACCCATTATGATTGGTGCATCAATAGTAAATTTATGTTATATGATGTTACTTCAAACACAACATATCTCTTCAACAAGTTATAAAAAAATTGTGTAAACTTTTGACTTTCTAACATTACTCTTAGCCGTAAGAAAATAAATCAAAAAACCGGGGGGGGGGGGGGGGTGGGGGGTGGGTGGGGAAAAAGAATAAAAACTAGCGTAAAAAACCAAGAATTAGGAGCCCGAGAAATATGAATGAAAGAGGTATCAATTGTCTCGTTGGCCCGAGCTGTTATGTGCTCCAAGACTCGAATTAAGAATAATGGCATATATATATATATATATATATATTAAGAAAAAGAAATTTTGTATAATGGCTATTGCCCTTTAATCAACTATTTGAATGATTATTTTTCTTTAAAAAGAAGTAAACTATTTTTTGGTAATCAATATGTACCTTGATCATGGTCTCCAAAATCTTTAGTAATGAGTTTTGATAATGATACTTTATGGATGATCCTTTTTCTAAATATTTGGTGTCGTGTTAAATACGGGGCAAGGTTTGGCTAGATTGAGTACATGAGGTGGACTATGTGTTGACTATGTGTATAAGTCTTACCCATTACACTTTAAATTGAATAGTGAATAGTAAATTTTTAATTAGATCCATTAAGGTCAAATCACCTTAATTTTTTATGTTCTTTTTCACTCTTTTCCCTTTTTTTTTTTCATTTATTTATTTTAATAGTGTGAATTAAAAATCAATAGCAATACTGATAAATGATATTCATATGAAGACTATATTATAATGATGTTCTTAATGGACAGAAAATTTAATATAAATCTCAATTATGTTTATTTTGTTGTTTGGTTGATGGTCTAGGAAGACACATGGCTATAGTTTCATCAATAGCATAATATGTGAACCCCACAATTATGTAGGACCCATATATTATGACAGGAATAATGCATTTGCTGGATGCATTAAATATTTTTCCCTTCAATGGATAGGCTTCCAAGTTCCAATCCATCCCTAGTTGAGCAATATTTCCCATTGTAGAATGTGATATTTTGTATGTCTCTCACATGGGGAAAGAACTCCACAAATGTGCAACGAATCCCATGTGAGATGGATGTTACATAGAAATGTTAAGACAATAATAAATCCAATAAAAGACTTTTTCTTACTTCCCGTTGGAGAGTACAAAGAGTTGAATCTTATCATGAATATTGCACTTTAACAACATGTTTTCATTCATACATTTTTTAAGGTTAGGTTAAACTCTTCCTCCCTCCTTAATTATGAATAGTCTTCTACGAACACAATTTTTGTTGCAATTTGTTGAAGTGGTCGATTGTAAGTAATGTACAATTTGTTTGGGTATTTTTTTTTCATCACTCACAATCAATTATTTCAATAAGTTATGGCAGAAGTTATATTCCTTGACTTTTCTCTTGTTAGAAATACCATTGATTATTTTCATAACTACCATAAAAGCAAGAAGTAATACAACTGCCACAAAAACAATGCCTTTTTCCTTTATCAAAGATATGCATAATGCATAATGCATACACAAATGTACTTTGAAGGTTCCAACCATGGTAATTCAAATGATCCACGCGGTTTCTTTTTTTGGTGTTTCTCATTGGCCCCATGTTTACTTTATAGCAGGCCCAAGAACTTGTATATATTTGTAACTTCTTTTTAAAAAAATCCCACTGTCAAATGTTCTCCAAAGAGACATGAACCTTATAAAGTTTCTTTTAAACATTATAGGATTTGTAACTTAATTACCAAATCTTTCAGATACTACACTTGCCCCCTTTTTCTCATTAAAAAAAAAAAAAAAAAATCTTTCAGATAAAATCCTTGAGGTTGTGTCCATCAAATTCCTTGAAAAGACAGGTTAAGAAGTTTAGGACCCGTATGATATGTGTGTTTAAAAACTGAAAATTGTTGTTTAAAAACATTTGTGGAAATACGTGTAAGTGAAAAAGTGTGTTAAAATGTGTGAAATGTTGTTTAAAAACTGAAAATGGTTGTTTGAAAATACAAACCAAACACCCCTAATTGACAAGAGAAATGACAAAATAATGTTCAACAAGAAACAAATACAACTATGTAAAGTAAATGACTATCAAATTTTTTGATTGGTAAATAAGGGAGGTGTTGGTGGGGTTCCAAGTTCGAACCCAGACACCTACCACCATAAAGGCGTCGGTAGATGACTATCAAAAATTACCAATCAAAGACTTGGACTTGCATCATGTTGAACTCATTTTTCATTGCATATGAAAAAAAAGAAAAAAGAAAAGAGAGAGAGAGAGAGAGAGAGAGAGTAGAAAAGTCAAGAAAATGTTTCATCTAAAATGGGGGTTCTTTATAAAGCAGAATCATAGCATTACATAATTTAATATTATACAATCATCAATATCATCATCATAAATTACTTATTCTTCTTCTTCTTAGGATACATCAGCTAAATTATTTAAGTCTTAAACTTGAATCAGTCTAGACGTGCTAGCAGATAAGATAGTAAGCATCACTAAGCAAGCGAAAGACAAGTAAGAAAGTATCACAGAAGCTGTCATCTTGTGGCAGAATTTGCCCACATATTCACAAATTGGCATCCAACCACTATGAGTGTTCCCATATCGTCCAATGTACCCTTCAGCAGTTGCGGCCGCGGATCCAGCAAGAACCAACAACGTCATAGACTGTCACAATCAAAACCAAAAAAATTACACCCTACTCATCACCTTAACAATGATATATATCTAACATCCATGACATTTATTTTTGTAATAAAGTATTGGACAATTATTCGCATTAAATATTTACAACAGGAGACTTGAAAACAAGCAAAAAGATTAAAGAAAGAAGAAGAAAAGAACTCATACCAAATCATGAAGGAAGAAGTAGTAGAACTTGGCAGGGTTTGAGCCTTGATGACAAAGGAAGAAAACAAGGAGCAAAGATAGGATAGAGAGGGCACAAACAATAGCATTTGCATAAGCAAAGAACCTGCATATGAAAGGTTGAATAAACAAATATGAGGACCAAATTCAAGTAATTTTTTTTATCTTTTAGTAAAAATTTTTTGTAGGAAAATTTAATCTTACTTGAACGTAGGGGAGTAGCTATATCGAGCATCAACGGGGATGCCGAAAGCCACTGTCGATTGCCGGCTAGTTAGCACCACCAATGTTGCAGCCAATGTTAAGGCAATTGTCAAAATTCTCAGGCCAATTTGGGTTCCAAGGACAAGCTTTTGGGTTTTCAGAGGTGGCTTCTGTGGAAACTTGGCTTCAAGGCTAGACATTGTGGGAATATTGGGGGAGAGAAGAAAAAAGGTTGTTGGAGGCAAAGACAAAACAGAGCAAGAGAAGGGTATTAAGGAGGAAAAGAAGTGCCTTAAGCTTAGGGAAAGGATAGATGGACAGAGTGCGAAGTTAAGGGGAGCATTTATAGAAGAGAGAAGTGAGGAACCTTTGTAGGCCACAATGATGATGTGAGTATTGATTTCAAGCACAGAAAGTGTTGTGGTCTCTATTCTCTTAACATTAAAACATTAGACAGTCAAGTGGATCTCATACTGCTATCAGGTCTTTGTAAGGAAAACTCAACTTGGGTTTTTGGATTATTAGGTACATATTATTTTTTATAATTTTTTTTTTCACAACTTGTTAAACTAGCAAGTTGTGATTTTAAATAGGGGTTTAGGGTTTGGGGATAATGTATTGTTGAGCATTAGATTGACTTTATTGATTAAGCTTAACACTGGAATAGAGTGGACTATAGTTATTGTTAATTTTCTTTAAAGGGAAAAGTACAACCAATAAATAAAGAGAATAGAAAGTGAGATTAATTTTTCTTCTAGGGGGGGTTGACCTTAATATTGTGACGGATTTCCTCATGCAATTAAATGCTGAATTTATTCAATGCCCTTTTTGTATTATACTTTTCATTTAAGGTAAAAGTGGATCCAAGATTATTTCATTTAGTAAGAATTGCAAAATTCTTGTATGCGCTGGACACATGAGACATATGTCTCAGGGCTCATGTGTCAGTGAGACATATGTCCCATGCGCTTTTTACTTGTCAATTTAACTGTTCTGAAAATTGTTGTGTTTGTAACATTACTCTTATGTAAGAGTTAAGAGAAGTGTAGTTCTTGTACAAAATTGTTAGTAGATCTGTCAGCTTCTTTGTAAATTGAATTCAATTTGCTGCAAATAATTGGTTTAACCGAACTTTGACAGTCAGTAGTTGGGGGAACAGAAGGCTAAAATTCTCTCAGGAAACTCTTAGAATAGATATATATATGTACGGGTAACAGGTTGGTGTTGTAGTAGGTGCAACGCTTATACATTGATTTGCATAACTTGATTAGATAATAATAGCTGTGTTCCAATAATTAGTCTTACTCGAGAACTGAACCCATCAATCCTGTGTTTGGTTACCAGATCACATGCTAAGGTGACCAGTTATCTGGGTGTGAAATTGCCCAAATTCAAGATTTATAACTTGCTTCTAAAATGAGTTTGTACTCGATGACATTGCTACGATTTGTTTTTCTTTTCATTATTTTTGTGCTACAAAGTCGAGGCTTATGAATTTGGAGCTCTACTTGTGAATTATTATATTCTTATTTCTTACGCAAGGCCACACTAATCTTCAATTATTGTGGAGTCAATGTCAGTTTAGTCTAAGAAATTTAGCCGTTATTTGTTCATGACATCTGATTCTGCGTAATGTACAACAACTATGGCAACTATGGCAAGTGCATTCACTCATCCATCTATATCCAGTGACAGAGTCAGACTTCTTTTTTAAAGGGAGCCGCAATTAGTAAAAATTTTTATATAATATATGAAAATTATAAGAGAGGAGATGAAAGTTTTTAAAAGTCATAGGGTTTTCCCCCTCTCCCAGGCCGTATCTATATCATTTTGAGTCGGGAGATTTAGGGTTGTAAATGAATTAAGTTATTTACGAATAACTCAAGTTCGATTTAGGAAAAAACTTGTTTATATTTGATTGTTTAGCAAACAAGTCAAACTCAATTTCAAACCTAATTTTAGGTTCGACTATTAAACAAGTCAAATTCAAACATAATAATGTGTTCGTGAATAAGTTTGTGATGTTAAAACATTTTAGTTATAGTTTTACTATATATGGGAAAATAATAAGCTAATCAAGTAACTTGTGAATAAGCTCGAGCTTGTCCGACAAGAAAATGAACTAAGCTTAAATATATAATATTGTTTCGTGATGAACTCAAACTCGCCTTGTATTCAAAATAATATAAAATGAACATGTCTAAACTTTTAATACTAAACTTGGCTAGGCTTGTTTACAGTCTTAGAAGAAGTATCTCTTACCAAGTCACACGAGTGAATGCCATGAAATTTTATTTTATACAATTTGGTAGCATTGGTTCCACCAATTTCTTACATGGTATATACTCATTATATTGTTACATAAATAATTTGGCATAATGGTTACAAGTCTAGTCACAATGTTGTAAAATCTCTTAAAGTCAAATAATGGAGCTAAATTTAAATTCTACATGCATAAAAATTAATAATTATTGTCTTGGCTAGCAATAAAGAACAATCATATATAGAACATACATTAAAAATTCAAATATTCTTCCAAAAAAAAAAAAAAAAAACACAAAACAAAAAGAAAAAGCATATTTTGAAGTGTCCATATCACAGACCATATTGCTTTATCCATAGCCAGATTTCGACAGCCCTCCAATCTCGAAGATTTCCAATAAATTGGTCTCATATATGAAACTTGTATTAAATATTTCCAAATTTCCAGACGAAGATGCTTTATTTCCAGTGGTTCTTTTCAGAGGTTGCAAATGAAAGGAAAGGAAAGGAGGTTCTAGTTTCTACGCAAGTCTACTGGGCTCTGAATTCAATCCTTAGCCACATTGATTGTGGAATTGTGGAAAGTAACAAAGCTTGTAGTTGTGGTGGCCCGCTTATTTCTTTCTTTCTGGACACTACTTGTGTCTAGTGGAAATTTTTATTAGATACATTTAGATTTGGACACGTGTCTAAAAATGGACATGTGTCCGTCATCGAACGTATCTAGTGGAAACTTCTATTGGATACAAGCCATTTTTAATATATGCCGATTTAATTTGTTGTGCACAAGACAAATTTTCTTCTTTTTTATATTACAAAATTTAGATTGTCCTTTTCTGCAGCTACATTTATTTCCATATTCAATTTTATTTTATCTTGTTCCTCGTGCATGCATTAATGGTATGAAACACTCTTGCATGCATGGCCATGAGCTATTTACATTTTAGATCACTCACTCACACTTTCAAGAATAATCTTTCATCTTAGTGGTTTTGAAACAAAAAAACAGGTTCATAACCTAATCCAACAATGACTACTATAGCCAGCTAGATGCTACAAAATATGTCTAGCAATCGAATATACTTACTTGCTAGTATTATCTATATAAGATAATATTGTTGAAACAATATTTAAAATACACCACATGGACTTGCAAATTCCATGAATATAGCTATTTCCCTCTTGACACTCAAAGACAGTTTCTTTTCAACATTGCTTGGAAAATAATGGAGCCTCAGCCGCCTAGCACCATTCTTTGCTTAGTGATGATGAAGATGATGATGATGACAGTAGTTCTTTTCAGAGGTTGCAAATGAAAGGAAAGGAGGTTCTAGGCAAGTCTACTGGGCTCTGAATTCAATCCTTAGCCACATTGATTGTGGAATTATGGAAAGTAACAAAGCTTGTAGTTGTGGTGGCCCGCCTATTTCTTTAATATGTGCAAGTTCATTCTAATTTGTGGCACACATCTTTGTCAAGCAAATTTTTTTTTTTCTACATCACAGAAATTTATATTGTTCTTTTCTGCCGCTACATTTATTTCCACGGGTGTCGCCACCTTAAGGCCAATTTATATTGTTCTTTTCTGCCGCTACATTTATTTCCACAGGGGTGTCGCCACCTTAAGGCCAGGGTAGTCTAAGCCCGCCTATTTCTTTAATATGTGCAAGTTCATTCTAATTTGTGGTACACATCTTTGTCAAGCAAATTTTCTTCTTTTCTATATCACAGAAATTTATATTGTCCTTTTCTGTAGCTACATATTTATTTTCGGGTGGCACCACCTTAAAGCCAGAGTGGTCTTAGGATCACCCTGACCTGAATTTTTTATTATATATAATATAATTTAAAATTTTTTATTTGTCTACCATTCAAAAAAAATTTGGGAACACCTTTAGTTTTTTTTATGCCAATAAAATTAAATTTTGTTTCATAATTTGTTCTACATTTAGTGGATGAATGATTGCTTAGTTGTGTACATTGAAAGAGATGTAGTTTGTAGCATTGATAATGAGACTATCATGTATCGATTTCAAAATATGAAAACTCGTAAATGACAATTGTAAAATTTATGTATTTGCGTGTTTTTTTATTATTGTTGTTGTCAATATATGAATTTATCTTTTTATTAGATTGTATAATTTATGCTTCTTAAGGAATACTCTGAGAAAAATTCCTAGAGTTACCACTGTATTTCCATATTCAATTTTATTTTATCCTTTTCCTCGTGCATGCACTAATGGTATGAAACACTCTTGCATGCATGGCCATGAACTATTTACATTTTAGATCACTCACTCACACTTTCAAGAACAATCCTTCATCTTAGTGGTTTTGAAACAGAAAAACAGGTTCACAACCTAATCCAACAATAACTGCTATAGCCAGCTAGATGCTATAAAATATGGCTAGCAATCGAATATACTTATTAGCTAGTATTATCTATATAAGATAATATTGTTGAAACAATATTTAAAATACACCACATGGACTTGCAAATTCCATGAATATAGCTATTTCCCTCTTGACACTCAAAGACAGTTTCTTTTCAACATTGCTGGGAAAGTAATGGAGCCTCAGCCGCCTAGCACCATTCTTTGCTTAGTGATGATGAAGATGATGATGATGACATAGGAGCAAATAAACCGTGTCAAATACTCATAACTTACCTTCCAATGCTGTTAATCCTATAGCTATATTATGGCAATTGGGGTTCATTCTTTATGCATTTCATTTGGAATTTCTTGTTAAATATTAGGGTCCATCCCTTGATAAGAAAATTAGGTCTCTTCTGGATGTAAAAAGAGTATAAAGTCTTCAAATTTCCAAAGCAACTTGTGGTATAAGCAAAAAAAAGCAAAGCAACAACATGCCCCTAACAACATTCAATTTGTGGTGATTCTTGATAGTTCTCTTTTGGTGCTCCAATTAATCTTCCATCAACCAAAATTTCCAATCAGCTGCCTGAAGTGGCTGTGGATAAGCATGTGCCTAATTTTCTTGTGGAAGCAGTTCTTTCTTCCAAAAGACACCCATACAACGAAGAATCAATTACGGACAAATTTTAACTACAAAAATGGTTGTAACTTAAAACTACAACATTACTCAATATCTTTTTATTGGAGGTGAATTTTGACAAATTGATGCAGATTGGTTAAGGAAGAATAAAATATTTTAATATTTTATGTTTTTTTCTTTTTCCTAATTGAATTAGGATTTTAATTGTTTTTCTTTTCCTAGTTACATTGTTTTTCCTTTTTCAAGTAGAAATAGGTTTATTATTTCTTTTCCTAAAAGGAGTAGGAGAAATTCTATTCCTATAAATACTATTTATAGAGGAGTTTATTATTATTGTTATGCGTTGATTAATAAAAGTTTGTTAGAGATGTTTTCTCTATTATTTTACCTGCTAGCCTAGTGTTCTTGTAGAACTTAGGTTTCGTGGAAGAGTTGTAGTAATTGTGTGTTACAGATTCTGCTTCTACACGCCCACGCTGCATCAGTTGGTATCAGAGTAAGGCTAGGTTCCTACCATGGCACAAAGAAGAGCATGTGGGGGAAGACTTGTTGCCATAGATGACGTGTATGAATGCGATGAGGTTGCACGCGATACACAATTAGAGGCGTTCTTTCAACGAATAGAGGAGTGGTTTGATGCGCTTTCAAAGCAGCTCGCTGCCTTAACCGTTGGAAGTCAACCTCAAAACTACCATCCAAATCCATGTTTTGTGGAGAATGAGGAGGATCTTGATATCGAGCAGGAGGGCTGCGATATCAAAGAGGATGATGAATATATTGAAAGAGTTTGTCTAGTAGATTGGGATTCTCTACCAATTTATGATGACTATCTTGAAGATTTTAGTCAAGGAGAAAAGATTGAGCTTGATAAAAATAAAGTCATATACATATGGGATGAGCCCATAACTCACATCGTTGATGAGACTTTTGACATTCAGAAACAAAAGGTTATTGATCCCTTTTGGGAGGATTTTATTGAACAAGAATTGATAGAGGTCAACAAGAGGCGTGAACGAGTGATTTTAAGTAATCTTTGTCGAGGAGAAAATATGAAGTTTTTGGATATGTGCATGGATTCTTTTTTAGTACTTGCTTCATATATCCCGCCGTGGCAAAAGAGGTCAAGAATAAAAATCCGTACATCAAGATTTATTATGAGTAAGAAAAGATTGATAAGTAGCATATTGATTCGTCTTGTCTTGCATGGAAGAATAGGATGGAGAGGATTATTCGGGGTTCCAATTGATCGTAGAAGATTGCCACAAAACTCGAGGACGAGTTTTCCCCAACCCCGAGAGAATGATGCAGATTGGTTAAGGAAGAATAAAATATTTTAATATTTTATGTTATTTTCTTTTTCCTAATTGAATTAGGATTTTAATTGTTTTTCTTTTCCTAGTTACATTGTTTTTCCTTTTTCAAGTAGAAATAGGTTTATTATTTCTTTTCCTAAAAGGAGTAGGAGAAATTCTATTCCTATAAATACTCTTTATAGAGGAGTTTATTATTATTGTTATGTGTTGATTAATAAAAGTTTGTTAGAGATGTTTTCTCTATTATTTTACCTGCTAGCCTAGTGTTCTTGTAGAACTTAGGTTTCGTGGAAGAGTTGTAGTAATTGTGTGTTACAGATTTTGCTTCTACACGCCCACGCTGCATCACAAATCCACAATTGGATTACATCTTCTTTGTATGTCCTCTATGCTTGTAAAATTTCTAAAAAATTTAAAATCAATAGTTATGCCATCGACAAATTGTTTAAATTGTATGTTTTGTAGTTTAAAATTTTGCATAAGATATAAGCTTATAAATCATATAGTAAATAATATCCGATTGACACAAAATTTGACATGTATATTAAGAGCATAAAGAACATGTAATTTAATGGTTAGTTTTCAAAATATATAGTTATATTTATTTTATTGAGTAAGGTTGTGGTTTTAGGCTATAACCAATTTTGTAACTAAACTTTGTCCATTAATTATTTAATAAACTTTAGATCCAATAAATTAGTTCCAAATTGGTAAAACTTCTCCATTACTAATAGGTTATGGTTTCAGAATTTATACTAACTTTAAATTAATTTCAATATTTCCTTTTTGTTACTATTTTTTTATATTGCCAATGAGATCTTTTATACTACTCAAAGCTTATTATGTTTTAGTGGGTGCACATGGTTAAGAGAGAGAGAGAGAAATAGGGGAAATAATTTATTTTTTAATATTTCTATATGTTTTTATGTACAAATAAAGGCCTATATTTATCAGCACACATAAAAGCGATGAAGAAAAAATATGAGTGTTGTACAAATAATAATATTGGGTCTAACCTTTGGGTCGACAATTAACCAAACTAATATTCTAATAACACACACTAGATATATCCATGCAAAAAGCTTAATTTAGCTGGCTCATATATATATATATACACACACACTATCGTCACAAGTAACTGCAAAATCTATTTTAAGGTTGCAGTATCGTGTTAAGATATCAAATTTTAGCTTTGGATAATGGGATTCTCATATCTTGTGGTAGATCAAAATATTTAAACTGGAATGAAGAGGAAGATGAGAAGTCCCAAAGTGTTGTGTACTTCACCCTTAATTGGAGCATATTAGTAGTGTTTTTATTTCATTTTATTATGAGAATGGATCTTGTTTTCTAAATGTGATTTATATATGTGCCTTGATTGCGTTAACTTCATTCTACAGATTAGTGAGTGCAGAACTGCAAAGGGAATATATATATATATATATATATATATATATATATATATATATATGTTAGACATGTTATACTCCAAGACTTTCATATTGTGGACATAAGCCATCAGACCAAACTAGTGAGCTAGCATCTATCGAGATTTAAAAGCTGCTGAAACCCGTGGCTCGACAGCTAGCTCGATATATGACTATTTATTGAGGTTTATGAAATTCAGTTTTTCAAGCTGATCGATTTTCATCTAATCCGTGAATGTATGTTTGGGTTTTCTTTTCTCATAACTCTAAACATATATAAGGATTATTTTAAGGGCCGTAAAAAGGTGACACAAGTTGCACAAAAGCAAATTTCACAAGTGTGAAGAAGAGTGTGACCGGAAACCTAGTTTGCTTTAATTCTTGAAGAAGCTGTTGTGTTTGTACACTATAGGGTTTTGTGGCCAAGTAACTTCATAATCTTTATCATATGATGAACAGAAGAACTTTGCAGCCAACATCCTTCTCAAATTGGTGATTAAGTTGCGTATTGGTATTCGCGCAAATTGGTTAGTCAGGGACTAGGAGCCATGTATTAAAAGGAGAGATTGTTTCTATAGAACAAGTCCAATTTGGTATTGGGGTAAGGGTTCAACTGTAGGTTGGTATAAGGTACTGAGATTCCTTTATTTGTAACCGCTTGTTTTAATAATAGTGAAATCTCGGGAGTGGTAACCTTAAATTCACCCGGTGGGGTTTTGCCTCGGTGGTTTTCCCCATTTGTAAACAAATCACCGTGTCAATTTAATTTCTGCTGCACTTTAGTTAATTGGTGATTTGTTTGTGCTACCACGCATATTGTATGTTAATCTGATTAATTAATCAACTTGGCTAATTAATTGGTTAATCTATCACAATGGGTCAATATATTCTTGGCCTATCACTTATTCATCGCTTTAACTTCTCACTAAATTCTTAACTTTTGATAGCAGTTGTGGAAGTTAAGTCTGAACCTTTTAACTTCCATCCACGTTGAGGAAGTTACTAAACAAGTAGCCACTCCAAAGCTCACTATAAAAGGACTCAGCCATATCAAATTAAGGTAAGTTTTCACCACTCCAAAAGTTGGAATTCTTGAGTTTTAGAGAGAAAACTAACTTAAGCATCGGAGAGCTTTTGGCCGGTTCACCCCGGTCACCTTTGATCTTGTGTTTCTTTCTTTTCAAGCCTTCCAAGTAACCACAAGCCCATTGAAGCCCGGAGCATTTAGTCTACTGATTTTCTATGCATCATCAGATTTAAATCACAAGTGCATTGAGTTTCAAAAAAAAAAATCATATGTGCATTCAGCTTATCTCTTTATTTGATTGAAAACAATGGCAATGAAAATTAATCGTGTTTTGGAAGAGATAATGATCATATTAGCAAACACACACACACACACACACACACACATATATATATATATATATGGGAAATGTTAACAATGCTCTAAGGGCATTGGTCTAGAAGCTATTTTTAGAAACATTTTATTAGGAGAATAATAAAACAATAAATGTTGTTAATAGTTTTTTATATTTCCCATTAAGTAATGTCAAAATTTTCTTATTATGGTTTATTAACAATTACCCTAAGGGCAATTTCGTTCGCACGACTCTATATATATATATATATATAGATATCATATGGGTTATGGATAAATACTAAATGATACCATGAACCTTGGATTCCATTCCAAGGACTAATTAATCCCCTTAAAATATAATATACTACAACAAAAAAGAAAAAAAAGAAAAAGAAAAATCAAAAAGAAAGACATGCATAAATGTCGTGCATTGGAGATGGTATCTTATGACAAGAGCAGCTCAATATACTTTGAGACCTAAGACAATAAATTTAAGTGAATTTATTTAAATATTTATATATTTTTTATATATATTTTTTCATTTAATAATCATTAGTCTTTCTTTTCTCTTTTTTGTGATTCAAAGTTTTTTGTATTTAGGTTTTATATAGTTAATCCACTTAAAATTATATTATGACAAGTAGATAATAAATTTTAAAGTTTGGAACAATAAAATCTAATTTAATAAAAGTATTGTAGCAACTTCAATTAATAATATAATCTACCATGTAAGAGAATGATTTACAAAATTTAAAACCTCGAGTTTTTAGGAAAAATAGATTGTCAATGATTATTAGGCACATTCATAACAATTTTATTTTTTAATATTTTTTTAGTGAAACTATTTAAGGTTTCAATTGGTTTGAATTTTTATCGACACAATATTTTGAAGGTCTTCTCAGTGGTGGGAGAAAAATAAAAAACCCACCTATATTTTTTTCTTTAATAAAAATGCAATTATTATTCAACAATTTTGAGATTTTTGAGGGTCTTTTTGTTTATGTGATAAGGGATCAAAAGATCCTTTCTAAATTTTTGGGGAATAGTGGGCCTTAGGCTAGGCCTTGAGCTGGCCCTGTCCCATGACACCACCCTTTTGCAACATAAGAGACTCACATATATTATAAGAGAGAGGTCTCGTGTGATCATTTCATGAATAATTTTCTAACAATGCAAAATGCACATTGTTTCATATGTTAATCTAACCATGTAAAAGGCATATTGCTAAATTTCTTTTTAATGGGTGATACATCCTTAATTAAAGGGCATAAACAACACATGTTGGATTGAAAGGCTGAAAATGACATGCCTTTGGTTAGACAAAGAAAAGTGTTGTTGAATGGATGGCAAAAACAACATGTCTTTGATCTAGTAAAATAAATTATAGGTTTTTTTTTTTTTTTTAATCTGAATATGGTTATTTATTTATTTATTTTTATGAACAAAAGATTTTATTAAAACAAACACAACAAATTACGGCCAAATGGCCAAATATTACTATTTGGCAAAATATGTAAGGATCTATTATTGTTTACAAAATAATTAGGGATTTATCACTTTTTAAAAACTCGAGTTTGTGTTCCATGAAAAATAACCACTTATTTTTTTATGTAACTCAAGTTCTAGGAACTTGAGTTCCATAAAATATAGCATGGCAAACTTGAAGATTTTTTTTCTTCAAAAAACTCAAGTTTCTAGAACTCAAGTTACATGACAAACTCGAGTTCCAAAAAAGTGGTACATCTATATATATTTTCAAAATAGTGGTAAATCACTACATATTTTGCCAAATAGTGGTATTTGGCCATTTTCGCCAACAACTTACAACAGCAAACGACAAACACAACAAGAGGACCAGCATCCTTCTCAAGAGAGCAGCCTCCAAGCAAGGAGGTCAAGAACCAGCGCCAATAGACCCCACAAAATTATAGTTCCAACGACCATTTTACAAAACAATGAGCGGTACCATTTGCAACTCTAGAGACCCAACTAAAAGATACATTGTGAGAATGAGAAACCATAAGGAAAATATCTTGAATAATATTCCCAATTCTCCAAGGAACAGTGGAATCTGAAAGGCGTAAAGCCTGATAGCAAATGAGTGAGTCTCCTTCCAAAACAATTGAGCCAAAATCTTTATCAATTGACATGCAAACCGCCCATCTCATTGCTTCAACCTCCGCTTGGAGAAGAAGGGCGGTTTCCACTCTTTTGGAGCAAGCAAAAACCGACTCCCCTCTTTAATTTTTGGTTACAAGACTCACAACAATAGCAACTCCGTGATTTGAACCCATAGCAACATCCACATTAATTTTAATCATGCCCCTATTTGGTTTAACCCAAGTGGATTGAGAGTACAAATTGAGTACGATTTTATGATTTGAAATCCCTTAACAATTCAAATCTTATAAAAAAATTATAAGTTTATGGGATGAAGATCTAGATTGTTCTTGATTTTATAGGTCTTGGTCGACTCTCCTCGCTAGTAGGAGCTCTCTCTCTCGGCTGCACGAGTTATCACTCCCTTAGGGTTCCTAAGGGCTTGGGTTTTCATTACTTTTCTTAGGTTAGGCTATCATGGCAGAGGAAGTTACAAATATTTTGGAGAACATGCGACTGACTACGAAGGAAGAAGAGACTATTGAGATTCTGGATGAGGGGAGAAGGGAGGGTTTGGAGAATTGTGCTCTCAGTTTGCTAGGGAAGTTTCTTACTTGTCGCCCCTTCAACAAGCGGGTAGCTATAATAACATTGAAAAGGGCATAGGGATTGGAGGAGACAGTCCAAATCGTTGAGGTGGGAACAAACTTATTTCAACTCAAATTCAAATCCGAGTTTGAGATGAATCGGGTGCTCAAGGATGGACCGTGGACCTTCGACAACCAGGTATTATTATTGACTCAATGGAAAATAGGGATGACGGCAGACAGTGTGAAGTTTGATTCAGTTGCTATGTGGATACAAATATGGGGCGCTCCCTTTCACTCGGTGTCGCCCAAAGTTGCTGAGGTAGTAGGGAGTAAACTGGGGACGGTGGTCGAAGTGGACAAGAAGCAAAAATAGGGGCGGCAGAGTTTCTTCATGAGGGTTAAAGTTGCAATTCCATTAGCAAAACCGATTCGAAGGGGTGCGTTTTTGGCAGGGTCAGAGGGTACGAAACATTGGGTTACTCTCAAGTACGAGCGTCTCCCATTGTTTTGCCATTATTGTGGAATCCTGGGACACGACTTAAAGCATTGCGCTGCTTACTTTGCAGCAACCAAGAAGGAGGGCGAGATAAGATGCCAATATGGGGATTGGCTGAAGGCTATAGGTGGTCGGAATCGCTCACCTGTCCGCAGGAACACCACCAGGGATGAAGCAAGTGAGATGGTGCACAGGGAAGAGGATAGGACGGCTCAGACCAGTCCTGGAGCAGCGGCGGCGGATGGTAGGGTTACGGTACCGAGACCCAGGGAACAAGATGCGTTACGTAAGGAAACGCATACCGGAAATCAAGGGACAGTTGGTGATTCATCTGACGTGGCAGCTGAGGTTAAGGAATTAGAAGATACAAATAAGGAAGGTTCGGCGGCTGAAGGAACTAAAATTGTTGGCATGGGCTTATTGTCAGAGGCTGAATGTGATGTGGCGAATCCCATGAAAGTGGTAAGTGTGGATGTTGGAAATGGGCCTCAAAGCCCAAATCCAAAAGCTACATGGACCAGAATTAGGCGCAAGATCACTGAACCTCCGGAAGTGAACAAAGAAACAAAACCAGTATTGGGAAAGAGGAGTACAAACAGGGAAGGCAGCAACCAAGGTGAGGGTGAACATGTGGAAGGAGCGAAGAGGGGGAAGAGGAGTTTGAAGTCTAATTCAGAGGAAGCGGCGGGGGTGTCAATGCACCTTTGCCGGTCACAATGAAACTACTTAGTTGGAACTGCCAAGGGCTTGGGAACTCTTGGACAGTTCGAAGCCTTCACAAGTTAGTGAGGGATCAAGCTCCCACAGTTTGTTTCTTAATGGAAACTAGACTGGATAAAGAAGGTTTTGCTTTTTATGGTAGGGAATTGCCTTTTCCAAATAAATTCATTGTAAAGAAGCCCTTTTCTGGGGGTGGTTTAGCATTGTTATGGAAATCTGAAGTTCAGCTCGAGGTTATTAATTTTACAGATAATCATATATTGGCAAAGGTGATTGAGGTTGATGGTTTCACTTGGTTTTTGACTGGATTTTATGGGTGGCCAGAAGCGAGTGAGAAAAAGAAGTCTTGGGCTCTTTTAACACATATTTCGTCTTTTGTGGAAGGGCCGTGGTGTTGTATTGGTGACTTTAATGCACTGCTACACCAGTCAGAAAAGCAAAGTAGATATCCACCTAATTATAAACAGATGGAAGAGTTTCAGGCAGCATTGGAGGTTTGTGAATTATTTGATTTGGGATTCCAAGGATACAAGTTTACATGGAATAATAAAAGACCTGGGACAGCTAATACTAAAGAAAGATTGGATAGGGCCATTGTAAACCGTGAGTGGAAGGATAAGTTTTCAGCTAGTACTCTCACCCATGGCTTTAGCCATGCCTCTGATCATGTTCCTATTTTTCTTCAGACTGGAACATACCGTGATTTTAGGGGAAGAGGATCTTGTGGTTTCAGGTTTGAAGAATCTTGGCTGATGTGGGATGATTGTGAGGGTGTGGTTATGGACTCTTGGGTCAATTCAGGTGGGGAGGATGGTGGTTTAAGTGCAATGGTGGATAAACTAAAGGGGTGTGGAACAGATTTGATGGCTTGGGGTTCAGCCAAAACAGCTCCTGCTACGGAGGAAATAAAATTATTGACTAAAAAGATTGAAAGGATGAACAAAGAAGAGCTAACGGGGGAGAGTAGAGAGGAAGTCTTGGAAGCCAGCAAGAAATTGGATGACCTTCTGCTTAAGCAGGAAATTTTTTGGGCACAACGTTCTTGACTATCTTGGTTGAAACATGGTGACAGGAATACAAAGTTTTTTCATTCAAAAGCTTCCCAAAGGCGCAAAAGAAATTTTATTCATGGTATTCAGAACCAACATGGTAATTGGGTGGATGACATTGGGGAGGTGGTAGAGGTGGCTATTAATTATTTTGAGACAATTTTTCAATTAGGTACTTGTGATAGAATGGATGAATGTCTCAATACAGTTCCTTAGAGAATTACTACAGACATGAAGGAAGAGCTGTCTAGGCCATACAGTGTGGAGGAAGTAAAAGTAGCATTATTCCAGATGGGACCTACAAAAGCTCCGGGACCCGATGGTATGAATGCTCTTTTTTATCAAAAGTTTTGGCATATAGTTGGTAATGATGTGAGTTCTGCTGTGTTGGATTTTCTGAATTCTGGAATTATGATACCTGATATAAATTATACTCACATTGTTCTTATTCCAAAAGTAAAGTCTCTGGAGAAAATGATAGAGTTCAGACCTATTAGCTTGTGCAACGTAATTTACAAAATAATTTCTAAAATGATAGCTAATAAACTGAAAACTATACTACCCCAGTTGATTTCCCCCACACAAAGTGCTTTTGTGCCAGGAAGACTTATCACTGATAATGTGTTGCTAGCTTATGAAACTTTACATGCCATGCATGGGAGAAAAAAGGGGAAGAAAGGAGCCCTAGCCTTGAAATTAGATGTCAGTAAAGCGTATGACCGAGTGGAATGGAATTTTCTGAGGGGTATTATGGTTAAACTGGGTTTTCCGGAGGAATGGATTGATAGGGTGATGAGTTGTGTTACCACTCCTTCTTTCTCGATTCGAATTAATGGTAAGGCATATGGAAATATTATACCTTCAAGAGGGCTTCGTCAAGGAGACCCTTTATCACCTTATTTGTTTCTTTTGTGTGCATAAGGGCTTACTTCTTTGCTATCCAAAGCAGAAGCTGAGGGACGGCTTCATGGGGTCCAAATTTGTAGAAGGGCGCCTTTAATTTCTAATTTGTTATTTGCAGATGATTCCTTAATTTTCTGCTAGGCAAATCAAGAAGAAGTGTCGCTAATTTCTGATACACTGCAATTATACGCAGAAGCTTCTGGACAATGCATTAGTTTTGAGAAGTCTTCTGCTTATTTTAGCAGTAATACTTCTAAGAGTCAAAGGTTATGGATCAAGCAAGCTTTGGGAGTGAGGGAAGTGGATAGATTTGAGTCTTATTTGGGGCTGCCGACTTTGGTTGGGAGGTCCAAGTACCAAACATTTACATATCTCAAGGAACGGGTTTGGAACAAGCTTCAAGGGTGGAAAGGTAGAATGCTTTCTCGTGCTGGAAAAGAAGTACTTATTAAAGCAGTGGCCCAATCAATTCCAACGTACACCATGGGAGTGTTCTTGTTACCGGCAAAGCTTTGCAATGAATTAAATAGCCTTTGTGCTCGATTTTGGTGGGGGCAAACCGAGGATGAACGGAAAATTCATTGGAAGAGTTGGAATTTCTTGACAAAGCAAAAAAGGGAAGGTGGTATGGGATTTCGGGATATAAGGAGCTTTAACTTAGCCATGTTGGCAAAGCAAGGAGGGAGGCTGCTACAAGACCATAACTCACTTTTATCAAGGTGTTTCAAGGCCAAATATTTCCCAAGATGTAGTTTCTTGGAAGCGACTGACTGCCCAAATAGCTCTTATGTTTGGAAGAGCTTGTTGGCTGCTCAAAACATATTACAAGCAGGCTGTCTTTGGAGAGTTGGCATGGGGTCATCAATACGAGTCCTGGAAGATAAGTGGATACCAAATCATCCTGAAAACAAGGTACTGTTTCAACCGGATTATGATGAATGGGAATGGAGAGTCTCGGACTTAATTGATTGGAGTGTGCAACAATGGGATAGGGAGAGGATATATATGCTTTTTAATCCATTTGATGTAGCGGCAATCCTTAAAATTCCGCTGAGCAGGAGACAGGTCCAAGACAGATTGGTGTGGAAGTTTCGTCGGGATGGGAAGTACATGGTGAAGTTAGGGTATTATGTGGCCTGCAGATTATATGATGATACAAATGGGAGGGAAGAGAGTTCAGAGCAGAGGCAGGATCACAAAATCTGGAAGCAGCTGTGGCAACTCCATGTACCTAGCAAAATAAGAGTTTTTGGTGGGCGGGCTTGCCTTAACATTCTGCCATCAAAGGTGAATCTAGTCCGGCGACAGGTGCTTCAGAAAGATAAATGTGAAATCTGTTAAAGGTGTTCGGAGTCAATTATCCATGCTCTTTGGGATTGTGGTGCAGCTCAGGATGTTTGGGCTGGGTCTGTTGCTCGAATTCAAAAGAGTGGTGGAAAGTTTGATGATTTTATGCAGCTGTTTCAAGTTATGATGGCCAAATTGTCAATGGAGGAGCTGGAGATTTTTCTGGTTCAGAGTTGGCTCATTTGGCATAGGAGGAACACGGTTGTACACGGCAGCAAAATGCAACACCCTGGGCAGTTAAACCAGAGAGTCACAGACTTACTTAGGGAATTCCGAGAAGCTCAAAGCTCACTGGCAGTTCCGTTGAGTCGTCCTAGCTCTCTGCAGAATTGGAAGCCGCCAGCAGGTCAGATGTTTAAGCTGAATTTTGATGCAGCCATGTTCGAAAATGGTTCAGGGGTTAGGGCGGTAATTCGCAATGCTGCTGGGGGGGTTATGGCAGCTTTATTGGCGAGGGGTGACGCAGTGGCAGACAGTGAGGAAGCGGAAGTTCGGGCATGCTGGAAAGCATTAGAGTTTGCCATTGATGCTGGGTTCTTAGAGCTGATGGTGGAAGGAGATAATGCGGTGGTTATGTCAACCATCTCTGCCAACAAACCAAACTGGTCACGCTTGGGGGTTATTTATGATGATATTGGTTTTCTAGTTGCTGGTCTTACTTATGTGTCTTTCTCTTGTATACGGCGCAATGCCAACTCTGTAGCCCATTCGTTAGCTTGGTATGCTAATGGCTTAGTTGAAGAAGTTGTGTGGTTGGAAGATTCACCGCCACCAGCTCTTGATGCTTTGTATTTCGACTTATCTTTTTTGAATGAATGAAGTTTGCATGGGCTTTCAAAAAAAAAAAAAAAAGATTGTTCTTGATTTTATGGGTTAAAATGGCCAAAAAAATAGAAGCCCACATGCCATGTCAATGTTATTTTATTTATTTTTTTTAAATAGACTTATTAAAAACAAAAAAAAAGCCCCCCAAAAAAAAGCCCCCCAAAAAAAAGCATGCTCTATCTAATAATTTATTGATGAAAATTTTGGCTAAAACATTATCTAGGATCTCTAATTCACCCATAATAAATTTTATCAATTGAGCTAATTAGATCCCATGACAATCATAAAATTTTGTACTACTTTTTCAAGTCTTAGTCACAACTCACAAGCAACAAAGTAAAACTTTTTTTTAAGGAAAGCGACAAAGTAAAACTATGGGAGTATAATATACTTCATCTAGAACCGCAGCTTCAACAATGACATCGGAGCTAATTGGTTTACTTCTTTTTTTCTTTGTTGATAAAAAAGCTTTGGTTTTATTTATTTAATTTAATTTAATTATTATTTAAAAAAAAAAGCTTTGGTTATCAATAGCACGTAAGTGATTGACTAACTTCTTCTCAAAAAAAAAAAAAGTGATTGACTAACTAACAAATTAATATGCAATAATCATCACATTATTAAAATCAAATATCAATATGCAATAAAAAAAAAAATTACATATCTCTCTCTCTCTCTTTGAATTTCAAGTAAATATGTGATAGGAATTGAATGCATAATCATCGCATTATTATCTATTGATTTTAGTCGAATGAAACTGGCATTTTTATTCTTGTTTGTTGAGATTAATAATGGTATTTAAAAAAGGGAAGCACGATGGAAAACATTTTTAATTTTGTTTGTTGAGATTAATAATGTTAGATTTTCCTTCTTTCTTCTTCCTCTTCTTTTTTTTTTTTTTTAGGTTTGATTATGTATTTAATATTTTAATCCCTAACTTTTAGTCTTTTACATCATGTTTCAAAATGATCCTCATCCATTGAAATGTTTCATTTTGGCCCTTACACTTTTAAGTTTGGATAAAAAAAGGCCCCAACCATTAACTCTTATTCTAAATTTCTCTATCTCCAAATAGATATAATAATAAAAAGAGTAAACAAGTATTTGAATAAGTAATCTCTTCCCTCCTTTGTTGCTATCAAAATCCATGAATTTCGTTGAGCAATCTCAACTCAAAATCATAGCAAGAGTTAATGGCAAGGACCTTTTTGACAAAAATTTAAAAGTATAAAGAGTGTAACAAAAAAAATTTAAAGGATAGGGACCATTTTGAAACAAGAAAAAAAAAAGGATGCGGACTAAATATGTAATTAAACCTTTTTTTTAGAATTTAATATCGATTTATGCTTTTGGTTTTACTTATACGTATTTAAGGGTCTAAAATGAAGGCTTGACCTTTTGAGGTGCATCCCCATTCACTTTATGGTAATAAATTGCGCTAAAAATGTAATTCTTAACCTTTGATAGGGTGTTTTAACCTACACACACACACACACACACACACACACACACCATTCATAACTCATTTTCATATACCATAAAATCTTATGATTCTCAATTCAATTTTGAAGACTTCTTTTCATTCGAATTAAGATCCTGATTTTTACCAACCTTACTTTTATCTGATAATGAAATGCTACACGCATTTGATGCTGCAGAACACAAGTGCACCTCACACAATATTAAGCTCACCTCTGCTTTGGCTAAAAAATTCAACAAAAGAGACTCTTCCCACTAAAACTTTTACTCCCTTAGTTTTGGATGAAGAAACGCCAACAATGGACTCTTGAGTATGATTAAGGACATTGAATCAACTAATTAATGAAAAAAGAATCATTTACAGATTGAATGGGGGAATTTACTCAAGGATAAGATCACCTAATTATATGTACAAACTGTGTACATAGACTTCTCATCCAAAAAAAAGAAGACGCATGTACAGGTACTACAGATATCTAACCATCTGAAGAGGAGAAAATGAACAAAGCAAATTTAGTTGCTGGCATCAAAGTATTTTGGGTCTGAAGGAAAATGATATTCCACATGTAACTGCAATGTAAAAACAACAACAACAATGTCATAAGGACATGCTAAAAGAAACATTCAACCTGACATATATGTATGTATAGTCAAGAGCATTTGGTGGAACTCTTTATTCATATTTAACTCTCAATAAATTTTTATTGAATTAATATTTTAAAAATTCCACTTATTTATTTTTTATTTTTTTATATATGGATAGTAGGGAAGAGGGAAGATGCGATTCAAACCGCAGACATCAATCACCACAAAAGATGTTACTACCATTGACAATCACTTGAACTTTGTTCTTCTTAATATGCATGACAAATTTCATGTTAATCAGATGTTGATTACTGTTCAACCCATAATTTCATGTTCTATGTATAATTTTAAAACACAAAAAACTTGAAATTCAAAAATTTTATAGATGAGATAACCATTCATCACTAATCATCTTAGAATTTTGCAAGAATAAAGTACAATAGTGGATTTTTAATATACACATCTAATAAAATATTGAGTGGTGTAGCATTACTAAAAGTTACACTAAGTATTTTTGAACCTAATCCTATATATAAATGTATATATGTATGTTTTTATGTACGTATGTATGCATGTATATATATATAGTACCTTGCCCTCATCAGCATCTGTATGGCGTTGGGGGAAGACCACCCTCAAATCATTATACAAGTAGAAGCGTCGCTCTACTTCAACACTCATATTCTTCATTGTTGGTTCAGATAAGGAATTGGTTTGGCACTTTTGGACTGACCTTGAACATTTCTTAGGTAAAGGGCAACAAATACGGAGCTGCAGAGCATAACGCAGAACACCAGTACCAGTGGCATTGTCATTGATCTTTGGAGGGCTGTGTTCAGATTGGCTTTCAGTTATGTGATTTCTATTTGATGGAAAGTTGTCCTCCCTGCCAGTCTTTTTATTTTCACCACTGTTAAATCCACTACAATGCAAGGTCACAGCATCAAACCCATTTGAATTAGCATCACTATTGCTAAGCTGCATAGTATAACTAGTTTTTTGGATCAACGAGGACTTGGCATCATTTTTCAAGTCAGGACCTTTAGGTCTTCCATTCGCAGACACAGATGTTGGAGCAGAAGGTGCAAGAGAGATCTTTTGCCGCAGGAATGTCTTTCATTTTAATCAATGTGAAGAAGGAAAGGATCATCATAAGAATGTTAAGTCACAAATAATAAATAATTTTAGAAAGAAAAGGCATATTCCACATAAAATTTGACATGAAAATTTAGATTCAGGTTTTCACCCTTTGTTTTCTTTTGACAAAAGAAAAGAGAACTCCTTGATTCTGCAACCATGAGGATGCAGATCTATATTATAGTCTTAGCATAATTTTATGATTAATGGAATATGAAGAGAGTGGGCTATTTAGGGTATGGGAAATTTCAGGTAGAGATCTGCTCAGGATCAATGATATTAGTGATAAAGCATATATCCTTTGTTAAGTTACTGAAATATGACATGACTTTATTCAAATCCACGTAAAAATTCCAAATACCAGTCAATATAGTTGTTACTTAAACCATATGAAGATAATGGAAAAATTCAATAGAACTGAGTAGAAATCACATTGCCTTTTTTTTTTTTTTTTTGGGTATTGGAAACTACCTTGGTACCAGCTGGCATGTCACTCAAATCATAATTGCATAAGAAGGTGTGGATGGGTGTCTTTTCCGGGTTGCTGAGAACCTGCCATAAACATTTCAGTTCAACAATTCATGATGGTTCTCTTAAGCTGTACTGTCATCAGATATCATCCGTTCTATGCATTAATGCGCAAATAACATAAAGAAGTTGACATGATGGTAATCAATTCTCTTATATTTCATGAATCTCATGTAAGAATAGCCATTGTCTTTTATGACATACATGGACACAAGTAGCTTGGCAATATATCTTGCTGGCAGACAGTTTTGGCACACCAATTCTTGCAAATTAAATCATTGTGTAAGAAACTTCAATTTGGTGGGACACAAACAAAATAAGTGAGTTGCATTTAATCATATAGAAGTTAAAGCATTGGCCACAAAGAAGCTGACAGCATACTCAATTCTTTTACGATCTATAGACACAGAGCCATGCTAACCAGCCAATGTATTGTAATCAAGCAGGTCCTACGTGTGTCAACTTCAATTAGAAATCTTCGAAACCTCTATGCCTAGGTATCCATGTTCTTTTCCTTCTGAGAGACTTTGTTCTTCATGCATGGTTTTTACGTACTATTTCCATTTGATAGTTGTTTTTCACACATAGAAGTCAGAGCTCCATGCAGAATTGACAAAGGTTTTTTTTTGGGGGGGTGGGGGGGGGGGGGTGGGGGAAGAGCAGAATTGGAGGGATGAGAAAGAAATTTTCATGTCGTTAAACAATGAAATTTCAGATGTAACCTAGGATTATAGTGGGACTTAATACCAACCTAAACCCAATGTTTCCAACACCGAGACTAAAATTTCCCCACCCTCTCTGCTGCCAATTATAAATAAGATTGTAACTTTCTGCTAGATTAGAAGCATATAGCTCAAAACAAAGAGATCAAAACTCTCTATGCCACATTGTCAACTATTGCCAATTTCCTAATAAATCATAGAGTATCAAAACTCTCTTAATGATAAGGAGCAATTCAACCTAAATTCAACGCATTGCTCTAGATACAAGTTCATATGTATAACACGGTAATTATAACATTTTGAGGGCTAGCCACTTACTAGCTGTATACATCCTCTCATTGGTATACGTAGGCGGCTCTTTTCTGCTTGTGGTTCATCAATGTTAGGGCTCCTTTTCATTTTTGTGCTTCTGCACTTGTTTGCTGCTTTATTAGCAGCAAGATCAATTGTTGAACAATACAACAAATAGTTATCTCCTTCCACACTTGTTACTGCAAATGGAAGTTTTTGTGATTTTGGTGAGAAGTTCCCTCCAGTAACATTCAGAACAGCAAGGAAACCATCGATCTTCTGAAATTATAAATGAAAAACAAGGAACTAAAATTATAAACAGATAATGCTAAGTTATAAAGTATAGTAAGTCTAATATGAATCAAATGCAGAAAAAAGGCCCTATATTACAAGACTGAAGGTACAAAAGCCAACCTGACTAATTTTTCCAGATAATAACCGACCAGACAACAGAGACTCCTCGAATGAACCAACCAAAGACCTTCTAACTGGCTGTCCACTCAGAGATTTAACCAATTTCACATGGGAAGTAAATTCAGAATCCTGACCCCAATGCTGTCCCATGCCAGTGGTGTTCTGAGGAATAAACAGGTCAAACTTCTTCTGCAAATTATCAAAATCTTGTGATGATTTACTTGGCACCCTAAAATTGTTTTTGTTGGAAGATAAATGGCCTAAGACAGTTCCATCAAGTGACTGTTCCATGTCCTTGAAAGTTATTATGCCATCATCTATCTCTGTTGTATTAACCTTACATCCTCCTGCAGATTTCACTCTTTCATGGAATTTTGGACCAAGGGGAGACAAAGACAAGGGAGGTGATATCCCCTTTTTTGTATTTGGAACTATGGCTATTGCCCCAGTTTTGGACTGGACCTTCGTTGATTCTACCAAGTAATTAAGCTCAGGAGATGGCGTAAAATTATTATGACATTGTGGCTCTTGATTTTCTAGCAACGGCCCATCAGTGAGTAAAGTGGACTTTGCTCCACAATTATCATCCAGTGAATTCTTCCACTGGGGGAAGCATGACAGAGACCAGATTGGAGAACTGAAATAATCAGAGTCGCCTTTATGAGCTCTCTTATGCTCTTGTAACATGGAAAAATTATAAGGATCATTATGACTACTGAAATTACTTTGATAAACACCACTGCTAATGTCTGGAGAATCACCATTGAATTGATCAGGTAGAAGCATTCCATTCAGAGGTGACAATAACCGCTTCCTGACCACTGACCCAGTGGTCTCACTTGGATTATTATTGACACTAGCGACAGTAGAACATTGGTTTCCACCAAGCACATTAATAGGAGAATTTACAGCCCTTGATTCAAAACCAACAATCCTAGGAACAGGTTTCTGAATTTTCCTTTCACTTTTACCAGGAAACCAGCCATGTTGTTCCATAGAGTTAATCTTCAAATTATGCATGCTGCTTCTACCATCTTTGTGCATGTTTAAACAATCCAGTTCCTTTGGAAGGTCCGCAATAGTTCTCCTTTGAGCCTCTCCAGAAGAGGTGCATGGAATATCCACTTGCATTCGATTTCCTCCATGCATCCCACTCAAGTCACAACTTCTCATGCCAACAATTCTAGGTTGACTTTGCACAAATGTGCTCAGTGATGCTGCCACTTCCTCAGCAATACCGCCAGAGGACACTTGAGGAAAGCCCATTCTACGGTTGAGTAGATTTTTCTTCTGAATATTCAAGATGGTCTTCTTTTACTTACCTTTCCTACGTCTACACTCATGTATCAACTTCTACTTTCAAGTTCCAGTGAACAGCTACAATCAAGTTGCCTGAAGCTACCGATGCCAACAAAGAAAATAAAACTTCACATTTTTTTATCCCCACTAATAAAATAAGCAAACTTTGACAAATTTGATTTCATTTCCAGGATACCTGTGATGGAGACTATGAAATCTATTTACCAAATGCATCCGATTTCAATCATAGCACTTTGATCAGATTGTATAGATAAACTTGGTCAAAAAACCAGGAATCCCAAAAGTACACTAGGGAATCTACATTTTGCCTCCATGCCAGGAAGCAAAGAGCAAAGTTTTGATCATGGCTTTCCAAATATCAATGCACCATCCTGCAATAATAGTCAAGGAAATCAAGTCCGTAAGTTTATACTGATAGACAAAACAAAGACAGCATGAGAAAAACTTAAGCAACTTCATTATCTATTTTTAAAAGATGGATACAGAAACTGACATCTTCTTTTACCTTATATCCATGATTACAAAGATAATTTAATAGAACTACAATAGTAATCACATAATTTAAAATAAAGGTTAAATGATAATATTTATTAGAAACAACTGTTCATCATGCATTTACTAATAATAGAAATCATCAAATTTGATCAGTTTGGATTCTTAAAATGCAACACCCATCTACTATCTCTAAACCAACAACAAATTATCAAACACTTTAAAATAGTGGCTGTTCATCAACGATGTGACTTATCTGAAAACACATTTCATGGCAACCTCAACAAACGAAACCCAGATCCCAACAATGTTCCTTGACACAAACACCAACCACAAAGAAAATTAATTGAATTATGCAGTTAAAGAACCTGATCCTCCACTTTTCAAGGTACCTTTAAACCAATGTAAATAACAAATATCCAACCAACTCCTGCCAGAATCTCCTTCAGGTCCTTTGATTGGCTAGGAACTGTAAGAAACAACAAAAAATAAATGTTTATTTTTTCAAACTAACACCCTCCCCCCCACTTAACTAAGGTTATTACAACTATTAGTTTTCACTTTGAGTTGTTCATTTCTCTGAAACCAGAACAAGAAGAAGGATAAGACCCAGTTTCCATTTCCCTTCTTTTCTTAAATTTCTTCCCAGCCAAACAGATTGCAACATTAAACAAACCATATCCATAAAATTGCTACTTAACCAAATAATTTCCATGACATCAAAGCTGCCCAATTTTCATTCACAAATTAACAAAAACAACAAAAGGGGGAGTATTTGTGAAAAAAAAAAAAAAAATACGCACCAGTAAGCTTGCGATCATACATAAACACAAACAATTATCAAGCAAAATCAAAAACCCATTTCACTCTCTTTGTTGTTAATCTAAAGTTTTCAACTTTTCTTCTTCTTTCTTCTCTTTCCAGTCTCTTCTGTTCCCTTTGAAGTTCCTCTCATTTCCATATATCTCTATCTCTATCTTTATCTAAAACTGTGCGTGTTTGTTTCTTTATATACAACGAATGTTCAATGTTTTATTGGTATTGGGTATTGGTGGATGCATGATTTGTTAGTATAATATAAGCCTTCCAAAATTGAAAATTTAAAAGAAAGAAAAATGGTGGGTCATGATTGTTTTTGCTTAGCTAGAATTTTCTGGCTGGCTGCGTTCGAAGTTTGAGTACCACACTTTGCAATAGGAAACACACATGTCCACATATGACAACATGCGTTTCTGTTTATTGTCCCAAGTTGCGGTTCTCTTTACTTCTTTTTACATTTTCCCTGTCCACGTCAATTTCTTTTATAGGCCATTATTTCACTTGCCCTGACCTTCACCTAAAAACTACAACATCTAGTAATGTTAATGTACCTCTCTCTACTTGTCCTATATAACTTTTACTTTTTTTACTTGTTGGAGAATCAAGAAAAGGAAAAGATTACTTTGTGGGTGAAAATTGCACTAACATGAATGTTAAGGGTATCTACTAGGTATGATTGTTTTTAGTTTAAAATGACCGTTTGTCTCTACTATGTACCATTTTTTGCTTTCTTGTAAGGATCATTTAAAAAAAAAAAAAAGTATTTTTATACTTTTTGACAGATTATTATTAAATAAAACAAACTTATCCAATATGAGCATATATGGAATTTCAAGAGTTCAAGGTGTGGACAACTAAAGGTGACACGGCTTTTAGTTGACTCAATTTGTAAAAACCAAAAATCAATTGGTATCTTAGATAAAAATATCATTATGAAAAGGATAAATTTATATCTTATCATATTATTTTAAGGGTTGCAATTTATCTTCATAAAAAAAAATTAGCAATTTATCCCATATGAAAAAGGCTAAACCCAAAGTTAAAGAATATAAAAAATAAAGTATATTCAATTTTAAATCCGTACAACTATTCAGTTAAACAAAAAATAAACCAGTTTCTTGCAATTTATTTAATTTTTTTTTGTTAAGAAAAAAGTCTTGTAACTTGGTAGCATTGCCTAGTCTTTCTTATAAGGAGAACAAAAGTTTGAATTCCCTTTTTTCACTCATTGTAAATTGAGAGAGGAAAAACGGAGTAATAATTAATGACTAGTTATTATTTTAAATTAGAAAACAAGAATTGTTATATACTATAATTAATACTGAAAAGCAATCATTCTCAATATATATATATATATATATATGTGTGTGTGTGTGTGTGTTTCTTTTCTTTTTTTCAGTATAAGCAACATAAACGTGTTGAAAAACAATCCATCAATTCAGACCAATTCATCGTTCAACTTGTAGGATATAACCATTAATACCCGAAAGCAAGCTATCCGCCAACCCAGTGTGACCCTTTCATTGAGCCACCTTTTTTCTTGGTGGAATTTAATGAAAAAGTACAACACGATGGACCTAGAGAGTTGAACTATTAAACTATTTAGGGTCCATTTGGTATATGTGTTTGAAAACTAAAAATTGTTGTTTGAAAACATTTGTAAAAATACGTGTGAGTGAAAAAATATATAAAAATGTGTGAAATATTGTTTAAAAACTGAAAATGGTTGTTTGAAAACACAAACCAAACACCCCCTTAAGTTCCACAACATTGATCCAAGTTCTTTTTAATCATGTGTTCAAGTTTTCCTTTAGGTATAAGCAAAACATCTGAATGATTGTGGTTTTTCCACAGTTGATGGGATAGGGCTTAGCGTGTTGCTAATGAAAGAATTAATTACATTCATTTCGAATTAAAATCATAAAATACAAGTCAAATTATAAGGTTCCACAACATTGAACCAAGTTCTTTTTAATCATGTGTTCAAGTTTTCCTTTAGGTATAAGTAAAACATCTGAATGATTGTGGTTTTTCCACAGTTGATGGGATAGGGCTTAGCATGTTGCTAATGAAAGAATTAGTTACATTCATTTCAAATTAAAATCATAAAATACAAGTCAAATTATAAGGTTACTTGTACAGTACTAAGTAATTGAGTCCATCTTTATCAAGCAGGGTTGTAATGCATCGATTAAATACATCATCCCTCTTATATTATATACATCATCCCTCTTATATGTGTAAGCCCCAGAATCATATAAGAGGGAGGATACATATATGTAATGTATGAGATAATTTCCCTCCTAAAGGCAAACTCCCAAAGTTAGGTACTTATCTAGCTTATCATCAAATCATTAGTTTATTAAAACAAGGTGCTGAGCATAACACTTTCTTCTTGAATTTTGAACACTTCAATTGCACTGATAGTTATGGCAACTTACAGCAAAAGTTGCTCGACAATAAGTGAGTGTCACATGGATTTGCTTTACATCAGAAGATAGATATGTTTGCAAAAACATAGTCTGCAAGGAATTAAAAGACAAAAAAAAAAGTCCTAGTCTAGATGAGGCAACTTAGAGATCCAAACTAAACCTTTGTATTTGTATAAATTCCAGCAATACATGGTCGGTGGTGCATAAAAGGTTGAGGAGCACAACACTCAGCACCGGGTGCACACACTAGCCAGAGCACAGCTTTTCAAGAGCCAAGTTTTCATCACCACCAACAGCTTCCAGAGCACTTCTCACATGAGCTTCAGCAAAGCCCATCTCCACAAGTCTTTGCACCTGCAGCTTATCAAGTTGCCATTGATTAAGACAAATTACAAGTTGCAAATGCATTGATTCAATTCAAAAGAAAACTACAGATAACAGTACCAACACGTATGATACTAAAAGCGAAGTTCCACATCCAAAACCTTTTTCACTCATGAATATACTGACAGAAACTCACACAAGTATATGCCTTCTCTATCCCATAAAAATATTTAGAGAGAGAGAGAGCACCACACCTTTTCCTCAACTCCAAGAGATGATGCCTTTGCAAAAGATTCTGTCCAGTAACGAGCTGTGCCAAGAAAGGTTTGATATTCCCTAATGTACTGCATTGTCCACATACAGACTAATTTAGAATGGGACGAGAACCTAGCAAAAGTAAGAAGCATTAAGGCAAGACTGACAACAACAAATTAGCCACTGAATATTAGAAACCTGTTGTGCTACCACGGCATCTTGAGGGTCATCAGGTTCAGGGGCAGAGAGCAGTGCTTGTACTGAAAGAAGTGCTGTCTTCAGAGTTAATGCTGGACTCCATTGGTCCTTCAAAATGTCAAGGCAAATTGCTCCACTTTGACTGCTGATATTGGGGTGCCTTAACAGGTAAACATCATGGAGAAGTTATCCAAGCATTAATCATCTTGGATATGCACTGGGGAGCTGGATAATACACTCCAAGAAAGATAGAAAAGGAAATAAAAAGTTGCAGTAGATAACATCAGCTAGCATCAAGGATTCAAGTTTCACTTGAAATTGATGATTATCAAGTTTGACACCAGCCTAACCAGAGATTTAGATACTAAACTACAACAGATACAGAGTTTTACATCTTTTTTTTTCTTGTTTTGAACATGTATTAGCAACAATTAACTGCAAATTTGCAGAGATGCACTGTACACCATCTTAGTATTAGCATCAGTTTAAAATTTTTGATAGCTGAGTTTTTTTAAAAACACATACACAAAATGCATGGATGCATTTGAGATCCGCACTGACTGGCACAAAGCAATGGATCATAAACCAATTTAGGATCATTCACAAAGAGGGAGAGAGATGCTCTATATTGGGAGTGGTTCTACATAGCCCATCTAAGAACTACATGTGCCAATTCTTAAAACTTGTATTGTCTTGGGTAAACCTTAGATACAGCACTTTAATGCAGTACATTAGGTTACTCAATTAGATTCAAACGACCTTCTAAAAACAAAAACAAAAAAAAAACAAAAAAAAAAAGATTCAAACGCATAGCTGCATTGAATTGTCCTTGAAAAATATAAAACATTATTTGTCTTTTATAGGTCAATGCAACCATATGTTTGGATTTAATTGGAGAACCGAATGTAATGCACCTAAGGCACTATACCTAAGTTTTATCCTTTCATATTCTATTCTTGGTTTACATAACCAAAATTGTACTCTCCTTTCATAAGTAATAAAAATTCTAAACTAAACAAACAAAAATTTGTACAATAGGGTGTGAGTATTACATCCTTCCAGGAGATTACAAATGAAAATTTATTGGAGCAGTAAATTCCAAGAAAGAATTACAATGGACGCTGACCAAAGCATGTAAGACAGTTGAAAACAAAGAGAGCAGGAAAATGGATAAAAGAGTTCCCATTAAGATTTTTGTAATTAAAGGTGTACAACCAACATGCAGTTGTTTTGGTGCTTCCTTGGTTCTTCTTCCATATCAATGGTAGATCAAGATGTCTAAAACTAACTTACAGAAAATGGAAAAACTCACACACACAAAGCATTATCATATGTGGTTGTGCATATTTACTGTTCAGTAATGCATGAGATCCTGGTATCTATACTAAAGAAAATGGCACACACAGTCACACACACTCACACACACACACACAAGCTCTGCAACCTCTGCAAGCTCCATGAAGATATAGAAGCAGAAATATAATAATTAAAAGCTGACATTCCGATCAAATGTTTTGCTCTATTTATTAATCTCATTCAGTTTATTATGTATTCATGTTAAACCATAGCATAAATAAAATTTTCAACATCTAAATCCTAGGGTTTCCACTTTTCTTTAGCTTGTTGTAGAACAATTTCCAAAAGCACCATTCACTTCATTTAATCAAATGACCATCATTGTAACATTCCATAACATTACATGGACAAGCCTGTTTGAGAAAAAAGTTGCATATAAAGCCAAGTGCCACCAAATGAATCAAGAAAAAAACTATAAATATTGAACAGAGAAGATTAAAACACATAATAATTTCCTACCAAACTTTGGTTGCAAACTGCATTTTTGGAGGCTCAAAAGGGTACCCATCTGCGAAAAGAAACCCACCATCGACACAATGCAAAGTTAATAAGCAAGTCCCACATCCTCCTCCATCATTAAAACACAAATAACAAATAGTCAAACATTATCTTAAAAATAATCAATCCCAAAACTTTTAAAAACTTGTACCCTACACAGGTACTTTTGTATGAGCTTATATTGTGTTTATTGTCTAAAAGCACAAACGTACCTTGAAACAGGTGATGCTTCAACAAGCTGCACATTCATTCTTTTCTAGGTGAAAAATAAGCTCATCCAAATGAACCCACACACACCAATTACACAATTCAAAACCATTTTAAAACCTAAAAACTAAAAACCCCACAAAGCAACCTCAAAATTCTGTCTTTACCCTCAACACATTTCAAACCACAATGACCAAAAAAAACCCATTAGACAAATTTACACCTTTTTTTTTACTATCACCCCCAAATCACACACTAATTACACAATCCACAGACAAATTAAAGCTTCAACCTTTACAAACCCCCCAAACCCAGGTCAAAATTTCTCACTTTACCCACTAACCTAACCTGAACAACAAACAAAAAAAACGAAACCGTTTATGAAAACAAACCCTAAAAAAAAATACATTACAAAATTGACAAAAAATTGAAAATTTCACAGAACCAAAAAAAATGAAAAATTGGGAAATTGGGACCTGGCAAAGTGATATCGATTTGGAAGGTACCCCCTTCATAAGGAGTACCAATGGGTCCAGGAATGGTTCCAACGAGACGAGCAAGATTGTCGCTTTTTGGGCTCACTTTGATTCCTGATGCCGCCATGTCTCTGCTACATTCTTGTAGCTCCTTTTGCACTCTTCCAAAGTCTATCATCTTCAACCAAAAAATCAATCTCTCTCTCTCTCTCTCTCTCTCTCTTTCTAGCTTTTTCTCTCGCTCTAGCAATACTTATACACACACACACACACAGAGCAACACGGAGACTCACACAGAGTCACAGTTTTTTAACTTTTTTTGAAATAATAAAAAACTAAAAAAGATAAAAACTTTTTTTTTTTGGTGCTATAATCTCAGTCTCACTGTGATGCTTTTGCTTTTGGATTTTGGAGAGGGAGAGAGAGAGAGAGAGTGGGTGTGAAGGAATTTCGTTTTCAATAGGTGGGAGAGAGAGATACAGTGGAGCAAGGAACATGGTGGGGTTGCTTTTTTTTTTTGGGTGAATCTGAACCGTTCGTGCTATTTCAGGAGAGTAAAAAAGTTGAATCATTTTTTTGATCATCAACCGCGAATTGGCGCGAGATTATTATTATTATTATTATTATTATTATACTGATAGTGATAGCTACGTTGTACGTGACATCCTCGTCCCTCCAGCAATGGAGTAATCTTCATAGTCAGCCTGATTGTTTTAGTTTACCACTCAGCCAGGTTTCAATCTCATCTAATACATTTTAGTTATGAATTACATACGAGGTGTTTGTTACGACAACTATATAAAAAAGGCCGCAGGTTGAATGTCCAATTATGAAACCCTTAAAAAAAAAAAATGATGAATGGAAATATATATAGTTGACTTAGTAGATAAGCTAGGAATACAAAAATAAAAACAGCAATTGGAGCAGAGAATGTAATTGCATTATAAGGTGGCAATTGAATAGATCGAGCATCAAATTGACATAATATTAAACCTATTAATCTGAAAGCAACTTAAAGAAGAATAACTCTAGTACAACATTTTTTTTTTAATTATCTTACGTAACAGACTATAATTAATTATAAGTTATTTTCATATTGATCCACTATTATTTTTCCCATTACTTACTATTTATCAAGTGATAAGTTATGTTTTTTTTTACGTGGTTTTAGAATTTTTGTTTAAATATTATAAATTTATAAATAAATTTTTTATTATCACCGTACATTTTTTACTAAATAATTATCACCTTATTTAAAATTTTGAATATTGTGTATACATATACATACACACACATATATATATATATATATATCCAATTAAAAATACAAGAAAGAAAATATTAACAACTAAATGTGCTATCTTTATTTCAATTGAAATTGAGGGATTTTATGTGAAATAGGAATTTTCCAAACCACCTTTTGGTAGAGCCAGCAGATGGAGAGGGATCTCATCATCCTTTAATCTTTATAATAAAAAAAAATTCCAAGTATACTCATTATAAATAAATAAGAAATTGAGGGATTTTATTTCCATGCGTTTTGTCTTCAAACAACAATCACTTTACTCTATAAATTTCATGACTTTGAAGTTTCTTTAATAGCCAAAACTTCGTTTCTTTTCTTATTTGGAGGCTTTGTATTTTGTCTGTAAGTTTAGATTATGGAACTGTCAAAATCACCAATTGTATTTTCTTTGGACTGTAAACTCTTGTATTAATAATTATTAAAGTTACTTATAGGATGAATAACTCAATCTATAAAGCAATTCAAAGAAAACAAAACTATCTTAAAAGTGAAGCATGAAACAACCCCTTTATTGTAACTTTGAACATTATTAAAAATTATATGGACTAAATTGACACAATTGATAGTTTATAAATGAAATTAAAAATTTCTTATCAAAGGAAAAAAAAAGAAATTTTAAATTTAAGTGCATATGACTTCCTTTCTTCTTCTTTTTTCACCTTTGATCTTTCCATACAAAAGCTTAAGCAATAAGCCCTCATTGCAGACCTTTTTTGTGTATCTATTGAAAGAAGCTTCTTGTTATTGGAGTAGAATAGGGTTAGGATTATGCATCCTTTTGATGCACTGCAGCAAATATTGTTATGAATGTTTGATGTGATGAGATTTTTTGTATTTCTTAGAACTTGCAGTCACAGTTTTCTAGAGCAAATAACTTCGTTCTACACCAAGTTCCAATTAATTGATGAAATGCTCACTAATACGAATGTTTTTGTTGCATGATTATTAGTTTGTTTTGTTTGAGTCAATTCATTTTATGACCTATGTTTGACATTTGATTATTCTGGATAGTTAGGTTTGGAGTGATTTAGATTGACCTTCAATGGCTGACAAGGATTTTGCAGAATAGAATAGATTTCACCTGCTCTGCATTAATGATTTAAATTTATATTCCTATTTCTAGATAAAGTAATGTATGCTTAAAAAATAGATTATTATGCTGCCTTAGTGCTCACAGAGTCACAGTCACAGTGCACCCGCTTGGACCATTCTACAAGGCTAAAAGTCAATACGTGTGGAAAATTCCCAATCTTTGCGCATCATATTGCATGCTTTTGGGTCTTTACAGATCATACATTTAATAGCTTTGGCCACATTACCTTGCCGACAACAATATACCATTGTAAAACATGACTCAAACCATTTATTTATTAGACAAAAAATACAAAAGGGTGCATGAAATAAAAGGGTATTGACAACCCTCTTTAAATTTATTATTAAAAAAGAAAATCCATGATCACTTTGAGCACTCAAATACACACACACACACACACACAAAACTATTTAGCAAGGGCATGCGCAACAATGATACAAGAGGTCCAACCCAACTTAACTCTGATCGAGGCATGAGTTTAAACGAAGAAGATGCCGAGTGTTTGAGATATTTTAGCAACTTCCCAATCCACACATCAATGCTCTTCTCCTCCTTCACTTTTTTTTCTCAACCATCTTGCACATTGAAACCAAAGGTGAAGAAAAGGAAATGAAAGAAAGAACTGTGATGGACAGCTCCATTTTATTAACTGATGCAAGTCTCAAATTTCTAAGAAATGAATATACAAGAAAATAGATATATGGATAACTATAGTAGAAGTAATAGTACAAACTATTTCACACTCTAAATAGCATAGTTTGTTGAAAGGTATCCAATTTAAAAGGAAAAATAATAACAATTAAGAGCAATGGTACATGGTTACTCTTCTTGAAGGAGGGGGCTGACAGATTACAAAGAAGACCATTGCTAAGACCAAAACCAACACCAGCGCTAGCAGCGTTTCATCATTAGAGTGTGAGCAGCAAAACCCCATTTTCACTTGTGGATGTCCTTACACAATCTCTCTCAAATTCTATGTTTAATGACCAAAAGTGAAGGAAGCTATAAAGAACAATGGAGCACAATAATTCAAGAGCCTTAAGTGGTTATTAAGACTTGGACTCTCCTATCCACAGAGCTTTTAACAACCAATGGGAAGCTGACACTTCAATTCCAACTTTGGTTTTTTTTTTTTTTTAGCTTATTTTGGTCCGTCTAATTGCTTGTGGCTATGATTTGACAGTAAATGTTCATAAATTATACATGTACTTATTTGGTTACAGAACAATAGATTATACATATATATTCCTTCTCAGAAAACAAAGAAAAAAGAAAGAAAGACTATACATGTATTTTGAGGCCCAACCTACTTTTTTATTTTTATTATATACATAGGCCCAACCCACCTGGTCCAGAGGGCCTTAATTTCTTGTGCCGAAATACTTATAGAATCTGTGTAGAGGACCATTAGTAAATGACAATGTTGCCGTGCAAACACAACTTGGTCTATAATAGTCCAAAAAAGAAGCAACCAACACAGAATTGGGACCATACTATAGAGGTACTTTGGTCTTGGACTTGTTTGAAGTTGAACCACTTTGTCAAGAGTGATCTAGTGCAAATCAAGAGCAAGTCAGAAGGGCCTAAAATTTGTAGCCTTGCAACTTATATGAATCCATTTACTAACATATATGAAATAAAATCTACCACTCATTCCTTTAGGACATGTTGGTAATATAGGGCAGGTCATAATAGTGGTGGGCATTTTATTTTGAAAGAGAGAATAAAAATAAATAATTACCCTACCTATTAAGGCAAATTTTTTTTTTTTTAAATTTTTATGAACACCTACTAAGGGAATTGAATCGTGTGACAACATTACTCTAATATTAGGGGGGCTTGATCTTTCTTAAAAGCTGGGGCTTGTTTTAGAAACTCCACCTACTTTGAACAGCATTAATCCCTAACTTTATAACAACGAAAAGTTGAGGTACCTCTTGCTTAATTACTAATCGACTTGCAAGTAACTTTAACTTTGCAAATGATTGCATGGGGTCACTGGGGTGAACATAATTTGTTTATGGGCGTGGGGTTGTGGGGGACTCGTAGACCCAATAAAAAAGAAAAAGAAAATTATCTTATGAAGCCACTACGCAAAGATACTTTCTTACAAAGAGCAGAATTTACATATTAATGGATACAAATACAATTATCTTATGAAGCGCTTTCATAAAATCACTATCTCATAACATGTGGAACCTACACATTTATAGATTTTAAATACCATAAAATGATGGTTATGGCATTATGAAACTGTTTCATAAGATGCTGCCTTGGAGACAAGGGAAGTAATTGAGTAGTATGGGGGTAAGTTGACAAGTTATGTGTATGTCAAGCTTTTGGTACAGAGAAATAGATATGCATTTAAGAGAGAGAGAGAGAGAGAGAGAGAGAGGTCAGCACATTAAAGAAGAGCATGCGACAGACAGGTGAGAGTAGTAATAGCAATGGAATCGTAGTATTAAATTTCAAAGCATTCAAACTATATAAACGTGTTGTGAAGTTTTGACATACTAGAAAAAATTGACTAGTGTTTGTTGAATTGAATCTTCTATTGCTTTTCCCCCAAAAATCAAACACAAGTCACAATAATGGCTTTCGCATTTCTTCAACCGTTAATTCATGCAAAGTCATTCTTATTGCCTTTTAGATCACGCCATTTAGTAGCTTTACTTTGACATTTGGATTATCTTGTCTCACCTATTCTTCATATATATTCTTTATTGGGTGCCTTTATAACTAGACTTGGCTTTTGCTTAAACTTCGAATAAGCCACAAGGAAAGTTGGGAAAGCAAATATTTTTTAATAGAAACGGTCCTCTAAATCTAATCCTACAGTCAACTACTACTTTGAAGGGGAAAGATGGTGTATCACTTAATAAATTATAGCAATAAAAACTAGGGTTTAAAAAAAATAAAAAAGTTACCTTCTCTTTTTATAATTGTCCACTAATGACTCTATCCATGTGAAAGAATATAAGCATCCTTACAATAAAAGAGCCAAGTAAAGAATCAATGTACTTTTTTTTTTTTTTTTTTTTGGAGAGAAGGATCAATGTTCTTTTAATTTAAGATTTTATTTTAAAAAATTATGTTTGGAGTCTTGAGAATTTTTTCTCCATTCAATAAGTGAGAGAGAAAACTTTGAACATAAGTTTCTCCAATGAAAAACTCTAGACAATATCACTAAATCAGAAGGATCTCAATGAGAATTCTTTGATGGTTAAATAAGTGACTTGAGATTCAATCCCCGTCTACATGAAAAACTGATTGGTATCTTGACCTAATAATAAAGAGTTATTAGTAAGAACGGATATCATAGGTTAAAAATCTCTCTAAAAAAAAAAAAAACAAAAAAAAACTACGGGATACAAATACTATGTATATAGTGCCCAAAGATAGAAAAAAGGTTAAATCACAAATTACATTATCTAAGTTAGACTTTAGACTTTTTTTCATATTCGTCACTAGAGTTTCAATATTTTACAATTTAGCCTTTTAGCTGGTTTTGTTTTTAGTGTTGTCCTTTTGTCCATCTCCATCCAGACTTTGCCATTAAAAGTCCACCAAAACTACATCATTTTGCTAAAACAGATAATTTCTTTTATTTAATAAATCATTGATTTTTTTATTGGCCAAATATGAAAAATGATTTCGCCTAAAACTGGCCTTCAACCGCTAAATACCGCCACCCACCATTGCCCACTGAAACTTATCATCCTCGCTGGCCCACAAATTGAAGTTATAGATATGGAAATTAATGAAAACATATAGAACTTAGAGAGTGTGATTTTTTTTAAAAAATATTGATTATATAAAATCTAAAAAAGTTTTTATGTTCTTGGTGGTGGGTATATTACAAAAAAAAAGTCTTACACGTGTGGTCTTGTCTACTTAAACCTAAATTCAACATGACATGGGACACTATTGGATGTGTTAAGGTTATATCCCATCAATTACGCACCATGTCCTAGCCCACCTCTAAAAGCATGCGTGATGCAAATCCGAAACTCCTGCCAATATGTTAACGCACCACGCCCAGAGGTCGTACCAGTTTGAATATATTGTCACTAGTCATCATGATGATGATTAAATGCTCATATGCTCATAGTCACTATTTTTTTTTTTCCACAAGTCAACAAAGACTCAACAAAGCCATAATGAAAACCCAAGCATAAACTGCACTACCTAATGAAAACCTATGGCATTTTAAGATGTGACAAACCCATTATTTTAGCTTTTTTTTAGGGTGTTACGTTAATGCAAGAATCTGAAACTGTGTTCAGCTTAATTTATCTCATATTCTTTCACCCACCCCACCATAGCAAAGCTAGCAAACTCTAGTATTTATTCTTGTCCTTCTCGTTTCACGTTGGTTTACTTTGAATATGAGAGAGGAAAAGTTTCACGTAAATATGGCTCAATTAACAATCGAAATTGACATCTTATTTTTGTTCAAAGATTGTATTTTTATGGTCTAAATAAAACAACTAAAAGCCTTTTTTTTACTTTCAATAGATCGTATGAGGCAAATACAATGACCATTGACGACAGAAAAGGGCCTTTGAAGTTTCAAAGGTGTGCGTTGAAATGTGACAGACTTGTAAACACTGTGTGATTTGCAAGTCAATCACGGAGATGAAAAAGATGATAGTTGCTCCTTTAATTAATATTTATTTACTGTCTGTGTTGAAAAAACACGAAGCATTGTTGAATGAGGCAAAGGACACAAAGGTGACAAAGAAAAATATATATAATGACAAAATATAGGCTTGATTCATTAGACTGTGTCTCCATTAAAATTTTTATCTTTTATAAATAAAATAAAAAAACTTTTATAGATATAAAGGGTCCGTTTGGTACATGTGTTTAAAAATTAAAAATGGTTGTTTAAAAATATTTGTGAAAATACGTGTGGGTGAAAAAGTGTGTAGAAATACGTAAAATGTTATTTGAAAACTAAAAATGGTTGTTTGAAAACACAAACCAAACACCCCCAAAACAGTTCAAATTTCTTAATTTACGTTACCTTAATTTATTAAGAAATTGCAATAAAATATGTTGACGTGACCTCAATTTACCATAAAATAACCTATTTTTTAATTATTATTTTTACCATTTTTTATTATTAAATATGAAAGAATTTTAATCAATAACATTCATTTTATAATGATTGAAGTTAACAAATACACTAATTAAACCCCAATCTTCTATTCTATTAGAAATAATTTTGCAAATTGATTATTTTTATGTTCTAGTTATATAAAAATGAAAACTTGTTGCTCCCTTGTTTTAAGACCCCCAATAAATGTGGAAGTCAGATCCCTTTCTGAGTTTTTGCAATAAATGAAAACCATGCCCTTTTTATTAGGTTTGGCGTGGGTAGTTGTTAGATTGATACGATCTGCCTGACAGTTTTTGTATACCCACTAGGGAAAAAGGACCATCCAATGTTCCAATTGCACTTGGAATCCAAAACTGTACAGTCCTAATTAGTGAAGAGTTAAATCAAGTAATAAAGGAGACTTGGTTTTGCTTCTTATAATTAGCATTTAATTCCAATAAGTCTAGTAGTGATACAAAATTATTGTCGGTGCTCTTATGGTATTTTTAATGAATTATTTTAAAAAAATTTCGATACCATACTTTAATAAGAAATAGAATAAAGCTATGCAGTTAAAAATTAGTAGTTTTTTTTTTTCATAAAAAAATTTCTTATAATAGTTCATTAATAAATGCTTTTAGAGTGTCTATTAATAAAGGAAAAGTTAAGAAAAGTTAACAAATGGTCTAAGAGAATTGGCTTAAGATATATTTTTAAAACTTTTTTATAGGAAAATAAAAAAATAACTGATTTTTTGATAGGTTTTTATATTTTTCATAAAAAATTTCATAAAAGTGATAATCTAAAAGCATTTGTTAGTAAGATATTGATAATATATAGTATATTGTGATTGATGTGATTTCAAATTTATAATTATAGCAACATTTTTCTAATATGAAAATATAGCAATAATAAGTATGCATTCTCATAACTGTGATTGATTTTACATGTTTGTTTATTTGATCTGGTTTGAATATTGACTCAATTGTGATCCTCTTGTGTCCTATCTAACCAGTCTTCCTCTCTAAATAACATATTAAAATAGGTGAGTTTCTACTTTAAAAACTCAATTCAATTGCATGGGGGGTTAGGAATCCTAGAACCAACAATTGGTTCTGAGAAAAAGAAAAAAAAAAAGACAAAAGGTAATCCTGAAAATTTTACCAATTAAATACTGTGCAGAAAAGTCATTGTACGGTACAACTAAATTGAAATATCATAGAGATTGTACCTGATGAGTCAAATGTTATGTGTAAAAGCTTACAAAAAAACTTGACCCAAGAGGCCATAAAAAAAAAAGTTCAAAACCTTTCTTTCTTTCTTCATCCACTTTTGACTTTTTATTAGTTTCTACTTTCTAGGTCCTATACCTTTTCCCAAAAATAAAAAAAATAAAAAAGTCCTACACCAAAAATTCATGACATCATGATATCATGTGGGTTTAGATTTAACCACATTTTTTTTTTTTGGGTAAAAAAGACCCAATGTAATTTTAGTAAATTTTAAATAGTAATTTGACTTTTAACCTAGAGCTATTGATCTAGAATTTGTAAAATGGTGAAATTACTTCTCTGGCTCTCTTTTGTCAGTTAGTTATGGATGGAAAATGACCATATGCACCCATTATTTCTTATTTCTCTCTTAATAAACTAATTCTCACTGCCTCAATTTTAACTCACTTCCTCTCTTCTATCTCATAGAGCCACCACTAATGTAATGTGGCATGATTGGGGATTGTGGGAAAACAATAATAGTTAGTTTTGTTAGAGATATATATATATATATATTTTAATAAATACAATGAATTTAAATTAATTACATTTGTTGTATGATGATTATTCTTTACAATTAAGTGATATCAAACTTAAATCAATTATTTGACAACAAAAACCAATTCCTGTTGAATAAACTAGAAACTAAAGTGATTTTACTAGAAGTCTGAGTCGTGATGTAGTTTATGATATCTCACATAATTTGTTTAAGGAGAATAATAAAGGTAAAAAATATTAAATTTTAAGGAAAAATTATATTTTATCATCTTAAATTATATTCGAAATTACACTTTATGGGTCTGTTTGAAATTTGCTTATTTTGTTGAAACTGAAATTTTTTTGTTGAAAATACTGTAGATAAAAGTAAATATTAGTTGAAATAGTACAGTGAGATCCATAAATAGTACCAAAAAGTGCAGTGAGATCTATGAATAATAGTAAAAATAAGCTGAATAATAAAATAAGTTGACAAAAAATAAGCTAGCCAAATTGACACTACATCTTAAAATTTTTACAATGCATGGCATGACTAGCCTTTTAAACTATAACTTATGTTACACTTTGTACTAGCCATTAATTCTACTATTATATTTGATGACATCAAAAGAAAAGACCTAATTGCTTATCTTCTTAATTCCTTAAAAACCTTAAAAACAAAAGATAAAATATACTTTACCACCCTAATTATAAACTTTAATTTTTCATTTTAGATAATAACAAAGTGCTAATATGTATTCTGAAATTTCAGGGTGCGTAAAATGTAATTTAAAGTATATTTCTATATAGTAAAATGTAATTACTCTAAAAAAAAAATATATATAGAATAAAAAGTGGTAGATTCGGTCACATGCAAAAGACAGGTCTTGAATTCTTCTCTCTCTCCCTCCCGCGGGTAAATACAAACACTTACTACTACTGCACTGCCCACCATTTCTCTGACAAACCGCCACGTCACTAAATTTGGTGGCAATTTCCCGTAATTAAACCAACAACCACGTCCCATTTCTCCTCCTTCCTTCTCATCAAATATCGAAAGACTCTTTCTTCAGTGTTATCACTCTTCAAACTCACTCTTTCTCTCTCTCTCTCAAACTCAGCTACCTTACTCTCTCTCTCAGCTTTCTCTCTCTCTCTCTCTCTCTCTCTCTCTAAGAAGCCGCCATCTCTGGCCGCGGTTTCTAAGCACGACGTCGTTTTGTTGTCAACCATAAAGAGCAATCACAACTCGCGGTTTGTTTGTTTGTTTTTTTTCCGGTAACCGGAAAACGCAACTCATTCTCTCTGAAAGTCTCCGATGCGCCGCCGAATTCGGTGACCTATTATGGGTTGCGTTTTCAGCTCACAGTCGACGAGCGAGTCGCGCCGCAAGAAGCCATCGTCCTCCTCCGATAACAACGGCCACCGGAGAAGACGCCGGAGCACCGAGGAGGGTGCCGTCGGGGTTAGGAATGGGGCGGCCGAAAAAGAGAGGCGGAATGTTAACATCAGGGCGAGTCACTCCGCCGGAGCTGACTTTCCGGCGAGTTCTCCTCCGGCGGCGGGGATTGATCGCCGGAAGCCGAGAGTCGAGCCTTGCATGGTTAGGAACCAGCAGGGATGGCCGGCGTGGCTCGTGGAGGTCGCCGGCGACGTCATCAAGGACTGGACTCCTCGCCGGGCCAACACATTTGAGAAGCTCTCTAAGGTTCTTAATCTGCGTTTTTTCTCTTCAAAACCGAGCTTTCAATTCACGGTTTCAAAAAAAAAAGATCATATTTTTATTGTTGGGTTTTGTTTGGTTTTTTGTTCAGATTGGGCAAGGGACTTATAGCAATGTATATAAAGCTAAAGATCTAATAAGTGGGAAAATAGTGGCTTTGAAAAAAGTTAGATTCGATAATTTAGAGCCAGAGAGTGTTAAATTCATGGCCAGAGAGATTCTAGTTCTGCGAAAACTTGACCACCCCAATGTGGTTAAGCTTGAAGGCTTAGTCACTTCAAGAATGTCTTGTAGTCTTTACTTGGTTTTCGAATACATGGAGCATGATCTCGCCGGCCTCGTCGCGTGCCAAGGCCTCAAATTCACTGAACCCCAGGTGTGTTTTTTTTTACACTCTTAGTTATGAATTTTGTTATTGTGGAACTAATTGGATCTTGGGTGTGTATGCGTTTCAGGTTTGGTTTTTTTCTGTTTTTGGGTGTATTGTAGATTTTTCTATTTCCTTGATTGGTTAGTTTGAGGGGTTTATGGGAGTTATGTGGCTGTGTTTGTCTTTTCAGTTTTGATTGATTGTTGTGAGCTTTTGATGTTACTGATAGAGTTTTCATGGGGCTTTATATGGGTCCCTTTGTCTTGTAGGTGATACATCCAAATTTTTGGTGTTTCATATGATTTTATAATGCTTGAAACTTACATATCGTGCGGTGGCTTGTTTGTATTATTTTGGGCGTGAAAATTCTTCGAAATTTCCTTATTCATATAACTCCATAAATTTTATACTAAGAAATTTGTTTTCTTTTATTGAAGAAAATAAAAATGTACCCCAAGGGGTGGCTCAATCAGCTGGGAATCATGTTTCATGAAGTAGAGGTTGTTAGTGCAAACTTAGTTATTTAAAAGAAAAAGAATTGTTGCGTGAAGAAAAGAAAATGACTTTTAGTTTTTCATTATTGTGTCCTTAGAACCCTTCTCTCAATTTAGCATAATCATTTTTTTTGATGGGTAATATAACTTTTAATCAACTATTCAGCTTGATCAAATTGGGCTTATCATTTTGTTGAAGCGAAACTGAACTAAATATGTGATTTTAATTGCTATACTTGTCCTGTTTTTTTATTTCCTCGGAGAGTAGAGGTTATGGCTGATAACTAAAAGTACTTGATGATGCATAATTAAGAAATTTCTCACAAAGTTTCTGCATGACCTTTGGTGCGTTCTTATGTCTTCTTTTATAATTGCCACTCCCTGCATATTACTATCAGTTTGAATCCACCTAGTTTTAAATTATGGATTGAATTATTGAACTCTTTAATGCTGCTTTAGTTGCTGAAACCCATTGTTTCTTGCTTAATTTTAACTCTATATTCCAACAAATATAAAACAATAGGCACTTTCCAAGGAACAGAACCTCAATTATTAGTGTGAAGACTTGGCATTGAGTAGAAGCTAATTTGAAAATGGTTTTACAGATTTTTTTTTTGTTATGTTTTCTGGTTTTTAAAAGGTAACACAAGACAAGCACCTATACTGCCAAATTAATGTTGATGCTTTATACAAAATTTTCTCACCTCAGTTTCTATTGGGGTAAAAAGAAACTGCCAAATTTATAAAAAAAGAAGAAAAAATGACCATGTTTTGGCAAAGGGTCATGTTTATTGTCAAACAGGAGATATTCGTGTTAGCTCCGATGCTTCTGAGGGCTGATTAGTTTTTTCAAGACAATTTCATTTTTGATGTGGGAAGTTACCAGTGATGCTATGCTATTTATGTGTACTAAATAGTAAGACTGACTGGTGAATATTATATATTAGATAGGTCATCATGAAAGGAACTTAAGATAAATGGATTCTGAGCTTAAAATTGCACCTCACAAAAAGTAATATTGCATATTCCATGGTAGGCACTTTACCGTTTGCCTCCCTTTTCTTATCATGATCGTCTGGTTCTTCATTCTACATAGCAGAAATATCACAGTAAGAGGCTGAAGTTTCCCCCCTGCTTGCAATTTATTTCCTATGATAGGTCAAGTGCTACATGAAGCAATTACTGTCTGGACTTGAGCATTGCCACAGCCGTGGTGTCTTACACCGTGATATTAAGGGTTCCAATCTTCTCATTGACAATGAAGGAGTTTTGAAAATAGCTGATTTTGGACTGGCGACTTTCTATGATCCAGGGAAGAAGCAACCTATGACTAGTCGAGTTGTCACACTATGGTACCGGCCCCCTGAACTTCTTCTTGGGGCTGTGTTCTATGGTGTTGGTGTGGACCTCTGGAGTGCTGGCTGCATCTTGGCAGAGTTACTTTCTGGGAAGCCAATCATGCCAGGGCGAACAGAGGTATTGATTTTGTATTATTTTTTAGGTTTCTCTACTCTTAGTATACCAGTTTCAAATGCATTTTCTGTTCTATCCATTCTTCTGGAACAATAATGTAATGCCAATAGCTTTTTCGCAAACAATTCAGGGTTTGTGTCCATGGTGCTCATTTTCATCCAAATGGGCTTAAAATCATTTGGCCCTGTTCATCTCAAGATTTGCCTGTTGAATTTTAATAATTAGGATACCGTTTAAAAGGCATGTACATATTAATTAAGCTACTCGGGTTAATTATTAGTAGATGTTAAAAAACACAATGCTCAAATATGGATACTTCAATATGCAAAAATGCACATAAATACATGTATCTTTTCCCCAACTGAAAAAAAAAGAAGCAAAGAGAAGTGAAGCAGAGAGTGACCCACCCTTATATGGTAGACGTTGGGTGGAAGTTCAAGTCTTTTTTTTTTTTTTAATAAGTAAAATATGTGAAAAGAGAGAAAGTTCAGATTTTGTTTGGTGGCATTTTATTTACTCTTGGTTTTGCTCAATTTTAGCATTCTTAATTGCTCATTTGTATTTCTGGTAAGGTTTCTAGCCATCTTAGTGACCAGCTGTGGGAACTTATTTTAATCATAAAACCCACATGTAGGAGTATGTATTGTATGTATGTGCATAAAATACAATTTCTTAAATCTTGTGATAGTAGATTCTTGTATTAATTTTGGGCTATGGTCACTTTTGTTGACTTGACAGCATACTTCTATTTGTTTATGATCTTTGTTGATGTTATTGTTGTTTTTAGCTCTAAACTTCTAACATTCATGGTCAGATTGACATTTGTCTCTTGGAATCTTTTTCTGCTTAGGTTGAACAGCTGCATAAAATATTTAAATTATGTGGTTCCCCATCAGAGGAATATTGGAAGAAATATAAATTGCCAAATGCAACACTTTTTAAGCCACAGCAGCCTTACAAACGTTGCTTATCAGAAACCTTCAAGGATTTCCCACCTTCTTCTCTACCTTTAGTTGAATCTCTTCTTTCGATAGATCCCGATGGGCGACGCTCTGCCACCGATGCTCTAAATAGTGAAGTGAGTATTTATTTCTCTGTTTTTGCTTAGCATATGTATATGTTTTTGTATCAAAGTGAGAATTTCTCATATAATTTACTAGTGTACCCTGAGGCTTTCATGAGATGTGCTCAGTTCTGAAAATGGTCCTGCCCCCACCCCCCCCAAACCCACCCACCTCTTTATTTTTTTATTTTTAAATCACAAAAGAAGAAAGATGGTCCTCTGGTATTTAACAGATAACAACTGAACTCTTCCAAGTTCTGATGTGGAAGACAAATTTAATGCGTGTCAGATAATTTTTATTGGGAACACATTGACTTCATATAGCGGACTGTAATCATACATTTGGTTTCTGGATACAGTTCTTTGCGTCTGAACCTTTTGCTTGTGAGCCATCAAGTTTACCGAAGTATCCACCAAGCAAAGAAATGGATGTCAAACTAAGAGATGAAGAAGCGAGAAGGTTAATTATCATTTTTCTTCATGTCTGATAGATCCTGGACTGGTCTTAGGTAAATGCTGACAGATAATGTCTCATTTCCTCTGCAGGCAAAGAGGTCTAAGTGGAAAATCTAATGCTGTTGATGGTGGTAGAAGAGTTAGAGCTCGTGACCGGGTTGGTCGGGCAGTTCCGGCTCCAGAAGCCAATGCAGAGATTCAAGCAAACTTAGATGTATGTGAGATGAGTTTTCTGCTTTTACTTGTCTTTTATTATTATTATTATTATTATTATTATTATTATTAATTTGTTTTTTGGGGGGTTGGGGAATGATAGAAAATCCTTGAGTCAACCCTGAGTCCCACCTAACCATTCACCTCAGGCAGTTGCTGCGGTGTCAAACCCCTCCGAACCAAAAATTGCCAATATGCCTACTTTGTATAATTGTATTTACCAGACCAAGCTGTGAATTGCTAACTTCCCCTTGTTTTAATTTTCTTTTGGATAGCTGATAAATTTCATTAAAATAGCACCAGAGAGGCGCAATCCTAATATAGAGGATGTATACAAATTATTTATTTATTTATTGATAATCCTAGAGAATGTATACAAGAGAAGAAGTAAATTCCCCTATTTTACTTTTCGGTTGTCAAGTTTATCTCTCTTTGTTCCTTTTTGCTTTTCTTTCCTATTATTTTTTATACATTCTGTGTGCTAGGATAGTGCTTTCTTTTACACTTTTTAAAAATGAATATCTTTTAAAAAGTTTCATCAAGATTATGCTACCTGAGTTTGTCAAATATTATTGTTATATATATTCAATTCATGCGATCAATAAAGATTCTCTCTCTCTCTCTCTCTCCCTCGGCATCTACTCCCTTTGATTGGAATAATAATGCTTGTGATGATCTTTCTGGGCTGTCACATGTCACATAGCTTTTATTGTTTTTGAAAGAACATGGACTGTCTGATGGTCACTATCATCTAATAAAGTCATCTTTAACCTATAGATCTCTTTAGTGAAAAGTTGTCGGAATTTTCAATTATCCCCTAGCATCATTAGTAGCCTTTACTTTTTATCTGTGGCTGCTTCGTGTGGTGGCAATCAGAACTTTTGGTAATTTTGGCCCCTTTATGATGCATTTTTTTTACAGTTCACCTGGTTTGTCAATTTAACTTTTGACATTGGTGATTATTTGTTTACTGCAGAGGTGGAGAATTGTGACACAGGCAAATGCTAAGAGCAAGAGTGAAAAATTCCCGCCTCCCCATCAAGATGGCGCAGTTGGATACCCACTAGATACATCACATAAAGGCCCAGTATCATTTGGGGCACATGATGCTTCTTTTGGCTCATCAATATTCAATTCGAAGTCATCAGGACCAGTTAAAAGTACTGGGGTTACGGGAGGGCCTTCTAGAAGGAAGAGAACGAATAAAGAAGACCCTCACATAGCTTCATCTCGGAAGTTTATCCGTGGTTTCAAGCCATCCTCAATAGGGCTCTCAGTGGATCTACTATTCAGGGCTAAATAATCCATTCTAAGGTTTTTGGAAGCTGAAAGTAGAGGTAAAGTATCATAGGATAATATCAATTTTTGCCATTAGGTTTTCTGTCAAGCTTAGCTTGGTTTTGCAATATGCTTCCCCTCATTGTTTCCATTTTTTGCACTTCAATCATTATAAGCGTCTGGTGTATAATCCGCAGAACAGCAACCTGAAAACTTGTATATTCAGAGGAAAAGAGAAAAAAAAAGAAGTGGAATCCCTCCCACTTCTGTTGTACAGTTTTTGGAAGCAAGTTCTAGCTCTACAAACATTGAAAGTGGTATTCCTCAAAAATATATATAATCTTGGAAAATCATAGCATCACCGAATTGTCTTTATATTGTGGTCTTAAATCCTGGACTCTTTAACTCCAAGGCAATACAAGCCGGGAAAACACTACAAAACAAAAGGGCAAATAGGCATTTACCCAAGGAGTTCATGTCATAGGACTACTTTTGGAATGGTCAGCTGGCTGGTGTAAAAGTAGAGGGGGTGAAAAGAAAAAGTTGGGATGAAGTACATGAATTATAGTTATTATATAGCGCACTTTCATCCTGGACATGATTAAAGCATATCTGGATATGCCAAATTGCTAACTGATGAAGAAAAATTCAGCTCCCTCGGATGCCTATCGTTTACTACTCGACTCCATGATTCTTAGGGTCAAGGACGGTAATAATTAAGACTTTATTTGGTAACGATGTGTAAACAAAGAAAACTGTTGTTTTAATACCATAATACGTATTTTTATGTACTTTTTTATCTATACATATTTTCACAAAATTTAAACAACATTACTAAAAAATTTCTTATCAAATAGGCTCTAACTTATGCATTTGATTATTGATATATGTATCTCTCTTCTGATGATACTTGTGGGATTCACAATGTTGAGAGGGATGATACATATATAAAATGCATGGGATGTCTTCTCTAAGGATTGAGTGTATATTGGGACGGATTTAGAATTTTAAACTCGTGGAGGTTGGAGTATAAAGGAAAAAAAAAAAAAAAAACTCCAAATAGACATTTATATACTATTTAAAAAAATTATAAATTCACAAAATAGTTATTTTTAAATAAACTAGTCACAGACCCGCGCGTTGCGCGTGATTATTTTTTATGGTGATCTCATTATTATTATTATTATTTTGTAATTTAAACTAATTTAATGAAAAGTAATGCATTTCATAATCATATTTATCACAAAATAATTTTTTATTATTGTAGAATTGTTTTATTTAAAATTTGAAACCTTAATTCTACCATAGTTGGTTGACTAATTTTTTACATCTCTAAGTCAATTAAACACGTTTTGCATGCTACATGTAAATCTTCTTTTCCATAAGGGTTGAAATAATGTGTGTAATATTTTTTTTCTATGGAAGTTAAAAAGAATAAAATTCACCTTGTCTTGATGTTTTCTAAAAATTAAATTTGGAGATTCTCTTTCAATAATTGTGAAAATTCCAAGCAATAATTCAGAAGGTAATACATGTTACATGTTCATGCTTTGATTGTGTAATTGTATGATTGATTTGGGTTGTAATTTATAAGTTGAATATGGTGGTGTATATCCAAAAGGGCCTAACTATGTTGTTTAGGATATTGAATATAGTGTTGTCTGTGATTTATAGAGTAGCGACGGTTGTAGTAATTAAAAATTGGTTTTTTCATTGTCTTTTAAGTTAATAAAAACCTTACATCTACTTTTTTTTTTTTTCAAAAAACCTTTACATATTTTTTTAACGTGAATCTTTACATATACCTTAATAAGTAAACCCTATACATTTCATTTTCTTAGATGCATAAAAAAAAGACATCTATTCCATAATAATAGTGGCTAATTAGTTTTTTCATGTTCTCATTTATAACGTTTCTTACTATTATCATATTTTACTGGCTGTTGATTTTCATAATAGAGACATTAAATGAGAGTTAAATTCTTCAAACCTTTCATTAGATTTTAAAAGTCATGGTGTGTGAAGAATATAAGCATTTAAGGACTTTTTTTTATATTTTATTATTTTTAAATAATGTCAAAAAAAAATATTTTGAAAATTTTCATCTTTATTTCTTATATATTTCTATTATTACTTAAGAACGTTTTCCTTTTAGTTTTGATAATAAATATGATTTTCTAGATTAAAGTTTGATTAGTTTCAAGTTTAAATTTTGTATGATTTTATTTAATTGTTGATTATATGATTTAATTAAGTGAATTTAACGATTTATTTATTTGCATTGTAAAGTTTATAATAACATTTGTAGGGTCATCTTTAATTAAATTTTTACTCCTTTAGCCGTCGGTCTCTTTGTTTTCCAATTAACGGTTACTAATTAATTTATTTAAATGATGTTTGATTTCTTTTACTAATCTCTTTCTCTCCCTCTTTGTTAACATCCTATTATTTTCCCAAATTTGGTGATAATTCTAATGTACTAAATATGCATATTGTAACGTTTATTTTTATTTTTATTTTACTCCATTTTGCTGCCATGAAGTTAGTACATCCATAAATATTAGTTTATTATTTTATGATATGATTGGTTTGATATTATTATTATTATAAATTTAGTGTTTCTAAAATAGCATGTGTTTTGTATTCTCTTTTTTCTATTAATGCATTGTAACGTTTTATGGAAATACTTTATAAGAAAATTGTTTATTCTTTTATTTTTATTTTTAAATTGAGTGTTTCTAAATTGATATTTGTTTTGTATTTCATTTTTCCATTGATGCATTGTAACATTTCATGGGAAGACTTTATAAGAACAATTTTTATTTATTGAATAAAATAATATATGTTTAATTTTTTTTTAAAAATGAGACAAAATATAAATAATTATGATATGGAGGATGTTGCTAAATTTAAATGTTGAATAAAATAAGATGAGAATAAAATAATAAAAATGAAATGTATAGCAATAAACACCATATTATTTTAGTTATGCTAGGAAATAAAATAATATTATATTTTTATATACTATCTTTATAATGCAATAATATAACATTTAACAACCAATGAGAATAAAAAAGATAACAACATAAAATATAAAACTAAATTGTATCAAGCTCGATTACCTGTCAAGTCCAATTTTAGCAAACTAACTGACTTCTAGTAGTCTAAAACTGATTTCTGCAATGCATTTGGTGGAGCTTTCAATACTGCATCAGTATGTTTTGATGGTCAACCTGTTACACTAAAATTAAAAAATATATATATACCAAAAATTGAAGGAAAAAAAAAAAAAAATATATATATATATATATATATATAGAGAGAGAGAGAGAGAGAGAGAGAGAGAGAGAGAGAGAGGCTTTTGTGTGTGGAAAAATAGAAATTATGCATGGAATAAGAGGGAGAATGACAATTTTATAGCATGAGGATAAGAATAAGAAGAGTCAAAAATAAAGGAAGATAAAAAGATAGAATAATATTAATATTGAGAGTAGTGGAGATATGAAAAGTTGAAATGGAATGAGAAAGGTTGAAGAAAGTTAAGGTAGAGAGTAGTGGGGATATGAAAAGTTAAAATGGAATTGAAAATTTAATAATAAATAAGAATAATTAAAAATAAGATAAATTAAATATGATATTTTGATTGTAATATAATAGAGTTTTTAATTCACTTTAAATGTTAAAAAATTATATAAAAAAATTTATAATGAGATGGCTGCTGACGTGGCTTAATGGGAGCGTAGCAACATTAAATGCTACGCTTCAGCTTTTAGTAATATATTGATTAAGATACAATTATTTACCAACAAAGACAAAAATAAAAACAATATAATATTTTTTTTTAATACTAAGTTGGTTATGATTATTTTTTGGTTGAAGTTAGAGTTTTCATCATGGTGGTGCTAAAAATTTTAGTTTTTAGTACTTAAAAAATCTATTTTATTTATTTTATCATCTCGCTTTACAATACACCAAATATTAAATGTCATATTTTATTTTTATCACTTCATTTAAAATAATATAAACAACTTATTAAAATTATAAAGAAGAGAGAATTTGAGTTTTTTAATTGAATAAAGAGATATAATCTTAATAAAATATTGTATTTTATTTTTAATAACTTGCTATAGTTAATTAATATTTATACCAGTTTACTATAATTGTAAAAAATTTAGCTTAAGTTTCTCTAATAATACATGATTTTTTTTTTTTTTTTTTTTTTTTTTGTTTTTGTTTTTGGTGGTAAAATAGTTTTTTTTTTTTTTTTTGGGTGCTAAAATACAATCACCACTGTGAATATTTTTATTATTTTTGTTAAGTTTTTGGGGTTGACAGTTGTTATTTGGATTAAGCTAACTAGACTGACTAGGGAGAAAGGGAGTAACTACAAAAATAAAATATAGAATAACTAAAAAAAAAAAAAAAATGGACTCAGGGGGCTAGGCCCCCTTGGGCGCCACCTGGATCCGTCTCTGAGTGTATATATTACATTCTGTGTGAATAGGATGAGATATACACCCAATATACAAGATAATCTCTCTTTTTCTAGATTGACATTCCGAATTCTATCTTCCTAACAAGTTAAAGAGGATACATCGAAAAACATATTTTCAAACTCAATGCAGGTTACTTGCATATCAAGAAACTTTTCATTTTGCATTGAGAAACATACCTCCAAATTTGACATAGGTCACTTGCATATCAAGAAAGTGATCTTTTTTTTGGGTAGGGAGATATGAATTAAGAAAATTAAACTCTTGGTGTACAATGTGAAAAGCATTGTTTTTATCCATAGATTTGTTTATTTATTAAAAGTTTGTTTAAGTATAAACATATTTAGAAAAAGTAAAGATTTAAAAAGCTGTAAAGAAAAAACTATTCGAAAACAGACAAGCATATCTTGGTGGTTCCTGCCGTGGGATTTTAGATTATTTTTCAACTAGATAAAAGGTCAGGTGAAGAAAATGAGTGATGGGTTTGAAAATGCAAAGAAACAAGCACCTTGGATACTAATTGACAAGACCATCTCGGGGGCCTCGGTGTTAGCGAGGGTGACCTACCACTTCCCACGATTGAAACTGGCACTGCAGCAGCAGAGGACAGTGGAGACCACCGTAAACCAAACCAAACCACTGTGATTGCTATTAAATTTTTCAAGACTTTCTTATGCTATCAAACTCTATTTATTATACACAACCCCCATATCTCTTTGTCCTACTCATACTCCTTAAAAATTGCAACAGAGTCAGTGCACCATGCTGTTGTGGTGTGCCATATTATATGTAGAGTTGTATGGGAGAGATCTATATCATATTATTAAAGTTCTAAAGGGATAAGGTGAATATCAATTTTATATTATTATACTAAATTCTAAGTTCTCAAAGTTACCAAACTATTCCATTTTTTGGTTATGAGACAACTTGGAAATCTTATGGAACGATAGTTAGATTATTGATTTCTTAATTAACTGAGGCATATATGTTTCCATGGCTTAGTTTTTTAGATGGAGTCTTTCAAATCTCATGGAACGATGGTTAAATTATCAATTTCTTGATTACTTGTATCATATATGTATCCATGGCTTAGTTTTTTTTTTTGATGGAGTCAGCTAGTAGTGTAGAACAAAACAAAGTAGTTTTGCTTTTCTGAAATGCGCAAATACATTATAGGGTTAGTTAATTTACAACCTCTATATTGGTATGCATTTCGCCATGGCTCCAAGGGTATGAAATAAGGTCTTCTTTTCTTTTGGCCTTCAGAAGCCTTGCCTCCTCTAATCCTTAAGCATGTATTCATGCTCATTATTGCAACACAAGTTAATTCAGGGGCAGAACAAGGAATTTTTGTTTGGGTGGCCGAGACCAAACTGTCGTATTAGTTTCTAATTCAAGAAAAACTCAAAGTACCACATTCGTACATACATATACACTTTCATATGTATGTATGCATGTATATATCTTGTCACATTAATTTTTATATTTTTAAGTCATAAAGTGAAATATATATATATATATAAATAATTATTGTATACAAAATTTATATGTTTACAAGATTATCTTATTTGAAAACTTTACATCTTTCTAAACTTCACATAATATACACAAATTAAATTTTCTAATTTGTTATAGATATGTATTACAAATATTCAAGATTGGTTTTTCCAAATGTCAAATACAAAGAAAATTTGAGTAGAAGCCAATATGGAATTCAAAATAGTGAATAAAACCTATCAATTGGGTAAAATAAATTAAAGGAAAGAAAATAAAATCATAAACCATAAGATAAATAAATAGAAATGAAAAATGAGAGGAAGAGTTTTATACCTCGCAAAAAAATCTATGGTGACTAGCTTGTTAATTTTGCTAGAGAACACTATGTTACCAATACCATTTTTATTTTGGCCTCTTTTAAAGGGTATTGGTAACCAAAGATAGATATTGAAGAAAGCTTAAGCTAATGGTGAGAGATTTTTTGGGTGGCTTAGTAAGGAAAATGAATTTGAAAAAAGTGGTAGTTAAGGTGATGAAGTTTATAAAGGAACCTATTACTAAAAAAAATAAAACTAACCACTGACTAACGTGTTGGGACTTTGGAGGGGGATGGAGAAAGTTTTACAAAATTTAGTCTAATTAGGAGGGGGACAAGGACAACTGACAAGTCATAGGTGGGGGGCCCAATATTTTTGGTTTGGGGGGCCTTAAGTCTTACAAAACTAAATTTTATCTCAAATTTTACCTATTAAAAATCACATTTTAGTAATTTTGGGGGGCCTTGGCCACCACTACGTTGCACTTAGTTCCGCCAATACCACAAGATTAGCACACTTCAAATTTGAATCGAAAAAAGTCAATATGAAATATTGAGGGTGTTTGGTAAGGGTATTTAAACAACAATTTTCGATGTTTAAACAATACAATACATATTTTCACAACACCTTTTCAATCACATGTATTTCCATAACACTTAAACAACATTACCAAATGGGCCATTACGTGTGTTGGATTTTAAAAGAAAGTTTGTCAACTTAGAACCATTAATGGACAATTTCAAATTGACCCAGCAAAGGGAAAATGACCAGAAGATGTGTGGGTTTGAAACGGAACCGTAGCAGACGAATTACATACATGGATATGGCTGCGTGTGTATATATGTATATTGTGAAATTCAAGCATCTCTTCCACAAGGCAAGATGAGGTATGAGGTGGTCAAAAGAAACATTCTCCTTTGTTTTCTCGTACTCACCACCCTATTTCTTGCATGGAGCTTGTTTTTCACCGGTAAGATCGAGCAGAAGCTTTTTTTTTTTCTGTAAATTTTTATATTGTTTGGCATGTATATAAAGCTATAGCTTGAAGTTTTGTGTTGTTAGTTTATTTGCGTGTATGTGTGTGAAGAACAAAAAGAGAGATATGGAGAGCCTTTTCATTCAATAGCTTTGTATACGCCTCCATATTAGATGCAAATCAATACCTAACATGTGTACAGAAAATACTAGCAGCAAAACATTTTTTTACCACACCTCTCCATTATATTCAATATAATGGAGATAGAGTTCTAACTTAGATTACTCGTTCTAATACAATAATAAATTATCATTTGTTTTAAAATTTTAAATTATTATAAAATCATGAATTTAATCATATAGCTATTATTTTAACAAGTTTAATTTCCATATAAGATGATACGATGATGAACGTTTGTGATGCATGATTTCTAAATTTTAACTGAACTATGAGGCAGAGTAGTGTTAGAAGTCCTATGTAGCACGGGTGCGTTTCGGGATTCGGGTGCAGGTGCAGGTGCGGGTGCGGGTGCGAGACTCGACAATTTTTGAAAAAAGTGGGTGCGGGTGCAGCGGGACTCAGCGATTAAAAAATTATTAAAAATATTTTTATTTATATTTTTAATATATTGCTAAGCATACTTTTTCACATTATACAAACATATACCAAATTTAAGAGCAATAGTAGATAATAACTAAAACATGATTTTCATAAATTAAACATAGAGGCAAAGAGCACAGAGAGGAGTGAGAGACGAAATGTGAGGAGAGGTAGAGAGCTTATGTTTTGGCGTTTGTGTGAAGTGGGCTGAAGTAGGGTTTAGATATAAGTCAAACGGTGCGTTTTGCACCTTTTTTTTTTTTTTTTTGAATTTCAGCCTGAATCGTTTGTTTCGGCCGATACGGCCCGAGTCGGCCCGATTTCGCGCGAATCGGCCCAAGTTGGAGCCGCGTCGGCTTGTGTTGGCGTGAGTGGGACGCGGCCGGACGCATGGGCAACGGCGTCCCTGGCGCGTCACCGCATCCCGTCGTGTTGGACGCGGGTGCGGCACCTCTGGTGCCGCGTCTGTGCTTCATTGCTTAGAACCAAAAATTGTAATGGAATATTACAAAGTACAATACAAGGCTACTACAAATCGATGTCCTTTTTACTTCCAAATTGACCATGATGAAATTGCAATTGACAACAGTTTCAGCTTTTATTTATTTATTTTATCAGCTTGTTTGTTTTCTGAATATGTTGTGGTGATTTGATTTCTTTGATGCAAGAACCAGGTGAGAAGATGGAGAAGTTAATTTACGCAAGAGAAGGGGAAAAGTTGTATGCACCTATCAGTACTATAAAACAAAACAAAGGTCGAGCTTTTGACTTGGCAAAGCTAATGGCATCAGTAGTTCCTGAACCACCACCACCACCGGCTCCTGCAGGGAACATAGGGTCACACCCCTAATAGATTACCTTTATTTATTTATTTGTTTTATGAATCAATTCCTTAATAGAAATTCCTTGTATTTTATGTCTATGTCATCTCATAATGTGATGTAAATGTCATCAATAGGCAAATTACGATCTCAAAATAATACAGTTTACTGTAAATGTCATTTTAGAATTAACCATTTAATAAAATAGGGAGTTCCACTTAATTAAAAGAAATCTTCTAAATCAAATAACCAATGAAATTTCTTTTTATAAAAATAACCATTATTATTTATTTATTTTTTTGGTTACTGCCAAATAAAATCACATGCAGGAGAGTATTGTAAAATTTGTTGTCACCATGTTTAACCATTAAAATTTTCAATTCTTCCATACCTATAACTATATATATACACTATATAATAGCCAAAACGTTTAACTTTTAGCTTGTATTTAGATTCCCATTAGGAATTGTTTTTCTTAGAGTGGCGTGTAGTTAAGTGTTTGACTTGCTTCCAAAGCATGTTTGTATGCAATGCAAATTCCTTCACAGTAAAGGATGTGGAGCTGATTTACTCCCCTAAAACTCATATACAATTAAAAGAACTAGGCTAAACTCGACTCATACATCTATATAAGAAGTAAGAACCCTTAAAGAAAAATTAAACAATATTGTAGTTGTAGTTTCAACTTTCAAGCTATGGGAAACTCACTGTGGAAACATTATAAAGACATATAGAAGAAGAAACACACCATGAACAAGAAGAGGAAGATCATTCAATCTTCATATGCCAAATATGCGTAGAGCCCACGCTATCAAACCAGAAATTCAACTACAATAACAACTGTGTGCTCCATTTTTTATGATGCCAAATACATCGAAACTCAAATTAACAATAAGTTGCCAAACAATGAATGTCCTATATTTATTTATGATGCATGAATTGTATGTTTAAATAAGAATTAATAAATAAAACTTAATATCATATATATATATATATATATATATATGCTATATATGTATATACTACCTCACTTTGAAGGCTTCACAACATCATTATTTTATGTATTTGATTTTTAAACCAAATTTTACCACTACAAACGTGTTTCTCTTATATTTATGTTGTGTACTTCGGCCCAATTTGGTCCATTCGGTCCTATTCGGTCCCATTCTGACCAATTCGATCCATTTGGTCATATTCGGTCCATTCAGTCTACATTGGTCCCATTCGGTCCATTTTGTCCACTTCGGTCTTATTCGGTCCAATTTGGTCCATTGTATACACTTTGGTCATATTAAGTTCATTCGGTCTTATTTAGTCCCTTTTGGTCCTATTCAGTTCATTTGGTCCTAATAGGTCCACTTCGTTTAGTTTTGGTCCATTTAGTTATATTCGGTCCACTTCTGTTTTTTTAGTCCAATTCAGTCTATTTGTGTCCTCTTCTGTTCATTTGGTTCATTTCAGTCCAATTCGGTCAATTTTTGGTTGACTTTGATGTATTTGGTCCATTTTTGTGCACTCACTTAATGGGAAAAGATAGGTTTAGATTGCGAGCACCTATTATAAATCCAAATTTATTAAAAAAAGGTACTCGAGATATTACCATTTTTGATTCATTATTTGTGTAACACATTATAAGAATGAATGTTATATTATGATATAAAGAGAATTACATTATCATAGTTTATAGTAACTAGACGATGTCCTGCATGATGCAGGTGTACTATTTTCCATTATTGGTACCGAGGTTATTGATGTCCATTGAGTCATAATTTTGTTTTTAGACAAAACTATGGATTCATAAATTGGCTATGGTATTTTGTGTGAAATATGTATTTGTAACTAGATATTATTTGATTCTCTTCAATAAGTTTGTGGCATAAATGAGATCTCAGCCTCTCCTTACATGTATCTTTCTCCTGCCTAATAATCTGGTTGAGTCTGAGCTTAACTCTAGCGGAATTATTCATATTCAATCAGAATTCTTATGAGTTAGAGCATCAACTAGTCAAATATGTATATGTTTGATTGCATAAATTTTTTTGTAGTGACTGGATCTAAAATGTATGTTTAAAAATGATGCCATTATTGGTGTAACCAATGAGGAACAAACGTGCTAATTCTCTTTAATTTGTTCTTTTGGCGACAAAATGGTTACACATCTAGTTTGATTTTATTTTATTTTTACTTATACCATAAAATTTTTTATATATAAAATTTTTCGTATATGAGATCAGTTGTGTAGGAATATTGGATTGGCCCCTTCATATACCATTACTAATTCTATGGTTGGCAACTGGCAGTTGGCAGTGAGGCTTTGAACTCTTTGGAGTCGTGAAGTGACTATGGGAGTGGAAGAAGCACTAGAAGAAAAGTTCCAACTAAACCATGATCAATTGAACTCTGGTTCCTTTTAAATAGAGTCCTCAAACTAGAGTCCCCAAATTATATCATGTAAAGAAAATAAACATATAATGAGATTATATTATATTTTGAAATAGAATTCAAATGGCGAGTAAATCTCTCTAGTGTAATAGCATCAATGAATGTCAATCAACATCAATCATGATCAATTAGGTTCAACAAAATTAATTAACATTAATAGGTCAAATTTGGTGTCCAAGCTAAAAGTATGCTTTCTGCTGTTGGATTTTAGATGATTTTAGTTGATAGAGTAAAAGGAAGAAAATGAGGGATGTTATGAAAATACAAAGAAACGACTGCCATAGATGTGTGTTGCAATTTTCTACTTCTCAATTTACATTGTCGAGCACCATCGAAACATAGAGATTTCTTTACTAATGCATATATGCAGCCATATATGGTTTGGTTTTGATGGACTGAGTGTATAGTGCAGAACAAAACAAACTAGTTTTGTTTTCTGAAATTGACAAATAAACTAGTTTTGGATTGTGTAACTAAAACTTTTAGTTTCATAATCCTGTTGGTGGTTTCTTTATATCGACTTTAAGAAGTCTTACCTTCTCCAATTTTTAATTAAGCACGCATTCTTGATCAAATACCACAAGTTTGGCCACCATCAAATTGAAAGGGAATCTCTTGGACTGACCATATCTTAGTGGGATATATATGTTATGTGACAATTTAGTGTCAAAAGTCAATACTTAGCAATATTATTGGATTTTAAATGAAATTTTTGTCAACTTCGCCAGCTAAAAGGCAAAGTCTAGGACTAAAGATGCTCCTAACACAATGATAATTAAGCACTTTAATATTCCTGTGCTAGGTGCCTGGGTTTTGGTGGCATGTGTTTGTAGCCTTTTGAACTTTGATGCACTAATAAAAGAAAAGGACTAAAGAGAGTAGGAGACTACAGAGAAATTAAGAGAAACATATATATGGCTGCGTATATATTGTGATATTCACTCACAGATCTCTTCCACAAGGCAAGTCTGGCAAGATGAGGTTTGACGTCAAGAGAGGCCTCCTCCCTGTTTTTCTTATACTTACCATCCTATCTGTTGCATCAAGCTTGTTTTTCTCCGGTAAGAAAAATACTATTTTTTCCACTCACATCTCCATAATAATAGGCATTAAAAGCTTTTAACAAGCAAACACTTTGTGAAGTACAATACATGGGTACTGAGGATCGATGTCTCTTTTACTTCCAAATCAATTGTGATGAACTTGACACCTTTATTTTATATCTACTTTCAAACTATTTATTATATATTTTAAACTTTGTATCTATTTCTTCTTTATTTTCTGAATATGATGTGGTAATTTATTTGATGCAACAATCAGATGACAAGATGGAGAGAGCCAAAAATCGTCTCGAGTTGTCGTTGTAAAACAAAGGAACAGCCCACCTATCCGCTTTGCAAAACTAGCGAAAGGACGAATTTTTGAATCACCGCCACCACCCCCGGGAGGGAACAGAGGGTCACACCCCTAATATGTATTCCTTGTACTACATGTTTTAGTCATCTCTATTTCTTAATAATTCAATAGTTAGAGAAGAGAGACGATTTGAATCCTAAATGTTTCCATAAAGAACATCAAAAGTTGTTATATATTTGAATAACGAGGCTCTTGATCTTAGTCATCCCTTAAATATAATGTAAATTTCACCAACATGCAAATTTTGACATCTTTTTTTGCGATATTTGCATATACTAACATCAAAATATTGTAAATTTAATTTTGACATGAACAGTCTACACTACATATAATAATATGGAGTCTTTCCATTTACTTTTGCATAGTTCTTGTTGCATCACGACATCATCAGCTAATAGCAATTTTCCACATTTTTTCTTCTTTATTGACAATGAATGACTTAATTCTCAATTTTGTTTCCTTTACTACTTTATTCAATTCTCTATTTCATCAATATAATATTTAAAAGTTAAAGAATAGCATTAATTGTTGCTACACTTTTGTTTAGTCACATTAGCGTAGCGTTTCAGTCCAGGTCAATCTATTAGGTCTATTTTGGTCCACTTGGGTCCATTTTGGTCCAGTTCAGTCCATTCAGGCTAGTTTGATCCACTTTGGCCCATTTCTGTCCAGTTTGGTTTGTTAGGTCCATTTTAGTCCATTTTGGTCCACTTTAATCCAATCGGTCCACTTCAGGCCATCCACTCCAGTCAGGCCAGTTTGATCCACTTCAGCCCATTTCCTTCCATTTGGTCCAATTCGGTTAAATTAGTCCACATCGGTCTAGTTTGGTCAATTATGGTCCACTTTGGTCTAATCAGTCCATTTCAATCCATTCGGTCCACTTTGACCCATTCTGTCCATTTGGGCCAATTGGATCTACTTCAGCCCATTTCCGTCCATTTGGTCCAATCTAGTCCACATTGATCCATCCTGTCGATTTCAATGTGTTTACTTAAGAACGAAAAAAGAAGTTTGGGTTGAAAGTATCTATTCTAAATTCTAATTTATTAACAAATATAGATCTCAAATTCATTCTAAATTCTATTAAATTTTAGCAATTTAATTTCAAATTTGTTTCACATATATTTAATGAAGAAAATGTTTTGGCTACATACATGTTTGGAGCCAATTAATTGTCCAACTACCAATAAAAAGTAGAACGTGTTTTATTATGTACGTTGCACATGACTCACTTAGTTAGTTAGGTTAAGTGAGTTGTGCATTGCGCATGATAAGAATACATGTCATTTTTTTATTAGTGGTTGGAACTTAAAACTATAAACATATTTGAAGCCAAACTTTATAGTAAATTTACGTTATTAAATTGTGGGAATGACTAAATTGTGGGAATTTATCTTCATCACATAAATGATACGATCTAGGAACCTGGTTTAGGCCCAAATTTATTATTAATCAGTTGCATACAATAGTGTTCAAAAAAGAAGCATACAATACCTTTTAAGAGTCCCCAAATTACATCAAATTACATCAAACATATAGAAAGAAAATAAACTCATAATAAGATTAAATGAATGTGATTGATAGTCTCGAATCACACTAGTATTCTGCAGTTGGATGCTGATTTTCAAGTTGATTGGAAAAAGGAAAAGGAAGAAAAATGAGGGGCGTTAGGAAAAAGCAAATAAACAACCACCTTAATTGGATACTGGTGGAAAAAGACCAATATCTCTGGTCTTCAGTGTTATAAAGTGAGTGTGACCTACCACTTCTCATCATGTATTATTCACAAACAACCCCACCTATATTTGTCTCACTCATCATAAAAAATTGCAACGGAGCTAGTGCCAGTGCACTATGCTGGAAGAGTGCCATAATAAACTAATCAAGAGTGGTAAAGAAGGAAATTTCTTTATCATAATATTGAATTTCTGTCTCAAACTCTCAATCTATATTCATGCATGATGCGCTCTCTCTCCAGAGTAATGATGAGCGTATTAGTGGGATATGTTTTGCGTAGTCGATACGTAAAAATATTATTGGATCTTAAAATGAAAGTTTGTCAAATTTGTTCTACTGGCCTTTGGTGGCATGTGTTTGTGGCCTTCGAACTACCCACTAAAGGCTTTGTGGCCTTTTGAACTCTGACCCCGCAGTAATGGAAAATGACCGAAGAAACTACAGAGAAACATACAAACATGTCTGGGTATATATCATGACATTCCTGTGACCAATTCTCTTCCACAAGGCAACATGAGGTTTGAGCTGAAGAGAGGCAAACTCCTTGGTTTTCTTGTACTTACCACCCTATTTATTGCATGGAGTTTGTTTTTCACTAGTAAGACTGAGAGTAGCACTTTTTTATTTTTTAATAAATTTTATATTGATTGGCATGTATATAGTGCTATAGCTTCAAATTTTGTGTTCTTTATTAATTCCTGTGTGTTGTTAGGGATAAATTCTATTAGTACTGGCAAGTCGTTTTCATAATGTGGTCTAAATGTGACTTGAGTTTTAAGTTTTTAGTATCTAATTATGTGATTTACGATCTACATTGACAGACACAAGCTCATGAATTGCTCAGTTTGCTGACTCAACTGCAAGCTTGACTGTAGCTTAATCAATCGAGCATGCTTAACTCTTACTTTGACTCTATTAATTTGACCGATCAAACCATGAGATTACTGAATTCTGAAATTTAGGACAATGCATGATGCCTTGGGTTTCGTGCCATAAAGTTCCAGAACATATTAAAGCATTCTTAGGTCATTATCTCTGTAACTGTATTGAAGATTCAGGGGTATTCCAAGTGAAGCTGCTACCAAGACCTACTTTAATCAAGTTGTTACTTTAGGTTTAGACATGAATTGTTGTATTTAAGTATTGAAGAAATTCACAAGTAGAACAGTCTGTTAGAGATGTGTACGGTCACGTGAGAAAGTTCTACTATAGGTAGTAACACTAGGATTGAGCTAGGACTGAAGTATAATAAGTTCTTACAACCAAAAATTATAGTGGAATATTATGAAGTATAATAAGATCAATGTCTTCACTTCCCAAATAACTGTATTTATGATCTTTCTGACATGGTATCTATATTTTCTAGATGAGAACATGCAGAAGTTACCTGAAGCAAGAGATGGGAAATAATTGTCTGGAGTTGTCATAATAAAACAAATTAACAGCCCACCTTAACCTTGGGCAAAAGACCCATCCAAGCACAGGCTAACAGCGGTGACACTATCTCAACCACCACCACCACAGTACCGTATAGCTCAACCACCACCACCACGTCCTCGAGGAAACCCAGGCCACACTCCACTCCCCTAGTAATAAAATGCCAATGTCAAAATAGTATAGGCATTTGATATTTTGGTTTACTAGGAAGATTACAACCACGCCTCTAGGGAATACGAGGTATTACCAATATGGGAATGTAAGATTATAAGGGGACATTTGGTACATTGAATCCTGATTATTATAAGAATGATAATTTTTATTAGTGAGAATATAAAATGTTGTAATGGAATAATTATTCATATTTTCATAAGTGTGGTTGTAAAATATGAATAAAACCCAAGATTTGTATCTATAAAATATCTTATTTATATAATTATTTTATAAAAGGATTTAGTTGACCTCTAGTACTTTTTTAACTGTAATCTTCTTTTATTTTAATGAGAAACTACCATATCATCTACTAACTAAATAAAATGTGGAGATTAAAACCCATCTCCACTTGTCATTGTATATTTAAAACAACAGAAAATGTCTAATTAAAAAAGTATCAGAGGTAAGTCAAATAATTTCTAAAAAGGAATAATTTTAAATTTGGCAATCATTGCTCATTAAGGAATAGCTACAGAAAGAGTAATTTTGAGGTATTTCTTTTAAATTTTATTTTTATAATTGTATATACATATGAAAAGTTTATATTTTTGGAAAAAAAAAAAAAAAATATATATATATATATATATATATTAGATTTTAAAGTTATTGGATAAACTAAGGAATAACTATTACATTAGGACCTAACAAAAAAATAAAAATAAAAACTATTATATTAATTAGGAAAAATTATTCTTAAGAAATAACTATTCTTTGTACGTAATTAATGAAAATGCAACCAAATATTCGAATGGCTATTCCACATTAATAACCATTTTTCCATTGTAGGATTTATTGTAACATATCAAACATGTCCCAAGAGAATAAAAAAATTCTATGTTCATAATATTTTCACAATAAATTTTAAGTGATAAATTATTTTTGGCTGTTACAAGTGGGTAAATAAGAAATTTAAGTGATGAATTTAAATTAGAACTAGTAACAACTTATCACCTATGATTTGTTGAGAAAGTGTTGCAAAAATGTTATGGATGTAACATTTTTCAAAAGAATAACATTATCATTTATAGGCTAGGGATGGAGCTTGGATTTTAATTGAGGGGGTCAAAGTATGAACTTATTTATTTATGAAAATCAAAACTAGGATCCATTTAATATTAGAAAACTATCAATAAATGAAAAGATACATAAGAATTGTTTTTTATAATATTGCAATGCAATTATCTATCAAAAGACACTAATTTAAATCTCTAAAATTATCTATGATTGATTACATATTAAATATCACGACAATTTCCCTTTCAATATATATATATATATATATATAAAATCAAAGAGTTTGCCAAAAATTCATATTCTGTTTTGTTGTGAAGCTTAGTTTTGATAACATTCACAAGTAAAAATGCTTGTTATAATTGCAGAGAAACCAGAAGAGTAAGAATAAGTATAACTATTCTATAAACAAGATGGTAACTAGGCTCTTGATTTTCAGGTGCTCACCAACCATAAGCACAATTTAGAAATACTTGAAAGTTTTTTGAAGTCTGGATGCCGAATTATTACATTATGCCAAAGAAAATAAACTCGTAATGAGATTATATCATATCCAAAACTAGAATTAAGGTAACAATTAAATCCCTCTAAGTCTAATAATATCTATCAGTATTTTCAATCAACATCAATCACAACTGATTAGGTTCAATAAAATTAATTAACATCAACAGGTCAAATTTGGCGTTCACACTAGATATATTTTCAGCAGTTGAATTTTTAGGTGATTTTCAACTCGATAGAGTAAAGCACAAGGAAAGGAAGAAAAATGAGGGACGTTAGGAAATTGCGACGTAACAACCAACTTGGATACTCGTGGAAAAAGCCACATCGCACAATTCAAACTAGCACTACAGTCTGCAGCAGCAGAGGGCAGTGGACTGGAGACCATTGGAAATCAAATGACAGTGATTGCTATTAAATTTTTAAAGAGCTTCTTATGCTATCTAATTTATTATTTACAACAACCCAACCTCTTTGTCCTTCTCCAACATAAAATTTACAATGGAGCCGGTGCTCTTTGCTGGAGTGCCATAAACTAATAAAAAAAAAAACATATATGTTTGAACTTCTGTCTCAATCTATAGCATTAATGCATGTTGTCCCCGACATTTTTGTGCCAAAAGTAAATACGTGTAGAATATTATTAGAGTTTGAATGAAAGCTTTTCAAACCATGACTTGCTAAAAAGGAAAAGTACAGGGCATTAGCATTGGTGAAGGCATTTTGCTAAAATGTTGCTAAATTTACCATCAAAGTATAGCAAAAGTGGACTGCATCAGTGGAGCAAAATACATTTTTTGCCATTGATGTTGGGTGTTCTATAAAGTGAGGTGGTAAAATAGATAAAGTAACTTTTTGTGGTGCCAAATTGCTATATTTTTTGCACAATCAATGTTGATGATCTAAGAAATTGCTATTCTTGGGTATGGTGTGGCGTCTGCTTGTGGCCTCTTGAACTTTTACCCTCTAATAAAGGAAAAGGACTAAAGAAATTGCAGAGAAACATACTAACATGAAACATGACTGGGTATATATGATGATATTCTTGTGATCAGTTCTCTTCCACAATGCAACATAAGGCTTGAGCTGAAGAGAGGCCTCCTCCTAGGTTTTCTTGTGCTTACTGCCCTATTTCTTTCATGGAGCTTGTTTTTCACCAGTAAGACCAATTAATGCAGCACCTTTTTCGTTATATTTATGCAGCACCAATCATTTGTGAATGTTCAAATAGTGTATAAAACACCTTGAACATTTAGATCCCCAATTTACAAATTACCAATTCAAGCTTATTATGAAACAATATATGTGCGGAACATGAACATAAGCTAAAATAGAATTGATAAAACAATCTAAATCAAATAAAATCATATCCACAGCAGAAATTAAATGATAAAGATTAAGGGAAGAGAGATGCAAACACAAGGACAACACAACGATGTGTTATCGAAGAGGAAACCGAAGCTCTCGGTGTAAAACCTCTCTGCCGCCTTCCAAGTAGTCAATAATCCACTAAAGAATGAAGTTGGGATACATGAACAATAGAAGACCCTCCAAGCCTAATCTACCCAGTGTACCTAAGCCCTCCAAGCTTCTTGCTCCAACGAGGTTGCGTTGAACCTTTGTCTTCTTTAGCTTACTGGATTCCGCTATAATCCATAGCATCAACCAATATCAATTGGTCCATTCCTAATTGCTTTTCAAGCACCAAATAGCATTCTTACAGATATGGGTATGGTGAGAAAATGTTTTGGCTAATGTACCTCTCAAGGATGTAACAATGGAGAGGGTGAGAGTTGAGGAATTTAAAGAGTCACTATGTAAAGATTGTGGATGAGTCAATCTTGTTTTTCTCTAGGGTTTCTCTCTCAAAATTCTCTCTAGAAGCTCTCTACTTTTCGTGGGTATAAGGGGTATTTATAATAGTATGAGAATAGAATGCGAAGAGTCAGTTTTTCAAAATAGAGCTGGCTGGCAACTTGGCCTCGCGACTTAACTGAGTCGCGAGTTCAAGCCGTGAGCTAACTGAATGGCCAGTTTGGATTTTTTGTCCTGTAGTGCTACAGTTGGCATGACGGTTCAGTTTCTCTGCATGCTTCACTCGTGTGCATCCTCTGGCGGCTTGCCAGTCACGAGCCACCCGCGAGATCTAGTTGCGAGTCCCTGCTTCAGTGCACAGTCATGAGCATTTCTTCACACTCTCTCACACACTACCCTTACATGATTCCCACCTAAACATAGGGTTTCTAAGTGCTGAATTATAAGCAAATTGGCATGAAATAAAGCCAACAAAATGGTTGATTAAATTCAACCTTACAATCTTCCCCTTTGACTATTCTGTGACAAAACCCTAAAACAAACTCTAGACTTAACGCATGAGTTGGGAACAGTTGAACAAAACTCACTCATACCTAACTCTAGAATCTGTGAAGCTCTTGAACTATAAGAACAAGTATCTCCTGAAAACACAACAACACAATATGATCATTGTATGCAGAAAACTTGTAATGCATATGGAGCAAGCACAATGTGATCAAGCAAAATGGAATTAAGTAATAAACCATGGCTTGACCAAAAACGAACAATCACTATAAATAGTGACCACAATGCTCATTCACATGAGGAATGAATATCCGGACATGCAAGCTAATAAGCTCAATGCAAAGTATCATTTGCATGTCTAACACTCAACCAATGCAACAACACAAGGAAATTGCATTAAGGATATAAAATCCAACAAAGGGCACAAGAGTGAGAGTACTTAAAGTAATGCATGACAAAACAACGAGTACTAAGCTACAAGGCATAGGTACAAACCATAAAAGCCTACAAAAGCATGGGTACAAAACAAACAAAATAAACTGAATAAAACCTTATAAACTTTAACCAATGTACCACAAGTTTCAAAAGTTTTAAAAAAATCCATGAGTTTAAACCAAACTATTAACCAAACTAATAAGCTCAATGCAAAGTATCATTTGCATGTCTAACACTCAACCAATGCAACAACACAAGGAAATTGCATTAAGGATATAAAATCCAACAAAGGGCACAAGAGTGAGAGTACTTAACGTAATGCATGACAAAACAACGAGTACTAAGCTACAAGGTATAGGTACAAACCATAAAAGCCTACAAAAGCATGGGTACAAAACAAACAAAATAAACTGAATAAAACCTTATAAACTTTAACCAATGTACCACAAGTTTCAAAAGTTTAAAAAAAATCCATGAGTTTAAACCAAACTATTAACCAAAGTGTAGCAAACCCATAATATAGACAACATTATCCAAAGCATAATACCAACACCAACAACATAAACATAAAGTAAAAACTGAGCTAAAAACTGCTAAATGTAAGTTTTATGCAGGCCCCCCCTCAAACTGGCACTCCCCCTCAAGAGCTACCCCAAAAATCTCCCCATTTCTGACTAGAATGGCCAAAGGGTCATTGTTGGGTGGAGAAGCTATCAAACTTTGTAGAGAGGATGTTCATTTGATCTTGAAGTGCAGCCAGCCTTTCAGATTGTTCATTCTGGACATCTCTGAGCCCATCAATCCTCTCAAGGATGATCTGGAATGCATTTGAAGGTATAGCTGATGAAGATGAAGCTCTGCTCCTCTTGCCACGACCTCTTGAGCTTGAGGGTTCTCCTACAACCTTTGTCTCAGTGTCCATGGGTTCATCTTCTTTTTGTTCACCTTCCTTTTCATCACCCGGAAGACGAACTCTTATCCTAGTGATGATTAGCTTGTTAATTGCTGAGGGAGTAGACAATAGGCTGATATTTTGAGGGATCTCCACACCTTTCAACCTAAAAAGCCTTAAAAGAAGGCTAGGAAAAATCAGCTTAGCCTTGGTAGTTGTTTTGGTCTCATCCACAATGGTGTAGAAGATGTAAGCACTGATGTCTATGTAGGTTTTCTACTTGAGTTTTATAAGGAAGATGGCTTTGGCATTGTTGATTGTGGTCAGCTTTTTCACTAGGTATAGGTTAAACATCATAATCACTGTTAGACACTTTATATCTGCTGGAAAGGCTGCAATGTTGAGGCATTTCCCCTCTCTTACTCCACTAATATGTGTCTGAACAGTTTCTAAGGACAACATTCTATCCTTATAATGAGTGAAATCATGATTATCCATGTCCTTAAAACCTAACACATCATCTATGTCATCCACATCTATGGTAAATTCCTTTCCTCGTATCCAACAATTTATCTCATGCTCTCCAAACACTGCATTGGCATAAAACTCCCTAATCAAAGGATCACAAACTTCAGGTAGGTCACTCAAAAGCTTATCCCAACCCCTGCCCTCAAAACAGCTTGGAATGAAGGTGTCCTTCAAATCCATCAAGTCAATAAATCTCTCCTAGATGAGAGGTGCTTTCAAGTAAAAATCTCTATATCTCTCAAAGTGATGAGGAAACCTGAACTTGGTATTGTCCATCTTTAGCCTTTTATCACCCTTCTTGGCAGTAGTTTTCTTCTTGGTAGGAGTCATCTGCATAACACAGCAGTAAAACCCATAAAAACAGAGCACAATAGATGGAAACTCAAAACATTAGTAACATGTTAGTGGCATAGAAAAGGACAGAGTATTATACCAAACATTCAAACCAAACACAGTTCAGGATCAACATTGAATGAGATAACTCAAATCAGACGAGCACAGAATAAACTATCAACAATTCTTATGCATAACACATTGTGACAGTGAGCACAACAACTCAATCATGAACACTCTAGGGTACACAGCCAAACATGTGACCCATCATGCAATAATCACTCATTAGGAACCAACCACACTCATAAACAGTGTATTACACATTAATTCCAAAAAAAAAAACACATGTCAATGAGACACATCTTAATGGGTATGAGATGAACAAACCAACACAGATCAGTCAATACTAACTCAAAACAGAAGCAACAAACATGATAATAATAACATTTAACAACTTAAAGTTAAGAACAACAGATGCCATTCAATCAAACTCAACACAAATAACAAACCCATGTTCGAAACAACATATTTCTCAAATCATCAACAATACCTCACAAAATCATGAAAAAACAACTATAAACATGAAGTATAAAGAGAAAATAGAAAAACCCATACCTTTTTCTAGGAGATTGAAGATGAAAAGATGAGCAACAATGGAGGTTTTTGTGAGAAACATGGTAGGTTTGAGAGAGGTTCTATCGGGGAAGACAATGAAAAGATACAAAATGTTCGAGGGAAAACCCAAACATTTTAAAAACTGACCAAATTGTGCAAAACACGCAATTTTCACGACTGATTTAAGTCGCGAGCAAGTCGCCAGGGTAAGTTGTGAGACTCTTTGAAACCAAAATTTTTGAAAATTTTTCTAAGTGTTTTTTGCGACTAGAAGTTCTATCAGTGAGGAAGTCACGAGGTAAGCTGGGAAAATTTCTGTGTACCCCTTGTGACTAGACCTTCTACCCACGAATAAGTCGCCAGATTGAGCCGCGAGAAACATTAAAAACTCAAATTTTGAAAAATATTCTAAGTATTTTTCGTGATTGGGACATTGACTTGCTAGTGAGTCGCGAAAAATCTCTGTGTAGGCTCGTGACTGAGGCATGCGACTGGACCAACCCGCAATTGAGTCGCCAGAACAGGGCAACACTGTATTTGAAGATTTTGACAATTTTTGCAAAAACAAAATACTTTCCAAAAACAACTAAAACACTCAAAATTTTTTTGTGTGTTTGATCAACAAAGATTGAGCTTGTGAAAACACATTTAATCAAGTACAATCACACAAATGAATATGACATTCATTGAACATAGACATGTGTGATGTGTGTGGATATCAACAATGAGATAGTCCTTAGCCTAATGTGAAGCTTCAATGATCAATTCAACCAAGCCATACACAATTAGCACTAGATAAAATGATCCATCTCAATTATAGAAATATACATATATGACCTCCCACATAACTTGATAACACAACTTTGAAGCTTTTCATTTGGCTCCATATACATCATATCATTTGATTTTTTTGAAACATTACATCTCATTGTGAGATTGATGCCTGAAATTTTTGATATTTCGATTTGATGAGTTAGCCTTTGGCCTTTTTGGGCATCATACATTTTATATAAAGTCGCTTTCCCTTCTTCCTAGTCAGATGCTAGTATGTTCGACAGGCTTTTGTAGCTCATTATCTCTTTTCATTTAGAGATTTACATTTGTTGAGCTCTTAAGAAAAAACAATAAAATAAAAGAGTGGGAAGATATATAGGTACAAGTCTATACATGTCTCAAGATCAACAAAACCATTGACTAATCATTCGTGGCAAGTTTGAAGATCTATTTACAATAGTCACAAAGATGTCAAGATTTCTCCCACAAAGATATGAGTGTATATCGAACAAGCTACACTCGTAAATGCACAGGGCCATTTGTACAAAGGTACAAGGCAAAATATGCTTGTGACAAAACACAACAATGTCGATAAAACTTTTTAGATTTTCTACTTTTTATGTGTTTATGGATTTTTGACACAAAAACAAGAAAAGATTGATCAAAAGCAATAATGTAAAAACATTTAAAGAAAAACAAACAAACAAATAATTTTCAACACAAGTTATCAAAAAGCACACAACCAAGCATAGTCACAAAACATAGGAAGTATTGATGCATGGACATGTTGTAATGCTTATGCATGAGTACCCTTCTTCACCCATAAGTCATGTTCGTTTGGGGTGATATCCTTATAGGATTGGGTATGAGTATTAGGGCTTTTAAACCTTCTGGTGAAGCTTTCCAAGCAGGTGGTAAATGCACCAATCATTTTCATCACATCCATCACTCTGGAATCACCAGCTCGACCTCTTGATTGCTCAACAACCCAAGTCCTCTTGTCATTTCTTGGTCCTCTTGACCTTTGAGCACCTGAATTCTTCAATGCTTGCAACTTATGACAATTGGGTTTGGTGTGACCTTGAATTCCACAGTGATGACAGAAGTGTTGAGTTCTCGGACCTCTTTGTGACTTTGGGAGTGATTTCCCATTACCCTTAGGTTTGACCATTGATTGTTTAGGAGGCTTAGTCATAAACCTTTGGTCAGTCACATTATTATTCTTCTCCAACTTCACTTTCTCAACATTTTTGACAGCTACCATCGGTTCTTTAGCTTTCACAAACTTCACTTCTTTCGATAAATTAGTAGCCGAATTGCTTTCACTAGTGTATCCCAAACCGCCTTTGTTAGAGAAAAGTTTTTGTTGAGAAAGGACATCATCAAGCTTCTTGGTGGAGACTCTCTCTACTTTGGCATTTGCTTGAATCACCTTAAGCTCAAGGAATTTCACCTTTGTGTATGCTTCAGTTAACTCCTATTTAGCGTCTCTATCTCACACTTGGCCTCCTTATATCACACTAGGAGACTTCTATAATCCTCCTCTGCCTTCTTCATCTTTTTTATGGCTGCCTTAGCCACCCTTGCATATTCTCCCAACTTCTTAAAGAGGGAATTGTAGTTCTCTTGCAAACCTTCTGATTTCTCATCATCGGATTCTTCTACACCTCCCATTGATTCCTCATCACTATGCTTTACAAGCTCTTCAACAAGCTTACTCAAATCATCCGTCGATTCAACATGAGCAATAGTCATAAAAGCGGAGTAATTACCTTCTTCATCACAGCTTTCCTCAAAATTATAATTGGAAGAATTTGAGTCACTTAGAGTGGTGGCATACACCTTGCCCTTCATTCTCAAATAATTAGGACATTCCTTTTTGAAATGGCCATGTCCATTGCACTCGAAACAAGTGACTCCTTGAGTGGATTGAGACTCCTTTCCATTTCTCTTTTTGAAGTCCTTTTTCTCTTTTCTGGAACTTGAGAACTTTTATTTATCACCAAATTTCCCATTGTTCTTGAATTTCAAGAATTTTCGGAAATTCTTCACAAGGTATGCAACATCTTTCTCGACAACATCCTCATCCGATGACTCGTGTGCTTCTACCCTTTCATTTATCGTCTTAAGAGCAAGGGATTTGCTCTTCCTTTGTGTTGGCAACGACAGCTCATAAGTCTGAAGCAAGCCAATAAGCTTTTGGACTTTGATATCATCAAGGTTCTCACTCTTTTCAATCACTGTAACCTTGGCATGGAAGCTTTCCGGCAATGATCAAAGGATTTTCCTCACTATCTTTGAGTCCTCCATTTTCTCACCCAAGTTGAACTTGCCAATGACCACCTCATTCAGCTTGCTATAGAAAGTTTACACCTTGAACGTTTAGACCCCCAATTTACAAATTACCAATTCAAGCTTATTATCAAACAATATATGTGCGGAACATGAACATAAGCTAAAACAGAATTGATAAAACAATCTAAGCCAAATAAAATCACATCTACAGTTGAAATTAAATGGTAAAGATTAAGGGAAGAGAGATGCAAACACAAGGATAACACAACGATGTGTTATCGAAGAGGAAACCGAAGCCCTCGGCATAAAACCTCTTCGCTGCCCTCCAAGCGGTCAATAATCCATTAAAGAATGAAGTTGGGATACATGAACAGCAGAAGATCCTTAAAGCCTAATCTACCCAGTGTACCTAAGCCCTCCAAGCTTTTTGCTTCAACGAGGTTGCATTGAACCTTTGTCTTCTTTAGCTTACCGAATTCCGTTATAACCCATATCATCAACCAATATCAATTGGTTCCTTCCTAACTGCTTCCCAAGCACCAAATAACCTTCTCACAGATATGGGTATGGTGAGAAAAGGTTTTGGCTAATGTACATCTCAAGGATGTAACAATGGAGAGGGTGAGAGTTAAGGAATTTGAAGAGTCACTATGTAAAGATTGTGGGTGAGTCAATCTTGTTTTTCTCTAGGATTTATCTCTCAAAATTCTCTCTGGAAGCTCTCTACATTTCGTGGGTATAAGGGGTATTTATACTAGTATGAGAATGGAATGCGAATAGTCAGTTTTTCAAAACAGAGCTGGCTGGCAACTTGGCCTCTCGACTTGACTGAGTCGTGAGTTCAAGCCGCGAGCTAACTGAATGGCCAGTCTTGACTTTTTGTCCTGTAGTGCTATAGCTGGCATGACGGTTCAGCTTCTCTGCATACTTCACTCATGTGCATCCTCTGGTGGCTTGTTAGTCGCGAGCCACCTGCGAGATCCAGTCGCGAGTCCCTACTTTAGTGCATAGTTTTGAGCATTTATTCACACTCTCTCATACACTACTCTTACATGTTTCCCACCTAAATACAGGATTTCTAAGTGCTGAATTACAAGCAAATTGGCATGGAATAAAGCCAACAAAATGGTTGATTAAATTCAACCTTACAATTTGGAATATTGCAACCATTTCTAGAAAATGCAAGATATTGTCATGTTTGAGTTTTTATTTGTGTAGCGCAGTATGAGTATAAAGATTAGGGTTGGCTCAATTCTTAGGCCACTTAGTCAATGGCATAAGATCCGAAGTGGAAGAAGATTCTCTATACAATAAAATATATTATATTGATTTGTCTTATAGTGTGGCCAAAAAATAGTAATAAAAATAAAAGGTTCCTTACTAAAAAAAAAATAATAATAATAAAGACACCTCTATTGGCCAATAGAATGCATTTTCTATTTCACTTATAATTTATAATATTTTAGTAATTAAATTTTATTTTACAAAGAATTCTATTTCTTCGAATGTTGTGTACCTTGTTCATAAGTTTCACTTTATTTGCAGCAATTTAAGCATGTAAAAATTTTGAATCTCTCAAACACATAGAAGGTGAATAGACTTTTCCTTTCTCTCAATCAAAATTAAAATCAATATTCATTACCTAAAATTTAACCTTGCCTAGAGAGACATTGATTGTTTTAAACATTATATTTATTCTAATATTGATGATTTAGATTTATTTTTAGAACTAAAATTTTTAAAAATAGAGGAAAATAATTCAGTTAACATATTGAATTATACAAAAGGCTACATTCTTTTCCAAATGCATGTATCATTTACAAAATATTACTAACAATATTTGTTATAGTTGTGTCTACAATATTTCGAAATTAAAATTGAATACATACTAAGTAAGATCAACTATGCCACCAAAAAGATTTAGTGGATTAACAGAAAAAAAATTAGTAATTTTCTAACATTTCCTCCAATATTTCAAATGAAAATTTTCTTATTATCCAATAACTGAGGGTGGAGAGATTTGAACCAAATATTAGTCAATATTTTATATGTTTTGATCACAAAAAAGGGATGAGTGATGGGATTCAAAATAAATGTATCTATGCATGCAACATGCAACTATGGTTTTATGTGTAATTTATTAAAAACATAATACTTTTGGGAATGAAAAATTAGAAAAGGAACTTTGGTTTTTCTTTTTAATTTGAAAAGTAAATAGTGGTAATATATATATATATATATATATATATATAGAGAGAGAGAGAGAGAGAGAGAGAGAGAGAGAGAGAGAGATCATGAGGGTAGGACCAAAAAATGAACACATCCACACGTAAATAATAGTTATAACGTAGACAAATGTGTAAACTTCAAATTGGGATGAATGAAAATTTTTGACATTAAACCAAGATAAAGAAAAAGAAAAAACCTCTTAGCATAGGCACAGTGCATGCAAATAGGATAGTATTAATAATACAAATAGATTGAAGTACTCTTTTAATAATAATACAAAGTGATTTCTCTTAGCAGTTTGTTGCTAAGATAGTTTAAGGTACCTCATCAATAATTGGAGCAAATTCCCTTTTTGTTAGCCAACTTAAATTAGGTTAAGATTATATAATTTATGAATCTGTTTTTGAGAAAAATATAATTTATGAATCCAGTAAAATGTTCTTGAGACCAAACCTATAAATGTAAGAATTTTTTGTATGATAGACCTTTTTAGCCTAAGCCAATAAATTGGGATTGTGAAGAAATAATTGCCAAAATAAATTCATAATGGGATTATATATTATATTTTGTAATAGAATTCGAAGAGCAATCAAAGTCTCTCTAAGTCTAATAGCGTCAATCAATGTCAATCAACATCAATCACAACCAATAAGCAGGTTCAACAAAATAAGTTAATTAACATTGATAGGTCAAATTTGGTGTCCAAGCTAAGTATGTTTTCTGCAATTAAATTTAGACGATTTTACTTGATAGCGAGAGTAAAGGACAAGGGAAGGAAGAAAATGAGAGATGTTATGAAATATGTATTGTTTGATTGCATATTTCTCAATTTTATATCTAGCATAACATACTGGATCTAAATGTATGTTTAAAAATGTTTCCATTATTGGTGTCACCAATGAGGAACAAACATGCTAATTCTCTTTAATTTGTTCTTTTGGCGACAAAATGGTTACACGTCTAGTTTGATTTTATTTGTTTACTTATTCCATAAAAATTTTCGCATATGAGATCAGATGTGTAGGAATATTGGATTGGCCCCTTCATACCATTACTATATCTATGGTTGGCAGTGAGGCTTTGAACTCTTTGGAGTCGTAAAGTGACTATAGGAGTGTGGAAGAAGCACTAGAAGAAAAGTTCCAACTAAACCATGATCAATTGAACTCTGGTTCCTTTTAAACAGAGTCCTCAAACTAGAGTCCCCAAATTATATCATGTAAAGAAAATAAACTTATAATGAGATTATATTATATTTTGAAATAGAATTGAAATGGCAATTAAATCTCTCTAAGTGGCGGCTCCAGGAATTTTTTTGAGGGTGTTCATTAAAAAACTTAAATTATAGAAAATCTAATAAAAAAATGGTTTCATTTATTGAAAACACACACACACACACACACAAACACATAAAATATTACAATTTCCTTCTACAAATTTTCTTATTTTCAAATTGTTACATGATAGTCTCATTATTTGCTAGCTACATCTCTTCAAAAGTTTAGTTAAATAAAAATTTTATTGGACTTTTTCTTTTTTATTTGCATGGACCTAATATATTGTTAAGGAGACTAAAGCTTATGAACAAAGTTTGGTTACAAACTTAGTTGTAGGCTAAGACTACAACTCTCACTAAAAATATTAACATTGCTACATATTTTGAAAATCAAACCGATGAATTGCATGTTCTTTATGTTTTTAAAACACTTCAAATGTTCATGTCAATCAGATCTTGTTTACTATTCAATCCATAAACTTATTTTTTATGTATAATTTTAGACTACAAAAACTCAAAATTTAAATAATTGATTAACGAGGCAATTAACTAGTAGATTTGTTAAAATTCATATCCAATCAAAAAATATTAAATGGAGTTGTAGCCTTAGCCTACAACCAATCTTGTTGCCAAATTTTGTTCAAAGTTTAATTATGTTGGGTCTAAAAAAAATTTAGGGTGGTCACAAAGCTTTTTTAAGAATAAAAAAATCATAAATTTTTAAAATTTATATATAATAATTATTTTTTTTTCCAGAGTGGTCATGGACTCAATGTAGAGCCGCCCCTCTCTAAGTGTAATAGCATCAATGCATGTCAATCAACATCAATCATGACAAATTAGGTTCAAAAAAATTAATTGATAGGCCAAGAATGTATTAACCTCTTAGGTAAATTAACCAATTAATTAGCCAAGTGAATTAATTAAGTCAATTAATATGTAATACGCGTGATAGCACAAACAAATCACCAAAAAATTATATGCAATGGAAATTAAATTTGACACAGGTGATTTGTTTACGAATGGGGAAAACTACCGAGGCAAAACCCCACCGGGTGAATTTAAGGTCACTACTCTTGAGAATTCACTATTATCAAAATAAGTGGTTACAAGTAAATGAATCACAGTACCTTATACTAACCTACAGTTGAATCCTTACCCCAATACACAATTGGACTTGTAATGTAGTGAAAATCTCTCATTTCAATGCATGGCTCTAAGTACGTGACTAACCAATCAATGCATGGATCCCAATATGTGACTAACAAACCAACTTGAGAAGGATGTTGGCTGCAAAGTTTTTCAGTTCATCCATACGATGAAGATTAAGAAGCTCCTTGATTACAAAACTCTATGGCATACAAACACAGCAGCTTCTTCAAAAGAAAGATAAATTAGGGTAATTTTTGTCTCTGGTCACAATGTGAGTGCAACAACAATTGCAACAACCTTTGCATCAGCTAAGAAGACCCTTAAAATAATACTTATATATGTTTAGGGTTGTGAGAAAAGAAACCCTACACAAATAACTTGGATATGCCTGAAAAACATATTTGGAAATCTAAATTTCTTAATTCTCGATAGATACATCTGTCGAACTTTAATGAACAACACTTCTTTACTTGATTCTTGGACAGATTTGCATGGCTTTAATATTTGGACTTGAATTCTTGTTCTTTGAAGTATTAAATACATCATAGATTTACCAAATTACAAGTAAAGTGTGTTTTGTCCAAGGATTTGCCAATTCTAAATGACAAATGTTCATAACATGTTCCGCATATGTTCTAACATTAATAGGTCAAATTTGGTATCCAAGCAAAAGTATGCTTTCTGCAGTTGGATTTTAGATGATTTTAGTTGATAGAGTAAAGGACAAGGAAAGAAAGAAAATGAGGGATGTTATGAAAATACAAAGAAACGACCACCTTAGTGTAGGGAATTTAACCAAAATTCCAACCTGTGAGAAACAAAACAAATAGAGAAAACACACGCCAAAGAAAACAATCACACGCACAAGACAATATTTACGTGGTTCGGCAATTTGCCTACGTCTACAGAGTTGCAAGGATTTCACTATAAAATAAAGAGATACAATAGTACACAAGAACACTCTCAAGAAACCCAATTCCCAATACACCCTAACTCTCTCTCACCCACAAGACAAGAAAACACTATTCTTTCTTCTTATGCGGCTGCTAGGTTATTAGGAATTTTTTTTTACTCTCACGGCTTGCCCCTATATCACAAACCTAATATATATATATATATATATATATATATAGGTCGGCTGTACTAGGAATTATAATCCTAGTTGAATTCAATTTTACTTGTGACTTACATGGGCTTGTGGCAATTCAAGCCACACGGGCCCACTTCAACAAATCTCCACCTTGGCTTGAATTGATCAAGCTACATGAGCAAACTCCTCCATTGCCTCCACCTTAGGCCTTAAGGGCTCACAAGCTGCAAACATCAACCACAAACCTCTATAACATAATCCCTCATCCCTGCAACTCATCCTCCTGTCCTTAAGCTAGAAGGCCAATTGAAGCTGCACACAGCTTCAGCTTTTCAATGGTGACACCCTTAGTCAACATGTCTCCCAGGTTCTTAGATCCACAAATCTTCTCAAGTATTACCAGCTTATCTTCAATAAGATAACGGATAAAGTGGTATTTTGTTTGTATGTGCTTCGACTTTGAATGAAAAGATGAATTTTTGGCAAGATTGCACTTTGACTGTCACTGTGTAGAATGCCCATCTCCTGCTTCTTACCCAATTCATCTAAGAAACCATGTAGCCAAATCATCTCCTTTCCAGCTTCAGTTGCAGCAACATACTCAGCTTCTGTAGTAGACAAAGTAACAATCTTCTGTAAATTTGAAGCCCATGATATAGCTGTACCACCCAGAGTAAAAACAAATCCAGTAGTACTCTTTCTACTATCAATATCACCAGCAAAATCAGCATCTACATAACCCTGCAGTTTCAAACTTGCACCTGTGAAGCAAAGACTTGTATCTGATGAACCCTTCAGGTATCTCAGAATCCACTTGACTGCCTCCCAATGCTGCTTTCCAGGCCTACTCATGAATCTGCTCATAACTCTCACTGCATGTGCAATGTCTGGCCTTGTACACACCATAGCATACATCTAGCTGCCAATAGCTGAGGCATAGGGCACCTTGCTCATATGGTCCCTTTCTTCTTCTGTCTTCGGTGACTGTTCTTTGCTTAGTTTGAAATGACTACCCAAGGGTGTGCTCACTGGTTTAGCTTCATTCATGTTGAATCTACTGAGGACTTTCTTCACATACTCTGACTGTGAAAGCTTCAATGTACCATTAGCTTTATCTCTAATGATTCTCATGCCAAGGATTTGCTTTGCAGCTCCCAAATCCTTCATTGCAAACTGTTTGGACAATTGCTTCTTCAGATTATTAATCTTCTTAATGCTAAACCCTGCAATAAGCATATCATCCATATACAACAGTAATATGATGTAAGAATTGTCAGAAAACTTAACATAGCAACAATGATCAACCTCAGATCTCTTGAACCCAATTCTATGCATAAAATTGTCAAATTTCTTGTACCACTGTCTTGGAGCTTGTTTTAGGCCATACAAGCACTTTCTCAGTTTGCAGACTAGATTCTCTTGTCCTTGAACAATGAACCCTTCTGGCTGAATCATGTAAAGGTCTTCCTCCAAGTCACCGTGAAGGAATGCTGTCTTCACATCTAACTGCTCAAGATGTAAATTTTCTACAGCCACCATTCCTAGTACCAGTCTAATTGTTGACATTTTCACAACTGAAGAAAATATCTCTGTGAAGTCAATGCCCTCCTTCTGCTGGAACCCTTTAATAACTAATCTGGCCTTATAACGTTTGCTACCATCATACTCATTCTTTATTCTGTATACCCACTTCTTGTGCAAAGCCTTCTTTCCTACTGGCAATTCAGTCAGTTCCCATGTCTGATTCCCCAATAAGGAATCCATCTCATCCTTCATGGCTAACTCCCACTTGCTTGAATTCTCATCTTGCAAGGCTTCATCATAACACTCTAGCTCACCACCATCAGTCAACATAAGATAATTTAGAGTGGGTGAATAACGATGTGGAGGTCTAATGTTTCTGGAAGATCTCCTGACTTCAGCTACAGGTGTACTCTGATCTACCTGTGAATTTACATTCTCCTTATCTTCTTCACCCATTTTCTGGACAGTACTTTCAGTCAATTCATCTAAGTTGACAAACTCAGATTTCTTTTGATCTATCTCTGCAACATCTGATACTACAGTTGACCTGTCCTTGTACATAACATGTTCATTAAATATTACATTTCTACTTCTGATGATTTTCCTGTTTTGTTCATCCCAAAACCTATAGCCAAATTTCTCATCACCATAGCCAATGAAAAAACATATTTTTGACTTTGCATCAAGTTTACTACGAGCATCAGAATCAATATGAACATAGGAAACACAACCAAAAACTTTTAAATGTGAAAACTTTACCTCTTTACCGCTCCAAACCTCCTTAGGAAGTCTGAACTCCATAGGAATTGATGGTCCTCGGTTTATCAAGTAAGCTGCAGTGCTAACAGCATCAGCCCAGAAAGTTTTTGGTAGTCCAGCATGCAACCTCATACTTCTAGCACGCTCATTGAGAGTTCTGTTCATGCGCTCAGCCACACCATTTTGCTGTGGTGTCCCAAGAATGGTTTTCTCCATCCTAATTCCCTGTGTAGCACAATACTCACTGCACCCTCCATCTATGTACTCTCCTCCATTATCTGATCTCAAACATTTTACTTTCAAACCTGTTTCTGTCTCAACCATAGCCTTCCACTTCTTAAAAGTTTCAAATACATCAGATTTATTTTTCAGAAAATAAGCCCATACCTTTCTGCTTGAGTCATCAATGAAAGTGATGTAGTACCTTGAACCTCCAAGGGATGCAACCGGAGAAGGCCCCCACAAATCAGTGTGTACTAACTCCAATTTTTCAGCCTTCGGTGTCCTACCAGTTTTCAAGAAGCTCACATTTTTCTACTTTCCTAAGATGCAGCTTTCACACATGTCAAAATCAATGGACTTCAATTCTGGTAGTTTTCCTTTTGACAGCAACATCTTCATCCCTTTCTCACTCATGTAACCAAGTCTACGGTGCCATAGGCTTGTATCAGTACTTGCATCAGCAACTGCAATTGTGTCTCTTGGACTTGAGGTCATATATAGAGTACCAGTTTTCTTTCCACGAGCCAATACCCTAGCTCCATTTGTAACCTTCCAAGTACCACCAACAAATAGTATTGCATGCCCTTCATCATCAAGTTGTCCAACAGAAATCAGATTTCTCCTCAGGTCAGGAATATGTCAAACCTTCTCCAGTAACCAAATAGATCCATTAGGCAACAATATCTAAATGTTTCGCATACCTACAACATCCAAGGTTGAACCATTAGCCAAATACAACTTACCAAAATCACCTGCAACATAATTCTGTATGATTTCTCGATGTGGAGTGGTATGAAATGAAGCTCTTGAATCCAAAACCCAATCAACAAGTGGACTGTCTATTGCAAGAAGTAATGCATCCTGTATCTCTTCAGTTACAGCATTAGCAGAATCATCTCCATTCTTCTTCTTAGGACTTTTGCATTGATTCCTAAAGTGACCTGTTTTCCCACAGTTTCAGCATTGTACTTGTTGGCCTGATCTAGATTTGCTTCTGTTTCGATTAGAATTTCTGGATTTTGATCTGCTCCAGTTTGAATTTTGGTCATTACCTCTGCCTCTTGTCTCAAGGTTTAAGGCAAAACCAGATCCTGAGGTTTCACCTGCATCTCTTCTGCGAATCTCCTCAGCTAGAATTAAATCTCGTATATCATTGTACTTAAGCTTTTCCTTTCCTGTAGAATTACTTACTGCCATTCTCATTGCCTCCCAACTGTTTGGCAAAGAAGCCAAAACGATTAGTGTACGGATCTCATCATCAAAATCAATTTCTACAGACAACAATTGATTTGTGATAGTGTTAAATTCGTTCAGATGTTGTGTTACTGATGCATTCTCTGCCATCTTCAGATTGAACAGTTTCTTCATCAAGTGCACCTTATTGTTTGCTGATGGTTTTTCATACATACCAGACAAAACCTTCATCAGATTTGCTGTGGTTTTCTCCTTTACAACATTGTGTGCAACAGATCTAGACAGAGTTAACTTGATAACTCCTAGTACCTGTCTGCCAAGAAGAGCCCATTCCTCAGCCTTCATAGTCTCAAGTTTTGTCCCCAAAAGAGGCAGATGCAATTTCCTCTCATAGAGATAATCTTCAATCTACATTCTCCAATACGCAAAGTCTGTGCCATCAAACTTTTCTATTCCAGACGACTTTCTTGCTTCCTCTGCCATTGCTCCTACTTAAACCTAACCCTAGACTCTGATACCAGTTGTAGGGAATTTAATCAAAATTCCAACCTGTGAGAAACAAAACAAATAGAGAAAACACACGCCAAAGAAAACAATCACATGCACAAGACAATATTTACGTGGTTCGGTAATTTGCCTACGTCCACGGAGTTGTAGGGATTTCACTATAAAATAAGGAGATACAATAGTGCACAAGAACATTCTCAAGAAACCCAATTCCCAATACACCCTAACTCTCTCTCACCCACAAGATAAGAAAACACTATTCTTTCTTCTTATGTGGCTGCTAGGTTATTAAGAATTTTTTTTTTTACTCTCACGGCTTCCCCCTATATCACAAACCTAATATATATATATATATATAGAGGTCGGCTGTATTAGGAATTATAATCCTAGTTGAATTTAGTTTACTTGTGACTTACATGGGCTTGTGGCAATTCAAGCCACACGGGCCCACTTCAACACTTAGATGTGTGTTGCGATTTTCTACTTCTCAATTTACATTATCGAACACCATCGAAACATAGACGATAGATTTCTTTACTAATGCATATATGCAGCCATATATGGTTTGGTTTTGATGGACTCAGTGTATAGTGCAGAACAAAACAAACTAGTTTTGTTTTCTGAAATTGACAAATAAACTAGTTTTGGATTGTGTAACTAAAACTTTTAGTTTCATAATCCTGTTGGTGGTTTCTTTGTATCGACTTTAAGAAGTAGTCTTACCTTCTCCAATTTTTATTTAAGCACGCATTCATGATCAAATACCACAAGTTTGGCCACCATCAAACTAATCAAGAGTGGCAAAGAAGGAAATTTCTTTATCATAATATTGAATTTCTGTCTCAATCTATATTCATGCATGATGCGCTCTCTCTCCAGAGTAATGATGAGCGTATTAGTGGGATATGTTTTGCGTAGTCGATACGTAAAAATATTATTGGATCTTAACATGAAAGTTTGTCAAATTTGTTCTGCTGGCCTTTGGTGGCATGTGTTTGTGGCCTTCGAACTACCCACTAAGGACTGTGGCCTTTTGAACTTTGACCCCCCAGTAAAGGAAACTGACCGAAGAAACTGCAGAGAAACATACAAACATATCTGTGCATATATCATGATATTCATGTGATGACCAATTCTCTTCCACAAGGCAACATGAGGTTTGAGCTGAAGAGAGGCAAACTCCTTGGTTTTCTTGTACTTACCGCCCTATTTATTGCATGGAGCTTGTTTTTCACTAGTAAGACTAAGAGTAGCACTTTTTTATTTTTTAATAAATTTTATATTGATTGGCATGTATATAGTACTGCTATAGCTTCAAATTTTGAGTTCTTTATTAATTCCTGAGTGTTGTTAGGTTTAAATTCTATTAGTATTGGCAAGTCGTTTTCATAATGTGGTCTAAATGTGACTTGAGCTTTAAGTTTTTAGTATCTAATTATGTGATTTACGATCTACATTGAAAGACACAAGCTCATGAATTGCTCAGTTTGCTGCCTCAACTGCAAGCTTGACTGTAGCTTAATCAATCGAGCATGCTTAATTCTTACTTTGACTCTATTAATTTGACCGATCAAACCATGAGATTGTTGAATTCTCAAATTTAGGCCCATGCATGATGACCCAAGCATTGGGTTTCGTGCCATTAAGTTCCAGAACATATTAAAACATTCTTAGGTCATTATCTCTGTAACTTTATTGAAGGTTCAGGGGTGTTCCAAGTGAAGTTGCTACCAAGACCTACTTTAATCAAGTTGTTACTTTAGGGTTAGACATGAATTGTTGTATTTAAGCATGAAAGAAATTCACAAATAAAACAGTCTGTTGGAGATGCATATGGTCACGTGAGTAAGTTCTACTATAGGTAGCAACACTAGGATTGAAGTATATACATATAAAATAAGTTTTTACCACCAAAAATTGTAGTGGAATATTATGAAGTATAATAAGATTATATCTTTTTCACTTCCAAATAACTGTATTTATGATCTTTTTCACTTGGTATCTATATTCTCTAGATGAGAACATGAAGAAGTTAACTGAAGCAAGAGATGAGAAAGAATTGTTCGGAGTTGTCTTTATAAATCAAATCAACAGCTCACCTTTACCTTAGGTAAAAGACTCATTCAAGCGCAGTCTAAGTACATCTGTAGTACCTCAATCACCACCACCGCCTCCTCAAAGAAACCCATCCCCCCATCCACTCCCCTAGTGGGCAAATGCCAACGTCAAAAATCAAAATGGTATATATGTGTATTTGTTATTGTGGTTCACTTGGAAGATTACAACCTACTCTAGGGAATGTGAGGTATTACTATGTTTGGTTTGATATTTATGCAACACAATATGGGAATTTAAGATTATAATTAAGGACATATTTGGTACATTTAATGCTAATTATGATATGAATGATAATCTTCAAACTTAAGTACACCCCACAAGTATAAGTGTTTGTGGGGTGTGGGAAGGGCAAGGGCCGGGATTTGAGCCTCCAGAAGGGAGCTTCACACACATATACACTTAAATTAGGTTAGAGTAGAATTTCTATATTGTGTTAAAGAAAAAAAAGTACAGTGTTTTAGTTGCGGTTCTTTAAATTCTCCAATTACATCACTACATGTTGTGAATTTATCCATGTAAGCATTAGCATGTTAACCTCACTTTTAACGCTAACAAAGTTTTAGTCTTATATTAAACAAAAAACCGATCCGCCATTGCCTCCCCTCGCAATATATCTCTCCAAGCTCCACCATACCACCATGAACATCGATCCTTTACCTCGTCTGAAATGTCTCCAGCGTCCCTTTGAAGGCCAAAACTGGCTTAACCCCAAAATTTCCAACACTAGAAAAATCCAATCCAACACACACACACACACACACACACACACACACACACACACACACACACACACACACACACACACACACACACACACACACACACACACACACACACACACACACACACACACGGAAAAATCCATAAATAAATCAATCCACTATGATCCAACATAAAAAGCAAAACCCAGAAGGGAAATGTTTTTGTTAGAAGTATGTGGTTAAATGATTAAATTTACCATATCTCATTAGCTTAAACTTTAGGGACAATCGGTTATTGAACATGGTATCAGAGCATGAGATCCTGAATTTGATCATTGTCTCCTCCACTCTACCTCCTATTTAAACTTCCACATGTTGGGCCTCACCTATTAGAAGGTAGTTTTGGCCTACACGTGAGAGGGAGTGTTAGAAGTATGTGATTAAATAATTAAATTTACCATATCTTATTAGCTTGAGCTTTTGGGACAATTATTAATTTAACATGGTATTAGAGCCAGGTTTCGTTCTTGGCATCAAACAAACATCTCTATACAACAAGCAAAGAAGATTCTCACGTGCACACCACCATCTAAAGTCACATATGCTTGTTTGCTCGATCTAGACTCTATGGCATCTCACAGCCATTGTGGCTTAGTGCTATGTCAAAATCCAACAACCAAGCAAACCGTGACTTAACTTCTTAGATTTGTGCACATCAAGCCTTCGCCTAACAAAACCAACCACACAAATGTGCCCCACGGCCTCCCACATGAAAAACCTAGAAGTCCGACCTCCATTGAACTCTGCACGTGCCTTGACAAGCCGCCATCGTTTCAGCCAACTTCTGCATGTGCCGTTGCGGATTTCTCAGGTTTAGATCCTCCCATGGTTACACGTGCTGCCCTAATGGCCTTGTAGCCTATTGATCTTCCAAGCTGTGAAATCTAGAGGTAATCCAGTATGGCATGCGCCTTCATGCGCTAAACGTCAGTTACACGCACCTCCTAAGTCTCGCACGTGCCACATGCATTGGAAGAATGCTGCTAATGTTTTCATGACATCATTTGATGACGTCATTTAGCCACGTCAGCCCTAGCTACGCAGCTCGCCATGTTAGTAGTGTCATCTTGTCAGCATCACGTCACTTAGCTGACCATTGAACCAGACTGACCCAACTTAGACCACCTGGATCTGACCTGTGAGCACTGACTTGTTAACTTTGACCTTCGTTGACTTTGACTTTTGCATTGACTTTTGATCAAAAGTTAAAATTTCTGAAAGGGCCTATTTTGCTTAGTTTTTCGCATAGATTCCAATTTTGGACTCTATTTCTTCATTTGAAACTCTGAAGGTCAATTGGCACATTCTTCATTGTGGTTTCTTCAAAGGCATTCTTTAAGGTATCTCTAAGGGATCTTCTCTTGCTTATCCAACCTCAAACCTTCTTCAAACTTCTGCCTTGAGTTTGAGGGAGGGTGTTAAAGATATATTAGGCATATTAGCCCAATGTAATATGCCTAATATATCTCTAACAATTTTGACATAGTAAGAGGAGGAGTGGTGTTGGTGAGTGATGGAGGAGAGAGAAGAATGATCCATGCTAGCAGGTGGTGGGTCAGTGTTGCCTCCGCGCCATGGGAGGACCAAAGCCAAGGTTTGCAATTGTCTCCAACTCTAGCATCGGTGTGGCGGATGGTCATATCAAGATCTTGTAGGATGATGTCTCTCTCTCTCTCTCTCAAGATCTTCTCTAACTCTTGGGAACTTGCCAGTGAGGAAGATGATGTCGGCAGTGGAGTGGTGGAGCTTGGAGAGGTTGTGAGGGAAGGAGGGGGAGGAGTAGTGAATGTTGAGGATTGAGAGAGACAAACCGTGGCTGGGTTTTTTTTTTTAAAATAAAATTTATTTATTTATTTACCGGAGGGAAACTTAAAAGTGAGGTTAACACCGTTGACTAATGTTACAAAGTACAATACAAGGCTACTATAGATCGTGATGAAGTTGCACTTGCAATTGACACAAGCTTCAGTTTTTTTATTTGGGTAAATTTATTATGTTCAAAAAGAAGTGGGATTAAAAAAAAAAGGTTATACACAAACAAAATAGAATTTTAAATAAGTTAGAAGTCCTTTTTTACTTCCCAATTAACCAAATCATCTGTATTATTTATGTTCTTCTTAATCAGGGATAGACTCAAGATTTTGCGTTAGGGGGTTGGAGTATAAGAAAAAAAATCATAAAATTTTAAATAAGCATTTATTTAGTATTAACAAACCATTAACAAAGAAAAATACAAAAAATCATTATTTCTTATTACATTATAAAGCAATCATCTACTAATAAAAATAAAAACACAAAACACCATTGTTTTTTACAAAGTAATTATAACATTTGCATTAGCTTATGCAAAAAAATTTGTCTATTTTAGTGTAATAACCTTTTTTTTTTTTTTTTTATATACTCAATTTTCAAAATACCCCACATTAGAAAATATCGATTTACACTACATTCCATCATAATACTATTTCCTTATCAAATTTTTATTATTATTTCAAATAATCTCTCTATTCCTCAACAAAAAACCATTGTCCTCAATTTAAATAATTTCTAAAACATTCATTTGCATAACTAGAGTAATTGTGTAAATTTTCCTAATTAATCAACCCCATAATACACGCATATCAGTCTATATATCATTGTACAAAAATATATTTGTGCTATAGTAATTGTGTAAATTTGCAAAAATATATTTGTGCTATAGAATTGTGTAAATTTACATAATTATTGTAACACTACAAATGTATTTTTGCATAGAGATACATAGACTGATGCAAATGCATTTTGAGATTGACTAGACAAATTTGGGAGCTTATGCTATTTTACAATTGATTCAAATGCTATTACAATGAAATCGATGTAAAATTATAGGGGAAGGGACCCAAATATTTTTTTTTTTGAAAAAGGGGGCCTAAATATAAAATTGTAAAAAATATACCTCTCTCTCTCTCTCTCTCTCTCTCTCTCTCTCTCTCTCTCTCTATATATATATATATATAATAATTATTTTTTTCCTCAAGAATAGGGGGCCACGGGCCTCCACCTAGTTCCATCCTTGCACCTCTAACCCTAGGTAGAGATTTATCTACACATAGTTATGCAAAAGAAAGAAAAAAAAAACCATTAAAAAATGCTAAATGTTTAAAAAAATAAAAGAAAAGATGAAAAAGTTCTAGGATTTTTCATTCTCTATAACCTCAACCTCCTTCAAAAGAAAAAGAAAAAATCCATCAAATTTAGGATGAGAATCCCTTTATTTTCGGAATTATTTTTACTGTCAGTTTCTAACCCACTTTTGACCTCTAAAACCATTTTTTTTGAATTTGTGGTAAACTAAACGGTTTTAGATATTCAAGTTTTCTTTCTGTGGTTTCAAGAATCATGTCAATTGGAAATCTGTGCAATAAGTTTTGGCAAAAATACTGAAACTGTGCAGGATGTTATTAGGACTTTTCCAATTTTGGCTTGAACAAATTTCTTTCTTCCATTTTTTTATTCTCACACGTTTTTGACTTATTTAATACTTCAAAAATCATGCTCCAATTGATATTGACCATTGGATTCTCTTTGCTGCATGTTTGAATCATTAACAGACTGGTTTTAATCTCATACAAGATAAAAATATATATAATGAGTATATTAAATATTTCAAACTCACATATTTACGTGTAATTAAACATGAAATTGATGTGATATTTTCTATCAAAACTAAGATAATAGTGTCATTTTAATCAATCAATATTGATACCAAAACTAATGTCAGAAAATAATTTCTTGGGGGGGGGGGGGGGGGGGTTGTGTTTGGGAAACTAAGGAAGAATAAAAGACAGGGATTGATATATGAACTAGGAAACCACACTTGGACATGATCAATTGAGCTTTGGTTCCTTTTAAATAGTCTTCTAAAAATAGTCCCCAAATTACATCATGGAAAGAAAAAAAAACTCATAATGGGATTATATTATATTTTAAAGGGTTTTATTAACGTATGTCCTTAGGGCATACATTAACAAACCATTTTAGGAAATTTTATATGAAAAAATGATAAAATTACTAATTTTTTTGACAGTTTTTTCAATTCCTCATAAAATATTTCTAAAAATAAATGATTAATGTATGCCGGTCATACATTAACTAGAGAAGTAAAATTCAAATAGCAATCAAATCTCTCTAAGTCAAGTAGCATCAATCAATTAATGTCAATCAACATCAATCACAATCAATTAGGTTCAACAAGATAATTACAATCAATAGGTCAAATTTGGTGTCCGATCTAAGTATGTTTTCTACGGTTGGAATTTAGATGATTTTACTTGATAAGAGTAAAGGACAAAAGAAGTAAGAAAATGAGAGTTGTTAGAAAATACAAAGAAGCAACCACGTTGGATACTCGTTGACAAGACCATTGGTAAGGAAGTTTTATTTTGCTACTTTCTACTTTTCAATTTACATCCTCGAGCTCTACCAAAACTTAGACAATCGATTTCTTAACTTAGGCATATATGAAGCCATGCTTGGTTTTGATGGGAGTAAGTGTATAGTGTGCAGAACATGTTGGATTGTGTGACCAAATAATCCACAATGTGTGTAACGGTTAAAGATTATATGAAAAAAAAAACATTGCACAATATTGTATATTATAAATAAGATAATTACGAATAATAAGGATTGCATGTTTGGCCTTGAATGACTTTGAGGTTTGACTTGGTCAAAGATACAGTTGAGATATTCAGAGATATATAGTTGTGAGTGAGGGCAATGAAGGGAGATCTTACTTCACTCCTCCTTGACAAGGACTCCTTGTGAACGACTGAACAACATGTAGGGAGGGGAGGGAGAGCTTACTTTCTGAAAATAAAGAGGGAGATCTTTATTTCAAAAATTCAATAGCACCGTTTACAACTTCATATATATTAGACACAAATGAAAAGCATTAATATGATATTTTCACTTGTCAGTATCAATATTTCAAAAACTTCACTATCTTCAATTGAACCACTTGCTACGCAGATTATCCTTACAATAATTTAATTTAATAAATATATTTATGAAATATGGAAAATTATGAAGAGACTACTAGAGAATTTTTGTTGTCATTTAAGCCATATTTATTTTGTTTATGATCTTTCAAATTGTATTGTCTAAATATGTTTCAGTAATCGCTTTGATGACAATCAGGTGACCGACCTTTCAACTGCGTAGGAACCAAATGTTATTTTGTTCCTCAACCACCGCCACCAGCTCTTGGGGGGAGCCACTGGTAAATACCGTAATAGTCCTTCCTATATTTCATGTATTAGACATCTCTTATACCATATACGGGGAGTTTATATAAAAGAATGTAGTGGAATGTATACATTTTTTGTGGAGTGTCTAGAGTTTATAAGAAAAAAAATAAAATGAATAGAGACAAATATAAAAATTTGATGTAGAACAAGTGTCTCTAGACTTTCTTAAGAATTTGGATATTCAGAAGTCAAGGTGTATGGTTGTGTAATTAAGTAATCTTTGTTATTTCGGGACTTATTTAATTTTTATTTATTTTTATCTCAGCTATTTTATTTGGGTAATTTGGCCCTTTAGTGATTGTGAATGAAATTTAAGAGCATTTTTGTAAATATCGTTTTTAGAGAACTATCCGAAAATCTAAATGGCTTCTATATAAATATGTATTTTCTAATCTGAATTCTCTGAAAAAAAAAAAAAAAACAACTATATGCTAATGTAATTGTCATACATAATCTAACATAAAATGTAAGCTTTAATCAATATTAATAACAAAATAAATAAACAACTATATGCTAATGTAATTGTCATACATAATCTAACATAGAATGTAAACTTTAATTTATTTTTTCACATCTTGCTTAATTAACTCAATTGTCCTTGACGATTTTTTATATTGAAACCTTTGCATGATTTCTACACACTCAATAGTCTTGAATATATATTTCTCAATATATGTGATTAAGCAATCATTCATTTATTGATCTCCCATTTGATGGCATAATCGACTTCTAATTATGTTTATTGCTGAAAAAACTCTTTTAAGAGTAGCTGTTGCAACTGATAAGATCAATGCCAATGTCACAACTGAGTAAATATACTCATTAGTGACCTTAACATTGATCTTATCAGTTCAATAGCTACTCTTAAAACATCTTTTTTCATTTCTACCATCTTTTCAATAAGATGTCCAATACCTTTAAGAGCTAAAAACTCTTTAATGGACTGCATGTCATGAATGTATGTCTCAAGTTGGTCATCCAAGTGAGTAGGAGTGTAAGTTTATTAGTATTAGGGGGTAAGAAAATCTACTGTGACTTGTGAGAATTGAAAAAAAAAAAAAAGTATGACAAGCTAGTACAATAAATAGAAAAATTACTTGTCTTTGATGTAAGAGTGGCAAATAAGACATTTTAGTTCAATATAGTAGTAGTATTATAGAGGTTTGTGTGAAACGCGGCTCAAACACACTCTATAGCTGCGTTTTTGTAAACGCAATTTAAAAACACGCAGCTAAAAAATGTGTTTTTTGTAGTGTGCATATGAATTTGGACTTATTCCTTTGTACGATTCTTAATTGCTTTCTTCTTGAAAGTCTAAGAAATGATAGTTTGAAAAAAAATATTATCATACTGTCAAACGTTTTTGTAATCATGATATTCATTGTGATATTGATGTTTAGATTTGTTTTTAGAATGAATGGCTTTGAAAAAGTTTTACAAATAGATGAAAAATACTCCAATTGGTGTATTATTAAATCATATAAAAATGTTAGATTCTTTTCCAAATAACATAATTGTATTAATAATACATGTTACAATTGCTTATGCAAAAAAAGAAAAAAAAAAAAAAGTGAATTAGCTATATAAGTATGTTTTCAACAAAATTAATTAACATTAATAGATCAAATTTGGTGTCCAAGCTAAGTATATATGTTTTTCTGCAGTTGGAATTTAGATGATTTGACTTGATAGAGTAATTGAAGAAAATGAGAGATGTTACAAAAATACAAAGAAACAACCACCTTGAATACTTGTGAACGACTAAGAGAGAGGGATTGAGAGCCTTTTCATTCCACATATACACCTCGATCTATAATATTAGGTGCAAATGATAATTAGAAATGTCTCCAAAAAATACTATTGACAGGGTAAGATTTGTGATCCAATAAATCAGATGAAAGGTTGTAAATTTTTTCTAAGAAAGAAGAAAGAAAATTCATATTATTGACAATTGAATTAAGGAAAATGCTAACGGATGCCCTTAGAGTATTGGTTAACAATCTATTTAAAGCAAGTTTTTATGAGAAAAGAAAAAAAACAATTAGAGGGTGTTTGGTACATGTTTTCAAACAACCATTTTTAGTTTTTGAACAACATTATATGTATTTTCACACTTTTTCACCTACACGTATTTTCATACATGTTTTTAAACAACAGTTTTTAGTTTTTAAGTACTTGTACCAAACACCCCTTAATATTTTGACACTTTTTTTCATTTCTCATAAAAGTTATGTCAAAACTTTCCTAAAATAGATTGTTAACTATTTTCTTAAGGGTACCTATTAGCATAACCCTTGAATTAATAGTATGCTTTGTTATAATATGGATGACAATAACCCCGTCTTAAGCAGTGGAAGTGTTGAACAGAAATCTCATAGACTATCTTATTATTAGATGTCAAATGAAAGTTTGTCAAACTTAATTAATTAACCACCTAAAAGGCAAAGGTGGTTGTGGCCTTTTGAGCTCTAACGTACGCACCATTAATAATGGAAAAGGACTAAAGAAACTGCAGAGAAAGACACAAAACAAACAAGGCTGGGTATATATATAATATATATTGTGATATTCTCTCACGCATCTCTTCCACAAGGTATCATGAGTTCTAAGGTCAATAGAGGTCTACTCCTTGTTCTTCTTCTGCTTGCCGCCCTATCTCTTACATGGAGCTTGCTTTTCACAAGTAAGACTGTTTCAGAGTAGCACTTTTTTCTGTAAATTTTATAATGTTTGGCATGTATATATAGCTATAGCTACAAATTTTCTGTTCTTTATTTGTGTGTACACGATAAAGAGAGAGGCATGGTGTGGTGAGCCTTTCATTCAAACTGAATAGCAAACATGTCTTCAAAAACAAAAACAAAAAGCGTCATTTTTTTAAGGACAAAACTTAGTTACAGTACCTTAAGTGTTGTTTTTTAGGCTCTTCTTAACATTCAGTCATATGACTACTTAATTAAAAAATACACTTTCATCCCATGTGCAAAAATTCATGTGACAGAATCTTAAAATGAGAATTTAAGGAACAACACTTAAGTAGTACCTAAGTCTTACTATTTTTTTAAAAGGGTAAATACTTACACATTAGATGGCTGCAAAATGAAAAATCTATTTTGGTTCATTTGTGCTCTAAATGTTCCGATACAGATTGAAAAAACTAGTTTAGAAGTCTTGTTAAGTTTTCGCTAGAATTATTAATTAATTATCAACTTATTTCCATTATGTAATCCATAATATAATTATATTTTATCATAGTTCAAGATGCACATAATCATAAACCAAGAAAATATAAAAGTAATACAACAAGATTTGGTGATAAAATGGAAAATCGATAAAATAACTCTTCAAAGGAAATCCCAATATTGGGAACAAAGACAGTCCTATGGAAAATTTAGGATGAAGAAACAATTACAAATAGTCAAGAGACTTACACAAAATCTTTGTAGCCTAGACCCTCTATGCAACCTTACCCACTTGTTTTCCTACTACAGTAGTCTCAAAACCACCGAAAAGCTTCTATGGTGAAGCTTACTTTACTCCGTCCCTGACTCCCTGTGAATGATAGAAAGACATGTAGGGAGGGGAGGGAGATCGAGCTTACTTTCTGGGAAAAAAAGGAGATCTTTACTTTCAAATTTTAATATGATATTTTCACTTGTCAGTATCAATATTTCATAAACTTCACTATCTTCAATTGAAAAACTCGCTACGTAGATTAGTCTTGAAATAATTTAATTTAATAAATATATTTATGAAATATGGAAAATTATGATGAAGAGACTACCAGAGATTTTTCTTGTCATTTAAGCCATATTTATTTTCAGTTGTACTTTGTTTATGATCTTTCAAATTGTATTGTCTAAATATGTTTCGGTACTTCCTTTGATGACAATCAGGTGACCAACCTTTCAACTGCCCAAAAGGAACTAAATGTTATGCTGTTCCTCAATCACCGCCACCGGCTCCTAGGGTGAGCCCCGGACATATACCGTAAAAGTCCTTCCTATATTTCATTTATTAGACATCTCTTATACAATATATGGGGAATTTATATAAATGAATGTAGTGGAATGATATGTAGTACGATGTATACATTTTCTGTGGAGTGTCTAGGATTTATAAGAAAAAAAAATGAATAGAGACAAATATAAAAATTTGATGTAGAACAAGTGTCTCTAGACTTTCTTAGAAATTTGAATATTCAAAAAGTCAAGGCGTATAGCTGTGTCTGTGTAATTAAACTAAATAATCTATGTTATTTTGAGACCTAATTTTTATTTTATTTTATCTTATCTATTTTATTTGGGTAATTTGGCCCTTAGTGATTGTGAATGAAATTTAAGGGTATTTTTATAAATTTCATTTTTAGAGAACTATCAGAAACCCTAACGGCTTCTATATAAATATGTATTTTTCTAAACTGAATTCTCTGAAAATTTCTTTAATTTTTGGTGGATTCCAGGTTTTTTTTTTCTTTATTTATCAAAGATTTCATTAAGTTAGAATGATATTTAATTTCCCCTTGTGTTTCTGATCTGCATTATAGGGTGAACATGAATAATGAATTGCTATATCTTTATTGGACAGCCATGCGAAGAGCATTCCCAAGGCTTATATGTTTTGCAATTCAATTTAGAAATTTGGCTTCCATATATATCTTTAAGGAATACATAAGTTAATTTGTACTATTCCACATTGTGTCTTTGCAACGTGTAGATATTTGATTGACTTGTCTTTCAAACCCATGTTCAAGTTGAAAAGTCAGAAAAGTCAAATCGGATACTAACATTAGCCAAGTCAGAAAAGTCAAATCGGATACTAGCATTAACCTTGGAGGCAATTACACTTAATAATTTAGTTGATATTTTACGTGATGAAGGCTACTAGGCATCCCGAAAATTATATCCAAATAAGAAATTAGCAAAAGCCAAAATGAACAAATGTAAGAGTAAACCAATGGTAAATGATAATAATTTACATTAATGGCAACAAATGAGAGAAAATTAGGGACATGTGAGGAGAGAGAAAGAAGTCATTTTGTATGTACTACTAAACACAAATAAAAGTGACCTAAGGAAAAATTAACATTTACAAAATTAATGAGGGATAGGTTAGTGTGCACTAATGCTAGGGTTTTCTAGTTCTTATGGCAATTTGGAAGTGAAAAAAGAATTCCTCCAACAGAAGACATCATCAATGGTAGAAAATTAGGGTTTTCTAGTACTTATGCCAAATACAATGTGTGAGGTTGGATGCTTACATATGTTGAATGTGTTTAGATCCATAAACCTCAAATCCACATCAATTGTAAGAATTTAATGTGGATTTGAGGTTTATGGATCTGAACACATTCAACAGATGTAAGCATCCAATCTCACACAATTTATTTGGCAGTTTGCACAATATCCTATCTATGATGACTATATAATTTGCTATCGTCCACAAAGTCAATTAAAGTTTTGGGCTTGTGGGCTATGGACTAGTTAAATTTGGTAGATCTCCTAGGAAAATATTACCTTCCACGTCTAATGCTTCTAATAACTTTCAATACCAAATAAGTTGAATCTTCATTCCACGAATGTTATAAACTGAATTCTATCACAGGTGATACTTAATCCTCTATTATCAATGCAACTTGCATAGGTGAGAAAGCATACCACAATCTTATATAAATAACAATTTCATTTTGATTAACCAAACATTATTTTTGTTTAACTAGCTTGTTTCTCTTTGGAGGAAAGCAGAGGGCAGTGGAGACCACAGGAAATCAAATCACAGTGATTGCTATTAAATTTTTCAAGAACTTCATACGCTATCTAATTTATTATTCACAACAACCCCAACTCTTTCAAGAATCCCACATATTAAATATAAAGTGGCCTGTAGCCGACATTTTTGTGTCAAAACTAAGTACTTTTTCAACCATGGCGTGCTAAAAAGGCAAAGTCCTAACACAGAACAGTAATCAATAAATTGCTATTCCTGGGCATGTGCTTGTAGCTTTTTGAACTTTGACGCTCTAATAAAGGAAAAGGACCAAAGAAACTGCAGAGAAACATACAAACATGAAGCATGGCTGGGTATATATAATGATATTCTTGTAACCAGTTTTCTTACACAAGGCAACATGAGGCTTGAGCTGAAGAGAGGCCTCTTCCTAGGTTCTCTTCTACTTACTACCTTATTTCTTTCATGGAGCTTGTTTTTCACCGGTAAGACTAATAGCAGCACCTCTTTCGTTCAATTTATATTGTTTGGCATGTATGTATAGCTATCAAAGATCAAAGCTTATGTTGTTTATTTGTGTGTGTGTGTGTGTGTGTGTGTGTGTGTGAACGAAACAGAGAGAGGGATGGAGAGCTTTTCTATTTTTCACTCCCCTGTTGTGTGTAGACCTCCATATTTAGATGCAAATGTCTATTATATATATGTCTCCAAAAAGTACTAGAGCTACAATCCTTTTCTTTAATTTGCTTGCTAAATATTCATGCATCATACAGTGACAGAGAAAACATGACATGCATGCAACTATAGAATTCATACCCTATGCGGTTTATACATCGTGAAAGGAATGATGCATATTAGATGCATGAGATAATTATTGCAATCAATTAGATGTTTTCAAACCAACTTTTAAGTCTCCTGCCTCCCTATAGACAATTAGATTAAGATCAATGAATAGTGTATAATGAAGCAAACATTTATAAATTGCACCATTCCAATATTCATTAAGAATAGTTCTTCTTGATGAATAAAATTCCGGTGTTCCCATTTTGGATTTTTCATTTTATACTTCATCCAACAAAACTTGGCACAACATATTTCTTTCTTTATAAAATAACCGGTGTTTAAAATTGAAGGGAAAAAAAACCACAAACACATGACAACTTGTAATTGCTGGAGTATAAAATGAAATAACTAAAATGGGACAGAAAATTTCTATTTCTTTTGGATATATCAATTTAACCTCTATAATTTGTTATGATTGATGTATGATGATATATCGTGGGATTCATAAATCTTAAATGATCAACCAACTAGGTCGTGAACAACCTTACAACCACAAATGTAGTGGAATATTATGAATACAATAAGGTGGATGTCTTTTTTACTTCCTAACTAACTGTATGTACGATCTTTTACGTTTGGTATCAATTTCTTTTTTATTTTCTGAATATGTTGTGAAAGTTCTTTGATGTAACATTCATGTGATCAAAATATGTAGAATCACTACAAAAAAAGGGGCTATCCCAGCGTTTTGAAAAGCGCTGGGATAGCCCCAAAAAGCGTTGGGATATGGTCAAAATTCCTATCCCGACGTTTTTTTTCCCGGCACTTTAGACCGCCGCTTTTTGAATGTGGGGATAGGGTCGTGCGGACCTGTACCAGCGCTTTCAAACCCTGTTCCGGCGTTTTTAAAACAGCTGGGACAGCCTTTATGAAAATGTGAAGATAACCTATACCAGCGCTTTTGAAAGCACTGGCATAGGTAGTACCTATTCCAGCGCTTTCAAAAACGCTGGTATAGGTCTTGAATCAGTATAATTTAAAAGGACCTATGCCAGCGCTTTTGAAAGCGCTGGTATAGGTCTTGAATCAGTAAAATTTAAAAGGACCTATGCCAGCGCTTTCAAAAGCGCTGGTATAGGTCCTTTTTAACAAAAAAAAAAAAAATTTAATTTTATAGACCTGAAATATACCTACAATACATATTTTCCAATACATATTTTATAACACCTGTAATGAACCATAATTCATATTTTTACAAATAATAATGCAAAAACCAAAAACATAGATTAAAAGAATTTGATTCATAGATTTTTTACAATAATAATGCTAAGACCAAATGTGTAAGTTAAAAGAATTTGATTCACAAAAAGCCTAAGTCATGCCAATCACAGGACAAACCAATAACCTGAAGAACTCAACCTAGGCAACCACAAGATCAGCATCAATCTACCTGCACCATACCAATAAGAGAAATTACCACATTCAAATAAGCGATGACCTTGCAAACATAAAATGGCCCCAAATTGAACCACATTCAGCAACAATTGATCTCTACAGAAGTTTGGTGCAACAAGGAACAACGATTCCTTTTGAGGGAACAATATATTAAACAATGTATGCGCAAAAAGTGAAATCTAGAGAACTAGAAAAAAGTCATAAATTTTAGACCCATAATTATCGGCCAGCCAACAATAAGGGAAAGGAAACTTCATGTATTATGCTCTAATAGAAGAAACATGTTGATCTACAGAATTGTAGCAAAAAAAAATTGATCTACAAAAGCTTGCTACAACAAACACCTTTAAAAATAAATAAATAAACCATGCACCCAAATCTATTAAATAAATGGAATGAAGTCATACCTGGACCATTCTTAATCTACATGTCCCTCAACAAATGCCTTAAAAAGAAACCATGCACCAAGTCATTCCTAGAAAGCCTAACTCGTGCTATAGGATGAACCAAAAAAGTTGTATTATTTTCCCTGGCAACCATATTAAGGTCAAAAACTTTGTTAATCTACCAGTCCCTCAACATCAACAGGCATTACCACATTCAAACTAAATGACCAAAATTTAAACAAGAGAAGACACAGAAACAAGAAGAATTGCAAGGGAAATTTCAAGCCCTCCCTAGGTGAGACATGAATTTATGGATGTGAAGGAAACCAAAGCCTAAGAAAAGAATTTACAGGCACAAGTATCAAAAAGAATTAAAACAATACAAAAAATTTATAATTCTTATGATTGCAAGAGAGAATAATGAAAGCAGGCAGAAAATAGAGCTTATCACCAAATGAAAAGTTCAGTTTATTAAAGCTGCTAAGCACAAACACAAAAAAATTAAAAAAAAAAAACTAGTTCTTGTAGACAAACAAAGAATAGATTTTTAACATGTGAATTGCAGAAGTTGCAGAACAACAAATGAAAGAACTATACATTTCAAATGAAATTAAACAAGCAAAAAGTTTTTTAAGTTCTCATGATTGCAAAAGAGAATGATGAAAGCAGGAGAAAAAGAGAATTTATCAACCTAATCAAACTTGGCTGCTTAGATTGCCAAGTACAGCAGAAGAAAAAAAAAAACAGTTCTATATACATATAAGTAATAGAATTTTAACATGCACAGAGAATCACAGGAGTTGCAAAACAACAAATGAAAAAACAATTATATTTCAAAGAATGCAAAAATATAAAGATAAATCCTTTCTAACTTAGAAAGCCAAGCTCTTCTTTGTTGCTAGATATTGGAGGACAAGGAAATCAAGTAGCAACAATCCAAGTTAACAAATTACGATGCATACCAATGTAACTCCCAGAAAGCCCACAAATGCTAGGAGAAGAGAAAGCAAAAGCGTTCCCTCAAGACACACTACGATTAAAATTGTGGACTACAACAATACTAAGCACTGCCAGATTAAGCTGTGAATTCATTATTGAAGTTGCCAACACATAATGACCAAAAATAAAATAAGACAGCAAGACAAAGGAAGAAAAATTGCAATAGAAATTTCAAACCCTTACTTTGCAAGACTTGGAATTATAATTCTTCTCGAAAATGAAACCTAGGAAATTTAGTCACAAACCCAAGTATTAGACAAAATTAAAACAACAAAAATGTATCCTTAAAATTATTGTGCTTGAAGGAGAGAAAAACAAAGGGGAAGAAAAAGGGAGTTTATCACCAAACTCAACTGCTTAAGTTGTGAAGCACCCAAACAAAAACATCTTGCTTCCTGCATACAGACAATGTGACAATCCAAACTAGAAAAAGAGCTGCTAGCACAACATAACCAGGTTCCACTATAAGCAAGAAAACATCAATAGAAACAAGACAAGAAGACAAATGTACAAGTGCTATGTGAAAGATGACCACACGAGCAAACTGAAAAACAGAATTCCAGCTACATAGTTTGGAATAATTATAAATTATAAGATTTTACTTCTAAAGGAAAATATAAAAAATTTATAAAAAGCAAGACTACTCAAAAGCATGTTTCATCAAGAAGTAACCAAACAAAATCAACCTAGCTTAAGTACCACAAATGCATCACCACTTAAATTAAAAAAACTGACAAAGTAGACAAGCAAGATATCCAATCTCCAATAATAAAAATGTAGATTAAAATAATTAGTCATTATTATCATTATATATATAACAGAAAACCAAAAACCTCTTAAGGGTCAAGCAAGAAGTTAAGGGAGTATTAGGATCAAAAGCAAAAACTAAAACACAGCTGCAATAAAAGCCCGTTCTCAACCCAATGTCAATCCAACAAATTGTTTTTCTAACTCATGTGTATCTTACTCCAATACCTAAAACTTCAAATTAAGAAAAATAATAATGAAATCAAGACATAAAGAGAGCTTATTACCTGAGGTCCCCCATCAAACTTTGCCACCCAAGTAGATATACAACATGAAAATTTGTAAACACAAGAATTGGGGCAACAAAGCCATAAGCCACAAAATATCACCCCCACACAATCCAACTATACAAACCACATCCAATATATCACTTGTTTTGACTTTTTAGTTTTTTTTTTCGAATTAGGTTAGAACTTAGAAACTATACAAATAATCCACACACCTATAAGTGCTGAAGTGCATGAAAAGGTACCATCTAGACCAATGGATCCAGTGGTTACTTGTTTGACTTTGACAACAAGAATCGGTGCAGCAGCAAATTAAAAAGACATCGAACATTATCCACACAATTAAAAAATAAAATAAAATAAAATACACTAACTACTTACCCAGTACTTTTTTTGGAGAGATAACCAGTACCTAATTAAATAATGATGCAATCCACACAACGAGAAGGAAAAAAAAAATTTAAAAAGAGAATAAAGTCAAACATAATTGTCTTTGCAAACAAACAGTAAAATACATACATATATTATTAATTATTAATTCATAACTTGGTGAATGAAGGTGATTGAGTTTCGTTGGAGTCAATTAACGTGAAGTCTTTTGACTTATATTTGATAGCCACAGAGTGTTTAAACCTTAAAATTATTAAACTTTCACAATATACAATAGATATAAAGTATGATTGTGAAGTGTGAATGCATGGATTCTAAAGCTAGCAACTCAGTCAATAGATCGACTATATATTATATGTTTTAATATATACTATAATATGCTACATTTACTCAATCACGCCCGACATAAAATATTCAAAAACCCTGGTGCTACATTTGCTCAATGAGATACAAAATAAATAATAAAAAACACAAAGCAAAAACCTCGTTTCTACTTTTTTTTATTTCCACTCCTTCAAACAAAGTAACCAGCTTAGTTGCCTCCAAACAGTTATCGAACTAAAACTTAACTATAATACAAAATTAACTTAATTATGAACTCGATAATATCATAAAACCAAAGAAACAAAACCTATATCCATTTTTTCCTACAATTTCTAAGCAACCAAACACGGATGAACAACAATTTCAAGCACGAAAAATCCCAAACTACATAGAATGAATAAACAAAGTAAATGAACAAGGACCTTTTTTGCGGCCAGCAGCGAGCAGATTGGTACGACTCTTGTTCTTGTCCATCTCCACACAAATCACAACCACACATAAGTCTCAATCACCATTAGGGACTCCACCTCTTTACAATGCCTAGAACAACAACAAAAAATGAATATTCAACATAAATAATCAAATGTCCATGTTTGCTGTTTGGTAGAAGAGAAAATTCTTATAAGACTCAACATTCAAAATCTCAGTTTCGTGCATTTTTCCCACTGACCAAACAGAACGTTAAAAAGGAAATTCTAAAAGGAACTGATTCGAATTTTTCTACCAAATTAAACCCTAACTATCAATCAAACGGTAAATTGTTTGAAAACGAAAACAGATTGATTTGTGAAACATAAAAAATGAACTAAACTTTAACCAAAACCAAAACTTTAAACAAAACCAAAACTAAAACTCATACAATCAACCAACAGTTACACAAAAATATACACATAATCCAAACCAAACTTCAACCAAAATCAAAAATAAAAAACCAGAAATTTAACAACAAATATATATACAAATATTGCTACAAAATAGAAATGAGAGCTAGAGAGACTTACCTTGTTTTGTACAGAGGCAGATTAACAATTTCTAATGTAAACCTTAGAGAAAATTTTTGTTAGCACTACTGCCACCTATAGTTCCTCCAAAATAAAGCAAACTTTAACCAAAATAAAAAATAAAAAGCCACAAAATGTACTAAAATTTAACCAAAACCAAAACTAAAACCCATACAATCAACCAACAGTTACACATAAATATACACATAACCCAAACCAAACTTCAACCAAAATCAAAAATAAAAGACCAGAAATTTAACAACAAATATATATATATATATATATATATATATATATATATATATATATATATATATAAATATTGCTACAAAATAGAAATGAGAGCTAGAGAGACTTACCTTGCTTTGGGTAAGGTTTGTGGTTTTGGGTAATATTTTTGTGTTTGAAATTTCAGAAAAAAAAATGGTGGGTTTTGAGTAAAGAAGAAGAAAGGAAGAGGGGAAATGGGTTAAGGAAGAGGGAGAGGGAGAGGGAGAGAAAATGTGGGTGAGAGGAAAACATCTGAAGCAAAGAAGAGGGAGACCAAAAACGAGAGGCCAAAGTGGTGGGAAGGTGAAAAAAATAAGTGGGAAGTCTGAAAATTTTTAAGTGGTGCGAGGGACCTATCCCAGCGTTTTGTAGAGATCTATCCTAGCGCTTTTAAAAGCGCTGGGACAGGTCTTTCTCATTCCCTTATCAGAATGACCTATCCCAGCGTTTTGGAAAGACCTATCCCAGCGCTTTTAGAAGCGTTGGAATAGGTGGACCCTAACAGGCCTCTTTTCATAAGGGAACGGAGAGACCTGTCCCAGTGCTTTTAAAAGCGCTAGGACAGCTCATTCTCCATAATGGAAATCAGTAACCCTATCCCAGCACTTTTGTGCTTCCTATACCAGCGTTTTTTAAAAACGCCGTTATAGGCCTCCTATGGCAGCGCTTTGTAAATCGCCAACAAAAAGCGCTAGTATAGGCTTATCTATTACGGCGGTTTGTAAAAACGCCGGGAAAAAAACGCTGGGACAGGACGATTTTTTTGTAGTGAATATTTTAAGTTTGGTATCAATTTCTTTTTTATTTTGAATATGTTATGATAAGTTCTTTGATGTAACAATCAGGTGAAAATATAGAGAAGTTAACTTACGTAAGAGATGAGGAAAAATTATGTGAAGCGGTCATTGTAAAACAAATCAATAGGCCACCATTACCATGGGCAAAAGACCCACATGAGCGAGGGCTAAGAGAGGAACTCAAGAAACCACCATCGAGAAGACCTCAACCACCACCACCACCGAGAAGACTTCAACCACCATCACCACGTCGTCCAGGGAACCCAGGGCCACACCCCTAGCTAGTATGCAAATACCAATGTCAAAAGAAAATATTGCACATTGGTATTTTGGTTCACTTGGAAGATTACAATCATCTCTAGAAAATGCGAGATGTATATTATCATGTTTGGCTTGTTATTTGTGTAATATATAACACATTATTAGAATGAAAATTAGGGCTGGTTGAACCCTAGGCCACTTAGTCAATGGCCTAAGATCCTAAATAGAAGAAGACCACCTATGTAATAAATTATATTTTATCTATCTTTCTAATAGTGTGGCAAAAAAAAAAAAAAAAAAAAAAAAAAAGTAAGGCCCCTCCCCTAGTGGAGGAAAAAGGCATCCCCTCTATTGGCCAATAGAATGTACTTTTTATTTTTCTTATAGTGTAAAAATTTTAATAGATAAAAATAATTTTTAAATAATTCCCCCTCTCTTTGAATGTTGTGAACCTTGATTATATGTTTTACTATATTTTGCGGTAGCTTAAGATTGTAAATATTTTTGGATCTTCTCACAAGGAAGGTGAATAGACTTTTCCTTTCTCTCTATTAAAATTAAAATAAGAATTAATAGTTTTCCAAATAATTTTATTATTGAAATCTAGTGTTCATGACCTAAATCTAAAGTTGCCAAGAGAGACAAGGATCATTTCAAACATGTTATTTATTCTAAAATTAATGATTTAGATTTATTTATAAAACCGAATTTTTTTAATAAAAAAAATAGATAAAAATATTTTAATTAGCATACTGAATTATATAAAAAGGCTACATCATTTTCCAAATGCATATATCATTTACATAATACTATTAACAATACTTGTCACAGTTGTGTTTGCAATTTGCATAAAGGAGTTTTTCAAAAATAAATTGAATATATCCATTATAAGGTTGACTATGTGACAAGAAAGATTAAGGGATTAGCTACATTACCAATTGAAAAGGAAATGTTAGCAAATTTTCAATAGAATCTAGACTATTTGGTCCGGTCATTTTTGGGTTTGACAAAATTTTGATGATCTTGTTGTTGTTGATATTATGAGTGTGAGAATTTAGATTGATTTTGTGGTGGGGTGGGGTGTTCATGAAGTAATTTGCTGGCCATTGAACACAGTATCTGTCATCGGTCTACTTCTCGTGTTTCTAGATCTATAACGTGGTTGTATACTTGTCTATGGCAGGTTTTTTTTTTTTTTTTTTCCTTTAGTCCGGTCCACTTTAGTCCGTTTCAATCTATTTAATCCATTTTGGTCCATTCGTGTCATCTTGGTTTAGCAGTCCATGTGGTCTATTTTGGTTCACTTTTTTCCATATTGGTCCATGTGGTTCAATATTGGTTCAGTTTTGGTCTAATTCAGTCTATGGATCCATGTTGGTCAATTGGTTCATTTTGGTCCATTTCGGTCCACTTTTTTTAAAGATTTTATTGTTAATACTTGGGATTTTTAAAAATATTTTATTATCTAAAGCTTGGGATTTTTATTTTTATTTATTTTTATAGATTTTATTGATCGATATTTGGGGCATTCCTTCACCCTAGTTGACTCTATTCTTTTTTTAGAACTGCATGTTCACCAAATTTTACTAGACCAAACAATACAAATTAATGAGACTATAAGTTTTATAATAATAATAATAATAATAATAATAAACTCAGGACTATTGGGATGTTTCTAATTTATAACTGGTAGAAATCATGATTTTTTTTTTTTTTTGGTCGTTATCATCTAGATTATCCAAAAAAAAAAAAAAAAAAAAAATCAACTATATGATATGACAAGTGATTCTCCTTCCGTGACTTAATTTTTTCTTCAGTTTTCTGTGCCTTTCCCTCTCCAAACCTTCTGAAAGGTTAAGAGTGCATAAGTATTTGTATAATAGAAAAAGTACCTAATTTTAGTCAATCAAGTCCAAAATTCTCATACATTAGATCATGTAAATTAAGTTGTGTGAAAAACTAAAAATACATGATTGTTACAGTAACTGTGTAAATTTACATTATCATTTTTCATTTTGCATTTAGTTTTTATTCTTTCTATACATATCTCAAGGATGAAGGAAGAAAGGAGATGATGGTTGTAGTGTGTGAAAAAAGAGAAACTATTAAAAAATAAAATCACATTTTAAAGAAATATAGTATAAAATAGATAATTTGATATGTGTTGTTTAGAAAAGTGAGTTAATAAATTTTTTTTTTTAAAATTAGGTTCTTATGCTAAAATAGATAGAAGTTTTTGTACGAACTAATGTGAAAGCTGTAAGAAATTCAAGTTTGGTGTCTTAATTTTATTCCTCTGATACTGACAAGTGTTTCAATTTGATGTTTACATTCCACGCTCGGTACGTTCAACACTAAGAATTCAAAATTTCAAACAAAATCACCAATGAACATCGGCTTTCAGAACGTGTATGTACTCAAATCAATCCCTTTTTAGTATAGTAAGGAATCTTATTGATTTTTTCTTTGAAAAACTTAATATAATTATAATCTAACTGACTTTGTATTGCCCACTCAAGAATCCCTATGCATTAAAAATTTTAAGGTTCTGTAAGTTGAACTCATGCCCCCAAGAGGTCTTTCTATGCTAAGATCCTTCAGCCCTTCACACATTTCTTGTTAGACCAACACAGTAGTGTCGGTCTAACAAGGATAATTTATAGACTTTCCTTTGATAAGGGAGTAATTCAGTTTTTCTTCAATTTTTTTTTTGAGATACTTTTAACCCTAATTGTTGTTATACTTTTCTTGTGACCTAACAAGTGACTTAGAGTGGCTCATTGTCTTATAGTTTGTTAGGGTCATGTTTTATGTAATTGACTAATCTTTTGACAAAATACACTATTTGTAATTGAGTAGATCTAAGTTAGGTTTAATACATCAAGAAATATATTGTTCAAGCATATCAAGTGTTCATATTAAAGACATGAAGATTTATTCAAGAAATAAGTGAAAAAAAGTTGCTTCATTAAGTTTTTACAGATAGCTTGAAAGATACTGTTATTGAGACTAAATGAGAAGCTCGATAGATGGCTCAATAGAAGCTCGATCTATAGAGAATTATGATTTTCAAATTTTCAGATCTGAAATTCGGCTCAAGCTTATGTATTTGTTTAGGGTTTCTTTTCTTACAACTCTAGATATATATATATATATATATATATATATATATATATAGAGAGAGAGAGAGAGAGAGAGAGAGAGAGAGAGAGAGAGAGAGGAGAAAATGGGCTTTTGCCCTTTATATAAAAAAAAATCCAGCATTTTGCCCAATTTTCCAAACTAATTAGGGAAATGCTCTTGTTTTGAAACTCGATTTTCTAAAAATTGAGTTTCAATTTAACGAGTTTCAATTTAAAACTTTATTTTCTAAAAATCGAGTTTCAATTTAAAACTCGATTTTTGGACAATCGAGTTATAACAAAATGAAAATTAAAAAAAAAAAAAAAAAATTCTGGAGCCCTATAGTGGTGTTTTAGAACTCGAGCTCCATGAACTCAAGTTCCATGCAAGTTTTTTTTAATTTTTTTTTATTGCCCCATACTTATAGTGGCGTTTTAAGGAGTCCTATAGTGACGTTGAAACTCGATTTTGAGAAAATCGACTTTCAAAATAGGGGCATTTTCCTAATTAGTTTGGGAAATAGGGCAAAATGCTGGATTTTTTGCGCGAAAGGGGTAAAGGCCAATTTTCTCCTATATATATAAGGCTTATTTTAAGAGCCGTCACACATGGATATAGAGACCAAGAGTTTATTTTTCTCTATGAGAAGCTACTGTGTTTGTATATCATAGGGTTTTGTAACCAAGTGTTTCCTGATCTTCATTATTGATGAAGTGAAAAACTTTGCACCCAACAACATCCATTCAAGTTGCTGGAGTTAGTCATGTACTGAGATCCGTGCAAAATGGTTAGTTATAGATTGGAGATTTGTGCATCAAGGGAACGAATGATACTACAAGATCAAGTCCAATTGGGTATTAGAGTAAGGGTTCAACTGTAGGTTAGTATTTCAGGATAGGCTAGGGTAGTAGTAAGATTCCTTATACTTGTAATATCTTGATTGTTGATTAATAGATTCTTAAGGGTGGTGACCTTAAAATCATCCGGTGTAATTTTTGCCTTGCGAGAGGTTTTTCCAATTTGTCAACAAATTGCCGTGTCTAATTTATTTTCCATTGCATTTAGTATTTTTGGTTATTTGTTGGTGCCTTCGTGATTTGCATGCAATTTAACCTAATTAATTAACTTGGGTAATTGAATTAATTAACCAGGATTAAGCTATCTTAATCCAACATAGTTCAATGGTAGAATTCTCCCAATAAGTTTGGTTCAAGTCTCACTTCTTCACTTGCTGTAAGGAGAGAAAAAAAAAAAAAAAAAAAAGCTACAAAGGATTCCATGCTCAAGAAAAAGAGAATCCATATGGGTAGATATTGTTGAATAGATCACCTCTTCTACACAAATTAGGCTACATGCAATCCAAGTTTGCAATAGGCAAACCCCTAACTTGTACATTGCTGTTGACTAGTATCGATATATGCTTGTGTTTATAAACCTATATAGAAGTTAAAATCCATATATTTTTAAGTTCAAACACATTAGTCCAAATAACATGGATAATCGTACATCAAGTACAACTCGATATTTTATCCAATATATTTCATGAGGGTTTCATATTGATTTAGTGGTTGGGTCGGAATAGTAAATACTAATTGGTATGGTATGGTATGTAGGGGAAAAAAACCATGATTTTTTTTTTGTTTTTTTTACTAAGTAGATAATGAGAGAAGGAGAGGTGAAGTTTGAATCACTTATTTATTATACTATAAAGACTGTTATTATCACCTGAATTCATAACCATGATTTTAGATTATTTTTGTGTCACACATGCGTTTTCTATTTTAACATGGATTATGGACTGTAACTAATCAATAATAAATTAAATACGTTTTCCCATGGGAGTTCATGTGTATGAATTTAAACTTGTTCCTTTGTACGATTCTTAATTGCGTTCTTCTTGAAAATCTAACCTAGATTGCTTATAAACATTTTATTAATTCTTGATCCCGAGGTTAAAAAAAAAATGTCTAAGAAATGATAGTTTGAAAAATATATTATCATAATATCAAACGTTTTAGTAATCATGATATTCATTGTGATATTGATGTTTAGATTTGTTTTTTTAATGAATGGTTTTGAAAAAGATTTACAAATAGATGAAAATACTCCAATTGATGTATTATTAAATCATATAAAAATGTTAGATTCCTTTCAAAGTAACATAATTGTATTTATAATACACATTACAATTGCTTCTACAGAAAAAAATTAAGGGAATTGGCTATGTTTTCAACAAAATTAATTAACATTAATAGGTCAAATTTGGTGTCCAAGCTAAGTATGTTTTCTGTAGTTGGAATTTAGATGATTTTACTTGATAGAGTGAAAGACAAAGAAAAGAAGAAAACGAGAGATGTTATGAAAATACAAAGAAACAACCACCTTGGATACTCTTTGACAAAACCATCGATATAGGGGCCTCCCGTGTTAGACAAGGGTGACCCACCACGTTGCAAAATTCAAACTTTCCATATATCAGGAACAGGAAGATGTGTCTTTCTACTTCTCTATTAGGTTCTAAGACTTTAGGAACTAAATATATTAGAACTTCACTTTGTATATGTTGGCAAACCATGATCAAAACAATGAGTCTAGGTTTAGACTTGCTTAAAGTTTATTTGTTATAGTTTGAATCGAGTTGAATGCAGAAACTTACTGTGCAAAATTGCAAAGCTTGATCAATCGAAAGTAAGACTCGATCGATTGAGAATCGTATCTGCAGAATTTGAATTAAGACCAAATAGCAGTTCAAGCCCAAAAATGATTAGGATTTCAGATCTACTTCTCCTAGTATGTAAAGAAAACCCTAAGCACATTTTTATAAGGGCTTTTTAGAGAGAGATTAGAGTGTATCTTGTGTCTCTTTTGTAAATCTAGGGTTTTGTACCCAAAAGCTCTCTAAGGTCTTGTACATCTTGTGCCTCTTTTGAGTTGTGTTTTGAGTTTTTTGTGAAATCTGAGAGTTTTTTACCTTCATATACACACATAGATCTATCAAGATCAAGATTTGCATCAAGAAATTGATGGTGGTTTCAGTTGCTGCAAAAAGAACTTTCAAGAAGATCCAAAACCTTTGAGTGGAGTCTCAAAGTCACAAGTAGGAGAACTTGTGGTTGCAGTAGATCAAAGAAAGAAGTAGTTTGTGAAGTCAGAGTTGTCACGTAGTCGTGGTAGTAAGTTTTTTACTCGAGATAGTAATAGAATGTTAGTGGTTTAAGTTTTATTGTACAAACTTCAATTATTTCATAGTAGATTTGTTTTATCTTGAGAATAGTTAGGATAAATTCTTCCTAGGTTTTTTACCGGTTAGGTTTTTTAGGGTTATTATATCGTTGTGTTCTTTATATTTCTGCATTATTTACATGATATGATTTTATTGTGTTAACCTAGAACTGAATAACTTATCTAAGTAATCATTTAGCTAAATAACTAGGTTAATCAACTTGTATTAAGGGGTCTAAAAACGTACATTCTCAATTTACATCCTCGAGCTCTACCGAAACTTAGACGATCGATTTCTTAACTTAGGATATATATATATATATATATATATATATGAATCCATAGCTTGGTTTTGATGCAGTCAGTGTATAGTGGAGAACAAAACAAACTAGTTTTGTTTTCTGAAATTGACAAATGAACCGTTTTTTTAGAAGCTAATTGACAAATAAACTAGTTTTTGATTATGTTACTAAATTTAGCTACAAAATCTTGTCGGTGGCCTTCATTAATGTATTGGACTTAAGAAGTCTTTTAAGGCCAAATTCCACAAGATTGGCCCCCATCAAATTGAATAGGAGTTTCTTTAGTTCTATTTGTCATGTGACATTTTAGTACCAAAAGTCAATACTTATACTTAGAGATATTATTGGTTTTTAAATGAAAGTTTGTCGATTTGGTCAGCAAAAAGACGAAGTCCAGGACTAATGATGCTCCTAACACAGAAAGATAAGCACTTAATATTCCAGGGCCTGGGTTTCGTGGCATGTGTTTGTGGCCTTTTGAACTTTGACGAATTAATAAAAGAAAAGGACTAAAGAAACTGCAGAGAAATTAAGAGTTAAGCATGGCTGCACTGCATATATATTGTGATATCCACTCACACGTATGGCTCCGTATATATTGTGATATTCACTCACACATCTCTTCCACAAGGCAGAGCCACCTCCATAATATTAGGTGCAAATGATAATTAGAAATGTCTTTTAAAAAACACTAGAGCTATATACATATATATAAATATTTTAAAGTCTTTCTAGCTAAATACTCATATACCCTATAGTGACAAGAATGTATCTCATACATCAGAGATTAGTATCCTTCCTCTCATGTGTAGATTCCACATCGTACAATAACTAAAGTTGATGACCTTACAACCAAAAGTTGTAGTAGAAATTATGAAGTATATATTACAAGGCTATTTATAGATCTATGTCCATTTTACTTCCCAATTGTACTTATGATCTTTTAAATTGGTTTGTGTATATATATATATTTGTTAGGATTTGGGAGAAAATGGGCTTTTGCCTTCTTTTTTTTTTTTTTTTTTAAATTAAAAAAATCAAACATTTTGCCCAATTTTCCAAACTAATTAGGGAAATGCTCTTATTTTGAAACTTGATTTTCACAAAATTGAGTTTTAACGTCACTATAGACTCCTTAAAATGCCACTATAAGTATGAGGCGATCAAACTAAAAAAAAAACTTGCAAGGAACTCGAGTTCATGAAGCTCGAGTTCTAAAATGCCATTATAGGGTCTTTAAAATGCCACTATAGGGCTCCAGAAATTTTTTTCTTTTTTAATTTTCAGTTTGTTATAACTTAATTGTCCAAAAATCGAGTTTCAAAACAAAAACATTTTCCTAATTAGTTTGGAAAAGGGGGCAAAATGTTGGATTTAAAATAAATAAAAAAATGTCAAAAGCCCATTTTCTCCTTAGGATTTGAGTTTTAGTGTTGGCAAACCATGACAAAAAATAAATCTTGTTGAGTTAGAATGGTGTACTTTCAAGTCCAAGACAAAAATTCAAGTTCAGGATAAAAAAGGAGAGATGCAATCTGGTCCTCTTGATTGCTCTTGATTGATGCTTGATTGATGTTCGATTGCTCTCGATCGATCGAAAGTTGTAGATAAGTAAAAATCAGCAAACATAAAAAGCCTATAACTTGACCGTTTCAAGCTCAAATCGTGATTTGTTTTTTGCAGTATTTAAAGGATATAGTTAACCATAGGAGGGTTTTTTTTTGGTTGTAGGTGGAGAGAAGACTGTATCTTGTGCTAAATATTGTCTGAATTGTAGTGATAATTTCTATGATGCAAATCAGGTCTGAAAATGGAGAATTTAACTTTTGCAAGAGATAGAGAAGAATTATCCGAATCTATTTACCATGTGCAGTCCTATGAGAAAAGACAACCAAGTGACTACCCATACCTCAATCACCGCCCCCACTTCTGACAGGGAACCCAGGGCCACACCACTAGTAGGCAAAAAATACTTTGTCAAAATAGTAGGGGCATCGGTATACGGTTCATTCACTTTTTTTTTGGTTAACACGAGGGTTCCGAGTTTGCCAAATACCCTGTATTTTGGTTCATTTAAAATAATACAATTATTCTTAAAAAACAAAGTGAGATATCTATTTTACTATTTAAGAAGTTTTTCCTATTTAAGATTCTTATTTTTTTTTCTTCAAAAATGTCCCTACATCTCTATGTTTAAGTAAAGACAAAATTAAAGGACAATCCGGTAAAAATACAATTTTAACTCCTACTAAAACTTTGCCTAAAACATAGAATCACTCTTTTACTATTTTCAAATTGCTTTATCCACTTATAAATTAGATTTTCAAATATATATATATATATATAAGATAAAAACTTAGGTGTTTTTTTTCTACAAAATAAGGTAACTAAGCCCAACGTTTTCACTTTTTTTTTTTTTGGCTACAAAATAGACGTGTAATATTTATTCATTTTTTGAAGCTAATCTCATGATATTCCTTGTTGTATTAATAGTTCAAAATGCATAATATTAAAGAGAAAATGTCTAAACCTCATATTGTAATGAATGAAAAGCTATGACACTAGAAAAAAAAAGTATCATCGCATGTAGGAAGCGCGTGTGATGGAGTTAGTTGTTATTATTATTATTATTTTTTTTTTTTGTGGGTAGTTACATTTCCTTTCCTTGATCGAGGCTTTGGGAAATGACACTTCTCAAATTTTTTTTATGTGTGATAAGTGGTGTGTAATAAACACCAATCTATTGCAAAACCCAATAAGAATGGACAAAAACTAAATTGGAAAAAAAAAAAAAAAAATCATTTGCTAGGGAATTGGAGAGAAAGATCCTCCTATTGCAACAACTCGAAGCCAACTAAGAAGATTCATTAATTTGGTTCCCCAATTACTGGTAAATTCTCCGCAAAGTCAAATTACCAAGTATCCCAAATGGGTAGAGGATTTGAGAAAAAACCACCCGAGAACAAATAATGGAAAAAAACTTTGGATACTAGAAATTAAGGAAAAATTCAAAATGCTGTTGTGGAGTATAGCTAATTGGCAAATAATCCCAACTAGGTCGGTAATTGGAAAAAGTAATAATATTGATGAAGAAGAGTGTATGCTTTGTGAGGTAGAGGAAGCAACCCTTGAATATATCATTATGCATTGTTTAATAGCAAAATCATTTGAATCAACTCCCCATGGCCCATTAGATTCTTTGAAATGCATTTTTACTCCATCATCGATAGGGTAAGATTTGTGATTGTGATCCAATAATGCAGAAACAAAGTTGAAACATTTTCTAAGAAAGAAGAAAGAAAATTCATATTACTGACTATTAATAGTATGCTTTTGGTATAATATGGATGACAATAAACCGGGTCTTAAGGCAGTGGAAGTGTTGAACAGAAATCTCATAGACTATCTTATCATTGGATGTTAAATGAAAGTTTGTCAAACTTAATTAATTGAACAGAAATCTCATATACTATCGCAAAGGTGCTTGTGGCCTTTTGAACTGTAACGTACGCACTATTAATAATGGAAAAGGACTAAAGAAAGTGCAGAGAAAATTTTGTTCAAAGTTTAATTAAATGGAGGTGTAGCCTTAGCCTACAATCAAGTTTGTTGCCAAATTTTGTTTAAAGTTTAATTATGTTGGGTCTAAAAAAAAAATTAGGGTGGTCACAAAGCTTTTTTAAGAATAAAAAAATCATAAATTTTTAAAATTTATATATAATAAATTTTTTTTTCCAGAGTGGTCATGGACTCAATGTAGAGCCGCCCCTCTCTAAGTGTAATAGAATCAATGCATGTCAATCAACATCAGTCATGATCAATTAGGTTCAACAAAATTAATTAACATTAATAGGTCAAATTTGGTGTCCAAGCAAAAAGTATGCTTTCTGCCAGGGGCGGAGGCATGTATAAGGGTGGCCCCCCAAAATTTTGAAAATTTTTTAAATATATATATAATTATTTTAATATTTTTAAAATTTAGTCTATAAAAATAAGAGTTGGTCCCCCCAAATATTTGAATTAGTTCAATAATACTCTTAAAAAAAATAATTGATCTAATAGTTATAGAGATATAACTTTATTTTTTGCAATTCTAATTTTTATTGTTATATCTGTTAAATATTTGATAAAGTTTGGCATCAAATATATTTGAATCTATCTTTTTCAACCTGTTATGTGACGATTAACAAGTCATTGACTCATTAAAAAAATTTTGTTACTAAAACTACACATGTGTCTTTAGTTGTCATATAATATGAGTTAAATCAATGTAACTTTAAATATGTTTGGAGCCTAACCTATTTCTCCAAGTTTTGGATCATTCATGTTTTTGAAAATTTCATTAATTCAATGGAAAGATTTTTTACTTACTTTAGCATAAAATTTGATAATTTGTATTTAAAATGAAACTTTTTACGAATTTGACTATGAAAGTGGAAAAAATGAATTTTATTTTATGAAAGATCGCCATCACAAATAATTTTGATTGAAAATACTAAACTTCTTTTTTTTTTTTTGTGTATATATATAACTTATCAAATAAAAAGTTTGTATATATAATAAAAAAGCGCGCGTATGTGTATATATATATGTGTGAAAGTTGTCTTAATAAATGTATTAGCGTCGCACTTGGCCCCCCCAAACAAAAATTCCTGGCTCCGCCCCTGCTTTCTGCAGTTGGATTGTAGATGATTTTAGTTGATAAAGGACATGGAAAGAAAGAAAATGAGGGATGTTATGAAAATACAAAGAAACGACCACCTTAGATGTTTGTTGCGATTTTCTACTTCTCAATTTACATTATCGAACACCATCGAAAAATAGACGATTGATTTCTTTACTAATGCATATATGCAGCCATATATGGTTTGGTTTTGATGGACTCAGTGTATAGTGCAGAACAAAACAAACTAGTTTTGTTTTCTGAAATTGACAAATAAACTAATTTTGGATTGTGTAACTAAAACTTTTAGTTTCATAATCCTGTTGGTGGTTTCTTTGTATCGACTTTAAGAAGTCTTACCTTCTCCAATTTTTAATTAAGCACGCATTCATGATCAAATACCACAAGTTTGGCCACCATCAAACTGAATGGAAATCTCTTGGACTGACCATATCTTAGTGGGATATATATGTTATGTGACAATTTAGTGTCAAAAGTCAATACTTAGAAATAATATTATTGAAATTTAAATGAAATTTTGTCAACTTCGCCAGCTAAAAGGCAAAGTATAGGACTAAAGATGCTCCTAACACACAAATGTAAGCACTTTAATATTCCTGTGCTGGGTGCCTGGGTTTGGTGGCATGTGTTTGTCTCACTCATCATAAAAAATTGCAACGGAGCCAGTGCCAGTGTACTATGCTGGAGTAGTGCTACAATAAACTAATCAAGAGTGGCAAAGAAGGAAATTTATTTATCATAATATTGAATTTCTGTCTCAATCTATATTCATGCATGATGCGCGCTCTCTCCAGAGTAATGATGAGCGTATTAGTGGGATATGTTTTGCGTAATCGATATGTAAAAATATTATTGGATCTTAAAATGAAAGTTTGTCAAATTTGTTCTACTGGCCTCTGATGGCATGTGTTTGTGGCCTTCGAACTACCCACTAAATGCTTTGTGTCCTTTTGAACTTTGACACTGCAGCAGTAAAGGAGAATGACCGAAGAAACTGCAGAGAAATATACAAACATGTCTCGGTGTAAGGTTGAATTTATTCAATCATTTTGTTGGCTTTATTCCGTGCCAAATTTGCTTGTAATTCAGCATTTAGAAATCCTGTATTTAGGTGAGAATCATGTAAGGGTAGTGTGTAAGAGAGTGTGAAGAAAAGCTAAAGAGTGTGCACTCAAGAAGAGCCTCGCGACTGGATCTCACGATTGACGAGTCGCCGAAGGTGGCACACCTGTGAAGCATGCAAGAGAGCTGAAGGGTCACGCCAGTTGTAGCACTACAGGATAAAACTTCTAGTCTGGCTAGACAGTTAGCTCGTGACTCGTTCCAGTCGCGAGCTTGAGTCGCCAGAATGCGCTATTTATTAGAAACCTGACTGTTTGCATTCCTCACTCACTCTATTATATATACTCTTATACCCACGAAATGTTGAAAGTTTCTAGAAAGAATTTTGAAAGAGAAACTCTAAAGAAAAACAAAATTGACTCATCCACAATCTTCATCATTTGATTCTCCAAATTTCTCTACTCTCACCCTCTCCATTGATACATCATTGAGAAGTACATTAGCCAAATCCTTATCTCAACATACCCATATCTGTGAGAAAGTATTTTGGTACTTGGGAAGCAGTTCAGAATAGACCAATTCATTTTGGTTGATGCAATGGGCGATTGTGGGATTCAGTAAACTAAAGAAAACAATATTTGGCATAACCCTGTTGGAGCAAGAAGCTTGGAGGGCTTAGGTGTATTGGGTAGATTAGGCTTGGAAGGTTTTTTGCTATTCATGTATCTCAATTTTATTCTCTAGTGGATTATTGACTGCTTGGAGGGCAGCGTAGAGGTTTTTCGCCAAGAACTTCAGTTTTCTCTTCGATAACACATCGATCGCTGTGTAGTTTTTGTGTTTGCATCTCTCTTCTCTTAATTTTTGCATTTTAATTATTGCTGTGGTTGTGATTAATTTTGGTTTAGATTGTTTTACCAATTCTGTTTTATCTTATATTCATATTCCGCATATATATTGTTTGTTTATAAGCTTGTGTTGGTGATTTGTAAATTGGGGGTCTAAACATTTATTGGTGTTTTACAAACTATTTGAACTTTCACTGGGTATATATCATGACATTCTTGTGATCTGTTCTCTTCCACAAGGCAACATGAGGTTTGAGCTGAAGAGAGGCAAACTCCTTGGTTTTCTTGTACTTACCGCCCTATTTATTGCATGGAGTTTTTTTTTTCACCGGTAAGACTAAGAGTAGCACTTTTTTAATTTTTAATAAATTTTATATTGATTGGCATGTATGTAGTGCTATAGCTTCAAATTTTGTGTTCTTAATTAATTCCTGTGTGTCGTTAGGGTTAAATTCTACCAGTATTGGCAAGTCGTTTTCATAATGTGGTCTAAATGTGACTTGAGTTTTAAGTTTTTAGCATCTAATTATGTTATTTCCGATCTACATTGAAAGACACAGGCTTATGAATTGCTCAGTTTGCTGCCTCAGCTGCAAGCTTGACTGTAGCTTAATCAATTGAGCATGCTTAATTCTTACTTTGACTCTATTAATTTGACCGATCAAACCATGAGATTACTGAATTCTCAAATTTAGGCCCGTGCATGATGACCCAACCCTTGGGTTTCGTGCCACAAAGTTCCAGAACATATTAAAGCATTCTTAGGTCATTATCTCTATAATTGTATTGAAGATTCATGGGTGTTCCAAGTGACGCTGCTACCAAGACCTACTTTAATCAAGTTGTTACTTTAGGGTTAGACATGAATTGTTGTATTTAAGCATTGAAGAAATTCACAAGTAGAATAGTCTGTTGGAGATGTGTATGGTGATATGGTCATGTGAGTAAGTTCTACTATAGGTAGCAACACTATGATTGAGCTAGGACTAAAGTATAATAAGTTCTTACAATCAAAAATTGTAGTGGAATATTAGGGAGTATAATACAAGGTAGTCAATATTGTATCAGTACCGGCCGTATCAGTCGGTATGTATACCGGTATCGAAATATCAACGTTTTTGACCGATTTAAATACTGGCCATACCAATCAATTTCGGGCAATAACAGCCGGTATTGAGCGTACCAGCCGGTACAGAAAAATGTTATTTTGTTTTTAGTCTGGTAATTTTTGAATTTTTGTTAGGGTATAATGGTAACTTATTTGCATTAACTTATTAGTATTATTTTTTTTCTTAGTATGCAATGGTAATTTTTAAGCTTTCTATTTTTTTTTAATTGATATTAAAGTCTAAAACCATGAATAATTAGTTCTGAATTGAGGAAATGTTTTATGATAAACTTTTATATTTATTATGATATATATGCACATACATACATACATATATATATATTTATTAATAAATATAAAAAATAGTGGTAAACCCAAAACGGTACATCGGTATTGACCGGTATTCGAAATATATCGTACCGTTGGCTAAACCGGTATAGCTTCCGGTACGGTATTGACTCCCTTGGTATAATAAGATCATGTCTTTTTCACTTCCCAAATACTTGTATTTATGATCTTTTCAACTTGGTATCTATATTCTCTAGATGAGAACATGAAGAAGTTAACTGAAGTAAGAGGTGGGAAAAAATTGTCTGGAGTTGTCTTTATAAATCAAATCAACAGCCCACCTTTACCTTGGGTAAAAGACTCATTCAAGCGCAGTCTAAGTATGTATGTAGTACCACAATCACCACCACCACCTTCTCAAAGAAACCCAGCCCCCCATCCACTCACCTAGCAGTGGGCAAATGCCAACGTCAAAATAGTATGTGTATTTATTATTATGGTTTATTTGGAAGATTACAACCTACTCTAGGGAATGTGAGGTATTACTATGTTTGGTTTGTCATTTATGCAACACAATATGGGAATGTAAGATTATAATTAAGGACATTTTGGTACATTGAATGCAAATTATGATATGAATGATAATCTTCAAACTTACATACGGTATTTTAGTTGCAATTCTTTACATTCTTATCCATGTAAGCATTAACGCTTTAACCTCACTTTTAACACCAACAAAGTTTCAGTCTTATATTAAACAAAAAACCAATCATCCATTGCCGTCTCTCTCAAACCTCAACCTCCATTCCTCGTCCTACTCCGCTCACAATCTCCAAGCTCCACCACACCACCACTAACATCCTTTGCCTCGCCAGAAATGTATCCATCATCCCTTGGAAGACCAAAACTATCTTAACCACAAAATTTCGAACACCAGAAAAATCCAATAATATATATATTCAAGGAAAAACCGATAAATAAATCAATTAATTAAGATCCAACATAAAAAGCAAAACCCACCTAGTTCCATCCCTACACCTCTAACCCTAGTTAGAGATTTAGCCACACATAATTATGTAAAAGAAAAAAAAAATCCATTAAAAAATGCTAAATGTTAAAAAAAATTAAAGAAAAGATGAAAAAAGTTCTAGGATTTTTCCTGAGTCTTTTGGCTGAATATTGCTAAATTCGAAGTTAATTCGTGTTATAGGTACTGTTCCAACTTATTTAGGAATCTGAGGAAAGAGAGTGAATTTCGGCAATACCATTGCTGCAATTCAACAAAAGTAGGAGAGTGAAAAAGAAAAAGTGGGAGAGAGAATTTTTGATTTTCGACAACATCATCACCAAAATTCCTTCTGCCCATACCTGCTGCCTGAGTGGGTGCTCGAAGTGTGAGTGCTCACAAGGAAAACCAAATGTGGCAATGGCATTGCCGAAATAGGAAATTTTTTTTTTTGGCAATTGTGGCAATGCCATTACCGAAAATGGGCGGAAAAAAAAATAGTGGTTGCCGAAATCACATGTGAGAAATTAAAAAAAAAAGTGCTATATCTACAATATTTTTACAACATTTTCACAACAAATCACAGGTAATTAGTTATTATTAGTTAAAATTTGAATTTAACACTGACATTACTTTTTTAATCTAACAATAACAACATGCCGCTTAAAATTTGTTGTAAAAATATTGTAAAAATGGGGTGCATATATCATTTCTATTAAAAAAAAACAAAAGTGAAATGTGGCAATGCCATTGCCGAAATAGGAGGGGAAAAAAAAATTCCCCTCCTATTTCGGCAATGCCATAGCCACATTTCACTTTTTTTTTTTAAGAAATGATATGTTCACACAATTTTTACAATATTTTTACAACAAATTTTAAGCGGTAGGTTGTTATTGTTGGATTAAAAAAGTAATGTCAGTGTTAAATTCAAATTTTAACTAATAATAACTAATTACCTTTGATTTGTTGTGAAAATGTTGTAAAAATATTGTAGACGTAGTACTTTTTTTTTTTAATTCCTCACATGTGATTTCGGCAACCACTATTTTTTTTTTCCTCCCATTTTCGGCAATGGCATTGCCACAATTGCCAATTTTTTTTTCCCTATTTCGGCAACGCCATTGCCACATTTGGTTTTCCTTGCGCACACTCACACTTCGAGCACCCACTCGGGCAGCAGGTATGGGCAGAAGGAATTTCGGTGATGGTATTGCCGAAAATCAAAAATTTCTCTCCCCCACTTTTTCTTTTTCTCTCTCCTACCTTTGTTGAATTGCGGCAATGGTATTGCCGAAATTCACTCTCTTTCCTCGGATTTCTAAATAAGTTGGAACAATATCTATAATACAAATTAACTTCGAATTTAGCAATATTCAGCCAAAAGACTCATTTTTCATTCTCTATAACCTCAACCTCCTCCAAAAGAAAAAGAGAAAATCCCTCAAATTTAGGATGAGAATCCATTGATTTTCGGAATTATTTTTACTGTCAATTTCCAACCAACTTTTGACCTCTAAAACCATTTTTTTTGAATTTGTGGTAAACTAAAAGGTTTTAGATATCAAAGTTTTCTTTCTGTGGTTTCAAGAATCATGTTAATTGGACATCCGTGCAAGAAGTTATGACAAAAATATTGAAATAGTGCAGGATGTTTCCATATTAGGACTTTTACAATTTTGGCTTAAACAAATTTCTTTCTTCCATTTTTTTATTCTAACACGTTTTTGACTTATTTAATACTTCAAAAATCATGCTTCAATTGATATTGATCATTGGATTCTCTTTGCTGCATGTTTGAATTATTAACTGACTGGATTTAATCTTATACAAGATAAAAATATATGTAATGAGTATATTAAATATGTGAAATAGAGTCCTCTAAAAATAGTCCCCAAATTACATCATGTAAAGAAAATAAAATCATAATAAGATTATATTATATTTTAAAAGGTTTACTGACATATGTCATTTGAGCATATATTAATAAACCATTTTGAAAAACTTTTTATAGAAAAATGAAAAAATTATTAAATTTTTTGACAATTTTTTTAATTTCTCATAAAATATTTTCAAAAATAAATAATTAATGTATGGGGGTCATACACTAACCTGATGAAATAGAATTCAAATAGCAATCAAATCTCTCTCTAAGTCTGATAGCATCAATCAATTAATGTCAATCAACATCAATCACAATCAATTAGGTTCAACAAGATAGTTACAATCAATAGGTCAAATTTGGTGTCCAATCTAAGTATGTTTTCTACAATTGGAATTTAGATGATTTTACTTGATAGAGTAAAGGACAAAGAAAGTATGAAAATGAGATATGTTAGAAAATACAAAGAAGCAACCACGTTGGATACTCGTTGACAAGACCATCAATCAGGAAGTTTTGGTGTCCAATCTAAGTATGTTTTCTACAATTGGAATTTAGATGATTTTACTTGATAGAGTAAAGGACAAAGAAAGTGTGAAAATGAGAGATGTTAGAAAATACAAAGAAGCAACCACGTTGGATACTCGTTGACAAGACCATCAATCAGGAAGTTTTGTTTTGCTACTTTCTACTTTTCAATTTACATCCTCGAGCTCTACCAAAACTTAGACAATTGATTTCTTAACTTAGGCATATATGAAGCCATGGCTTGGTTTTGATGGGAGTCAGTGTATAGTGTGCACAACATGTTGGATTGTGTGGCCAAATAGTCCACAATGTGTGCAACGGTTAAAGATTATATGAAAAAAAAAACATTGTACAATATTATATATTATAAATAAGATAATTACGAATAATGAGGATTGCATGTTTGGCCTTGAATGGTTGTGTGGAGTTTGACTTGATCAAACATGCAGTTGAGATATCTCAAAGATATATAGTTGTGAGTGAAGACAGTGAAAGAGATCTTACTTTACTCTGTCTTTGACAAGGACTCCTTGTGAACGACTGAAAGACGTGTAGGGAGGGGAGGGAGAGCTCACTATACAAAAATAAAGAGGGAGATCTTTACTTTCAAAACTCAATAGCTCCGTTTACAACTTCATATATATTAGACACAAATGAAAAGCATTAATATGATATTTTCACTTGTCAGTATCGATATTTCATAAACTTCACTATCTTCAATTGAACAACTCGCTACGCAGATTATCCTTGCAATAATTTAATTTAATAAATATATTTATGAAATATGGAAAATTATGAAGGGACTACCAGAGATTTTTTGTTGTCATTTAAGCCATATTTATTTTCAAATTGTACTTTGTTTATGATTTTTCAAATTGTATTGTCTAAAATGTTTTGGTAATTGCTTTGATGACAATCAGGTGACCAACCTTTCAACTGCATAGGAACCAGCTCCTGGGGCAAATACGGGGAGTTTATATAAAAGAATGTAGTGGATATTCAGAAGAATAGGGTTTATAAGAAAAAAGAAAAAAAGAAAAAAAAAAAGAATATAGACAAATATAAAAATTTGATGTAGAACAAGTGTCTCTAGACTTTCTTAAGAATTTGGATATTCAGAAGTCAAAACTTTCTATTTTTATTTGGGTTAGTGATTGTGAATGAAATTTAAGGGTATTTTTGTAAATCTCATTTTCAGAGAACTATCCGGAACCTTAAATGGCTTCTATATAAATATTTATTTTTTCTAAACTGAATTCTCTGAAAATTTCTTTAATTTTTGGTGGATTCTAGGTTTTTTTTTTTTTTTTTTCATCAAAGATTTCATTAAGTTAGAACGATATTTAGCTTCTTGTGTTTCTGTTATGCATTATGGGGTGAACATGAATAATGAATTGCTATATCTTTATTGGACAGCTATGCGAAGTGCATTCCCATGGCTTATATGTTTTGCAATTCAATTTAGAAATTTGAAGGCATCCATATGTATCTTTAAGGAATACATAAGTTAATTTGTATTACTCCACATTGGATCTTTGCAACCTTACTACACGTAGAGATTTGATTGACTTGTCTTTCAATTACACTGAATAAGTTGATATTCTACGTGATGAAGGCTACTAGTGCATCCTGAAAATTACATCCAACCAGAAATTAGTAAAAGGAACAAATGTAGAGTAATCCAACAGTAAATGATAATAATTTACATTAATGGATAGCAAATGAGAGAAAATTAGGGATACATGAGGAGAGAGAAAGAAGCCATTCTTTATGTACTACGCAGTGGCAAAGCCAGGTATTTAGGTCGGGGGACAAGATTAAAAGACAAGATTGAAAGCAAAAAACTAATCTGAAAAATATTAATTAATATTAATAACAAAGTAAATAAACAACTATATGCTAATGTAATTGTCATACATAATCTAACATAAAATGTAAATTTTAATTTATTTTTTCACACCTAGCTTAATTTACTCAATTGTCCTTGATGATTTTTTATATTTTGAAACCTTTACTTGATTTCTACACACTCAATAATCTTGAATATATATTTTTCAATATATATGATTAAGCAATCATTCATCCATTGATCTCCCATTCAATTGCATAATCGACTTTTAATTATGTTCATTGCTGAAAAAACTCTTTCAAGAGTAGTTGTTGCAACTGGTAAAATCAATGCCAATGTCAATAATGAGTAAACCAATGAACATAAAACATCATTTCCTATTTCTACCATCTTTTCAGTAAGCTGTCCAATTCGACTGCATGTCATGACTGCATGTATCAAGTTGGTCATCCAAGTGAATAGGAGTGTAAGTCTATTAGTATTGGGGGGGGGGGGGGGGGTGGGGGTAAGAAAAGCTGCCGTGACTTGTGAGAGTTGAAAAAAAAAAGTACGACAAGCTAGTACAATAAATGGAAAAATTACTTGTCCTTGATGTAGGAGGAGCAAATAAGACATTTTAGTTCAATATAGTAGTAGTGTTATAGAGGTTTTTGAGAGTTCGGGGCACTCTGTTTATGATCTATGTAATGTGCTATCATCCACAAAGTCAATTAAAGTTTTGGGCCTGTGGGTTAATGCTTCTAATAACTTGTAATACCAAATAAGTTGAATCTTCCTTCCACAAATGTTAAAAACTTAATTTTATCATAGTTGATACTTAATCCTCTATTACTTGCACAGGTGAGAAAGCACATCACACTCTTATATAAATAGAAATTTCATTTTGATTAACCAAACATTATTTTTGTTTAACTAGCTAGTTTCTCTTTGGAGGAAAGCAGAGGGAAGTAGAGACTGTTGGAAATCAAATCATAGTGATTGCTATTAAATTTTTCATGAACTTCTTATGCTATCTAATTTATTATTCACAACAACTCCATAAATATAAATGCTTGTCAGGTGTGGGAGGGAGAGGTTGGGATTCAAGTTTTTAAGAGGAAGCTTCACACATATATATACTTATATCATGTTAGAATAGAATATCTATCTTGTATATATATATATATATATATATCCTACATTTTAAATATAGAGTGGTATAGAAGAGAAATCTTGATTATATTATTGGGACCAAAAAAAAAAAAAATCCCACATTTTAAATATAGAGTGGTATAGAAGAGAAATCTTGATTATATTATTGAACTTCTGTCCCAATCTATAGCATTAATGCATGCTGTAGCCGACATCTTTGTGGCAAAATTAAATACGTGTGGAACATTATTAGAGTTTGAAAGAAAGTTTTTCAACCATGGCTTGCTAAAAGGCAAAGACCATAAGACTATATATATGGTCCTAAGTTCCTAACACAGAACAGGAAGAAATTTCTATTCCTGGGCATGTGCTTGTAGCCTTTTGAACTTTGACGCTCTAATAAAGGAAAAGGACTAAAGATTAATCGGCCGGGTCGGTATAGTAAATATTAATTTGTATGGTATGGTATGATACTTAGGGTAAAAAATCATATATTTTTTTTTAAAAAAAGTAGATAATAGAAAAAGGGAAGGTAAAGTTTGAATGAATTATAACTTGAAATCATAATCATGATTTCAGATTATTTTTGTGTCACACATGCTTTATCTATTGTAACATGAACTATGGACTCTAACTAATCAATAATAAATTAAATACGTTTGTTCATCCAAAAAATAAATAAATAAATAAATACGTTTTCCCATGGCAGTTCATACATATGAATTTGGACTTATTCCTTTGTACGATTCTTAATTGCTTTCTCCTTGAAAGTCTAGCCTAGAATAATGCTTATAAACATTTTATTAATTCTTGATCCCGAGTTAAAAAAAAAAAAAAAAAAAGTCTAAGAAATGATAGTTTGAAAAAAAATATTATCATAATGTCAAACGTTTTTTGTAATCATGATATTCATTGTGATATTGATGTTTAAATTTGTTTTTTGTAATCATGATATTCATTGTAATCATGTCAAACGTTTTTTTGTAACCAAATATTATCATATAGATTTGTTTTTAGAATGAATGGTTTTGAAAAAGTTTTACAAATAAATGAAAAATACTCCGATTGGTGTATTATTAAATCATACAAACATGTTAGATTCTTTTCAAAGTAACATAATTGTATTAATAATACATGTTACAATTGTTTCTGAAAAAAAAAAAAAAAAAGTGAATTGGCTATATAACTATAAGTATGTTTTCAACAAAATTAATTAACATTAATAGGTCAAATTTGGTGCCCAACCTAAGTATGTTTTTCTGCAGTTGGAATTTAGATGATTTAACTTGATAGAGTAAAGGACAAAGAAAGGGAGAAAATGAGAGATGTTACAAAAGTACAAAGAAACAACCACCTTGGAATTGGATACTTGTGAACGACTAAGAGATAGGGATTGAGAGCCTTTTCATTCCACATATACACCTCTATAATATTAGGTGCAAATGATAATTAGAAATGTCTCCAAAAAATACTATTGACAGGGAAAGATTTGTGATCCAATAAAGCAGAAGAAAAGTTGAAACTTTTTTCTAAGAGAGAAGAAAGAAAATTCATATTATTGACAATTGAATTAAGAGAAATGTTAACGGATGTTCTTAGGATAATGGTTAATAATCTATTTAAAAAAAAAAAAAAAAGCTTTATGAGAAAAAAAAGAATAAAAAAAAAAGCAATTAATGTTTTGATAGTTTTTTCTATATCCCATTAAAGTTATATTAAAATTTTCTTAATATAGATTGTTAACTATTGGCTTAAGGACACCCGTTAACATTACTCTTGAATTAAAGTATGCTTTATTATAACATGGATGACAATAACCACGTCTTAAGGCACTGGCAGTGAACATAAATCTCGTAGACTATCTTATTAATATTGGATGTTAATGAAAGTTTGTCAAAGTTAATTAATTAACCACCCAAAAGGCAAAGGTCGTTGTGGCCTTTTGAATTGTAACGTACGCACTCTTAAATTCTTAATAATGGGAAAGGACTTAAGAAACTGCGGAGAAAAAGACAACAAACATGGCTGGGTAGACTAAAGTCGCTGAACCAAAAAGGATCGTAGCGTGTTGACTAAGCTTACTTCTCGAGGAAGTAGAAGAAAGCTGAGAGAGACTGATTCGACCGCTTTAGAGCTTTCGTCGTTGTTTCATTTTTCCAAAGGAGACTAGAGAGTTTGTAATCATATATATAGTGGACGACCTAGACTTAATATGGGAAAGTACTAAAGAAACTGCAGAGAAAAACACAAAACAAACATGGCTGGGTATATATATAATATTATATTGTGATATTCACTCACGCATCTCTTCCACAAGGTATCATGAGTTCAATGGTCAATAGAGGTCTACTCCTTGGTCTTCTTCTACTTACCGCCCTATCTCTTACATGGAGCTTGTGTTTCACAGGTAAGACTGTCACAGACTCAGAGTAGCACTTTTTTCTTTTAAATTTTATATTGTTTGGCAATATATATACTGCAATTGCTTCAAATTTTGTGTTCTTTATTTGGGTATACGATAAAGAGAAAGGTATGGTATGGTGAGCCTTTCATTCTACTGCTCTGTGTACACCACCATATTAGATGCAAATGAATTTTAGACATGTCATTTTTTAAGGGTAAATACTTACACATTAGATGGCTGTAAAACGAAATGTTAATTTAGACTCATATATATGTGCTCTAAATATTCTGATACCAAATGAAAAATCTAGTTTAGAAGTCTTGTTAAGTATGCACTAGACTTTTTAATTAATTATCTACTTATAACACAAGATTTGGTTATGAATTGGAAAATCGATAAAATAAATACTACTATAGGGACAAAAGCAGTCCTATAAAAAATCCATTATGAAGAAACAATTATAAATAGTCAGGACTCACTAAATTTTTGTAGCCTAGATTCTCTATGCAACCTTTGCAAGCGACCCAATTGTCTTTCTAACGCAGTAATTCTAGAAACTCTGGAATTCTTCTATAGTGATTTTCTTCATACGAACCAGATACTCTGGTGTATTCTAAGGTATCTTCTTAAGGATCTCTTTACAATGAACTCGTTGAAATAATATTACGTGGTTTCAAGAAAGATTTAAAAGGTATATAAAACCACAATATAGTCTTTCTTGTTACTACTCTAGGCACAAGGACATATATATATATATATATATATATATAAAGCTTATTTCACTCATTTCAAATCTAAATTTGTTCAAATTGGTGTCTTTTTTGATGCCCCATATATCTACTTTCGATCATAGAAAATTTCACTTAAAAATTCATTATGGTAAGAACAACCACCCCTCAACTTTAAGCATATCAAAACTTTATCATTTTTAGCACCTTCTAACTTGAATTTAGCCCTAATACAAATTAATGAATACCACAAATTTTGACACGTTTTAGTACTATGTTTTTCCAACACATTTATGAATACTGTAAGACAAACTAACTCTGAAGTCTAAAGCCTCCATACACACAATTAGATTTCGATAAATGAATAGTGTATAATGAAGCAAACACTTAAAAGGGTAATTATAGAGTACTCCAAGAGTATAATAAATGTATACTCCCTCATTTCCTATGACAATGGATTCTACTAATTAATTAAATTCATGGTGAATCCATTATTCATGTTAAAGTAGTAAGTACACATTTATTTTACTCATAAAGTATTTTATAATTTTTCTACTTATAAACCACACCACTCCAATATTCATTTAGAAGTTAACCTCCATAAGTTGATACAATCAATGCGTGGTGATATGTTGTGGGATTCCTAAATCTTAACCGAGCAATTAGGCTACAAGCAAGAAAGAAAATGAATTTAATAATAAAAAAAAAAAAACCTGAGCAACCATGTGGAATAGCCTTACAACCAAAAGTTGTAGTTGAATATTATAAAATATAATAAGATCGATGTCTTTTTCACTTCCCAAATAACTGTATTTATGATCTTTTTAACTTGGTTTCTATATTCTCTAGATGAAAACATGAAGTTAACTGAAGCAAGAGATGGGAAAGAATTGTCTGGAGTAGTCATTATAAAACAACTTAATAGCCCAACTTTACCTTGGGCAAAAGACCCATCCAAGCGCAGGCTAATACTGACGAAACAACTTCGAGCACCATCACCACCACCACCACGTTCTACTGGAAACCCAGGCCACACTCCACTCCCCTAGTAGGCAAATGCCAGTGTCAAAATAGTATGTGCAATTAATATTTTGGTTCACTTGGAAGATTACAACCACCTCTAGGGAATGTGAAGTATTACCATGTTTGGTTTGTTATTTATGCAGCACAATATGGGAATGTAAGATTATAAAGACATATTTGGTATATTGAATGCTGATTATGATAGAAATGGTAATTTTTAATATTAGTGGGAATATAAAATGTTGTAATGGAATAATTATTTATAGTCACACATGTGGTTGTAAAATATTAATAAAACTCAAGATTTGTATTTATGAAATATCTTATTTATACATTTATTTTCTATAATAGAATGTTTTTAAATTTGACTTCATTGCTCTATAAGGAATAGCTATGGAAAGAGTATTTTTTTTTACGATTTTTAAAAATTTTATTTGTATAATTGTATATACATATGGAAAGTTTATATTTTTGGAAATATATTAAATTTCAAAGTTATTGCATATATTAAGGAATAACTATTACATTAGGAATAATTATTATCAAGGCTATCTTAGCTGGGGACACAAAAAATCCAAAGTATGGACACGTGCTCAATGATGTTTTTGTGTTAGCTGATCGTTTTCGTGTTTGTAATTTCTCTCATGTTAAATGCACAGGCAATTCGATTGCCCATTTTCTAGCCTGAAAATCTATTTCTGGTAATGAGCTTCAGGTATGGATTAAATCCACTCCTGATGATATAGTTCCACTAGTCACATGTGACTTTGTAATTGCGTTTTTCATTTTCAATAAATTTGACCCTCGAGTCTGGTTTCTCAAAAAAAAAGAAAAAAAAAAAATTTTCTTAAGAAATAACTATTCTCTATAATGAAGATGCAATCAAATGATCAAATAGCTATTTCATGTAAATAACCATTCTGCTATAGGATTTATTACAACATGTTAGACATGCCCAAAGAGAATAGAAAAATGCTATATCCACAATATTTTCATAATAAATTCTAAGTGGCACATTATTACTGGCTATTATAGGTGGACCAAAAAAAAAAAAAATTTAAGTAATGAATTTAAATTAAAACTAGAGTAAGAACTTATCATCTATGATTTGTTGTAAAAGTGTTGTGAAAATGTTGTGGATGTAGCATTTCTCAAGAGAATAGCATTATCATTTATAGGCTAGGGATGAAGCTAGGATTTTAGTTGAGGGGGGTCAAGGTAAGATTTTATTTTATATTTTATTTTATTTTATTTTTATAATGAAAATCCAAACTAGCATCCATTTAATAGTAGCAAACTATCAATAAATGAAAAAAAATACATAAGAATTGTTTCTTAAAACATTGCAATGAAATTATCCATCAAAAGACTGTAATTTAAATCTCTAAAATTATCTATGATTGATTGGAAATAAATGTCATGACAATTTCCCTTTCAAAATATAAAATCAAAGAGTTTACCAAAAATTTATATTCTATTTTTTTGTGAAGCTTAGTTTTGATGATATTTATAACTGAAAATGCTTGTTATAGTTGCAGAGAAACTAAAGAAGTATGCATAAGTATAACTATTATATAAACAAGCTTTGTATCTAGGCTCTTGGTTTTTTTTTTTTTTTTTTGGTGAGAACTAGACTCTTGGTTTTCGAGTGCTCAAAAGTCAAACCATTAGGACAATTTAAAAAAACTTATTTTTTGAAGTCTGGATGCTGAATTACATTATGCTCACAATGAAGTTGCTTTTCCAGCATTTCATTTTCATATTTTTGAAATTCTTGTGGATAAAATAATCCACCACAACTTGCATACAATAATTAACTTTGGTTCCTTTCAAAGAGATTCCCCGAATTACAACAAACATGGAAAGAAAATAAACTCATAATGAGATTATATCATATCTAAAAATAGATTAATATAGGTAGCAATTAAATCCCTCTATGTCTAGTTGTATCAACCAGTATTGTCAATCAACATCAATCACAACCGATTAGGTTCAACGTTGACAAAAACGCGGCTACACCGGTCAAAAACGGGGCTGAAGACCTAGGCTAAGGCCCCGTTTGAGCGAACGCGGCTGGACTTTTATCTTTAAGCCCCGTTTTTAAAAAACGGGGCTTTATGCAGTTTTGGGCCGCGCTTTTTAAAACGCGGCCCAAAAAAACGCAGCCTGAACACCCCCTTTTTTGTAGTGAACAAAATTAATTAACATTAATAGGTCAAATTTGGCTTCCACACTAGATATATTTTCAGCAGTTGGATTTTTAGGTGATTTTCAACTCGATAGAGTAAAGCACAAGGAAAGGAAGAAAAATGAGGGATGTTAGGAAAATGCCAAGTAATAACCAATTTGGATACTCGTGGGATCGAATTATTGTGGAAAAATGGGATCGGATTAATATTGTGGAAGGGGATGCAAAAATTTGTATTGACGCACTAGTGGCTATGAGTTCGAAAGGAAAGCAAGTACACCGGTCCATCTCTACCTTAATCAGAAATAGTTTAGAAATTACTAAGAATTTTTTGAGTCGTAAATTTTGTTGGATTAGTAGAGACTGTAATGGTGCAGCTCATGCTTCTGTTAAGCTGGCTGGTAGTCTTTAATGAAAGTCCGGATTATAAAATTAAAAAAAAAAAACTTGGATATTCGTGGAAAAAGCCACATCGCACAACCCCATCTCTTTGCTCTACTCCAACATAAAATTTACAATGGCGCCAGTGCTCTATGCTGGAGTGCCATAAACTAATCATGAATTAATCCCACATATTAAATATAAAGTGGTATAGACGAAAAATCTTGATTATATTATTGAACTTCTGTCTCAATCTATTGCATTAATGCATGCTGTCCCCGACATTTTTGTGCCAAAAGTAAATACGTGTAGAATATTATTAGAGTTTGAATGAAAAATTTTCAACCATGACTTGCTAAAAAGGCAAAATACAGATCATCACAAAAAAAAAGAAAAAAAAAAAGAAAAAAGAAGAAGAGGCAAAGTAGAGGATTAGTATTGGTGGAGGCATTTTGCTAAAATTAATGCTAAATTTACCATCAAAATATCGCAAAAGTGGACTATATCAGCATAGTTCTGAAACCCGGATCGGACCGATCGGTCAGACCGCGGTAACCGGGAACCGTCTATTATTCCAATTTTTTAAACTACCAAAATCGAAAATTTTAAATTTTCAATGAACTTTTCGAACCACGTGCTGTCAAACTGCACGGTTTTCAAAACCGGACACGGGTCTTATGGTTCCCAAAAAATCACAAAACGTTACTCAAAATAATCTCCAACATAAGACCTTCCCAAAAAATGAAAAAAAGAAAACAAGTAAAAAAAAAAAGGATAGAAGACTATGGAAGAAAGGCTACAAATCTGCTTTTGGCTTCTACATATGCATATGCATATGCATCTGCTTTTGCTTCTTCTTTATTTGTTGAAAAATTGTGGAAGGAGATTGCTATTTGTTTGAAAACTGTGGAAGAAATAACAAAGGTAGAGAGAGGCGGAGGCTGTAGGGAAAGCTAAAAGAATAGAAGACAAAAGTCCATAGGGTTTGAAGTCTGATCATGTGGTGTGGTTTGAGGAAATGTGTAACTTTGATCATGATGCTTGGGGAAATGTGTGAGTGGGGTTGGGTTTCTCGTGAGATCTCATCAGTCATAAGTTTTTTTTCTTCTCTTTTTATCTGGCACAGCACAGCCAACTTATTAAGGCTTAAGTTTATTATTTTTTAGTTATATTTTTTAAAACTTTTTTTGTTATATTTATTTATTATTTTTTTAGATATAATGTTTTAAAATCTTTTAAATAACAAGAGAAAATCTAACAAATATCATATTTATCGTAAATTAAGATATATTTGAATCTCTATATGTACTAATTTAGTCAATACTACAAATTTTTAAGCATTTATTTTAATTATTTTGTATTAAATATTATTAATTTAATTCAATTTAATTAAGAAAAAATAGTATTTACAAATGACCCAACTTTTTTCTATAAATTTTTATGTAATTTTTCAATTTTTACTAATTTAATATATTTAATTATATTTTAAATAATTATTAAATTAATTATGACGTTATCACGGTTCAACCTTGGTCCAATTTCAAAAACCTTGAACCTTTCCATTTTAGGGTTCATTGAACGGTCCGGGTTTCAAAACCATGTGTATCAGTGGAGCAAAAGACATTTGTTGTTGTCGAGCTGCAATACACAATTATCTTTGCCTGTTCACTGTAGCTAAGATGGTAAAAAAAAAAAATTATTAAAAGATATATTATTTTATTGTGTTAGTGGTGGTGGTTGTTGTTTATTATAGTGGATATATGATTTTATTATGTTAAATGCTAAAATAAAACTATTAGTGTTGGGTGTTTTATAAAGCGAGATAGTAAAATAGATAAAATAGCTTTTTGTAGTGCCAAATTACTAAATTTTTGGTACCACCAATGTTGATGCTCGAAGAAATTGCTATTCCTGGGTATGGTGTGGCGTGTGCTTGTGGCCTTTTGAACTTCTATGCTCTAATAAAGGAAATGGACTAAAGAAATTGAAGAGAAACATACAAACATGAAACATGGCTGGGTATATATAATGATATTCTTGTAACCAGGTTTCTTCCACGAGGCAACATGAGGCTTGAGCAGAAAAGAGGCCTCCTAGGTTTTCTTGTACTTACTGCCCTATTTCTTTCATGGAGTTTGTTTTTCACAAGTAAAACTAATTAATGTAGCACCGATTTTGTTAAATTTATATTGTTTGGCATGTATGTATAGCTATGGCATCAAAGTTCAAGAAGTTTGAGTTGTTTATTTCTGTGAGTGTGCGTGTGAACGATAAAGAGAGAGATGGAGAGCCTTTTCTATTTTTCACTCCCCTGTTGTGTGTAGACCTCAATATTTAGATGCAAATGTATATTAAATGTCTCCAAAAAAAATTTGGTTTTTTCTTTTTAATTTGATAAGTAAATAGTGGTAATATACACACACACACACACACATATATATATATATATATAGAGAGAGAGAGAGAGAGAGAGAGAGAGAGAGAGAGAAATAATGAGGATAGGACCAAAAAATGAACACATTCATGTATATACGTAAATAATTGCTTCAATTTTCATTTTTTGGTGCTAGTCTCATCATTATTCTGGTTATATCAGTATTCACAAATGTAAAACGTCGACAAATGTGTAAACTTGAAATTGGGATGAATGAAATTTTTTGACATTAAATAAAAAAAGAAAAGAAAAGAAAAAACCCCTTGAGAATGGGCATAGCGCATGCGAATAGGATAGTATTCATAATACAAATAGATTGAAGTAGCCATGTAATAATAATACAAAGAGATTTCTCTTAGTATTTTGTTGCTAAGATAGTTTAAGGTACCTATTCCATAATTGGAGTAAATTCCATTTTTTTAGCCAATATAAATTAGGTTAAGATTATATAATTTATGAATCTTTTTTTTGAGAAAAATATAATTTATGAATCTAGTAAATTGTTCTTGAGATGAGACCAAACCTATAAATATAAGAATTTTGTGTCCAATAGACCTTTTCAGCCTTAGCCAATAAATTGGGATTATGAAGAAATAATTGGCAAAATAAACTCATAATGGGATTATATTATATTTTGAAATAGAATTCGAATAGCAATCAAAGTCTTTCTAAGTCTAATAGCATCAATCAATGTCAGTCAACATCAATCACAACCAATTAGCAGGTTCAACAAAATAAGTTAATTAACATTAATAGGTCAAATTTGGTGTCCAAGCTAAGTATGTTTTCTGCAATTAGATTTAGATGATTTTACTTGATAGCTAAAGGCCAAGGGAACGAAGAAAATGAGGGATATTATGAAAATACAAAGAAACAACCGTGTTGGATACATGTTGACAAAACCATCGATATAGGGGCCTCCCGTGTTAGACAAGGGTGACCTACCACGTTGCAAAATTCAAACTTTCTGTATATCAGGAAGATGTGTTTTTGCTACTTTCTACTTCTCAATTTACATCCTCGAGCATTACCGAAACTTAGACGATCGATTTCTTAACTTGGGCATATATGAAGCCATAGCTTGGTTTTGATGGAGTCAGTGTATAGTGTAGAACAAATTGACAAATGAATTTCTTTTGTCTTTGGAGAAACTAACTGACAAATAAATTAGGTCCTTTTGGATATATACCACTGTAGATTTCTTTAAAAAACTTTTTTCTCTCTCCCCGTGTGTATTAAAAATACTTAGAGCCTGTTTGGTTTGAGTTTTTTGATAACTCAATTCTCTGTTTCCATAATTCATAACTCAAAAATGGTGGGACCCATAGCAAAAAGTTTGTTTAGCAAACAATAACTCTGTTTCCATAACTCTGTTTCCATCACTCAATTCTCTGATTTTTGAGTTATGAGTTATGGAAACTGAAAACAACTTTTGGCTGTTTTCAGTTTCCATAACTCATAACTCAATGGCAATATTGTAATTAAACACACATAGGGGACCCACAGCCGCAACTTTTGACCAACTTTTGACTTTTTTTTTTTTTTTTTTTCTTGGTTGGGCGTTGGCTGTTTTTTTTTTTTTTTTTTCTTTTCTTTTCTTTTCTTTTCTTTTCCTGGGTTGGCGTTGGATGTTTGTTTGTGTTTTTTTTTTTTTTTTTTTTCTTTTCTTTTCTTTTCTTTTCCTGGGTTGGCGTTGGCTGTTCTTTTTTTTTTTTTTTTTTTTTTTTTTAATATTAGCTTCGGTGAGTTGGGTACTTAAAAAAAAAAAAAAAAAAAAAAAACCAACACTGTACCGGCTGACAGGTGTGGGACCCATGAATAGTGTGAAAAAATTGAGTGATGAAAATAAAAGTGATGTTGCCAAATGAGTGTGAAAAAATGAGTGATGAGTAATGAGTTATGAGTAATGAGTTATGAGTGATGAGTGATGAGTGATGGAAATTGAGTGACGGAAATTGAGTGATGAAAAATGCTTAACCAAACATGCCCTTAGTATTCTAAAAAAAAAAAAAAAAAAAAACAAATAAACTACTTTTTGATTATGTTACTACAACTTTAGCTACATAATCTTGTCGGTGGTCTTCTTTGTATTGGCCTTGAGAAGTCGCCAAACAAATACCACAAGATTGGCCCCCATTAAATTGAATAGAAATATCTCTTAGTGAGATTTAATATGTGACATTTTAGTGTCAAAAGTCAATAAGTAGAAATATTATCGATTTTTAAATGAAATTTTGTCAACTTGGCCAGCTAGCTAAAAGGTAAAATCCAGTACTAAAGATGCTCCTAACAGATAAGGAAGCACTTGATTTTCCTGGCCTGGATTTGGTGGGTTGTGTTTGTGGCCTTTTGAACTTTGAAGCGCTAATAAAGGAAGGACTAAAGAAACTGCAGAGAAATTAAGAGACAAACATGGCTGCGTATATATTGTGATATATATTCACCCATACATCTCTTCCACAAGACAAGGCAAGTCTGGAAAGATGAGGTTTGAGGTCAAGACATCCCTTCTCCTTGGTTTTCTTATACTTATTACCACTCTATTTGTTGCATCGAGTTTGTTTTTCACGGGTAAGAAAAATTCTATTTTTTTTTTTTAATAAATTTTATCTTGTTTGGCATATTATATAGCTATGGCTTCCAAATTTGTTGTTTATGAGTGTGAGAACGATGAAGAGAGAGGAATCGAGAACCACCTCCCTAATATTAGGTGCAATTAATAATTAGAAGTGTCTCCAAAAAATACAAGAGTAACATGTATTATTATTTTTTTAAATACAAGAGTTACATGTATTATTATTTTTTAGCTAAATACTCATGCACCCTATAGTGACAAGAATGAATCTCATAAATCGGAAATTGGTCTCCTTCCTCTCACATGTACGTAGATTCTACATTCAACTTTAATTATTGTACAATAACCTTACAAGTTAACCAAAAATTGTAGTAGAAATTATGAAGTATATTTTACAAGGCTACTGGTTATAGATCGATTTCCACTTTTCTTCCTAACCAATTGTATTTATGTACTTTTAAAATTTTGGTCATATATATATATATATATATTTTTTTTTTTTTTGTTTGAATATGTTGTGTACTTTGACACAATAATCAGGTGAGAATATGGAGAAGCTGACTTATGCCAAAGATGAGGAAAAATTATCTAGAGCTGTCATTATAAAACAAAGTAATAGACCACCTATACCTTGGGCAAAAGGCCCACATGGGAGGCGAGTACCTCTATCACCACCACCACGTCCAGGAGGAAACCCTGGGCCACACCCCTAGTAGGTAAGAACATGATCCTTTCATTTCAAGTCCTCTCAATTTTGTCTATTTCACTATCATGATTTTATTTTTTGAATCTAATAATGTTCATTTAAAATTTTAAATGATGTGATTGTTTGTACATCTTAATTTATATTTGTAAAATTTAATCTAAATACAAAAAATGAAACTATTTTAATTAGAGATGATCATTTTCCTATTAAGCAAATACCAATGTCAAGTAGTATGAGCATTTGGTATTAGTTCACTTGGATGATTACAACCATCTATAAGAAAATGTGACATATTATGATGTTTGGTACGTTATTTGTGCAATATATGATAGGGAATGTAAAATAATAAGAGAAGAATGTTACCATAATTTATAGTATTATGATTACTCTTAATATGATTACTCCATGAAATGGTGGTAATTTGATTATTCATGCTAATATGAGATTTTATTTTAAATTAAATTACAAAATTATCCAATAACCTATAATTTCAAAATTTCCATCATGTTTCTGTTATTATCGAAATTCAAACCCTTATCATTATCATAATATCTATAACTAAATTTATTTATTTATTATGATCAAAACACCCAAAATTCTTCTGCTACCTCTAACAGGATTAAAATATCATTAATTTCTAAAATGACCAAAATACCACAAAAACTTTCAAAATATCTCTAAATATTCAATCTAATCAAACACACAAGAAACAACAGCTATACCCATTAATTCATGTTGAATATGTGTAGGAATTCTGTCCCTAAAAATTGTGTACGTAAAGTTTGATGGTCGAACCATATTAAAGGCTCCATGGATTTAAGCTTTGATGGTCGAACCATATTAAAATCCTTGCCTTTCTTTTTTTAAGTTTTGTTTTAGTTTTTGATAGCATATACACTCATATTCCTGCTTACAACACAGGTAATTTTCAGGCTGTATATATAATGTTAGAAGCCTTCAAAATTTATCTGAAATCTCTTGGACCATCTGGTCCATCTGTGTGCATGGGGGATGGATTATATGAAATCTGTGTGAAAACTGAAACGTCAATACTTACAAATATATTAATGGATTTTCATTGGTAATTTGTCAACTTGAACCTGTCAAAAGGAAAAGACCATGAAATCTATCTTACTTTGAACCTGTTAACTAATACATGGTCAATATCATGACTCAAGCATATTATAAACACTGCCGTGGCTTTTAAGTTTGAATTGTCCAAGTGTACAATATGGAAGACAATAAAACCTAGTTAAAAAAATAACATCATGGTCTTTTTATTAATTATTTTCTTAATTAACAACGGAAAAAAAGGAAGTGTTTGAGACTTTTCACCGTTGTTTTCAACAACACTGCTTATTATAACACACAAAACAAGAAGCACTTTTTTTTTCTTTTTTTCCCTAGGTTTGGTGGCATGTCTTTGTGGCCTTTGAAATATATCTTACTTGATTCTCACGTAATCTTTGTGCACTAAACGCTCACGGCCCTTTCACTTTCAAACAGAAGGTAGACCCCATCCAAATTGCATTGATGACTCCTAACCATTTCAATGAAATATGTTTAATTACCAAATAAAAAAGTCACTGTATAGTGTATATACATTTAATCGAATTGTAAATGCTAACTTCCCCAGCTCTGACCCAATAAAAGAAAAGGAATATTCTATCCAAAAAGAAGGAAAAAAAAAAAAAAAAAAAACGGCTGCGTATATATTGTGGCATTCATGTGTCTACCTAGTTCAATTCTCTTCCAAAAGCAAATTAACATGATGAGGTTTGAAGTCAAGAGATGTCTCCTCGTTGGTTTTCTTGTACTTAACACCCTATTTGTTGCGTGGAGCTTGTTTTCCACTGGTAAGATTTGCAATTTTTATTTATTTATGTATACCTTTTAGTATATTGTTTGATATGTATATATATCTCTGTACGGATTAGCTTCGAAGTTTGTATTCGTCTGTGTATTCATGCATGTATATGCTAACGATAGAAAGAGAGCGAGTCTAATTTCTTTCAACTACTGTCTACAACTCCATATTAGATGGAAAATATGTCTTGGAATTTAGTTTTTTTGAAGTATCCTTCTCACATAATTATGAGTTCTACTAATTAAATGAGATGACTTCATATAAACCTTGAAACCTACTTGGAAGGCAATATCAACAAGCAAGCATGTTCTCCCAATTTTCTTATGCGAGTACTTAATAAGATGGCTTCAGATGAAACCTGAAACCACAAGCCTAAGGCCATAAATTATGAAGTATAATATAATAGCTAGTAGAGATGTTCATCTTACTTTTCAGTCGAACAACGAAAAACGAAAAACTTGACACTCAACTATTTATTTTATATGAGTGACTTTGTCTTTGCCTTTTTCCTTTAGCTTATTAACTTATTTGCTTATCTACAGTTTTTAAAACATTGCTTTTTATTTTTATTTTTTTAAAGAATTATATTTTAATCAACTTTCAACCAGGGGTGAAGCCAACGGGGTGAGAAGGGGGGGGGGGGGGGGGGTGAAGGGGAATTGCCCCCTCTGACTTTGTAAAAATAGTCCCAGAGTACTATTATCATAAAATATATTCAGATATTCTTAAGCAATTGACCCTTGACATAAATAAATAAAAAGAGCAAAGAAGCAGTGCTTAAAGAAACAAACACCGAAAAATAAGGGAAACAAACTTCCTTGACCCACGTAACTAACATATAATTTTTTCTAGATTTTTTATCCTGTCACACTTGTAATGTTTTTTTTACCCATTTCACTATTCAAGCATTTGAATTTCTTGCTTGTCTCTTAAATGAATATATATCATAGATTCATAATAGTAGTTAAACGAATAGTGAAATGCAATTAAAATTATTTAGTTTTTTAGATAGGAATAGGATGAAGCTTTTTTCTATTTTCTTTTTCTTTTTTTAGAATCAGATAGCTAGGATGAAGCTAAATTAGCTAACATATAATTATAAATTTTTTATTTTTGTTTCTTTATTTAAATGATAAAAAACATATACTTGTTATTACATTTGTTTACAAGTGTTTATTTATTTTGTTATTGTTAAATATTTGTTGTTGATTAACATATTAAGAATATTTTTATCTTGCCCCTTTAAACTGAAATCTTGACTCCGTCTGCTTTCAACAAGTAAAAAAAAACAAATAATCTTTTTGACAAATAGCTGCATCCAAGCCGGCATTTATGATCTTTTACACCTAATATTTATTTATTTATTTTTCTTTGAATACGTTATGGTAATTTCTTTGATGCAACAATCAGGTGAAAAGATGGAGAAGTTACCTCATGACCATGCAAGAGATCATGGGGAGGAGTTGTTTGGAGCTGTAACTATAAAACAAGGGAAAGGCCCACCTATCAATTTGGCAAAACTAGTGCAGGAGCGACCACCTGATCCACCGCCACCATCTCCTATAGTGCCCACAGGGCCACACCCTTAATAGGCATGACCTGTATTTCATGTACTAGACATCTCTTGATGTGAATTAATATCAGCATTAGGCAAATACTGAAATAAAAAATGTACTATTTACTATTCACACTAAATGTCATTTTAGCAGTAGATAATATGAAGCTTCTTTAAATTATGATAGTATGTATTCTTCCCGGCCAGTTGACGCTTCCAATTAACTTTGAAGCAACAATTCGACACCACCGGTAACATAAACTAATCAAGTTCTTTCTCAATCTACAAAGTCATGCGTACACTCCCCGAAGTGATAATAGATTTTTATCACTCTCCGTACTTCCACGAAAGAGAAAGAAAGAATGTTTATTCTAAATCTTTCTCATTGATTGTGGATTTGCTAAGCCACAGAGCCAGTCAGCATGGTTGCTAATGCTTAAACTTTATAGTAAGAGAAATTCTTCATTTGGGAGATTTGTTTACGACTTTAATTTCTACCAAACATAGACAACATATTAGCTCAGGCATATATCTATATATAACCGAACAACATTTTCTCCTAATGAGGATGGAAGAATCTAAATATGTCATAAGACTTTTTGATAAATTGTGACTAAAATTACAAGTGGATGCTTATTTGAGTTACTAGTCGATTAGAGAAACTTTGCTCCAAAATTGGAGGAACATTTTGTTCTTTGTAGCTATGGCTAATGGCTTGGGTTTGAAAGAGTCAATATATGTGCAATCTAGAACAAAAGATAATAGTTATTGTTTTCTGAAATGGACAAATACACAATCATTTCTTACTTTGCCACCTCTATATACTTGGTATGCAGTAGGTTGGCCATAGCCCTAGAAGTTGAAGGAAAAGTCTGATTTTCCAGAATTTAGTTGCGTAGTCTTATCGCTAGTCTTATTTTATTGGTCTTAAGAAGTTTATCTTCTCTAATCCTTGAACACATTCACACTGATATTCGTGCTTACCACAGGTCAATTACCCTTATACCACAAGATTAGATCCTTTCACAATCGAACTGAAGTTTCTTGGAATTTGTTATCCGACATTTTTTGTGTCAAAAGTCTATACGTAGATATAATATTAGATATTTAAAATACAATTTATAAACACAAATAAAAGTGACCCTTGCACGAAAAATCAACATGTACAAAATTAATGAGGGATGGGTTATTGTGTGATAATGCTAGGGTTTTCTAGTTCTTATGGAAATTTGGAAGTCAAAAAAAAAAAAAAAAAAAAAAAAAATTCCAATCAAAGATAGTGGCATCATCTGTACATGGACTTTCATTTTATGTGGATTTGAAGATTATGAGGTGTTGGGGGTAACGGTCGGGGTTTAAGTCTCTAGGAGAGAACTTTCCACATACATATACTTAAATTAAGTTAAAGTAAAATTTATATCTTGAATAAAAAATTAAATAAAATAAAACATTCAAAATATTAAGTATCAAATCTCACACAATGTCATTGGCAGTTTGCACAATACCCTATCTATGGGTTCATGGGTTTTGCAAATACACCAAGCTCACTTCCAAAATTTCCCATTGAATTCAAAACAGGTAAGAAATAAAAATCCTTTCTTGCCCTCCCAACTTGTTCGGTTGGACTACACTTGCATGTGTTTGGATTGGGCTACTTGCCCGTCAAAGTCTCGTCCAATATTAGGGATTAGACCTTCAATAACTTTTGAGCCCAAAAGGGATGCTGCTTGCCTTATTGGGCTTTATTGTTTTGGGCCTCTTTTATTGGCCTCTAACACCTCCCCAATGAAAGAACTTTTAATTTTGACTGTTCAACAACTGCACTCTGTTTATGATTTACGTAATTCGCCATCCTCCACAAAGTCAATTATAGTTTTGGGCTTTGTGGGCTTTGGACCAATTAAATTTGGTAGTTCTCCTTGGAAAATATTTCCTGCCTCATCTAATGCTTCTAATAACTTGTCATACTAAATAAGTTGAATCTTCCTTTCATGAAAATTAAAAACTTTAATCTGTTAACAGTTAATGGGAGAAAATTTAGTTACAAAATTGATTGTAACCTTAAAATACAACATTTCTCAATATCTTTTTATTGGAGGTGAATTTTGACAAATCTACCATCGGATTATATTTTCATCTTAGATTCTCAATGTTTGCAAAATTTTGAGAAAATTAAATATCAATAGCTATGTTATCAATAAATTGTTTAAATCGCAAGTTTTTGTATTTTAAAATTATGCATAAAATATAAGTTTATAAATCATATAGTAAATAATATATGATTAACACAAAATTTGACATATGCATTAAGAGCATAAAGAACATCCAATTCAACGGTTAGATTTTCAAAATATATAATAATGTTTATATTATTAAGTAAAGTTGTAACCTTAAACTACAACTAATTGTATCTAAATTTTGTCCAATACTTAATCATTTATGATCAATGCAAGTTGCACAGGTGAGAAAGCACATCACGCACTTACATAAATTAATAACGATTTCATTTTGACTGACCAAACATTAGTTTTTTTTAACTTGCTAGTTTCTCTCCGGAAGAAAGCACATGCATGCATATCACACTTGATTTCTCTATTTCAAGTGACAAATTAAAGAAAGAAGGAAATTAAATGGATCCCAATAAACATCGAGATGTGAGAACTGAAGGTTGCTTCCAATAACTTACCACCCCCCATAAGCCATAACTGGTAGTAGGTATATTGGGTCATTACCTAGAAATGTCACATGATTATTTTAAAGTTAAACCATACCAACCTTGACCCGGAAAAAAAAAAAAAAAAAAAAGTAAAAGGAATACAGCCCTAGTTGAGAACTGAGGGTTTGATCGAGTTTTTAATGAGTTGTAGTGTAAGGTTTTCAGACCCGGACCGTTCATTGAACCGTAAAAGAGAAAAGTTCAAGGGTTTTGAGGTTGGACCGAGGTCGAACCGTGATGACATCATAATTAATTTAATAATTATTTTAAATATATATAAAAACATTAAATTAATAAAAAAAAATAGAAAAATTAACTAAAATAGCCAAATTCATTTAGAAAAGCTTACTTCTAAAAAATACATAAAACTTACAAAAATACAATACACAATTACACATTGCTGGATATGCACCCTCTTCATAAATTGCGTTCTCCAACTCTTCGTAATTAAGATATGGGTCTTCCTCTTCCACAAATACCCAAAAATCAGTTTTGTCGATACTTGCATAATCAATGGAGTCAAAATTAAATTTTTTTGTTGTAAAGCCTGCATCATAAAATGTCATGATCATTATTGGAATTTGAACATAATTAGTAACTAACAATTACATTATATAAATGACTTCTTAAAAATTAATATAATGACAAGATAAAGCATTTAGTTACCTATGTTTCAATCGCAAGTTATGATGAACAAATACAAGATCATTGAGCCTTTGATACTCCAACCTATTTCTCCTCTTAGAATGTATTTGGTCAAATAAACTCCAACACCGCTTACATCTAGAAGAGGCGGAAGTTTGGCTAAGGATTCTAATTGCCAATTTTTGCAAGTTTGGAGCATCAGCACCCCACAACTTCCACCATTCATCTGATTTTCATAACACAACATAATCTAATATTGATCAACATAAACAAACAAACTTTCAATTGAATAATCACTTCAGTTATTCTAACTATAGTGACAAAACAAACTTTCAACATAAACAAAAAAAATTAAGATTTGTTTATAGTATTAAAGTAAACTAATTACTTCTCAACTGGATGAGTGGTCGTGCTTGTTGACAATGCAAGATCTCTATCAAAGCTCCTAATACGGTCTCGAAAATATTGGGTTTCCTTAATTACCTTCTCTTTGTCACCATCATATTTTGTCCCAATGTAGTCTAAAACAGCCATATGTACTATTGGTTTTCGACAAAAATTCTCCTCATCATATTGAAAAGCGGGATTTAACCAATATGCAGCAGCATGAAGATCTTTACGCAAATGTTTGTCCCAACGGTTTTTTATAATTGAGGTGTATGGCTTGTACAAGTGCTTCTTCATTCAGAAGATCTTCTTAATTCCCAACTGTGCTCTATGCATGCCCTCATACACATATCCTATTGCAGGCCTTTGATCAGAATCAACAATCCGTAACAAACGAATGAGTGGCGATGAAATCTTGACAAGAACATTAATATCATCCCAAAAAGAATTATCCAAAATGATAGAAACTACTTCTTTTTCCTTTGACTCTCTTGCCAATCTATTATCCACTAAGAACTTGCTAGTCACTAAGGCTTGCAAGTCATGCTTATGCACATGAAGACTTCCAAATGAAAGGAAAGTAGTAGCAAATCGCGTTGCTCCTACACATACAATATCTGTCCAACCAGGTCTCTTCCTCAACCAGGCAATCAAAGCCACATGATTATAAATAAAAACTGTAACTTTTGATGCACGTTTTTTGAGTCTTTCCACATGAGGCATGTCTCCCATATCTTGCAACACAAGATTCAGGCAATGTGCTGCACAAGGAGACCAACTAATAGTTTTATACTTTTCACACAACAATTTACCAGCAGATATATAATTGGAAGCATTATCAGTAACCATGTGAACTATGTTTTTTGGACCAACCCATGTAACTACTTCATCAAACAATTTAAATAAGTTTCTGGTACTCTTCACAATATCTGAAGCATCAATTGATTTTACAAATACCATTCCCCTAGGACAATAAACAAGGAAATTAATCAATGACCTTGGTCTAGTATCTGTCCAACCATCAACCATAAGTGTACATCCAACTTCTGCCCAATGCCTACGTTGTGACTTAACCAACAACTGAACCTCTTTCTTTTGATCCCTCAACAAAGGAACCTGTACAGCATGATAAGATGGACCTTTGTAACCAGGACCAGCAGCAGCTACGGCATCAATCATCGTTTGGTAGTACACTGAATTCACCACATTAAAAGGAATGCAATTGTCATATAGAAACCTTGCAATAGCCATATCAGCTTGCCTCACCCTTTCTTTACTTTGGAACACACTTTTAAGACCAGGTTGAGCTCTTAGAGTAGTTCTTGGAGCAAAGTAACTATCCACTGGATTTGTACCCTTTCTTTTACCTAAAACAGGTTTTTTAGGCAACCAATGGCCACTACTAAATACTTCTTGAACATCATCATCTTCTTGCATATCACTATTTGTGGAAGGCACACTAAACATTTCTTCTTGACGTTGTTTCTCAGCTTTTTTCTTCAACTCAAACTCCTTCACATATTCCAACATTTGGTATCTTACATTATGAGAAACCTTTTTACACGATCCAATATCACCTTTTATCCCCGTAAGGTGTTTTTTCATCCTATTAATACCCCCACCTTTATATGTTTGCCTACAATATATACATGTAAAAGTATTCCGTCCCTTCTTATCCGCCCCAAGGCTAAAATGTTCCCAAGCCGGATCAACCTTTTCTCTTACTCTTGAGCTAGACTCCATTACATTAGAATTAACTTCATGTGATGGAGTAGACCTGGTCTCTGTTTCCATTTTAATCTAAAAGACTAAACAACCAATCAAACACGCATAGACCCATCAATTTTTGAAATATAAATAGTCAAAGAATCACAACTTCATACACAGAGTCAAATTAACAAACTAATATACACAAAGTCATAGAGTCAAAGAATCACAAATTGATCTATAGGTGCTAATATAGAGAGAATCATAAACTTCAAGCACCTAAAAAATTTGAGAATAATGTAATATACAAATAAAAGAGCAGTGTTAAAATGGAACCGCAAATACCAATATGTTGCACATTGTAGATGGGGAAGCCAAGTGGGTGAGCCATGGCTATTGTTTAGGCTTCTTTTATTCATTACACATATTACAAAGTTCAATGTGCACACACAAAACATATCCCACCAATTTTCATGGTCTCAGAGAAAATCTAAGTTATTGTAAGAGTGCAAATAATCCTAAAACACACGTGCTGATTAAATGGACTCAACCACTAACCAGTTGCTTAGATAGAAATATCACAAAAGAATGGCAATCAAACAACATTCCAAAATACTAATGTATAAACAACTATCGGATTACAATTAATTAATAGAAGGGGGACTCATCAAAAGCAAGGGGCACCGCACCTATAAGGCCCAAATCAACCAATATTCCATTTGGATCTATACTCTGCACCCCATTGCATTAGCTGCATCAGTTTACAAAATCACAATGTCAATAACTATTTGTAAAATACACAAACACAGAAGAACATGAAAGGTTTGAGCTCAATAGCTAATGATGATGCCCAAATATTTCGTATTGGGTGCAAATGTATCTTATTAAATCAAATATGGTTACAGAAGGAATTAAGCATATAAGTGAGTTCGATTAATAAAGTCTGTCATCGTCGAATAAAGTCTTGATATCAATCTCGCCTAAACCAAACAGAAACCATTGCTGTATTGGTATGATGATAAAAAGGAATCCATAGAGCGAAAGTCATAGGTTTGATCCATACACAAAATAACAACCTAGATAAGCAAATGACATAGCCACACACAAAAATTTCCGAGTTCATACCCAAAAAAAAAAAAAATTCCAAAAAACAAAAGAGAAAAAGTGTGTAATGCAAGTCTGAACCTTTGGTATTGGTAATACCATAAATACAATACCTGGGCTGAGCTGCGACGGCGACGAGGGAGCTGCGATCTGGGCTGCGTTGCGACGGCGATGAGGGAGAGAGGCAGAGACGAGAGAGTGACGAAGAGACGAGAGAGGGAGAGAGGCTGAGCTACGACAGTGCGACGACGCGAGGGAGAGAGGCAGCAACGAGAGAGTGATTGAGACTTGAGAGTGTGAGGATTAAGAGTGATTTTTGAGAGAGGCAGAGATGAGTGAGGGTTGAGAGTGATTCAGAAAGGGTTTCAGAGTGAGGCTAAGAGTGATTTTGAGAGAGGGTTTTAGAATGGCGCCGTATAGGGGTAAAAAAAAAAAAAGGCTGGACGACGTCGTTTAAGGGCTGAAATAAGGAAACCGTCTGAACCATCCGAATCGGTCATGGTTCACAGAACTGGACGATCGAACTGTGGTTCGGATGATTCCATGCTTTTTTCGCATGGAATGGTTCCTTACCTTAAACGGACCTTGAATCTGAACGGTTCACGGGTTTCCCGGTCGGACTGTACAGTCTGGTTCGGGTTTAACAACCTTGTTGTAGTGCTAAACTGGTAAAGACTAAGACAACTCTTTAAACGAACTGCAACAAATTAACACGTCTAGACTAGGTACTCAATGTGGGGCTCAAAGCTTTAATATCAATTCATTATTCTTATTTCTTTATTTATTTTTCCTTGATGTAGGATTTATTACTCACAAGTGGCATCTACATTCACAAATTACAAATTGTTGCATGTGTTGTATTATTCATACATCTCCCATTGCCCCGCAAGTCAATATGCATGAGGCTTAAGTAGACATGGCAAAATAGGCGGGTCGGGTCGGATCAATCGGGTTTGCGGGTCAAACGGATTGCAGGTCAAAATGGGTCATTTTTAAACGGGTCAATTGGGTCGCGGGTCGAGTTGACCTGTATTTTTCAAACAAGTTTTTTTATTTATTTATTTATTTTTTTTTTTAGAAATAGATGCAATCTGTCAATTGTTTTTGAGTGCCTTAACTGTGATTAGATTTTCACTGGTGATATTGTTACCACTTACCAATTACCACTAAACACTTAATACCCAAATTTGGTGCAATTCTTGTTCCAGCTTTCTAGAAATTATTCTTGGTATAATCTTCGATTTGTTTAAATTAGAAAGAGAAAATGAATGTGGCAAGTAAAGAATGACAAACTATAATGGAGTACATAACATATTAAGTAAAAAAGAATAAGTAAATATTTTATAAGAATTACAACACAATCTCAATCTACTCAATGTTGGTAAACGTGGCAAAATGGGCAAATCGGGTCAATCGGGTTGCGGGTCAATTGGGTCGGGTTAGAAAATTCTAACCCGTTTTGCCATGTCTAGGCTTAAGGTCAAGCAAGGCCTAGTAGGATCCATGAATTTCTTGCGGCAATAAAGGCAAGTCAGAGAGTTTTGATAACAGTAGTGTGGTACGCCGATGAAGATGAAGGTAGTGGTGGAATGCTGAGCAAGACAAAAACTTCTCTTGAACACACTTGAATGTCAGAGTCGTAACATTGATACTATGTTAAAATAAAAGAGAGAGAAAAAGAGAGAGAATTACATGGTACATACTAATGACATACCTTTAATGGTCCATTTCCACCATACTAAATATTCAATTACAATAAACAATGTGAGATATTTTTAAGATAACAAATTTTAGGCTAACGATACACCAAACCGTGGTTGCAAAATTTATTGTATAAGTAAAATACTTTGCTAGCACAACAATTCATAATGAGCTTGGACCTTGACTTCTATGGACGTTGTTATGGTGTGAATGCGCTTCGGCTAGTCCACATTACAACATTATGAATGAACAATTGTACAAAATAACAGTAATTAAAATCAAATATCACTAAACTAAAGCATAGGACTTCTAGAAAGAAGGTATATATTTATCTGTTGCATATAGAAAAGAATATATACGTAGCTTCCTTAATTAATTCTCAAGTATGTGTTACTGTACAGTGTACACACGTTATCCATTTCCTTTTAAACACAAAAGATATCCCCTTTCAAATTGCATTGGTAACTCATGTACTATTCATTGTGGGATTGTTCCAAGTAATGCATGGTCATTACCTATAAATATAAACAGATTGCAAATGGCAAATTTGTCAACTTTGACGGAAAAGGAATAAAGAAATGAAGGTATGAAACTTCAGGGAAACAAAGGAACATAGCTACCTATATATAAATTGTGATATTCATGCATCTTTTCCACAATGAAACATGGCGTTCGAGTTGATAAAGAGACGCCTCCTCAGTTTTCTTATACTTTCCACCCTATTTCTTGCATGGAGCTTGTTTGTCACTGGTAAGAATAGCACCCTTTCTCTAATTTTACTTTGTAATTTACATGAGAGAGAGAGAGAGAGAGAGTATAACGTACATGTTCTCCCCGGTATTGCTGTGTGAGTACTCAATGTGACTGATTCAGATTAACTTTGAAGCCTCAGGCCTGATAATGGACATGGACTAATTTGTTTCCTAACCATCCAATCAGTGATAACAGATAATGAAGCAAACACTTTTAGCCACACCACTACATCAATATCTGTTAAGAATTGAACTTCCCTTTCTTGATTTATCAGTCTCACCTCCATTGTAAATTGATACTTGGCAATTGGGTGGAAAAGCCTTTCAACCAAAAATATGTTGTTTGCTTTACCTTCAAATCATTTCTACTTTCGGTTGCACTGTGTTTATGACCTTTTAAAACCATTTTCCTTTTCTTTTTCTTTTATTTTTATTTTTTAATATGTGGTGATAATTACTAATTACATCAATGCAACGCTCAGGTGAAAAGACGGAGAAGTTAACTTTTACAAGAGATGGGAAAAATATATATGGAGTTGTCACTGCAAAACATAGGAAAGGCCAACCTTTCAACTTTGCAAAACTAAAGGAGCAGCCACCTCCATTAGTGGAGCAGCCACCACCAATAGAGGAGCAACGTCTACCACCAAGACGTAGTTTACCTTGATCACCGCCACCATCTCCTAAAGGACGTCCAGGCCAAAATCCATAATAGGTGTTCACTGTTATATCATGTGTTAGATACTCTTGGGGTATGTATGGTAGACTGTAACAGATATTATAATATAATTTTATTCTTATGGTTTAGTTAATCAGTAGTTTATTTATGTTTTTATTACATAAAATAGTCATTCCTTATGAATAGCTATTTTTTAAAATGAGAAATACATATTTCTCTCTAAAGGGTTGTAATAATTATTTTTTAGTAGGTATAATAATTTCTAAAATTAATATGTTCCCAAATAAACAAACTTTTCATTTGAACATAACAATTATAAAAATAAAAAATCATAAAAAATAACTAATTTTTTCTCATATTTAAAAATATTTAGGAAATATAATTGTATGAATAAGATATTTCCTAAAATATATATTACGTTTAATTCTAATTTTACAATTTACAACCAAACTAATGAATAAGTTTAGTTATTCTATTACAACATATTTTATTCATAGTATCAAACGTGCCCTTAATGTCATCTATGAGGCCAAAACCAATTCAACAAAAAATAAAAAAAATAAGCCCAATACCAAAATAAATAAAACTTGCTTAATGTAAATGACATTTCATGGTGTGTATATGGATTGGATTGAAGGGTTTTTTTCAACCCATCCTAACGTTGTTGTATTTATAAATTTCAATCCAACCCAATTCATCACATGTATAGATTGGTGGATTGTGCATACATGTTTTATGTGCCTTGTAAATAGATTTTCATTAACTACTTAAGAAATGCTTTTAATAAATTATTAAAATTCCCAAAATATGCATAAATCGTATTCCAAAATTTCAAATTCATCAAACTAGTTATCAAAATACCAAAATTAATCAAACTAAAAAAATTAAAATAATTAAAGATGTAAGGTTGAATTTAATCAACCATTTTGCTGACTTTATTCCGTGTCAAATTTGCTTGTAATTTAGCAATTAGTAATCCTGTATTTAGGTGCGAATCATGTAAGGAAAGTGTGTAAGAGAGTGTGAAGAAATGCTCAAGTTTGTGCAAAGTAGCAGGGACTCGCGACTGGGACTTGCGGCTGGCAAGCTGCCAGATGATGCACACGAGTGAAGCATGCAGAGAAGACGAACAGTCACGCTAGCTGGAGCCTTACAAGACAAAAAGTCTAGTCTGGCAATTCTGTTTGCTTGCGGCTTGAACTTGCGACTCAGTCAAGTCGCGAGGTCAAGCCGCGAGGCCAAGCTGCCAGCCAGCTCTGTTTTGAAAAACCTGACTCTTCACATTCTATTCTCACTCCAGTATAAATACTCCTCATACCCACGAAATATTGAGAGCTTCCAGAGAGAATATTGAGAGAGAAACCCTAGAGAAAAACAAGATTGACTCATCCACAATCTTCACAAAGAGACTCTTCAAATTCCTCTACTCTTACCCTTTCCATTGTTACATCATTGAGAGGTTCATTAGCCAAAACCTTTTCTCACCATACCCATATTTATGAGAAAGTCATTTAGTGCTTGGAAAGCAGTTAGGAATGGACCAATTTCATATTAGTTGATGCTATAGGCTATAGCGGAATTCGGTAAGCTAAAGAAGAAATAGGTTCGGCGTAACTTCGTTAGAGTAGGAGCTTGGAGGGCTTAAGTACACTGGGTAGATTAGGCTTGGAGGGTCTTCTGCTGTTCATGTATCCCAACTACATTCTTTAGTGGATTATTTATCTCTCTTCCCTTAATCTTTACCATTTAATTTCTGTTGTGGATGTGATTTTATTTGGTTTAGATTGTTTATCAATTCTGTATTAAGCTTATGTTCATACTCAGCACATCAATTGTTTGATATTAAGCTTGAATTGGTATTTTATTATTTGGAGGTCTAAATGTTCATAGTGTTTTATACACTATTTGAACATTCAAAGGGTAATAAAATAATCTTCTATCTATGATGGATTAAGTTAGGCTTGATCAGTTGAAAAAACCAATAACGCAAACATCTTGAAATAAAATTTTAAGCCAATCCAACCCACGAAAAACCAACATGAGGCACTAGGTTGGGTCGATTTCGTCAAGCTTGTTGGGTTTTTAGACCCTAGTTGATGGATTACTTAAGCTTTGTTTAGGAATTTATAAGCGAATGAAATGGAATTATCATAAAAGAATGGAAAGGAATAGAATTAAATGTATTTAAGTAAAAGAAATGAATGGAAAAGAATGAAATTGAATGGAATTAAGTAACATTGATTAGATGTTTTAAAATAAATGCATTAAAATGAATGAAATGTAAGCAATCTTGTTTGGGAATAAAATGGAGGGAATGGAATGGGTTCATTTTATGACAATATTACTATTAGACCTTTATTTTAAAATAAAGTGTTAAATGCATTGGGGTATTTTGGGAATTTTAGTAAAAAATTCATTAAATCTAGTTTCATTCCCTCCCATTCCTTCCAATTTCGGGGGGGAATGGAAAGTTGAGGTTTTAAGGGAATAGAGAGGAACGAGTGTTCCTAACTACCCATTACATTCCCTCTCACTTAAACACTTAAACAAGGGAATGAATTTTCCATTCCCTCCATTAAAACTCCCAAACAAGATAAAAGAAGAATTTTCTAAAATTATTATTTTTCATTCCTTTCCATTTCATTTCATTCCATCCTCCCAAATGAGGGCTTAGTGAATTTGGCCATGTTTTTATATATATTAGCCCAATTATGCCGAAATTCAATTCACAGGTAATGCAATTAAATCATGGAAAGGCATATAATATATGGTGTCACCAATCAAACAAAATCAAACATAATGGAGATGGTGATATGGTGTTGTAGGGAAATCCAGTGGAAAAACTATTCCAAAGGAAAAATCAATTTGGGGAAACCTTCCCCAATGAAGCAAATCCACTATAGTGACAAATTTTTTACATTTAGAGGAAAAAAAATTTCCTAGACTCCACGAGCTATAGAAAACTTAGAGCAAAAACCTTTTACTAAATTAGAATCTCTGAAGTCTTCAACTATATGGACTACTTCCATGGATAATGCACCCGTGTTCATGAGAGCAGAACATCTGGCCAACTTTAAGAACCTTTTAAAGGTTTTTATCACAACAAGAAGTATATGGCAGGAGCTACAACTTCAACTTCTACCAGATTACCACCAACTAATCTTCAAGACTCACTAAGATTTCTATAAATTGAGTACACCTGATCATTGTTTTCCAACCTAGTCTTATAAACTCAATAAAGTTGATGGTTTAAATGCACACCCTTGCATTAAATTATTTTAGCAAAAGAGCCATGAATCTTTTTTTTTTTTTTTTTGAGGAAAAAGACAATACATTAAAAAATTAAGAAACGCTATCTTAATCAGCTTGGAGTATAGAAAAAGATTGAGGTGGAACATCCTTCATCCAAACTAAAAAACCTGGCACATTAGCAGCGAATCAAGCCTGATAATGAGCTACCTTATTATCTTCCCTCTTAACATGAGAGTAATGCAATTGAGTAAAAAAATTAGAACTATACCGAACATCATCCAAAAGCAAACCATAAGGAGACAGATCAACATAGCCATTTTTTCAAAGCTTGAATCAACATTAGGGAATCACCTTCCAAAATAGCATGTGTGATTCCTAACTCAGTGGCAAACTCAAAAGCCCGTGCAGCAACTAAGGCCTCGACCTCTAGGGGCCAAAGTTTAAAGTTGTAATTTACAACTATATTTATGTTGGCTTCATTCCATGACAAAATGTGTTGTAATTACTTTAATTTTTTTCCTTGTATTTTGTGAAATTTTATTGTATTAGGTTTAGTATTAAGTTGGTGAAGACTTAAGCTTAATTGAAGAATCAGTGGATTTCGCGAGAAGCTCGCAAGAAGCTAACCCGTGAAGTAGCCACATGAGAAGCACATGACTGGAAGCTGAAGAGTCGTGCCAGACTGTCAATTTTGCGAGTGTGTCGCAGATAAGACCTTCCCACGAGGTAGTCGCGAAACATTCTGCTTGGAGGATTTTTAAGTGTGACTTTCTTACCCTTTACCCATACTATATATACCCTTATTACCCACAAATTGTAATGAGGCAATTCAGAGAGAAAAACCCTAGATAGGTTTTTTACAACACACACACCCATCTTTTAGAGAGAGAGCTACTCATCCTTAGTGAGAAATCTTTCTAGCTTCTTCTCATTCTCTCTCCCATTGTCATACCTTGAGAGGAGATTTGTATCCAAACACAACCTACATCTTTTTAGAGTGTAGAGAGTGTTTTAGAGCTTGGGAAGTTTTGGAGATTTGCCAAAAGAAGCCGGTGAGGCTTGGCGGATGCAGTCGGGTGCATTGCGGAATTTGGAAAGGTAGACAAGACACGGTTCCGAGAAGCCTTGTTGGAGTAGGAGCTTGAAGGGCTAAGATACATTGGGTAGATTATGCTTGGAGGGTCTCTTGCTATTCGTGTATCCCAACTTTGAGGGCGGTAGAGAGGTTCTACGCTGAGTTCCTCAGTTTCCTCTTCGATAACACATCGCCGTGTTATCTTGTGTTTGCATCTCTCTTCCCTTACTCTTGTACTTTACTTTTATTGTTTGTTGTTCATGTTTATGCACTAGAGTAGTATCAGTTGATTGCGCTTCTTTACTCTTGTTTCCACACTTAGATAAGTTAAAGTAAAAACAATCTAACCATAATTTTTTATTAGGGGTCTAAACAAGCTCTTGTGTTTTCACACAAATTCGAGCTTTCACAAAGGCTTCGGGAAATTTTTGCGAGAGAGAGGCAATAACAAGACCTTGATGGCTGCGAATAACCACTCTAGTATTGAAGCAATTGGACTTAGAGAATACAGCGTCGTTGAAATTAATTTTCAGCAACTCAATAGGTGGGGGATTCCAACGAACGCAAGGGGGCTGACTATGCGGCTTCAAGCTAGGTTGAACCACTTGAAACTCCTCAAGGTGATCTTTAGAAGTCTGGGCTAAAAGATGAGAGCTGTAACTAGGTTGATGAAGCTGAATTTGATTTCACTGGGACCAAATCAACAAAAACATAACTGCAAAAAGCATATGAAAGCATATGGAATTTTTTTTTTTTTTACTCCAATAAACCTTATTGAGATTCAGATTAATTAGCTCTTCTTTCTCTTATAAATCCTAAGTAGAGGGTAAGATCACGTGTTCAAAATTTATGGGGGTGTGTGTAAATTACCCAAAATAATAATAAATTAATATGAATTCATCAGTTAACAATCTAGATTAATTGAGATGTAAAGTTTATTTTCCCCTTCATATTGGTTTAGATGTATATATTGCAATGAAGTAAATATTGTACCGTACCAGCCAGTATGGCTAGTATATGTTACATTGGATCTCAGACTGGTACAGATACACTAGTATTTTGTATCGGTTTAAATACCAGCCATACCGACTGGGTACTACTGACGAATATCTGAGTGTTTTTGCCGAAAAAAGGAAATCAGCCAAAAAAAAAAAAAACTTAAAACAAAAATAGCAGTGTTAATTAATACCAAATAGCCGCTGTCACTGCCACAATTTCAACAGCCTTAACCCCATGTTGATGATCCACCATTCTTCCTCTTTTTCTTCATCACTCCTTCATGTTCTTCTTCCTTATATTTTTCGCCAAAGCCTCACACTAGTTTGCCTTCTGTTCTGTTTCTTTTTAACTTTTGTTAAATGCCTTTATTTTGTTCTGTCTGCTCTTCTCTGACCAAACACGTGAGCATTTCAAATTTTAATACCTGCCACATATCAAGAATTAATGAAGTGTCCAAGGCTCTGTGTACTTACTACTACTATTATTATCATTAAGGGAAATGATATGTCTACAATATTTTTACAATATTTTTACAACAAATCTTAAATGACATGTTGTTATTGGTTATTATTGTTAGGGTAAAAAAGTAATCTTAGTGTTAGTTTCAAATTTGAACCAATAACAACTAACCACCTGTAATTTATTGTAAAATTGTTGTAAAAATATTATAGACATAGCATCTCTCATTATTAATACTCCCTCTGCCCCACTTTCATTTTCATGTTTGAAAAGTCAAATTTTTTAAGGGAACATTATTTATTGTCTTGTCTACCTTTAAAAATGTATAAGTTTTCAAAACTACCCTAAAAAAATTGAATTAATAAATTAATAGGGATAGAATCGGAACATTAGTAAATTAATGACTTTTATTTTGAGAAACAGTACAATATTTTGGGATATCTTAAAAAAGAATAAAGAACAAAAAAAGTGGGACGGAGGGAGTATTATTATATGAGTTTTCTATTATTAACAACAAACATTGATATATTAGTTTTATCATAAAAAATAACAATAAGATATTATTAACTTTAAAAAAAAAAAAAAAAACTAAAGAATAAAGAACATCAGCTTATAATTTTAACTATTTATAATGAATGTACTTACTTTAACTAATAAACATATAAATAGATAAATAATAATATAATATATATAATTAGCAGTAAACCAAAAACAGTACACTGGTATTGATCGACACTGAAATATATCATTCCACTAGCCAAACCAGTACAGCATCCAGTACGAAATTGACTCCCTTAATATATTGTGATATAAAACTACATCAATGCTTTTGTTTCCCTTTTTTGGGTTTGTGAAGTTCTTAAAATATGCATTTTCCTTATCTTTTTTTTTCAAATGAATGAGCGATAATCATTAAAATAAAGAACCAAAATACAATAATTAAACCTCAGCAACAAAGTTGCAAACACCTTCCTCAAAAAAAAAAAAAAAAAAAAAAAAAAAATTGCAAACACAAGCAATAGGCACCAGAACAAGCTGATATTGGCCAAACGTACACAAAAGAACTAAAAACGAAGGGAGAAAAAAAAACCTATAAAACAAAACAATGAGCAAAGGCTTAACCACAACTAGCACTGACCGGCAAACTGAAACTATGTATTAGCCCTTGGAATTCACCTAAGATATGCCTAATTAGCACACAAAGCTTTGTTTTGAAAAAAATATATAGGGTAAATTATATATTCAGTCTATATTCGCTGCCCTACAAGTCAATATGCATGAGGCTTAGGTCTGTTTGATTGGAGGGATGGAAAAGTTAAAGGATAGAAAATAAAGAAGGGATAGACAAGTTGGAGGATAGAAGAGATTTTAGTTTCTTTCATTTGTGTTTGGTTGAGGTGAAAAAGTGGAGAAATGAAAAAATTTACTCATTTGTCCAATTAAAATAAAAAAGTGGCAAACATCCACATACACACACACACACACACACACACACACAAATCACCCAAATTTATTAAAAAATAAAAATGATGTCTAAAAAAATTTCAAGTCTAGTTAAACCCAAAAAAAAAAATTAAATAAATAAATAAGAAGAGAAAAACCAGTATCACGTTCTGAAAGAAAAAAAAAAAAAAGTCCATGTAGGAGGGGGAGGGGGTAGTTCAGCTATTGCCTCAACTATTTCTTTCCCCTTTATTTTCTTCCCAAAATTGGAGAGATATAATTTTGGTGGGTAAAGGGAAAAGACACATAAGCCCCACTAATTTTCCATTTTTCCCTTCTTTCCAACCAAACATCCATAAAATCAATTTTCTCAAACTATTTTCTATCCTTTTTGTTTCATCCCAACTATACAGACCCTAAAGGTCAAGTAACACCTCCTCTTCGTTAATTTTACCCCGCTTGCATGGAGAATCAATGTCATTTCAGTGGTAATAGTATGTTTCATTGTCTCACAATTGCTTTGTAAATTGTTTGTATAAATCATTTATTGAAATTCTTTATTAAAAAAAAAAAAATGAAACATTTGGTGTAAAAGTGTGGACATTATGTATACATCGAGAAACATGAAACAATAATTTCCATTTTTGCCAAGCGTAAAGTGGTGTTTGGCATTGTTGTTAATTAAACAACAGTTTTCAGTGTTTAAACAACAATAACATTTCTGACACGTTATTCTATAACACTCAAATGCGTATTTCTACAACATTCAAAACTTAACAATAATACTTAAATACTAGTACCAAATGGACCCTTATGTGGTTCAGTTCTTACTTTAACTTAGACATAAATAGTAAGCATCAAACTTATCTCCTAAGATTAAACAATATCTCTTGGGCAAGTACTCAATGAGATACTTCAAATTAAATTGGCAAAAATACAATTTACAAATAAAACTTTGATAAATTATCATTTTAGTCCACTAAACTTAAAAATTGTCATTTTAGTTCATTAACTTTCACACAAAAAGTTTATTTAGGGTGTGTTTGGATTGAGCTTATTTTTGCTGAAACTGAAAACTGAAACTGAAAACACTGTAGCGAAATAATTTTTAAATGTGTAAATAGTGCGGTGGAACCCATTTTTAATAAAAAAGTTGCTAAAAAGTATAATTTGTGAGACTGTGAACAGTGCACAGATGCACTGTTCACAGTTGACCAAGTCAACTATTGTGGGCTGAACAAAAAAAAAAAAAAAAAAAAAAAACACAGATCAAAACGTAGCCGCAGGAATAAGTGCCATCCAAACGGTCACTTAATCTTTCTCTCCATTTCCGTGAAAGAAACTTCGTCAACTTTCTTATAACAACATAGTTTTGCGATTATAACATTAAAAAAATTATTTAATGAATTAATATTTATTATATATTCAATTAAACAAATTTAAAAATAAAATAAAAACCCAATGAGCAGGGGCGGAGCCAGAAATTTTGGTTTGGAGGGGCCAAATTGTGATGCTAATATATTAGTTAAGACAAACCTCTACACACACATGTATATAAATTAATTTAGAAAGAGAATTTATCATTTTCTAAATTTTAATGAGTATATAAAAGTCATGTATTTCTTCTATTAGACATGTACAAAAATTTATCATTTTCTGCATAGTTTAATTTGTTAAACCTCTTAAATTATATGATTTTAATATAATTTCTCTTTTTTTAAAGAGTACCATTGAAATAACTCAAAATTGGGGGGGGTCAACTTCAATTTTTACATGCTACATTTTTTAAAATGCAAATAATATACATACTATAAATTAATTTTTAAAAATGGGGGGGGGGGGGGGGAAGTGTGTGGCTCCGCCACTGCCAATGATATGTGCGATTAATGTGCCAACAGGTAGGCTGATGTGTCAGACAAGGTTATGATATGGTAGAGCAAAGGTGACGTGCACGTCTAGCTAAACTGTCATATCTCAGTATTGACACGTGGTGACAGATTCATATGATAGGCCTGTGAGATGTGTATCATTCACGGGGCGGGTGAAATATGTCGCCGGTGCCTGAAGAGGCCCAATAGTATGTGGCGGCGTTTGAAGTGTGTAGGATCTCAAAAGAAAGTTTTAACGACACATACGGGTGTTTGGAAGCTTTGATTGACACGATTATTTCCCTATTGAGTAGCTACATTGGAGGAAGATCTTTCCAACAGTGGCTCATGCTTTGCCATGTGCCCCTAGGCCTGAGAAAGGGAGGCTTGATTATGGTGGTTTGGTCTAATGACTTACCTTAGTGGCCTATTTTTACAAGTAAGATACTTCGCTTGCACAGCAAGTCGAAATGGGCGTGGACCTTGACTTGGATGGAACTTATTACAGTATGCTTTGTGAGACAGAGGAAGCAACACTTGAACATATCATTATCCATTGTTTAATTGCAAAATCATTTGAAATGCATTTTAACTCCATTATTGACAGGGTAAGATTTGTGATCCAATAAAGCAGAAGAAAAGTTGAAACTTTTTTCTAAGAAAGAAGAAAGAAAATTCATATTATTGACAATTGAATTAATAGTATGCTTTGGTATAATATGGATGACAATAAACCACGTCTTAAGGCAGTGGAAGTGTTGAATAGAAATCTCATAGACTATCTTATTATTGGATGTTAATGAAAGTTAGTCAAACTTAATTAATTAACCACCTAAAAGGCAAAGGTGGTTGTGGATGTGGCCTTTTAACCTGTAACGTACGCGCTGCTAATTATGGAAAAGGACTAAAGAAACTGCGGAGAAAAACACAAAAACAAACATGGCTGGGTATATATATATATATATATATATAATATGTATTGTGATATTCACCCACGCATCTCTTCCACAAGGTATCATGAATTCTGAGGTCAAGAGAGGTCTACTCCTTGGTCTTCTTCTACTTACAGCCCTATCTCTTACATGGAGCTTGTGTTTCACAGGTAAGTCTGTCTCAGACTCAGAGTAGCGCTTTTTTCTTTAAATTTTATATTTTTTTTGGCATGTATATATTGCTATCGCTTCAAATTTTGTGTTCTTTATTTGGGTATACGATAAGGAGAGAGGTATGGTATGGTGAGCCTTTCATTCAACTGCTCTGTTTGCACCACCATATTAGATGCAAATGAATATTAAACATGTCATTTTTTAAGGGTAAATACTTCACATTAGAATCTAATGTGAAGTATTTAATGAGGGACTCTTGTTGACTAATCCATTGGTTCCTAAGACTTTGCTATTGCTGCATAGTTTTAGAAGTTGACAAACACTCTGTTTCAAAGCCGTGTAACAGGGGTGCTTTCAAATTGGCATCCCTAATTGTTCAAAGCATTGAATGTAAAGTGAAGTTAAGTTAAGAGGATACACCTATTAGCTTGCAAGATATGCTCTAACCCTCTAAATCTTATGTATTAGCTTCATATTCAAAGGTAATTCCCTTGGTTTTAGTCAAAGTCATCTATGGCCAAGATTCCATCAGTTGAGAGTTGAGTCGGTTGAAGATGTTATAAGCGTTATATCCAAGTTTTATTAAACTTGCAATGTTTTTATTTTTATTTTCATTACATAAAGTCTTAATATTTTAATGAACAAAAAAAAGAAAAAGAAAAGAAGCTCAGTGGGTCCTATTTATAAACTATTGTTTGGTATAATTCATAGTTTACAATAAGAAGAGTAGTATTTGAACTTGAGATATCTTTGATAAATTTTGCTTCTAATCTTATGTTTTTAATCTTGCTCCCCCTAAACTCAAATTCTGGCTCCGTCACTGCATTAGATGGCTGTAAAACGAAAAGTTAATTTTGACTCATATGTGTTCTAAATATTCTGATACCAAATGAAAAATCTAGTTTAGAATCTTGTTAAGTATGCACTTGACTTTTTAATTAATTATCTACTTATCTAAATGTAATCCATAATATAGAAGTAATAACACAGAATTTGGTGATGAATTCGAAAATCGATAAAATAACTCTTCGAAGGAAAAACTATAATGGCGGCAAAAGCAGTCCTATTAAAAAATCCACTATGAAAGAAACAATTATAAATAGTCAGGACTTACTAAATCTTTGTAGCCTAGACTCTCTATGCAACCTTTGCAAGCAACCAAATTATCTTTCTAATGCAGTAATCCTAGAAACTCTAGAATTCTTCTATAGTGATTTTCTTCATAACAACCAGATCCTTTGGTGTATAAAAATAATATTATGTGGTTTCAAGAAAGATTTAAAACTCAAGGTATATTATATAGTTGCAAAAAATAGGGGTTGAAACATAGCATAAACCAGTTTTCTAAGAAGATTTGGATTTTAAGTCGTGCAATTTTGCTTGAGCCAAAGTACTTCTCGCTTGAGCGATCTTCCTTATTTCACTCATTTCAAATCTAAATTTGCTTAAATTTGTGTCTGTTTTGATGCTCCATGTATCTACTTTCCAATAAAGAAAATTTCACTAGGGCATTCATAATGGAAAGAAAGACAACTCCTCAATTTTAAGAATATCGAAACTTTGTTATTTTTGAGCACCTTCTGACTTGAATTTAGCCCTAATACAATTTAATGAATACTACCAATTTTGACATGTTTTAGTACCATGTTTTTCAACACATCTATGAATATTGTAAGACAAACTAACACTGAAGCTGAAGCCTCCATACACACAATTAGACTGTGATAAATGAATAATAGTGTATGATGAAGCAAATACTTATAAGGGTAATTATAGAATATTTTGAGAGTATAATAAATGTATATTCTCTTTCTTCACATAACAATAAATACTACTAATTAAATTTATAGTAGACCCATTATTCATATTAAAGTAGTAAGTACACGTTTATTTTACTTCTAGAGTATTTTATAATTTTGCCATTTATAATAAAGCACACCACTCCAATATTCATTTAGAAGTTAACCTCCATATGTTGATATAATCAATGTGTGGTGATATTTTGTGGGATTTCTAAATCTTAACTGAACAATTTGGCTTCAAGAAAGGAAGAAATTGATTTTTTTTTTTTTTTTGGTTGAAAAAAAACCCCAACCTAAACAACTATGTGGAATTGCCTTACAACCAAAAATTGTAGTGGAATATTATGAAGTATAATAAGATCGATGTCTTCACTTCCCAAATAATTGTATTTATGATCTTTTTGACTTGGTATCTATATTTTCTAGATGAGAACATGAAGAAGTTAACTGTAGTAAGAGATGGGAAAAAATTGTCTGGAGTTGTCATAATAAAGCAAATTAACAGCCCACCTTTACCATGGGCAAAAGACCCATCCAAGCGCAGGCTAAGTGCACAGATATTACCTCAACCACCACCACCACGTCCTCAACGAAATCGCGGCCACAATCCAGTCCCTTCGTAATCAAATGCCAATGTCAAAATACTATATGCATTTGGTATTTTGGTTCACTTGGAAGATTACAACCACATCTCTAGGGAATGTGAGGTATTACCAATATGGGAATGTAAGATTATAAGGACACATTTGGTACATTAAATCCTGATTATGATAGGAATGGTAAGCATCTCTGCACTTTCTTAAGAATTTGGATATTCAAAAGTCAAGACGTATGGCTGTGTAATTAAGTAATCTTTGTTGTTTTGAGACCAAGTTTTTTTTAATCTTAGCTATTTTATTTGGGTAGTTTGGTCTTTTAACGGTGAATGAAATTTAAGGGTATTTTTTGTAAATTTTATTTTCAGAGAACTATCAGAAATCCTAAATGCATGGCTTATATATATATATATATATATATATATATATATATATATATATATTTTTTTTTTTTTTTCTAAACTGAATTCTCAGAGAATTTCTTTAATTTTTGGTGGATAATATTCCAGGTTTTGTTCTTTCTTGATTCATCACATTAAGTTAAAACGATATTTAGCCTCGTGTGTTTCCGTTCTGCATTATATATATATATATATATATATGAACATGAATAATGAATAGCTATGTCTTTATTGGACAACTATGCGAAGTGCATTCCCAAGGCCAACATGTTTTGTAATTCAATTTAGAAATTTGAAGGCTTCCATATATATCTTTAAGGAAAACATAAGTTAATCTGAATAAGTTGATATTCTACATGATGAAGGCTACTAGTACATACCAAAAATTACATCCAAATAAGAAATTAACAAAAGGAACAAATGTAAAGAGTAAACCAACGGTAAATGATAATAATTTACCTTAATGAATAGCAAATGAGAGAAAATTAGGGATACATAAGGAGAGAGAAAGAAGACATTATGTATGTACTATGTACTAAACACAAATAAAAGTGACCCTTGCACGAAAAATCAACATGTACAAAATTAATGAGGGATGGGTTATTGTGTGTTAATGCTAGGGTTTTCTAGTTCTTATGGAAATTTGGAAGTTAAAAAAAAAAAAAAAAAAAAAAAATCCAACTGTAGATAGTGGCATCAATTGTAAATGGACTCGCATTTAATGTGGATTTGAAAATTATGGGGTGTAAGGGGTAACGACTGGGGTTTAAGTTTCTAAGAGGAAACTTTTCATACACATACACTTAAATTAAGTTAGAATAAAATTTCTATCTTGTATAAAAAATAAAATAAAATAAAAAATTCAAAATATGTAAACATCAAATCTCACACAAGGTCTTTGGCAGTTTGCACAATACCCTATCTATGGGCTCATGGGTTTTGCAAATACACCAAGCTCACTTCCAAAATTTCCCATTGAATTCAAAACAGGTGAGAAATAAAAATCCTTTCTTGCTCTCCCAACTTGTTCGGTTGGACTACGCTTGCATGTGTTTGGATTGGGCTACTTACCCATCAAAGTCTCGTCCAATATTGGGGATTAGACCTTCAATAACTTTTGGGCCCAAAAGGGATGATGATTGACTTATTGGGCTTTATTGTTGTGGGCCTCTTTTATCGGCCTCTAACTCCCCCCCCCCCCCCCCCCCCCAAAAAGAAAGAACTTTTAATTTTGACTGTTCAACAATTGCACTCTGTTTATGATCTATGTAATTCGCCATCCTCCACAAAGTCAATTATAGTTTTGGGCTTGTGGGCTATGGACCAATTAAATTTCGTAGTTCTCCTTGGAAAATATTTCCTGCCTCATCTAATGCTTCTAATAACTTGTCATACCAAATAAGTTGAATTTCCTTTCATGAAAATTAAAAACTTAATTTGTCACAGTTAACGGTTAATAGGAGAAAATTTAGTTACAAAATTGATTGTAACCTTAAAATACAATATTTCTCAATATCTTTTTATTAGAAGTGAATTTTGACAAATCGATCATCGGATTATATTTTCATCTTAGATCCTCAACGTTTGCAAAATTTTTAGAAAATTAAATATCAATAACTATGTCATCAATAAATTGTTTAAATTATAAGTTTTTGTATTTTAAATTATGCATAAAGTAAAAGCTTATAAATCATATAGTAAATAATATCTGATTGATATAAAATTTGACATGTGTATTAAGAGCATGAAGAACATCCAATTCAACAGTTAGATTTTCAAAATATATAGTAATGTTTATATTATTGAGTAAAGTTGTAACCTTAAACTACAACTAATTGCAGCTAAATTTTGTCCAATACTTAATCATTTATGATCAATGCAAGTTGCACAGGTGAGAAAGCACATCACGCACTTATATAAATTAAATAACGATTTCATTTTGACTGACTAAACATTAGTTTTTTTTAACTAGCTAGTTTCCCTCTGGAAGAAAGCACATGCATGCATATCACACTTGATTTCTCTATTTCAAGTGACAAATTAAAGAAAGAAGGAAAATGGATCCCAATAAACATCGAGATGTGAGAACTGAAGGTTGCTTCCAATAACTTACCACCCCCTATAAGCCATAACTGGTAGTAGGTATATTGGGTCATTGCCCAGAAATGTCATCGGATTATTTTAAAGTTAAACTATACCAACCTTGACCCGGAAAAAAAAAAGTAAAAGGAAGACAGCTCTAGTTGAGAACTGAGGAGGGTTTGATCGAGTTTTTAATGAGTTGTAGTGCTGAACTGGTAAAGACTAAGACGACTCTTTTAAACGAACTGCAACAAATTAACACGTCTGGACTAGGTGCTCAACAGCTTTAATATCAATTCATTATTCTTATTTCTTTATTTATTTTTCCTTGATGTAGGATTTATTACTCACAAGTGGCATCTACATTCACAAATTACAAATTGTTGCATGTGTTGTATTATTCATTCATCTCCCGCTGCCCCGCAAGTCAACATGCATGAGGCTTAAGTAGATGTCGCAAAATGGGTGGGTCGGGTCGGGTCAAACGGATCGCGGGTCGAGTTGACCTATATTTTTCAAACAAGTTTTATTTTATTTTTATTTTTATTTTTATTTTTGAAATAGATGCAATATGTCAATTGTTTTTGAGTTCCTTAACTGTGATTTGATTCTTACCGGTGATACTGTTACCACTTACCAATTACCACTAAACACTTAAACCTAAATTTGGTGCAATTCTTGTTCCAGCTTTCTAGAAATTATTCTTGGTATAATCTTCGATCTATTTAAAGTAGGAAGAGAAAATGAAGGTGGCAAGTAAAGAATGACAAACTATAATGGAGTATATAACATATTAAATAAAGAAGAATAAGTAAATATTTTATAAGCATTACACATCAATCTAAATCTACTCAACATTGGTAGACGTGGCAAAACGAGTAAGTCGTGTTGGGTCAATCGGGTCGCGAGTCAAAATGGGTCAATCGGGTTACGGGTCAATCGGGTCAAATCTGAAAATTTTAACCCATTTTGCCATGTCTAGGCTTAAGGTCAAGCAAGGCCTTGTAGGATCCGTGACCTTCTTGTGGCAATAAAGGCAAGTCAGAGAGCTTTGATAACAGTAGTGTGGTACGCCAATGAAGATGAAGGTAGTGGTGGAATGCCGAGTAAGACAAAAACTTCTCTTGAACACACTTGAATGTCAAAGTCGTAACATTGATACTATGTTAAAATAAAAGAGAGAGAGAAAAAGAGATAATTACGTGGTTCAAACTAATGACATACATTTAATGGTCCATTTTCACCATACTAAATATTCAATTACAATAAACAATGTGAGATATTTTTAAGAAAACAAATTTTAGGCTAACGATACACCAAACCGTGGTTACAAAATTTATTGTATAAGTAAAATACTTTGCTAGCACAACAATTCATAATGAGCTTGGACCTTGACTTCTATGGACTTTGTTATGGTGTGAATGCGCTTCGGCTAGTCCACATTACAACATTATGAATGAACAATTGTACAAAATAACAGTAATTAAAATCAAATATCACTAAACTAAAGCATAGGACTTCTAGAAAGAAGGTATATATTTATCTGTTGCATATAGAAAAGAATATATACGTAGCTTCCTTAATTAATTCTCAAGTATGTGTTACTGTACAGTGTACACACGATATCCATTTCCTTTTAAACACAAAAGATATCCCCTTTCAAATTGCATTGGTAACTCATGTACTATTCATTGTGGGATTGTTCCAAGTAATGCATGGTCATTACCTATAAATATAAACAGATTGCAAATGGCAAATTTGTCAACTTTGACGGAAAAGGAATAAAGAAATGAAGGTATGAAACTTCAGGGAAACAAAGGAACATAGCTACCTATTTATAAATTGTGATATTCATGCATCTTTTCCACAATGAAACATGGCGTTCGAGTTGATAAAGAGACGCCTCCTCAGTTTTCTTATACTTTCCACCCTATTTCTTGCATGGATCTTGTTTGTCACTGGTAAGAATAGCACCCTTTCTCTAATTTTACTTTGTAATTTACATGTATATATCTAGAGGCTGTAGCAATACATTTGTGTTGTTTATTTCTGTGTGTACTCTGGGTGTGAATGAGAGAGAGAGAGAGTATAACGTACATGTTCTCCCCGGTATTGCTGTGTGAGTACTCAATGTGACTGATTCAGATTAACTTTGAAGCCTCAGGCCTGATAATGGACATGGACTAATTTGTTTCCTAACCATCCAATCAGTGATAACATAGAATGAAGCAAACACTTTTAGCCACACCACTCCATCAATATCTGTTAAGAATTGAACTTCCCTTTCTTGATTTATCAGTTTCACCTCCATTGTAAATTGATACTTGGCAATTGGGTGGAAAAGCCTTTCAACCAAAAATATGTTGTTTGCTTTACCTTCAAATCATTTCTACTTTCGGTTGCACTGTGTTTATGACCTTTTAAAACCATTTTCCTTTTCTTTTTCTTTTATTTTTATTTTTTAATATGTGGTGGTAATTACTAATTACATCAATGCAACGCTCAGGTGAAAAGACGGAGAAGTTAACTTTTACAAGAGATGGGAAAAATATATATGGAGTTGTCACTGCAAAACATAGGAAAGGCCAACCTTTCAACTTTGCAAAACTAAAGGAGCAGCCACCTCCATTAGTGGAGCAGCCACCACCAATAGAGGAGCAACGTCTACCACCAAGACGAAGTTTACCTCGATCGCCGCCACCATCTCCTAAAGGATGTCCAGGGCCAAATCCATAATAGGCGTTCACTGTTATATCATATGTTAGATACTCTTGGGGTATGTATGGTAGACTGTAACAGATATTATAATGTAATGTTATTTTTATGGTTTAGCTAATTAGTAGTTTATTTATGTTTTTATTACATAAAATAGTCATTCCTTATGAATAGTTATTTTTTAAAATGAGAAATACATATTTCTTTCTAAAGGGTTGTAATAACTATTCCTTATTCCTTAGTAGGTGTAATAATTTCTAAAATTAATATGTTCCCAAATAAACAAACTTTTCATACGCACATAACAATTATAAAAATAAAAAATCATAAAAAATAACTAATTTTCTCTCATATTTAAAAATATTTTATTTTAGGAAATATAATTGTATGAGTAAGATATTTCCTAAAACATATATTAAGTTTAATTCTAATTTTACAATTTACAACCAAATTAATGAATAGGTTTAGTTATTCTATTACAACATATTTTATTCATAGTATCAAATGTGCCCTTAATGTCATCTATGAGGCCAAAACCAATTCAACAAAAAATAAAAAAATAAGCCCAATACCAAAATAAATAAAACTTGCTTAATGTAAATGACATTTCAGGGTGTGTATATGGATTGGATTGAAGGGTTTTTTTCAACCCATCCTGACGTTGTTGTATTGATAAATTTCAATCCAATCCAATTCATCACATGTATAGGTTGGTGGATTGTGCATACATGTTTTATGTGCCTTGTAAATAGATTTTCATTAATTATTTAAGAAATGTTTTTAATAAATTATTACAATTCCCGAAATATGCGTAAATCATATTCCAAATTTTCAAATTCATCAAACTAGTTATCAAAATACCAAAATTAATCAAACTAAAAAAATTAAAATAATTAAGGGTGTAAGGTTGAATTTAATCAACCATTTTGTTGGTTTTATTCCGTGCCAAATTTATTTGTAATTTAGCAATTAGTAACCCTGTATTTAGGTGGGAATCATGTAAGGGTAGTGTGTGTGAGAGTGTGAAGAAATGCTCAAATTTGTGCAAAGTAATAGGGACTCGCGACTAGGACTCGTGGCTGGCAAGCCGCCAAATAATGCACACGAGTGAAGCATGTAGAGAAGATGAACAGTCACGCTAGCTGGAGCCTTACAGGACAAAAAGTCTAGTCTGGCAATTCTGTTTGCTCACGGCTTGAAGTCGCAACTCAGTCAAGTCGCGAGGCCAAGTCGCCGGCCAGCTCTGTTTTGAAAAACCTGACTCTTCGCATTCCATTTTCACTCTAGTATAAATACCCCTCATACTCAAGAAATATTGAGAGCTTATAGAGAGAATATTGAGAGAGAAAACCTGGAGAAAAACAAGATTTACTCATCCACAATCTTTACAAAGAGTATCTTTAAATTCCTCTACACTCACCATCTCCATTGTTACATCCTTGAGAAGTTCATTTGCCAAAACATTTTCTCACCATACCCATATCTGTGAAAATGCCATTTTGTGCTTGGAAAGCAGTTATGAAGGGACCAATTTCATATTGGTTGTTGCTATGGGCTATAGTGGAATCCGGTAAGTTAAAGAAGAAATAGGTTCGGTGTAACCTCGTTGGAGTAGGAGCTTGAAAGGCTTAGGTACACTGGGTAGATTAGGCTAGGAGGGTCTTCTGCTGTTCATGTATCCCAACTACATTCTTTAGTAGATTATTTACCGCTTGGAGGACGGCGGAGAGCTTTTACGCCGCGGGCTTCAGTTTCTTCTTCGATAACACATCGTGTGTTGTCCTTATATTTGCATCTCTGTTCCCTTAATCTTTACCATTTAATTTCTGTTGTGGATGTGATTTTATTTGGTTTAGATTGTTTATCAATTCTGTATTAAGCTTATGTTCATATTCCGCACATTAATTGTTTGATATTAAGCTTAAATTGGTATTTTATTATTTAGGGGTCTAAACGTTCATAATATTTTATACACTATTTGAACATTCAAAGGGTAATAAAATAATCTTCTTTATATGATGGATTAAGTTAGGCTTGATCGGTTGAAAAAACCAATAACGCAAACGGCTTGAAATAAAATTTTAAGCCAATCCAACCCACGAAAAACCAACATGAGGCACTAGGTTGGGTCGATTTCGTCAAGCTTGTTGGGTTTTTAGACCCTAGTTGATGGATTACTTAGGCTTTGTTTAGGAATTTATAAGCGAATGAAATGGAATTATCATAAAAGAATGGAAATGAATGGAATGGAATCGAATTAAATGTATTTAAGTAAGAGAAATGATTGGAAAAGAATGAAATGGAATGGAATCAAGTAACCCTGATTAGATGTTTTAAAATAAAGGAATGAAAATGAATGGAATGTAAGCAATCTTGTTTGGGAGTAACATGGAGGGAATGGAATGGGTTCATTTTATGACAATATTACTATTAGACCCTTATTTTAAAATAAAGTGTTGAATGCATAGGGGTATTTTGGGAATTTTAGTAAAAAATTCATTAAATCTAATTTCATTCCCTCCCATTCCTTCCAATTTCGGGGGGAATGGAAATTTGAGGTTTTAAGGGAATAAAGAGGAATGAGTGTTCCCAACTACCCATTCCATTCCCTCCCACTTAAACTCCCAAACAAAGGAATGAATTTTCCATTCCGTTCATTAAAACTCCTAAACAAGTTCAAAGAAGAATTTTCTAAAATTATTATTTTTTATTCCTTTCCATTTCATTTCATTCCATCCTCCCAAATAAGGGCTTAGTGAATTTGGCCAAGTTTTTATATTAGCCCAATTATGCCAAAATTCAATTCACAAGTAATACAATTAAATCATGGAAAGACATATAATATATGGTGTCACCAATCAAACAAAATCAAACATAATGGAGATGGTGATATGGTGTTGTAGGGAAAACCAATGGAAAAACTATTCCAAAGGAAAAATCAATGTGGGGAAACCTTCCCCAATGAAGCAAATCCACTATAGTGACAAATTTTTTACATTTAGAGGAAAAAAATTTTCCTAGACTCCACGAGCTATAGAAAACTTAGAGCAAAAACCTTTTACTGAATTAGAATCTCTGAACTCTTCAACTATATGGACTGCTTCCATGGATAATGCACCTGTGTTCATGAGAGCAGAACATCTGGCCAACTTTAAGAACCTTTTAAAGGTTTTTATCACAACAAGAAGTATATGGTAGGAGCTATAACTTCAACTTCTACCAGATTACCACCAACTAATCTTCAAGACTCACTAAGATTTCTATAAATTGAGTACATCTGATCATTGTTTTCCAACCTAGTCTTATAAACTCAATAAAGTTGATGGTTTAAATGCACACCCCTGCATTAAATTATTTTAGCAAAAGAGCCATGAATCTTTTTTTTTTTTAAAGGAAAAAGACAATGCATTAAAAAATTAAGAAACGCTTTCTAAATCAGCCTGGAGTATAGAAAAAGATTGAGGTGGAACATCCTTCATCCAAACTAAAAAACTTGGCACATTAACAGCGAATCAAGCCTGGTAATGAGCTATCTTATTGTCTTCCCTCTTAACATGAAAGTAATGCAATTGAGTAAAAAAATTAGAACTATACCGAACATCATCCAAAAGCAAACCACAAGGAGACAGATCAACACAACCATTTTTTCAAAGCTTGAATCAACATTAGGGAATCACCTTCCAAAATAGCATGTGTGATTCCTAACTCAGTGGCAAACTCAAAAGCCTGTGCAGCAACTAAGGCCTCGACCTCTAGGGGGCAAAGTGTAAAGTTGTAATTTACAACTATGTTTATGTTGGCTTCATTCCATGACAAAAAGTGTTGTAATTACTTTAATTTTGTTCCTTGTATTTTGTGGGATTTTATTGTATTGGGTTTAGTATTAAGTTGGTGAATACTTAAGCTTAATTGAAGAATTAGTGGATTTTGTGAGAAGCTCGCAAGAAGCTAACCCGCGAAGTAGCCACATGAGAAGCACATGACTGGAAGCTGAAGAGTTATGTCAAGCTATTAGTTTCACGAGTGTCTCGCAGATAAGGCCTTCCCATGAGGTAGTCACGAAACATTCTGTCTGGAGAATTTTTAAGTGTGAATTTCTTATCCTTCACCCATATTATATATACCCTTAGAGAGAAAAACCCTAGATAGGTTTTTTACAACACACACACCCATATTTTAGAGAGAGAGCTACTCATCCTTAGTGAGAAATCTTTCTAGCCTTTTCTTCTTCTCTCTCCTATTGTCATACCTTGAGAGGAAATTTGTACCCAAACATAACCCACATCTTTTCAAAGTGTAGGAGAAGTCAATGAGGCTTGGCGGATGCAATCGAGTGCATTGCGGAATCCGAAAAGCTAGACAAGACACGGTTCCAAGAAGTCTTGTTGGAGTAGGAGCTTGGATGGCTTAGGTACATTGGATAAATTAAGCTTGAAGGGTCTCTTGCTATTCATGTATCCCAACTTGGAGGACGGCGGAGAGGTTCTACACCGAGTTCTTCGATTTCCTCTTCGATAACACATCGCTGTGTTATCTTGTGTTTACATCTCTCTTCCCTTACTATTGTACTTTACTTTTATTATTTGTTGTTCATGTTTATGCACTAGAGTAGTATCGGTTGATTGCGCTTCCTTTACTCTTGTTTCCACACTTAGATAAGTTAGAGTAAAAACAATCTAGCCATAATTTTTTATTGGGAGTCTAAACAAGCTCTTGTGTTTTCACACAAATTTGAGCTTTCACAAAGGCTTGGGGAAATTTTTGCGAGAGAGAGGCAATAACAAGACCTTGATGGCTACGAATAACCACTCCAATACCGGAGCAACTAGACTTCAAGAATATAGCATTGTCGAAATTAATTTTCAGCAACTCAATAGGTGGGGGATTCCAACGAACACAAGGGGGCTGACTATGTGGCTTCGAGCTAGGTTGAACCACTTGAAACTCCTCAAGGTGATCTTTAGAAGTTTGGGCTAAAAGATGAGAGCTGCAACTAGGTTGATGAAGCCGAATTTGATTTCACTAGGACCAAATCAATAAAACCATAACTGCAAAAAGCATATGAAAGCATATGGAATTTTTTTTTTTCTTTTTTTTACTCTAATAAACCCTATTGAGATTCAGATTAATTAGCTCTTCTTTCTCTTATAAATCCTAAGTAGAGGGTAAGATCACGTGTTCAAAATTTATGGGAGTGTGTGTAAATTACCCAAAATAATAATAAATCAATAGGAATTCATTAGTTAACAATCTAGATTAATTGAGATATAAAGTTTTTTTTTTCCCTTCATATTGGTTTAGATGTATATATTGCAATGAAGTAAATATTGTACCGTACCAGCCGGTATGGCTAGTATATGTTACACTGGACCTCAGACCGGTACAAATACACTAGTATTTTGTATTGGTTTAAATACCAGTCATACCGACTGCGTACTACTGACGAATATTTGAGTGTTTTTGCCGAAAAATGGAAATCGGCCAAAAAAAAATAAAAAAAGAACAAAAAAAAAAAAAAACTTAAAACGAAAATAGCAGCGTTAATTAATACCAAATAGCTGCTGTCACTGCCACAATTTCACCAGCCTTAACCCCATGTTGATGATCCACCATTCTTCCTCTTCTTCTTCATCACTCCTTCGTCTTCTTCTTCCTTATATTTTTCGCCAAATCCTCAAACTAGTTTGCCTTCTGTTCTGTTTCTTTTTAACTTTTGTTAAATGCCTTTATTTTAATACCTGCCACATATCAAGAATTGAAGTGTCCAAGACTTTGTGTACTTACTACTACTACTACTACTACTATTATTATTATTATATGAGTTTTCTATTATTAACAACAAACATTGATATATTAGTTTTATCATAAAAAATAACAATAAGATATTATTAACTAAAAAAAAAAAAAAACTAGAGAATAAAGAACATCAGCTTATAATTTTAACTCTTTATAATGAATATATTTACTTTAACTAATAAACATATAAATAGATAAATAATTATATAATATATATAATTAGCGGTAAACCAGAAACAGTACACCGGTATTGATCGACACCGAAATATATTATTCCACTAGCCAAACCAGTACAACATCCAGTACAAAATTGACTCCCTTAATATATTGCAATATAAAACTACATCAATGCTTTTGTTTCCCTTTTTTGGGTTTGTGAAGTTCTTAAGATATGCATTTTCCTTATCTTTTTTTTAAATGAATGAGCTATAATCATTAAAATAAAGAACCAAAATACAATAATTAAACCTCAGCAACAAAGTTGCAAACACCTTCCTCAAAAAAGAAAAAAAAGAAAAAAAGTTGCAAACACAAGCAGCAGGCACCAGAACAAGTTGCTATGGGCCAAACGTACACAAAAGAACTAAAAACGAAGGGAGAAAAAAAACCTATAAAACAAAACAATGAGCAAACCCTTAACTATACTAGCACTGACCGGCAAACTGAAACTATGTATTAGCCCTTGAAATTCACCTAAGATATGCCTAATTAGCACAGAAAGCTTTGTTTTGAAAAAAATATATAGGGTAAATTATATATTTGGTCGATATTCGCTTCCCTGCAAGTCAATATGCATGAAGCTTAGGTCTGTTTGATTGGAGGAGTGGAAAAGTTGAAGGATAGAAAATAGAGAAGGGATAGACAAGTTGGAGGATAGAAGAAATTTTAGTTTCTTTCATTTGTATTTGATTGGGGTGAAAAAGTGGAGAAATGAAAAAAATTGAGTCTGAATAAATTTACTCATTTGTCCAATTAAAACAAAAAAGTGGCAAACATCCACACAAAAAAAAAAAAAAAATCACCCAAATTTATTAAAAAAGAAAAATGATGTCTTAAAAAATTTCAAGTCTAGTTAAACCCAAAAATAAATAAATAAATAAATAAGAAGAGAAAAACCAGTATCACGTTCTGAAGAAAAAAAAAAAAAAAAAAGGTCCATGTAGGAGGGGGAGGGGGTAGTTCAGCCATTGCCTCAACTATTCCTTTCCCCTTTATTTTCTTCCCAAAATTGGAGAGATATAATTTTGGTGGGTAAAGGGAAAAAACACATAAGCCCCACTAATTTTCCATTTTTCCTTTCTCTCCAACCAAACACCCATAAAATCAATTTTCTCTCCATTATTTTCTATCCTCTCTGTTTCGTCCCAACCATACGGACCCTAAAGGTCAAGTAACACCTCCTCTTCGTTAATTTTACCCCGCTTGCATGGAGAATCAATGTCATTTCAGTGGTAATAGTATGTTTCATTGTCTCACAATTGCTTTGTAAATTGTTTGTATAAATCATTTATTGAAATTCTTTATTAAAAAAAAAATGAGACGTTTGGTGTGAAAGTGTGGACATTATGTATACATCAAGAAATGTGAAACAATAATTTCTATTTTTGCCGAGCGTAAGGTGGTGTTTGGCATTGTTGTTAATTAAACAACAGTTTTCAATGTTTAAACAATAATAACACTTCTGACACGTTATTCTATAATATTCAAACGCGTATTTCCACAACACTTAAAACTGAACAATAATACTTAAATTCTAGTACCGAATGGACCCTTATGTGGTTCAGTTCTTACTTTAACTTAGACATAAATAGTAAGCATCAAACTTATCTCCTAAGATTAAACAATATCTCTTGGGCAAGTACTCAATGAGATACTTCAAATTAAATTGGCAAAATACAATTTACACATAAAACTTTGATAAATTATCATTTTAGTCCACTAAACTTAAAAATTGTCTTTTTAGTTCATTAACTTTCTCACAAAAGTTTATTTAATCTCTCTCCATTGCCGTGAAAGAAACTTCGTCAACTTTCTTATAACAACTTAGTTTTGCGTTTATAACATTAAAAAAATTATTTAATGAATTAATATTTATTATATATTCAATTAAACAAATTTAAAAATAAAATAAAATAAAATGAAAACCTAATGATATGTGCGATTAATGTGGCAGCAGGTAGGCTGATGTGTCACACAAGGTTATGATATGGTAGAGCAAAGGTGACGTGCATGTCTAGCTAAACTGTCATATCTCAGTATTGACACGTGGTGATAAATTCATATGGTAGGCCTGTGAGATGTGTATCATGCACGAGGCGGGTGAAATATGTTGCCGGTGCCTGAAGAGGCCCAATAGTATGTGGCGGCGTTTGAAGTGTGTAGGATCTGTAAAAGAAAGTTTTAACGACACATACGGGTGTTTGGAAGCTTTGATTGACGCGATTATTTCCCTATTGAACAGCTAGATTAGAGGAAGATCTTTCCAACGGTGGCTCATGCACGGCCATGTGCCCCTAGGCCTGAGAAAGGGAGGCTTGATTATGGTGGTTCGGTCTAATGAATTACCTTAGTGGCCTATTTTTATAAGTAGAATACTTCGCTTGCACAACAAGTTGAAATTGGCGTGGACCTTGTCTTGGATGGAACTTATTACAGTATGAATGCACTTCCACTGGTCCACATTCATTACAACATTATGAATGAAAAATTGTGCAAAATAACTGTAATTAATTAAAATCAAACATCGCTAAAATAATTAAAAAATAGGACTTCTAGAAGGAAGGTATATATTTTGTTGCATATAGAAAAGTATATATAGGTAGCTTCCTTAATTCTGAAGAATGTGTTACTGTAGATTTCGTTGGAGGATTTTTCCAAGTCATGGTCATTAGCTATAAATGTAGTCGGATTGTAAATGGTAAATTTGTCAACTTTGACCCGGTAATGGAAAAGGACTAAAGATGTTGGTATGAAATTGCAGGAAAACAGAGCTAGGAACGTATAGCTGCCTATATATTGTGATATTCATAAATCTGTTCTACAAGGAAACATGGCGTTTGAGTTGAAAAAGAGACGCCTCCTCAGTTTTCTTATACTTTCGACCCTATTTCTTGCATGGAGCTTGTTTGTCACCGGTAAGAGTATCACCCTTTTCTCTAATTTTACATTGTAATTGACATGTATATATCTAGAGGCTGTAGCTTTACATTTATGTTTATTTCTGTGTACTCTGAGAGAGAGAGAGAGAGAGAGAGAGAGAGTATAACATGTTCTCCCGGTATTCCTGTGTGGGTACTCAATGTGACTGATTAAGATTAACTTTGAAGCCTCAGGCCTGAAAATGGACATGGACTAATTTGTTTCCTAACAATCCAATCAATAGTAACATATAATGAATCAAACACTTTTAGCGACACTACTCCATCAATATCTGTTAAGGTTTGAACTCCCCTTCTAGATTTTTTAGTTTCACCTCCATTATAAGTTGATACTTGGCAATTGGGTGGAAAAGCCTATGCAACCAAAAATATATTGTTTGCTTTACCTTCAAATCATTTCTACTTCCGGTTGCACTGTGTTTATGACCTTTTAAAACCATTTGCCTTTTCTTTTTCTTGTGTTTTTTTATTTATTTATTTTATTTTATTTTTTTAATATGTTGTGGTAATTACGTCAATGCAATGCTCAGGTGAAAAGACGGAGAAGTTGACTTTTACAAGTGATGGGAAAAATATATATGGAGCTGTCACTGTAAAACATAGGAAAGGCCAACCTTTCAACTTTGCAAAACTAGAGGAGCAGCCACCTCCATTAGTGGAGGAGCCACCACCAATAGAAGAGCAACCACCACCACCAAGACTAACAAAGCGACGACCCTCTGAACCACCGCCACCATCTCCTACAGGACCTTCAGGGCCAAATCCGTAATAGGCGTTCACTGTTATTTCATGTGTTAAGACACTCCTAATGTCATCTATGAGGTCAATATATACCAATTCAACAAAAAAATAAAAAATAAGCCCAATGCTGGAATAAATAAAACTTACTTAATGTAAATGTCATTTCAGGGTGTGTATATGGATTGGATTGAAGGGTCTTTTTCAACCCAACCTGACTTTGTCATATTGATAAATTTTAACCCAACCCAACCTATCATTTGTGCAGATTAGTAGATTGTGAATATGTGTTTTATGTGCCTTGTAAATAGATTTTCACTAACTATTTAAGAAATATTTTTAATAAATTATTACAATTCACATAATATGCGTAAATTATATTCCAAATTTTCAAATTCATCAAAACTAGTTATCAAAATACCAAAATTAATCAAACTAAAAAAATTAAAATAATTAAGGGTAATAAAATAATCTTCTATATATGATGGATTAATTTAGGTTTGATCAGTTGAAAAAACGAATAGCTTGAAATAAAATTTTAAACCAATCCAACCATGAAAAAGCAACATGAGGCACTAGATTGGGTCAATTTCGTAAAGCTTGTTGAGTTTTTAGACCCTAGTTGATGGATTACTTAGTGAATTTGGCCAAGTTTTTATATTAGTCCAATTATGTCGAAATTCAATTCACAAGTAACACAATTAAATCATGGAAAGACATATAATATATGGTGTCACTAATAACACGAAATCAAACATAATAGAGATGGTGATATGGTGTTGTAGGGAAAACCAATGGAAAATCTATTCCAAAGGAAAAAATCATTATGGGGAAACCTTCCCCAATGAAGCAAATCCACCATAGTGATATAAGTTTTACATTTAAGGAAAAACATTTTCCTAGACTCTACGAGCTATAGAAAACTTATAACGAAAGCCTTTTACTAAACTAGAATATCTCTAAACTCTTTAACTATATAGACTACTTTTAGGGGTATTTATCAAACCACAAAAACCACACCAAAACTGTCCGTAAAATGGCATAACCGCAAAGCACCGCAAGTAATAGTGCACCACAGCGCATGGTGCAGTGTGGTTTGCAGTTTTATAATAAGAAAACCGCACAAACCGCACAGCACCACATCGCATCCTCTCTATATATTAATATATTTATTTATTTATTTTTAATATTAAATATATTATAATATTTTAATAACCCTAGTTTTCAAAAAAAAGTTTAATAACCCTAGCAAGTATTGACTAGAAAAGCCAACCCAAAATAAAGAAAAACTAGCTCAATAATTTAAAACTTGGCCCAAAAAAAGGGAATAATTAATTTTGGGCTAAGTAGGAAAAGCCCAAAATTTGAAAAATATACCGACTTCAAACCGCATTTTATATATAATATCGCACATGTGACCGCAAAAATGAGATGCGATGCGGTTATGATTTTGGCTAAACTCTAAACCGCACCACGCTGCACATGTGACCGCAAAAACAAGGTGCGGTGCGGTTATGGTTTTAGCTAAACCGTATTGCAAAGTGCAGTGCTAAAAATGGCCCAAAACTGTACAACATTGCACCGCGAACACCTCTAACTACTTCTATGGATAATGCACCTGTGAGCACGAGAGTGGAACCTCTGGCCAACTTCAAGAACATTTTAAAGGTTTTTATGACAACAAGAATTCTGTGGCAGGAGCTATAACTTCACCTTCTACCACCAACTAATCTTCAAGATTCACTAAGATTTCTATAAATTGATTAAATCTGATCATTGTTTGCCAACCTAGTCCTGTAAACTCAACAAAGTTGATGGTTTAAATGCACACCCTTGCATTTATTTATTTTAGCAAAAGGGCCATGAATCTTTGCATAAGAAAGCATATGGAATTTTCTTTTTCTTTTTTTGACTTCAATAAACCCTATTGAGATTCAGATTAATTAACTCTTCTTTCTCTTATAAATCCTAGGTAGAGAGAAAGATCACGTGATCAAAATTTAGGGGGGTGTGTGTAAATTACCCAAAATAATAATAATAATAATCAATATCTGAATTCATCAGTTAACAATCTAGATTAATTGAGATGTAAAGTTTTTTCCCCTTTATATTGGTTTAGATGTATATATAGCGATATAAAACTACATCAATGCTTTTGTCTCCCTTTTTTGGGTTCGTGAAGTTCTTAAAATTGGCATTTTCCTTATCTACTTTTTTAAATGAATGAAATATTATCATCAAAATAAAGAACCAAAATACAATAATTAAACCTCAGCAGCAACGTTGCAAACACATGCAAACAGCTCCAGAACAAGCTGCTATTGGCCAAACATAAACAAAAGAACTAGAAACGAAGGGACAAAAGAAAACCTATAAAACGAAACAATGAGCAAACCCTTAACCACAATTAGCACTGACCAGCAAACTCAAAATACGTATTAGCCCTTGAAATTCACCTGAGATATGCCCTAATTGGCACACAAAGCTTTGTTTTGAAAAAACATATAAGGTAAACTATATATTTAGTTTTTATCCTTTACACCATATTTTAATTTGACCCTTAACTTTTTAGTATCGTGTCAATTTATAGTATTCCTGCCATTATCTATTAAATGGAAATTGATGATGTGACTAATGGAATTTTTTTTTTATTTGCCATGTTAGCAATTTTCATTTAAAAGATAAGAACTGTGACTAAATTGACATAACACTAAAATGTCAGGGATCAAATTGACACAATTGAAAGATTGAGGACCAAATTGAAATATGGTGGAAAGATATGGACTAAATATGTAGTTTACTAACATATATACACACACACACACCTATGTCTTCTACCTTATTGTAGCATGTAATGTTTTATATGCTAATATTAGAGTGATGTTAAGAATTTTATAAATTTTATTACATGATTTTTACAAATTGGTGTGCCTTTAATCACAAAAAAGTAATTTGAACATTTATTTATTATGTTTATGAAATCTATAAATCAATGGCTACCCACCCTAGTGGATGAGGGTGTCCGGCCTTTAACCCAAGCGTCATAGGGCGTGCTAAGAATAAACTCCACAAAGCCACAAAGGTAGACAAACCAAATAGAGATAACCAAATCCTAACCTAGCAATTCTAATATGGAAAAAGTTTCTCTTTTCAAATTGCTTTGAAGAGAAATCTTTCAAACTCCTTCCATATCTTTTTATTGCATGTGAATTTTAAAAATCTAACTGTTGGATTGCTTGGCTGTATTTTACCCTCCATGCTTGCAAAATTTTATGAAAATCAAAGAACAAGAACTGTTATCAATCAATTATTTAAATTGTAAACTTCCATGGTCTTAAATTATGAATAAAAAATAAGTTTATAGATCAAATAATAAATAACATTCAAATTGATAAATGAAATTTGACATGTATATTAAGAATATAAAAAACATGCAATTTAATAGTTAAATTTTCAAAATTCACATCCAATAAAAAAAATATTAGGGATTTTAAAGGTTTCTTTCCAAATTTGTTTGGAGAGAAATCTTTTCCTTCTAATATATATTCAACCACTTTAATGCCACACTCGGTTACAAGCTTGTGTTAATACTAAGCTTGGTTGTTTCTTAAATCTACTAATCACATCTAGGGAGAGAATTAGGATTTTAACCTAAGGGGACCAAAGCCTGAACCAAAAAAAAAAAAAAAAAAAAAATTCAAGTGACATGGTTTATTAAAAAAAAAAATCATGGTAGACAAAAAATTGCATTTTATTATCTAAATATTTAATGAGTCCAAATTTGGTAAGAATTGGGTATAAAACTCATGTTTTACATTATCCAATAAGTGATTGCCACATTAGCATTTTACTTAAAATTCAATACATCCTACCACACCAAATAACATCTTAATAAATTCTCAATTTTGTTGGATTTATATACGGGTATTATAATTGATTGGGTATGGTTGTGCTTATTCTTAAATGTGTGATAAAATAATGTGACATGTTGGAATTGGAGGCGTAAAATATGAATTTTACACCACGTCCTTACAGAATTTAATCTCATATTTAATATGTTGATTTTGGGTAATTGGAATTAATATGTTGATTTTATTACGTTGACCAACTCACCAACATGATAATCTCATACTTTTTGGATGCAACTGAAAATCACAATAACAAAATTTTTCAAAACTTTGTTTGAGGATTTTAAAAAATTGGGATATTAATATTAAGAGTTGACAATGTTACATCATCAATATTGACTTCTAAAGAATTTTGCATTTCATCTTTTGAAAAAAATTCAAACATTGTAATTGACTTTCCCATAATTTATAAATCAATTTAAAAAGTCATATAAATTGTTGTAACCTCTGTAAGGGATTTTTTTTAATGAGAATTTTTTGGTTATGAATTATGATATTGGTGATTTGGGAATTATTTTTTTATTTTATTTTATTTTATTTTTGCGTGTGTTGTATTTGGACTATGGAGGGGCCATGGACCCAAGAAAAAGGTTAAGTGATTAGTTTCTTTTAGGCTATTTGGACCAATCCAAAAATTTGAAGAGGACCAACCATAGCAATATCACACTCAAACTCTAAAATATGAGTCATCCTATATATCATTTAAATTTTTCAAAAAAAATTTGGTGGGTGGGGGGAGGGGGGGTGGGGGGCGCTCCCTCTTAGTGGTACGTCTCTAATCACATCTATTATTATGTCAATTTGTAAAAATTATGTAATATAGTTTGTGATACCTTTAGTATTTTTCATGATAATATAGCCTTTTTTAGCATTATGTGGCATAGGTATTGCATATTGGTTACGGAAAATTATTAAGTACTCCCGAAATGTTATAAATGTGTACTCCCTCTTTCATATGAATGATGAGTTTCACCATGAATTTAATTAATGAGACTCATCATTCATGTGAGAGAAAAAAATACGTATTTATAATATTACAAAAATACATAATAATTTCCCGTTACTCACATGAGATATCCTTCTCCCCGAAAATTTTGAAATCAGCCCAAAAAATAAGGGTTAGAATAAATTCAGAATTGAAGGCTATTTTCAATAACATACAGCCCTCATAACTTTTTTTCTTGGATAGGACAGTCCTCATAACTTGGGTTGGTAAATTGTCATGTCATTGGCCCTACTCTTGACTCAGAAGAGGTACCACCTGATTTTTTTTGGGGTTAGTTGCACGTACCTCATGAGCTGTATGAGGAGCTAAACATAATTTAGTTAATGACGCTCAAAAGAAATAAATCAGTAAAAGAGTAGTTTTTATATGGACTAGTAGATTTTACATGACACTTCTAAGTTTATAGATACAAAATATTTCATAATTTTTTTTTACAATTGTCGAAATGACAGGTTATATATTATTGATAAGTATAAACATGGCAACGGTAGTCAGGACAAATATATAAAAAATTTTAAAAAAAATTGTTAACTAAACTGCTATAAAATTTTTTATGTTTGAAGCATTATTCTTTCATCTTTCATAATCAACAATTATACATTTATATAAGCTCTAATTACAATAAAAAATGGAGAAAAAAAATTGGTTTTTTTTTATTTTTTATTTTTTATTTTTTTATCGGTTTAATATAGAAAAATATGTATACATTTGTCAAGTAAGCGTGATGATACACACTCAATTATCTTTTGATATAAAGATAGCTATCTATCCCTTTCAATTCCAGCAGTAAATATATCCCCTTCGAAATTTCCTTGGTAACTCCTGTCCATTTCATTATGGTATTTTTCCAGGTCATAAGTCTTGAATTATAAATGCAATGGGATTGAAAAAAGACAATTTCGCCAACTTTGACCTGGTAAAGGAAAAAAGAACATGGCTGCCAATATATTGTGAATTGTGATATTCACTCGTCTCTTCCATAAGGCAACATGATGTTTGAGGTGATCAAGAGACGCCTCCTCCTTAGTTTTCTTCTACTTACCAGTTTAATTCTTGCATGGAGCTTGTTTGTGACAGGTAAGAGTAGTAGCACCCTTTTCTCTAATTTATTTATAGTATTTGACAATGTATATATGATATATCTCGAGGCTATAGCTTCACATTTATGTTGTTTATTTCTGTATGTATGTGTGTCAGCAAGAGAGAGAGAGAGAGGGTATCAAACATGTTCTCCTGGTTTTCCTGTATGATTATAGATTGCTCGTATGTGACTAATTCAAATTGACATTGAAGCCTGAAGCCTCAAAATAGATATCGGCTAATTTGTTTCCCAACCATCTAATCAACGATAACGTACATATAATAAAGCAAACACTTTTAACCAGATCTATCAATATTTGCGAAGAATTGAACTTCCCCTTCTTGATATCAGTCTCACCTCCATAAGTTGATACTTTGCAAGTTGGTGGAAAAGCCTTATAACCAAAAATAACAAATGGAAAATATGAATGCCAATGCCAAATTCTAATTCCAGTTATACATTGTGTTTATAAAACCCAATTGCTACTTCTTTTGTGTGAATATATATGTTGTGGTAATTACTTGAATGCAATATTCAGGTGAAAAGATGGAGAAGTTAACTAATGCAAGAGATGGGAAAGAATTGTTTGTCACTGTAGAACATAGGAGAGGCCAACTTTTCAAGTTGGCAAGACTAGACCAGCAGCTACCCCAACTAGTTGAACCACCGCCACAACTAGTTGACCAGCCGCCACCACTAGTTGACCAGCCACCGCCACTAGTGGAACCACCGCCACCGCTAGTGGAGAGCCCACTAATGCCAAAACCAAGGAATAGACGTGTTGCTGAACCACCGCCGCCACCTCCAAAAGGGGCTTCCGGGCCAGGCCAATAAGAGATGTTCCATTTTTTTTATTTTTTCTAAGAAACTAGAGAAGTGTTCCTTCTAATGTCATGTGTTAGACATCTCTTATTTGTTGTCATGAATATATGCCACAAATATCTAAATAAAGTTTATTATATTTATTGTAAAAACAAGCACAACAAATTTTACAACTACTAAGGTAGTATATTGTAATTTGTGCAATATCACTTTTACATAAAATCACCAATACTGTTATGAATTTATTCACAAAAGAGAAATTAATTAATCTCCTTACCTCAAGAAAAGAATTCAAAGATCAACGCCTTTTACATTTTCATTATGCTAGAACACACACACAGAGTGAAGGGATGCATGCAAACTCCACTAGTACCCTCCAAAGATTTAGAATGTAGGCGGAGTATCATTTTGTGGGATTTCCAAATCTAAGGGCCCGTTTGAATAGAAGGGGAAGGAGGGGGAGTAGAGGGAAGTAAAGTAGAGTTGGCTAAAAATAGGTTAATTTTGAGTCAAATCTACTCTACTCTCCCACTTTTTCTCTCAATCTAAATGGACTATTAGTTACAAAACTATGCATGTTCCAAGAATTTTAGAAAAGTATATAATTTGGGGTTAAATTTAGAAGTTTGAAAGCTTCTATAACTTTTAGTTATAGAGACGTCTATTTTAGTTACCAATCAACAGTAATAAACTTGCAGTTTATTTGAGGCAACAGGCACAGGCATGAAGTTGTGGGAGTTACTCTTTAGTACACTAGATAGGGAAGAATTGTCCACAAAAGTCATTGTACAACAGGGGAATAGCCAACCATTCCATAGTAGGTGTATAACTAATGCACCACCAATACCACCAAAAAAGCCATAGACTAAACGATCTTATAAATCACCCCCACCAGGCCAAGCAGGACCCATAGGGTCACACTCATTGTAGGCATTCCTATGCATCATGTGATAAGACATCTAATTAATGTCTTCATTGGACAACATAACAAAATAAAAGAACTGCAGCCAACTCATTCTAGACCATAAATTCATAAGCTAAAATCAGGCAGTACTAGGTACTATTTGTTAGAAAATAATGCTTTTGTGATTAAATTCACCATTGTCCAACTGCTTAAAATTTTGGGACGTGATAGTTTATCACCATTTACATGATATTTACGAAGTGCCAAGTTTGAACTTTTGAATGCAAAATGTCTAATGGGTGGAACTTTATCTTTAGCATATGTAGAACTATCTTATTTTTCCCATAGAATGGCTGCCAGATTGTAGAATATTAGTTTACTTTGCAGGGTTAAACAGGTAGACCAGAGTACAATAAAGACAATTGGCATGAGCTTCATGCACAGTTATATTTTATTAAATACAGCAGCCACAATTTATTTTCCCATCCTAAATTCAATTTTGTGACAGCTTATCAGTGGACCATGTTGGTGTGCTTGATTAAGCCAAGCAGTTGCATGTCCTCCTCGCAGCAAGAACTATATCCTCAACCTGTACAGCGGACAACAAAAATATTAAACTTTTAAGAGTGATGTGTCTTAGCTTCTAGGATGAAATCCATTAAAGCATTTTCAAGGAATCACCAGTATTACCTCGAGGATGATGAAAACCATCAAAGCATGGCATTGAAGGCTTGTGTTTATATCACGTTCGCATTCCGGTTCGGAAGTTATTACTCGAAGAGTTAAATGGTTTTGATTAAGATAGCTCCGAGTAGCCATTCTAGCAAGCCCCAACTCATTACTAGTATAATATTGTCCACTTTGATTACAAAAACTTTTGACTTTCAAATACGGCATACCAATTAAGGTCCAAGGTCCACAAATAAAGCGTAGTAACTCCCTCAACCTTAGTGATGTGAGGCTCAATTAGAACTTGGTTCTTTATCATCTCACCCCACTTAAGAGGTCTTTTGGACTTCAAGCCCACAATCCACCCCCTTGAAGGCCACACGTAACCATGCGGGACCTACCCACCACTCTAGTAGGCAAAGTTGGCTCTAATGCCATTTTTCATGACCCAACTTATCATTAGCACGATACTGTCCACTTTGGTCACATAGACCTCAAATCTTTAAATTGCGTTAAAATTTCCCATCATTGAGGCCTAGAAAGGATGTTGAGCCAAGAAGAGGCATTGAGGCCTACTAAGGCTAAGAAGAAGTGTTGTGTACCTTTGAGCCTACTTTTATCAAATCAATCCATCTTATTTACAAGATCTAAGTTCTAATTGGTGAACAGTAGGCTCTAATGACCTCACTGCCACAATTCTTCAAGGTGTACCTTGAAGCGTCGATCAGTTTGAAGGAGTTCCAATTGATACAAATAAGATTCGCACTTGGAGAAGATCCATATAGAGGAAATCTAGAGGTTTTGGAGCTATTGCGGTAGGAAGGCAAACAAAACATTTTCACAAAGGTTTTCTAAGTAGACTATTTGTAAATATTTATTTTATAGTGTATCTAATGGAACTGGTTCCCAAGAGTCGTTTTTTCCATCGATGAGGTTCTTCATTGATTTTTCTCTTTGTAACTAAAATTTGTGTACCTTCTACAATTTTCTTTACTTTTGATTGGGTGATTAATATTGTTAGGCAGAGCCAGGGGGGGTAGAGGGGTGCAATTGCCCACCTTGGCCCCACCCATAACTACCTTTGCCCCTCTAGTTATATATGGAAGATATATTTTTTTTGTTTTTTGTCTTTTTGTTTTGTTTTTTCTTTTTTTTCTTTTGGTACATTTTTATGTTTTTTTAATACATCTTTTGTATGTGCCAAACCCCTATGATTTTAAAAAAAAAAAAATTAAAAGAAACAATTTTGTATTTATTTAATGTTTTTCAAGGTTAAAAAGTTATAAAAGAAAAATCATGATAAAAAAAATAAAGAAACAAGTGCTTTAATCGAATACAAAAAATAAATATAAAAATAATTTTTTTCAAATATTATTACCTATCAAAACTGTTAAGAGCTCAAATTCTTTATGTAATAATTTATTTATTTTTCATAAAAATGGGTGTTTGTAATATATATAATTTGGAAACAATTGAGTATCCATAACTTGGTTTAAAATAAAAAAATTATACTCTTGATTTTTAAAAGCCCAAATGGTTACTTTATGGTTAAAAATTGTTTTAATTTAATCATTTTATGAATTTAACATAAGCCGACACAAGTTGTCATTAACATTTATATAATTACTAAAAATCATCACATGAGAATTATAAGTGGAATTTTAAGTATAAAAAAAAAAAAAAAAAAAAAACCTCGGCTTATTCATATATATATAAAAAAAAAAAATCCCAAAAAAATAAACTCAATAAATGGATATGCTATCTTTTTCTTTTCTTTTTTCTTTTTTTTGGGGGGGGGGGGGGGGGGTGGGGATTTTGAGGAAGGGATGTGCTATCTTTGTATGGGTTATTTAACAATAAAAATATTAACCTAGGGCTGCATTTGTTTTGGCGTAAAACCATTTCAGGAAATGATTTTACACATCACTATGTGTTTGGTTGCACATGGAAAATAAAATTTTTCGGAAAAGCATTTCAGTTGACTGTGTGTTTTATGGCTTTGACCCGGAAATTGGTTTACATTTCTATTTTCACTACAAACCATTTTTGGGTCTCAGACATGCGAGAGAGAGAGAGCACCTCACTCACACCGATCCTCTCCCTCATGGTAGTCCGAGCTCCACCCACTCTTCATTAAGCGCCAAACGCAGACCCACGGTGAGTTTCCTTTTCCAGTTGATTCATTTCTCAGTTTGACTACACCTCACCTCCGATCGACACAACTCCGACCTCACCTCACCTCCGATTCACACATCTCTGATCCACACACCTCTGATCCACATCCCCTCAAACTCAGATATGCCAAAATCCACCCTCAAACCCATAACATACCCATCCTCCGACCCACCTCTCGGATCCGATCTATATATATATATATATTTATTTATTTATTTATTTATATAATTATTTATTTATTTATTTATTTATATAATTATTTATTTATTTATTTACTTTTTTTAATGATCCATTTTTTATTTTAACTGTGTATTATTCATGAATTCTTCATAGATTCTGTATTGAGCATATATTGAATTGGTGAACAACATAGGGCTCAATGAAGGACAGAGTTTCTAAAGCTTGCTTTTTTACAATCACTGGAGTCATTGTGTTAAAAGATGCCAAATTTTGTGGGGAAACAATTTATCTTGATCGTAGCTTCCATAGAAGAAAAAAACTTATTGATTTAAGAATTTAAATTTTGTTGGTGTTATAATTGCACAGAAATAGAATGCAATGTGATTTGTTGGTGTAAATATTGATTGTGATGGTATTATGTTGTGTACGTTGTTGATGTTACAGTTATACAGAAATAGAATGCAATGTGATTTGTTGGTGTAAATATTGATTGTGATGGTATGGTTGTTGTGTACGTTGTTGATGTTACAATTATACAAAGATATATGTGCATAAATATTTTGGTACTTGGTATCAATGTGGTTTGGATGTTTTCTGTTCGTGGCTATTTTTATATACTGTGTAATCAATAGCATGCTTGTTTACATACCTCTTAGACCACAGTGTTTGTGATTTTTTAGATGAAAAAAAAGAAACCAAAGCCACAATTCTTGCCTCAGTTGCATCTGTCCTCCTTGTGGGGGTTGCATTGTTAAGGAAATTGCGGTGTAGACGACTGCCTAGGGCGCCTTATGTTAATCATGCAGCCAAGAGAGAGCATTACATAAATAGTATTTTGCATGAAAGTGAGAGACATTGTGTGAATCAAATTAGGATGAAGCCTATAGCTTTCCACCACTTATGTCACATCCTCATTAAGGGGGAGAACGTATGCCCGACTATTCACATGTCTGTTACGGAGCAAATGCTAATGTTCTGTCACATTATTGGTCATAATGTCAGGTTCCGTGTAATTGGTAGTCGGTTCCATAAATCGACTGAGACTGTTCATAGATACTTCAAGGTCGTCCTTAGGGGGGTCCTAAAATTATATAGAGTTTTAATAAGACAGCCTAGCGAAGATATACCCCTAGAGATAAGGAATAGTAGAAGATTCTACCCATATTTTAAGGTAAATATTGCGACTTGTGTATTTTTGTAAATTATGAAAATTTGTGTAATTTTAAACCATTATGTCTATCAAAAATTAAGATTTTGTTGGAGCAATCGATGGTACACATGTTCGTGCATCTGTGCCACCTAAAATACAAGAAAGGTTTCGTGGTCGTAATGGAACCACGCAAAATGTGTTAGCTGCCATTAGTTTTGACTTAAAATTCACTTATGTATTGGCTGAATGGGAAGGCAGTGCACATGATTCACGTGTGTTAAATGATGCATTTGCTAGGCCAGAGGGATTTTCAATTCCCAAAGGTATCATAGGATTACTTCACCTTTTTGATTTATTAGTTTAATAAATATAAAGCGTTTTCCTAAGCATAGTAGTGATGTTGGGTATGGTTATAAAAATGGAATTTTGTCACCTTATCGAAGTGTGCGATATCACTTGAAAGAGTTTAGTGATCGTCCTCCTGAGAATGAGCAAGAATTGCTCAACCTTCGACACTTTTCATTGAGAACTACCATTGAGTGAGGGTTTGGAGTGTTGAAAAAATGTTTTCGAGTGTTAGATGCAGAACCATTTTGGTCTTTTGAAACCCAAGTGAAAGTAGTGTTAGCATACTGTGTGATTCATAATCACATTATGGGGGTTAAACCAAATGACCATATTATGGCGGCTGTAATGAACCAAGTAGAGTCTAGTGGCCCCCAACAAGAAACACAGTCACGTCCGGACTCCATTGAAGACAATAGAGTGTGGAATGCTAAGAGAGATCAGATATGCCAAGTTATGTGGTCTGATTATACCAGGAGTGGAGAGTAGTACTTTATTTATATTTCTATAATTGTAATATGTGCTGTATTTTTTTTTCTGTAAGGACAAAGTATTTACTATAGACTTCTGGTGGTGTAAGGAAAAAGTATTTTCAGCATTACATTGTTATTTCCAGCATTACATTGTTATTTCTAGTGTTAGCATGTTTTGTTCTGTTGTGCACATCTATAAGCGTGGTTGTATGTGTGTTTGATTTGTTGTTCATATTTCGAGTGTAATTACTAAATGCTACTCTCACTATACAATTTTCATATGTAGTAATGTCGAAGGGAAAAGAGAAAGTGGGCGGCACTAAGCAATTCAGGTGACTTCCCCCCATGCACATGACTCTGCTTAGGCTACTTACCGAGGAGGCTGCAAAGGGAAACAAGCCTTCTAGCACTTTCAAGGCCGGCTCCTTTGCTTTTGTAGCGAAGGAGATATCTGCTCAATTTGGGGTCAAGTGCCACCCCTCTTATGTAGAGAATCGGTTGCGGACTTTGAGGACCATGTGGACCACTATTCAAACTATTAGGAAAAAAAGTGGTTTCGGTTAGGACAATAACTTAAAAATGATAACATGCAATGCGAAGACATATCAAGAAGAAGTCATGGTATGGCTTTCAACTATATTTTCTTAATATAAATGATAATATATGTTTTTGGATTTTATAATCTATGAATTGAGAACAAGATAAGGTTGCTCAAGTACCCTAATAGTGTCATTCTTTTTAGGATTCCATTGCTTTTACAAATTTTCAAACATAACTTTCATGTGCGGATCTATTGTAAAATTTGTTCTTAAATATTATGGGATTTGTATTTTCTGTTGTACTTATCTTCAAAATCATGGGTTATGTCTCCTGTTCCCTAACATATTTTTTTGTTTATCATTGACCTAAATCATCTAATGGCATCTATATTGAATTGAATATTGAATTTATGAGTGAAGTGATTATTGCATTGTTATTATACGTTCTTTTCTCTCTGACAGGCGCATCGTAAGCATGTGGAGTTTTTGAACAAAAAGATTGAGATGTATGATGAATTGGCTATTGTAGTGGGGAAGGATACAACCACGTGTAGCTTTTCTAAGTCGTATGTGGATATTGAGAATGAGCCAGACAATGGGGACAGTATTGAGTTTATGGCGGACAATGGGAAGGAAGGTGTGATGGACAAAAGGAAGAATGCGGTAGAGTCATCCACCACTGGGTCGGGAATTTCCAAGTCCCGCAAAAGAGGGTGTGCACCTCCCTCTGATGATAGTGTGCTAATTGATCTATCTAATTAGTTGAAGGAAATTACTGTGGCTTTGAAAGAAATCAGCCGTGGGCCTGTTGATTACACAATTCTTTACTCTGAGGTCATGGCTATAGTGGCGGATGGGTATAGCGAAGACATGCTCGCAACTGCCTTTGACCATCTCTGTGAAAATAAGAAGGCAACACGGGGATTTCTAGCCAAGAATGCGAAGCTGAGAAAGCTGTGGATGAATAGTTTTTTGTTCACACACCTCTGACTTGTCTGTTTCATATTAACTGTGACGGTAGCTTTAGGGATTAACTTTTGTTGTAGTACTAGTATTCACCTACCATTGTATTATATATGTAGTCTTCTGTATTATTGGGACGATACAATTGCCCAAATCATGTATTTGTACTGTTCAGATACCACGTGTAGGTATCATTTTTGTACACATGGAGGTGTAATGCCAATGGTGAGAGATTGATGTGGCTGTTTCGATATAAATATTATGGGTATATTCGGATGATTATTTTTGATGTTGAAGTGGATGATTATTTTTGTACTATTATAGGTTTGTCTAGGCAATGCAGGTGCTGAATTTGTAAGGCATTTCGTATTTTCCGTAAAATGATCCACAAACCAAATATGGGAATTGATTTTCTGTAAAACGAATTTCATTTTCTGTAAAATGTTTGAATGAACCAAACATGGGAATTGATTTTCCGTAAAACGAATTCCATTTTCCGTAAAATGTTTGAACAAACCAAACATAGGAATTGATTTTCTGTAAAACGAATTCCGAGACAGCCAAACAGCTTAAATACATTTTCCTTTACGGGAAAACAATTTCCCCTGAAATGATTCTACGCTCGGAAAAGCATTTCCGTTGAACCCAACACAACCTACTGCTTATTTTACTAAAAACTGAAAATAATAAAAAATCATTTTTCAGTTACTGTTCACTTTTAAAATTACTGTTCATATACCTGATTGTACTGTTCATATCCCGTGAATTGTGCAAAAGGCGCTGAGCTATAATAATAATAATAATAATAATAAAGAAAAAAAAAAAGAAGCTAAAACGCAAAATGCGTAAAATGTGGACGTGAGACACACAAATGGATCTGTAATGAAAATATAGAAGTGTGGTAGCTCTCTTATTCCCCTATCCTTCCACTGAATGTCCCCCTCATTAGGAAATGAAGAACTTGGTCAATCAAACCCTGAACGTCCACTCTTTTTTCTTTTCTAGTTAAACTTTGTCAATCAAACCCAAAAAAGAGCACAACTCTAGCTAGTACATTAAAGTATAAAAGAGAAATTTAAAAAAATAAAAAGACTAATGTCCTGGAGGAATGACATTCTTTATAAGCTTAGGTTAGGATAAGCAAGATGTTAGAGGTGCAAAAAGGTTAACATCAATTATTTTCCTTCAAGAAAGAAATGTTAGTTTTCCTTTCTGAATTCTGACCATATAGACAAGAAGACAATACGTCGGCTGTGTATCATATTCCAAGTTTTACATTGATCTTGCTCCACATACTGAATCAAGCTACTTTGGGTTAGGGTAATGAATGCTTGTAGACACAAGAACTGACCATGTCTTTCAGGATTCATTGAAGAACAATCTTAATAGCCTTTAGAGTTCAGATAAAACCACAAAGGAACTAATCATGGGTTTACAGCAAAACTCCAGGAGGATTAACTTCAAATTTATAAAATATGGACATTACATGAATATGCTGTGCACCAATTCCAGCAGCAGAACCATTTGGTCCTCTGAAAACAATAGGTACTGGTATTTGACCAGTAGACATATAATTCATTTTGGCAACAGAATTAATGATATGGTCAATTGCCTGCAGAAATAAGAAAATTGAATTAATATAGAAATATTTGAACAAGTGCAATACCATACCATTAACCATACTTCTAGCTAAATCATGTTTCAAGTTTATTTTAATAGAAATATTTGAACAAGTTCAATACTAAATCATTAACCAAACTTCTAGCTAAATCATGCCTCAAGCGTATTTTTGGAGTGGTATGCCTAACACTCATTTAATTGAATTGATACCATGATTATGACATTTAGCTTTTGCCAACCACCATTGTAATTTGTAATCCAAGAGATGAAGCTTAGATTATACCACCATTATTCCATTACTTAGATCTTAGATTCCTTGGTGGGATGTATCATGAACAAGACATTGGGTGCTACCTTAATGAGTGCTTGGCGGTTACCCCTTTGATGTGGAAAATCCATCCAAGCTCAAGTATGAGTGCAGCTGGCTAAGGATTCAAAGCCAGCTTTTAGGATTGGCAGGTATTGGCGGTTCTAAAACAACCTAAGGTGTCCCATATATATGTTTAGGTATATGAATGCGAAGAAGTATGGTGCCACAACTTATGTCACAACTCGCCACATGGGCGAGTTGTGCCACAAGTTGTGGCACTAGAACTGCTCTATGAATGCCAGTGTGTGTGATCCTATGTATTTTGTATTAGCTGTCAGCTATTAGCTATTAGTTTGTGGGGTGAAAGAAAAGTGCCATGTCTGCACTACTATAGAAACTTAGTTGTGTGAGTTGTAATGTATGTGATTTAAACATAAGTGCTTGCAAGGTGCTTTATCTTGTGAGTGTAGGGAATTAACCTGAAAATTCCAACCTGTGAGGAACAAAAAAATAGAGAAAACAAATGCAAAAAAAAAAAAAAACAATCACACGCACAAAAAAATATTTACATGGTTCGGCAATTTGCTTACATCCACGGAATTGCAAGGATTTCACTATTATCAAGGAAATATATAAAGTGCGGTTACAGTGTTTCAGTCTCTCAAAAAGACGACGACAACAACAACAACAACAAAACCCTAATTATCAAAAAGGGTTTTTACATCCTGCGCACAAGATTCACAATGGGCTATAAAACGGGCCAAAAAATTTTCTCGGAAGCCCAAGCCAGAGCGCTTATGGACTAAGCCTCAGTAAATCTTCCATTAAAAACCACGCAACATTATTCGGGTCGGGTTAGGTCGTCAACCGGATCAAACACAAACTAGGTTCCAAAAAGCCCAACAGCGTTTTTCATTTCCAACTCAACAAATGACTTATGCATTAGTCATTTTAGATATAGCAGGTATTGTCTTCAAACATAAGATAGAATGGCAACAGAATCCTCTAAAAGTTAAATAAAAATGAACATGATGAACTCCAATTGACAATAAAATGAAAACGAACATGTTAAATTCCAACAGAATCCTGAGGAATTCTATCAAAAATGATCTTGCACACAAGTCAAATCCAGCATCAACTAGAAAAATTTAAACATAATGAACTGCTAAAACATTTTTCTAAGGAAAGAAGTTGTCACCTGCAAGGAGAAGTTAATTGTCATAAACTCTACGACAGGTTTAAGACCATGGTAAGCTGCACCAACTCCAATTCCAGTGAAACCGGCCTACAAAATATGCAAAAAGTCATGTGCACGTAAAAAGAATCCAGCATTAGCAGTTTATGAACACCTTCAAGCACATAAATGGACAAAGTCCAGAGAACAACTTTTCAAGTGTAAGGAGCAACCTCTGTGATTGGAGTGTCACGAACTCTCTCAGGCCCATACTTGTCCAAAAGCCCTTCTGAAAACTAATAAAAAAGAATGGAGGTTGGAATTGAAGAGCAAATTTTAATACAAGGAACAGAAATACAAATATAAGTGCTCTTACAAGATGAAAGAGGTTGTTCTTTTCATTTCATTATGCATCTCTAACCTCGAAGGCACCTTGTTTTTCCCCAACCTGCAACACAAACAGGAAAACAAACAAATGAGGCAAATAGTCAAAGAGAATAAAAAAACTAAATAAACAAACAGATCAACAAGCACAGGAAAAGTAAAATGTTTGTTTCTGTTTCCAACAATACCTCTTCACCCATCAGAAAAACTTTAGGATCAGCTGACATTACTTCATCAAGTGCAGAATTCAAAGCTTCTCGCACTGTCATCTGCAAGAAATTCGTTATTAAAAAAATAAACTAAGAAGATCAAAAGAAAAGGCATATCTTGGATGTCACTGTCTCCAGAATAGAAGAAACACTCATGTCAATTATATTGGAAAAATGAGATAGATGTGCTGCGCTTTCAATTAATTGAGGACGCCAAAAAGTATCAATTAGATACTGATAGTCTGCTATGAAGAGAAAACCTCTCATGTAAAGGGCAAAAATAATAATCCATTCATTAACTACTAATACTTTCAGCTCAACAACATCCTTGTATTAATCTGAAACCATACTTAAAAGAGTAAAAACACTTGTATCAAACAGAAATTACTGTTAAATATAAGTTAGAAACAAAGTATAGCAAATATGAGTATCCCATAAATCAATTCCAAAATGTCTTATCATAGGCAAATATCAAATAAAATTATTTAAGTTCTTGTTTGTTGGGTTCCACTAAAAAACCGATATTTGTTTGAGGCATTAACTTTAGGTGAGTTAAAGAAAAATTGGAAACAAATTACAGCTTATGTTGGTATCCCATAAATCAATGCTAATATGTTCCATGATATGAAAATTTTAACTTAGTATGGGTTTGTTTCAACAGAAATTGATTTCCTAAAAAATATTTTCTGCATTTGCGGGTGTTTGGGTAAATGAAATTGCTGGTCAGTAAAATAAGGACCCTTTGGCAGTAAAACATTTTATGCTCTCATTTTTAGTCATTACATATTTTACACCTCAGGGGTGTTCATTAACATGTGTGTAATAAAAACTACTCTATTTCAAAACACACAATTAACAAGTTCGGCTAGCACAGTTGAACAGCTAGAAAGCACGGATGCGGCTGGGAGGGTGCCGCACCAGCGTCCGACGCGTCAGTGCTGCGTCTGAGTTTTTTTTTTTTTTTTCCCTCAGATTCGCACCGACTCGGCTCGATTTGTGCCGATACGGCTTGATTCACGCTGAATCGGCTTTGATTAGCACCGAACCAGGCTGATTCGTCCAAAATCGGGCCATATCGGATCATATCAGCTGATGACCGATACGGCCGAAACAGGTCGGAAATGGCTAAAACATGTCGAAATCGGCCTTGAAACTCACCGGAACAGCCGAAATTCTAACCTCAAAGGTGTTTCTTGCCTTCTTCTTTCTTTGTTTTGTGAATCAAGGCATAGTAATGTGTTTTTTAAGAATATTTTAATAGTAAAAATATATAGAAAATATAAATAAAAATATTTTTAATAATTTTTTAATCGCCAAGTCCCGCCGCACCCGGACCTGAGTCCCGAAAAGCACCCGTGCTTCATAGTTGAACAGTGACTACCTGTTTAGCTAATGCATGAGAGTAACATCTCGATAAATTTAGTAGAGGTCGAATCCTTCGTAGTGACTGCATGATCAGATCCTTAGACACACACAGACCAAAAACAAAAAGGAGACAAATATATAATTAGAATCGAATTCAAACGCCAATAACAAATTGTTGTACATATATCAACATAGGAGCCTGGTCTTTGTTTCACAATCCTCCACCTCTCTCCTCTTTGTTGAACCTATGCTTTAAGAAAAAAAGGTTTGTAAGACTAACTATAAAACTAAACGATTTTTTTTCCACCAAGAAAATGAAAAACCTATCAGAAAGATAGAAAGTAGAGAGACAAGGAGAGGTGATAATTATAGATACCATAATTCATTTCGATGTAACCTTGCATGTTGCGGCGCATGGAAGTTCTTGTCATGCCCTAAAAACGTTGTCCTTGTCAGTAGTCTGGATTCATGCTTTAAGACAGGTCTAGCGAACTGTACTAATCATATTGTTACAAGTCTGGATTCATTTTTTAGAACTCCATAGGATTTGGAAATTAGGTGGAAAATCCTTAATCACAAGTAGCATGAAAAACAATACATTGAAAATTATGAAGCAGTAGGCTCCTAAGCTAGAAATTTGAAGGCTTTTGTTAGTGTAAGCCAACCAACTTCTAAAACAACAAATCGTCATATGCATGATAGAGGTAGATGTAGATGAAAAAGTGTTCAGACCACCTTTGTCCTTGGTCCTCCAAACAAGTAAAGTGATTGGCCATATATATGTTCTAATAAGTATTGTCTTGATACGGAAAGACGTCCATTTGTGTTTTGTATAAAACTTCTTCTACCTATAATTAAGTAAACTAGTCGTAGATCCACGTGATGCGTGAAAATAAATAATTTTATTTTAGTTATGGTATTATGTATAATTTGTTTTATATATTTTGTGGAAAATAATTTGTTCTCCTAAAAACTTAAACAAATTCTAAAATTATTTTTCATTTATCTATCTCAAAAAATATATCATCATTTTATAATTTGGATTTATTTGATAGATATTATTCATTTTCTAGTTGGTCTATATTTTGATAAATTATGTTATTGTGCATTATATTTTCTTAATTTTTTTTTTTGGTACAATTAAATTGTTTGAGTTAATTTCAAATATAATATTCAAAATTTTCATTCTCTTAAAAGAGATTATTATATTTATAATTTTTCTTATCGTGGAAGTAGCTTTGAACTATTGATTGAGTTTTGTTTACTAATATAGATACATGAGATTGGAACTACATATTTCTTAAACATTGCTAAGAGATTATACCATATTATAAATTTAATATTTAAAATAATATGTTGGAAAAAAAATAGACTTTATGTCTAAAATTGAACACTTCACCTATCAAAATGAAAGAAAATAATCTGTATAAAAAATTAAAGAGAACACGATTAATTTTTTTTTTTTTTTTTACTGCATACACTTATATTTATTAAGATTTAATTGCCTTTAACTAGATATCTATATCGCATTTTTGTTACCATACTTCTATTGAGCCTTCTCATCCGTCACGTCATTGGCCACATTATTTTTCCTTTTATTATTTATTTTGTACTTTTAATATTTTGAGAATATTAAATATATAAATATATTAGCTTTACAAATTCATCTTAGGAATTTTTAATTTTACATATTCATTTATTTTAATTTTGATGTTATAACTAAATAATAAATCAATGAAAAGTTAAAATTAAAATATTGTCTATACGTATTCATTTTGGGCGGTTTAATTTTAATAGTTGATATAGACACATTAAAATACATAGTCAACATTATATAGAATAGGGGAGAAAATGTCATATTTATAGTAATAGAATGGAAATAAGAATAGTCAAAATAAAAGGAGAAGGAAGAGATAGATAAAGAGTGACATCAAGGTTGAGAGTAGTGAAGAGATGAAAAGATAAAAAGGAAGCTATGGTTGGAAGAAGTGGAGAGAAATGGGAAATAGGTAGATGATGTGGCTGCTGATGTGATTCAACGGAAGCGTAACAATAATAAATACTTCGCTTCAGCTTTTAAATACATATAAATAAAATAATTGAGGGAATTTATAGACATGTAGCATTAAAACAAGCTTGCATTATGGGGAAATTATTGTGTACTCCCGAAATATAATAAATGCGTATTCTTTCCTCTCACATGAATAATGGATTCCATTAATTAAATTCATAGTGGGGCCCACTATTCATGTGAGAGAAGGGAGTACGCATTTATAATACTCGATTCGAGAATACCTAATAATTTTCTTGCATATTGTGTGATGCACTTGGCACTTGGACGCGCGTCACGTGCCTACCAACATGATAAAATCCAAACAAAAAAGTCACAATTTCAGTTGCTTTCTTGGGTTGTGTAAAATCATGGAAAACAATTTGTGTGCAACAACTTTAAACCATTTATTTTAGGGTAAATCCTTTTATACATACCTTGTTACACATAAACTTACACACATTTCGTTCTTGAACTGTTTATGTGTGACACAGTGTGTGTAATAAAGAGCACTCTTTTTTTTTTTTTTGTTGAAGATGAGATGTATTGGATCATAACTTTTGGAGATGCATGATGAAAGGCAACTATTTTTTTTTCTAAAGGTCATAGATTAAAAAGGAAATTTGAAAAGTCCTCATTTTAAGAATCAAAACGTCATGGGTTAAAAAGGGAATTTCAATAAAAGTCATCATTTTTAAGAAATAAAGAGTCATGATCGTTTAATAGAAACGTTTAAACGCTAAATAAAAACTTATCAACATGTGCGCGTCAAAGGCCGTTTAGCCTGTGAATAGCTAATTGGATGCAGTGATTCTGTGATTATGATAGAGGACCAACTTAATAAATTTCTTGATTAAACATGGCCTAATGATACTCGTAAAAGTTGATATACTAGATAAGACAGGATTGGGTGTGCCTAACACCTTCCTAATCTTGTGGTCTAACTCCAGACCTTGTGTTATTATATTATACTTGTGCACACAAGGATCAAAATTATTTTTGGACCTAAACCAAGTGTTAGACTCTTCTCTTTACTCTTCAGCATTTTGAGTATTTGAAAAATTATTGTGACTAATGTTTAAGATTCTAGATCTATAAAACATAAAGAGTAAATTGTAAAACTTTTTCCTAAAAGTTTCAAATTTCAATAGTTTTGGAAGTGTTACAATAAAAAAAATTGGCATGAGCTTCATGCATTTGAACCCAAAAGATCAACAAACATGGCCTTTAAATTCTTTATGCATAAAAGATAACTAACAAATGTTTTTTCTTTCTTTCTGTTTTTAATTTCAAAAAGATTCTTTTGCAGAGATTGCTACCGTGGGAGGGAGAAAGATGAACTTTTTTTTTTTTTTTTTTTTTTGGGTTAGAAGCATTATTTTATTGTTAAGTTAGTGAAATGGTGGAATTTTAAAGAACTCATAGTAGTGTAGTAGAGTACTAAGTACCCTAAGAACTAGAAGATCTTGATCCCAATTTATTATCCTATATTCCCACACTTGACTTCAACAATGCAGTGACAATGGATCACGTGCACAAAAATTATTTAATACTCCCAGAATATAATAACATGGTACTCCCTCTTTTCATATGAATGGTGGATCCTACTAATTAAATTCATGATAATATCAACACCATTCACATGAGAGAGGAGAGTACCACATCGTTATATTCCAGGAGTACTGAATAATTTTCAGCAAGTGTGACACAAACTCATTAAGAAGCCAACAAACTACTATCAACACACAGGGCAATGTCATGAAAGTTCTACCTTCTTAACATATGTTCTCTCTCAATTTACAGTCATCTTCCTAGTTGCTATGTACCCCCCCAAAAAAAAAAAAAAAGGCAGAGGTAGTTCCACTTAACAAAGGTAGATAAAGGAACAATGCCCCTAAAATGTGTTTGATCTAGCCATTCAAATTGAGCTAAAACATGCTCTCATTGGCATGAACTATATCCTCAGCCCACAAGAACATTAAACTTCTCTAACCTTCTAGATTGAAAGCCATTAAAAAATTTCAAGGAATCACTAGAATTATCTTCAAAGATAAAAGCCGCATCAATGTTAATTTATACTGGTCATATATAGGTTTTAGGGGTACTTTGGTCATTTTGGAGGTTTTAGGAGGTATTTCAGTGAATTTCAAGGTTTTGAGGGTACTTTGATCATTTTTTAGGTTTCGATGGTATTTCAATAATTTTTTAGGTTTTGATGGTCAATTTTCAGGCTTGGGGGTTATTTTGGTCATTTTTGAGGTTTCGAGGGAATTTTGGTCATTTTTAGGTTTCAGACTTATTTTGGTTAATTTTTAGGCTTCTAGATTGTTTTGGCCATTTTTTTGGTACTATTCACGTATTTTGGTAATTTTTTTTACGTTTCGAGGGTATTTTGGACATTTGCTTTTGGGTTTTGGGGTATTTTGGTCATTTTTAGGTTTCAGAGGTATTTTGGTCATTTTTTGGGTTTCATGGGTATTTTGGTCTTTTTTTTTTAATGTTTCGGGGGGTATTTTGGTCAGTTTCTTGGTTTCAGGGGTATTTTGGGTAATTTTTTGGTTCGTTTCGAGAGTATTTTGGACATTTGCTTTTGGGTTTTGGGGTATTTTGGTCATTTTTTGGGTTTCATGGGTATTTTGGTATTTTTATGGGTTTTGGGGGGTATTTTGTTCAGTTTTAGGTTTCAGGGGTATTTCAGTCATTTTTGTGTTTTAGGGGTATTTTGGTCATTTTGTACGTTTCATGATTATTTTGGTAATTTTTCGGTTTCGATGGTATTTTGGTTACTTTTCAGGTTTCAAGAGTATTTTGGTCATTTTATGAGTTTTAGGTAATTTTTAGGTTTTGGAGTTATTTTGGTCATTTTTTGGGAATATTTTGGTCATTTCTAGGTTTTTGGGATATTTTGGTCATTTCATTTTGGATTTTGGGGTATTTTGGTCATTTTGTATGTTTGGTGGTTATTTTGGTAATTTTGAGTTTTTTGGGTATTTTGGTCATATTTGAACATTTTAGAGTACTTTGGTCATTTACACTTTATGGGCATTTTGGTAATTTTGATAATTGGGTAATTGGGTGGGTTGGGGTTTACCCATAATAATTGAGTTGGGTTGGGTTTGGGTTAGGTTGGGTTTGGTTTAGAAGCAATTGGTTGAATGAGTTTTAATTGATAAATGATTTTTATATACCTAACTCAATTAAAATATTAAATTATATTTTAATATTGTTGATCATCGAGTCTCATCTTACATTTGTTTTTTAGCTATTAAATTGTATTTTACTAATTTTTAGTGAGGAATTATATTTTATTAATTTGAAGTGTTATATTAAAATATATTAAATTAGTTTGAAGTATTAAATTAAATTAAATTTTGTTAAATTGAATTATTAAAAAATATTTTTATTAATTAATATAATTTATTTTATTAATTTGTACTGTTAAATTATATTTTATTAATTTGAAGTATTATATTAAATCTTATTAATTATTAAATTATACTCAATTAATTTGTAGTATTAAAATATATTTACATAATTGGAAGTATTAATTATATTGTTATTTATTAGTAAATTATATTTTATTGAAAATTGTAGTATTAAATTTAATTTTAGTAATTTGAAGTATTAAATTATATATTTGTTAATTTGTAGGATTAAATTATATTTTTTTAATTAAAAAATTATATTTTATTAATTTGAAGTATTAAATATTATTTTATTAAAAAAAATCCTAAAGAGCTATTAAGGCGGACTTGATTTTCACCACAACAAGTTATATTCCTGTCATAATAAACCTTCGCCTACTCTTTCTTTATTGCAGCAGCTTTAAGTCCGCTATAATAGGTAAAAATGTTGTCATAATAAAAATATGCTGAATTCCCTCTAAAACTCTTTTGTTCCCACCAAAACACTATGTAAAAAATTGGGTCTCTTTCTCACTCAAATCAAACCATCGGTCTCCCAAACACTCTCTACCTCATTCTCCTTCGCTTTCGTCATTGTACCCTCGCCGCTCGGACTGTCGAGACACCACTGTCCTCTCAGCCACCGGTCCAACAGTCTTCCGATCTAGAGAGGGACAACCTCATTCTCCCTCACTCTCCCTCACACTCCGTTGGCCTTGCCTTCTGCCGCGCCGACACCACCACCTCCAACAACATAGCCATCGCGGCCATCCTCAATCTCCTTCCCTCCCTCAACCGCCTGACACACCGCCGATGGTATACCTTCCTCCACTCTTTATTTATTTAGCACTTTTTTGTTTCTGTTTTTTCATAGAAAATTTGTCTTGGGTTTTTGGTTTTTGATTTTTGAATGTGTTAGGAATAGGATCGCTCTAGTGTGCTTAGCATTGGATTGTCTCATATTATCAATTATTTATTGTTATTAATATTGGTGTTATTTTGGTTTGTCATTCTCAAGTGTTGCCATTTGTTGGATAAGAACAAAGGCAACGACTTTTCTCATGCCTCTCTGAAGGACCTCCTTTAGATTTATCTGATATAGTACCTGATACTGCTCGTAGATTTTTGAGGGTCTTGGTGTTGAAACCCGAAAATGTGCTTGAAATATTACTGGGTTTTCAATATGAGAGTGGAAAAGTTGGGATTAAAGCTAGAAAGGTTGAGTCTTTGTGGGAAATTTTCAAGTGGGCTAATGAACAGGATAATAGTTTTAAGCATCTGCAAGTGCGAGAATGAACATGCAAGGCAAGTGCAAGTGCAAGAATAAAAATTTAAGGGCTCATGAAGGCCAAACAGGATCATAACTAGATTAATGTTACATGTTAAAGAAAAGCTTATCTACTTCACGTAAAAAAACATTTAATCACTTACAAAGCATTATATAAAGACATGATTGCATGGGGAAGAGGAAAGTGGTAGGCAAAATGAGCATGTATATAAAGACTTTGTTGTCTTGACTTGGTACAATCTAGTGCTTCAAAGGACCACTCTAGATTGGTGGTCTGCACCAATTAGAACCTTATATTATGATTTGATTAGCTGGAAATAGATTCAATTTGTGGTTCATAATGTAGCAGAAAAAAAGTTCTTGGTAAAAATTATGGCCTTGTGGGCATTATTAGAATTGTTATAAGACCACTGGCTGTTTTGGTATCCCGTGGGATTGAATCTATTGGCTGCAGTAGATGCATCTCTTTTACAAAAGTATTTGTTTTTGTTTCTTTTTCTCTTTTTTAGGGTTACTTTTTAATAACTTGGTCCCCCTTGTTCTTGGGTATTTCTAGTACAACCATATATTTGATATTTTTATTTTTATTGTCATAATGTTTATTGGGTTCTCTTTACCTAGACTCTTGTAATTAATAGTAGGACACTTCACCCTATATGTTGATACCTCTATATAGATTTATGGGTAACAGTCTAGGAATTAAATACTTTCCGTACATTTGAGTGAACCTTCTTTCTAATAAGCTATTCTCTTACTTATCAGAACAAAAGTCAGCTTTGCTTTATGTCTTTAGTGTGAATGAATCTAAAAGTAGTTTACCTTATTCATTTTCTCAAATACTATTGGAACACATTTGTTTCTACATATAAATATTTTGAACTTTGAGGTAGTAAAGAACAATTAAACTTGCATGATATACATTAGAGGTAACGAAAAGAATTTAAGTACTTCCATGTATCTGGATTCTGGATTACACCCTTCTCTTTCTTAATTTTTTTCCACTTAGCCTTTCCTTTTTCTTTTTATTTTTTCCCATTTCCTTAAGGCAGACCCTCTGGAACATAACTAAGATTGACCAAAAATAAATAAAAATTTATTAAATTTTATATCAAATTCTGAAATATTGGCGTTAAACTTGGTCTCCAATTTTTTTCTCTACCATTAAATCACACCAATATTACTGTCAAATATGCTTGAAACTTGAGTTGGATCTTTGTTTGTTAAGTTGACAAATCAGCTAAAATGAGCTAACCATTGAGTTTTACCATTACACCACAGTGACCCTTTAGTCTGATGATATCTTGGTGGTTTCTCTTTAGTTAATTTGGTATTTCTCTGATTGAGGAACATGGTGAAATATTTAATATTTTTTATCCTATGAACAAGTATAATTGTGGCGCCTTAGGATTACACTAGGAATTGTCCTACCTTTTTGTGTCGCTCTTGGACATTGTATTACAATGCAAAGATAGTTTTAAAGATAGTTTTAATTAATACCTAAAAGTTGAATAATTCTGTCCTTGCAAATATCTCGATTCTTTTTTTTTTTGATAAGTAATAAGAATTCATTGATATTAAAAAAGAGACACCCAAGCACACAGGGAGTATACAAGGGAGAACAAGTCAAGAACGAAAATTACAAAAGTCAAGTAAATCCAAAATAGAAAAAGAATGGTTTCTCCACACTGAGAACCAATCAAGTAAGGTTCGGAAAAAAAGAAGCTTGATGTCGGGCATAGAACACTCAGAGTCTTCAAAGTATCTATTATTCCTCTCCTTCCAAATACACCACATCAAGCAAGGAGGAACAATCTTCCAAATAACTCCATTGCGGAGGCGACCAAAGTGACCTTGCCAGCAAGCAAAGAGCCTAACAACAGACAAAGGCATGACCCAACTAACTCCAAACAAACCAAAAACCATATCCCATAACTCCGAAGCAACCAGGCAATGAAGGAAAAGATGGTTAACACTTTCACTATTACACTTGCACATATAACACCAATCCAAAATGCAAACCTTTCTTTTCCTTAGATTGTCAATAGTCAAACATTTCCCTAAGACTGTGGTCTAGACAAAAAAAGCCACTCTAGAGGGAATCTTCTGCTTCCAAATGCTTTTCCAAGGGAAAGAATGCTCACTATGCCCAATAAGGAGATGGTAGTAAGCACTAACCGTGAACCCCTTTCTCTTACAAGGCAGCCAATAGCTCTTATCCTCCTCGGTTCCCCTTACAGGAGTGCTATAAATGGAATGGATGAAGCTCCTGAAAGCTTCCATTTCACGATTGTGCACCTCCCTACAAAACTGAATCTCCCAATGGAGGACTCCATTTGAGAACCTCATAAGATCCGCCACACTTGCCTCTTTGCTACAGCTAATCCTATATAATTCAGGATAGCGGGCAGCGAGAGAAGAGGACCCACACCAACAATCTAGCCAAAACAACACTTTTGAACCATCTCCAATATCATACATAATGAATCGAGATAAGGAGTGCCACCCCCTTCTAATATTTTTCCACAAGCTGACACCATACGGACTAGAGGAAGAGCTAGAACACCAACCACCCCAATCACAACCATACTTGACATCTATCACTTGACGCCAAAGAGCATCCCTATCTTGCCCAAATCTCCAGAGCCATTTCCCTAAAAGAGCAAATTGAAAGTTCTCAGATTCCTGATCCCTAAACCACCTGAGGAAAGCGGGGAACACATCGAAGACCAATCAACCAGATGAAATTTGAGCTCATCTCCTAGGCCACCCCATAGAAAGTCCCGCTGAAGTCTAGCAATACGATTGGCCACAGAGGCAGGAATAGGGAATAAAGAGAGAAAATAAGTAGGAAAGTTAGAGAGAGTGCTTTTAATCAAAGTGACTCTACCTCCCTTGGATAAGTATAATTTTTTCCAGCCTGCTAATTTTCTTTCCATCTTCTCAAGAATTGGATTCCAAATAGACTTATCTTTAAATTTTGCCCCCAAAGGAAGACCCAAATATTTCATTGGGAAAGACCCTTAATTGCAGCCTAAGACAGCCACCAAAATCTCCATGTTATGAACAGCCCCCACAGCCACCAACTCAAACTTACCCAAATTGATTTTCAAACCAGACACAGCCTCAAACCAAATGAGCACCATACGGAGAATCAGCATTTGATCAATATTAGCATCACAAAAAACTAGAGTATCATCAGCGAAAAGAAGATGAGAAACCAACAAAGATCTAGCAGTAGAAGCACCTGCATTAAAGCCTGACAGGCGACCTTGAAGGACGGCCTTATCCAACATTCTACCGAATGCCTCCATAACCAGAATAAATAAAAAGGGGGACAAAGGATCACCTTGCCGCAATCCCCTATGACTTCCAAAGAACCTATGGGAAGTACCATTAATAAGGATAGAAAAACAGACAGTAGATAGACAAAAAGAGATCCAACGCCGCCACTTATCAGGGAAACCACACCGCTCAAGCAAGAGAGTAAGAAAATCCCAGTTCACATGATCAAAGGCTTTCTCAATGTCCAGTTTGCATAATAGCCCAAGTTTACCAGACTTCAATCTACTATCAAGACATTCATTAGCAATGAGAACAGAATCAAGAATTTGCCTATTAAGAATAAAGGCATTCTGAGGAGCAGAAATGATCTCGCCTAAAACCAAGCGAAAATGAGAAGCCAAAACTTTAGTAAGAATTTTATAAACCCCCCCAACAAGGCTAATGGGCCGAAAGTCTTTTATTTCCACGGCTGCAGTTTTTTTTGGAATGAGAGCAATGAAGGTTGCATTTAAGCTTTTTTCAAACTGACTAGTGACATGGAAGTGGTGGAACACAATCATGATGTCAGATTTGAGGATCCCCCAGCAAGCTTGAAAGAAGGCCATCGAGAAACCATCGGGGCCAGGAGATTTATCCCCATTAAACTCCATGATGACATTAAGAACCTCAGATTCCTCGAAAGGTTTCTCTAACCAAGCCGCATTGTCCCCAAAAATACAAGGGAAGTCCAAAACATCCGGGAAGGGGTGCTACACTTGCTGCTCAGAGAAAAGGTTCATAAAGAATTGTTCAACATGGTCAACGATCCTATCCTGGTTGGTGGACATAGCCCCATCAATCATAAGGGAATCAATACAATTATTTCTTCTATTAGAATTAGCCATCCTGTGGAAAAATCTCGTATTCGAGTCGCCCTCCTTTAGAAACAATACTTTGGACTTTTGCCTCCAACTAATCTCCTCAAGCAAGGCTGCCTTCTCCAAATCGGCTCGAAGAGTGGTTTGATCCCTTTTTTCCTCAACGGATAAGGGTTGAGAGTCCTCTTTTACATCTAAAACATTCAGCTTACTCCACAGCTGCTGCTTCTTTATTGAGATATTGCCGAAATCTGACTCATTCCACTTCTTAAGGTCGGATTTTAGAGCAGCCAGCTTCTTGGCAAGGATGAAACTGGGAGACCCTTGGAAAAGGTAATTCTCCCACCATGATTTCACCTTATCTAAGAACCCATCCGCCTTCAACCACATATTTTCAAAACGAAAAGGAATACGACCTCTTTGATGTCTCCCACTCCCCAAAAGAATAGGGTAGTGATCGGATAAGAATCTAGGAAGCCTTTTTTGGGAGAAGTGAGTGAAGTGATCTACTAGAGCTGGAGAAAAGAGGAACCGATCAATTCTAGAGGCAGAGGAGGAGTTAGACCAAGTGAAAAGACCTCCCTCTAAAAGATAATCCATAAGCCTATGAAGAGAAACAAAATCCGAGAAATCAAACATGTAGCGAGAGAATCTTCCCTCCCCTAATCTCTCTGAAGGAAAGCGGATGACATTAAAATCACCTCCCAAACACCAAGGCAAATTCCACCAATTGATCAAGCCAGCCAGCTCTTCCCACATAAATTGACGCTTTCTGATCAGATTAGGACCATATATACCTGTGAAGGCCCATTCAAAATGGTCACTGACATTTTTGAACTTACAAGAAATCAAAAAATTCCCCATTGCTTCCTATATCTTTTCCACCACCCTTCTATCCCACATGAGAAGAATACCACCGGAAGCACCCTTAGAGCCCAAATCTAACCAATCTAAGAAAGGGCAGCTCCAAATGCTTCTAACTATACCTCTGGTTACCCATTCCAGCTTTGTCTCTTGAAAACAAACAATATCAGCCCTCCAAGAACGTAAAAAATTGCGGATCAAGAGACGTTTTTTCTTGTCATTTAAACCTCTAATATTCCAAGATAAAATTTTCAAATTCATTGAAAAGCAAGAAGAGTCCTATCCTTACCATAACTAGAGCGTCTTGAAGGCGCAGAACCATAATTAACAGAGCTGAATTAGCCCCTTAATTCCCTTATTCCTTTCCTGCCTGAGCTCTTCTGGGATTTGTCTATTTTATCCTTAAAAGTCCTCTGCTGTATCTCATTTTCAACCGCCAACAGGAAAGCCGCTGCTGGCTCTTCTAAACCTTTAAGTGAGGTCCCAAGAAAATCATGAAAGCCACTGAATTTATCCTTAAACCATTCCGAGTAACTGCCCTTACCCAGAAAAGTGTCATCTACCAGAGAAGCTGGCTGGTCGGAAATATCCGTGGCATCCGTAGGTAAAGAGAAAGTCAGAGGATCAACAATGAGGGGAGTCGAGGAATCAGAGTCTTGAGAAGCTTTCTCGAAGCCAAAATCTGAAGACCAATCCTTCACAAAAACATCAATCCCTTTATCCGACTCAGAATTAAATTCCTTAGATTCTGTAACTCTCCTCGGAACTATCGCTAATAGGTTAGAGTCGTCCACTCCGACAATGTCATCTCCCGGCGGCAAGGAAATTTGAATCGAGACAGCCACCCTCTTCCCATCTCGTAATTCGAGAAACCACTGCTCGGAGTTCCCCCATTTTTTGATGACATCATCTGTGTGCTAATGAATGATCTGTTGGATGTTACGTTGCAAATCCACATCATCATCGGAGCCCATGGAATCTTCCAAGGAAGTATCGGAAGAAGCATCGGAGGACAAAGACTCGCTGTTGAAGGCCTCGGAGTTATCGGGGACAGAGGAAAGCTTCTCGGAGCATGACGGAATCAAGTGGGTCGATGAAGGCGCAGTATCAGAGCTCTCGCTACCCAGAATTGAAGAAAAAGAAGAGGAAGGAAGAGAGGGAGAGGCTTGCGAAGAGGGAGGATGGGTCAGAGAATGAGATAAAGGGGGTCGGTGTGTTTTGGGTTTCCAATTGTAAGAGGATTTAGAGTTGGGCTTTGGGTTAGAGGTCGGGAGAGTATTGGGCTTAGAATTAGGAGGCAGAGGGTTCGCGGCTGGGAGAACTTTGGGCTTAGAATTAGGGGGCTTTGTGTTTCCGAAAGTTTGCTTTGGGTTTAAGATGAGTTTGGGCTTAGTATATGAGATGGGTTTAGGTTTAGAGTTAGAGATGGGTTTAGGCTTAGTATTTGAGATGGGTTTAGGCTTCATATTTGAGATGGGTTGAGAGGATGAGTGTAGACCCATTATAGGATGTTTGGGCTTAGAGTTAAAGATGGGCTTAGATGTATTGAGTTGGCTGACTGAAGGAGGTTTGGGCTTAAGGGAAACCGAGGATTTTGGGTTAGGGGGTTGGTTAAGAGAGGAAGCCACCTCAGAGACCTTGGACCAGTTGACCTCCCACATACCAAGAGGTCCATGCACCAATCTAAGTTGGAGGTCTACTAGTAACTCACCTTCAGTCCCATCAGAGGAGACAATAGGGAGCTGCAGTCCGATCAGATCTTTCTCCTTCCCAAGGCAACTCTTGCGAGAATCCTGGGTCTGAGAATCCAGATTTACAGAGCTAGGATTACAAGAATTCAAAAATGAAAGGTGAGGATTAGCTTGATCGCAAGAGCCCTGGGTCAGAGAGAACACCTCCGCTGCCAACCTGTGAGCTTTGGGCTCACTCTGACGGTCTTGCACCACTGCCGCTGAATAGGATGAATTGGCTCGCAATTCAGACCCAGGTAGGAATAACGGTGACCTATTTAAGGCATGATTCCCCAGAGCTAAAACCTTCTTCAAATGCCAAACAAAACCTCTCCAACCATGGCCCATTCTTCCTTTCGGGATAACCAAGAAACCTTTCCGTCGGCCATGTAGGAGTTCAAAAATCATCAGATAATAACCGTGCGCATTGGACCCTGATTGAAGAATAAACACCGTCTCGCCATCTCTAACAGTACGAGCAAAGTGTTCACGTGGCTCAGAGAAAATGAAATTCTCTGTAATAGACAACATTCTCTTAGCACATTCTTTGCCCATGAACACTGATCAGAGAGAGTCTCTGCCTCTCTCAAAGATGCGCAATAAGAAAAAAAAACCCTCTTCTTCAACAGAAAATTCGAAAGATTTAGACTCAACAAAAAAGAAGAGCGAGCCACCCATGACTGCCAATAAAGATTTACTGATCTCGGACCTTAAGGTCAGTGGAAACAAGCAAGAAGATGACTACCATTTGAAAGAACAAAGAACATGATAGACTAGAGAGAACATTCTAGGAAGAGAGATTGCTAGGAACATGATATCTCGATTCTTGGTTGGTGGTCACTTTTTTTTTTTTTTGAATTTTTCATCCAAATTAGCGAATCAAATGCATTTCCACCTTTTGAAAATAGATGAACAGAAAAATGGGGAGGAAGCTTCTTTTGGGTAAAATAGTTTTTATACTGCCTTGTTAAATTGAAATGATGCACTATGATTGGTTTCTGCCTACAATTTCTTGATTCTTAATTGTAAAGCATTTGTTTTCTACACCAGTTTTGCATGCAAGAATGTCAATTGTCTGATACATACATACATATATTTAACATATACAAATTGAATGCTCATCTCACAAAAAGCCAATTATATATCTAGAGATATATTATTCACTTATCGGAAATAATTTTTTTGCTTATCAAAAAAGATATAGATTATTTTGGGACTAAGACTTTGTTGTTGCTTCATGATCTAACTTCTGCCTATATAGGTTGCAGGAGTTGCTCTGATCTTTGAGGTGCAAAGAAGTGCTAGATCAGAAGCCAGAAAGGAGGAAGTACGCAAACAAGAACTTGAGGTTCAAATAGACAAATATATTTAATGTTAAAAAATGAAGTTTTTTATTTTTATTTTTCTTGAAAAATGTCAAGATTATAAAAAGGAAGTTGAATACCGATTTCAAAGAAATTTTAAGATACTATGATTAGATTGGAAGAGGGTATATATAATATACCAACTATTCAACTTACTCTGAGTTATACACCACAACCAAATGGTGTCTTTAAATTAAAGACACCATTTGCTGCTCAAACAGATAGTTGAATGGCCTACTTGTGTAGTTCTTTGTGGTATTTTTATTTATTTATTTATTTATTTATTTTTATTTTTGGTAATGTATGTCAATGGCCTCTGTGTTGTATTTTTTGCATATTTGCTGGACTGAGAACTAACTCCTGCACTGTGTATTGTAATGGTCATAGGCTGTTTAGGGCTCTAGCTGTTTGTATCTTCTGCAGAATTGCCACAGCATTGCGTTTTTCTACATAATTGTCTGGTATGCAGATGGCCTTGTGTTATTGTATTGGTCATGGTCATGTGTTTTTTCTGCATTGTGTGCTGTTTATATTTTCTGCAGAATTGCAAGAATGAGAACCATCTTCTGCTAGCCATGACCTTGTGTTTTGTTTCTGCATAATTGTCTGGTTTGCAGACCAGTTGTTGCTGCCCCAGTGCTACTGTAATGACCAAGGTGGCCTTGATGTATTGAATAGTCAAAGTTGTCACATGTCATGTATATTTATCATCAATAAAATTTCTACCTTTTACCTCTAAAAAAAAATAGAATACTTCAAATTAATAATATATAATTTAATAGTACAAAATTGCTTGAAACAAAATTGCTTAAAACAAAGTATTCTGGACAAGTTTAAACCAAGTGCAATATTGGAATATATGATGATGGTAGAGAAGCACAATAACAGGAGTTTTTTTGAATCTTTTGAGAATTTAGAGAGAGAGAGAGAGAGAGAGAGAGAGAGAGAAGAGTTTTGATAGGTCACCACTTCCACCACACACTGCTCCCTTGCGTCTTACACGCATGCACTCACAACAAATTTTTTTTTTTTTCCGATTTTTTGTTTTTTTTTTTGGTCATGTTGTACAACCACAACAATGTGTTCTACTGTATCTCACTCTACTTGTATATATTTTTGTTTTTGGTGGGTGTGTTGGGCTGGGCTTGTTGTATCCTATTGTGTTTGGACTTGTTTAAGGCTCAGAAACTTTGGAAGGATTTTGAAGTTTTCATTGAAGTACTTGGGCTTGAGCTTCACAAATTACCAAACTTTCAATTTTGGAATTGAAATTTGGATACTACTTTGAAAATCATATAAAAAAAACAATTAAAAAAAAAAACTTTGAAAATCATATAATATAAATAAATAATGGATTTTTTTTTTTAAAGGACTTCACCATCCAACTTTTTTTTATTAATATTATTTTAGTTGTGGTTCATTAGCTAATGGATAGAATAGATAGTTAATTAGTTATAGTATCACTATTATACTATAATTTAGATAAATCTTTACAATTGTAGTACTTAATTTGAATCATGAAATCCATCCATTTCAAATGGAGATGATCATATTCCCTCCAACAATGAATATATAGAACCTCATTAAACCTTTCTAAACTCATTTATAGAGAATATGATTGTGGAGAGAAAATTAACAAGCAATTTTGTTTCATAGCACTTGGTTTAAACCTGTCCAGAATACTTTGTTTCAAGCAATTTTGTACTGTTAAATTATATTTCAAATGGAGATGATCATATTCCCTCCAACAATGAACAGAACCTCATTAAACCTTTCTAAACTCATTTATAGAGAATATGATTGTGGGGAGAAAATTAACAAGCAATTTTGTTTCATGGCATTTGGTTTTAATGGGTTGGGGTTTACTCATTAAAGCTCATTTAACTAATTGCTTCTAACTCAAACCCAACCCAACCTAATTATTATGGGTAAATCCCAACACACCAAATTACCCAATTATCAAAATTACCAAAATGCCCCTAAAATGAAAATAACCAAAGTATTCTAAAATCTTAAAAAATGACCAAAATACCCTAAAACCTCAAAATTACCAAAATAACCACGAAACCTACAAAATGTCCAAAATACCTTTGAAACTAAAAAAAAATGACTAAAATATCCCAAAAACCTAAAAATGACCAAAAATATCCCCAAAACCTGAAAAATGACTAAAATACCTCAAAAATCGAAAAATTACCAAAATAATCACGAAACCTACAAAATTACCAAAATACCCTTGAATCCAAAAAATGACCAAAATACCCCTAAAACTTAAAAATGACCAAAATACCTACCAAAACCCATAAAATGGCCAAAATACCTCTGAATTATTTAAAAACAAAGTTTTGAATGGGTTTATATCTATAATTATTTATAGCTATGAATTTATTTTCTCGTACTCAACCTTTACCATTATGATGTAAAGAATTATTGTAGTTCTTTGTTTTTATGGATCATATTTTTTGAGTTTTGTGTTTTGGTTTATTATCGTTTACTTCCTTTGCAGTTTTATGATTTGGTTTATTATCATTTACCGCTTTTGTAATTTTCTGTTACGCTTTGTGATTACTTAAGTAAAGCTATTACTAATCAAAATGTCATTACTCTATAAATAAGCTTGTTCATGAAGACTAGGAATCATCTTACATAGGAATACAAAAAATTTAAGGAGGGACATAGATTACTATATATACTATATAGACACACATATAATGTGTCTACATTACTGCTGTGGTGGGCTGTTGTTTTGGAGCAAGCGGGTGGCTTGCATGGAGAGAAAAGGTGGAGTATTTTCTATTAGGAGTGTTGTTTGTCTTGTGACTTATATTTTTGAAACTCGATGTGCAATGGTGAAATTGTAGTATAGGTGCACCTCATAATTCAGCACATATCAATGGATAAGAGTTGGATGGACGCTAAAAAGTGTTTTGAAGAATACTTCTATGGGCTTGACTCATTTATGGAGTTTGCTGCAAGCACAACATGTCAAGGGAAGATCTCATGTCCTTGTAGGAATTGTAGGCATAGATATATGTTTGATGTAGAGGTCATGCGTTATCACTTGTACTCATTTGGGATGGTGAAGAATTATAGAACTTGGGTGTTTAATGGGGAATTTGAGTCTACACCAACCACTACTGAAGGTGGAAGTAGTCGTGTGCATGAAACTTTGGATCAATATGGCGATTTCCATGGGATGTTGCATGACTTACACCCCATGCATGATATGGCACCAAATTCAATGGATGAAGGACCTTGTGTCCTAGTGTACAACAAGGTCCAGATGGTCCTTCTGTGCAACAACCAGTTGAAGGTCCCAATGATGATGCAAAAAAGTTTTACGACCGAATACAAGATGTGGAGAAACCTTTATACGAAGGGTGTACAAAATTTAGCATATTCTCAGCCATTGTGGTTTTGTACCACTTAAAGACTCTTTGTGGTCGGACTAACAAATCATTCACTTTGTTGCTTCAAGTCTTGCAAGATATGTTTCCTTCGGATGCTAAGTTGCCAAAAGATTGTTATGAGGCTAAGAAGATAATTACGGATTTGGGTTTAGGTTATGAGAAGATTCATGCTTGTCTTAATGACTGCATGCTTTATTGGAAGGAGAAGAGTAACCTTGATGCTTGCCCACATTGTGAGGTATCAAGATGGAAACCACCCGAGTTGCTTGTAGTTGATAAGACACAGGCTTCATCAAGCAAAAGCAAGAAGAAAGTTGCAAAGGTACTACATTGGTTCCCTTTAAAGCCAAGATTGCAACGACTCTTTCTATCATCCGAACTAGCCACTAATATGAAATGGCATGCCGTTGGTCAAACAAATGACGGGGTAATGAGGCATCTCGTTGATTCTGAAGCTTGGAAAGAATTTGATGATAAACATGTAGAGTTCGCATCTGACCCCCCACAATGTTAGACTTGGGTTAGCAACAGATGGGTTCAACCCGTATGGAAACATGAGGACCATGCATAGTACATGGCCGGTTATGTTGGTTCCATACAACCTCCCTCCTTGGATGTGCAGGAAAAGGTCTTCCTTGATTTTGTCACTTGTAATTCCTGGTCCAACCTCACCTAGGATTGCTATAGATGTGTACCTACAGCCCTTGGTAGAAGAATTAAGAGAGCTGTGGGATGTTGGAGTTGAATCATTTGACGCATCTTCTAATACTGGATTCCAATTGCGTGCAGCATTGATGTGGACCATAAATGATTTTCCTGCATATGCTGACATTTCCGGTTGGAGTACAAAGGGTTTGCTTACATGTCCATGTTGCATGGATGATACAGAGTCCCATTACCTTAAACATGGCCGGAAAGTTTGTTACATGGGACATAGGAAATGGTTGGATAACGATCACGAGTTCTATGAAGATGATATAAATTTTGATGGGACTAAGGAGTTTAGAGTGGCTCCAGTGACACCATCGGGCTCAAAGATCATGCAACAAATAGAGAAGTTAGTTGGACATTGTCTTGGGAAGAAGCATCAGGCTCTTTATAACAAAAGAAAGAGGGGGGAGGATGCGTGTGTCTGGAAAAAGAGAAGCATTTTGTTCACCTTGCCCTATTGGGTTGATTAGAAGTTGCGTCACAATATTGATATGATGCATACAGAGAAGAATGTAATTGATAATATAATGACGACGTTGCTAGACTTGGTTGACAAGACAAAGGACACCTACCAGGCATGCCTTGACTTAAAGGCCATGGGTATACAAAGTGAACTTCATCTAGTCCATAAAGGGGTTGATACGGTTGAGATGCTAGCAGCTTGTTATAATATGACTACAAGTGAGAAAGATAGGTTCCTACAAGTTTTGAAGGATGTAAAAGTGCTCGATTGGTATGCTTCGAATATCTCACGTTGTGTCCATCTCAAAGAACGCAAGATTTCTAGTTTAAAGAGACATGATGACCACATCTTGATGCAGCAACTCCTTCCAATAGCTTTGCAGGGATTGTTGCTGTCATAAGTAACAAGGCCTTTGATCAAGTTATCATGTTATTTTCATGAAATTTGTTCCAAAACACTGATTGTGCCAAATCTTGAAAACCTCAAGAAAGATATCGCAGTCACGTTGTGCGAATTGGAGAAGATATTTCCTCCATCATTTTTCACGGTTATGGTACATGTAGTCATGCATTTGGAAAGGGAAGTGAAGCTTGGTGGACCAGTTCATTATCATTGGATGTATCCTATTGAGAGGTAATCCTAATATTTGGCTTATGCTTGATTTGGTATTTTAATGCATGGTATGTTGTTCAATTGGGGAGTTCGGTATTGTGCCTAGGTACCTATCCCAACTGAAGTCTTACGTACGAAATAAAACCGCTCTAGAAGGATCTATAGCTCAAGGGTACATAGTTGAAGAGTGCTTAACATTCTATTCAAGGTACATGCATGGCATTGAAACAATTTTCACGCGACCTATCAGAACAGTGGAAAATTCTACCGGTGCAGTGTCTTACTTCACACCAAGTCAAACAGAATTAATTCAAGCTCATCGTTACATTCTTTTCAATTGTGCTGACGTTAGACATTTTCGCGAGTAAGTTATAGTTGATTCAATTAGTTTACGATCGTAGTCCATTACTGGAAATATTGTTTTATTATGACTAACCCAAATGCATGCACAATATGCACAAACATGTGATCAAGGATGAACTAGGAAAGTCCCATCATCGTATAACCAATGGTGTCATTCAAAAGCACCACATGGAGAAGTTTTGTGGCTGGTTTAGAGATCTTGTAAGTATGAATGCTAGTGACCTTTTTCATGGCTGTATATGGGAAGTAAACTTACTTATAATATGTACGTATAAACGTGTTAGGTTATGTCCATGAGTGATGCTGACAGGCAGAAACTTAGCATTACTCTTAGTATAATTGGTGCATGTCCCTATTCTAGAGCCAAGTGGATGAAGCACTATGTCACCAATGGTTTAAAATTTCGAACTAAAGATTCAGAGAAGAATAAGAAAAATCAAAACAATGGAGTAAGTGTCGTGATTGATGGTGGCATTGCTTACTATGGTATTGTAACAGATATAATTGAGTTGAATTATTCAGATAAAATAAGACGTGCTATTCAAATATAAATGGGTCGACGTTCTTAGTAGCTGAGGGTACAAGATTGATGAGTTAGGGTTTCCATTTGTGAATTTTACCCACTTGATACATGTGAGGGATGAACTGATGGATGAGCCATATGTATTGGCATCTGAAGCTTCACAAGTGTTTTATGTAGAGGACAAGAGGGACAAGGATTGGTTTGTAGTTGTTAAAACTAAAGCAAGGGATGTGTTTGATGCGGGCAATGGTCATTTTAGTGCACAGGATGATGATGGTGATACTTATTGCGAAAATGTTCCCTACAATATCATCAGTGACAATGTGGCTTCTAACAACATTGGTTTGGCTCGACCTGATGTCCAAGGAACCACAATTGATGCAATGGTTATTGAGGAGAATGAGAAGCAAGATGGGGACTTCATAGATGATAATGACTTTATTGATAATGAAGTCAGCGATGAGGAGTATAGCAACAATGAGTACAACGATAATGTTAGATATATATTAGACATATTAGCCCAATGTAGTAGGCCCAAGCCCAGTCCTGCTTGTACTAGTAGTCTAGGGTTTAGTCATCTATATATACTCATGTTATGGCTCATTGTAATACAGGTTATTGTACTACACTCTTATACATAATAAAGATATAGCCCCTTAAGGGATTCCTCTGTGGATGTAGGCTGACAAAGCTGAACCACGTAACCTTCGTGTTCTCAGTGTTCCTATTCTATGCTTTTCCTTCCGCATCCACTCTAGCATATACAACATGGTATAATACATCGCGTTGCTAATAACATATACATTTAACATGGTATCAGAGCCAAACTTCGTTCTTGGCATCAAACAAACATCTCTAGCAAGTAAAGAAGATTCTCACGCACATCACCATCAAAAGTCATACATGTTTGTCTGCTGGATCTAGACTCCACGGCATCTCGCAGCCACCATGGCTCTGTGCTGTGTCAAAATCCAACAACTAAGCAATTCGTGCCTCTCCCTATCAGATCTATGCACATCAAGCCTTTGCCTAATGAAACCAACACCACATACGTGCTCCACAACCTCCTACAACCAAAACCTAGAAATCAGGTAACCCAAAGCCCTGCCACGCGCCACCAGGCGCCACAGTTGTTTCCGAAAAATCTCCCACTTGCCGCCTCATATTCCTGAATTCCAGATAGTCTTTTTGATACACGCGCCGCCCAGTCGGCCTCCTCGTTCACCGATATACAAAACTTGAGATTCCGGCCATCAACCGACTTTACACACGCTGTCATGCACCTCTATGATTTCTGGCATCTCCTGCACGCGTCGGTGGACTACTCCACGTGCCATCTGAAGAACTATGTCATCTTAATATGACGTCATTTGATGACGTCAACCAAAAGCCACATCAGCAGTGTCGCCTCATCAACACCACATCACCTAGCTAACCGTTGACCTGGACTGACTCGACCTGGACCACCCGGATCTGATCGTGAGCACTAACCGTTGACTTTGACTTTTTGCGTTAACCCTTGACCAAAAGTCAAAATTTTTATAAAGGCCTATCTTGCTCACATTTTCGCGTAGATTTCAATTTTGGACTCTGTTTCTTCATTTGAAACTCAGAAATTGGTCAATTGGCATATTCTTCATCGTGGTTTCTTCAAAGGCATTCTTCAAGGCATCTCCAAGTGATCTTCTCATGTTTATCCAACCTCAAGCCTTCATCGAGCTTCCGCCTTGAGTTTGAGGGAGGGTATTAGAGATATATATTAGACATATTAGTCCAATGTAATAGGCCCCAGCCTAGTCTTGCTTGTATTAATAGTCTAGGGTTTAGTCGCCTATATATACTCATGTTATGGCTCATTGTACTACACTCTTATATAATAAAGATGTAGCCCTTAAGGGATTCCTCCGTGGATGTAGGCCATCAAGGATGAACTACGTAACCCTTATGTTCTCGGTCTTCCTATTCTATGCTTCCCTTTCCGCATCTACTCTAACATACAAAACATGGTATAACATATCACGTTGCTAATAATAATTATATTTAACATGGTATCAAAGTCAAACTTCGTTCTTGGCATCAAACAAACATCTCTAGCAAGCAAAGAAGATTCTCACGCACATCACCATCAAAAGTCATACATGTTTGTCTGTTGGATCTAGACTCCACGGCATCTTGCAACCACCATGGCTCTGTGCTATGTCAAAATCCAACAACCAAGCAATTCGTACCTCTCCCTATCAAATCTATGCACATCAAGCCTTTGCCTGATAAAACTAACAAGACAGACGCACTCCATGAAATATCGCGACCAAAGCCCAAGAATCCGATCTCCAATGGCATCCGCACACACCACCACGCGCAGACAACGGCTCCTGGAACTATCACACGTGCCGCTGAAGATTCTCGACTCCCAGCTCGGATCTCAGCCACATGCGCCACCAAGACGGCCTTGTCGTCCCTCGATCTACTTGGCCTGAGAATCTGGTGATCTTACGAACTTACACGCGCCCACACGCGCCGCCGGGTATTTGTGTCATCACCACGCGCCGAAACTCATCTTCACGCGCCGAAGAATAGATGCTGATGTCATCAGGTGACATCGTCACTCCACGTCAGCAACCATGCAAGCACCTCCACATCAGCCCTAGTCCACGTCAGCGACATGTCATAGGATGACGTCAGCGGCTCTGCTGCTCAACCCGTGACCCGACCTGGAAACTCGGAATCGACTTGGACTAGTATTCGTTGACTTTGACCCTGGAATAGTTGATATTGACTTTTTGCGTTGACCTTTGACCAAAAGTCAAAATTCCCGACAGGGCCTATCTTGCTCAGTTTTTCACGTGGATTCCAATTTTGAACTACGTTTCTTCGTTTGAAACTCCAAAATTGGTCAATTGGCACATTCTTCATTGTGGTTTCTTCAAAGGAATTATTCATGACATCTTCAAGAGATCTCCTCATGCTTATCCAACCTCAAGCCTTCATCGAGCTTCTGCCTTGAATTTGAGGGAGGGTGTTAGAGATATATATTAGACATATTAGCCTAATGTAGTAGGCCCAAATTTAGTCCTACTTGTACTAATAGTCTAGGGTTTAGTCATCTATATATACTCATGTCATGGCTCATTGTAACACAGGTTATTGTACTACACTCTTATACATAATAAAGATGTAGCCCTTAAGGGATTCCTTCGTGGATGTAGATCGACAAAACTGAACCACGTAACCCTCGTGTTCTCAGTGTTCCTATTTTATACTTCTCCTTCCACATCTACTCTAGCATATACAACATAGTATAACACATTGCGTTGCTAATAATATATACATTTAACAGACGATTAGTTGTGTAATGTAGTAAGACCATCTTTTGAACTAATACATTCCTATTATAACACTTTAAATTAGAATATGCATTTTCATTGTCACCTATACTGTTTTTGGACTTAAGTAAATGGAAACTCAATTGCTTCCATATGTGTGGCTTGGTAGTGTGCTTGTGAAGTGTTGCATGTTTAAAGCATTTGTTAGAGATTATATACGTTATGTTTTTTCTAACTAACAAGCTTGCATTGTTTAGGTACTGCACACAAGAATGGGGAGGAAGCGGCGACTTCAGTTCGTTGAGCATGGTGAGAGCTCCTCACATGTGGAGTCGAATGAAGTACCATCACGCCAACAAGCTCCTCCAGCTGATGATGATAGACGACAGTCTCAAGGGAGTGATCACGAGACTGTACCACCAGGTTTGTGTATTTCTAAATTTGTACTCAATAACACGATTATGAAATTCCATTCCTATTTTTTTTTTTCATATTTGTTTTGTTAATAATTATTTCTATATCTATTGTAAACTTGTTTTGTTTTTAATAAATAAAATCCAATTTAAGTAATTTGTAAGATAATCATAAGTTTATAGGTTCACTATTAATGTGTTAATAAATATGTTTCTAGGATAGTGCTCTATGCATAGACATTTTGTTATGGCCATAGCAATGAAGGCTTCACATATTTGAGGTTTCTCCCATCATAATAAACAATAGCATTTCCAATAATTGATCCCATTTCTATTACTGACTCTTGTGCACTAAAATTCATTTCAAAAATACAATTCCTTATAAGGCAGTAGAGTATGTGTTGTCCACTGTAATTTACATAATATACTCAATTGATTTGTCCAGATCTGAAAATTTCGCAATAATATATGTTCAAATTTCATATCTTCTGGCCATATTTTATTATCCTTTTTCTAATTCATTTCAACTAAAAATCATAGACCTCATTTGATTGGCAAGAAACCATTTGGCAAAAACAGTCAACTTTGTGGCTATATAGGGTGAAACTGAAGCAGGTGGTCTACACTCCCTTGTTTACTCTAGCTATGCATTTTTGGCATTTAAAGCCCAAGTAGAAGGGAATGTATTATTTAATTGCATGAGTGCCACATTTATGTCATATGTGAGTTCTAAGATCAAATATAGGTTCTCTAATAACCTCTTTTGCGCTCTTGCGATGCATTTTGGACTTTTATATTTGTCAATCTCTAATCAGAATCATCTATGGTGAGCATGTTGGCCAATGAAAGAACAAAAATCCAAAATAGGGTTTGTTAAATATAGCTCTGATAAAAAATTTTACAAGTAAAAGAATATTAGAATATGTTATACTTTGAGTTATTTTTTTATATTACAATGTTAATAACAAAAATACCCTCATTAACAAGCTAATATAAAAAATAATTCAAAGTAACTCTTAAGAGTTTAGTTTTACACCAGTGTAAATGGCTAGTTTGTTGACATTTCATTCTTTTGTGTTTCATTGTAATTTGATGCAACTTAGTGTTTTAATAGATACTGAGGACATACCCGTACCCATACCTACAGCTAGAGCGGTTGTTGTGCCCAACAAACGTGGGCCTAACCGATTCGATGATATATGGAATATGCCACAGGGCAAAAAATTATTCTTGGAAATAAATGGGGCGGGCCAGCCAGTCGAGGAGAATATTGGACCTTGGGCAAAGTAGCTGGGAACAGTGGCAAGAAAGCCTAATATGTGCCCAATCAATTACCGCTCATGGCATTCCATGCCACTACAATACAAGAATCAGTGTTGGGAAGCCATTCAGGTATTACGCAAGCAATGGTAAAAAAAATGACCATCAATTTCCTTCAAACTGGTAGTCAATTGCTTCAATAGTCATGATTTTTTTTTTTTCTTTTATCTTTTGGTTCAAAATAAAATTCAATCTTTCTAAATAAAATTATATAAGGTTATGCAAACTACAAGAATAGGTTCTATCTCTCTTTCAATGGTAGGACTTTATTTAAAGTTTGAAGTTAATTATCTTTAATTTGGAAACCCCTATTTGTTCATTTGGCTAGTAAGGACTGTTAATAATCTATTTTTGTTGAGTTTGCAGGTCGTTTAATGTAGGAGACATGTCCTAACTAAGGAGATTTTGTGAAGCCCTAGAAATGATCTTTGTTAATGTATCTTCAATTTACGAATGTCATTGCTTTTGGAAAAATTGTGTGACTTATGGCTTGATAATGGTGTATTGCATCTTTGATAGAACCAGAGTACCAAGTCCATTTGTATATATGTATTTGTAGATATGTGCTTCATTTGGGCTTATAGAGTATTTGAAATGTCTTATAATATTTTCTTTTGCAAACTACAAAATTAGGTACTATCTCTCTTTCAAAACTACACCATTTTGGTATCAAATTCTCTCTCTTTCAAATTCTTCACTCTTTATTACTTGTTTAAAGCTTTATTTCAGTTTGCTATTATGTTAAAAATGTGACATTTTAAAGTTAATTCAACTTTACACATGGTAGGCATGATGGGTAATTCCTACAGCCCGCATCCCACTTGCCAATCAAAGGAAATGGGCACTCTCACGGATTGGGAAGTTGTGGAGGGGCCACAAATCAGAGTTGAAGGAGAAGCATTGCAACCTGAACACAACTAAGGAAGATTTACTTCAGCTATCACTGTCGGAGGTTGATGACACTCAATTTCATAGCTTGGTGGAGTACTGGTTCTCTAAAGATTTTAAGGTAGTAATAGCTAGGTAGTATAAATGTTTTGCTTTTATAGGTTCCATGCTTAAGATTTTTGGTCATATTAGCTTGTTATTGTAATTGGTAGTGACTTTCTTGAAATGTTTGTAGGAGCTGTCGGAAGATAACAAAGCGCGGCGTGGCAAGCAGACGGAGCTGCACACGCTCGAATCCAGAAGCATGGCCTAGATGGCGGATATCATTGTAAGAACAATGTTGTATATATTAATAACATGCTTACAATTACAAAGCTTATATTATTTTGCCTTCTAAAGTAGGAATAAATGTGATTTGACGCCATCGAATCGACACCATCGCTTTAATATGCCGAATGTATTGACCATGTTGTAGGCAAAAAAGAAAGGCAGGCAACTAGAAAGAAGTGAGATGTATGAAGTGGTGTATTCTCACCATGATGGTGTTGCTGTGAATGCCACTGCGGGAGTGAACATTGTAAGTTTGTAACAAATTATATTAGTAATTTGAATGTATTGTGTTTTGAGTTGGAAAGAAGTTCTTTGATTAACGTCACATAGTAGGGACTTCAATTAAAGGGGAGACTGGTTTCTTGTAGCCTAACCTTGTCCTTGATTAGGTTGTTCGCATCATTAGATTAGATTAGATTAGGGTCGTACAAAGTTAGGAAACTTTTTTTTATAACATTATTATTTTTATTTATTAAAAGATCCTTTACTCTTTTATGATTAAGATTGTAAAGAGAGTCACAGGTTTGAATACTTTACCTACAGATCATTTTTATGATTAAGATTGCAAGTTTTCATTTTCATGGTGAATATTTCTTGACTTAGTCCCCAATGTTTGAATAGTTTTATGGTGCGGCTATATTATTTCTTTAGGATTGAAAATGTAGTTTGTCCTGCAATTTTGACTTAAAGTTTAAATGTGTTTGTATATGAACTAGGAAACTTCTAGGTTCAAAACATTGTAGTTCTTCACATGTTGGTTTAATTTCTGATATGCTTAGATATTTGATGGAAACTCCTAAGGATACAATATATATGGTTTGGGTTCTAAGTACGCATGGTATAACTTTAACTCAACTTTTTTTTTTCTTTTATAATAACTCCAACCCAACTTTTATATATATATATATAAAAGCATATTACTCATGTTGGCATGTGTATTATTGCTCTCGTTGCTAATATGTTGTTTTGTTTATTTGTGATTACTAGGCAAAGATGAAACAACTTATGACAGAGGGGTCACAGTTGCAAGGAAATGACATTGACGTAGGCATACTTTGGCAACCCGACGATGCATTTGCATAGGTCCTTGGTACAGAGAGAGGTGGCCATGTTAGAGGGGTAGGCTTTGGTCCAACCCCTTTTGGCAATCATGCGAGGTCAATGGATGATAGTACGCCACATCCAACATCTACTACAACTGACCAAAAGGTTATCGAGTTGACTGCTTAAGTAGAAGAAATGAAGGAGAAATGTGCGCGTTATGATGCTGAAATGAAGGAGAAATGTGCGCATTATGATGCTGAAATGAGGTCAATGCGGAGGATGTTGACTTCACTGTTCCCTTTGTTTCCCAGTCTGTCTACAGTAAGAAGTTTGAATACAAAGTATGTGCATTTTTGTTCATGTTTGTATGGTGATTGGTGAGTTGTCAAGAAGTTTCTGTGATGCAAAATAATTAGATGAAATTTTGTTTGGAAATGGTTTATGGATAATTTATGAAGTTAATGGGTTATTGGATGGTATATGATGCTTTTTTGTGTGTCTGTGTGTGTAGGTGATTGGTGAGTTTTGATCTAATGAATTTTGCTATGAAATGGGTTAATTGGGTGGCCATGTCTTTGGAGAACTTTTTCTGTTTGCTAAATATTGTTGGTCACTTACTCTATCCAAATAGAGATTCTTTTTAGTTATTTTACCAAAAAATAATGGTAATAAAGATTCTTTTTGTTTATCATTTATAATTACTTCTTTTACTTGGTAATTTAGATTGTATTAGTGTTTATTTATTTATAAGTGGGAGGGTGTCATGTTAGGTCAGGTCTATTTTGCTTGGTGTGTTATGACTTTCTGGACTAATTAGTAGTGTGATTGACTATGAGAATTAAGTGCTGTAATGACGTGTAGGAATATACCAAGGTTGTAAGTAAATGAGTAATCAGAGAGAGGACAATATGCCTAAGTAGTGGCCCAGAATTCGACAAGAACTTTTAAAAAGAAAATATATATGTGTGGCAGGTAGGAACAACTAAGTTACCCATTAAGTTAAGTTAGTAATTTTCAGGTTCATATGATCTAATGTCCTGAGTTTAAGTCTTTTAACCAACACTTTAAATCATCCCAAAACAAAACTTTCTTGTAATTATCCCATGTTTATAAGTATAAAATAAAAAAGGTTTAATAGCCAAGTAATCAACTGATCATTCAGGTAGTCTTACAGCGCTTGATTATTATAACCACCTCAATTAGAGGAAAAATAAAATTATTTGTCCTTGAATTATTGCAAGCAACAAAGTGAGGTAAACTCATTCATTCCAAAAATGAAATTAAGCTTGTTTAACCGACACTCTAAATCATCCCAAAACAAAACTTTCTTGTAATTATCCCATGTTTATAAGTATAAAATAAAAAAGGTTTAATAGCCAAGTAATCAACTGATCATTTAGGCGGTCTTACGGCGCTTGATTATTACAACCACCTCAATTAGAGGAAAAATAAAATTATTTGTCCTTGAATTATTGCAAGCAACAAAGTGAGGTAAACTCATTCATTCCAAAAATGAAATTAAGCTTGTTTAGTGTTTAGACTCAGGCTTATTAATACAATAAGGTAAATTTATGGATTTTTAGAAGTTACCTTGAATTTAAAGCCACCCCATAAGTATTTTTTTTGTAAATATTTTTTTATGTTGTCTATTAAATCCTCATTTTAACTTATTTTAGTTATTAACTGTATTATGGTTTTGTGACTTGGAGCTTGGAAAACATTTTCCTTTTCTATGTATTGATGGTTGTTTCGAGGTTATTTGTAAATAATCACTTATTGAATCTTTTGCATAAATTGCTTATTAATCACTTTTTGAGTAATTTATTGAGACTAATACCCAATTGATATGCTTAACTGAAATCAGTCATTTTGAGTGTCTTTTAATTGCTAATGTGGCACTTGGTAGTAATACTAGTGATATTGTGTCATTCAGCTACTAACTTTGTTGTTTAGTACACTAATCCATTGTGTATTTCTTAATTCGTAGGATGGTGATGGTGATTCTGTAATGGATATCCAGTCTCCCAATGCACAACACTTATCATTTGATGATACGAAGTAGGCGATACTTTGGGCACCTATTTTGGAGTAGCCACTATGATATTTTGATATTTATAATAAAGTTTCAAACTTTGATACATATGTACACATCATAGTTGGAAACTTTATTATAACATTCTAGACAATTAGAATGTATTCTTTTGTGCAAGACATTCTATAGAGTTAGAATGTATTCTTTTGTATAGGATATTGTACATAGTTGTTTAGAATGTATTATTTTGTTCATAACATTCTAAACACTTGGGATGTATTATTTTTGGTATAAAATTCTAGACATTTGTGATGTAATTATTGATATGGTGTAATTAAATATATATATTTAGTTTCTTGGTTTAATGTGGTATGGTATTTGCTATTGGAAAATATGAATTGTAGTTCATTACAGCTGCTATAAAATAGGTATTAGAAAATATGTTTTTTAGGTACATTACAAGTGCTAAATTTTTTTTTTTTAAAAAAGGACCTATACTAGTGCTTTTGAAAGCACTGGCATAGGTCCTTTTAAATTATATTGATTCAAGACCTATACTAGCGCTTTTCAAATGCGCCAGGATAGGTCCCAGCGTTTTTTAGACCCTGTTCTGACGTTTTTACTTGTGTCGGGATAACCTTTACGAAAATGTGAATATAACTCATACCAGCGCTTTTGAAAGCGCTGGAATAAGTACTACCTATGCCAGCGCTTTCTAAAGTGCTGGAATAGGCCTTTCAAAAGCGCTGGTATAGGTTATATTCAAATTTTCGTAAAGACTGTCCCAGCACAAGTAAAAACACTGAAACAGGGTTTAAAAAGCGCCGAGACATATCCCGGCACTTTTGAAAAGCGTTGGTACAGGTCCGGCGACCCTATTCCGACATTCAAACCGCGGTGGTTTGAAGCGCTAGGACAAAAAAGGCCGAGATAGGAATTTTGACCCTATCCTAGCGCTTTTTGGGGCTATCCCAGCGGTTTTCAAAACGCTGGGATAGCCCCTTTTTTTTGTAGTGACTTCACCTATCAAAATAAAAGAAAATAATCTCTATAAAAAATTAAAGAGAACGTGATTTTTTTTTACTACATACACTTATATTTATTAAGATTTAATTGCCTTTAACTAGATATCTATATTGCATTTTTGTTACCATACTTCTATTGAGCCTTCTCATTCGTCACATCATTGGCCACATCATTTTTCCTTTTATTATTTATTTTGTACTTTTAATTTTTTGAGAATATTAAATATATAAATATATTAGCTTTACAAATTCATCTTAGGCATTTTTAATTTTACATATTCATTTATTTTAATTTTGATGTTATAACTAAATAATAAATCAATGAAAAGTTAAAATTAAAATATTGTCTATACGTATTCATTTTGGGCAGTTTAATTTTAATAGTTGATATAGACACATTAAAATACATAGTCAACATTATATAGAATAGGAGAGAAAATGTCATATTTATAGTAATAGAATGGAAATAAGAATAGTCAAAATAAAAGGAAGAGGAAATAAAGAGTGACATCAAGGTTGAGAGTAGTGAAGAGATGAAAAGATAAAAAGGAAGTTATGGTTCGAAGAAGTGGAGAGAAATGGGAAATAGGTAGATGATGTGGCTGCTGATGTGATTCAACGGGAGTGTAGCAACAATAAATACTTCGCTTCAGCTTTTAAATATATATAGATAAAATAATTGAGAGAATTTATAGACATGTAGCATTAAAACAGGCTTGCATTATGGGAAAATTATTGTGTACTCCCGAAATACAATAAATGTGTACTATCTCCTCTCACATGAATAGTGGGTCCCACTGATTAAATTCATAGTGGGACCCACTATTCATGTGAGAGAGGGAAGTACGCATTTATAGTACTCGATCCGAGAATACCTAATAATTTTTCTGCATATTGTGTGATGCACTTGGCACTTGGACGTGCGTCACGTGCCTACCAACATGATAAAATCCAAACAATAAAGTCACAATTTCAGTTGCTTTCTAGGGTTGTGTAAAATCATGGAAAACAATTTGTGTGCAACAACTTTAAATCATTTATTTTAGGGTAAATCCTTTTATACATACCTTGTTACACGTAAACTTACACACATTTTGTTCTTGAACTGTTTATGTGTAACACAGTGTGTGTAATAAAGAGCACTCTTTTTTTTTTTTTTTTTTGTTGAAGATGAGATGTATTGGATCATAACTTTTGAAGACACATGATGAAAGGCAACTGTTTTTTTTTTTTTTTTTTCTAAAGGTCATAGATTAAAAAGGAAATTTGAAAAGTCATCATTTTAAGAATCAAAACGTCATGGGTTAAAAAGGGAATTTGAATAAAAGTCATCATTTTTAAGAAATAAAGAGTCATGATCGTTTAATAGAAACGTTTAAACGCTAAATAAAAACTTATCAACATGTGCGCGTCAAAGGCCATTTAGCCTGTGAATAGCTAATTGGATGTAGTGATTCTGTGATTATGATAGAGGACCAACTTAATAAATTTCTTGAAACATGGTCTATTGACACTCGTAAAAGTTGATATACTAGATAAGACAGGATTGGGTGTGCCTAACACCTTCCTAATCTTGTGGTCTAACTCCAGACCTTGTGTTATTATATTATACTTGTGCACACAAGGATCAAAATTATTTTTGGAACTAAACCAAGTGTTAGACTCTTCTCTTTACTCTTCAGCATTTTGAGTATTTGAAAAATTATTGTGATTAATGTTTAAGATTCTGGATCTATAAAACATAAAGAGTAAATTGTAAAACTTTTTCCTAAAAGTTTCAAATTTCAATAGTTTTGGAAGTGTTACAATTAAAAAAATTGGCATGAGCTTCATGCATTTGAACCCAAAAGATCAACAAACATGGCCTTTAAATTCTTTATGCATAAAAGATAACTAACAAATGTTTTTTCTTTCTTTCTTTTTTTAATTTCAAAAAGATTCTTTTGCAGAGATTGCTACCGTGGGGGGTAGAAAGATGAACTTTTTTTTTTTTTTTTTTGGGGTTAGAAGCATTATTTCATTGTTAAGTTAGTGAAATGGTGGAATTTTAAAGAACTCATAGTAGTGTAGTAGAGTATTAAGTACCCTAAAAATTCTAGAAGATCATGATCCCAATTTATTATCCTATATTCCCACACTTGACTTCAACAATGCAGTGACAATGGATCATGTGCACAAAAATTATTTAATACTCCCAGAATATAATATGGTACTCCCTCTTTTCATATTAATAATGGGTCCTACTAATTAAATTCATGATAAGATCAACACCATTCACATGAGAGGCGAGATATTATATTCCAGGAGTACTGAATAATTTTCAGCAAATGTGACACAAACTCATTAAGAAACCAACAAATTACTATCAACACACAAGGCAATGTCATGAAAGGTCTACCTTCTTAATATATGTTCTCTCTCAATTTACAGTCATCTTCCCAGTTGCTATGTACCCCCCCCCCCCCCACCCCCCCCCAAAAAAAAAGGCAGAGGTAGTTCCACTTAACAAAGGTAGATAAAGGAGCAATGCCCCTAAAATGTGTTTGATCAAGCCATTCAAATTGAGCTGAAACATGCTCTCTTTGGCACGAACTATATCCTCAGCCCACAAGAACATTAAACTTCTCTAACCTTCTAGATTGAAAGCCATTAAAAAATTTCAAGGAATCACTAGAATTATCTTCAAAGATGAAAGTCGCATCAATGTTAATTTATACATACAACAACAACAACAACAACCAAGTCTTAATCCCAAAATTTTGGAATTGACTATTGATCCTCAATAGACTAATTGAAGTCAGCCACATTGTTCTTATTTTATGTTTCACATCCCCAATCTCTCAATTTTTAAGAAATATCAAAGTCAATTTATACATCCTTGGTTTTCTAGCAAATCCTGTGATGAAAATGGAAGCAAAAAGGAGGCATAAAACTATCCAAGGGCTTCTGAATATTACTTTCCTTGAGACAGTTGAACCGATCACAGTAAACTACAGTTTATTACTTTCTTCAGAGGAGATCATGAACGCAAGATCAAGCCAAATTATTCTTTGGGATAGGAAGGCTTCAAAGTTTTTCGCACAGAAGTTGGACTGGTCTAGTGGATATAAGAATTTCAAAGAATATGCTACATGTTTTTCTGAAGCAATATCCAGGGGAGTGTTGTGGGAGAACGGCAGTCATATTGGTGCACTCGCTGAGCTGATCAAGTTGGCCTTTATGCTGGAATTTAATGAGGAAGTGGTCATGTTTTTAATGAAGTCCAAGAATTTACAAATTATCAAGGAGGACAATGAGTTCCTCTCTTCTGCCTTCCCTTCAGACTAATTATATGCCATAATATCAACGTTTGGAAGTGTTTTTTATTTCTTTTTTCATTGATTTCCTGTGTATTTCTGAATTTGTTTCTGGTGTAAATATGAAAAATAAATCAGTTTCTGCACTGCTATTCTTTTCTTTTTTTACTCTTAATTTTGAACTGAATGATACTGTGTGTTATTGGCATGTATATTTTTAGAATGGATTAGTTGCTTTATTTCTATTCTTGGTAGTCTATTACTAATCTCTATTTGTGAGTTGTGTGGAATTTTTATTTTTTTGATTCATATGCTTGAAGATTCTGTTTCAGTGTTGGTCAATCAGAATCCTAAAATGTGGTGTTTGTTGGTATCGAATCTATCCACACATGCACAATAAAGAAAAGAAACCATAGACCAGAGTACAATAAAGACAACTGGCATGAGCTTCATGCACAGTTATATTTATTAAATACAGCAGCCAAATTTATTATCCTAACCTAACTTCAAATTTGTGACAGCATTAGTGGACCAGATTGGTGTGCTTGATTAAGTTAAGCAGTTGAAGCCATTTGAACTGGTCCATTGCAAGTCCTCTTTGCAGCACGAGCTATATCCTCAACCTGTACAACAAGACAACGAAAATATTGAACTGTCTTAACTTCTAGGATGAAAGCCATTAAAGCATTTCCAAGGAATCGCCAGTATTACCTACGAAGATGATGAAAACCACCAACGCATGGCATTGAAGGCTTGTGTTTATTATTGTTTATATATCACATTCATATTCCAGTTCGAAGTTATTACTTGAAGAGTCAAATGGTTTTGATTTAGAAGCTATTCTAGTAAGGGGGAAAGCACATGCCCCAACTCGTTATTGGTATAATATTGTCCACTTTGATCACACCAACCTCTGGGTTTTCAAATATGTCACACCAATAATTAAGGTCCAAAGCCCACAAATAAAGCGTAGTAACTCTCTCTACCTTGGTGATTTGAGGCTCAGTTAGGACTTGGTTCTCTATTACCTTACCCCACATAAAAAGTCATTGAGGCCTAGAAAGGGTGTTCAGCTGAGAAGAGACATTAAGGCCTACTAAGGCTAAGCAGAAGTGTTGCGTAACGCTGACCCTTACTTTTGTCAAATCAATCTATCTTATTTCCAAGATCTAAGTTCTAATTGGTGACAAGTAGACTCTCACGACTTCACTGCAGCAAGTCTTCGAGGAGTACCTTGATGTGTGGTTTCGTTGGAGCCCCAGTTGATACAAACAAGATTTGTTCATAGAGAAGATCCATATAGAGGAAATCTAGAGGTTTTGGCACTACTGCGGTAGGAAGGCAAACAAAGCGCTTTCACAAAGGTTTTGTTAGTAGACTATTTGTAAATATTTATTTTATAGTATATTTTCTAACAGAATTGGATCCCAAGAGTGGTTTTTCCATTGATGAGGTTTTTCATTGATTTTTCACTTTGTCACTAAAATCTATGTCTTTTACAATTTTCATTATTATTGCTTTTGATTGGGTGATTATTATTGTTAGGTGGAGCCAGGGGGGATCAAGGGGGGCAATTTGGATGATTCTGCTTCGAGTGTTCTTCAATTTTGGGGTTGAAGTTCTTGAAGGTTTTGAGGCTTGATTCTTATAGAGCTTTTGTATTTTTGAATCCTCTCCGTCTTCTGTTTTCTCTTTTTTCTTTTTTAAATGCCTTAGGAAGGCTTCTATTTATAGGAGTTTAAGGGTGGGTGAGCGACATGTGGCGAAGTCCGATTGGTGACACATGTCACAACCTGATTGGTCCGTCTGTGTCATCGCTTACACGTACTAGATCGCCTGTGTCATCGCTTACACGCGTTGGACTGCTTGTGTCATTGCTTACACATGCGAGGTTGCTTGTGTCATTGCTTACACGTGCGAGGTTGCTTGTGTCATCGCTTACACGCGCTGAGGTGTGATTGGTTCTTACATGACACTTGGCAAATTTCTGTTGGTTTCTGAGTAGTGATAGTAAAACCTAGTAGCAATACGTGGTACTTTGTAATTGGCTGTATTTTGTGGACTCGGTAGTATGATGTGTCAACTTGTGATAGGTCGGGAATTTTTCCCTCTCTACACATACTATCTCACATGATTGAATACATGAAAGATACATGGATTCATCAAATACCTCAAAGTTGATATAAATGTGATGAAAGATAGTAATTGCAACTCTTTATTTCAAAGTAAAACATTTGCTAATTTTATGAATCCAAATGATGAATATACTTCTTCCGCACTTGGGTTTGTTTGGCTTAGGAAAAATGTGACCTGAGAAATAAATCCAAAATTAAAGTATCAACACTACTAAGCAGTAAGCACTACTCCTATCGTAACCACTACTGTATGTGCTCCACTATTGATATATTTGTGACGTATGGGATGAATGAGATGCACATACTAAACCTGTTTTTGGAAATACATTGCCAAGACTTTCATCATCAACAACCTAACAAATTCACAATGCTAAGTGCAAACATAATACATATACAGATCTACAATTTTCTCTTAAATGAATCAAATTTTTCAAAAATTGATATCTAAGACAGAGCAATTACCTGCTAGCTTCAGCAATAGGAGCAATGCTCGAAACAAAAACACAAAAACAAATAAAAACTAAACCCGAATCAAATGAAACCCAAATCTCCAAATCACTAAACCTAAAAATCAAATCAAAACGCATTTCATTTCAGCCAATAAATAAAGAGAAAGAAATTGCATTAGAGAGACAGAGAGAGAACGAACCTGCCGATTGAGTCGAAAAATGATGGACGGAGAGGAACACCGGAAAGAGAGAAAAGGTTATCAAAGAGAAGGAAACGGTGTAGGATGAGGGAATCTCAAAATCGATTTTATTAAACTCGGATTCCCCTTTTTACCCCCCATGAAATTTTTTTTTAACATGAGCTTGAAGTCGAGTATAGAGAACTCGACTTCTATGTGGCTTTTTCCTCCTTTTTTTAATCCATTTCAAAGCTAATTCTCACTAGGAAATCGATTTTGTTGTATTCGACTTCCAACAAAAGTCCAACTAACTAAATAAGTTTGAACGCATGCCATCACCTAAAATATTACAAAAATTATACTGTTTGGCAAATTTTGCCCTTAGAAAAGCCCAAAAGTGTGATAAATTTGGTAGGAATGAAAGCTCCACAAATTGCATGATTGATATAAAAGGAATAATTCTAGTACCATCTACCATGTTACCTGCACCAGGCCACGTTTTCTCTTCAGACTCTTTAAATCAAAGACTTTCTCATATTTAAGTCACCATGAAAATGATCCCCATTTTACACAAATTTGTACTACCTTAAAAAATAATTACAAAAAGTCACAAAAAAATATTTATGTGGCCATCAAAAATGTGTATCAAAATCTATCATATCTATAAATAAATAAAAATCAAGTTTGGTTTCATAATAAGAGAAAAAGAGAAGGGGGTTTAACTAAAACATTTATTTTTGTTGACATATTTTGTAAACTAACGTATGCAGATTTGAACAAATGCTAAAGTGTTGCAATATATATTATTTATTATAGAATAGAATTGGAACAAGTAACACAAAAGAAATATTAAAAAAAAAAGTTAAAAAAAAAAAATCTATCATATCTAAAAAAAAATATTTTAAAAGTAAAGACAATCAAGTGTGATTTCATAATTAGAGAAAAAAAAGAAGGGAGTTTAACTAAAACCAAGGACGGATCCTGGATTTCAAGCTAGAGGGAACTGGAGTATAAGAAAAAAAAAATCTAAATAGGCATCTATATAATATTAACAAATTACAAATACACAAAATTATTATTTCTTAATACATTAAAATGCAATTATCTACTAGCAAAAACAAAAAAAAAAAAAAAAAAAAAAATTTAAATACTAGGCTAGCAAGGATTATTTTTTATTTATTTTTTTTTATTTATTTTTTTTTAAATTAGAGCATTCACAGTAGTGGTACTAAAAAATTTAGGGTATGTTTGGTAATTTTTTTTCTCTTTATTTTCTGTTTTTAAAAACAATTTTCTATTTTTAAGACAAAAAAACTTGTTTGACAAATCAAAATAGACAGATAACAGAAACTGTTTTCAAAACTCAATTTGTGAAGTAAATTGAAAACATGCAAAAGGTTGTTTTCAGTTTCTAGATTTCAAAAGTTAATGAATACATGTATTTGATTTAATAGATCTGTCTCATTTAATGAGTTAGTATTAAAGTTCAAATAATAATAATAACATATTTTAGTATTTTCTATTTTCTTCTTCAATTTTTTTTTTTATTTCAACTAAACAAATATGTTTTTGATTTCAAAAATACAAAAAAATTGTTTTTTCTTTATATTCCCAAAAACAAGTTTTTAAAAATAGAAAATAAAAACTATTACCAAACATAAACTTAGCTTTTAGCACCTAAAAAAATTAATTTATATATTTTACCACATAACTTTACAATACATCCAACATAAAATGTTCTATTTTTTTTACCACTTTATTTAAAATAATGTAGACAACCTATTAAAATAATAAAAGAAGAAAGATAATTTGAGTTTTTTTTAATTGAAGGTAGAGAGATAATCTTAATAAAATATTGTATTTTATTTTTAGCAACCTGTTATAATCAACTAGTATTTATATCAGCTTATTGTAGTTGTAAAATTTAGCTTTAACTTCTCCAATAACATATGATTTTTTGGTTCTTTTGTGGTAAAATAGTTTTTTTTTTTATTTTATTATTATATAAAATACAATTACTATAGTGAATATTTTTATTGTTTTTATTAAGTTTTTGGATTGGATAGTTACTAGTTTAAAGGTGGCCTAAGGTTTTGGAATACCAAAATGAAGTATATAATTTGTTATAAAAAAAAAAAAAAAGGACCGGAGTAATGTATGTGGATATATTTTGTGAACTAATGTATGTGGATTTGAACAAATGCTAAAGTGATGCAATATATATTATTTATTATTGGAGAAGACCAAGTGAGGAATATGAACTTTAAAAAATGATATATGTTACAAGCTATCACTATATAACTAGATACGTATATCTTTTTTTGTGGCCACAATCTTCTGTCATCTATCTACTAAAGGAATTGCAAAAGAAAAATGGCAATTTAAGGTTGAAACTTCATTTTTCTGCTGAATAATTTATGGTTGCAACTTGAAAGGTGTTTACTTCTTCCAGATCATTCAACACTAAAAAAGTGTTATTTCTACATCCTCTCTTTCTCGTTCACATTATTGAAACTTCACATCACAAATGTTGCTTTCGACTTCTCTTTAAAAGACGTGTAGACTGTGGAATTAAAGCAAGTCTCTTTGGTGTTAAAATATCATCTTCCATTCAAAATTTACTAACATATATACTATCTTCATCATTGTTAAACAAGTAAATTTAGAGCAAAGCAACACTTTCATATCTCTTTAAAATTTCTCACCGCGTGAAATAGGAGTTTAGAAACTAATCATTTTGACATAGCTTCACCTCTGCAAAACTTCAAAGCAAAATGATAAACTATTATGTGTCTTTTGAAAATTCTAACTACTTGCGAGAGGACCAATAAGTAATACTTTTTGGTATTAAAAATAGCTCAACTCTAGTACTGCGTAGGTACCAACAATAACATCTCCATTTTTCAATAATAGTACCAAATTAAACTATCGCATGCCTTCACACATATTTTGCTACAATTGTTTTATATGGCAAACTGTATGTGGTAGAGAAAAAATAGTAGGTCTATGTGATAGTAACGGACAATCGATCGTACAGTCTGCTATATAAGATAATTGTAGCAAAATACATATAAAAATGGTGTGGTACCAGTATTATTGACCACAATTTTTTTCCAAGTCTTATTGTATCTATCATGGTTGCATTCATGGACCCCCCAAATTAGTAGTTATTGAAGGTGATGGTGATGGTGATGGATGGTCATCAATTGATCATTCAGTCTATTGAATCTGCTTTTCTTTTTCTTTTTCTTTTTTTAAGGTATCCAAATATTCCGAAAGATGACTAACTCCAGCTATTTCAGATCAAACTCTTTCGACGCCTCCCATGTGAAGAACAGAGATACATCAACAAGTTGTTGTTATCTTCCTTTTTTGATAAGCCCTTTTTCACACAATCTCTGCAACTTATTCCTTGTAAATGTTAGGAAAAATTCTATATAACTGTGAATAAATTTTAGCAAGTACAACGAAAACACAATCACACAAGAACACAAATATTTACGTAGAAACTCTTTCTCTTTGAAGGGAAAAATTACGGAACAAACTCTGAATAATTTTACTATATTAAATAGAGATTACAACACTTAGAGATATAACTTGAGGAAAAAAAAAAAACTCTCTTTTTCATTTCACTCACTACTCTCTTTCTCACTGTGTATCTCTCACAATTTTCTTACTCTCTATTTTCCTCTTTTCTTTTTGCTTGCTCTCACTCACGTAGTTCAAGACTGCACTTAATCCTCACACTTTGATGCACTTAGTCCTCACACTCTGGGACTCCACTTCTTTCACCCCATCTTCACTGGCCGAATGGCCTTTCTATTTATTTCTTATTTTCTTCCTTCCACACTTTTCACATCAAGTCACAATAAATGCAAGCCAACTTGTCTTGACTTTTGTACATAAAGATGATTTCAATTCTTCTTATTGGAAAGCTTCTCCAGCAAGTTCAATTTGCTTTGCTAACTTCTTGGCCATTTTTCAACAAGCTGATTTAATGAGCTAAGACAAAGTGTGGGCTAGACCTACGTGGTGTAATGCACACCCAACAGTAAATGACTAACTTCTATTTCCATTAGTCTACACGTTGAAGGGAAGGGCTTATGAGTGTGTATGAGAATGTCATTTTAAATTTGTACTCCCAGGTGGGTTGGTATATACCTTGGGAGTTTCGTGGGTGGTGGGAAAAATTATCATATACGTAAACATGCAAGATTTTTCGTAGTTGGTGGAGACTACACACCCATACATTCCACATGTTACGAGAGATTGATTGTATGCAACTATTACACAAAATGTTAGGTTTTAGATGTTGGCATATTCTATACAACAAAATCAAGGGTTAAATTTCAATGTATTTGAGACATGGGTGAGCATAAAATTCTATGCAATACTAATTGAAGAAGAAATTTAAGCTAAGGAGTGACACGCATCTCACTTAAGTGGAATGAAACTTGCAGGCGGGTGGAAAAAATTATCATATACGACAACATGCAAGATTTTTCATAGTCAGTGGAGACTACACACCTGTAAACTCCACATGTTACAAGAGATTGATTGTGTGCAACTATTACATTAAATGTTAGATTTTTCGTAGTTGGTGGAGACTACACACCCATACACTCCACATGTTACGAGAGATTGATTGTATGCAACTATTACACAAAATGTTAGTTTTTAGATGTTGGCATATTCTATACAACAAAATCAAGGGTTAAATTTCAATGTATTTGAGACATGGGTGAGCATAAAAGTCTATGCAATACTAATTGAAGAATAAATTTAAGCTAAGGAGTGAAACGCGTCTCACTCAAGTGGAATGAAACTCGCAGGCGGGTGGAAAAAATTATCATATACGTCAACATGCAAGATTTTTCATAGTCAGTGAAGACTACACACCTGTAAACTCCACATGTTACAAGAGATTGATTGTGTGCAACCAGTACATAAAATGTTAGGTTTTAGATGTTGGCATATTCTATGCAACAAAATCAAGGGTTAAATTTCAATGTATTTGAGACATGGGTTAGCATAAAAGTCTATCCAATGCTAATTGAAGAAGAAATTTAAGCTAAGAAGTGAAACACGTCTCACTCTAGTGAAAAGAAGCTCACTTGAGTGATTCATTAAAGGCTAAAATAAACGTTAAATAAGATAAAACTCTGTGTGACATTTGCCTGAGTGAAACCATTGGATTTGCGATCCAAATGCTTCTAGAAAAAGGATTCTTGCTCAACTTTTAACCTTACTTTGTGCACCTAAATAAATCACATTAATTTTGCATGACTTTTATAGGGATGGAAGGTTATATATTATAACAGAGCTAAAACCTTCAAATCGTAAAGCCTTCTTCCTGAGCTTAAATAGAGAAAACCAACCATATGCCTAAAACAAAAACTAGAAAAACCATTACGTGTTCCTATATATCTTGAGTATCAAACTGTAAATGATAGAGTTTGAGTCTTGTGAATAACGTTAATTCTTATTCACATGGGTGAGGTGCATTCTTGGAAAAATCACTATAGAAGGATTTTAGTGGTTTTGGGGACTACTGCAATAGGAAAGTAATTAAGTAGGAAATTTGCAAAGGATACCTAGAGATTGAATACTACAAAGATTTTTTTTTTTTTCTAATATATAAAAATACTGCAACAAATGGTTTCATTGAGTATAAACTGTTGTAATAGTTTATTTATGGTGGATTTTTCAACAAGATTAGATCCCCAATATGCTTTTTTCCATCAAGGAGGTTGTTCATTGATTTTTCATTTCATTACAAAATTTCAGAGATATGACCAATTGTACGGGTTTCCTTCAAGCTACCACAAGATATGATTAAAGAGACTTTGAGCTAGCTAGCTGCATGCCTGCATATGTTTGTTATATAGCAGTCTTACTGTTTAGCAAGTAAGGGAATTATCATGTTAAGTAATTTATTTTTCAGGTTTTAATAGATCTCAAATAGTTAATTTCCACTGTGTATGTAGATATCTACTGCGACCACCTTAAAAAGATTTCTAAGCCCCATGCAGACTTTTCCCTATTCTCATTATAAGCTATCTTTTGCAATGCTATACAGGGATGGAAAGTTGAAGCAAGCCAGTGATTTACATGCATTGTTATAATGTTTATATTTGAAAGCCTGCATGCAATGTAGGATTTGAATGTATATCGTTACATAGATGCATATGCCATTGGCTTGCTTCAATGCTATAGCACTGCCAATAATAGAGAATATTGTATGTATGTATATGCATGTACGTATACTAGTGCTATTGCATTAGGGACTGGACTTGGCGGCCATACAAAAGAGCTAGGGTGAACCTGTTGATAATGATTTGTGATATGGAAACGAGAAAAAGTCTATATTTATATAGTGAAAAAAAAAAAGAGATCCTTGGTATGTTCAATGCTTGAAGCAATGAGGCGGTGACTTCTTCATTAAGACAAATAAAAAGTTGGCTCTTGATTTATTATCACACATTATATTAAAGGTTGCAACTGCATTTGATTTACCTTGAGGTCAAAATAATGACAAAAATAAATGAATTTTAAATTTATAATTGCCGGGGCTATGATTGATCATATGCATTTTAATTTTGGGGGTTACCACTTACCATTAAATTTTTAAAACAGTACCTCATTTTTAAAGGCCAAAACCAATTTGTACTTATTTTTTTCTACGACCCTCAGCCATAATATAATTCTGCCCCTCACTTTCTCTTTTATTTTAATTTTATCACCAGGGCAATAGTTCAAAACACAAAGCAAGACAAACAAATAAAGGAAGAAGTTGCGAACACTTGACACTGGCAAGAAGCCACAAACACTTGATCACATTTAACTAAGTTGCTTTAAGAACAGATTAAGGAATTCTAAAAAGAACTACAAAAACACCCAGTTGAGGATTGAGTGTTCTTCACATTATGAAATGAGCTACTGGAAATGGTTGGGCCTATAGCGAGGCTAGAATAGGACTTTAGACCATCCATAGAGCCATTGGGCACATTGACCAGGCACATCTTATTGGATTTGCCTTGGCAAATCCAGTAAGGTATACTAATTTGAAGCAAGTTTTAGCTCGATCTCCAAAGAAGACCCTAATCTCCTCAATGGGTGTTTAACTACTAGGCATCTAGGTCTTCCTTGGTAATCAATCCAAGGGATCTTGAGGGTTAACTTGTCTCAAGATAACATAATTACCTTTTTGAAGGTATCTTTTCTTTAACTAATCAGAAAATTCCTTACTTGCATTTCTATAAGGCATTTTGGCATCCATCCCTTCAACCAAACAAAGATAACATTTACTTGATAGGACAAAGGCTTGGTTTTAGGGAGTAATTCTCGCCAAATCCATGTCTTACTTGTCCTATAATACTCCAACACTCAAATAAGATAATTGGTTATAGGTCTAGGTTAATTTGCAATCTTCTGGCTACTATTACCTTACCATGTTACACACTCAAATCCATTGTGTACACAATGGATTTGACCTCTGCGGATTAACCCTTGTAGTGCTAATAGTTTTCTTTCTTAGCACATAATTGGGACACGACATCCTTACTATATGATTCTCTCTTTCTTAAACCAATCACCTACAACTATAACATGATTTATTACCAAAACAACACACAGTTTTCACTCCAAAAAAAAAAAAAAAAAAGTTTCTGGTTTAATCAAAATCCATTTTAAGGCAAATTGGATAGCTAGGCGGCTTAACCAAGTGAGGTTGAGAGCATGGGTGAATCAATTGGAGAGCAAAATGAGTGGAAAAAAGAAAGTATATATAATATAACTAGTACATATTTCTTGATATGTATTCTTTTTGATCATTTCGTATAGCATTCCCTCTACCCACGCAGATAAGTTGGATAATATATATGATACAAATGCTAAAAAAGAAAGCTAGATCAACATGATCTTATAATAAATGGTCATAGTTTATTCATCTTAATCATCGAATTTGATGGACTAAGAAGACTATAGGCATCATGACCCTTGTTAATGCTAACAACGTTGGATCTACGTGCTGGACTTGGCAGAATTAAGGAATAACCTTTAGCAAAGCCGCAACCAGGACTAAAATTCTCGCTGCTGTCCATCTCTGCCAACACTTTGTAGAACAAATCAACATCGCAAGGGAGCACAAGAGGGCCTTCACTATTGTACCCATATTCCAATTCGGCATCTTCTAGTAGCATCGCAAACAAAGGATGATTAACAAGTTTAGTTTTGATCACAAATCGTTGTTTTTGAGGTCCAACATAGACCGTGAAACAACCTTCTAGAGCTACTTGACGATTCTTTTTGCGCTTTGTCAATGAACTGAAAGTGGTAGATGAAGATGATGAACATTTTTTGTTGCCAGCTACTAGTGATAGACATCGTTTCCATGCCTTGAAAATCAAGGTGTTCCTGCCCTTACATTTTACAATATCCATTTCTAGTTCTACTATTGAAGAATGACAAGAAAATATGCAAGGAAAAGAGATTAATCTAGCTTGCTATATATGTGCCAAATGGCAAGCTAAACTTAATTCTTGACCTATTTGTATAGCTCAAAATCCATATTGAATACTTACACACGTATCTGATAATCTAAGTAAGAGAGATATATAGAGAGCTTTTGTAATGGAAAAACACTTTCAATTGAAGATGTGAATCCAAAACAAGAAGAAAATGGAGATGGAACTATATGGAAAAGTTAGAAGATGCGTTTAGAAGAGCAAAAGGTTTTGAAATGAGAGGCTGCATTAGTACATGTTATATATAGAGGCCCATACTCCATTTGCAGACTAATAATCTGGTATTTTGTCAACGCAATTGAACGCAGCAAGATTTTGAATGGCCACTATTAATCTTCAACGCTCATATGGTTGAAAAGAATATTATAATCTCAATATATGCATATGGTCCACAAATAAATTGTTGAAATAAAAGAAATCTTAGAGAAACCTACTTGCAGGTAATGGTCAAAGTAATGAGTAGAAGACCGGAGGTTATAAAAAGTAAGCCTTTATTGGTAATGGCATGGATGCCACATTATAAGTGGGAGTAGGTTTAATCAACTTCTTGGAATTTTACTATTTCTGATATATTTTTAACTAAAACAGGCTTAAAGAAAGTGATTATTAAACCATAATAAAACTTGTCATGTGCAAAAATGTAAACAAAATATGGGTTTTTTTTTTTTTTTTTTTTTTTGTCTCTATTGCTTTTTGTCTAATTAAGTATGCAGTTTGATGATTATGGTAGTTACTAATATTCTTATGGTGTAAATGTACTTTTAATCTCTACATTTTGACTTTTTTTCATTTTAGTTCTTATATTTTATTTTTATTATTTTTAGTCCCTACACCAATTAACGCCCTTCATTTAAGTCTTTGAAACACCATTTCATCGCCAAACTAATGGGGAAACTAACAGATTAATAAAATAATAATTTTTTTTACACGTTAGTCAATAAAATAGTGGGAAGAAATCACTCACCAAGTAATAAAATAATAAACTCACGGGAAGCACTTAAAGGAATCAAGCACACCCTTGTGATTACCTCTCTGGCGCGTAGGTAAAGAAATCAAGCACACTGCAGTTGACACGTGGCTTTCCCGCCCCACACGTGTATAAAATTGCACGTACTATGCTCCCTCCTCGTAAGTAAGTCCAAGCCTAGAGCGTGCGTATCTTAACCTTTAAGATAAATGAGAATGGTGGGGGCTGAGTTCAGAGGTGGCAGTGGAGGTTGGAGAGCCATGAAGAGCTTCGGCTTGCATGTGCTCCTTGGTAGATGGTTCATGACCTTTGCATTGTTGTTAATCATGTCTGTCTCAGGTTCAACGTACATATTTAGCGTATATTCCAAATGAAATGGCCAACACAGGAGAAAAGAAGGACAAATGAAAGCACTAGGGTACGAGGGAATTTGTATTTGACTTAGAAGATTTCAGAAGCAAAGCCAGACATGGCTCGTCCTAGATAATTCCAAATAGCTCGTCCTTGATTTCTTTACCTGCGTGCCAAAGAGGTAATCACATGGGTGTGCTTGATTCCTTTAAGTGCTTCATGTGAGTTTATTATTTTATTGATTGGTGAGTGATTTCTTCCCATTATTTTATTGACCAAAGTATAAAAAAAATTATTATTTTATTGATTCGTCAATTTTCCTGTTAGTTTGGAGACAAAATAGTGCTTCAAGGACTTAAATGAAGAGTGTTAATTGGCTTAAGGACTAAAAGTAATAAAAATAAAATGTAGGAACTAAAATGGGAAAAAGTCAAAATATAGGGACTAAAAGTACATTTATGCCTATTCTTATTCAATCAGTTTTTGGTGTAAACGGAGATTGAATTTCAAATTTTTTATTTAACCATTAGAGACTTTACCAGTTGAGCTAACTAAAACCCACTATTTTTATCTAAATATGAATGTTAACAATTATAGTAGTTATTAATAGGTAATTAAGGTATTATTTAATAATATTTTGTTTTAATTGTAACAAGATTCTAATGGACATATAAATATAGAATTGTTAGGTTCTAAGTACTTAGGAACTAATGTATTAGAATTCTAGTATATATTGTTGGCAAACCATGATCAAAACAGGTTATTTAGTCATGTTTAGACTTGCTCAAAGTTGTGCCTTTTATGTAAAGTTGGAATCGAGCTGTTGCAGAATTAAGTATGCATTTCAGCCTGACTCGATCGATCGAAGCTTAGACTCGATCGATCGAATCTCGGGCAGAATGTTTTTTCTGCAAATTGTTCCAACTCAGTCCTAACCTATTAAAACGTGTAGGGTTTTATGTTTTGCCCTAGGTATAAAAAGCAAACCCTAGCCATGTTTTTGAGGTTGCTCTATTTGTTGTGTGTGTGAATCTCTTGTGAGATTTAGAGGTGGTTGCCTTCACACATGCTTAGGATTATCAAGAAGGAGATTTCATTAATAGCTTGATGATCATTCAATTGCTGCACTAAAGAGTTTAAAGAAACACAAGCGGGTGTGCTTGTATTTGCTGGAGAATCCAAGAAAGAAGGAGTTTGTGGTCTGGGAGCTTACACGTAGTCGTGTCAGTAAGTTTCTACTGATGGGTAGCAATAGGATGTTAGTGATCTAAGTCGCTATTGTAAAACTTCGATTCTTTCATGGTGGATTCAGGTTTATCTTGAGGATAGTTATGTTAAATTCTCTCCAGGTTTTTACCGGTGTGGTTTCTTGGGTCATCATATCATTGTGTTATTTATATTTCCGCTACTTTACATGATATGATATATTTGTGTTAATCTAGATGTGTTAATTTGATTAAGTTAATCACTTGGCTAATTACATAGGTTAATCTGGTTGTGTTTTTGAGGGGTCTAAAAACAAAAAAGTGGAATCAGGGCAGGTAGCTCTCTTGTTGTAGATCTTTTGATCTCTGAGCTGATCCTTGACCCTATTATAATACCCTAACCCAACCTTATAATTAAACCATGTGTATAAGTGGTTAAGTATTATTATTATTTTTAAGCCACTTACTTTCTAAAATTAATATAAGAGTTTTTAATAAGCATATTATTTTATAATGCCATTGAATAAGAATTGTAAAGATTATGAATAATTGAATGGCTAATTGTATTATGTATATATATTAAGTATGTACAAAATTATATTAAGTGATTTAAGTTATTACATATATAGTTGTTGGTGTTTAATTAAGTGTATAAACTTAAGGGTTTATCTGCATGTTATTATCTTAATTACTTTTAAGTGCATGAAGCCTTGATTTTGTGATGTTATAAAACATGTATGCTCTTTTAATGTTATGGATATAACTTTATAGAGGTAAGGATATATATATATATACACACACACACACACATATATATATATATATATGCAAAGTGATATTATTTTTGTAGAAAAGTGTGAGTGTGAATGCAAGAAAGTTAAAAAAGTGGGGAAAAAGGGGGTGTGATATTTCTTCCCTAGCCTTCCAAGTATCCCACCCCAATTGTCCTCTTCTCTTATCTGATTTTGGCTGCCCCAAAAGTCCTCTCCTTATCTCATTTTCTTGGCTGCACCAGACAGAAAGTCCAGCCCTCTTTCTCTTCTCCTTTTTCTTTGTTTTTGTTTTCTTCTCTCTTTGCTCTCACACGGCAGCCTCCTCTCTCTCACCAAAACAAAATATCCCTCTCTAAAGAAGAAATTAAAGGGTTAACACTAAAATTTCAGTTTCCAAGTTTGTGGGTAAGTAATCAAAACTTCATTTGGTTATTTCTATTTCTTTATTCACTATCTTGATTTTAGAGGCTGAATTATGATTCTGTTTTAGTGATTTGAAAGTTTGATGATATTGTGATCAAGTGAATGCTTATTAACATACTTTAATAGGTATGATATGGGTATAAAAATACCCAAATGAAAGTAAGGCCTATTGCTATTTGTTGGTAATTTTGTAAGAATATGTACTGAAACTGTCTCTGTGACAGATTTGATGTTTACAACAAGAAAATTATGTATTAAATCATATTATGTGAATTAAAAGGCTAGGAGTAGTTTTTATGAATTCTAAGACACACATGGTTGTTATGGAATTGGTCTCGCAGCATTTGTATGAGTAGAAAAATAATGGTTCAATTCTTAAGTTGCATGAATTTCTGTCAAGACAGATTTGAGTATACTGTCTCGCATGATTTTTAAGAAATCATGGGTTGATACTTTGACTCCGAAATTTTTATAGTATTTATTAGACATCCAGAAGAGTTTATCTGTAAAATTTCATGAATTTTGGATGTAAATTGGTAGCCCATTCGTATTTTATAAATAAAGTATATGCTACTGGAATAAAACAGTGAACAGTATGAGACATGCCTAACTTTAAGGATTTAATTCTCAAGTTAGGGTGAATGTTTTGAGCTATAATTTAATATTCTCATCCGTTGGTATGTTAGGATCTTATATAAATTTTATGAATTGGTTTCTCTATGGTTGGGTGCATAATGTGTTTGATGATTGTATCATGTGCTTTGGGGAACTTTATGTGATGAGAATAGGATTTTCTTGGTTCTAAGACATAGGTTTTGGAGATGAATGTGTAAGTCTATGATAAGGAGTAATGGATAGTAATAAGCTTTGATTTTGTTTTAGGTATTACCAGTCCTCAAGTCTAAGCTCCTTCGACGGTAGGCTCTCGGTTCCTCTACTTTCAGGTAAGGGATAAGTTATATGGGTATTTGGTAAGTCATGAGGTTACTTTAAAGTATATTATGCATTAAAAGCTTTTTGATTAGAGATATGACATATAATCATTATTCTGACAAAGATATGTTCGTGAGCTTTCGAAACCTTATGTATATGATTTAAGCCTATTGATGCCATTACAAATTTCAACAAACATGATGTTTAAAGAAAACAAATGTTATGCAAAATAAGAAATTTCAGTATGATGTAAAGTATGAAATGTTTTTGGGTTATGTCCTCTGGTGATCTGAACTCGGCCAGTAGGGGTTAATTGCTGGCTTTCCATTGGAAAAATGTTATCTGTTTGGTCATTTAAAGTAAAGGAAATGGGGTTGTTCGTAACTCTAATTTGAATAAGGCCTTCGCCCCAATGTGTACGGACGGCAGGGAGGAATAAAACCTTGAAGAGATGTGCCATCAGGCCTTTCAAAGAGGACAATATCATGCACACGAGGTCACCCAAACATGATGAGGCCTTCTCTGTACAGACTTATCAGATATGGACTAACCAATAAGTTATTGATGAACAACTATATTATGTTATTATTCATGAGAGAATGATTTTGTTTAAATGTATTATGAAAAGTTAAAAGCTCTCATGAAAAGAAGAAGTTTCTGTTGAAAATGAAAGCTGTTCATTAAAGATAAAAGTTTATTAAGTTCTGTTCTACTATAAAGGTAAAACTTCCAATGAAAGTACAAGTTTATATTTAAAAGTTATCAAATATCTGTTCTTATGAAACGTTAAGTTTTATGACAATGAAAGTTATAATATTTTACGAAAATAAGTTTATGAAGAAAAGTTTTGTTATTCTTTAAAATATTTCTACTTAAGACAATGTTACCAATAATCTGGTTTAAATATATAAAAAAATGATCATTTCGTAGTAAGAATATATATATGTGTGTGTGTGTGTGTGTATGCGATTCTATATAGTCAATAACATAATTGGCGACTTTGTAAGAAATGAAAGAAGTTCAGTCCGAAAGGTTTTGGTAATATTATTCTGATAAGAAAATGGAGAACAATTATTTTCCTATGAAAAACGTATAAGTTATTATTATGAATAGTATAAAATACTATGCATGAAAAGTTGTTCTCCTATTCGAATATTCATAAAATGAAATGATCTGATTTACATGCATCCTTATTAAATTCTCATATATCTTACCTTTACTGAGTTGTGTAGCTCACCCCTTCCACTCTTTCAGTTAATAGGTTTTATTTTGAAGCAAAGGAAGCCTTAGTCGAGTTTGGAAGGAGCCGGTTTTAGTTTTATTTGTATAGATCCTAAATTAGTATTTGATGTTTAGTTTTGTGGTATGGTATATTTTAGGATCTAATAAAAGTTGTGTACCTTAAAAGATTAAGAGATGTATTATGTGAAATTCAAAATTTGAGTAACTAGTGAATTATGTTATTCTTTGGAGTACAATGTAGATGCTCTGAATATCAAGTGGAAGGTTATATCATTTAAGTAAAGAAACAAGAATGAAAAGAAAGAGGAAAGCTTTTGTAAAAGTTTGTTAAAAGTTAAGTTGGTTCTTGTCAATATCAGGTTTAGGCTTGATCTTAGCATGTCGGTCATGGTCACAAATCCGGGTATTGGGTTTGGGGCATGACACTGTTGTCATGAAACACAGACACTCTCTTGTTATTCCTCCTCACTTTGATGGGAATAATTATGCTTATTGAAAAGTAAGGATGAAAGCATTCTTGAATCAATTAATGAGAGAGTCTGGAACTCTGTTGAATACGGATAGGAGAAGCCCACTACCCCTATTAGTGAGTGCAAACTTCTCAAAAAGAAGTAGCCGCGTTCAATAGTAAAGTTATAAATACTATCTTTAACGCTGTTTCTATGGAGGAATTTAAGAGAATCTCTAATGTTGAGGTTGCTCACACTGCTTGGAATATCCTCCAAACCATACACAAAGGCACAAAGGTTGTCAAAATTAATAAGTTGCAGCAATTAACTTCTAAATTTGAAAGCATTAGAATGTCTGATGATGAATCCTTTGATGAATTTTATGCTAAACTGAATGATATTGTTAATTCCGCTTACAACTTGGATGAAATCTATGATCAACATAAAATTGTTAGGAAGATTCTTAGATCTTTAATTGAAAATTTCAGACCCAAAGGGATGGCCATCACTGAGAGCAAGGATGTGGACTCCATACCTGTTGATGAACTTGTAGGATCTCTTCAGTCCTATGAGTTGGACCTACCTAAGACTAGCAAATCCAAATCAATGGCTCTTAAGTCAATTGATGATGTTAATGTTGGTGGATTTAATGATGAGCTCTCTGCTGTAGAAATTGCTTACCTTGCCAAGAACTTTAAGAATTTCCTTAGAAACAACAACAGAAGGGCAAGAGATAAAAACACTACTAAACCAAGAAACTTTAGGAAGAATAATCCCACTAAGGTTAATAACACTGATAAACCCAAAGAAAAAGTAGGTCAATCTTCTAATAATTCTATGGGTCTTCAATGTTTTGGATGTCAAGCGTATGGTCACATGAAATCTGAATGTCCTACTTACTTGAAGTATAAGGGTAAGGCTATAGTTGTAACCCTTAGTGATGACAAAGTTTCTGATGATGAGTCTGGTTGTGACAAGGATGGAAACTTTATTACTTTCACTACTACTGCTATAGTCAATGAAAGTGTATATGCTAAAGAGAACCCTTCTGATGGGAAACTCTTTGATGATACAGATCTTCAAAAAGCCTACAATAAACTTTGCAAAGTTGCTGCAAAGAATGCTATGAATGTTGAATTGGGCTTAAAGAAAATTGCATCTATTGAGCTTGAAAAGAAAAATTTGCTTGTTAAACTGTTTGATGCTAATGATCTTTTGAATAATGTGAAGACTAAAAACATGCTTTTACTTGAAAAAGTTAAGAATTTGGAACTTGAATTATCTATTGCTAGATAACAAACTAATAGGTCTGCTAGTTCCAAACTTAATCATAAGCTTAGTGTTCAAAGTCTCCCTCTGACAAAACTGGATTAGGTTTTGTAGAAAGCATCAATGTGTCTACACCTAATTCCACTATCTTTGTTCCTTCATCTTCTTCTGAACCCCCTATGAGTGAGGTTGTCAAACCCCTTATGAGTGAGGTTGTCAAACCCTTAGAAGTGACGCCTCTTAAGAAGATTAGGGTTGATCTTAAAGTGTCCAAATCTAAGAAGACTACCCTTTCTAAGGACAAGACACATGATAAGCCTGTCTGGGTTTGTCATTTTTGTGGAAAGTCTGGACACATTTGTCTAAACTGTTACAAGTTGCAAGTTGCTAATAGAGCAAATAAACCAAAAGTACATGTGCCTCAAGCACAAGATCCTATGATGTTTATTGGTGAATTGGTAAAGGCTCTAAACTTTTATTCCAATCCTGGAGTTGGTAATCATTCTCATGTAAATAAGAACTCCAATGTTCGAGGTGCATCTAAAAGGTTTTGGATGCAAGAGGCTCAATCTAATTGAGTCCTTCTGACATGGTCCTTGTGTTTTATTACTATATTCTTTGTGACCATTGTTTTTTGGTTTTTTTGTTTTCTTTGTTCCTAGGATTTGCATTGCATAACATTCATGTATTTCATTCTAGGTCGTTTTTGTTTATCTTTTTTTCCAAATAATAATAATAATAAGGGAAGGAAGAAAAAGGAAGCAAATTGTGTTTTGCATTATTTTCTTGGTTTTGAAAACAAGGTTGGTCAATTTATTTTCACATAACATGTCTTTTGTACCTTGTTTAGCTTTAATGAGCTTACTTATTACACTTTACTAGTTGAAACTTTGTAGTGCATGTTGTGTGGGAAAGATGTTTATGATTTTGATCACTTTGTCTTGATCTTGAAGTCACATGTCTTTATCTGTCGGACTTGAACCTTTTGAGAAAGGCATAAATAACCATCTCACCACTGTTCACTAACCAATCATGAACACCTTAGTGCATATCGTAAGATTTTGTGCTCGAGAAAGTGTAGCATATGCACAAAAAGAACATAAGGTGTAGCCTCACTTTAATGCTTGAAATTGGTGTGTACATTATTAGACTTAAAGCTAAATCAAATAAATAAAATTGGTGTGTACATTATCCCGACTATTTTAATAAATTTCTGAACAATTAAAATTTGTGTATACAATATGAGGCAAAATCAAGACTCTTACATGATTGTAAGCTTATGATCTAAGAGATGTGGAAGTTATATGATGTAACTCTTTAGGTGATAGTCTCTTTCAAATCCTATGTGATGAATTTTGTAGACTTTGTGTTTGATTGTTATTCACATATCACCTCACATGTATCTCAAGCTTTTGCTAATTACACACACTACACAAGTTACTCTTTACTAAACATTGTACATGTAATTGTGTGTATTTTTGGTTTGATCAACCAAGTTTGAAAATATCTTGAGTTTTATGCAAAACATATTTGATGCTTGAGAATTTAAAGGGAGAATGTTTGAAAATCTTAATTTTGGGAAAACTGGATTTAAAACTTGTGTTTTTGAAAAAGCATTTCATCTCATACTCATGCATTTTATTCATAAAATTCAATGCTTTGAGGAGTTTCTGCACAAAATTTGCTATGTTTTTCAAAAATGTGTTTTTTCTAGAATTTCGATCGATCGAGGCTGTTTTTCGATCAATCGAAATTGCGATTAAAAATTTAAGTGAACCTTTATCTATTTCGATCAATCGAACCTAAAATTTCGATCAATCGAAAATCGGGAATAAGGTTTTTTAAAAATTGATTTTGACTTGTTCAAACTCACTTTTCAAAAGTTTTTCAAACTTTTCTCTCTCTCTCTCTCCAACTCAGACAAGGCTTAACATCAATTTTTTGTCATTTTCCTCCGTTCTTTTTGCAAGGTTTTCCTCTCCCAAGGCCGGCAAGACCTTTATACCCTTCCTTTTGCATTTATTTTCATGTTTCATGCATAAATTCATGCATTATTTTGGGTTTTTCGGACCTATGCATATTTTGGGGTTTTTGATGATTCAAGCTTTATTTTGTGAAATTGATCATTGGCTTTTTGTCCTATAATGTTATAAACATGATCTACGTTGTTTAATTTGATCAATTTGGTGTTTTGTGAGAAATTCAAAATTCTAGGGCTTGAATTTACCCGATTTGGGGATTTTGTTCAAATTGAGTTTAATTGATGAAGTTAGCTTGTTGGATTGATGTAATTGATCATTATAATCGGTCTTTTAACTTGAGTGATGATCAATTGGTCAATTTCTTACAAATTGAACAAGTGGTTTTTTCAAATTTTTTTGGGGTTTTGTTAGAAACTCTATACTTAAGCCAATTTTGTGAATTAGAACTTATATTGAATTTATTCTCACTGCATTAGAGCATGCATAATAACATTTATTTGTTCATGCATTATATAGATTTTTTTTTCTATATTTTTTTTGTGCTAACTTGTAGTCTGCCCTTTGTATTTTTTTTTTTTTTTTTTTTTGGTTCTGTTTTCTGTCTTTGTCCTTACCCTAGCACCATGCCTAGGAAGACTAGAGCCCATATGACACCCCCCACTTCTTTTGAGCCTCCCTCTAGGAGTGAGTTGTTTCGGAGTGACAAAAGCAGAGAGTTATATGAGAAACTGAACAATAAGAGAAAGATTTGGGCTTAGCGGAAGGTTGTGTTATATGAGTTAGATCCTGCCATTAGGGAAAATTTTAAGAGTAGGGGCTGGTTGCCTTTGTTAGAGATAGATCATCCACCCCCGACTATCCTGATTAGAGAGTTCTACTCGAACCTCTCCTGCCAACACCTTGTTTAGGAGTTGGATACGAGGTGTAGAGTTCACCATTACCCCTAGGGTAGTGGCTGAGGCTCTTGGTGTTCCGGTAGTTAAGCAGCCCGTCTATCCTTATACAGAGTCTCCACCCCTTGATGATGTTATGTCATACATTACTAGGTCTTCTATCCAGTGGGGTTCTAATCCTCAAATCACGCCTGCTGAGCTTATTGAGACTATCTATCTTTTCTTTAAGATAGCGCATCATTCTTTGTGGCCTATTTCTCATCTTCACACCATCCCTATTAAGCGATGTGTGTTTTTGTACGCCCTTGTTTCTGGTGCTTCTATTAGTTTTCCTCATATGTTTCTTCGTTCGCAACGGACTAATGGACCTTTCATTGATGAGGATTTTTATGGCTCTAACATTACATCCTACAAAGTAGAGCTCAAGGAAATAGGAGTCATCCTTGATGTTAAGGAAGGATGCTCATTGATTGCCAGCCACCCTGATGTTCATGTTCAATTTTCAATTATAGTTCAAATATAATTACTTGAGTAAATGACATTGGAAACCAAATAGTGAAGTTGCTAAAAGGATTTTTATCCCATATGTGAATCAGAATGGAAAGTGGTTTAGCTCCAAAAAATGTGTTTTGCATGATAAGGATGGTCTCTTCAATTCGCAGCCGAAAGTTCTTGATAAATATTTTGAACCTGAGTTACTTGACTTTTTCTCCAATGCATTCGATGTTGGAAGCTATCCTTCAGTGGACGATTACTTAGAGCCCGTTTGGATTGGGTTTTTTGATAACAATTCTTTGTTTCCATAACTTATAACTCAAAAATGGTGGGACTCATATCAAAAAGTTTGTTTGGCAAACAATAACTCTGTTTCCATAACTCTGTTTCTATCACTCAATTCTCTGATTTTTGATTTATGAGTTATGGAAACTGAAAACAACTTTTGGCTGTTTTCAGTTTCCATAACTCATAACTCAATGGCAATATTGTAATTAAACACACATAAGGGATTCACAGCCGCAACTTTTGACCACCTTTTGACTTTTTTTTTTTTTGGGTTGGTGTTGGCTGTTTGTTTTTTTTTTTTTTCTTTTCCTGGGTTGGCCGTTTAGTTTTTCTTTTCTTTTTTCTTTTTTCTTTTTTCTTTTCCTAGGTTGGCCGTTCAGTTTTTTTTTTCTTTTTTCTTTTTTCTTTTTTCTTTTCCTGGGTTGGCCGTTCAGTTTTTTTTTTTATATATATATATATTAGCTTCGGTGAGTTGGGTACTGGAAAAAAAAACAAAAAAAACAAAACAAAACTGTACCGGCTGACAGGTGTGGGACCCATGAATAGTGTGAAAAAATTGAGTGATGAAAATAGAAGTGATATTGCCAAATGAGTGTGAAAAAATGAGCGATGAGTGATGAGTTATGAGTGATGGAAATTAAGTGACGGAAATTGAGTGATGAAAAAACCTTACCCAAACAGGCTCTTAATCTTTGGAAGGTTTGGGAAAGTTCAGGCCAACCATTGTCACATGCTGACTGTGGTAAGTTCTGATCTTTTGTTTCAGATCAAGGAAGTGTAGAGACTCTGGCTGAAAGGATGGTGAAATTACCCGTTGGTTCTTCTGACTCCCATGGAATTTTGTTGTCCAACAAGCATAATGTTTTTATTGCTGATGATTGAAGGATATTTTTGAAAAGTTTTCTTCTCAATCCTTATTTGTCTGGTGCCCTCAGCCAAGCATGCCTTCTTTACCTTCAACAAAGTTGCTTGAAATTTATAGGAAAATAGGTGTTTGCATTATATCTGAATCTGTACAGAAGGAAGAATCATCCTCAGTGGATGTTGCTAAACTCAATCAGATGAATCCAAAGGAGTTTCTGACTACAAAAGGTCTAGTTATGCTCATCCTTGGTTTTCTAGCAAATCCTGTGATGAAAATGGAAGCAAAAAGCAGGCATGAAACTTTCCAAAGGCTTCCTTGAGACAGTTGAACCGATCACTGTAAACTACAGTCTATCACTTTCTTCAGCGAAGATCGTGAATGCAAGATTAAACCAAATTATACGCTGGGATAGAAAGGCTTCAAAGTTTTTTGCAAAGGAGTTGGACAGGTCTAGTGGATATAAGAATCTCATTGAATATGCTATACATTTTCTGAAGCAATATCTGAGGGTTTGTAATGGGAGAACAGCGATCATATTGGTGCACTCTCTGAGCTGATTAAGTTGGCCTTTATTCTGGAATCTGATGAGGAAGCAGTCATGCTTTTAATGAAGTCCAAGAATATGCAAATTATCGAGGGCGAGGAGTTCCTCTCGTCTGCCTTCCCTTCAGACTAATTATATGCCATAAGCTCACATCAAACAAACAAACAAAATTATATGCCATAAGCTATTAATGCTTGTAAGTTTTTTTTTTTTTTTTTTCGATGATATCCAGTTTATTTCTAAATATTTTTCTGGCATAAATATAAAAAATAAACTAGTTTCACTGCTGTGTTTAATGATCAGTCATAAGTTTAAAATTTATTTTGTCTTGTCCTGGGCGATTCTTTTATTTTTTTTACTCCTAAGTTGGAGTGCTTCTCTTTTCTTTTTTTTTTTACTCTAATTTTGAACTAAATGATAATGTGTGTTATTGGAATGTACATTTTTTAGAATGGATTAGTTGCTTTATTTCTATTCTTGATAGTCTATCAATTTGTTGCAGTTCTGCATCTCTACTTGTGAGTTGTGTGGAATTTTTATCTTTTTGATTCATATGTTTGATGATTCTGTTCTAGTGTTGGTCAATCAGAATCCTACATGCGGTGTTTGTTGATATCAAATCTAATCAAATCAAATTTAATAATTGTATGCACACACACAGAGAATATCAGCTGAAGCTCAAAGATTGTTGTTATTGAGAGTACAACAGCATGACTAGTTAGTAGTGCATAGCCTACATCCCATTATTTTCCTACTCTTTGGACCTCTCTCTCTCTCTCTCATCAATTTCTTTTAATCCCCAAAGCAATGCATTTTCTGATCCATTTCATGCTCTATTTCTTGTTTTTCTTATTTTTTGGTTATTGATCTATCTTTATTTTTCTTTTCTAGCAGCACATAACAACAATGACTTCCATGGAGGTTTGGTATGTTGAAACACCAAATCTTGTTGTCAATGTAAGGAGGATGCAATTGAAGGAGGGACTTTTTGATTCTCTCACATCCACTTTTATATTTTAAAATTTGGGCATTTTAAAATGTGAACATTCTCCTCATCAATCATGCATATGTGTGTGAAATAGAGGATGCTATTGAAGGAGGGACGTTTCTGAAGGTATTACAGGTTTCAAGCATAGGCTTTTTTTGGAGGGGGGCGGGGGAGAGGAAATTTTTTTTTTATTGATTTTAAGAATGAGTTTTGATTCTCTCACATCCACTATTTTACATCCACTTTTATATGTTAAAATTTAGGCATTTTTAAAATGTGAACATTCCCCTTAGAAATTGTATATATGTGTGTGAAATAGTGGATGTAAACGAGTGTGAAAGAATATTTAGCCTTTAAAGAATGGTAATTGCTTTTCAAACATAAAGCATCACCAAGAATTTAAAATAAATTTAAGTCATTGGTCACATCCTCTACTTTTAAAAGGGAAGTTTCTTTTATTTTTCTTTCTTCATATTTATCAGCTAAATCATCATGTAGCTTCAACATATTTTCAATTCTATTCTTTAATTATTATTTTCTTTCATATAAGTCATTGAAAAAATGTGTATGAAATCTAAAGAATTGAAAAATAGCATACAAAATTATGTAGAGTTTTTAAAAATTTGTGTACATTGAATATACAGAATGTATAAAATTGTGTGTATTCTTTGAAAAAGTTTGTATGTTGAATATATAGAACTGTGTGTAATTTTTGAAAAATTATGTACTTTAAATATACAAAATTGTTTGCAATCTTTGAGAAACATCTACATTGAATTTACATAATATAAAATTTTTGTACATCAAATATGCAGAATTATGTACATTCTTTCAAAAATAGTGTACGTTAAATGTACAAAATTGAAAATTTGGGAACATTGAATATACAAAATAGTGTATATTCTTTGAAAAATAGTGTACCTTAAATGTACAAAATATTATAAATTCTTTGAAATTTTGTGTAAATTGAATTTACAAGATTAAAAAATTGTGTATATTAAATATATGAAAGAGTGCACAAACACTAGAAATTTTGTACATTTAATGTATGAAATTGTGTACATTCCTTGAAAAAATGTATATGTAAAATGTACAAAATTATGTTCATTCTCTGAAAAATTGTGCACATTGAATGTTCAGAATTGTGTACATTCTTTGAAAAATTATGTATATTAACTATAAAATATTGTGTACTTTGAATGTACAAAATTGAAATATTTTGTCCATTGAATATACAAACTTGTGTAAATTCATAGAAAAATTGTGTACATCGAATGTATAGAATTATGTACATTGATTGTACATAATTTAAAAATGTGTAAATTTATTATACAAAATTGTGTATACTATTTGAAAATTGCGTACATTGAATGTACAAAATTGAAAGATTGTGTACTTTAAATATAAAGAATTGTGTACATCAATTGAAAACTTGAATACATTGAATTTACAGAATTGTGTAAATTCTTTGAAAAATATAAAGAATAATGTGTATATTGAATATACATAATTGTGTACATATTTTGAAATTTGTGTTTGTTGATTGTGCATAATTTTGTACATCTTTTGAAAAATTGTATATATTAAATGTACATATAGAATTGAAAAATATACAATTCAATTATATACGTTAATACAAAAATATAATGTGACTTAATCGAGTCAAACCCTTTTTTGTCTTTAAAAAAAAGTTAAACCCACTTAGAAACCTAGTTGTTTTGAGTTGATGTGATACTTTTTATTTTTTAAGAAGTTGATGTGATACTTAATAGACCTATCAGTACATAAGAAAAAAATTGTATCAAAACCTGGAGTCCAAATCCAAACTTGAAGATGAAAGGATAAAATCAAAATGATCCCAAAAATTTTAAGAGTAAATTTTTAATTGAGAAAATTTTTTAAGAGTTATAAAAATTGTCTATGTTTTATTGACATTCATTAGTCCAACGATCAAAATAGAGAGTCAAAGTGATAAATTGTGTTACATGCTATTTGTGTTAAAGAGATTAAATTAATCAATTTTGAATTGTCTTAAACCTTATTGATATTATTTCAAACATCAAGGATAGTTACTATATTTGAAAAGAGTCAAGTTAAATGTTAATTATGATTTATGAGGAGTAGCTACATTGTAGGTTACACTCGTACTATATATTTTTTATTTATTTTTTAATTTTTTATTTACGATGATGAAGGAAGAGAAGTGATGATCTTTGTCGTGTGTGAAGGAAAAAAAATTAAATTAAGAAAATTTTAAATTTTAATAAAATATAGTATAAAATAGATAGTTTGAATTAAGATCTTTTTAAAATTGAAAAAATAAACTCTTATATTAAAATAAATAAAACAATTGCAAGAATTGACACAAATGCTGTCAAAATAGAAACCAAACACAAGACTCTTAATCATAAATGGCCATGTTAACAAAATATATGAGAAATAATATTTCACAACATTTTTACAATAAATCATAATTAAGTGGCAAGTTATTACTAGATATTATTATTGGGACGAAAAAGTAATTTTAGTGATAGGTTCAAATTTGAACCAATAACAACTAACCACCTATAATTTGTTGTAAAAATATTGTATAATATAGTGGACGGAGTACCTTTAAAATATATATATATATATATATATATATATCTCATAAATGACAATATTCTCGGAAAAGTGAAAAGGAGACTGATCAAATTGTCCAAAGTATCTTTCTCAAAAAAAAAAAAAAAAATTGTCCAAAGTAAGGTCTTGGTCGTCGTCCACTATAAATCCACACTCTCAAGTCTCCTTTGGATAAAAAATGAAAAGGAGACTAAAGGTATAAAACAAAGACCCAATGGTTGAATCAGTGTATGTAAAGTTTCACTTTCCGTACAATCCTAAGACCCTTTTTACCTCTCTCTCTCTCTCTCTCTCTCTCTGCGCTTTGTTCTACTTTATCCTCCCAAAAAAGAAAAGAAAAAAGGCAGCTTTGTTCTACTTCGTCCAGAAGTAAGCTCCGTCAGCACATTATTTATATACATCTCTCTCTCTCTCTCTCTCTCTAGGCTAATGTTCAGCTGAAATCTCTGGTTTTACATATTTGTGTGTGTATTTTGGGAAGTTGTTATACGTATGAATATGGAGGCTACAGCGAGAGAACACACTGAAGAGATACGTAGAACAAAGTTCTCTATTGGAGGGGATCATAACCCACTAATAGAGGATCTTCACCAGGCTGTCAAGAACCTCTCTGTTGAGCTTTATGCCAAGGATGTACATTTTCTCATGGAACTTATTTAGGTTTCTCAATCTCTCTTGTATGCGTATGTATGTGTCTATGTATATATATATATATATATATATATATGTTTTTGTGTTTATGTGTGTGATTGGAGGAAGTATACCCTGTTTCAGATGCATGCTTCCTCTTTCTCACAAGCTGATGGGTCCCACCAGCTTATAAGAGGGAGGAAGCATACATCCAAAACAAATAGTATTTTTTCGTGCGATTGGTGTGGGTTCTTGATGATGTATATGTTAGTAAACCAAAGTCTCACGTCATTGTTTATTTATTAATTTTATTTTTAATAATTCGGTAATTACAAAGAGAAGGATTTGAACCCGAATGTCATGATACACTTGGGGTCGACCTAAAGCCTCAGACTCCATCACAAATGCTTTCTTACAAAAGGGCCAAGATTTTATGATCCTAATTTTTTAAAACAATTGTTCATTATATTCTTAACAAGTTATTCTACTACAAATTTTATTACATAAAACTTATCCAAAAAAAAAAAATTAAACATTCTTTAATTAAATTGTTGAAGTTCATCCGTCATATTAATTGCTACATCAAGTTGTAACATTTTGTGGTGAAATTTGTAGTAGTTCTAGCATTTTCTTTTTTCTATCTATAACAAAGCCTCCAAAGTACTTGGACCAATAGAAACCTAACCTAATTAAAAACCCTAAACTGTTGGAAAAACAAAAGGTTGTAAATGTGCTACATTATCTTCTCTCTCAAATCCTATGGTAAATTGCCAACATTAGCCAACTAATCTCTCATAACGGTTACCTAATCATGCATTAATTGCTATATATCTTAGATAAAGTAACCTCCTTTTAAGAAAATAATAATAATTTATTTTTGTTAAATTTAATTTTGTATATGAAATTAACCTTAGATTGGTTAATATTAATTCATCAAGCTAAGCTTGGTTTAGCTAATATTAAATAAATTTATTTAATTAATATTTAAATATAAAAAGGCCCCATTTAAATTTATTGCCTTTAAACCTCAAATAATATTGAGTTAGACCTAACCACATCAGGAGGTGTCAACCAATTTAGCTACAAACTTACAATAATGTTTAAAGGTTGTTCTTTAATAATTTTTTTTTAAACCCTTAAATGTCATGACCATAAATACTAAATGTCATGGACCAATACTAAAAGTTGATTAAAAAGAAACCATAATTACATGAATGGTTAAGAGATCGTGTGTCATTAAATAGAGTTCAAAAAAGCAATTTTAATTCTCTTTTCTCCAAAAGAGAACATCCAACTTTGCATGTTACCTTAAAAAATTTACTTCTCTAAAAAAGCGTAAGCGTTAGTTTGGGTATGACATGACCTAACAATTCAATGAGTCAGGTTATTTCTCTTGGATCGTGTTGGGTTAATGGGTTTAAGTCCAACTTTGCCAAGTCTAGTTTTGATGGAAGGGGAAGAGAGGGGAGTAGACGGAAGGGTATTGAGAGTGTTTAATCAACCTTATACCCTTCAAACCCTTCAATTTTAATTTCCCAAATGTGGGGAATTTGGGTGGAGGAATTCTATTTATATTAAAAATAATTAAATTGTTAGTTTTGCCAATGTGATGTCAATTTATATCTATTATTTTAAAGTTAGAGAAAGTCTATGGTCACAATAAAAACTCACAACATTTACGTACTAATCTTGTTTTGAGTTGTGGTGAGTTTGGATGTAATTTTATTTTATTCTAACTTATGTTGGGCTGACACCTTAACTTGTGAAAATGTTGTAATATTTTATTGTAACTGTAGAAGAACTCTTAAAATTAGCAAAAGATGGTTATAATTGTTAATTTATATGATATTATCATTCTCTACTTCCAATTTAACATCCAAACAAAGGGAAGGATATCGATTCCTCTTTCACGTAATCTTTCAAACAATTAACAAAGAGAAAAGGTAATCATTTGCCTCTCCTCTCCTCTCTTTCCCCTCAACTCTCTTTTCCCTCCAAATTTATAAATGCCTCTTTCTCCATTATTCTCTTCTCCCTCCAAACTTATAAACACACATGTTAGAGGTTGCGAAAAAATTATGAAAAAAGTTTTGTATTTGGACTTAGTGTTAGATATATTTAAGGAGAAAAAGAATAAGATTGACTTCTATTGACCTTTGTTTAATTAGCTACTAATTTCATTACTTCTTATAAAATTGAAATTTGTTTTGTCAGAATGCTGAAGATAATGATTACTAGGAGGGGGTGGATCCATCTCTTGAGTTTCTCTACCTTATCAGTTGAAGCCATTCAAACTGATCTATAGCATGTTCTCTTTGTGGCTCGAACTACATCCTCAACCTATACAATAGACAACAAGAACGTTAAACTTCTCTAAACTACTAGGTAAAAGCCATTAAACAATTTCAAGAAATCACTAGTATGGACTTCAAAGATAAAATCCATCAAAGCACTGCATCAAAGGCTCAAAGTTGATTTATACATACAACAACAACAACCAAGCCTTAGTCCCAAAAATTCAGAATTGACTGTGGATCCTCAATAGACTAGTCAAAGTCAGCCACATAATTTTTTTTTCCTATTATCTTATTTTATTTGAAATCATACTCTATGATACTTCCTTAATTAACATATCATTTGTCATTACTTATATTAACATTATTTTTGGAGGATAAACGGCATAATCCTTCCCCCCAACTTAAATCAAGTCAAGTTTTCCCACAAGTCCGTTGATCGCTCTCTTTTGAACATGAGTAAACCATCTCAAACAACTTTCTCTCATCTTTTCATCAACTAGGGCAACTCCTATATTTAAGTGAATTTTCTCATTTTGAATCATATTATTCCTAGTATTTCCACTCATCTACTTGACATTTTCATTTCAGCTACAGTCATTTTATGAGCATGTTTGCTTCTTAACAACTTAAGATCCAATTCCATAAGACCTAGTTGTCTTATAGCAATCTTATAAAATTTAACCTTTTAACTTAATAGGTATTTTACAATCACACATTTCTCTTGATGTGCTTAATTACTTCATCCTTCATGTTTTATCTTATGATTTACATCTCAATCACTCAATTTTTAAGAAATATCAAAGCTAATTTATACATCATGTTCAAATTCAGGTTTGGGAATGATTACTTGAAAGGGTAAATGGGTTTGAAGTGGTTCTAGATCGTTGGTTTGAATATTTGGAAGTCTATAAAACTGGAGTGGCAACATTTTCCTGGTATCCTTAGTATGAGGTGGGAACTAGAACTAGAGTGAAATTTTGGAATGATTTTGTAGCATGGTGATTGTCCACTAAAGGAGGCCTTTCCTAAATTAGGAATTTGCCGAGACGGGGACTCCTCCACTGCAGATCTTATGCAATTCTGTAATGGTGTTGTTCACTGGGATCCTCATTTCTCACTATTGGTGCAGGATTGGGAGTTGGAGCCTTGTTGATTTTATGGATCTTATTTCTTCTACTTCTGTGAGGGAGAACGAGAAAGATAAACTTTATTGGAAGAAGATTAGCTTTATTAGAAGCTAGCAAAGGGTCAGGGTATTGATGTTGGAGGGTACTATAGTTCTTTATAATGGAAAATTATTTGGAGATTGAAGGTTTCTCCTGCAGTTGCTTCTTTCTCATGGACAGTACTTTTGGGAGAATTTTGACTGTTGACAATTTACGGAAGAGAGGAAGAGAAGAATAGGGGTGTTAGATTGGTGTTATATGTGTAAATGAAGTGGGGGAGACTATGGTTCATTTACTTCTTTATTGCCCTCTAGCTAATGAGTTGTGGACTATGGTATTTGGTTTGGTGTTTATTGGGTTGTGCGGTGGAGAGTTCTAGATATGCGAGCTTATTGGCAGGGTTGGTTTGATCACCATCATAACATAGCCATTTGGAAAGTAGTGCCTCATTGTTAAATCTGGTGTATTTGGTGGGAGTGAAACGCTAGAAGTTTTGAGTGATGTGAAAGGACTACTCTCGATCTTAAGCTACTTTTATTCAAATCTCTGTTTGATCGGACTCTAGCTTTGGGCTCATTTTGTTTTAATTCTCTTTTAGATCTGATTGAACATTGTAACTTGAGTGCTTGATTGTGTTGTACCCATAGTACACTCCCTGTGTACTTGACCCTCTTCATTCACTAGTAAAGTTTTGGTACTTATACCAAAAAAAAAAAAAAGAGCCATGGTAAAGCAAAAAGAAGCTTTCGTGGTCTTTCCTAGGCTGAGATGTTGCCTTATGAAATACATCAATATACTATTATGGTAGACAGAAGATGACAAACTTGCTAACATTTGCCAGAAAATAAAAGGGAAAAGAGAGAAGAACACTTGTATTGAAATCTATACACAGATCATAAGGCACACCAAAAACACCCAGACGACTCAAGACAGAAATTCCTATATAAAAAATACATATGAAAATCATCAAGAAGAATTAAATCCATTAACACAAACCTGTGGAAGGGCCATCCTCTCTAGATTTGCAGCATATGGCAGAGGAACATCAGCTCCTGCAATCCTTTCAACAGGTGCATCCAGATACTCAAAGCTCTCCTCAATCATTGATGTACTGCAGAAAGAAAAACGTTAAATGGGAAAATACTTGGGGGAGGAGAGAAACAGTAAACATAAATGGCAAATATTAGTTGATGAGAAGAAGATGACCAGATCTCAGCACCGACACCATGTTAAGGATAACCTTCTTCAACAGTTACCAGTCTGTTAGTTTTCCTGACAGAAGCATTGATTGTGGCTCTATCAAGGGGACGGATTGAGCGCAGATTTATAACATGTATTACATATTACAATTATTATATCTCTTCTAAACCAAAAATTGGAAATTGTGACAGTAGTAGTGCCAATCCACTACTGAACATTAAAGGTTCTTGAGTTACCTCAGCACTGATTCCTTCCCTTGCAAGAATCTCAGCCGCCTAAGTTCTCTCCACCAGAGTTAGTTCCGGATCAAAAAGTAAGTAGCTAAGGCAGTAAGTAACTCACAAGGAGAAGGCAGATGATAGGAAAAGATGAACCTAATCGCTTATATGATCCACCATTTCATATACAAGTTAAGGCTTCTGAGTAGTACCTACCAATAAATCTTATATGATCTACCATTCCATGTCAAGTTACCATTTCTAACTATCAAAACCATAGCCTAACATTATGTATTGACAAACTAATGTTGAATTAAATGGAAATGAATAAAGAAAACCTAGCACAAACATTGGCTTTTGCAGAAAACCCATTTCAATTGTTGCCCACAAAATGATTTCTTTTAATGACCAATTTATGCCAGCAAAAATGGATGCATTCTCTTTTTATAATATCCAAAGATACATTTCATCCATACCACATAAAAATACTATAAAGTGACACATTCAGTCATCCATAACAATGAATCCACCTCAGCTTCAAGAAGGATGACAAACCTTGAGAGCATAACCAACCATCTTTGAAAAAGCAGTAATTGTTACATCCTTTCCTTCTATCTCTATCTGTCAACTTCAACAAAAGAGAGAAAACTCAATTATTACTAATAATAAAAATAAACAACAATAAGTCTATAGGCACAACTTTTTTCACAATTGTTGAGATAGCAAGTTGTCAATGGTAGACAATAAAGTGGTGTCGTTGGTGGGTCCATGTCAAAACCAAAAGAACTTGCCACATTAGCAAGTTGTGAAAAATGTTGTTTTTGTAGCATTACTCTTAAGTAAAATAAATAAATAAATACCTTAGCTTTCCCAATTGGAAGGCAAAAACTGGAATCAACAGCTTCTGCTGAAACAAGAAAAGACTCTCCATAACTGCAGCTCAAAAATGAGACCAAGGACGAAAGCATCTGAGTTGCTGACAAAACCCAAGTCACAAAATAATAGTTCTTCAATAAACTACTCACAGCAACTCATTTTCAAGGAAAATAACAGGGTCAGGGTCCCTAATAGCAGCTTTTAGCAGGCCTCGAGTGTCTTCTGATGAGTATGGTGCCAGAACCTTCAAACCAGGACATGAACCATACCATATAGCACTGTACAAAATCCCAAACTGAGCCATCAACCCAGAGCAATAGTATGAAGGTAAGCACATAAGTCTTCCATCACATTAGCACTAGCCTGTTACTTAGCAGGTGGCTGAAGAACAAATCATTCCAAATAATAATGGCTATATAAAGCCAATATGGAAAGGTGGTAGCTCTCTTAATTCCCATTTCCTTCCACTGAATGTCCCCTCAAAAGGAAGATGGGTTCAGTTAAACTTTGTCAATCAATCCCAAAAAGGAGTACAACCTAGTACACTGAAGTATAAAAGAGAAATGCCAAAAAAAAGGTGACTAAGTCCTAATTCATAAATACGGTTTCTGAAATTTTAAAATGAAACTCACATCAACTTTAATTAAAATGTCCTGGAGGCATGAAACTTCTTTAAATGCTGAGGTTAAGATAAGCAAGTTGTTAGTAACATAACTTATTTTCATTCATTCAAGAAATTTTATTTTTTCCTTTCTGACCATATAGACAAGAATACAATACTTTGGCTGTTTATCATTTCCAATTTTTTACAGTGATCTTGCTTCATGTACTGAATCAGGCTACCTTGGCCTAGGGTAATAAATATGCTTGTAGAAACAAGAACTGCTATGTCTTTTAGGAGTCACTTAAAAGCAATCTTAACAGTCTTCAGATAGAAGACCACAAAGGAACTAACCATGAGTCGACAGCAAAACTCCCGGAAGGTATACATCAAAATTAGATAGATGACATTACCTGAGAATGCTGCGCACCAACTCCGGCAGCAGCACCATTTGGTCCTCTGAATACAATAGGTACTGATATCTGACCAGCAGACATATAATTCGTTTTGGCAGCAGAATTAATGATATGGTCCATTGCCTGCAGAAATATGAAAATGAATTAATATAGAAATATTAGAACAAGGGCAATATTAAATCATTAACCACACTTCTAGCTAGATCATGCTTCAAGCATATTTTAGGAGGGGTATGTCTAGCACTCATTTAATTGCATTGAGACAATGATTATGACATTCGGATTTAGCCCAACCACCATTGTAATCCAAGAGATGAACGTGTATGATTATACTTCCATTATTTTATTGCTTAGATCATAGATTCCTTGGTGGGATGTATCCTTACAAGATATTGGTTGCTACATTAAATTTCTATTCAAGAGTCCAACCCCATACTAGATATTGAACGACATATGCATTGGTCATTTTAGATACTGAAGATATTGTCTTCTAATAAAACATAGAATGGCAGCAGAATCCTCTAATAATAAAATGACATTGAACAGGTTGAACTTCAATTAACAATAAAATGAAAATGAACGTGTTCAATTCCAAAAGAATCCTTAGGAATTCTATTGATATTGGATCTTGCACACAAGTCAAATCCACCATCACCTAGAAATAATTTAACATAATGAAATGATAAAAGATAGATAAGTAAAGAATTTGTCACCTGCATCGCAAAGTTCAATGTCATAAACTCTACTACAGGTTTAAGCCCGTAGTAAGCTGCACCAACTCCAATTCCAGTGAAACCAGCCTACAAAATATGCAAAATTCATGTGCACAAAAAATAAATCCATCATTAAAAGCTGTTTACCAACCCCTTCAAGCACATAAATGGAAAAAGTCCAGAGAACATGGAAACTTAAACAAGTGAAGCACATGTTACACTTTTTCAAGGGTAAGGATCAACCTCTGTGATTGGAGTATCACAAACTCTCTCAGGACCGTACTTCTTCAACAGCCCTTTTGAAATCTAATCCAAAAATGGAGGTTGGAATTAGTGAGTAAATTTTAAAACAAGAAACAAATATGCAAACATAAGCACTCTTTCAATATGGAAGATGTTATTCTTTTCATTGCACTATGCATTTTTAACCTTGCATGCACCTTGATATTCCCTGCCCTGCAATACAAAGAAGAACACACACAAATGAGGCAAATAGTCAAAGAGATTAAAAATACTAAATAAACAATCAGATCAACAACCACAGGAAAAATAAAGTGTCTGTGACTGTTTCCCTCAATACCTCTTCGCCCATCAGAAAAACTTTAGGATCTGCTGACATTTCTTCATCAAGTGCAGAATTCAGAGCTTCTCGCACTGTCATCTGCAAGAAATTTGTAATTCAAAAAAAATATCAAATTGAGACGATCAGAAAGAAAATCATATGTTGGATTTGACTGCCTCCAGTATAGAAACAAAGTGTAGCAGATAAGAGTCTTCCCATAAGTCAATAACAAAGATATCTCATCATAGGCAAATTTCAAGTTAAATAATAATTTAGGTTCTTGTTTATTGATTTCCACTAAAAAACCAATATATAGTTAGAGGTATTAACAAGTGAAAACTTCATGTACATGTTGAAACACCTAGCTAGAAATGAGATTTACTAGCCCCAAGGGATTGATTTAGTGGTTCCCAAGACGTTATGAGATTCACAGAGTCTTGTGTTCAAACTCCTAGCTAACATCTTAAGGCCATCCCCAAGGGATTCTTACCTGTAATTATTAGCGAATAGTTGGGTACTTGAAGAGCTTTTGAACATTCACATAGCCAAAAAAAAAAAAAAAGAGATTCAATGACTTATGCATAGGATTTTTGCATTTGCCCATTGTCCATGTAAGTTGTACAAGCAAAATCAACTGAATTATAAATAAGTAATGGTACAAAGACAATATTTTTGACAAACAAATTTCACTAACTAAGGTTTCAAGTTATTATTAATTCCCATTTGGGTCCACCACTAACACTATATTATTAACCATTTACAGCTCTGTTACACCTCAACTATTGTGAAACAATTTGTGTCTTTTAGACTTATTGATTATAAATTGAGTTCTTTGGTTCATACACACCTCTATACACACACACACACACAACAATTTGTCCACATAGGCTATGAAATTTGATAAATTTTGATTAAATTAAATGTTGATGATAGAAAAAACACTCATGCAAACAAAGATATTCCAAAATCCCACCCCTAAAATCAAATGTTCAGCTAGCAGAGTGTAACAATACCCACCTTTTTAGCTGCAGCTGCTTCAGAAGAGTAACATTTCAATGAATTTAGTAGATGTCCAAGTCCAATCCTTTGTAATGACTGATCCACACACACATGCAGACCAACCCAAATAAAAAAATTATTAATTAAAAACAAAAAACGAACTGAACAAATACTTAAAAAATAGTAAGTAAATATATGCTAATAACAAAAATGTTGGTTCTAATAGTAACATACATACATAAAAAGCAGAGTAGCCTCCTAGTCTTTGTCTCACAATCCCCCACATCTCTTCCTCTTCGCTATACAATCAAAGCCACAATTTTCTTATTATTACAGACTGAACGGAAATAAACAACATCAATACATACATATATATATGAACAAAGTTTCTCTCCAAACTAGTTTGGAGAGAAACCCTACAAACTCATCATATATCTTTGTATTGAACGTGAATTTTGAAAATCTAACCGTTGAGTTTCATATTCCTTATATTTTTAACATGCATATCAAATTTCATTCAAATCGGATGTTATTTACTATTTGATCAACTAACTTATTTTTTATATACAACTTTAGAATACAAAAAATTGATATTATAACATTTATTTGATGACATAGAAATTGATCTTTGATTTTCTTGAAATTTTGTAAGCATTAAGGATGTAATAAGAAGATACAATCTAACGGTTAGATTTTCAAAATTCACATTCAATACAAAGATATATGATGAGTTTGTAGGGTTTCTCTCCAAACTAGTTTGGAGAGAAACTTTGTTCTATATATATATTCTCGATCTTACTAGGATTCTAGGAACTAGTAGTGAGTGGTGAGGTGTCCTGGCAAATCAATTGGGTGGGGACCACAAACGGTTCTGATATGTTCCAATCGGACCCAATTAGCGCTTTTTTTTTTTTTTTTTTTGTCTTTTTAACATAATAGATACAGATACAATCCACTATATATATATATATATATATATATATATTTAGGCGAAACTATAACATTGATATATGTATCTTTTTAACATAATAGATACAAAATTACAAATACAATCCAATATATATATATATATATATTTGTGCGCAATTGGGACCTCGAGTTTGAAGCAAGTAATTCTTGGAGTTAGTTGAAATAGTACAGTGAAACTCATGAGTAATACTAAAAAGTATAGTAAAATTCATAAATAGTAACAAAAATAAACTAAGCCTCCGTTTGAGAAGCGAGTTTTATGCATTTTCCAGTGGAAGCGTTTTTTTTCAGTGGGTCTCATGCACTATTCACGGGACCCGTAAGTATTTTATTCAACAAAAAAAATTTAAAACTAAGTCCTATGGTATTATTCACACATTTTATTTGGTGCGATGACCAAAAACAGAGAGCTCTTGAGAGAGGAGGAAGCCGAGCTTTCCAGAAGCAAGAAAAAGGTTAAGGAAGGACACCATGCTGATTTTAATGATGGCCTAAGTGAGAGTGGGCATTCGCAGGGTGCTCAGAACTCGTGGGGGGTTGAAAAGAAAACTTTTAAAGATAAATTGGTGGGAGAGATCCCAGGAGCCTATGCAAAGGCTTTTGACTTCTCGGACCTCATAGATATGGAGGCAGACTCAGATGAGGAGGTGGAGGAGCTTCGTGAGGGGCTAGCAGCGGTGAAATTGTCAAGAGAGACCAAGCTCCGTATCAGGAAACCATGGACCAATGCGTTGATCATTAAGCTGTATGGCAGAGCATTTGGTCTTGGTGTTCTACAGAGTAAACTTAATTTCCTTTGGAAACCGGCTGGGTCTTTGGACTGTGTTGATCTTGGTAAAGAGTTCTATTCAGTTAGATTCTCGTTGAAAGAAGACATGGATGAAGTCCTTAAAAATGGACCGTGGTTCATTGCGGGACATTTTTTATCCATTCGGCCATGGGAGCCTTTCTTCAAACCGGATTGCGCCAGTGTTTCGTCTATTGCGGTCTGGGTGAGATTACATGCATTACCTATGGAGTTGTATGAAGTGGAAGTACTTAAACAAATTGGTGAAGCCATAGGGAGAGTGTTACGGACTGACTCTCACACTGCCATGGAAGCCAGAGGGAGGTATGCGAGGTTTTGTATTCAGCTAGATATTACTAAGCCGCTTATTAACATTGTGCTCATTGGAAGATTTGAACAGTCTGTGGTCTACGAAGGGATTCATAGTCTCTGTTTTTCATGCAGGAGGATTGGACATAGGAAAGAAGCTTGCCCTCTCACCATTAAAAAACCAGAGAAGCCAGCGGAGGTTGGTCCGATTGGCTGTGGTGTAAAGAAGAGTACGAACCAAGGAGCGGATCAGCGTGGCATGCATGACTCGTACGAGTTTGGTACAGGTAGTGGAACGTTGAATGACAAAGGTGCTGATATTGAAAAGGACAGGTATGGCCCTTGGATGCTTGTGGCACGTAGAAAACCTAGGCAGAAAAAAACAAATTCAACAGCTACATTTGGGGACCACGTTAACCGGGGATTGGGCCAGACCGATTATGGGCTTAGGCAAGTGCCGAAAGGAAATTCTTGGGGTTGGTCAGGTATTAATAAGGGAGGCAAGGCTAGTGAGCCTTTGAATGTGGGCCGAGAACCTCTTTTTGGCCTTAAGAAGGTGATCAACACACAGATATTCGGTCCAACCCTTCTGTTAAGGGTAAAAAGGACCTTGTGAGGAGCAGGGCATCAAAATGGGTGTCTAAGCCGAATTCAGAAGGAGTGGGGAAAATCGTTCCAAATGCAACCTCGGTTTGGACTTCGTTGGGGAAAGAAGGTGTTGGTGAGTGTTCCGATAAGGGGTTTCAATTTGCAGCAAGAGGTCGAAGTGAGGTGGGGCTTCAATCCTGTCAGCAAAATTGTGGAGAGGCTGGAGGTGGATCTGCCAGCTCAAGGGATGGGTTAGGCCGTCAGGTTGGAAACGCTAGTGTGGAGAGAGTTCTTCCCGGCGACGGCAATCAGTGTAAGGGGGGAGGTTCTTCAACCAATAGTAGTGAGGTGCAAAGAAAATCCAGTGGTGACAAGGATGTTTTGGTGCTTCTCGAAGACCATACTTGTGATCAAGCTTATACTAGAGCCCAAAATACTTACCAGGGTGAAGGAGCTGGTTATGGGAGTGTTGGAGCAGTTGATGAAGATGGAATGGATGGAGTGGAGGTTGAGGAGGGAAGAGGAGAGTTTGGTTCCTCTGTTTGATTGGTTTCCCCTTTTTAATCTTTTAATTATGAATGTTATAGTGTGGAACTATAGAGGCGCTCTGATGCCTAATTTTCAGAGGCATGTTAATGAGTTGGTTAGAATTCATAATCCTGTGATTTTGGTAGTCATGGAAACGCGGGTTGGGGGTGACAAAGCAAAGGAGATTATTGACCGTCTTCCGTTTGATGGTGCTATTCTTGCTAAGACAATTGGGTACGCAGGTGGTATCTGGCTTTTATGGAACTCTGATAGAGTAGCGATTATGCAGCTCGCGAGCACAGAGCAAGAAATTCACGTCGAGGTTAAGGTATTACCTTCTAACCTTTCTTGGATTTTATCTGCTGTGTATGCTAGTCCCAGAATTGTGGAAAGGCAAGTGTTATGGGAAAATCTTGCTAAAGTTGCTGAGTTGCATAGTAAACCTTGGATAATTGTAGGGGATTTTAATGAACCCCTTGTAGAGGCCGATAAGTTTGGGGGTAAACCAGTTAGTATTAACAGATCGCTTCTTTTTAAGGATTGCCTGGACAAATGCAACATGGTGGATATGGGATTTAGTGGGCCGAGATATACTTGGATAAACAGAAGGGAGATCAACAATCTTATCCAAGAGAGAATTGATAGAGTTTTTATGAACCCAAGCTGGTGTTTGCTCTACCCGAATGCTAAAGTGTCGCACTTAACTAGATGTCATTTGGACAATTGTCCCATTTTGTTGGAAACCAATCCCGGTAGACAACTGCATCTCACCAGACCCTTTAAATTCCAATCCTTCTGGTTGTCTGATCCTTCTTTTCCCAATGTGGTAAAACAAGCTTGGCAACAGCCTAGGAATCTTCTTGAAGCAATTGAAGTGTTTCTAGACAGGCCAGTTTAGGGAACAAGAACCATTTCGGGAATATTTTTCATAAAAAGAAAAGGGTGTTGGCCCAGCTTGATGGGGTGCAAAAGGCTTTAGCCAGCCAGCCGTCAGCCTCTCTAGTAGCTTTGGAGAATCAGTTAATTCAGGAGTTGGATGTTGTGCTTGAGCAAGAAAGGGATCTTTGGGCTCTTAAATCCAGAATAAATTGGATGATTATGGGAGATAGGAATACATCCTTTTATCACGTTTCAGCTCTAGCTCGCAAGAAAAGTAATTTGATCACTGCTATTAAGAATGATGCGGGGGAGTGGCTGTCTGAGGAAAGAGAGGTTGCAAATCATATCAGAGAAGGATTTATTAAAATCTACACTACTTCGTAGGAGGCAGTAACCTGGGAGTTCAATTACAATTTGTAGTGGCAGCCTAAGCTCTCAAGTGAGGAGAAGTTCAGTATCAGTCACATTGTGACTGAGGAGGAAATTAAGGCTGCTATTTGGTCCTTAAAAGCCTTTAAAGCCCCTGGTCCTGATGGGCTGCATGCCGATTTCTTCCAAAGATTTTGGCTTGTGGTGGGAAGGTCGGTTAGTGAGGAGGTGCTTACTGTTTTTAGAGAGAGAAAAATTCCGGATTACATGAATAACACCAACATTATGCTTATTCCTAAGACTCAAGGACCGAAATCCATTGGTAGCTATCGCCCTATAAGTTTATGCAACTCAGTGTATAAGATAGTGTCCAAGATTTTGGTTGGAAGAATTAGACCTTTGCTGGAGCAGCTTATTTCCCCTTGCCAAACAGCTTTTGTTCTTGGCCGGAGGGGAGTTGATAATGCAATTGTTGTGCAGGAGATTATTCATACCATGGGGAGAACCAAGGGAAAAGGTGGTTATATGGCTCTTAAAATTGACTTAGAGAAGGCTTATGACAAACTCGAATGGGGATTTATAAGGAGTATGCTGATTAGATTTAATTTCCCTAATAATCTCATTGAGATCATAATGAGTTGCATATCTTCTATTTCGACTTCCTTGCTTTTTAATGGAGGGAGTCTCGAACCCTTCAGGCCTTCGAGAGGTATAAGGTAGGGAGATCCGTTATCCCCTTATATCTTTATCCTTTGTATGGAGTTTTTAAACCAGCTCATCCAAGAAAAGTGTAAGGCTAAGGTGTGATGTCCGGTCAAGGCTTTTAGGAGTGGACCTTCCTTCTCCCATCTTTTTTTTGCCGATGACCTTGTTCTCTTCGCCAAGGGTAATGTAGAAAATTGTAATGCCATAAGAGAGGTTCTTGACTCCTTTTGTAGGTGCTCCGGGCAAACAGTAAGTGACTTTAAGTCCAGGGTATACTTCTCTCCGAATATTGATCTTGATGATAGGGAGGCTTTCAGTGATATTCTCGGATTCCATCAAACAGATTTTTTAGGAAAATACTTAGGCTTTCCTATTAAGCACCAAGGAAACAATAACCAAGACTTTGGATTTGTGTTGGATAGAGTGAAGAGTAAGTTTGCGAGGTGGAAGGCCAACCTCCTTTCAATGGCCGGAAGGGCTGTCCTAATCCAAGCCTCCTCTTCAGTTGTGCCAGCTTATACAATGCAAAGTAACTTGCTGCCTAGTAAGGTGTTGGAGGCTATTGATCGGGTTAATAGAAATTTCTTATGGGGATCGACTGAGAATAAGGGGAAAATGCATTGGGTGGGCTGGAAGAAGGTTACAAAACCTAAAGATGAAGGGGTTTTGGGGCTGCAAACAGCAAAAGGAAGGAATACAGCTCTCTTAGCAAAATTAAATTGGAGATTCCACACCAAAGATAAGGCTTCGTGGGCCAAGGTTCTTAGAATGAAGTATTGCAGCCCTCAGAGGCTAAATTCAAGAAATGCAAGCAAGTTCCCTAGCTCTAGAATTTGGAAGGGAATGTTGCGAGGTGAAGCAACTTTCAAGGAAGGGATTAAATGGCTGCCGGGTTTTGAAAGTAATTTGGAGGTGTGGAATGACAATTGGACTAACTTTGGACCGTTAAGGAGTATCATTCAGGGGCCTTTGTCTAGAGAAGCTGCCAACTTGAAGATTAAGGATGTAGTGGATGAGACAAGTAGGTGGAATTGGTCTTCTTTCCAAATGAGCTTCCCTGATGAGGTTCTTAAAGATATTATGGCCACTCCTATTCCTTTTTCTGCCAGATGTGAAGACAGGTTAGCTTGGAAACACTCGGCCAAGGGAGATTTTGACCTTAGAAGTGCTTATTTGCTGGCAATGGACACTAGGGAGGATGCTCCTTTTAAAGGGCAATGGATTTGGAAGTTAAAAATTCTGCCTAGAATTCAAATGTTCGTTTGGAAGTGTATGCATTTCAGCCTTGGAGTAAATCAGTGCTTGTTGGATAGAGGATTGATGGTGGAGGCCTACTACCCCTGGTGTCAGTGTGAGGTAGAATCCATTCTTCACTTGTTACGTGACTGTCCATTTAGTATAAGGGTGTGGAATCAATTAGGTGGCTATGTAAACAATTCCAACTTCTTCTCTTTGAGTCTCCAGGATTGGCTTTTCTCTAATGCCACATCTAATCTCCATCATAACTCGGGTCCCCTGCCATGGAATCTTGTTTTTTTCTTTAGTCTTTGGTTACTTTGGAAAGATAGGAATATGTGTGTCTTTAATCAAAAAAACCCAAATCCTAACTTGAACAAAGATATTGTGGATCGGGCTGCCGAGTTTTTCTTTTGTGCTTACAATGGTCTAGTCACTAAAAGGATGATTACGAAGAGTATTAAATGGGAGAAACCGAGGGCCAGGTGGCTCACTTTAAACACTGATGGATCGACAGGAAGCAATTCTGGTCCAACGGGGGGAGGTGGGCTTGTTAGAGATGAAAACGGCAATTGGGTGAAGGGTTTTGCAAGGAGGATTGGGAATACTTCTAGCTACTTAGCAGAGCTATGGGCGCTCCGAGATGGTTTATAGCTATGTTTAGAAATACATGCTCAATTTGTTGTTATTGAGGTAGATGCTAAAGCCATTGTGGAGGCTCTCAACTCTCCAACCTTTTCTAGTTCTTGTGTTTCACTTATTATGGACGAGTGCAAGCACATGGCTAACTGGCTGCCCCAAGTAAGGTTTAGACATATTTTTAGAGAGGCCATCAGGTGTGCTGACTTCTTAGCTAGCCTTGGCACTTTGTTGGAGAATGATTTTATTGTTTTCACAAGTCTGCCTGTGGACTTAATTCCCTTTCTGGAGGCAGATGCCAATGGAGTGTATGTAAACAGGTTGTGTCCTGTTACGCTGGTTGCTGTTTAGTGTTTATGAAATTTCCTTTTTACCAAAAAAAAAAAAAAAAAATTCACACATTTAAAAATTATTTTGTTACAGTATTTTCAGTTTTTAACAATAAACGATATCCAAACAGCCCTTAAATAGTAAAATAAGTCCGAAAAAATAATTCATACCAAACATACACTGATTCACAAACCCCTCTAAAACTTAAGTACCATGCAGCAACAACGACCCGCTCCTTAAAGCACACTGATAACAAAATCTAGAAAAACCCCAGACCACTTCACAAGTAACCAAGGGAAACAAGTCAACGGTGGTCCACACTGAGTTGTGTACTCTCCTTCAGGAAGATGAAAAGGTCAAGACCAAATATAGAGACCCAGAAGTCGAATCAGCGTCAAAAGCTCATGCAAAGTGCCACTTCCTGTTCAAGTACAATCCTAGGACCCTTTTCATATATATATATATATATATATATATGTAGGGGTGTGTGTGTGTTTCTATATTTCCTATGTTTGTTCATTTGTGTGTGTGTTTTAAGAAGGTACGGGTGTGGAGAAGGCTCGGAAACACGCTGAAAATATATGTAGAACAAAGTTTTCAATAGGAGGGAGAAAGAATCCATTGATGGAGGATTTTCACCAGGCTGTTAAGAACCTTTCTGCTGAGCTTTATGCCAAGGATGTCCACTATTTCATGGAACTCATTCAGGTTTCTCATTTATTCTCTTACATAATATATCCATAATGAGATCTCTGAGTATGGAGAAGCATGTGAATTTATTGGGGAGCATTTATGTCTTTCACAGAATACTCCACTTTAAGTAGAGACCAAGTGCTGTCTGTACTAATTTTCATCAGATTTTTAAGGGAAAAGTTTCTTCCTCAAGATAAGTTCATCAACAGTATCAAGGATAAGAGATGGCTAAGGACATGCTGTGGTGACAGGTCTCCAGTTGAAGCTGTTTTGTTTGATGATGATTGGAAAACTGCATCACAAATTAGTAGCATTCCCTTCATTGATCAAGATTACTTTGGAGAAGAAATCCTTTCTTTTAGGGAGGAACTCAAGTCGCTTGGTGTTTTAATTGGCTTCAGTGATCATTACAAGCTCGTCATAGACAACTTAAAATCAGTTTCACAGTTGACTTCTCTGACAGCTGAGGTAGTTCTTTTGATACTGGAATGTATGCATCGTGTAGGATCATTTAAGAAACTTACTAAGGCATTGAGAGGTGTGAAATGCTTCAAGACGAATCTTGGGTACAAGCCTTTTGTTGTAGGGAATTAAACTGAATTCCCAACTTGTGAGAGAAAAAAAAAAAAAAAAAAAAAAACATGACAAAGAAAAACAACCACACGCACAAAACAATATTTACATGGTTCAACAATTTGCCTACATCCATGGAGTTGCAGGGATTTCACTATTATCAGGGAAGAATACAAAGTGCGGCTATAATGATATGATACTCTTCAAAAAACATGATAACAAATAAAACCCTAATCACCAAAGTCGGTTTCACAATGGGTGATCGGCCCAAGCCTCTGCTCTATGGACTAAGTCTCAGTAAATCTCCCATTAAAAATCACGCAACATTATTCGGATCGGGTCGGGTCGTCAAACTGGATCAAACAAAATAAGGCTCCACAAAACCCAACAAATCTCCCACTTGGAGACTAGTTCAATCACCAATATCAACCACAATCCTCCAAAACACAATCCCTCATCCCTGCAACTCATCCTCTTGTCCTCAAGCTAGAAAACCAATTGAAGCTGCGCATAGCTTCAACTTCTCAATAGTGACATCCTTAGTCAACATGTCTGTCGGGTTCTTAGATCCACAAATCTTCTCAAGTATTACCAACTTATCTTCAACAAGGTAACAGATAAAATGGTATTTTGTCTGTATATATTTCGACTTTGAATGAAAAGCCGAATTTTTGGCAAGAAAGATTGCACTCTAACTATCACTGTGTAGAATGCACATCTTCTACTTTTTATCCAATTCATCTAAGAAACCATGTAGCCAAATCATTTCATTTCCAGCTTCAGTTGCAGCAACATATTCTACTTCTGTAGTAAACAAAATAACAATCTTATATAGATTTGAAACTCATGATATAGCTGTACCACCCAGAGTAAAAACAAACCCAGTAGTACTCTTTCTACTATCAATATTACCAGCAAAATCAGCATCTACATAACCTTGTAGCTTCAAACTTGCACATGTGAAGAAAAGACATGTATCTGATGAACCCTTCAGATATCTTAGAATCCACTTTACTACCTCCCAATGTTGCTTTCCAGACCTACTCATGAATCTGCTCACCACTCTCATTACATGTGCAATGTCTGGCCTTGTACACACCATAGCATACATCAAGCTGCCAATAGCTGAGGCATAGGGCACCTTGCTCATATGGTCCCTTTCTTCTTCTGTCTTTGATGACTGTTCTTTACTCAGTTTGAAATGACTACCCAAGGGTGTGCTCATTGGTTTAGCTTCATTCATATTGAACCTGCTGAGAACTTTCTTCACATACTCTGACTGTGAAAACTTCAATGTACCATTAGCCTTGTCTCTAATGATTCTCATACCAAGGATTTGCTTTACAGCTCCCAAATCCTTCATTGCAAACTGTTTGGACAATTGCTTCTTCAGATTATTAACCTCCTCAATGCTAGACTCTACAATAAGCATATCATCCACATACAACAGTTATATGATATAAAAATTGTCAAAAGACTTAACATAGCAACAATGATCAACTTCACATCTCTTAAACCCAATTCTATGCATAAAACTGTCAAATTTCTTGTACCACTGTCTAGGAGCTTATTTTAGGCCATACAAGCTCTTTCTCAATTTCCAGACTGGATTTTCTTATCCTTGAACAATGAACCCTTCTGGCTGAATCATGTAAAGGTCTTCCTTTAAGTCACCATGAAGGAATGCCGTCTTTACATCTAATTGCTCAAGATGTAAATTTTCTGCAGCACTATTCCCAATACCAGTCTAATTGTTGACATCTTCACAACTGGAAAAAATATCTCTGTGTAGTTAATGCCTTCCTTCTGCTGGAACGCTTTAACAACTAATCTGGCTTTGTAACATTTGCTACCATCATGCTCATTCTTTATTCTGTATACCCACTTGTTGTGCAAAGCCTTCTTTCCTTTTGGTAATTCAGTTAGTTTCTATGTTTGATTCACCAACAAGGAATCCATTTCATCCTTCATAGCTAACTCCCACTTGCTTGAATTCTCATCTTGTAAGGTTTCATCATAACACTCTGGCTCACTACCATCAGTCAACAGGAGATAATTTAGAGTGGGTGAATAACAATGAAAAGGTCTAATGTTCCTAAAAGATCTGCAGACTTCAGCTACAGGTGTACTCTGATCTACCTATGAATTTACATTCTCCTTATCTTCTTCACCCCTTTTATAGACAGTACTTTCAGTCAATTCATCTAAATTGACAAACTCAGATTTCTTTTGATCTATCTCTGCAACATCTGATACTACAGTTGATTTGTCCTTATACATAACCTGTTCATTAAATATCACATTTCTACTTCTGATGATTTTCCTGTTTTGTTCATCCCAAAACCTATAGCCAAATTTCCCATCACCATAGCCAATGAAAAAACATATTTTAGACTTTGCATCAAGTTTACTACGAGCATCAAAATCAATATGAACATAAGAGACATAACCAAAAACTTTTAAATGTGAAAATTTTACCTCTTTACTACTTCAAACCTCCTCAGGAAGTCTAAACTCCATAGGAACTGATGGTCCTCAGTTTATCAGGTAAGCTACAGTGCTAATAATATTAGCCCATAAAGTTTTTGGTAGTCCAACATGCAACTTCATACTCCTAGTATGCTCATTGAGAGTTCTATTCATACGCTCAGCCACACCATTCTACTGTGGTGTCTTAGAAATTATCTTTTCCATCGTAATTCCCTGTGCAGCACAATACTCATTGAACCCTCCATCTATGTACCCTCCTCCATTATCTGACCTCAAACATTTTATTTTCAAACCTATTTCTGTCTCAATCATGGTCTTCCACTTCTTAAAAGTTTCAAATACATCAGATTTATTTTTCAGAAAGTAAACTCATACCTTTCTGCTTGAGTCCTCAATGAAAGTGATGTAGTATCTTGAACCTCTAAGGGATGCAATCGGAGAAGGCCCCCACAAATCAGTGTGTACTAACTCCAATTTTTCAGCCTTCGGTGTCCTACCAGTTTCCAAGAAGCTCACATTTTTTTGCTTTCCTAAGATGCAGCTTTCACATATGTCAAAATCAATGGACTTCAATTCTGGTAGTTTTCTTCTTGACAGCAGCATCTTCAGCCCTTTCTCACTCATGCGACCAAGTCTGCAGAGCCATAGGCTTGTATCAGTACTAGCATCAGCAACTACAATTGTGTCTCTTGGACTTGAGGTCATATACAGAGTACTAGTTTTCTTTCCACGAGCCAATACCCTAGCTCCCTTTATAACCTTCCAAGTACCACCAACAAATAGTATTGCATGCCCTTCATCATCAAGTTGTCCAACAGAAATCAGATTCCTCCTCAAGTCAGGAATATGTCGAACCTTCTCCAGTAACCAAATAGATCCATTGGGCAACAATATCCGGACGTCTCCCATACCTACAACATCCAAGGCTGAACCATCAGCCAAATACACCTTACCAAAATCACTTGCAACATAATTCTGTAACCCAATCATCAAGTGGACTGTCTACTGCAACGAGTGGTATGAAATGAAGCTCTTGAGTCCAAAACTCAATCATCAAGTGGACTGTCTACTGCAAGACGTAATGCATCCTGTACCTCTTCTGTTACAGCATTAGCAGAATCATCTTCATTCTTCTTCTTAGGACTTTTGCATTGCCTCATAAAGTGACCTATTTTCCCACAGTTCCAGCATTGTACTTGTTGGCCTGATCTAGATTTGCTTTTGTTCTTATTAGAATTTCTGGATTTTGATCACCCCGGTTTGAATTTCTGTCATTACCCTCGCCTTTTGTCTCAAGGTTTAGGGCAGAACTAGATCCTGAGGTTTCGCCTACATCTCTTCTGCAAATCTCCTCAGCTAGAATTAAATCTCGTATGTCATTGTACTTCAGTTTTTTTTCCCTGTAGAATTGCTTACTGCCATCCTTATTGCCTCCCAACTATTTGGCAAAGAAGCCAAAACGATCAGAGCACGAATCTCATCATCAAAATCAATTTCTACAGACGACAATTGATTTGTGATAGTATTAAATTCGTTTAGATTTTGTGCTACTGAAGCATTCTCTGCCATCTTCAAATTGAACAATTTCTTCATTAGATGCACCTTATTGTTTGCGGACGGCTTTTCATACATACCGGATAAAGCCTTCATCAGATCTGCTGTGGTCTTCTCCTTTATAACATTATGTGCAACGGACCTAGACAGAGTTAACCTGATAACTCCCAATACCTGTCTGTCAAGAAGAGCCCATTCCTCATCCTTCATAGCCTCAGGTTTTGTCTCCAAAAGAGGTGGATGCAATTTCCTCCCATAGAGATAATCTTCAATGTGCATCCTCCAATACGCAAAGTCTGTGCCATCAAACTTTTCTATTCCAGACGACTTTCCTGCTTCCTCTGCCATTGCTCCCACTCAAACCTAACTCTAGGCTCTGATGCCAGTTGTATGGGAATTACACCGAATTCCCAACCTGTGAGGAAAAAAAAAAAACACATGCCAAAGAAAAACAACCACACGTACAAGACAATATTTACATGGTTCGGCAATTTGCCTACGCCCACGGAGTTGCAGGGCTTTCATTATTATCAGGAAAGAATACAAAGTGCGGCTACAATGATGTGATACTCTTCAAAAAACACGACAACACATAAAACCCTAATCACCAAAGTCGGTTTCACAATGGGTTATCGGCCCAAGCCTCTGCTCCATGGACTAAGCCTCAGTAAATCTCCCATTGAAAACAACGCAACATTATTCGGGTCGGATTGGGTCGTCAAACCGGATCAAACAAAACTAGGCTTTACAAAGCCCAACAACCTCCAGGAGAATGTTTCTTGTTTGACTCTCAATGGGTTTGCATTCTACAGGCTTTTGAAGGTTTTGCATTGATTGATCATGATTTCCATGGAAGCAGTATCTTCTCTTACAGAAATGAGTTGAAGCGAATAGGGGTGAAGGTGAATTTTGAGGCAGCGGTCAAAGTATTTACTAACAGATTCAAGCAGCAAGCATATTACATGACAAAAGAAAATGTCCTCTCTTTTCTTTCATGTTATAGGCAGCTAAAAAATACTCCTTATATGTTTCCTTCAGATCTAATGATATGCATCCGTAATCTCTGGTGGTTGCAGACTAGGCGTGGTGTTGAAAATCCGTCAAATTGCATTTTGTTTGGGCCGGATTGGCAGTCAACTTTGCCAATTACTGACCTCCCTTTCATAGATGACAGTGACAACTGTTATGGCAAGGTCATTCATGAATACAAGGAAGAGCTGAAGAGCGTGGGAGTTGTTGAATTCAAAGATGGTGCGAATTTTGTGGTTGCAGGTATTCGCTCTCCCTCGGATTCCACCAGCATAATTCCTGCAACTGTGTTTTCATTGCTGGAATGCATCCGGATTTTAATGCAAGCTAGGAATTATTTCTCTCCAATTGCTTTGTCAATAAGAATTTCTAAAAAATGGTTGAAGACCACTATTGGTTATAGGTTTCCAGACAAGTGCTTATTGTTCGATTCTAGTTGGGGCTTTTATTTGCAGCGGACAGATGGACCTTTCATTGATGAAGATTTTTATGGTTCTAAAATTACATCCTACAAAGAAGAGCTCAACTTATTAGGAGTCACCCTTGATTTTAGGAAAGATTACTCATTGATTGCCAGCCACCTTGATTTCCATGTTCAGTTGCCTACTATAGTGCGGATATATAATTACTTAAGTAAATGTAATTGGAAGCCAGACAGTGAAGTTGCCAAAATGATTTGGATCCCAAATTTAAATCAGATTGGAGAATGGGTTAGCCCCGAAGAATGTGTTCTGCATGACAAGGATGGTCTCTTCAGTTCGCAGCCGAAAGTGCTTGACAAATATTTTGAAACTGAGTTACTTAGACTTTTTCTCCAATGCTTTCGGAGTTGGAAAATATCCTTGAGTGGACAATTACTGTAATCTTTGGAAGGTTTGGGAAAGTTCAGGACACCGATTGTCACATGCTGACTGTTGTAAGTTCTGGTCTTTTGTTTCAAAGCACGGGAGTGCAGAGACTCTGGCTCATAGGTTGGTGAAATTACCAGTTGGTTCTTCTGACTCAGATAGAATTTTGTTGTCCAACAAGCATGATGTCTGGTGCCCTCAGCCAAGCATGCCTTCTTTACCTCCGACAAAGTTGCTTGAAATTTACAGGAAAGTAGGTGTTCGCACTATATCTGAATCTGTACAGAAGGAAGAATCATCTTCAGTGGATGTTGCTAAACTCAATCCGGTGAATCCAAATGAGTTTTTGATTACAAAAGGTCTGGTTATGCTCATCCTTGGTTTTCTAGCAAATCCTGTGATTAAAATGGAAGCAAAAAGAAGGCATGAAACTATCCAAAGGCTTCTGAATGTTACTTTCCTTGAGACAGTTGAACCAATCACTGTAAACTACAGCTTATCACTTTCTTCAGGGGAGATCGTGAATGCAAGAGCAAGCAAAATTATACACTAGGATAGAAAGGCTTCAATGTTTTTCTCACAGAAATTGGATGGGTCTAGTGGATATAAGAATCTCATTGAATATGCTACATATTTTTCTGAGGCAATATCCGAGGGTGTGTTATGGGAGAAAAGCGATCATGTTGGTGCACTCTCTGAGCTGATCAAGTTGGCCTTTATGATGGAATTTAATGAGGAAGCGGTCATATTTTTAATGAAGTCCAAGAATTTGCAAATTATTAAGAAGGACAAAAAGTTCCTTGCTTCTGCCTTCCCTTCTGACTAATTATATGCCATAAGTTGTTAATGTTTTTAAGTGTTTGTTTCATTGATTTCCTGTGTAATTTTTAATTGTGTTTCTGGCATAAATATAAAAAATGAATCAGTTGCTGCTCTGCTAAGTTTATTGGTCAGTAACGAGTTTAAACTTCATTTTGTTTTGTCCAGGGCTTTTCTTTTCTTTTTTTACTCTAATTTTGAACTAAATGATAATGTGTGGCGTTGCCATGTATATTTTTTATAATGGAGTAGTTGGTTTCTTCTATTCTTGATAGTCTATTAATATATTTGTGGTTCTGCATTTCCATTTGAGTTGGAAATTTTTAGTTTTATTTTTTTGATTCAGCCGAAACTGAAAGATATTTGTTATTGAGAGCATTACAGCATGACTAATGCATATACTCAGCCACATTGCATTATTTTCCTACTCTTTGGACTTCCCTCTCTCTCATCAATTTCTTTTAATCCCCAAAGCAATGCAATTTCTGATTCATTTCATGCTCCATTTCTTGTTTTTCTTATTTCTTTCATAGTGATCTATCTCTCGGAGGGCATAACAACAAAGACTTCCATGGAGGTTTGGTATGTTGATCCACCAAATCTTGCTGCTGGTGTAAGGAGGATGCAATTGAAGTAGTGACTTTTTCTGAAGGTATTATAGGTTCTATGCAGAGGCTTTTTTTGTTTTTTGTTTTTTGTTTTGTTTATTATTATTATTATTATTATTATTATTAGTTTAAGTCATTTAACATAAATTTGTTCTCAATTCATTTGTCCAGACTAGTGGTCCAATCTCACCAATAGTTTTGTTAAATTTTGGGTTGTCCCAAAAGTTTAAGTTATTAAAAAATAATAAATTTAATCATTTAACCATAATTCTAAGAAGTTTTAGTATTTTTCACTTTCCAAAATAACGTTATTTTGGTAGATTAATGGAGCGGATTGAACTACATTAAAAATGAGTTTTTTTTTTTTATTTTTTTTTTATTTTTTTTATGAAACATTAAAAATGAGTTAAAAGACTAAATTGAGAGGAAGAAAAAATGAAACTTAAATGAATGAATTGAAAACATGTTAAAGTGAAAGGATGTAATTTATAATTTAGCCTAATTAATTTCATGCTTATGTCATTTATTTTTTCACACAGATCAGTGGATTGCCAATTGCATACGTTTTTCTTTATTAATGGCTAAATATTTGTAAACTAAAGAATTTACTTATACCTCTCTAAATGTTCCTTTAAGTTTATAGGACTCTTCAGAGTTCTTGTTAGACCTCTTTTTTTTTCTAAGAAAGTTTCAACCTATGACGTCCACTCTTGATAATAGCTCTTTATTATCAGACCAAGACACCAATCAGTTTTTAGTATAGGTGGGGATTAAACCCCAGATTTCTTATTCATCCACCAGAGACTTTACCAGTTGAACTAATTGGAACCCACATTCTTGTTAAACCTCTATTTGATGTTTTTGGACTTATTAATGAGGCCAGTAGGAAAGCTGTTTAGTAGGGGAATTCAACTAGCTTTCTCTTTATTCAAAGGTTAAGCAGTTCTTCATTGTATTATGTTTAACAATGCATTAAATGCACGTAGTTAGGGGCGAAAATGGCCATATACCACTATTTGGGAAAATATGTATGGATCTACATTTGTTTGCGAAATATTTAGCAATCTTCCACCTTTTTGAAACTCGATTTCCACAAAATTGAGTTTCAAAAATGTGGTAAATTGCTAAATATTTCAGAAATAATGATAGATTGTAAAAAATTTTCAAAAATAATTCTATTTGGCCATTTTGGCTGCAGTAAGTATGTCTTTTTGCTGTGCATACACTGGCAATTGCCATGGTTATCTAATGTTTTTAGCTTCTATGCCTGTGTCATAGAAGGTAAATTTGGGCAACACGGAAAACTTGTTTTGTTTCTTTGAAAAGCTAGGTTGCATTGGTCTTGGGCCTCTTGGCCGTGCGTACACTGTATGCAAGGTAGCCAAGGTCCAACTATCACGTTTTAGGGCCTCAGTTTTGGGCTTTTTGGAATTGTAGTGCGTTGAACCAAAACAAACAGTCTTTGACATATACGACCTTTTACTAATTTAAGTATATAATCGTACTTTTAATATTTTTAAGTTAATTATCTTTTTCATTTGACTTTTAAGCAATTAAATGACTTGTTGTGACATCTTGAACTGGATGAGTGTCTATTGTGCTATATATGTGATTAAGAGGAGTTCTTAATTATAACTTTATTAGTCTGTTTGGAATATAGTGTAGATATGGTTATTGTTTTCCTCAATTCATAACAAATAATATTAGGACTAGGTTTCATAAAATATATATATATATATATATATATTAGGAATTTTAGGACTAGGTCAATAATATTTTGTGGCTTGAGAGCACTATAATGCAACATGATCCTTGTCATGGACATCAATGATATTATAAAATTGTGATTCTCAAGGTTCTGTGGATCAGATTGGATTATATGATTATTTTGTACAAGCATATATTGAGTCCTGTATAAGACATGTATAAGATGGATCTGAACTATGTAAACAGTCACAATGAGCCTTAATTTGACTGCATTTTGAGCAAAGCACAAATGTGCCTTATGTCATGAGTCATGACATTAGTTTTGGTTTATTTTCTTTTGCTTTTTAAAGTTATATGCTGGACATAAATATTTAATTTTTTTGTTCTTTTCTTTTATTTACTTGCTGCACATAGGCTTTTAATTTTGCTAAGTTCATATCACTTCATTGAATATGTTAGTTTTACTAGTTGCCATTACCAAGTTCGTTATTTGTTCATGCTGGATCAATTGACCGCGTTTTGAAAATATTTCGAATAGTCTTTCTAGAACCTTAAATCTCTAGTTCAATTCTTAATATGATGACAAGTCCGAAGGCCTTTGATGTTCTTGTGTTTAGCATGTGAACATTATTATCAAGTGTAGCTAGAACTATCTGCACAAGCTTGTTGGATATGTACATCTGGATTTTGTGGGAAGTAGGTTTGCATTTGTAATTCACGAGTAGGTATATGGTGTTTCCGCTCCATATAGCATCACACTCAATGTGTGAGCCGCACACATGGTGAGTGTGATGCTGAATGAAACGGAAACATAATATACTTTCACGTAATTCAGGGAGTTTTTCAATGGGTTATACTCAGCCAAGCCCAAGACCTTTTGCATCATTGGACATCACTATACAATATTAGGCCTCTAAGCCTCAGAACATTAACAGAGGACAATAGGAAAAAAAAAAAAAAAACAAATATACATTGCACGACATCAGACCTCAAGGCCTAACGAGGTCCAAGATCTTTACTGCAAGATATCAGGCTTTTCTATCAAGTCAACAGTCAAAAGAATACTACCAATGCCAAATGTTTACAAATGTTTCTTAATTCCAACCTTTCCATCAGAAGGTCTAAACCTGTTGAGCACATAATCTGCACAAACGTGGTTCTCTTTTTACATATGAAATTCAGGGATATTTTTTTATTGGTGGGTTATACTCAGCCATTCCCAATACCATTGACATCAATGGACAGCACTATATGACATTGTTCCTCTATGTTAGGACATATGTGGATATTGTTAGAGACATATGTTATGTAAATTAGCTCATCCTTTGACAAAAAATACTTTACTTGTAATTGAGTAAATTTAGGATGGGTTTAGTACTTCAAGGAACAAGAGTTCAAGTTTAATATTGAAGCCTTGCAAATCTGTCTAAGAAACAAGTGGAAGAAGTGTTATTCATTAAAACTCGACGGATAGCTTAACAGATTCATATCCATCGAGGTTTAATGATGAATCTCAACAGAAGCTATATCTATCGAAAATTACAAAATTCAGATTTCTAGATTTGATTTCACGCATATCCATGTGTATTTGTGTAGGGTTTCTTTTCTTACAACCTTAGACATATATAAAGATTATTTTAAGGGTCGTCTCAAGTGATGCAAAGTGATGCAACTCAATGCAAATTGTGACTATCGGACCATGTGCCTTACTGATCCATCCAGTGATCAATTGGTGAAGGATGAGGGGGCACAAATCTTTTATAACATTCGATCGCAGACCAAGCTCATTGGTATTTGAGCGAATTGTGAAATCCCTCACAATCCCTCCCTCACAATGCGGTTCCAATGACTCGAACCTATGACCTTGGCTCTGATACCACTTGTCGGACCATGTGCCTTACCGATCCATCCAACGACCAATTGGTGAAGGATAAGGGGGCACAAATTTTTTATAGCATTCTATCACAGACCAAGCCCATTGGTATTAGAGCGAATTGTGAAATCCCTCGCAGTGACCAGAGACAAAATTTGCTCTAGTTCATCATATTCTTTGTAAAAGCTACTTCGTTTTTGCGCCAAGCGTTTTGTAACCAAGGAGCTTCTTGATCTTCGTTGTTGGATGAACTGATGAACTTTGCAACCAACATTTTTCTCAAGTTAGTGTGTTAGTCATGTACTTAGATCAGTGCATCAATTGGTCAGTCACGTACTAGGAGTTATGCATTGAAAGGAGAGATTGTCACTACATCACAAGTCCAATTGGGTATTAGGGTAAGGGTTCAACTGTAGGTTGGTATTAGGTACTGAGATTCCTTTTACTTGTAACCGCTTGTTTTGATAATAATGGATTCTAGGGAGTGGTGACCTTAAATTCACCCAGTAGGGTTTTGCTTCGGTGGTTTTTCTCATTCGTAAACAAATCACCTGTGTCAAATTTATTTTTCGCTGCATTTAACTTAGTTTGTGATTTGTTTATACTACCACACTTATTGCATGTAATTGAATCTAATTAATTCACTTGGCTAATTAATTGATTAATTTACGAAAGGGATCAATACATTTTTAGCCTATCAAGTGGTATCAGAGCAGGCACAATCTGATTAGGGTTTATAATGATTGCTGTGTGATCCATTGACCCCTGTTTGTCATAAATAAAGGCCAACCTCTAATTATACCTCATTTATTTGATGGCACTAACTATGCATACTGAAAAGTACACATGAAAGCTTTCTTACAATCTTTAAATGAGAAGGTGTGGCAAGCTGTGGAGATTGGCTAAACTAAGCCAAAGGAAGCGTCGGCTGATTAAGATGATGCCAAGATCAAAGTGGCAAACTTCAACAACAGAGCATTGAATGCTTTATTCAATGCGGCCATTTTATCTAAGTATTAAACAGAACCTTAGTCATGCCTGGCTCCTTGGACCACATGTTTTGGGTAAATTAATACTTCATATTATTTTTCTAAGTGTTAAACAAAACCCTGGTTATTTCTGGTTCTTTGGATCACATGCCTAAAGGAAATTAACACTTGGAAAGCTCACCCTAAGTCTTAATTAAAGGATTCTAAGGGTACATTAGTAAGATGCTCTTAAAATAAGATATCTCGGACACCCTCTTTTCCTTCTATGTTTTCCATTTGTTTCTAAGGACTTAACCATTTTTTCTCACAATGCACACAAGTTTAATTTATTTAAGTTAATAGCGAATTATTACTGCTAGTTTTTGTTAAAGTGTGGGTGTTCACCTTAGGAAACACTATCAGTTCAAAGATCTCAGCAGAGGGCAAAACAATAATTACGGCCAATTAACAATAAATATTGCAAGGAAAGAGAAATATTCATAAGGTAAAATTTAAAATTTTTTCGTTAAATAAAGGAAGAGTACACCAGGAACAATGGCAAAGCTGCCACAATCAAGGAAATTTACATGAAAACAAAAAACAAGAAGAGTAAAAGAAAGGGATCCTAAGCTACGCCTTGGGCTTCAGAGCAAGGCCCTCCTTGTTGCCCAGCTAAGAGGCAAGAGTGTCTTTGGCCTTTGGATCAGCTTCTTTGGATTTGGCCTCAGTCTCCTTTGCCTTGACTACAACATCCTTGGCCTTAGAAGGGGCATCCTTCAGCTTGGGGGCAGCTTCTAGATCTTTGGCCTTTGACAGGGGCTTAACCTTCTTACCATTGCCCTTATCCTTATTCACCTTAACCCCCTGGCCTTGGTCACCAGCTTGGCCAGACCCTTTGGGAACCTCGGTAGGAGGAAGAGATGCCTAGATGATAAGGGGCTGCTCAGAAGAGACTGATGCAAGGGTAACAGGAGGTGGGAGTTCAGCTGGGAGTTCAATTTGGACTTCGCGAATGTTTAGAGGATAGTAGACACTCTTAAGCTGCCTCTACTCCGAGGTAGCAGGGACTCCTGCAAGGTTGAAGGCATCCATCGACACCTTTTTACAGTGGTCCCTGCAAACCTCGATCAGCTCTTCTGCCAGACAGACCTTTGTCTCTTGCACCCCGAGCTCATAGGACTCCAACTTCGAAGCCTCAGCAGCCTCCATCACTCTCTTTAGCTCGGCCTTCAGCTCTAGGACCTGCTGTTTCACTGTGGCTAGCTCTAATTCGATGTGGTAGAGCCTTAGTAAAGCCTTTTGTGTTGGTCCTCAGCCTGGTCCTAGGCGCTCTAAAGATTGACCTCAGCATTCTTCCGCGCCCTCTCATCGGCCATCAGCTTCTTTGCAAGCTCCTTATTTTTCTACTCAGATGCGCCCAAGGCCTTGTTAGCCTTGGTGCGGAGGTTAGCCTCAACCCTGACCTTATTCCGGGCATCCTTGACCCACTCCTCAGCTACAAAAACCTCTTGGATAGCCTGCATATAAACAATAAGGGAGAACATTTTTTTTTTTTTTTAAAAAAAACCTTTAGTGAGGCATGCTAAAAAGCTTACCAGGGCTAGATCCTTCTTCAAGGACATGAAGAGGTCTGGCTGCTTCATGTGCCTCAAGGTAGCCATTTCCTTTGGTAGAAGGAAAGGCTACTCTTAGGCCTTGGCCATGTATTAGGCGTTCCCTTTCTAGAACTTCTTGATGGTGGAGTTCCATAGAATGGCTGCGCCGTCTAACTCCAGCCAAGGTGTGATGTTGTTGGTGCACCTCGGCCACACCCGGGTCCTCCCTGCTCTCCACTGAGGAGGCCCGTCCTTTGTCTTGGGCCATTTTCTGCTACTTGGCCTCCTTCTGGTGGACCACCTCACCCTCCTCCACTTCTTATTCCTTCATTCTCTTCTTCAAGTAAGGCATGAGGAGCAGGCTGATGGTAGGAGGAGGAGGAGGGGAAAGAGTAGGAAGGGGCCTTGGCCATGTATTAGGCATGCCCTTTCTAGAACTTCTTGATGGTGGAGTTCCATAGAATGACTGCACCGTCTAACTCCAGCCGAGGTGTGATGTTGTTGGCACACCTCGGCCACACCCGGGTCCTCCCTGCTCTCCACTGAGGAGGCCCGTCCTTTGTCTTGGGCCATTTCCTGCTACTTGGCCTCCTTCTGGTGGACCACCTCACCCTCCTTCACTTCCTATTCCTTCATTCTCTTCTTCAAGTAAGGCATGAGGAGCAGGTTGATGGTAGGAGGAGGAGGAGGGGAAAGAGTAGGAAGGGGCTGAGACCTTTGGGCCTCTTTAGATGATGACCCCTTACTCCTCCCCGCGAGGAGTTCCTTTAGGCCTTTCCTCGGGTTTAAGGCCATTTCTTCTTCTTCCTCCTCAGAGCTGTTGTCTATATTCGCAACCACGAGGCATAAGGTTCGAACACCTGAAATCCTGTCAAACTCGTCCTCTGCGTCCGATATATGGATGACAGGATCTCCTTGCTCCTCCCTCTCTTCCTCGAGTTGGAATTGGTTTATTTCTTCCTCAAGGGACAGACATAAGGAAGTAGTCTCTTCCCTCAAAGCTGCTGCTTCATGAGGAGCACATTGGGAAGGCTGATCAACTGACACCACGTCTTCTCAGGCAAGGAACCCGGGTACTGAAACGTCTATCCTACGTAACCGAGGATCGCCTGCCCTAATTGTGTGGCCCACATCCTAGAACTTGTCCGATAATGGCACGAAGTCTAGGATAAGGTGGACCGCTCTCAGCTGCCTATCCTCGCTCACAAACACCTCAAACCTTAGGACTTTGTTGAGGTCTGCGACGTTAACAAGACTGAAGTTAGGCCTACGTGCCTTTTATCTACAAAAACAACTGAGGAGCAAAATCATGGTCAGAATGATGAAACTTATCATAAAAAAGAAATGAAATACTAAAGGAAAAAGCAATAAAACTAAAGAACTAAGTCCCGTGTCAAAGGGCCTAACCCTAGGGCACCCTTCCTTGCTCTCCCTCCTAAGTTGGGTAGTGAAGATCATCGTGCCATTCCCCAGAGGCAATAATGTAGTCGTCTTTCATGCCCTTATTAAACTTGGGAAAACACAATACGAGCCTAACAATTGAGGACCTAGACTTGAGGTAATACCTCGTGCTAGTGAGCGAATGTCATTCGTACATAAGGTCAACGTCGTGCTAGTGAGTCTCAAACCCATTTTCTTGTTGAGAGCATCGACGCTACCAAAAACTCTAAATAGGTTGGGTGAACATTGGTAAGGACACAGCCTGTGGGCAATTAGGTAGTCTTTGGTTATCCTACCTATGTGAGGTGTCATTCCTCCTTCTATAAAGGCGATCATGGGAATGACGACCTCCCCTTCTTTCCTATGGGTAAGCACCTGCTCAAGAGCATAATACCGCAGGGAAACTCCCTGAAGAATGTGGTACTTAGCCCTAAAGCCCTCCATAACGGTGAGAGAATCTACAAAGTGCTTGAATCTACCTATCTAAGCAAGCTAAGGGAAAGTGAGGGAAATGATTTTGAAAATGGAGTGAAGGTATGAAGGCCGAAGAGGCCGGCTGAGAAGAAAAGAACCTAGGAGCATGAAAACTTACGAGAGTAATAACAGGTGACACTTCAGGAGCTTCTTGAGAGTTGGGAGATTTGGGAAATCTGAAAGCCTGAGAGTTTGAGAAGTCTTAAGAGTTTGCAGATTTGTGAAGTAAAAAAAAAAAAAACCCACCAAGTGCCTTATATAAGAGGTGAAATTAAGTGGGAGTTATTCCGCTCAAAATTCGAGGAGAAATGCCAGCCGTAGGATCTACATCTCACCATAAGATGCAGGGAATAAAGCGCCGCCTAGAGTATTTAATGAGACATTGCGGATTCCGAAGCGTTGGAAATAGTTACGGGACACGCGAAGCGACATTCTCAAGTATGGAAATCAAAGAAACATATGGAATTAATTATCCAAAGTCAAAACTCCATTTTTTCTCCTTGGACAAGAAGGGAAAAACCGAAGTTTTGAGGAGCTATTGTAGGGATAAAGGTCCTAAGAATAAAGGTTGGGCTTTGGGCCTTGTCTGAGGACGCTTAGTGGTTCAAGGACAGATAAACAATAATGAAGATATAAGACTCAGAACTCTGCGAGCAATTACGAATGAAAAGTGTAGGGAAGGTAAGGCGGGGAGGAGTATCTCCTCAGCTAAACAAAGCAAAGGTCAAAAGGTATATTCTATCATCCAAAGTACCATTCCAGGAAATTCTATTGATAAGGATATGCATCATGAACGTACATGACAGATGGGAGCTATGAAATATTTAGGGGAAAGCTGCTACCACCGCATTAAATGCTTTGCAGCTAACTCTCTAGCCATATTAATGAGGAAGTGATACCTAAACAATAGTTTTCAGCCTTACAACTACTTTCCAAAGACTTCAGGAAGGTGTTGACGTGGCAAGGATCAACACCAACAACCTAATCTACACATGGAGGGAAAAGCTGAAAGGGGGAAGATAGTATAAAATATAAGGGAGGCCCAAAGAGAAAGGGATCGGAAAATTGAGAGAAGAATACTCTAGCACTAAGAACTGTACTTGTAATCAAATTCAAGGAATATATATATAAGAACTGATTTCCCCAGATTGTGCTGAGGACGGTTTTTCTTTAGATAAAACTAGTATATCTTTACTTTCTTGCCATCTAGATCCACTATACTTGTTACCTAACTCATTAGAGCCTAGTTTTCCAACCCACTTTCTACAAATTCATTATATTGAGCTTTTTGGATCTAGATCCTTTTACCTTTTGGGTTTAGGACTCAAACTGCGTCCTTATAAGGACATAAGAGTAAATTTAGACAAACTATATTTTTTATTCTCCCATTTCCCCCCACTCATTCACCCCAGCCAAACAAAAATGAAAGAAACTAAAATCTCTTCTATCCTCCTTTTTTTTTTTTCATCCTCTCCCCATTTTCTATCCTTCCATTTTTCTATCCCCAACCAAATGAACTCACACAAACAATCATAAAGGAATGAAATGAAATGAAATGTATTTAAATATGGGAAATGAATGTAAAAAGAAATGAATGGAATGGAAATTGGTAACTATATTTAGATGTTTTAAAATAAAATGAAAGCTCAAATAGTGTGAAAACACTAATGCTTGTTTAGACTCCTAATCTTAAATTACGGCTTAATTATTTTTACTCTAACTTGTCTAAGTGCAGAATAAGAGTAAAGCACACGCAATAAACCAGTAACACTACTTTAAGCCATAAGCAAGTACAATGAGCAATAAATGTAAAACTTAAAGAGTAGGGAAAAGATATGCGAACATAAGATAACATCAAGACGTATTATCGAAGAGGAAACCGAAGTACTCAATGTAAAACCTTTATGCGGCCCTCCAAGCCAAAATTGATCCACTAGTGAATAAGTTGGAGTACAATAATATCAAAAAGACCCTCTAAGCCTAATCTACCCAATGTACTTGAGTCCTCTAACCTCTTACTACCAATGGACTTCTCAGAGTCTTATCTTCACTAGTTATCTGGATCCTGCAATTTCGCCCAATTGCATCCATCACTCAATGACTTCTACCAATGCTTCCATAGGCACCAAAACTTTTCTTAAAACTTGGAATGGGTGAGGTAAGTATTTGGGCTAAGAACCTCTCAAAAATATGAAGATGGAGAGGTAGAAGTAGAGGAAAACCAAGAGAATTTGTGTAGATGATTGTGGGTATGACAATCTCTAACACTCAAGTGTTTTGCTAGGGTTTTCTCTCTAAAAAAGACTCCTTACAATTTCGTGGATAATGATGGTATATATAGTGTGTGTAAAGAATTTAGAAAATCACTCTTTATTTTTGCCAAACAGAGAGTTTTACGGGTATCTCGCGAGATGGACTTTCTTGTGAAATACTTGCAAAATGACAAGCTGACATAACTCTTCAGCTTCTAATCATGTTCTTCACACGTGACCTTTTCATGGGTACCTTTACTCATGAGCTTCTCGTGAGCTAGTTACAAAACTGCACTAATCTTCATCGCATGCTTGATTCTTCACCAATCTCTCACACTCATCCTTTTACCATTAAACCCACATAAATACACGAAAATAATTGATTGAATTACAACAAAATTTGGTACAGAACTAAAGCCAACAAAGACTAGTTAGAAATCACAACTTTACATAAAGGAATGCAAATGAATGGAATGTAACTAATCTTGTTTGAGAGTAACATAGAGGGGAAGGAATAGAATCATTTTATAACAATATTACTATTAGATCCCTATTTTAAAATAAAGGGTTGAATATATATAGGGGTATTTTGGGAGTTTTAGTAACAAATTTTATTAAATCTAATTCCATTCCCTCAAATTCCTCCCAATTTCAAGGGGAATGAAAATTTAAGGTTTTAAGGGAATTGAGAGGAATGAGTGTTCCCTCATACCCATTCCATTCCCTCCTACTTAAACTCTCAAATAAGGGAATGGACTTTCTATTCCCTCTATTAAAACTCCCAAATAAGGGAAGGGAAGAATATTCTAAAATTATTCTCTTCATTCCTTTCTATTCCATTCAATTCCCTCCTCCTAAATGAGAGACTAGTATTAGATGTATGTAGGGAGCAAAAGAATAGGGTTGACTTTTATTGACTTATGTATAATGTTGAATTTTTCTTTTGGTCAAAATGCTGAAGATAATGATTACTTGGAGGCAGTGGATCCATCTCTCAAGTTTTTCATAACTTCTGAGGACATTACAAACACAGGGGCTCCAGCAACATTGTTGATTTTCAACAATGAGAAAGGTTTCTCATCGAAAAACATTGACTCTATTTGTAGTGTTGGTCGGTCCACCAAGAAATATGGTTATATTGGAGAGAGGTACTTTACCTAGTTTCTTAGAATTACAGCTTATACTAGCCATTCTACTGTAGGTATTGTTATGAGAACTAGTAACACCAAATATTCTTATATATGGTTTGAAAGCTCAAATTGGTGTGAAAACACACGAGCTTGTTTAGACCCCAAATTAAAAAATACGGCTAGATTGCTTTTATTCAAACTTAACAAAGTGCGAAACAAGAGTAAATATACGCAATAAACCGATAACACTACTCTAAACCATATTCATCCACAATCAACAATAAAATGAAAGTTTAAAGAGTAAGGAAGAGAGATGCAAACACAAGATAACACCAAGACGTGTTATCGAAGAGAAAACCGAAAAACACAGCGAAAAATCTCTCCGTGACCTTTCAAGTCAAAATCGATGTACTAGAGAATAAAGTTGGAGTACACGAATAACAGTACACGAATAACAAAAGACCCTCCAAGCCTAGTCTTCCCATGTACTTAAGCCCTCCAAGCTCCTGCTACCAACGAAATTCTACGAGTCTTGTCTTCTCTAGCTTTCCAGATCCCGTAATTCAGCCCAATTGCATCCGCCTCTAAATGGCTCCTTCCAATACTTCCCAACAGTAACAAAACCTCACTTAACACTTAGATATGGTATGGTAAGTGTTTGGGTTATGAACCTTTCAAGGATGTAGAGATGAAGAGGTAGGAGTTGAGGAAAACCACAAGGAAATGTGTAGATGATTGTGGGTATAATAACCTCTAACTCTCAAGTGTATTTGCTAGGGTTTTCTCTCTAAAAAGTACTCCTTACAATTCGTGGGTAGTAAGGGTATTTATAATGTGGGTAAAGAATTTGGTAAAGCAATTTATCTTTTTACTAAATAAAGAGTTTCACATGTACTTCACAGGATGGCCCTTCTCGCATGACAATCGCGAACTTGGTAGCCTAGCGTGATTCTTCAACTTCTAGTCATGTGCTTCACACGTGACCTTTTTGCAGGTTACTCTTCTTGCAAGCTAGTCACGAACTGCACTGATTCATCTTTGAAACTTGATTCTTCACCGATCTCTCACACTTATACCTTACAAATAAACCCACATACATACAGGAAAATGATTGAAGAAATTACAATCAAATTTGGCACGGAATTAAAGCCAACACAAGCTAGTTGGAAATCACAACTTTACATGGTTTACTCAAAATGCTATTTTTTCAAGAAGACTATTGATAGTAGGGAAATGCTAACGAATGCTTTTAGGGCATTAGTTAACAATCCATTTAAAGAAAAATTTTATGGGAAAGAAAAAAAAAAAAAAAACAATTAATGTTTTGACAGCTTTTTTCATTTTCCATAAAAGTGATGTCAAAATTTTTCTAAAATGAATTGTTAATTATTGCCCTAAGGGCACTCGTGAGTATGACCCTTAATAATATTAATTGGGTTGACTTGGAAATAATTTAGAACAAGCATGACATTGTTGACTTATTTGTTTAAGTCAAATGATAGGCCATAAACGGATTGACCCATTGTGATTGAAATTAATTAATTAATTAGCCAAGTTATTAATTAATCAATTTATCTTGCAAAACGCGTGATAGCACAAACAAATCACTAATAAACTAATTATGCAGTGGAAAATAAATAACACGGTGATTTGTTTACGAATGGAGAAAACCTAAAGAAAAAAACCCCATCGGGTGATTTTCAGGTCACCACTCCAAAAACTCCACTATTATTAGAACAAGCAGTTACAAGTAAAGGAATCCTAAGTACTTACCAACCTACAGTTGAACCCTTACCCCAATACCCAATTGGACTTGTTCTGTAGTGACAGTTCCCCTTTTGATGCATAGCTCTAAAGTACATGACTAACCAATTGCGCGGATCCTAATACACAACTTCAATCACCAACTAAGAAGGTTGTTAGCTGCAAAGTTCTTCAGTTCATCCACACGATGAAGATCAAGAAGATGCTTGGTCACAAACCCTACGGTGCAAATACACAGCAACTTCTTCAAGAGAAAGAGATGAACTAGGGCAAAAACTTCGTCTCCGATCACAATTTGCTTAAACAGAGTTTGCTCAATGCTTGTGCAACTTATGAACTATTTGACGGCCCTTAAAACAATTCTTTTATATGTTTAGGGTTAGGAGAAAAGAAGGCCCAAAGACATATTCATGAATCCCAAGAAAATCATATTTGAATTTTGAAATTCTTAAACCTTGACAGATAGGAGATGTCGAGCACACCGGACTTTGAACAGCTTTCTTAAGCTCGATAGATGCAGCTGTTGAGCCTTAATGAATTTGCACTATCAGCTTGTTTTCTTGGACAGACTTGAAGGCTCTAACACTTGATCTTGAAACATGATTTCTTGAAGTATTCAAACACATCCTAAATCTACCTAAATACAAGTAAAGTGCGTTTTGTCAAAGGATAAGCCAATTACATAAAATCATGACATATGTTCTTAACATGTGAAACACATATGTCCTAACAATCTCCCACTTTGGCAATCCATGACAAAACTACAACAAACAAATGAACATATAAGAAAAGTCACAAATCACTCAACTCATATTCACTTGTTGAATGCAATAAAATCTATCATAACACAAACTCTTGAAAAACTTTGCAAGAAGAGAGTTTATGGCAAGTAGACTTTGACAACCTATATTTCTGAAACACTTTAAACAAAACTCATCAAGGCATCTTTATGTGAAACAGAAATAATAGATTGCATACAAATATAAGAAACATGTGTATTAATGGAGAAAAGAAACAACACGTGAAGGGGTAGGTGAAAGAAAAAAACATGCATCAATATAAATAAGGAGATAAGTACAATATATGTCAATAAATGGTCACAAGACCTCATGTACAAGAATAATGTATCTAAAAAAAAGAAAAGAAAAGATACATACTATCCTCACTACATCCCTCAAATGAACATATGAACACTCCCCCTAACAAAAATGGTCCAATACTAACTCTTCCCCTAAGAATGACTACTCTCATATCCCAAAACTAATTCCCCTTTTTGTCACGAGTGACAAAGGGTAAGAGTGTCAAGTAGACATCTCATCGATAGAGCTAGTATCTCCATCAGCATCATCTGAATCATCATTGTCATCACCATCATCATCATCCTCATCCTCAGAATCAGAAGCCACGGAAGAGGGTGGTGAAGGAGCAGCCTCAAGAGTAAAACCACCCATGAATGCTTGTCGCCATGCAATACAACCGACACGAACATTCACTTGATACAACTCCGTAGAGATTGTATCGAGGCAAGCATCCATGCGCTGCAATTGCGTCATGATGTCTCTTAGGGACACATCGCTCGTAGAAGAAGATGGAGCAGATGTGGATCGAGCAGATCGAGATGGAGCTGAACGAGAGGGAGGAGTTGCTGAATCCAACTGCTGCAATCGAAACTGGGCCTCGCTACGTTTAGCGGTAGTGTAATCTATGGCATATATGACGGTGAAATGGTCGGAAGAGGGAAAAGGAATAGAAAAATGGCGTAAGATCCTCGTGATAGCGGAAGGAAAGATGAGCTTACCACGGGACGTTGAATCTAGATGAACATCTATAATAAAAAGAATGAAATGAGAAGGGAAATCTATAATAACATGCTCAAGAAGAGATAACAAAAATCGAACACGAGGCTCTATAATGGAGTTATAGTGAAAGAGTAGATGGAAAATAAAGGTCATCACCATGTTCATGAATCTAGGACCTTTAGTAAAAGGTCGACATGGTGTAAACAGACGCTCACCCCAAACAGAAAGGCATTCACAGAAAGCAAACATTAGCTCATCCCTGGACACAGTCCTTAGACGCTCATAACTAGGATAGTCAGGAAACTCTATCCTAGGGACCCGAAGCACATTCGCAACAAGTTGCGGTGTGATAGAAATGCGTATACCTCGAACATGAGTAAAGAAAAGAGGTACTGAACGATCAATCCCGTGCATGTTGGAGTAAAACTCCTGGATAAGCATGAGAGGACAGGTGATCAGGATGTCACACAGTGACTCTTATCCCCTACTGTGAATGACAGAGGGAAGGTCGGTGTCGGCAAAGTCCGATAGTATGACTTGGCATTCCAAATGAATGTTTCATCTAGAAAAGTTCCCCGAGAATGCCTTAAAGGCATCATCATCACGGAACCGAATATGAGATAGTGTAGGATCAGAGGACGAAGAAGCTCCAGAATGAAGAGGGTTCTGAGCTGGAGTGAATTTACACTTAGGTGCCATAGACATGACTAATGTAAACAGAAAGAGAGAAAAAAAAAACAATCAGAAAAGTCCTAAACAATATCAAATATAACAAGTATATTGAAAAGAGAGTACGTATGCATGGGAAATGCATGAACATGTGACATGTAAAGGACATTGCGTCATGGACTCAGCCCAATCCAAACCTATCAGCACACAAACAGATAGCACACATCTAAATGCATGACAATACTATTATAATGTTAATGTGATGCAATGTATAAGGTTTTAAACTCATTTAAGTGAAAACTCATTCCAAAATTTCAATAATAACACATCAATTTTGAAAAACCACAAAATTTGTCAAAAACCCTAAAACCTAGATTTCAAAACATGAAATACATGAATGTGAAAGGATTAGAAGCTTACCAAGTGAAGAAATTCTTGAAAAAGCTTGAAAAATCCTTAAGGAAGAAAGATTGGAATGAGATGAGAAAGTTTGGGAGAGAAAACAAAGAAGTATCGAGAGAGAGATCGAATGAAATGAGTTTCGGATCGCACAGGGAGCTTAAATAGGGCCAGCAGTAAATCTCGATAGATGCAGGTGTCGAAAGGTACCGAGACACCTATCGAGGAAGGTGTCGAGAAAAATGGTCATCGACAGCTGAGGTATCGAGGAGGTGTTAAGGAACAACCTAACAGAACCAAAAACAGAAGCTCGATCGATCCACCAGGTGTTGAGAAGCTATCAAGGATGCAGACCCATTCTCGATCGATCCACCAGGTATCGAAAGCTGTCAGGATTACGATAAGAAAAAGCTGAAGAAGCTCGACAGACAACAAGGTATCGAAGAGGTATCAAGGAGGTGTCAAGCCAGCTTTTAAAACCAGTTTTTCGAGATAAGAAAAATACAGACATGAATGCAATCCAACATGCAACTCAACCAATGATCTAATAAACATATTTAGCTTTCAAAATCATTTCTTAATAAAAGCTTTAAGCACATGGATCCCAAAAACACACGCACACATTAAACAAGTCTAACCAATTTTATATTTCAAAAACCAAGTTAAGAGAGTTTAGTGAGCATAAATTAACACATGTAATCCTTGTGATGGCCAAATCACATTGTACCTGCACATGTATCAAAAGTAGCAAAGAATTTTGCGTGTTATGTGTGAAAAACATCACAAGATTGCAAATGTGTCAACATGTTATGACAATTTGGGATATGAGAAAATCACTTTAACTCACATACAATCATAACTGTTTTATAGGGACTATCACCTTCATGGTACATCCTATAACTCCCACATCTCCTAAAAAACACGCTTGCAATCATATTTAAAAGCATTTTTGATCTTATTGCTTTTTATTTTCTTTGCATATTTTTATTTAAGTAAAACATGCATGGGCATATAAGAGATAGAAAAGAAATACTTATTTAAGTTAAGCCTTTGACATTGTACTTTTACTATGCCGAAGCATACATATGTCATTGACACTACATTTTTGCTATGCCAAAGCATACAGGTGTCATATTATGATTGGTGGGCAACAGTGGTGAGATGGTTATTTATACCTTTCTCATAGAATTTTTTAGTCTTTCCCATAAAAAAGAATGATACGAATGTTAAGTACAAGAGACAACTAAATCTTACTCATCACAAATAAGAGCCACAAAGCTCACTTGCTTAGTTGTGCATAAAGATGTTCATCTAAGCTACAAGAGATACAAAGTTTAGAAAACTTTGTTTCAATGGCCATCCAAGGTACATAAGCACCAATGTACACATAACACATACTGTTTTTGTATTTTTCTAATTTTTCAAAAAAAAAAAATTTCATATCAAAAGCAAAATAAACAAAACTGAAAAACAAACAAACAGACAAAAACATGTTAAACAAATTAAAGCATAAAACTAGATGCAAATGCATGAGGAGGGAAGAAAAAAGAAGAAGATTATCCCATGGAGATAACACCAATGTTTTGACGAAGGAATTCAAAGCGTTTACTATCAAGAGGTTTAGTAAACAGGTTAGCCTTCTGATCATCAGTGTGAATAAACTCAAGAGTGAAAGTACCATCTTTAACAAGCTCCCTAATGAAGTGATGTCGAATCTCTATGTGTTTGGTTCTAGAATGTTGAATCGGATTCTTAGAGATGTTAATGGCACTGGTATTGTCACAATAGATAGCGAGATGCTCTTGACAAATACCATAATCATGGAGGAGCTTTTGCATCCATAGGAGTTGGGTGCAGCAGCTACTGATGACAATGTACTTAGCTTCAACAGTGGATAATGAGATGGAGTTCTGATTTTTACTCACCCAAAAGACAAGATTATTACCCATATAAAAACAACCCCCTGAAGTACTCTTTTTATCATCAGCATTCCCAGCACAATCAGCGTCAGAGTACCTAGCTAAGACATCACTTGTGTCCTTGCTATACCACTCACCAAACTCAGCAGTGGTTTTAACATACTTTATGACTCTTTTTAAAGTAGTCATATGGGACTCTTTGGGATTAGCCTAATATCTAGCACACACTCTAACACTATAACTAATGTCAGGTCTACTAGCAGTAAAGTAAAGAAGACTACCTATCATGCTTCTATATAGAAATGGATCAACATTTTTACCTAATTAGTCAACAGTGAGTTTAACATTTGGGCTCATAGGGGTTCTGACAGAACTAGCAGATTCTAAACCAAACTTTTTCATAAATTTCTTAGCATATTTAGATTGAGATAGGAATATACCTGAATCTTGTTAACGAATCTGCAACCCAAGGAAGTGAGTCAACTCTCCAATCATGCTCATCTCAAACTCGACCTACATGAGTTTTGAAAAACTATGAGCAAGTTCATCCTTAGTCGATCCAAAGATGATGTCATCAACATAGACTTGAGCAACTATTAACTCGCCATCTTTTATTTTGATGAAGAGAGTTTGATTAGCCTTTCCTCTTGTGAACCCATGTGACACCAAGTATTGTGTAAGCCTATCATACCAAGCTCTGAGGGCTTACTTTAACCCATAAAATGCTTTCTTGAGATACAGTGCATGATTCGAAAAGTGTGGATCAATGAATCCTTTTGGTTAAGCTACATAGACATCTTCTTTAAGCAGGCCATTTAAGAAGGCAATCTTCACATCCATCTGATAAAGCTTGAACTTCAATTGGCAAGCCAAAGTAAGGAGAATTCTGATGGACTCCATACGGGCAACTGGAGCAAATGTTTCATCATAGTCTACTCCTTCCATTTGTGAGTATCCTTGAGCTACAAGCCGAGCCTTGTTGCGGATCACATTGCCCTCCTCATCAATCTTATTGCGAAATATCCACTTTGTACCAATGATGTGTTCACCCTCCGGTCTAGGTACCAAGGTCCAAACATCATTCCTTTGAAACTGAAGCAGTTCATCATGCATTACTTCAACCCAACTTTCATCATGAAGAGCTTCTTCAACTTTAGTGGGTTCAACCTGTGACAGATAGCAAGAATAAGACACAAAGTTAGCAACACATTTATCAACTGTACATTTCCTTAATGTGAGTTCATTCAAGTTTCCCACAATATCTTTTAGAGGATGATATAGCTTAATCCTGGAGGAAGGTCCTTTCTCCTTAAGGGATTCAGAATCTGGTGAAGTGGTTATATCTACAGAATCTTCCACAACACTAGGAGTACTTGGAGTACTAAGAGATACAGGTTCTTGTTCAACAATTTCTTGAACTATCCTAGGCTCAAGAGGAAGAATTTCTTTAGTTAGTTCCTCAATACCTTTTTCAGAACTAGAATCTGAAGACTTATCAATAACAACATTCACTATCTCCATTACCTTCATGATTCTTTATTGTATACTTGATAAGCCTTACTTGTAGAAGAATAACCCAGAAATATTCCTTCATCACTTCGGGAGTCAAACTTTCCCACATTCTCCCTATCCTTTGGGATGAAACAAGTACTTTCAAAGATCCTGAAATACTTCACATTAGGCTTCCTTCCTTTCCATAACTCATACGAAGTCTTCTTGGTACTGGATCTAAAATACACCCTATTAACCGTATGACACGCAGAGTTAACGGTTTCTCCCCACAAGTTTCTAGCCACATCCTTATTGTATAACATGGCTCTGGCCATCTCTTGAATAACCTTATTCTTTCTTTCTACTACACCATTCTGCTGAGGAGTAATAGGAGCAGAGAATTCTTGAGAGATACCTGATCTTGTGCAAAACGACTTCATATATGAGTTCTCGAATTCCCTACTATGGTCACTTCGAATTCAATCAATTTTCAAGTTCTTTTCATTCTGCAGTCTTGTGCACAAAACTTCAATGTGCTTAGGAGTATCAGACTTGGATCATAAAAGAATGACCCAAGTGTACCTAGTAAAGTCATCTACCACAACCATGATGTATCTCTTACTACGAAGAGACTCGGTTCTTGTTGGACCTATAAGATCCAGATGTAGAAGCTCCAATGGTCTAGATGTAGCTGATGTCTAAATGCCAGGATTCTTAGCTTTTGTCTGTTTTCCAAGCTGGCATGGTCCACATACCATATTGCTCATTCTACTAAGCTTTGATATCCCTAAAACTGACTCATGCTTAGATACAATAGAAAGATGTTCGTAGCTAGCATGTCCCATCCGTTGATGCCATAGATCTTCATTTGGCAAACGAATGCTATTACACATAATATCAGCATCAGGAACCAATCCATAACAGTTATCAAGAATGCGAACACCACTTATGAGTTTCTTTCCAGACTCATTCTTGATAAGACATTTTCCCTTGGAGAATAGCACCATGAAGTCTTGATCACATATCTGACTTATACTCAGCAGGTTCACTCTCAAACCTTCTACATATAGAATGTTTGCAATGTCCGGCAGTCCAAGTAGAGAGATGATTCCCTTTCCTTTAATCTGTGATTTGCTCCCATCACCAAAAGTGACATTGCCACCCTTTTTAGACTCAAAAACCTTAAAAAGAGATCGGTTTCCAGTCATGTGTCTTGAGCAACCACTATCAAGGTACCACAAACATGTGTCCATCACTTTAAATGCAAACTTCATCATAAAACACACTTCGTGCTTGGATGACAAATCAGTGGGAATGGTACTTTCTCTCAACTGCCTTATACGAGCTAAGCCTTTAACTTTCACTCTTCTTAGACGAACTCCTTTGCACATTTTCATTCTGAGATAGTCTAGTTTCTTCTTAGCCAAACTGAGATATTTTCCAATAGTCATCGTAAGAGAATTCAAATAACTTTTAAACTTGTATTTTCTGATAAACTCAAACAAATAGAGATTAGAAAAACAAGATGTATTTGAAACATAATATCAGCATCAGGAACCAATCCATAACAGTTATCAAGAATGCGAACACCACTTATGAGTTTCTTTCCAGACTCATTCTTGATAAGACATTTTCCCTTGGAGAATAGCACCATGAAGTCTTGATCACATATCTGACTTATACTCAGCAGGTTCACTCTCAAACCTTCTACATATAGAATGTTTGCAATGTCCGGCAGTCCAAGTAGAGAGATGATTCCCTTTCCTTTAATCTGTGATTTGCTCCCATCACCAAAAGTGACATTGCCACCCTTTTTAGACTCAAAAACCTTAAAAAGAGATCGGTTTCCAGTCATGTGTCTTGAGCAACCACTATCAAGGTACCACAAACATGTGTCCATCACTTTAAATGCAAACTTCATCATAAAACACACTTCGTGCTTGGATGACAAATCAGTGGGAATGGTACTTTCTCTCAACTGCCTTATACGAGCTAAGCCTTTAACTTTCACTCTTCTTAGACGAACTCCTTTGCACATTTTCATTCTGAGATAGTCTAGTTTCTTCTTAGCCAAACTGAGATATTTTCCAATAGTCATCGTAAGAGAATTCAAATAACTTTTAAACTTGTATTTTCTGATAAACTCAAACAAATAGAGATTAGAAAAACAAGATGTATTTGAAAGCAAAGATCTCTTCAAGCCGGTTACGACCATGACAATAAGGGTCAATGGATCAAAACACAGCAAAAATTAAACCTAATCAGAGTGTGCCTGCTCTGATACCACTTGATAGGCCATAAACAAATTGACCCCTTATGATTGAAATTAATTAATTAATTAGCCAAGTTATTAATTAATCAATTTATCATGCAAAATGTGTGGAAGCACAAACAAATCACCAATAAACTAATTATGCAGCGAAAAATAAATAACACGGTAATTTGTTTACGAATGAGGAAAATCTAACGGCAAAAACCCCACCGGGTGATTTTCAGGTCACCACTTTCGAAACTCCATTATTATCACAACAAACGGTTACAAGTAAAGGAATCCCAAGTACCTTATCGACCTATAGTTGAACCCTTACCCCAATACCCAATTAGACTCGTTTTATAATGACAGTTCCCCTTACGATGCACGGCTCCCAAGTACATGACTAACCAATTACGCAGATCCCAGTACGTGACTTCAATCACCAACTAAGAAGGTTGTTGGCTGCAAAGTTCTTTAGTTCATCCACACCATAAAAATCAAGAAGATGCTTGGTTACAAAACCCTACGGTGCAAATACACAGCAACTTCTTCAAGAGAAAGAGATGAACTAGGGCAAGAACTTCGTCTCCGGTCACAATTTGCTTGAACAGAGTTTACTCAATGCTTGTGCAACTTGTGAACTATTTGACGGCCCTTAAAACAATCCTTTTATATGTCTAGGGTTAGGAGAAAAGAAAGCCCAAAGACATATTCACGAATCCCAAGAAAATCATATTTGAATTCTAAAATTCTTAAACCTCGGCAGATAAGAGGTGTCAAGAAGGTATCGAGCACACCAAACTTTGAATAGCTTTCTTAAGCTTGATAGATGCAGCTGTCGAGCTTTAATGAATTTGCACTATCAGCTTGTTTTCTTGTATAGACTTGAAGGTTGAACACTTGATCTTAAAACATGGTTTCTTGAAGTATTTAAACACATTCTAAATCTACCCAAATACAAATAAAGTGCGCTTTGTCAAAGAATAAGCCAATTACATAAAATAATGACATATGTTCTTAACATGTGAAACACATATGTCCTAACATCAAACATCAAAATTCCTTGATCCACAAAAGGGGCGACTTTTGCATATTATTCTCTAAAGTGATAAATGCTACCGTAAGAGTTTTGAAAGTTAGTAATGCTCACTTAAAAGTTATATGTAACATGGGCTAAAATAGTTGCTTGAATCGGGAATGAAAAATTTTGCCTTGCAAAGAGAGTTCAAAGCATAAAATCTATAAATAAATCTTCTTGCATGATGAAATTTTGCAGGGTCAAGGTACAGCTTATAGAAAACATTAACAAACTAGTCAAGGTATGAGGTGTTAAAATACATTATTAGCAACGTGATGTGTTATCCCATGTTGTATATGCTAGAGTGGATGCGGAAGGGGAAGCATAGAATAGGAACATCAAGAACACGAGGGTTATGTGGTTCAGCCTTGTTGGCTTACATCCACAGAGGAATCCCTTAGGGGCTACATCTTTATTGTATAAGAGTGTCATACAATAACTTGTGTTACAATGAACCCTAAAATGTATATATATAGGCAACTAAACCCTAGACTACTAGTATAAGTAGGAGTGGGCCTGAGCCTATTATATTGGGCTAATATGTCTAATATACCTCTAACCCCCTCCCTTAAACTCAGGGTAGAAGCTCGATGAAGGCTTAAGGTTGGATAAGCATGAGAAAATCCCTTGGAGATGCCTTGAAGAATGTTTTTGAAGAAACCACAATGAAGAATGTGCCAATTGACCAATTTAGAAGCTTTAAATCAAGAAACATAGTCCAAAATCAAAATCTACACGAAAAAATGAGTAAGATAGGCCATTTTAGAAATTTTAACTTTTTGGTCAAAGGTCAACACAAAAGTCAAAGTCAACGAAAGTCAAAGTCAACTAATCTTGGTCAAAGTCAACTGCTAGAGCTCACAAGTCAGATCCAGGTGGTTCGGGTCAACGGTTAGCTAGGTGACGTGGTGCTGACAAGTCTCAACACTGTTGACGTGGCGAATGGTGTGGCTGATGTTCTTCGGCGCGTGGTAGGAGCATGATGGTGACAGTGCATGAGAGGATTTCCAATGGCGTGTTGCGACGCATGCTTTAGCGTTTGGTTGTAGAATTTTAAGGTTTTGTAGATCGGAGGATGCCAAGGTTGACAGAGTGATGCGTGTGGTGATAATCCTATCTAGGATTCAGGAAATTTGGCGGCGCGTGGGAGAGTTCTCGGATCCATTGTTCGCATGTGTTGGCACATGTGATGGCTGTTGGAGGTCAAGTTCTTGGGTTTTGGTCGGATATGCTGTGGAGCATGTCTATCTTGTTGGTTTCATCAGGCAAAGGCTTGATGTGCATAGATCTGAAAGGTGAGTGGCACGGCTTACTTGAGAGATCAAAGACCTGGCGGTGAGGCAACAACGGAGTTTCCGTGGGAGCTACATGATGTTGTAGGCCTGGATCTGAAAAAAGGCATGGGCATTGTTGTGGATTTGTGTTGTGAGTGTGGGAATCTTGTTTGCTGTGTAGAGATGTTTGTTTAAGGCCAAGAACAAAGTTTGGCTCTGATACTATGTTAAATATATTATTAGCAACGCGATGTGTTATACTATGTTGTATATACTAGAGTAGATGCAGAAGGGGAAGCATAGAATAGGAACATCAAGAACACAAGGGTTATGTGGTTCAGCCTTGTCGACCTACATCTATAGAGGAATCCCTTAAGGGCTACATCTTTATTGTATAAGAATGTTATACAATAACCTGTGTTACAATGAACCCTAACATGTGTATATATAAGCGACTAAACCATAGACTACTAGTAAAAGTAGGAGTGGACTTGAGTCTATTACATTGGGCTAATATGTTTAATATATTGCTAACATGAGGGAATGTTAATATTTGACAATCAATTTTGATAGAGATAAGCCAATGTATATTCTTAGTCACCAATAACCTCTAGTTCAATCCTCTTGTAAAATTGGGTGAAAGATAGTATCTAGATTTAAACAACTGCGCCCCCCGCCCCCCCTTCCAAAACCCACCCCCTAAAAAAAATTGTGTTCTTAAGTTAGGCTCTATTCATTTCAGCACAAAATGTTTTTATCTAAAAATATTTTGGCTAAATTACAAATTGCTCCTTCTAACTATCTAAAATTCAATTCAGTCCTCTTACTTTTAATTTTGTTTAATTCAAGCTTTCCGTTAGTCTTGTTAGAATTTAGCTATTAAGGATTCACCAAAACAACGTAATTTTTTATTAAACAAAGTTTTTTAAAATTTTTTGTTTTAGAAACTAACAAAGTTGAAAGTTAATGGCACAATTCGGACAAAGATTAATTGGAGGACTAAATTGAATAAAATTGAAAGTTAAGGTATTGAATTGAATGAAAGTGAAGTTAGATGATTGAATTGAATCTTAGGCAAAGTTAGAGAGTGCAATTTGTAATTTAGCCAAATATTTTCAAGGAAAATTGTTTGTTTTTCGGTGTTTGGTTATGTATTTGAAAACTCTTTTCTTTGTTTTTATATAGATATTAAATAACAACTTTAAATTAATACTTTAAAATATTAATCAGAACAACTAAAATCAAACTAAGAAAATAAGCTTGATCAAAATAAAAATATTGAAACTTACACTAACAAGTGCAATCAAAATAAGAGAATATAAAAATAAAAATAAAAACAAAAAATTAATGTGACTTAAATAGTAAACCCAATTAGAAAATTAATTTTGAATTTTTTTAAGAAATAGTTTCAACTTATAGAGCTCACTTTTGGTGATTGCTTTTTATTATTAGACCAAGACATTATTATTATTATTATTTTGACAAAGTTTAGCTATAAAATTAGTTATAACCTAAGACTACAATCTTACTTAATATCTTTTTATTGTCGGTGAATTTTGACAAATCCACCATTGGATTAGATTTTCTTCTTATACCTTCCATACTTGTAAAATTTCTAAAAAAAATTAAAGATTAATAGCTATGTCATCAATAAATTATTTAAATTGCAAATTTTTGTGTTTTAAAAGTATGCATAAAATATAATCTTATAAATTATATAGTAAATAATATCTTATTGGTACAAAATTTGACAAGTGTATTCAGAACATAAAGAACATGCAATCTAATTGTTAGATTTTTAAAATTTGTAGTAATATTAATGATATTGAGTATGGTTGTACCCTTACACTACAAATTATTTTGTAACTAAACTTTGTCCTTTTTTGTATAAGCGAAAATCGAATCTCAAATTTCTTATTCAACAACAGGAAACTTTACTAAAATCCAAATCCATAAGAAAATAGATACTTAATGGGCTTATCACATAATAAAATTTTTGTTTAAAAACTAGAGTGCAAATCCGAACTAAGAAATTAGAGAATAAAATCAAATTGATCACAAAAAAACTAAGCACAATTTGTTTCAATGTTAAAGTTTTCTTGAAATAATTATTTTAACATTAAAGTTTGCTAAAAAAATGAGGCATTTTTCAAATAATATTTTCTATAAAACTATCTTATTTTCTTATATTTGATAACCATCTTAAATGTGTTAAAAAAGATTTTACAACTTTCTTTATTTAGCTTGCCATAAAATAAAGTTGTTTTCAAGTACCATATTTTTATATTAACTTTCTTTAAACTTATTTTTTCTGAAATTAACAAATACTGAACAAAAGTGAAAAATTATATGTGAGATATTCCATCTAAACAAACGTAGCATAAAAGAAATTTTTTGAGAAATTATCGGAGTCACGCCAATAATTGCTGTGTCTGTGTAATTAAACTAAACTAGTCGCCAACCCGTGCGATGCACGGGTTAATGATTTATTTGGGTAGTTTTTTTTATGAATCATGTGAGTTCAAGCTTAGAGAACATGTTTTTGTGTCCATTAAGGGCTTCTTTTTTTTTTTTTTTTTTTTTTTTTTTTTTTTTTTGTGGTAGTACAATAGCATCCATAAAGTTGCTAGTTGAAACACTTAGAAATGTTATGTGGTTCAAGCTAATACAAAGTTAGAACATTTGTGTTTGTAACTTACTCATGAACAAATAATTAGAAAGCTGATATTACATTTTGAACATAAGCTAATAATACATGTTCACCTTGTAAAATAACACAAAACAAATAATTAGGGAAAAAAAAAATCCTTTGCTGGGTAGATAACTTGAAACTTTCTCACATCTGAATCCTCGGGTAGCATATTGCAACTTGCTGAGGTAATTTCCCTCTGAATTCTCCCCTGGGATTTTGCTGCTTCTATTTGAACCATTCACTTTCCTCTTTGATTGCTCATCATCCAAATCAAAAACTCCAATTGATCCTCTACCCAAGATGGAAATTCCTACATACACTTTCTTTGGGTCTAGCACCAAGACTCACACATACATACACATAAATACGTACATAAATATTCATACTAAATGATATACTTTTAAGATCTTAGCTATATCAAGTTAGGATCTAAGACACAAACATCCATCTCCAAAGTATGCATGCAAATTTGGTCTAAGACACACACACACGCACCCATACATGTATATATATTCAAACTATATAATATGATTCTAAGATTTTACCAATATCAAATTTGGATCTAAGACTCAGAAATCCCATTGCAAAATATGCATGCAAATGCTACAAGCATGTAACAAAGCCTCAATATCTACTTTTCCTTTATTACCTATGTGATGTTCAAAACAACAAATTATATGGCATTCAACCTAAGTACTAAAAATCAAAAATCATAAAGTAAAACTAACCATGCCTAAAATTTTGGAATTGAATTAAATATAGAACTTTCACCACCAAAAACAAACTATATAACCATCAACAGTGTAAATAAAAGTACCATTACATCTCCAAAGCAGAATTTGGATTTTGGGGCCAACCGTACCACAAGAACAGCTACTGCATTGGCAGCATTGTTCTCATTATTAAAAAGATCAAGATGCCAAAAAAGTAATGATAATCTAAACTTTTATTCCTTATAGATTAGGTATATTCAAAATTTTCCCCAAATAATTTGATTGAAAAATTGAATTTGACTCATTAGGAAATTTCAAAATGTCATTTCAACCCCATCTATGTAATGACTAAAGCAAAAACAAATTAAGCACTGCAAGATTCACCATTAGTTACACTTTCTTTGGGTCTAGCACCAAGACTCACACGTAATGACTCATCCATTTTACATAGTTCCTAGTGGGACTCTAGATTCAATCTATAGATTGTTATTGCTGAGGCAGCAGGTATAGCTGGGCCAGGAAACGTTTAGTGGCCCACTATTAGACCAATTATTTGGATAATATAGTTTGTGAGTGTGATATAGTATTAGTGTCACTTTTGGGTCATTTAATTAAGTTCTTGTGTTTTGCACGATGACCAAAGTATAGCACCTTGAACCTATTGTCTCACAAAGTTATGAAGTTGCTCTAAGCATGCTTGAGTTTGAAAGATTAGGAAAATCATTTGAGGTATACTCTCTAAATTTGAAATATATTTAAAACATTGGTTTGTTTTCAAAAGTGACTGACAACTATTATTTGTGCAGTTCCTTTTCATGCAAGCTCCCCTAGTAAATTATTCCAAATTTTGACAAAGTAGTCATTGCATCTATGCACATATTTGAGGAATGAGCTGCAATATGAAAAAGAATGAGCTAATGATGAGCAAGCATGAAGTTGGGAAGGAAATAAGTGAGGAAAGAAGTAGGAAAGTCGGAGAATTACACAATCTTGACCTCCGTTGCATTGTTCTGCTAATTTATGACCATACTCAGTGAACTGATCTGAGTTCATAAGTGTATCACTACTCTACTTGGGACTCTATGTAAGAACATGCTTGTGTGCTTCAAGAAGAGCACTCTAAGCTTATGGAGCTTCTCATCAATTTAAAATCCAATAACATGTAAAACCACATCAAGCTCAAACAAATTCACCCTAAACAGACTTCAGATTAGCCACAAATAATCAGAAATGCATTGGAAAAAAAATCAAACAAAGAAAATCTAAGGGAAAGAGAGAAAATAAAATCTAACCGTGGCTTCCTATCTGCAAAACAATGTGAAAGCAGATTGTAGTAACTGAGCTACATCTACATTTAGTTTAATTGATCCAGCCTTAGCATGTTGATCAGAGTACCACAGTGTTCCTGATATTTCAAAAACCCTAATTTTAAACTTAACAAATTAAATTTGGAAAAAAAAAAAAACCCCAATGAAGATTGAAAAGGAAAAAAAAAAAAAAAAAAAAAAAAAAAAAAAAAAACACTCAAACACACAAAATTGAAATTTTCAGTTTGAATTGCCACAACCACCATTCAATTTCAATAGCAAAATGGGTCTTTTGAATCAAAACCCAATAGTTTTAATCTGCAGAAATCAAAAGGCTATTAGAGCAGCTATGGCAGTGGTGGAGCCACTAATAGTGTAGCTTGGTCATGAAAAAAAAAAATTTTGGAACTCCAAACCAAAGTAACCACAGAAATTGAAACGCCAATAAATAAATCAAAACCCTATAGTAATTGCAGAAATTAGAAAGCTAAAATATGATTAAAGCACCTCACTTGTGTGAACTGGGGCTGGAGCTCAATGCTTCGGTGACTTGGGCTGAGGTCTTGTCATGGCTATGATGGGTGATGGTAGCTATGGTAGTAGCGGAGCTATTAATGGTGTGGCATGGGTGGGACGTGGGAGAGAGAAGGAAATTGGGTTTTGGGAGGTTTAACATATAGCAGGTAATTGGGTTTCCAGAGATATCAGGATGTATTTTTAGAGACGTTGGGTTTGTAATTTGTATTTGGTAGAAAAAAAAAAGATTTATTATTATTTATATAAATATTGCTGACGTGAAAAATTGTGGTAGCTTCAAAAGTTTCGGTTTTATATATATAATATATAGATAATCTATGTTATTTTGAGACCTAATTTTTATTTTATTTTATCTTATCTATTTTATTTGGGTAATTTGGCCCTTAGTGATTGTGAATGAAATTTAAGGGTATTTTTGTAAATTTCATTTTTAGAGAACCATCAGAAACCCTAACGGCTTCTATATAAATATGTATTTTTCTAAACTGAATTCTCTGAAAATTTCTTTAATTTTTGGTGGATTCCAGGTTTTTTTTTTCTTTATTTATCAAAGATTTCATTAAGTTAGAATGATATTTAATTTCCCCTTGTGTTTCTGATCTGCATTATAGGGTGAACATGAATAATGAATTGCTATATCTTTATTGGACAGCTATGCGAAGAGCATTCCCAAGGCTTATATGTTTTGCAATTCAATTTAGAAATTTGGCTTCCATATATATCTTTAAGGAATACATAAGTTAATTTGTACTATTCCACATTGTGTCTTTGCAACGTGTAGATATTTGATTGACTTGTCTTTCAAACCCATGTTCAAGTTGAAAAGTCAGAAAAGTCAAATCGGATACTAACATTAGCCAAGTCAGAAAAGTCAAATCGGATACTAGCATTAACCTTGGAGGCAATTACACTTAATAATTTAGTTGATATTTTACATGATGAAGGCTACTAGGCATCCCGAAAATTATATCCAAATAAGAAATTAGCAAAAGCCAAAATGAACAAATGTAAGAGTAAACCAATGGTAAATGATAATAATTTACATTAATGGCAACAAATGAGAGAAAATTAGGGACATGTGAGGAGAGAGAAAGAAGTCATTTTGTATGTACTACTAAACACAAATAAAAGTGACCTAAGGAAAAATTAACATTTACAAAATTAATGAGGGATAGGTTAGTGTGCGCTAATGCTAGGGTTTTCTAGTTCTTATGGCAATTTGGAAGTGAAAAAAGAATTCCTCCAACAGAAGACATCATCAATGGTAGAAAATTAGGGTTTTCTAGTACTTATGCCAAATACAATGTGTGAGGTTGGATGCTTACATATGTTGAATGTGTTTAGATCCATAAACCTCAAATCCACATCAATTGTAAGAATTTAATGTGGATTTGAGGTTTATGGATCTGAACACATTCAACAGATGTAAGCATCCAATCTCACACAATTTATTTGGCAGTTTGCACAATATCCTATCTATGATGACTATATAATTTGCTATCGTCCACAAAGTCAATTAAAGTTTTGGGCTTGTGGGCTATGGGCTAGTTAAATTTGGTAGATCTCCTAGGAATATATTACCTTCCACGTCTAATGCTTCTAATAACTTTTAATACCAAATAAGTTGAATCTTCATTCCACGAATGTTATAAACTGAATTCTATCACAGGTGATACTTAATCCTCTATTATCAATGCAACTTGCATAGGTGAGAAAGCATATCAAACTCTTATATAAATAACAATTTCATTTTGATTAACCAAACATTATTTTTGTTTAACTAGCTTGTTTCTCTTTGGAGGAAAGCAGAGGGCAGTGGAGACCACCGGAAATCAAATCACAGTGATTGCTATTAAATTTTTCAAGAACTTCACGCGCTATCTAATTTATTATTCACAACAACCCCAACTCTTTCAAGAATCCCACATATTAAATATAAAGTGGCCTGTAGCCGACATTTTGGTGTCAAAATTAAGTACTTATTCAACCATGGCGTGCTAAAAAGGCAAAGTCCTAACACAGAACAGTAATCAATAAATTGCTATTCCTGGGCATGTGCTTGTAGCTTTTTGAACTTTGACGCTCTAATAAAGGAAAAGGACCAAAGAAACTGCAGAGAAACATACAAACATGAAGCATGGCTGGGTATATATAATGATACTCTTGTAACCAGTTTTCTTACACAAGGCAACATGAGGCTTGAGCTGAAGAGAGGCCTCTTCCTAGGTTCTCTTCTACTTACTACCTTATTTCTTTCATGGAGCTTGTTTTTCACCGGTAAGACTAATAGCAGCACCTTTTTCGTTCAATTTATATTGTTCGGCATGTATGTATAGCTATCAAAGATCAAAGCTTATGTTGTTTATTTGTGTGTGTGTGAACGAAACAGAGAGAGGGATGGAGAGCTTTTCTGTTTTTCACTCCCCTGTTGTGTGTAGACCTCCATATTTAGATGCAAATGTCTATTATATATATATGTCTCCAAAAAGTACTAGAGCTACAATCCTTTTCTTTAATTTACTTGCTAAATATTCATGCATCATACAGTGACAGAGAAAACATGACATGCATGCAACTATAGAATTCATACCCTATGCGGTTTATACATCGTGAAAGGAATGATGCATATTAGATGCATGAGATAATTATTGCAATCAATTAGATGTCTTCAAACTAACTTTTAAGTCTCCTGCCTCCCTATAGACAATTAGATTAAGATCAATGAATAGTGTATAATGAAACAAACATTTATAAATTGCACCATTCCAATATTCATTAAGAATATTTCTTCTTGATGAATAAAATTCCGGTGTTCCCATTTTGGATTTTTCATTTTATACTTCATCCAACAAAACTTGGCACAACATATTTCTTTCTTTATAAAATAACCGGTGTTTAAAATTGAAGGGAAAAAAAACCACAAACACATGACAACTTGTAATTGTTGGAGTATAAAATGAAATAACTAAAATGGGACAGAAAATTTCTATTTCTTTTGGATATATCAATTTAACCTCTATAATTTGTTATGATTGATGTATGATGATATATCGTGGGATTCATAAATCTTAAATGATCAACCAACTAGGTCGTGAACAACCTTACAACCACAAATGTAGTGGAATATTATGAATACAATAAGATGGATGTCTTTTTTACTTCCTAACTAACTGTATGTACGATCTTTTAAGTTTGGTATCAATTTCTTTTTTATTTTCTGAATATGTTGTGAAAGTTCTTTGATGTAATATTCATGTGATCAAAATATGTAGAATATTTTAAGTTTGGTATCAATTTCTTTTTTATTTTGAATATGTTATGATAAGTTCTTTGATGTAACAATCAGGTGAAAATATAGAGAAGTTAACCTACGTAAGAGATGAGGAAAAATTATATGAAGCGGTCATTGTAAAACAAATCAATAGCCCACCATTACCATGGGCAAAAGACCCACATGAGCGAGGGCTAAGAGAGGAACTCAAGAAACCACCATCGAGAAGACCTCAACCACCACCACCACCGAGAAGACCTCAACCACCATCACCACGTCGTCCAGGGAACCCAGGGCCACACCCCTAGCTAGTATGCAAATACCAATGTCAAAAGAAAATATTGCACATTGGTATTTTGGTTCACTTGGAAGATTACAATCATCTCTAGAAAATGCGAGATGTATATTATCATGTTTGACTTGCTATTTGTGTAATATATAACACATTATTAGAATGAAAATTAGGGCTGGTTGAACCCTAGGCCACTTAGTCAATGGCCTAAGATCCTAAATAGAAGAAGGCCACCTATGTAATAAATTATATTTTATCTATCTTTCTAATAGTGTGGCAAAAAAAATAAAATAAAAAGTAAGGCCCCTCCCCTAGTGGAGGAAAAAAGCATCCCCTCTATTGGCCAATAGAATGTACTTTTTATTTTTCTTATAGTGTAAAAATTTTAATAGATAAAAATAATTTTTAAATAATTCCCCTCTATTGGCCTCTATTGGCCTCTCTTTGAATGTTGTGAACCTTGATTATATGTTTTACTATATATATTTTGCGGTAGCTTAAGATTGTAAATATTTTTGGATCTTCTCACAAGGAAGGTGAATAGACTTTTCCTTTCCCTCTATTAAAATTAAAATAAGAATTAATAGTTTTCCAAATAATTTTATTATTGAAATCTAGTGTTCATGACCTAAAATCTAAAGTTGCCAAGAGAGACAAGGATCATTTCAAACATGTTATTTATTCTAAAATTAATGATTTAGATTTATTTATAAAACCAATTTTTTTTTTTTAAAAAAATAGATAAAAATATTTTAATTAGCATACTGAATTATATAAAAAGACTACATTATTTTCCAAATGCATATATCATTTACATAATACTACTAACAATACTTCACAGTTGTGTTTGCAATTTGCATAAAGGAGTTTTTCAATAATAAATTGAATATATCCATTATAAGGTTGACTATGTGACAAGAAAGATTAAGGGATTAGCTACATTACCAATTGAAAAGGAAATGTTACCAATTTTTCAATAGAATCTAGGCTATTTGGTCCGGTCATTTTTGGGTTTGACAAAATTTTGATGATCATGTTGTTGTTGATATTATGAGTGTGAGAATTTAGATTGATTTTGGGGTGGGGTGTTCATGAAGTAATTTGCTGGCCATTGAACACAGTATCTGTCATTGGTCTATTTCTCGTGTTTCTAGATCTATAACGTGGTAGTATACTTGTCTATGGCAGGTTTTTTTTTTCTTTTTTTTTTTTTACTTTAGTCCGGTCCACTTTAGTCCGTTTCAGTCTATGTAATCTATTTTGGTCCATTCGTGTCATCTTGGTTTAGCAGTCCATGCGGTCTATTTTGGTTCACTTTTTTCCATATTGGTCCATGTGGTTCAATATTGGTTCAGTTTTGGTCTAATTCAGTCTATGGATCCATGTTGGTCCATTGGTTCATTTTGGTCCACTTCGGTCCACTTTTTTTAAAGATTTTATTGTTAATACTTGGGATTTTTAAAAATATTTTATTATCTAAAGCTTGGGATTTTTATTTATTTTTTTATTTTTTTTATAGATTTTATTGATCGATATCCTAGTTGACTCTATTCTATTTTTAGAACTGCATGTTCACCAAATTTTACTAGACCAAACAATACAAATTAATGAGACTATAAGTTTTATAATAATAATAATAATAATAATAATAATAAACTCAGGACTATTGGGATGTTTCTAATTTATAACTGGTAGAAATCATGATTTTTTTTTTTTTTTTTTGGTCGTTATCATCTAGATTATCCCAAAAAAAAAAAAAAAAAAAAAAAATCAACTATATGATATGACAAGTGATTCTCCTTCCGTGAACTTAATTTTTTCTTCTGTTTTCTGTGCCTTTCCCTCTCCAAACCTTTTGAAAGGTTAAGAGTGCATAAGTATTTGTATAATAGAAAAAGTACCTAATTTTAGTTAATCAAGTCCATAATTCTCATACATTAGATCATGTAAATTAGGTTGTGTGAAAAACTAAAAATACATGATTGTTACAGTAACTGTGTAAATTTACATTGTCATTTTTCATTTTGCATTTAGTTTTTATTCTTTCTATACATATCTCAAGGATGAAGGAAGAAAGGAGATGATGGTTGTTGTGTGTGAAGAAAGAGAAACTAATAAAAAATAAAATCACGTTTTAAAGAAATATAGTATAAAATAGATAATTTGATATGTGTTGTTTAGAAAAGTGAGCTAATAATTTTTTTTTTTATTTTAAAATTAGGTTCTTATGTTAAAATAGACAGAAATTTTGTACGAACTAATGTGAAAGCTCTTAAGAAATTCAAGCTTGGTGTCTTAATTTTATTCCTCTGATACTGACAATTGTTTCAATTTGATGTTTACATTCCACGCTCGGTACGTTCAACGCTAAGAATTCAAAATTTCAAACAAAATCACCAATGAACATCGGCTTTCAGAACGTGTATGTACTCAAATCAATCCCTTTTTAGTATAGTAAGGAATCTTATTGATTTTTTCTTTGAAAAACTTAATATAATTATAATCTAACTGACTTGGTATTGTCCACTCAAGAATCCCTATGCATTAAAAACTTTAAGGTTCTGTAAGTTGAACTCATGCCCCCAAGAGGTCTTTCTATCCTAAGATCCTTCAGCCCTTCACACATTTCTTGTTAGACCAACACAGTAGTGTCGGTCTAACAAGGATAATTTATAGACTTTCCTTTGATAAGGGAGTAATTCAGTTTTTTCTTCAATTTCTTTTTTTGAGATACTTTTAACCCTAATTGTTGTTATACTTTTCTCGTGACCTAACAAGTGACTTAGAGTGGCTCATTGTCTTATAGTTTGTTAGGGTCATGTTTTATGTAATTGACTAATCTTTTGACAAAATACACTATTTGTAATTGGATAGATCTAAGTTAGGTTTAATACATCAAGAAATATATTGTTCAAGCATATCAAGTGTTCATATTAAAGACATGAAGATTTATTCAAGAAATAAGTGAAAAAAAGTCTTCATTAAGTTTTTACAGATAGCTTGAAAAATACTGTTATTGAGACTAAATGAGAAGCTTGATAGATGGCTCAATAGAAGCTCGATCTATAGAGAATTACGATTTTCAAATTTTCAGATCTGAAATTCGGCTCAAGCTTATGTATTTGTTTAGGGTTTCTTTTCTTACAACTCTAGATATATATATATATATATATATATATACACACACACACAGAGAGAGAGAGAGAGAGAGAGAGAGAATGGGCTTTTGCCCTTTTATAAAAAAAATCCAGCATTTTGCCAAAATTTCCAAACTAATTAGGGAAATGCCTTTGTTTTGAAACTCGATTTTCTAAAAATTGAGTTTCAATTTAACAAGTTTCATTTAAAACTCTATTTTCTAAAAATCGAGTTTCAATTTAAAACTCGATTTTTGGACAATCAAGTTATAACAAACTGAAAATTAAAAAAAAAAAAAAAAAATTTGGATCCTTACAGTGGCGTTTTGGAACTCGAGCTCCATGAACTCAAGTTCCATGCAAGTTTTTTTTTTCTTGATCGCCCCATACTTATAGTGGCGTTTTAAGGAGCCCTATAGTTACATTGAGACTCGATTTTGAGAAAATCGAGTTTCAAAATAGGGAATTTTCCTAATTAGTTTGGGAAATTGGGCAAAATGCTGGATTTTTTGCGCGAATGGGGCAAAGGCTAATTTTCTCCTATATATATATAAGGCTTATTTTAAGAGCCGTCACACATGGATATAGAGACCAAGAGTTTATTTTTCTCTATAAGAAGCTACTGTGTTTGTATATCATAGGCTTTTGTAACCAAGTGTTTCCTGATCTTTATTATTGATGAAGTGAAAAACTTTGTAGCCAACAACATCCATTCTGGAGTTAGTCATATACTGAGATCTGCGCAAAAGAGTTAGTTATAGATTGAAGATTTGTGCATCAAGGGAAAGAATGATATTACAAGATCAAGTCCAATTGAGAATTGGAGTAAGGGTTCAACTGTAGGTTGGTATTTCAGGATAGACTAGGGTAGTGGTAAGATTCCTTATACTTGTAATCTCTTGATTGTTGATTAGTGGATTCTTAAGAGTGGTGACCTTAAAATCACCCGGTGGAGTTTTTGCCTTGTGAGAGGTTTTTCCAATTTGTCAACAAATTACCGTGTCTAATTTATTTTCCATTGCATTTAGTATTTTTGGTGATTTGTTGGTGCCTTCGTGATTTGCATGCAATTTAACCTAATTAATTAACTTGGGTAATTGAATTAATTAACTAGGGTTGAGCTATCTTAATCCAACATAGTTCAATGGTAGAATTCTCCCAATAAGTTTGGTTCAAATCTCACTTCTTCACTTGTTGTAAGGAGAAAAAAAAAAAAAAAAAGCTACACAGGATTCCATGCTCAAGAAAAAGAGAATCCATATGGGTAGATATTGTTGAATAGATCACCTCTTCTACACAAATTAGGCTGCATGCAATCCAAGTTTGCAATAGGCAAACCCCTAACTTGTACATTGCTGTTGACTAGTATCGATATATGCTTGTGTTTATAAACCTATATAGAAGTTAAAATCCATATATTTTTAAGTTCAAACACATTAGTCCAAATAACATGGATAATCGTACATCAAGTACAACTCGATATTTTATCCAATATATTTCATGAGGGTTTCATATTGATTTAGTGGTTGGGTCGGAATAGTAAATACTAATTGGTATGGTATGGTATGGTATGGTATGGTATGTTGAGGAAAAAAACCATGATTTTTTTTTTTTTTTTTACTAAGTATTTTTTTTTTTTTTAGAATCTTTTTACTAAGTAGATAATGAGAGAAGGAAAGGTGAAGTTTGAATCACTTATTTATTATACTATAAAGACTGTTATTATCACCTGAATTCATAACCATGATTTTAGATAATTTTTGTGTCACACATGCGTTTCCTATTTTAACATGGATTATGGACTGTAACTAATCAATAATAAATTAAATACGTTTTCCCATGGGACGTGTATGAATTTGGACTTGTTCCTTTGTACGATTCTTAATTGCGTTCTTCTTGAAAATCTAACCTAGATTGCTTATAAACATTTTATTAATTCTTGATCCCGAGGTTAAAAAAAAAAATCTCTAAGAAATGATAGTTTGAAAAATATATTATCATAATATCAAACGTTTTAGTAATCACGATATTCATTGTGATATTGATGTTTAGATTTGTTTTTTTAATGAATGGTTTTGAAAAAGATTTACAAATAGATGAAAATACTCCAATTGATGTATTATTAAATCATATAAAAATGTTAGATTCCTTTCAAAATAACATAATTGTATTTATAATACACATTACAATTGCTTCTATAGAAAAAAATTAAGTGAATTGGCTATGTTTTCAACAAAATTAATTAACATTAATAGGTCAAATTTGGTGTCCAAGCTAAGTATGTTTTCTATAGTTGGAATTTAGATGATTTTACTTGATAGAGTGAAAGACAAAGAAAGGAAGAAAACGAGAGATGTTACGAAAATACAAAGAAACAACCACCTTGGATACTCTTTGACAAAACCATCAATATAGGGGCCTCCCGTGTTGGACAAGGGTGACCCACCACGTTGCAAAATTCAAACTTTCCGTATATCAGGAATAGGAAGATGTGTCTTTCTACTTATCTATTAGGTTCTAAGACTTTAGGAACTAAATATATTAGAACTTTACTTTGTATATGTTGGCAAACCATGATCAAAACAATGAGTCTAGGTTTAGGCTTGCTTAAAGTTTATTTGTTATAGTTTGAATCGAGTTGAATGCAGAAACTTACTGTGCAAAATTGCAAAGCTCGATCAATCAAAAGTAAGACTCGATCGATTGAGAATCGTATTTGCAGAATTTGAATTAAGACCAAATAGCAGTTCAAGCCCAAAAATGATTAGGATTTCAGATCTACTTCTCCTAGTATGTAAAGGAAACTCTAAGCACGTTTTTATAAGGGCTTTTTAGAGAGAGATTAGAGTGTATCTTGTGCCTCTGTTGTAAATCTAGGGTTTTGTACCCAAAAGCTCTCTAAGGTCTTGTGCATCTTGTGCCTCTTTTGAGTTGTGTTTTGAATTTTTTGTGAAATCTGAGAGGTTTTTATCTTCATATACACACATAGAGCTATCAAGATCAAGATTTGCATCAAGAAATTGATGGTGGTTTCAATTGCTGCAAAAAAGAACTCTCAAGAAGATCCAAAACCTTTGAGTGGAGTCTCAAAGTCATAAGTAGGAGAACTTGTGGTTGCAGTAGATCAAAGAAAGAAGTAGTTTGTGAAGTCGGAGTTGTCACATAGTCGTGGTAGTAAGTTTTCTACTCGAGATAGTAATAGAATGTTAGTGGTTTAAGTTTTATTGTACAAACTTCAATTGTTTCATAGTGGATTTGTTTTACCTTGAGAATAATTAGGATAAATCTTTCCTAGGTTTTTTACCGGTTAGGTTTTCCGGGGTTATTATATCGTTGTGTTCTTTATATTTCTGCATTATTTACATGATATGATTTTATTGTGTTAACCTAGAACTGAATAACTTATCTAAGTAATCATTTGGCTAAATAACTAGGTTAATCAACTTGTATTAAGGGGTCTAAAAACGTACATTCTCAATTTACATCCTCGAGCTCTACCGAAACTTAGACGATTGATTTCTTAACTTAGGATATATATATATATATATATATATATGAATCCATAGCTTGGTTTTGATGCAGTCAGTGTATAGTGGAGAACAAAACAAACTAGTTTTGTTTTCTGAAATTGACAAATGAACCGTTTTTTTAGAAGCTAATTGACAAATAAACTAGTTTTTGATTATGTTACTAAATTTAGCTACAAAATCTTGTCAGTGACCTTCATTAATGTATTGGACTTAAGAAGTCTTTTAAGGCCAAATTCCACAAGATTGGCCCCCATCAAATTGAATAGGAGTTTCTTTAGTTCTATTTGTCATGTGACATTTTAGTACCAAAAGTCAATACTTATACTTAGAGATATTATTGGTTTTTAAATGAAAGTTTGTCGATTTGGTCAGCAAAAAGACAAAGTCCAGGACTAATGATGCTCCTAACACACAAAGATAAGCACTTAATATTCCAGGGCCTGGGTTTCGTGGCATGTGTTTGTGGCCTTTTGAACTTTGACGAATTAATAAAAGAAAAGGACTAAAGAAACTGCAGAGAAATTAAGAGTTAAGCATGGCTGCACTGCATATATATTGTGATATCCACTCACACGTATGGCTCCGTATATATTGTGATATTCACTCACACATCTCTTCCACAAGGCAGAGCCACCTCCATAATATTAGGTGCAAATGATAATTAGAAATGTCTCTAAAAAAACACTAGAGCTATATACATATATATAAATATTTTAAAGTCTTTCTAGCTAAATACTCATATACCCTATAGTGACAAGAATGTATCTCATACATCAGAGATTAGTATCCTTCCTCTCATGTGTAGATTCCGCATCGTACAATAACTAAAGTTGATGACCTTACAACCAAAAGTTGTAGTAGAAATTATGAAGTATATATTACAAGGCTATTTATAGATCTATGTCCATTTTACTTCCCAATTGTACTTATGATCTTTTAAATTGGTTTGTGTCTATATATATATATATATATATATATATTTGTTAGGATTTGGGAGAAAATGGGCTTTTGCCTTCTTTTATTTTATTTTATTTTTTTTTAAATTAAAAAAATCCAACATTTTGCCCTATTTTTCAAACTAATTAGGGAAATGCTCTTATTTTGAAACTCGATTTTCTCAAAATTGAATTTCAACGTCACTATAGACTCCTTAAAATGCCACTATAGGTATGGGGCGATTAAAAAAAAAAAAAAAAAAAAAAACAACTTGCAGGGAACTTGAGTTCATGAATCTCGAGTTCTAAAACGCCACTATAGGGTTCTTAAAATGCCACTATAGGGCTCCAGAATTTTTTTTTTTTTTTTAATTTTCAGTTTGTTATAACTCGATTGTCCAAAAATCGAGTTTCAAAACATGGGCATTTTCCTAATTAGTTTGGGAAAGGAGGTAAAATGTTGGATTTAAAAAAAAAAATGGCAAAAGCCCATTTTCTCCTTAGGATTTGAGTTTTAGTGTTGGCAAACTATGACAAAAAATAAATCTTGTTGAGTTAGAATGGTGTACTTTCAAGTCCAAGACAAAAATTCAAGTTCAGGATAAAAAAGGAGAGATGCAATCTGGTCCTCTTGATTGCTCTTGATTGATGCTTGATTGATGTTCGATTGCTCTTGATCGATCGAAAGTCGTAGATAAGTAAAAATCAGCAAACATAAAAAGCCTATAACTTGACCGTTTCAAGCTCAAATCGTGATTTGTTTTTTGCAGTATTTAAAGGATATAGTTAACCATAGGAGGCTTTTTTTTTTTTTTTTTTTGGGTTGTAGGTGGAGAGAAGAGTGTATCTTGTGCTAAATATTGTAGATCTAGAGTTTCTGTACCAAAAACTCTCTTAAATCTCTTACCGGCAATAAGTTTTGAAGAAACTCAAGATCCAGTGCTGGAAAAGTTGTTGCCATCACTAGTCATCAAAGGTCCTAGAGATCTAAATTTTCAAGGGTGATTTTTTAAACTTTGTATGTATCTCCTTTTTTTATTGTCTGAATTGTAGTGATAATTTCTTTGATGCAAATCAGGTCTGAAAATGTAGAATTTAACTTTTGCAAGAGATAGAGAAGAATTAACCGAATCTATTTACCATGTGCAGTCCTATGAGAAAAGACAACCAAGTGACTACCCATACCTCAATCACCGCCCCCACTTCTGACAGGGAACCCAGGGCCACACCACTAGTAGGCAAAAAATACTTTGTCAAAATAGTAGGGGCATCGGTATACGGTTCATTCACTTTATTTTTTGGTTAACGCGAAGGTTCCGAGTTTGCCAAATACCCTGTATTTTGGTTCATTTAAAATAATACAATTATTCAAAAAAAAAAAAAGTGAGATATCTATTCTACTATTTAAGAAGTTTTTCCTATTTAAGATTCTCATTATTTTTATTCAAAAATGTCTCTACATCTCTATGTTTAAGTAGAGACAAAATTAAAAGACAATCCGGTAAAAATACAATTCTAACTTCTACTAAAACTTTGCCTAAAACATAGGATCACTCTCCTACTATTTTCAAATTGCTTTATCCACTTATAAATTAGATTTTCAAATATATATATATATATATATATAAAATAAAAACTTAGGTGTTTTTTTTTTTCTACAAAATAGGATAACTAAGCCCAACGTTTTCACTTTTTTTTTTGGCTACAAAATAGACGTGTAATATTTATTCATTTTTCGAAGCTAATCTCATGATATTCCTTGTTGTATTAATAGTTCAAAATGCATAATATTAAAGAGAAAATGTGTAAACCTCATATTGTAATGAATGAAAAGCTATGACACTAGAAAAAAAAAGTATCATCGCATGTAGGAAGCGCGTGTGATGGAGTTCGTTGTTATTATTATTTTTTTTTTTGTGGGTAGTTACATTTCCTTTCCTTGATCGAGGCTTTGGGAAATGACACTTCTCAAATTTTTTTTATGTGTGATAAGTGGTGTGTAATAAACACCAATCTATTGCAAAACCCAATAAGAATGGACAAAAACTAAATTGGAAAAAAAAAAAAAAAAATCATTTGCGAGGGAATTGGAGAGAAAGATCCTCCTATTGCAACAACTCGAAGCCAACTAAGAAGATTCATTAATTTGGTTCCCCAATTCCTGGTAAATTCTCCGCAAAGTCAAATTACCAAGTATCCCAAATGGGTAGAGGATTTGAGAAAAAACCACCCGAGAACAAATAATGGAAAAAAACTTTGGATACTAGAAATTAAGGAAAAATTCAAAATGCTGTTGTGGAGTATAGCTAATTGGCAAATAATCCCAACTAGGTCGGTAATTGGAAAAAGTAATAATATTGATGAAGACGAGTGTATGCTTTGTGAGGTAGAGGAAGCAACCGTTGAATATATCATTATGCATTGTTTAATAGCAAAATCATTTGAATCAACTCCCCATGGCCCATTAGATTCTTTGAAATGCATTTTGACTCCATTGATAGGGTAAGATTTGTGATTGTGATCCAATAATGCAGAAACAAAGTTGAAACATTTTTTAAGAAAGAAGAAAGAAAATTCATATTATTGACTATTAATAGTATGCTTTTGGTATAATATGGATGGCAATAAACCGGGTCTTAAGGCAGTGGAAGTGTTGAACAGAAATCTCATAGACTATCTTATCATTGGATGTTAAATGAAAGTTTGTCAAACTTAATTAATTGAACAGAAATCTCGGAAAATTATTAGGTACTCCCGGAGTACCATAAATGCATGCTCCCTCCTCTCACATGAATGGTGGGTCCCACCATAAATTTAATTAGTGGGATCCACCATTCATGTGAGAGAAGGGAGCAGGTATTTATGGTATTCCGGGAGTACACAATAATTTCCCGTCTCATATACTATCGCAAAGGTGCTTGTGGCCTTTTGAACTGTAACGTACGCACTATTAATAATGGAAAAGGACTAAAGAAAGTGCAGAGAAAATTTTGTTCAAAGTTTAATTAAATGGAGTTGTAGCCTTAGCCTACAACCAAGTTTGTTACCAATTTTGTTCAAAGTTTAATTATGTTGGGTCTAAAAAAAAAATTAGGGTGGTCACAAAGCTTTTTTAAGAATAAAAATATCATAAATTTTTAAAATTTATATATAATAAATTTTTTTTTCCATAGTGGTCATGGACTCAATGTAGAGCCGCCCCTCTCTTAGTGTAATAGAATCAATGCATGTCAATCAACATCAGTCATGATCAATTAGGTTCAACAAAATTAATTAACATTAATAGGTCAAATTTGGTGTCCAAGCAAAAAGTATGCTTTCTGCAGTTGGATTTTAGATGATTTTAGTTGATAAAGGACATGGAAAGAAAGAAAATGAGGGATGTTATGAAAATACAAAGAAACGACCACCTTAGATGTTTGTTGCGATTTTCTACTTCTCAATTTACATTATCGAACACCATCGAAACATAGGCGATTGATTTCTTTACTAATGCATATATGCAGCCATATTTGGTTTGGTTTTGATGGACTCAGTGTATAGTGCAGAACAAAACAAACTAGTTTTGTTTTCTGAAATTGACAAATAAACTAATTTTGGATTGTGTAACTAAAACTTTTAGTTTCATAATCCTGTTGGTGGTTTCTTTGTATCGACTTTAAGAAGTCTTACCTTCTCCAATTTTTAATTAAGCACGCATTCATGATCAAATACCACAAGTTTGGCCACCATCAAACTGAATGGAAATCTCTTGGACTGACCATATCTTAGTGGGATATATATGTTATGTGACAATTTAGTGTCAAAAGTCAATACTTAGAAATAATATTATTGAAATTTAAATGAAATTTTGTCAACTTCGCCAGCTAAAAGGCAAAGTATAGGACTAAAGATGCTCCTAACACAGAAATGTAAGCACTTTAATATTCCTGTGCTGGGTGCCTGGGTTTGGTGGCATGTGTTTGTCTCACTCATCATAAAAAATTGCAACGGAGCCAGTGCCAGTGCACTATGCTGGAGTAGTGCTACAATAAACTAATCAAGAGTGGCAAAGAAGGAATTTTTTTTATCATGATATTGAATTTCTGTCTCAATCTATATTCATGCATGATGCGCGCTCTCTCCAGAGTAATGATGAGCGTATTAGTGGGATATGTTTTGCCTAATCGATATGTAAAAATATTATTGGATCTTAAAATGAAAGTTTGTCAAATTTGTTCTACTGGCCTCTGATGGCATGTGTTTGTGGCCTTCGAACTACCCACTAAATGCTTTGTGTCCTTTTGAACTTTGACACTGCAGCAGTAAAGGAGAATGACCGAAGAAACTGCAGAGAAACATACAAACATGTCTGGGTGTAAGGTTGAATTTATTCAATCATTTCGTTGGTTTTATTCCATGCCAAATTTGATTGTAATTCAGCATTTAGAAATCTTGTATTTAGGTGGGAATCATGTAAGGGTAGTGTGTGAGAGAGTGTGAAGAAAAGCTCAAGAGTGTGCACTCAAGAAGAGCCTTGCGACTAGATCTCACGATTGACGAGTCGCCAAAGGTGGCACACATGTGAAGCATGCAAGAGAGCTGAAGGATCACGCCAGTTGTAGCACTACAGGACAAAACTTCTAGTCTGGCTAGACAGTTAGCACGTGACACGTTCCAGTCGCGAGCTTGAGTCGCTAGAATGCGCTGTTTATTAGAAACCTGACTGTTTGCATTCCTCACTCACTCTATTATATATACTCTTATTCCCACGAAATGTTGAGAGCTTCTAGAGAGAATTTTGAAAGAGAACCCCTAAAGAAAAACAAAATTGACTCATTCACAATCTTCATCATTTGATTCTCTAAATTTCTCTACTCTCACCTTCTCCATTGATATATCCTTGAGAGGTACATTAGCCAAATCCTTATCTCAACATACCCATATCTGTGAGAAAGTATTTTGGTACTTGGGAAGCAGTTCAGAAGAGACCAATTCATTTTGGTTGATGCAATGGGCGATTGTGGGATTCTTTAAACTAGAGAAAATAATGTTCGGCATAACCCTGTTGGAGCAAGAAGCTTGGAGGGCTTAGGTGTACCGGGTAGATTAGGCTTGGAGGGTTTTTTGCTATTCATGTATCTCAACTTTATTCTCTAGTGGATTATTGACCGCTTGGAAAGCGGCGTAGAGGTTTTTCGCCGAGCACTTCAGTTTCCTCTTTGATAACATATCGATCGCTGTGTTGTTTTTGTATTTGCATCTCTCTTCTCTTAATTTTTGCCTTTTAATTATTGCTGTGGTTGTGATTAATTTTGGTTTAGATTATTTTACCAATTATGTTTTAGCTTATATTCATATTCCGCATGTATATTGTTTGTTTATAAGCTTGTGTTGGTGATTTGTAAATTGGGAGTCTAAACATTTATTGGTGTTTTACACTGGGTATATATCATGACATTTTTGTGATCTGTTCTCTTCCACAAGGCAACATGAGGTTTGAGCTGAAGAGAGGCAAACTCCTTGGTTTTCTTGTACTTACCGCCCTATTTATTGCATGGAGTTATTTTTTTTCACTGGAAAGACTAAGAGTAGCACTTTTTTTATTTTTTAATAAATTTTATATTGATTGGCATGTATGTAGTGCTATAGCTTCAAATTTTGTGTTCTTTATTAATTCCTGTGTGTTGTTAGGGTTAAATTCTACTAGTATTGGCAAGTCGTTTTCATAATGTGGTCTAAATGTGACTTGAGTTTTAAGTTTTTAGCATCTAATTATGTGATTTCCGATCTACATCGAAAGACACAGGCTTATGAATTGCTCAGTTTGCTGCCTCAGCTGCAAGCTTGACTGTAGCTTAATCAATCGAGCATGCTTAATTCTTACTCTGACTCTATTAATTTGACCGAACAAACCATGAGATTACTGAATTCTCAAATTTAGGCCCGTGCATGATGACCCAAGCCCTGGGTTTCGTGCCACAAAGTTCCAGAACATATTAAAGCATTCTTAGGTCATTATCTCTATAATCGTATTGAAGATTCATGGGTGTTCCAAGTGACGTTGCTACCAAGACCTACTTTATTCAAGTTGTTACTTTAGGGTTAGACATGAATTGTTGTATTTAAGCATTGAAGAAATTCACAAGTAGAATAGTCTGTTGGAGATGTGTTTGGTGATATGGTCATGTGAGTAAGTTCTACTATAGGTAGCAACACTAGGATTGAGCTAGGACTAAAGTATAATAAGTTCTTATAATAAAAAATTGTAGTGGAATATTAGGGAGTATAATACAAGGTAGTCAATATTGTACGGGTACCGGCGGTACCAGTCGGTATGTATACCGGTATCGAAGCATCAACGTTTTGGACCGATTTAAATACCGGCTGTACCGGCCATACCAGTCAATTTCGGACAATACCGACTGGTATAGAAAAATGTTATTTTTTTTTTTAGTCTAGTAATTTTTGAATTTTTGTTAGGGTAGAATGGTAATTTATTTGCATTAACTTATTAGTATTATTTGTTTTCTTAGTATGCAATGGTAATTTTTAAGCTTTCTATTTTTTTTTTAATTGATACTAAAGTCTAAAACCATGAATAATTAGTTCTGAATTGAGGAAATGTTTTATGATAAACTTTTATATTTATTATAATACACACACACACACACACACATACACACACACACATATATATATATATATATATATATATATATTTATTTATAAATATAAAAAATAGTGGTAAACCCAAAACGGTATACTGGTATTGACCGGTATCCGAAATATATTGTACCGTTGGCCAAACCGGTATAGCTTCCAGTACGGTATTGACTCCCTTGGTATAATAAGATCATGTCTTTTTCACTTCCCAAATAATTGTATTTATGATCTTTTCAACTTGGCATCTATATTCTCTAGATGAGAACATGAAGAAGTTAACTGAAGCAAGAGGTGGGAAAAAATTGTCTGGAGTTGTCTTTATAAATCAAATCAACAGCCCACCTTTACCTTGGGTAAAAGACTCATTCAAGCACAGTCTAAGTACGTATGTAGTACCACAATCACCACCACCACCTTCTCAAAGAAACCCAGCCCCCCATCCACTCACCTAGCAGTGGGCAAATGCCAACGTCAAAATAGTATGTGTATTTGTTATTATGGTTTACTTGGAAGATTACAACCTACTCTAGGGAATGTGAGGTATTACTATGTTTGGTTTGTTATTTATGCAACACAATATGGGAATGTAAGATTATAATTAAGGACATTTTGGTACATTGAATGCAAATTATGATATGAATGATAATCTTCAAACTTACCTACGGTATTTTAGTTGCAATTCTTTACATTCTTATCCATGTAAGCATTAGCGCTTTAACCTCACTTTTAACACCAACAAAGTTTCAGTCTTATATTAAACAAAAAACCAATCATCCATTGCCGTCTCTATCAAACCTCAACCTCCATTCCTCGTCCTACTCCGCTCACAATCTCTCCAAGCTCCACCACACCACCACTAACATCCTTTGCCTCGCCAGAAATGTATCCAGCGTCCCTTGGAAGACCAAAACTATCTTAACCCCAAAATTTCCAATACCAGAAAAATCCAATAATATATATATTCAAGGCAAAACCGATAAATAAATCAATCAACTAAGATCCAACATAAAAAGCAAAACCCACCTAGTTCCATCTCTACACCTCTAACCCTAGTTAGAGATTTAGCCACACATAATTATGTAAAAGAAAAAAAAAATCCATTAAAAAATGCTAAATGTTAAAAAAAAATTAAAGAAAAGATGAAAAAAGTTCTAGGATTTTTCCTTCTCTATAACCTCAACCTCCTCCAAAAGAAAAAGAGAAAATCCCTCAAATTTAGGATGAGAATCCATTGATTTTCGGAATTATTTTTATTGTCAGTTTCCAACCAAGTTTTGACCTCTAAAACCATTTTTTTTGAATTTGTGGTAAACTAAAAGGTTTTAGATATCAAAGTTTTCTTTATGTGGTTTCAAGAATCATGTTAATTGGACATCCGTGCAAGAAGTTATGACAAAAATATTGAAATAGTGCAGGATGTTTCCATATTATGACTTTTCCAATTTTGGCTTAAACAAATTTCTTTCTTCCATTTTTTTTATTCTAACACGTTTTTTACTTATTTAATACTTCAAAAATCATGCTTCAATTGATATTGATCATTGGATTCTCTTTGCTGCATGTTTGAATTATTAACTGACTGGATTTAATCTCATACAAGATAAAAATATATGTAATGAGTATATTAAATATTTGAAATAGAGTCCTCTAAAAATAGTCCCCAAATGACATCATGTAAAGAAAATAAAATCATAATAAGATTATATTATATTTTAAAAGGTTTACTAACATATGTCATTTGAGCATATATTAATAAACCATTTTAGAAAAATTTATATGAAAAAATGAAAAAATTATTAACTTTTTTGACAGTTTTTTTAATTTCTCATAAAATATTTTCAAAAATAAATAATTAATGTATGTGGGTCATACACTAACCTGATGAAATAGAATTCAAATAGCAATCAAATCTCTCTCTAAGTCTGATAGCATCAATCAATTAATGTCAATCAACATCAATCACAATCAATTAGGTTCAACAAGATAGTTACAATCAATAGGTCAAATTTGGTGTCCAATCTAAGTATGTTTTCTACGATTGAAATTTAGATGATTTTACTTGATAAGAGTAAAGGACAAAGAAAGTATGAAAATGAGAGATGTTAGAAAATACAAAGAAGCAACCACGTTGGATACTCGTTGACAAGACCATCAATCAGGAAGTTTTGTTTTGCTACTTTCTACTTTTCAATTTACATCCTCGAGCTCTACCAAAACTTAGACGATCGATTTCTTAACTTAGGCATATATGAAGCCATGGCTTGGTTTTGATGGGAGTCAGTGTATAGTGAGCAGAACATGTTGGATTTTGTGGCCAAATAGTCCACAATGTGTGCAACGGTTAAAGATTATATGAAAAAAAAAACATTGTACAATATTATATATTATAAATAAGATAATTACGAATAATGAGTATTGCATGTTTGGCCTTGAATGGTTGTGTGGAGTTTGACTTGATCAAACATGCAGTTGAGATATCTCAAAGATATATAGTTGTGAGTGAAGACAGCGAAAGAGATCTTACTTTACTCTGTCCTTGACAAGGACTCCTTGTGAACGACTGAAAGACGTGTACGGAGGGGAGGGAGAGCTTACTATACAAAAATAAAGAGGGAGATCTTTACTTTCAAAACTCAATAGCACCGTTTACAACTTCATATATATTAGACACAAATTAAAATCATTAATATGATATTTTCACTTGTCAGTATCAATATTTCATAAACTTCACTATCTTCAATTGAACAACTCACTACGCAGATTATCCTTGCAATAATTTAATTTAATAAATATATTTATGAAATATGGAAAATTATGAAGGGACTACCAGAGATTTTTTGTTGTCATTTAAGCCATATTTATTTTCAAATTGTACTTTGTTTATGATTTTTAAAATTGTATTGTCTAAAAATGTTTTGGTAATTGCTTTGATGACAATCAGGTGACCAACCTTTCAACTGCATAGGAACCAGCTCCTGGGGCAAATACGGGGAGTTTATATAAAAGAATGTAGTGGATATTCAGAAGTATAGGGTTTATATGCCGATCTCAGAATTGGCAGGTCATAATTATAGTTGATACAAAAAAGCGTTCGCGCGAAGCTAATTGGAATGGAGGTGCCTTTGTGATCAAAAATCGTTTAGGTCAGTCCATTCGTAAAGGGTGTTATTCCTGGCTTTCCAGCAGTGATGAACATAATTTACTAGCCACAATCAGAGAAGCTCTGTATGAAGCGTGGAAACAAGGTTTCAGGGAGGTACTCCTTTTTCTACAATCAAATTACGGAGTAAAGCTGATTCAGACACATCAATTGACTAGCATGAAGAACATTCCTATCATGGAAGATATAGCAACTTTACAAAAGATGATTAAATATATTCACATCCAAGTTGCTCCTCAACTGGTGTTCCAAGAAGTGCAGGGATTGGCAGACATGGCGACTGTTTGTTTTACAAGGCTTGTCTGGACTTGATTTATTTGGTGGTAACAAAAAAAAAAAAAAAAAGAGTAGAGACAAATATAAAAATTTGATGTAGAACCAGTGTCTCTAGACTTTCTTAAGAATTTGGATATTCAGAAGTCAAGGCGTATGGTTGTGTAATTAAGTAATCTTTGTTAAGAATTTGGATATTCAGAAGTCAAAACTTTCTATTTTTATTTGGGTTAGTGATTGTGAATGAAATTTAAGGGTATTTTTGTAAATTTTATTTTCAGAGAACTGTCCGGAACCTTAAACGGCTTCTATATAAATATTTATTTTTTCTAAACTGAATTCTCTGAAAATTTCTTTAATTTTTGGTGGATTCTAGGTTTTTTTTTTTTTTTTTTTCATCAAAGATTTCATTAAGTTAGAACGATATTTAGCTTCTTGTGTTTCTGTTATGCATTATGGGGTGAACATGAATAATGAATTGCTATATCTTTATTGGACAGCTATGCGAAGTGCATTCCCATGGCTTATATGTTTTGCAATTCAATTTAGAAATTTGAAGGCATCCATATGTATCTTTAAGGAATACATAAGTTAATTTGTATTACTCCACATTGGATCTTTGCAACCTTACTACATGTAGAGATTTGATTGACTTGTCTTTCAATTACACTGAATAAGTTGATATTCTACGTGATGAAGGCTACTAGTGCATCCTGAAAATTACATCCAACCAGAAATTAGTAAAAGGAACAAATGTAGAGTAATCCAACAGTAAATGATAATAATTTACATTAATGGATAGCCAATGAGAGAAAATTAGGGATACATGAGGAGAGAGAAAGAAGCCATTCTTTATGTACTACTCAGTGGCAAAGCCAGGTATTTAGGTCGGGGGGCAAGATTAAAAGACAAGATTGAAAGCAAAAAACTAATCTAAAAAATATTAATTAATATTAATAACAAAGTAAATAAACAATTATATGCTAATGTAATTGTCATACATAATCTAACATAAAATATAAATTTTAATTTATTTTTTCACACCTAGCTTAATTTACTCAATTGTCTTTAATGATTTTTTATATTTTGAAACCTTTACTTGATTTCTACACACTCAATAGTCTTGAATATATATATTTCAATATATATGATTAAGCAATCATTCATCCATTGATCTCCCATTCAATTGCATAATCGACTTTTAATTATGTTCATTGCTGAAAAAACTCTTTCAAGAGTAGTTGTTGCAACTGGTAAGATCAATACCAATGTCACTAATGAGTAAACCAATAAATATAAAACATCATTTTCTATTTTTACCATCTTTTCAGTGAGCTGTCCAATTCGACTGCATGTCATGACTGCATGTATCAAATTGGTCATCCAAGTGAGTAGGAGTGTAAGTCTATTAGTATTGGGGGGGGGGGGGGGGGTAAGAAAAGCTGCCGTGACTTGTGAGAGTTGAAAAAAAAAGTACGACAAGCTAGTACAATAAATAGAAAAATTACTTGTCCTTGATGTAGGAGGAGCAAATAAGACATTTTAGTTCAATATAGTAGTAGTGTTATAGAGGTTTTTGAGAGTTCGGGGCACTCTGTTTATGATCTATGTAATGTGCTATCATCCACAAAGTCAATTAAAGTTTTGGGCTTGTGGGTTAATGCTTTTAATAACTTGTAATACCAAATTAATAAGTTGAATCTTCCTTCCACAAATGTTAAAAACTTAATTTTATCATAGTTGATACTTAATCCTCTATTACTTGCACAGGTGAGAAAGCACATCACACTCTTATATAAATAGAAATTTCATTTTGATTAACCAAACATTATTTTTATTTAACTAGCTAGTTTCTCTTTGGAGGAAAGCAGAGGGAAGTAGAGACCGTTGGAAATCAAATCACAGTGATTGCTATTAAATTTTTCATGAACTTCTTATGCTATCTAATTTATTATTCACAACAACTCCATAAATATAAATGCTTGTTGAGTGTGGGAGGGAAAGGTCGGGATTCAAGTTTTTAGGAGAAAGTTTCACACATATATATACTTAGATTATGTTAAAATAGAATATCTATCTTGTATATATATATATCCTACATTTTAAATATAGAGTGGTATAGAAGAGAAATCTTGATTATATTATTGAACTTCTGTCCCAATCTATAGCATTAATGCATGCTATAGCCGACATCTTTGTGTCAAAATTAAATACGTGTGGAACATTATTAGAGTTTGAAAGAAAGTTTTTCAACCATGGCTTGCTAAAAGGCAAAGACCATAAGACTATATATATGGCCCTAAGTTCCTAACACAGAACAGGAAAAAATTTCTATTCCTGGGCATGTGCTTGTAGCCTTTTGAACTTTGTCGCTCTAATAAAGGAAAAGGACTAAAGATTAATCGGCCGGGTCGGTATAGTAAATATTAATTTGTATGGTATGGTATGATACTTAGGGTAAAAAATCATATTTAAAAAAAAAAAAAAAGTAGATAATAGAATAAGGGAAGGTAAAGTTTGAATCATATATATATATATATATATATGATACTATAAAAATGTTATTACCACTGAATTATAACTTGAAATCATAATCATGATTTCAGATTATTTTTGTGTCACACATGCTTTATCTATTGTAACATGAACTATGGACTCTTAACTAATCAATAATAAATTAAATACGTTTGTTCATAAAAATAAAAAATAAATAAATACGTTTTCCCATGGCAGTTCATGCATATGAATTTGGACTTATTCCTTTGTACGATTCTTAATTGCTTTCTCCTTGAAAGTCTAGCCTAGAATAATGCTTATAAACATTTTATTAATTCTTGATCCCGAGTTAAAAAAAAAAAAAAAAAAAAAGTCTAAGAAATGATAGTTTGAAAAAAAATATTATCATAATGTCAAACGTTTTTTGTAATCATGATATTCATTGTGATATTGATGTTTAAATTTGTTTTTTGTAATCATGATATTCATTGTAATCATGTCAAACGTTTTTTGTAACCAAATATTATCATATAGATTTGTTTTTAGAATGAATGTTTTTGAAAAAGTTTTACAAATAAATGAAAAATACTCCGATTGGTGTATTATTAAATCATATAAACATGTTAGATTCTTTTCAAAGTAACATAATTGTATTAATAATACATGTTACAATTGCTTCTGAAAAAAAAATATATATATATATATATATATATATGTGAATTGGCTATATAACTATAAGTATGTTTTCAACAAAATTAATTTACATTAATAGGTCAAATTTGGTGCCCAACCTAAGTATGTTTTTCTGCAGTTGGAATTTAGATGATTTAACTTGATAGAGTAAAGGACAAAGAAAGGGAGAAAATGAGAAATGTTACAAAAGTACAAAGAAACAACCACCTTGGAATTGGATACTTGTGAACGACTAAGAGATAGGGATTGAGAGCCTTTTCATTCCACATATACACCTCTATAATATTAGGTGCAAATGATAATTAGAAATGTCTCCAAAAAATACTATGGACAGGGTAAGATTTGTGATCCAATAAAGCAGAAGAAAAGTTGAAACTTTTTTCTAAGAGAGAAGAAAGAAAATTCATATTATTGACAATTGAATTAAGAGAAATGTTAACCGATGTTCTTAGGATAATGGTTAATAATCTATTTAAAAAAAAAAACTTTATAGGAAAAAAAAAGTAATTAATGTTTTGATAGTTTTTTCCATTTCCTATCGAAGTTGTATTAAAATTTTCTTAAAATAGATTGTTAACTATTAGCTTAAGGACACTCGTTAGCATTACTCTTGAATTAAAGTATGTTTTATTATAATATGGATGACAATAAACTACGTCTTAAGGCACTGGCAGTGAACAGAAATCTCGTAGACTATCTTATTAATATTGGATGTTAATGAAAGTTTGTCAAAGTTAATTAATTAACCACCCAAAAGGCAAAGGTCGTTGTGGCCTTTTGAATTGTAACGTACGCACTCTTAAATTCTTAATAATGGAAAAGGACTCAAGAAACTGCGGAGAAAAAGACAACAAACATGGCTGGGTAGACTAAAGTCGCTGAACCAAAAGGGATCGTAGCGTGTTGACTAAGCTTACTTCTCGAGGAAGTAGAAGAAAGCTGAGAGAGACTGATTCGACCGCTTTAGAGCTTTCGTCGTTGTTTCATTTTTCCAAAGGAGACTAGAGAGTTTGTAATCATATATATAGTGGACGACCTAATATGGGAAAGTACTAAAGAAACTGCAGAGAAAAACACAAAACAAACATGGCTGGGTATATATATAATATTATATTGTGATATTCACTCACGCATCTCTTCCACAAGGTATCATGAGTTCAATGGTCAATAGAGGTCTACTCCTTGGTCTTCTTCTACTTACCGCCCTATCTCTTACATGGAGCTTGTGTTTCACAGGTAAGACTGTCACAGACTCAGAGTAGCACTTTTTTCTTTTAAATTTTATATTGTTTGGCAATATATATCGCTATTGCTTCAAATTTTGTGTTCTTTATTTGGGTATACGATAAAGAGAGAGGTATGGTATGGTGAGCCTTTCATTCTACTGCTCTGTGTACACCACCATATTAGATGCAAATGAATTTTAAACACGTCATTTTTTAAGGGTAAATACTTACACATTAGATGGCTGTAAAACGAAACGTTAATTTAGACTCATATGTGTTCTAAATATTCTGATACCAAATGAAAAATCTAGTTTAGAAGTCTTGTTAAGTATGCACTGGACTTTTTAATTAATTATCTGCTTATAACAGAAGATTTGGTTATGAATTGGAAAATCAATAAAATAATTTTTCAAAGTAAATACTACTATAGGGACAAAAGCAGTCCTATAAAAAATCCACTATGAAGAAACAATTATAAATAGTCAGGACTAACTAAATTTTTGTAGCCTAGGCTCTCTATGCAACCTTTGCAAGCGACCCAATTGTCTTTCTAACGCAGTATAATCCTAGAAACTCTGGAATTCATCTATAGTGATTTTCTTCATACGAACCCCCTGGTGTATTCTAAGGTACCTTCTTAAAGATCTCTTTAACAATGAACTCGTTGAAATAATATTACGTGGTTTCAAGAAAGATTTAAAACTCAAGGTATATAAAAGCACAATATAGTCTTCCTTGTTATTACTCTAGACACAAGGACTAATATACACACACACATACACATAAAAGCTTATTCCACTCATTTCAAATCTAGCTCAAATTGGTGTCTGTTTTGATGCCCCATATATCTACTTTCGATCAAAGAAAATTTCACTAGAAAATTCATTTTGGTAAGAAGGACAACCCCTCAACTTTAAGCATATCAAAACTTTGTCATTTTTAGCACCTTCTGACTTGAATTTATCCCTAATACAAATTAATGAATACCACCAATTTTGACATGTTTTAGTATTATTACTTTCCAACACATCTATGAATACTGGAAGACAAACTAACTCTGAAGTCTAAAGCCTCCATACACACAATTAGATTTCGATAAATGGATAGTGCATAATGAGGCAAACACTTAAAAATGGTAATTATAGAATACTCCGAGAGTATAATAAATGTGTACTCTCTCCATTCGTATGATAATGGATTCTACTAATTAATTAAATTCATGGTGGACCCATTATTCATGTTTAAGTAGTAAGTACACATTTATTTTACTCCTAAAGTATTTTATAATTTTTCTACTTATAAACGACACCACTCCAATATTCATTTAGAAGTTAACCTCCATAAGTTGATACAATCAATGTGTGGTGATATTTTGTGGGATTCCTAAATTTTAACTGAACAATTACGCTTCAAGCAAGAAAGAAAATGAATTTAAAAAAAAAAAAAAACCCAACCTGAGCAACCATGTGGGATAGCCTTACAACCAAAAATTGTAGTGGAATATTATAAAATATAATTAGATTGATGTCTTTTTCATTTCCCAAATAATTGTATTTATGATCTTTTTAACTTGGTATCTATATTTTCCAGATGAAAACATGAAGAAGATAATTGAAGCAAGAGATGGGAAAGAATTGTCTGGAGTAGTCATTATAAAACAAATTAATAGCCCGACTTCACCTTGGGCAAAAGACCCATCCAAGCGTAGGCTATTAGCGACGAAAATCCCTCCATCACCACCACCACCACGTCCTTCTGGAAACCCAGGCCACACTCCACTCCCCTAGTATGCAAATGCCAATGTCAAAATAGTATGTGCAAATGTGCAATTGATATTTTGGTTCACTTGGAAGATTACAACCACCTCTAGGGAGTGTGAGGTATTACCATGTTTGTTTTGTTATTTATGCAGCACAATATGGGAATATAAGATTACAAGGTCATATTTGGTATATTGAATGCTGATTATGATAGAAATAATAATCTTTAATATTAGTGGGAATATAAAATATTGTAATGGAATAATTATTTATAGTCACACACGTGGTTGTAAAATATGAATAAAACTCAAGATTTGTATTTATGAAATATCTTATTTATACAAGTATTTTCTAAAATGGAATGTTTTTAAATTTGACTTCATTGCTCATTAAGGAATAGCTATGGAAAGAGTATTTTTTTTTATGTTTTTTAAAAAAATTTATTTGTATAATTGTATGTACATATGGAAAGTTTATATTTTTGGAAATATATTAAATTTCAAAGTTATTGCATATACTAAGGAATAACTATTACATTAGGAATAATTATTATCAAGGCTGTCTTAGCTAGGGACACAAAAAATCCGGAGTATGGACATGTGATCAATGATGTGTTTGTGTTAGTTGATGGTTTTTGTGTTTGTAATTTCTTTCATGTTAAACACATAGGCAATTCAGTTGCCCATTTTCTGGCCTAAAAATCTATTTCTGGTAATGAGATTCAGGTATGGATTAAATCCACTCTCGATGTTATAGTTCTATTAGTCACACGTGACTCTGTAATTGTGTTTTTCATTTTTAATAAATTTGACCCTCGGGTCTGGTTTCTCCAAAAAAAAAAAAATCTTAAGAAATAACTATTCTTTATAATGAAGATGCAATCAAATGATCGAATAGTTATTCCACACTAATAACCATTCCACTATAGGATTTATTACAACATATTGAACATGCCCAAAGAGAATAGAAAAATGCTATGTTCACAATATTTTCACAATAAATTCTAAGTGACACATTATTACTGGCTGTTATAGGTGTGCCAAAAAAAAAAAAATTTGAGTAATGAATCTAAATTAAAACTAGAGTAAGAATCTGTCACCTATGATTTGTTATGAAAGTGTCGTAAAAACATTGTGGATGGAGCATTTCTCAAGAGAATAGCCTTATCATTTATAGGCTATGGATGGAGCCAGGATTTTAATTTTGGGGGGGGGGGGGGGCGGGGGGTCAAAGTATGATTTAAATTTTTTTATAATGGAAATCCAAACTAGCATCCATTTAATATTAGCAAACTATCAATAAATGAAAAAAATACATAAGAATTTTTTCTTAAAACATTGCAATGAAATTATCCATCAAAAGACTCTAATTTAAATCTCTAAAATTATCTATGATTGATTGCAAAAAAATGTCACGACAATTTCCCTTTCAAAATATAAAATCAAAGAGTTTACCAGAAATTTATATTCTGTTTTGTTGCGTAGCTTAGTTTTGATGATATTCATAACTGAAAATGCTTGTTATAGTTGCAGAGAAACTAAAGAAGTGAGCATAAGTATAACTATTATATAAAACAAGCTTTGTGGCTAGGCTCTTGTGTTTTTTTTTTTTTTTTTTTTTTTTTTTTTTTTTTTTTTTTGAGAACTAGACTCTTGGTTTTCGAGTGCTCAAACCATTAGCACGATTTAGAAATACTTATTTTTTGAAGTTTGGATGCCGAATTACATTATGCTCATAATGAAGTTGCTCTTCCAGCATTTCTTTTTCATATTTTTAAATTCTTGTGGATAAAATAATCCACCACAAATTGCATACAATAATTAACTTTGGTTCCTTTCAAATAGATTCTCCAAATTACAACAAACATGGAAAGAAAATAAACTAGTAATGAGATTATATCATATCTAAAAATAGAATTAAGGTAGCAATTAAATCCCTCTATGTCTAGTTGTATCAATCAGTATTGTCAATCAACATCAATCACAACCGATTAGGTTCAACAAAATTAATTAACATTAATAGGTCAAATTTGGCTTCCACACTAGATATATTTTCAGCAGTTGGATTTTTAGGTGATTTTCAACTCGATAGAGTAAAGCACAAGTAAAGGAAGAAAAATGAGGGATGTTAGGAAAGTGCAAAGTAACAACCAATTTGGATACTCGTGGGATCGAATTATTGTGGAAAAATGGGATCGGATTATCGTGGAAGGGGATGCAAAAATTTGTATTGACTCACTAGTGGCTATAAGTTCGAAAGGAAAGCAAGTACACCGGTCCATCTCTACCTTAATCAGAAATAGTTTAGAAATTAGTAAGAATTTTTTGAGTTATAAATTTTGTTGGATTAGTAGAGATTGTAATGGTGCAGCTCATGCTTCTGTTAAGCTGGCTGGTAGTCTCTTAGAAGGTCCTTTTCTTGTAATAAGTATAACCTTTGTGCTGGTAATGCTGATATTTGCAGGGTCGATTGTTCTTATATTGTTTCTTAGTTTTTTTTTTTCTTTAATGAAAGTCCGAATTATCAAAAAAAAAAAAAAAAAAACTTGGATACTCGTTGATGATGCTTGGAAAATCAACAGTGAGGTACACGACAAACACGCGATCCAACAACACCTGCACAACACAAAAAGAGAGGACCTAACAGAGAGCACCGGTGTGGTGCCGGCCGAATACCCTCCGAAGGTCAAGTTAGAACTTCTCACAACTCTAGAGTGCTAGAGAGGGATAAATTATGTGTACCTTGGTTGGTGAGGGTATTGGGGCTTTTATAGTAGTAGGGCATGAACATTCCCTAGTCGAATTAGAAGTATTTTCCTTTTGGGAACCTCCTTGGAGCGTGATTTACGGGATCCTTTCCTTATGAGAATCCCTTTGGATTCAATGAAGCGTGGGGAGTAAGTTATTTCATGATGCGTGGGTGGCAAGAAAATATTTAATTAACGCCGTCCGTCTTGAGAATCCCTTACGGGATCTTTTACCGTTACAGGCCTCACCACATATCTTCCTCCAAAGGGACATATCATTTTGCCGTCAGGGAGAAGGACTTGAAGTTGGTGTCCGATATGCCAGATTCCAATAGGAATTAGAAGATCAGGTTCTTCTTTGTTGAAGGGACGGACTAGGTGTGTCGTGAGGAAGAGTGGGTGACGATGCCACACGGCTATTTTGACAATACATGGACTTAAGTCAAAGAATCAGGTTAAAAAAAGTCAGCTGCCCCTTTACTTGTTTTATTCTAACGTTTCTAACACTGTCTCTTTTTTTTATTATTGCAACTACTGCGCGTCCCAGCATAACTGACGAGCAACTGGGGTTTATCCAACGGATTCTTGAAATCCCCTTGGATCAGAGGAAGTGCTGGGATTTAATCAACCTCGACACCCTTCATTTGTACTGCGGAGGTCCTGATCCGTCGCCCGAAGCTCGGAAGTTAGGTGAGTACTCCCGTCGACGTAAGTGAATCTTTTACATTACTTCTGGAACTGACGTCTTATTTTTTCTGACGTCTGTTGGTTTATTTTGTAGAGATGGATGTTGCCAAGCAAAGGATTAGGGCGGCGGTGGCCTATAAGAAGGAAGAGAGACTGACGAAGGGGGCAAGGGAGGGAGACTCGTCAGCTCCCAAAACCGTCAGCAAAACTTCAAAAAGAAAGGCTGACGAAGATGGCGCCTATCCATCCAAAAAGACCGTCACCATTCCAGGTGACGTCTCCCCAAAGGGGAAGTCGGCCCTTAAGCCAAGCCATGGCGCAGGCAAGGGGACAATGACTTCCTCTGGCCTCGTCCCTAAGGGCCCAAGTTGCCTCTTGACTCACAAGGCATACGCCGTCGGCGAGGTGGGCTCCTTTGTGAAGTCGACAGATCTTGAGCACTGTGACTTGGTGGGGACAGGAGATTTGGGGGCGTCAGCCCTTTTTGATATTACAAAGGTATGTCTGCTTATTACTAGCTCAGTTTGGTTTTTTTTTTTTTTTTTTTTTTTTTTTTTTTTTCTGACTAACGTCTACACTTTTCTCTTTGTCAAGCCTTGGTCCACGTCAAGGCTCTTCAGGAACGTTGCCTTGCCAAGGAGGAGAACCTCATCCGTGTCAGGAAGCATAATGCCACCCTGATGAACGAGCAAGGCCAATACAAAGACGCCATGCGCACGTTCAACAAGGAGGTGAAGGAGCTGAGGGAGAAGTTAGCAGAGGCAGGCTTTGAAAAGCAGAAGCTCCAGGAGGAGGCGACGGCTTTGCAAGAGAAAGCAGAGATGGTTGGAGCTGACGCTGTCCAGAAGTTCAAAATGTCGCAGTCATTCATTGACTCCTATGCTGATTACTACGGCACTGGTTTTGATGATTGCCTCAAGCAAGTGGCGTCAGCTTTTCTGGAGCTGGACTTGTCTGGGATTTCAATGGACACGTCTGAGCTGGTGATGCCTGCTAGGGACGTCGCCACTGAGAATGACGACGTCATTTTAGGGTCTCAGCCTTCGCCCTTGGTTGACGGCGGTGTCGTTTTAGCCCAGCTTGCTGTTACCCCTCTAGCTCCTGTTTCCAAGACCCCTGAGCTAACTATTGACGCTGACAGCGCACTTCTCCAAAAAGGTGGCGAGACCCCTGCTAATGTTCTTAACGTCTGACGTTTATTGTATTTACCTTAAGAATTTTAAGTGCCCTTTTGATTTTGGGCTTTTGTATGTAAACAATTTTTTTGATGTTTCTTCTTGTTTTGATATATTGCCTGTGGTATTATTTTTACCAGCTTTTATTTCTATTTGCTTATGGAACCGTCAACTTTATTAGCCTTCTTACACGTTGATGTTGTGGCTAAGATTCTGTGAATTCGTCAGTCTTGCCATTATAGACTTTGAGGGGCCGTTGGCTTTTAGACTTATCCTTGTTTAGGATTTTTGTTTTTATAGGGTCGTCGGCTTTAAGGCTTTACCCAGTTGGATTCCATTAATCCGTTACTTTCGCAGGGGCTGTTAGCTTGCTTAGCCGTCAGCCTAATAATAGACTTCGTAGGTCCATCACTTTATGCGAAGGCCATTGGCTTATTAAGCCTTTTTAGTGAATTTAGCTGTCAGCCTAATTGCAGGTTTTATAGGTCCGTCACTTTATGCAAAGGCCATCGGCTTATTAAGCCTTGTGTTTATTCGGGGCTTTTAGTGATCTTGTCACTTTTTAGCCGTCAACCAAATTATAGGCTTTCTAGGTCCGTCACTCTTGCGAAGACCGTCGGCTTATTTAAGCCTTGTGTTTATTAGAGGCTTTTAGTGAACTTGTCACTTTTTTAGCCGTCAGCCTAATTATAGGCTTTCTTGGTCTGTCATTCTTGTGAAGGCCGTCGTCTTATTTAAACCTTGTGTTTATTAGAGGCTATTAGTGAACCTATCACCTTTTTAGCCGTCAGCCTAATTATAGGCTTTCTTGGTCCATCACTCTTGTGAGGGCCGTCGGCTTATCAAGCCTTTGGTACGTTGAATTTTGTCCGTAGAAGCTGGCTATTTTCTGAATAAACTCCTCTTATTGTCATGCATCCGCAAAAAAAGTAGTTCTTTAAAAACAAAAACTTGCCCTTTTGGGCTCTGAAAAGTTATTGTAGCGAAAACTAAAGTAAAATCAAGAAGCTGAGGAGTGTAGCTATAACTAAGCAAGAAATAAAAGGGGGATGTTGCTTCTTCACGTCATCCTTCTCATTGGTAGTACTTTTGCAGGTGCTCGATGTTCCATGGATGTGGCAGCTTCTTTCTGTCTATTGTCTCCAGGTGGTAAGTGCCCTTCCTCTACCATGACGTGATTCGGTAAGGTCCTTCCCAGTTGGGGCTGAGCTTTCCTTGTGTAGGATCTCTAGCAATGCCCATGACTTTCCTTAGGACGAGGTCTCCTACCTTGAAATCTCTGTGTCGGACCCGGGAGTTGTAATGCTTCGCCATGCGGTCTTGGTACCGTGCGAGCCTTTGTTCTGCTATTGCCCTAACTTCATCTATCAGATCGAGCTGAAGGCGTATGACCTCATCATTCCTTGCTTCGTTGTGGTTGTCTACCCTGTAGCTTGTGAGTCCGATTTCGGTTGGGATGACCGCTTCATTTCTGTATGTCAGTCGGAATGGTGTCTCTCCCGTAGGTGTCCTTGCCGTCGTCCTGTACGCCCATAATACGCTTGGCAATTCCTCAGGCCATATGCCCTTTGCCCCCTCGAGCCGAGTCTTGATGATTATGAGCAAGGATCGGTTCGTAACCTCGACTTGCCCGTTGGCTTGTGGGTGGGCGGGGGAGGAGTAGTGGTTCCTGATTCCTAATTGTGAGCAAAAGTCCCGGAATGCATCGTTATCGAACTATTTCCCATTATCCGAGACTAAGACCCTAGGAATGCCAAATCTGCATATGATGCATCTCCAAACGAAACTCCGTATGTTCTTTTCCGTAATGGTGGCCAAGGCTTCAGCTTACACCCACTTTGTGAAGTAGTCAATGCCTACTACCAGGAACTCCAGCTGTCGGATCGCTGTAGGGAATGGTCCCATAATGTCTAGTCCCCACTGAGCAAATGGCCAGGGGGCCGTCATTGGAGTCAGCTCTTTGGTTGGTTTCCTAATAATGTTGCTGAACCTCTAACACTTGTTGCAGGCCCTAACATAGGCTTCGGCGTCCGCCTACATGGTAGGCCAATAGTATCCTGCTCGTACGAGCTTGTGTACCAGCGACCTTGATCCTGAGTGGTTTTCGCAAATCCCTTCGTGTACCTCTCTCATGACATAATCCGCCTCTTCATTACCTAAGCACCTCAGGTATCGGCGGGAGAAGCCTCTTTTGTACAGGACGTCTTTTATCAAGACGAACCTTGTTGCCCAGACCTTTACCTTTCTTGCGGCTTCCTTCTTGTTTGGCAAAATGCCGTCCTTCAAGTATGAAGCTATTGTTATGGTCCAGTTGCTTTCAGAACCTATCTGCTGCACTTCGCTTGAGTCTATTAGTGGAGAAAGTTGAACAAAAGAAAGTACATTACCATGTGTAATCATATGTTCTGCTGAAGCAGCCTTGGCAAGGCGGTCGGCTTGCTTGTTCTCTCCTCTGGGGATCTGGATGATTTTGGCCTGCAGGTCGTTTACCCTCATTTTCACTTGATTCAGGTATAGTTTCATCCTTTCACCTTTGCACTCGTAATCCCCATTTATTTGGTTGGTAATGACTTGGGAGTCGCAGTAAATAACTACACTTGTGGCTCCTGCGGCTCTGGCGAGGTCAAGGCCTGCTACTAATGCTTTGTATTCTGCTTCATTATTGGTGGTGGGGAAGTCGAGACGAATCATGCATTCAACTACATCTCCTTTAGGTGACAGTAATACTACGCCAGCCCCCTCGGCCTGTTTATTAAATGATCCATCCGTGTGCACGCTCCACTGATTAGGTTCTTCTACCCCCTTGTCCTCGTCATGAGTAAATTCTGCTATGAAGTCCGCGACGACCTGCCCTTTGATAGCGGTTTAGGGACGATACTGAATGTCGAACTTGCTTAGTTCTATGGCCCAGGGTGCTAGTCTTCCGGCGGCATCAGGATTGCTCATAGCTTGCCGTAAGGGCCTGTCGGTCAAGACGACTACCGTATAGGCTTGGAAGTATGGTTTGAGTTTGTGAGCTGCCGTCACTAGCGCGAAGGCTAGTTTCTCCATGGGCAGGTACCTTTGTTCTGCTCCGCGAAGCGCCCGGCTGGTGTAGTATACAGGTTTTTGTACCTTTTCTTCCTCCCTGATCAAAGATGTGCTAACAACGGCGGGTGAAATGGCTAGGTAGAGGAAAAGTTCTTCAACTGGTTGTGATGGACTTAGCAATGGTGGGGTAGAGAGGTAAGCCTTTAATTCTTCGAATGCCTGCTGGCATTCGTCCATCCACTTGAAGGACTTCTTCAGTTTGCGGAAGAAGGGCAAACATTTGTCTGTTGCCCTCGATACGAACCTATTCAATGCTACCACTTTCCGGTTGAGGCTTTGTACTTCCTTTACATTTCTCGGGGGCTTCATCTCCATTATGGCCCGAATCTTATTCGGGTTCGCTTCAATCCCCCTTTGCGACAACATGAACCCTAGAAATTTTCCCGCCGTCACTCCGAAGGTGCATTTTCCTGGGTTGAGCTTCATATTATAAGAGCGAAGGGTGCCAAATGTTTCTTTGAGGTCTTTCAAGTGATCTCCCTCCCATCGGCTTTTCACTAGCATATCGTCTACGTAGACCTGTACATTCCTTCCAATTTGTGGTGCAAACATTCTGTTCATGAGCCTTTGATATGTCGCACCTGCATTCTTTAATTCGAAGGGCATTACCTAATAACAGAAGAGGCCTTGACTGGTTACAAATGAAGTTTTCTCTTAATCATCTTCGTGCATCCGAATTTGGTTGTAACCCAAGAAGGCATCCATAAAACTTAGCAACTGATGCCTGGCTGTAGAGTCTACTAGTACGTCGACTCGTGGGAGAGGATAGCTGTCCTTGGGGCATGCTTTTTTGAGGTCGGTAAAGTCTACACACATCCTCCACTTCTCGCTAGCTTTTTTGACCATTACTACGTTCGCCAGCCAGTCAGGGTAGTACACCTCCCTTATAAAGCTCGCTTCCTGAAGTTTGCGGACCTTTTTTGTAATGGCTTGGTCTCGTTCCGGGGCGAACACTCGCTTTTTATGTCGGATGAGGGGAAAGGAAGGCGATACATTCAGCCTATGTACAATAATTGACGGATCTATTCCGGGCATATCCTCGTGGGTCCAGGCAAATACGTCTTGATTGCTTCTCAGAAAAGCCGCAAGTTCTTGGCGGATGGCGAGATTGGCAAGAGTCCCAATTTTGGTGGTTCGTTCGTGGTTCGAGTCGTCAAGAAGCACCTCTTTAAGTTTCTCCATAGGTTCCATCGTAGTTCAGTGTTCTTCTATGTTCATTGCCTGTAGGTGGTCATCTATTTCCATCATGGCTATATAACATTCACGTGCGGCCACTTGATCTCCTCGCAATTCTCCCACACCGTAATCGGTAGGAAACTTAATTATCAGGTGGTAGGTCGAAGTTACGGCATTCCACGAGTTGAGGGCAGGTCGCTCGAGGATAGCATTGTAGGCAGATGAATAGTCAACCACCAGGAATGTCACGTCCTTGGCGATTTGTTGTGGGTAGTCGCCTACCACTACGGACAATGTGATTGCACCTAAGGGGAGCACCCTTGTTCCTCCAAAGCTGACGAGAGGAGCGTTCGTCGGGATCAACCGTTCCCTACCAATTCCCATATGTTGGAATGCCGGATAATACAGGATGTCTGCTGAGCTTCCATTATCGACCAGCACCCTATACATGTTATAGTCTTCTATCCGTATGCTGACGACCAGCGCATCGTCGTGCGGGTGGTGAAGGCGTCTTGCATCTTCCTTCGAGAATCCGATTATGGGGCTTTCCCTTCGTGCTATCTTCGGCACCGAGCCCGTCAACTGAACATTCTGGATCATCCTGAGATAAGTCTTCTGAGCTTTTTTGGACGACCTAGTGACTGCCGTTCCTCCCACAATCATTCTAATTTCCCCTATGGGGGGTCTCGGTCGCTCATTATCCCGTCAGGGGTTCTGCTCCTGAGGGGGTTGATCCGTTCTCTCATTTTTGACGAACCTCTGTAACTTTCCTTGTTTAATAAGGGCTTTAATCTGCTGTTTCAAATCATAACAATTGGCCGTGTCATGGCTGTGATCCCGATGGAAGCGGCAATACTTATCCTTCGAGTGTTTGTTAGGATCTCCCTTCAGCTTTCCGGGGTAAGTCAGTGCTTTCTCGTCTTTAATCTGCATTAGGACTTGATCTACCGGGGCCATTAGTGGGGTGAAGCTCGTAAATCTTCCCCCTGGGGGCTTGGGGAGACGTTCGTCTCGTCAGTCTCCCATCCGGGCCTTCTTGCACCCTTGGTCTTGTCGGATATCATCCTGCCTTTCCCTTTTTCTAGGTTTCTCTTCTCGGGCTGACAGCGCGTCTTCAGCGTTCATGTACTTGGTGGCCTTGTAAAGCACTTCTGACATGGTCTTTGGATCATTTTTTTATAAGGAAAACAAAAACTTACCCTTTCGCAGCCCATTCGTGAAGGCTGCCACAAGTATCTTATCATCGGCTTCGTCGATCGAGAGCATTTCTTTATTGAAGCGAGATATGTAGGATCGTAGCGTCTCATCCTCTCGCTGTTTAATGCTCATCAAGCAAGCTGTGGACTTCTTGTACCTGTGTCCACCAATGAAGTGTGCGGTAAACTGAGCGCTCAACTCCTTGAAAGTGCTGACTGAGTTGGGCGTTAGTTGACTGAACCAGATTCTAGTTGCTCCCTTCAGCGTCGTAGGGAAGGCCCTACACATGATTTCGTCGGCCACGCCTTGAAGGTGCATCAATGTCTTGAAGGTCTCCAGGTGGTCTAAAGGGTCCTTGACTCCGTCGTAGCTATCTATGTGCAGCATGCGAAATTTGTGTGGCAAGGGGAAAGAGTTGACGGCAGCAGTGAACGGGGAATCAGTGCGGTTGACGAGATAGTCAAGATCGCTGGATACCCGTCCTTTGAGAGCATTCATCATTACCTCCATTTGCTCCTTCATCGCCTGCATCTCCGCGAAGACAGGGGGTGGAGTCGCATCTACGAGGGATGGGATGCTTACATTTAGCCGCTCCAATTGACTTGGGGCGTTACTTCCTTCCGGTCCTTCGCGGTCTCGCCGCTCAGCACTGGAATCTCCCAGGTCTTCTGCCGCATTATTGTCTGCCTTCCGATGTAGCTGCTCTTCCAAGACCTGGTTCTGCTTGGTGAGGCGTTCGACGGCTGCAGTCAGGACCTGTACCTGCTTTTCTAGAGCAGTTGGTTGCGGCTCATCTTCCTGAACATTGTTGATGATTGCCATTGATTGAGTGAGTACCATGCAACTCTTTTGTCGGGGGAGCGTTAGCTGTGGCTTATGACACTACACGTTTCCCACAAATGACACCAATTGATGATGCTTGGAAAATCAACAGTGAGGTACACGGCAAACACGCGATCCAACGACACCTGCACAACACAAAAAGAGAGGACCTAACAGAGAGCACCGGTGTGGTGCTGGCTGAATACCTTCCGAAGGTTAAGTTAGAACTTCTCACAACTCTAGAGTGCTAGAGAGGGGTAAATTATGCGTACCTTGGTTGGTAAGGGTATTAGGGCTTTTATAGTAGTAGGGCATGAACATTCCCTAGTAGGATTAGAAGTATTTTCCTTTTGGGAACCTACTTGGAGCATGATTTACGGGATCCTTTCCTTATGAGAATCCCTTTGGATTCAGTGAAGCGTGGGGAGCAAGTTATTTCATGATGCGTGGGTGGCAAGAAAATATTTAATTAACGCCGTCTGTCTTGAAACAATCCTCCAGCTCCAATCTCGTCATTTCATGAAGGCGTCAGCCTCTTAGAAACATCACCTTCCGGGAGCTTTAAGGCTTTCCATGGCCAATGATGAACAGAGAGGAGCTTGGCTGATGGGACATTCCCGTTAGCCAGTACCATCGCCGTCACCCTATATGGTCGTCGGTCTACTCTTTTTTGTCCCCATATCACTCGTGGAAAAAGCCACATCGCACAACAACCCCACCTCTTTGTTCTACTCCAACATAAAATTACAATGGCGCCAGTGCTCTATGCTAGAGTGCCATAAACTAATCAAGAATTAATCCCAAATATTAAATACAGTGGTATAGAAGAAAAATCTTGATTATATTATTGAACTTCTGTCTCAATCTATAGCATTAATGCATGCTGTCCCCGACATTTTTGTGCCAAAAGTAAATACGTGTAGAATATTATTAGAGTTCGAATGAAAAATTTTCAACCATGACTTGCTAAAAAGGTAAAGAACAGATCATAAAAAAAAAGGGGCAAAGTAGAGCGTTAGTATTGGTGGAGGCATTTTGCCAAAATGCTAAATTTACCATCAAAATATCGCAAAAGTGGACTGTATCAATGGAGCAAAAGACATATTTTTTGTTGCTAAGTTACAATACACAACTATCTTTATCTGTGCATTGTAGCTAAGATGGTAAAAAAAATAATAATAATAATAATTATTGAAAAATATATTATTTTATTGTGTTAGTGGTGGTGGTTATTGTTTATTATAGTGGATATATAATTTTATTATGTTGAATGCTAAAATAAAACTGCTAATGTTGAGTGTTTTATAAAGTGAGATAGTAAAATAGATAAAATAGATAGTAAAATAGATAAAATAGCTTTTTGTAGTGCCAAATTGTTAAATTTTTGGCACCACCAATGTTGATGCTCGAAGAAATTGCTATTCCTGGGTATGGTGTGGCGTGTGCTTGTGGCCTTTTGAACTTCTATGCTCTAATAAAGGAAAAGGACTAAAGAAATTGCAAAGAAACATAAAAACATGAAACATGGCTGGGTATATATAATGATATTCTTGTAACCAGGTTTCTTCCACGAGGCAACATGAGGCTTGAGCAGAAGAGAGGCCTCTTCCTAGGTTTCTTGTACTTACTGCCCTATTTCTTTCATGGAGTTTGTTTTTCACCGGTAAGACTAATTAATGCAGCACCGATTTTGTTAAATTTATATTGTTTGGCAAGTATGTATAGCTATGGCTTCAAAGTTTAAGAAGTTTGTGTTGTTTATTTCTGTGAGTGTGTGTGTGAAAGATAAAGAGAGAGATGGACAGCCTTTTCTATTTTTCACTCCCCTGTTGTGTGTAGACCTCCATATTTAGATGCAAATGTATATTAAATGTCTCCAAAAAGAACTTTTTTTTTTCTTTTTAATTTGAAAAGTAAATAGTGGTAATATATATATATATATATATATATATAGAGAGAGAGAGAGAGAGAGAGAGAGAGAGAGAGGGAGGTACTATGTCCACAATATTTTTACAATAAATCATAGGTGATTAGTTATTACTGGTTTAAATTTGAACTTAACACTAAGATTATTTTTTTGCCCCAATAATAACAAGTAGTAACAACTTGCCACTTATGATTTATTGTGAAAATGTTATAAAAATGTTGTGGACATATCATTTCTCATATATATATATATATATATAAAGAGAGAGAGAGAGAGAGAGAGAGAGAGAGAGAGAGAAATAATGAGGGTAGGACCAAAAAATGAACACATCCACATATATACGTAAATAATTGCTTCGATATTCATTTTTTGGTGCTAGTCTTATCATTATTTTGGTTATATCGGTATTCACAAATGTATAATGTCGACAAATGTGTAAACTTCAAATTATAATGAATGAAAATTTTTGATATTAAATAAGAAAAACCCTTTGAGAACGGGCATAGCGTATGTGAATAGGATAGTATTAATAATACAAATAGATTGAAGTAGCCATGTAATAATAATACAAAGAGATTTCTCTTAGTATTTTGTTGCTAAGATAGTTTTAGGTACCTATTCAATAATTGGAGTAAATTCCATTTTTTTAGCCAATATAAATTAGGTTAAGATTATATAATTTATGAATCTTTTTTTGAGAAATATATAATTTATGAATCTAGTAAATTGTTCTTGAGATGAGACCAAACCTATATAAGAATTTTGTGTCTGATAGACCTTTTTAGCCTAATCCAATAAATTGGGATTGTGAAGAAATAATTGGCAAAATAAACTCATAATGGTATTATATTATATTTTGAAATAGAATTCGAATAGCAATCAAAGTCTCTCTAAGTCTAATAGCATCAATCAATGTCAATCAACATCAATCACAACGAATTAGCAGGTTCAACAAAATAAGTTAATTAACATATACTAATAGGTCAAATTTGGTGTCCAAGCTACGTATGTTTTCTGCAATTAGATTTAGATGATTTTTCTTGATAGCTAGAGTAAAGGACAAGGGAAGGAAGAAAATGAGGGATGTTATGAAAATACAAAGAAAAACCACGTTGGATACATGTTGACAAAACCATCGATACACGGGCCTCCCGTGTTCGACAAGGGTGACTTACCACGTTGCAAAATTCAAACTTTCTATATATCAGGAAGATGTGTTTTTGCTACTTTCTACTTCTCAATTTACATCCTCGAGCTCTACCGAAACTTAGACAATCGATTTCTTAACTTGGGCATATATGAAGCCATAGCTTGGTTTTGATGGAGTCAGTGTATAGTGTAGAACAAAACAAACTAGTTTTGTTTTCTGAAATTGACAAATGAACTTCTTTTGTCTTCGGAGAAACTAATTGACAAAAAAACTAGTTTTTGATTATGTTACAAAAACTTTAGCTACATAATCTTGTCGGTGGTCTTCTTTGTATTGGCTTAAGAAGTCTTCTAAGGCCAAATACCACAAGCTTGGCCCCCATTAAATTGAATAGAAATCTCTAAGTGAGATTTAATTTGTGACATTTTAGTGTCAAAAATCAATAAGTAGAAATATTATCGATTTTTAAATGAAAGTTTGTCAACTTGGCCAGCTGAAAGGTAAAATCCAGTACTAAAGATGTTCCTAACACATAAGGAAGCACTTGATTTTCCTGGCCTGGGTTTGGTGGATTGTGTCTCTGGCCTTTTGAAATTTGAAGCGCTAATATAGGAAAAGGACTAAAGAAACTGCAGAGAAATTAAGAGACAAACATGGCGTATATATTGTGATATATATATTAATATATATATATATATATATATATATGCATTCACCCACACATCTCTTCCACAAGACATGGCAAGTCTGGAAAGATGAGGTTTGAGGTCAAGAGATCCCTTCTCCTTGGTTTTCTTATACTTATTACCACTCTATTTGTTGCATCGAGCTTGTTTTTCACCGATAAGAAAAATACTTTTTTTTTATAAATTATTTATTTATTTATTTATTTTTATCTTGTTTGTCATATTATATACAAAGGAAGGAGATTATCCTTCCTTTCTCATGTAGATTCTACATTCAGCTTTAATTATTGTACAATAATTAAAGTTTAAAGCTGAATAACCTTACAAGTTACAACCAAAAATTGCAGTAGAAATTATGAAGAATATATTACAAGGCTACTAGTTATAGATTGATTTCCATTTTTCTTCCGAACCAACTGTATTTATGAACTTCTAAAATTTTTATTATATATATATGTTTGTTTTAACATGTTATGTACTTTGACACAATAATCAGGTGAGAATATGAAGAAACTAACTTATGACAAAGATGAGGAAGAATCATCTAAAGATGTTATTATAAAAGAAAGTTATAAACCACCTATACCTTGGGAAAAGACCCACATGAGAGGCGAGTACCTCTATCACCATCACCACGTCTAAGAGGGAACCTTGGATGTGACAACTTGTAATTGATGGAGTATAAAATAAAATACTTAAAATGGAACAAAAAGATTTCTATTCTTTTTTATATATCAATTTAACCTCTATAATTTATTACAATTGATGTATAGTGATATTATGGAATTCCTAAATCTTAACTGGTCAACTAGCTAGGTAGAGCTTCTCAAAAAAAAAAAAAAAAAAACTAGCTAGGTAGAGAACAACCTTACAACCACAAATTGTAGTGGAATATTATGAAATACGATTAGATTGATGTCTTTTTTACTTCTCAACTAACTATATGTTTGATCTTTTAATTTTGGTATCAATTTCTTTTCCATTTTCTGAATGTGATGTGATAAGTTCTTTGATATAACAATCAGGTGAAAATATGAAGAAGTCAACTTACTTGAGAGATGGGGAAAAATTATCTGAAGCTGTCATTAGAAAACCAAGCAATAGCCCACCTTTACCTTGGGCAAAAGACCCACATGAGCAAGGGCTAAGAGGGGGATTCACGAGTAGAGATCCTCAACCACCGCCACCACGTCGTCCAGGGAACCCAGGCCCAAGCCCGTAGCTAGTATGCTAATACCAATGTGAAAAGCGAATGCATGCACATTGGTATTGCAACCATCTCTAGAAAATGCAAGATATTATCCTGTTTGACTTCTTATTTGTGTAGCACAATATGAGAATAAAGATCAGGGTTGGCTCATTCTTAGGCCACTTAGCATATTAGTAAAAATGAAAGGTTCCTCACCTTAATAATAAAGACTCCTCAATTTGCCAATACAATGCATTTTCTATTTGACTTATAATTTATAATTTTTTAATGATTAAATTTTATATTTCTTCTAATGTTGGTGTACTTGTTCATAAGTTTCATTTATTTGCAGCAGTTTAAGAATGTAAAAATTTTGAATCTCTCGAACACATAGGAGGTGAATAGACTTTTCCTTTCTCTCAATCAAAATTAAAATCAAATTTAATACTTTTCTAGAAAAATTTATTATTGAAATTCAATATTCATTACCTAAAATATAACCTTGCCTAGAGAGACAAGGAGTGTTTTAGACATTATATTTATTCTAATATTGATGATTTAGATTTATTTTTAGAACTAGAATTTTTACAAATAGATGAAAATAATTCAATTAACATATTGAATTATATAAAAGGCTACATTCTTTTCCAACTATGCATGCCACCAAAAAGATTTAGTGGGTTAACCAAAAAAATAATTAGTAATTTTGCTAACATTTCCTACAATATATATATATATATATATATATAAAATTTTCTTATTATCCAGTAACTGAGGGTGGAGAGATTTGAACCATACATTATGTGTAATTTATATGTTTTGATCACAAAAAAGGGATGAGTGATGGGATTCAAAATAAATGTATCTATGCATGCAACATGCAACTATAGTTTTATGTGTAATTTATTAAAAACATAATACTTTTGGGAATGAAAAATCTGAAAAGGAACTTTGGTTTTTCTTTTTAATTTGAAAAGTAAATAGTGGTAAAATATATATATATATATATAGAGAGAGAGAGAGAGAGAGAGAGAGAGAGAGAGAGAGAGATCATGAGGGTAGGACCAAAAAATGAACACATCCACACGTAAATAATAGTTTTGATGTTCATTTTTTGGTGCTAGTCTCATCATTATTTTGGTTATATTACTATTCTCAAATTTATAACGTAGACAAATGTGTAAACTTCAAATTGGAATGAATGAAAATTTTTGACATTAAACCAAAATAAAGAAAAAGAAAAACCCAGTTAACATAGGCATAGTGCATGTGATTAGGATAGAAGTAATAATACAAATAGATTGAAGTACCATTGTAATAATAATACAAAGTGATTTGTCTTTGCAGTTTGTTGCTAAGATAGTTTAAGGTACCTCATCAATAATTGGAGTAAATTCCCTTTTTTTTAGCCAATTTAAATTAGGTTAAGATTATATAATTTATGAATTTGTTTTTGAGAAAAATATAGTTTATGAATCTAGTAAAATGTTCTTGAGACCAAACCTATAAATATAGGAATTTTGTGTATGATAGACCTTTTAGCCTAAGCCAATAAATTGGGATTATGAAGAAAAAATTTCCAAAATAAATTCATAATGGGATTATATATTATATTTTGAAATAGACTTCGAAGAGCAATCAAAGTCTCTCTAAGTCTAATAGTATCAATCAATGTCAATCAACATCAATCACAACCAATAAGCAGGTTCAATAAACTAAGTTAATTAACATTAATGGGTCAAATTTGGTGTCCAAGCTAAGTATGTTTTCTACAATTAAATTTAGACGATTTTACTTGATAGCGAGAGTAAAGGACAAGGGAAGGAAGAAAATGAGAGATGTTATGAAATATGTATTGTTTGATTGCATATTTCTCAATTTTATATCTAGCATAACATACTGGAACTAAATGTATATATGTTTAAAAATGTTTCCATTATTGGTGTCACCAATGAGGAACAAATATGCTAATTCTCTTTAATTTGTTCTTTGGGCGACAAAATGATTACACATCTAGTTTGATTTTATTTGTTTACTTATTCTATAAAATTATATATATATATATATATATATATATATATATATATATATAATTTTTCGTATATGAGATCAGATGTGTAGGAATATTGGATTGGCCCCTTCATACCATTACTAATTCTATGGTTGGCAGTGAGGCTTTGAACTCTTTGGAGTCGTAAAGTGACTATGGGAGTGTGGAAGAAGTACTAGAAGAAAAGTTCCAACTAAACCATGATCAATTGAACTCTGGTTCCTTTTAAATAGAGTTCTCAAACTAGAGTCCTCAAATTATATCATGTAAAGAAAATAAACTAACAATGAGATTATGTTAAATTTTGAAATAGAATTCAAATGGCAATTAAATCTCTCTAAGTGGCGGCTCCAAGAAATTGATTCCCTAGCATTGATGCCATGTAGTAAACTTTTTAGTTATTGATTATCTTTTATAACACTTGATAATTGTTATAGTTTCAATCTTACCTATATGATTAAAGTTTTAGGCTTGAATGTTATATACAAAACAATTGATTTATAATTTCTTTAGGTGTAAGGATTTTAAATACTTTGGAGCAAACATGTTTTTGAATTAGAATAAATATAATTTTTTAAAAAAATTAACCAAAGAAAACAAAATTCAACTTTTTCAAAAACAACTACCAAAAAAATTTCCTAAATTTTGTTTTTGAAAAATGTGTTTTCCAAAACAACTAACCAAACGTGTTTTTCATTTTGAAAATAGAAAAAATTGTTTTTTTCTTTTTCCCTTGAAAACAAGAAAACAAAAATAGAAAACGAAAACAATTACCAAACATGCCCTTAAATTATATAAAATTTAATAAAAAGATAATTTCATTTATTGACAAAACACACACACACACACACACCCAAACACATAAAATCTTACAATTTCCTTTTACAAATTTTCTTATTTTCAAATTGTTACATGATAGTCTTATTATCTGCAAGCTACATTTCTTCAAAAGTTTAGTTAAATAAAAACTTTATTGGACTTTTTCTTTTTTATTTGCATGGACCTAATTAATATATTGTTAAGGAGACCAAAGTTTATGAACAAAGTTTGGTTACAAACTTAGTTGTAGTCTAAGGTTACAAACTTAGTTGTAGCCTACAACTCTCACTAAACATATTAATATTGCTACATATTTTGAAAATCAAATTGATGAATTGCATGTTCTTTATGTTCTTAAAACACTTAAAAAGTTCATGCCAATTGAATGTTGTTTACTATTCGATCCATAAACTTATTTTTTATGAATAATTTTAGATTACAAAAACTCAAAATTTAAATATTTGATTAACGAGGTAATTAAATGGTAGATTTGTTAAAATTTATATCCAATAAAAAAATTTAAATGGAGTTGTAGCCTTAGCCTACAACCAAGTTGTTGCCAAATTTTATTCAAAGTTTAATTATGTTGAGTCTAAAAAAAATTTAGGGTGGTCACAAAGCTTTTAAAAAAAAAAAATCATAAATTTTTAAAATTTATATATAATAATTGTTTTTTTTTTCCACGCCAGAGTGGTCATGGACTCAATGTAGAGCCGCCCCTCTCTAAGTGTAATAGCATCAATGCGTGTCAATCAACATCAATCATGATCAATTAGGTTCAACAAAATTTATTAACATTAATAGGTCAAATTTGGTGTCCAAGCTAATAGTATGCTTTCTGCAGTTGGATTTTAGATGAATTTAGTTGGTAGAGTAAAGGACAAGAAAAGGAAGAAAATGAGGGATGTTATGAAAATAGAAAGAAACGACTACTTTAGATGTGTGTTGCAATTTTCTACTTCTCAATTTACATTATTAAACACCATCGAAACATAGACGATAGATTTCTTTACTAATGCATATATGCAGCCACATATGGTTTGGTTTTGATGGACTGAGTGTATAGTGCAGAACAAAACAAACTAGTTTTGTTTTCTGAAATTGACAAATAAACTAGATTTGGATTGTGTAACTAAATCATTTAGTTTCATAATCTTGTTGGTGGTTTCTTTGTACCGACTTTAAGAAGTCTTACCTTCTCCAATTTATAATTAAGCACGCATTCATGATCAAATACCACAAGTTTGGCCACCATCAAATTGAATGGAAATCCCTTAGACTGACCATATCTTAGTGGGATATACATGTTATGTGACAATTTATTGTCAAAAGTCAATACTTAGAAATATTATTGGATTTTAAATGAAATTTTGTCAACTTCGCCAGCTAAAAGGCAAAGTCTAGGACTAAAGATGCTCCTAACACAGAAAGATATGCACTTTAATATTCCTGTGCTAGGTGCTTGGGTTTTGGTGGCATGTGTTTGTAGCCTTTTGAACTGAGAATAAATTAGGTCAGAAGCTGGCGTAAAAGGTGTGTTTTATGCCAGCCAATCCTGACCTGCCACATCACCAACCTTTTTTTTTTTTTCAGCAAAAAAGATTAAGCCTTAAGCCTCTCTCCCTCTCTTTCTCTTCTCTACTCACCTAATCTCTTCATCTCTGAATCAAACCCACGACTTCCATGGCCAGAGCTTCAAAGCTCAATACAAGCCACCAACACTACTGCCATGGTCGAAACTCCATGGTTCAACCAATAGCCGCCGCCGCTGTGTGTGCTGTGTTCATGTGATGATTTTACTCGTGTTCACACTTCACAAGCATTACATAAAACATAGCACACACACATTCAGCCATAGAAAACCCGAAGCCCCAAAATCCCAATGCAAAAACATAGCCACACCCAAGTCAAAAATCCAACCTTTTGAACACCCAAAACTCAAAACAGAAATCCTTTCTTTCTTACACCCCCAAACGCAAATCAAAATCCCTTCTTTTTTCAAATCATTAAATCCCAAAAAGAAACCAAATCCCCAGCCCACAAACAGGCAGGCAATAAAAAGAGAAACTTTCAGCATAAATCAAAGAACAACAGCAAAAAAATAAAAAGATAAAGAGAAATAGAGATAGAGAGAGAAGTTGAGGGAAAACAAGGCCACCCTAGTAGTGGCTCGCGGTAGCGGCTGTTGGTTGAACCATGGAGTTTCGGCCATGGTAGTGGTATTGGTGGCTTGTGTTGAACTTTGAAGCTTCGGCCATGGAGGTCATGGGTTTGATCTAGAGATGGAGAGATTGGGTGAGGAGAGAAGAGAAAGAGAGGGAGAGAGGGTTAAGGGCTTAAGGCTTAATCTTTTTTGCTGGAAAAAAAAAAAAGGTTTGGTAACGTTGCGGGTCAGGATTGGCTGGTGTAAAACACACCTTTTACGCCAGCTCATGACCCAATTTATTCTCTTTTGAACTTTGACACACCAATAAAAGAAAAGGACTAAAGAAACTACAGAGAAATTAAGAGACAAACATATATGTTGATATTCACTCAAAGATCTGTTGCACAAGGCAAGCGGCCGTTCAGTTGGAGATTTCTAGTATCGTTGTTTAAAATGATGTGAAAATTATAATTTAAAAAGTGTTGTAAAAACACGTGTTTACAATATTCATAAAGCAAAAAATGTGTTTGGTACTATGTTTCAAAAAACATGTTTCGGTGTGTGAAAAAATATAATTGTGTGTTTGATATGTGTGAGTGTGTGTGTTTTCTCTCTCTCTCTCTCTCTCTCTTTTTTTTTTTTTTTTTTTTAAGTTGACAAGTGGGCCCCTTGGTTAGAATTGAAGAAGGAAGCTTTATGTATTATCTAATCAAGTGAGCCCCATGTTTTTCAAAATATTTACAAAAGTGCCATTAAGCAACATTGTTTGAAGTCGGAAAACTTGTATGAAGAGTTTTCAAATTCAGTGTTTAAACATCCTAAAATGAGCAACGTAACTTAAACACTCCTAAAAAAACACCTTTATCAAACACGTTGTTTTTTTTTTTTTAGAACTACAGTTTTCAATGTTTAAATAATAAAAATTGTTGTTTGGAAAGATGAGGTTTGACGTCAAGAGAGGCCTCCTCCCTGTTTTTCTAATACTTACCATCCTATTTGTTGCATGAAGCTTGTTTTTCACTAGTAAGTTGTTTGTAGTTTGAGTAATGTTGTTTGTAGTTTTTTGAAATACGTGTGGGTGAAAAAGTGTGGAAATGTATGTAATCTATATATTACTAAAAGCTGAAGCGTAGCATTTAATGCTGCTACGTTCATGTTAAGCCACGTCAGCAGCTATGTCATTTCCATTATCTTTTTTTTTTTTTCCCTACAAATTAAAAAAGTTTTTACATCTTTTAAAATACTAATAATCTCCACCATAAATTTAAAATAGTTTTGATACATTTTAAAATACTAATAATCTCCACCATAAAGCCCCATTTCCACCATAAAAGCCCACTTCTTATGCATTTAATTCCACCATAAAACCCAAACCTAAAGCCTTTTCAACTTAGACCCATTGTGAAAACTTTCTGAAACATGGCTACAAAATTTGTCACGCAAAACCCTTCTCCTTCCCCTTCCCACGTTTTCTTTCTCCATGTTCTGTTCCTCTAAAACACGGTTACAAATTTTTTCTCGCAAAACCCTTTCCTTCCCCTTACCCATGTTTTCTTTCTCCATGTTTTTTTTCCTCCACACGTTTCTGTTCTAAGGTTTCACATTCACTGCACGGTTTCAGATTCCTTCCCCTTCCCCTTCCCCACGTTTCTGTTAAACCACTTCTTTCTTCTCTCTGTACATTATTCTCCCTCTCTCCTCTGCTCTCTTCACTCTATTTCCTACGTCAATTTTGAGAAAATTTTTCCATACAAGTTATTTGCAAGCAAAGCCCCAAAAGCTAGAATGTTGTCAAGCTAGCACCCACCTTCAACGGCATCCCACCACCGTAACACTGCCGGCACCACATCGATAAAGGTATTTTCTTATATACACAAATTTTGGCAGTCATTATGATTTAGGTTTGATTGTTTTGGACTACTTAGTTTTGATTTATGTAGCAGGCCTAGATTTGATTTTGATTAAGGTTTGAAATTTAGAATTGGTTTGAGAGAGTTAGAGAGATGAGAAAGAGAAGGGCACCATTGGAGGGCTCTGAAACACCAAAGAATGAAGCATACAAGGACATACAAGGTATTTTTGTCTTTTTTTTTTCTTTTTTTTTTTTCCATAAAAAGCATTAGGATGGATAAGCTGTGTAGATTTTTTTTTTTTTTTGGTGGGGTTTAGAATAAGTCCATGGACACTTGCTTCTGCGTCTTGTTGTACCAGGTTGTAAGCAACGAAATTAAAGTGATGTTTGTTGTCTCTCCTTTACTATGTGTTCTCTCCAAAGTGAGGCTAAATTTATAAAATACACCCTATAACTTTTTTATAAAATTCAATTTAGTCCCTTAACTTCAGTTTCGTTTATTCAGCCATCACCCCTCTTAAGTTTCAAGTATTTTCAATTTAGGACTCCCATACACTACTATCAGATGGGTTGCGTCTCAAAACTATGTTATTTCGGGTATCGTTTAGGGGTCTTTAACAAAATTTTTATTTCACGAAGACTAACAAGACTCGTGAATTGAATAAACTTGAAAGTTATAAGATTGAATTGAATGAAAATGGAGTTAGATAATTGAATTGAATTTTAAGCAAAATTAGAAGTGCAATTTGTAATTTAGAAAAAAAGTTATGTATATAGCATTTTTATTTTTTATTTTGATAGCTACGACTCTAATGATTGCTCTAAACTATATAATTAGGTGTTTTTTATTTTATTTTTTTCTTTTTTTCTTTTAAGTCACCCAAGCTGTTTAATCAATTAAAAAAATAAAAATAAAAAATAAAAACAAAATATTTATCAGTGGAACTTATCTTACCAGCAATTTGTAGCATTAATGAAAGTGGCAAAATTCTTTGTGCATCAAACTGTATCTTATGCAGTCAAAATAATGAACAAAAATTTCTGGTGTGGTGACCCACATTGATGCCACTTGCTCCCATGAGATTGCAAAAGTCTAATGATTCTGATTTAAAAATAATAATAAAAAATAAATTATCAAAGTGGGAATCAGTCTGTGCTGAATCCAGGCTTAGATCATTTATGGAACAGAACTGGGTTATGTTTTGCTAAAGCCAATTAGCTGCAATTTTGTTTATTGTTAATTTTTGTTTTTAGTGCTTGTAATTCATTCTGTTTTTCAATTACAAGATTTAGGTGACACCTACTTTAACCCATGGTAGAACCATGACATTATTGTTCTCAATTGAAATCCAGAGGATTGCTGATATTGTCTGTCTCCTTGTGAAAAGTGAAATTGTTGAAGTGTTAAGACCTGATAAACTTTCTTTCAGAAGCCGAGCATCCTATGGCACTAAGGTTTCTTCAACTCAGCTCATAACTGCTCTTTTATTGTGTGTTTGTGTGTGGGGTGCTCTTTAGACAATATATATACATATATATATACATATATATATATATATATGTATATGTATATGTATATATAGAGGCCATCTATCTATTCATTGCATGTACTTGCTGTATTTATTTTTTCATGTTTGTGGTTGTACATGATGAAGATAGGGTTACATATTATTTTTGCTTTATTGATTTTTTTTTTTTTTTTTTTTTTGTGTAATAAGCTTAATTTAATTGCTCTATTTGAATTTTTTTTCTCCTTTATTTTTATTAATTTTTATTTTATATGCTGTTTTTAATTAGCACCAAAAGAATGTACTGCTATGTATGTACTTTACCAAAAGGTATAATTTGGTTTAATGAAAGAATTTTGATATATTGTGAGCAAGTCATTGGGGGTTTAATACATAAATTTTGAAGTTAGAATAGTGTGTTGAATTTGGCAAATTTATAGTAATGGAATAGTGTGAAAATTTTAGAAACTTCTCTATGCAGGAAGCCAACTTGAGTCCAGCGATAAGGCCATGAACATCTAGGTAGTCTCTTTGCATGTTTTTTTTTTTTTTTCAATTCTCTTCCTTCCTGTAATATAGTTTTGTTGTTTAATTTATCAGTTGAAATTGAAAAAAAAAATTTCCTTATTCTAGATGAAATTGTTTATGAGTTTGTATTTTGTGACCGTGTTTAGTCTTTTTATGTGGGGACAATTTTGGATTTTTTAATTTGAATGATGTAGGGCCCTAAGTTGCCAATGGTTTCTACAATTTTGATGAGCACCTTTTCGGAATCTAGGCTTTTACTTTGGTTGATTGTTTTCTTTTTTCATTTTTAATTTCAATTGTCATAATTCTTAACTAATAGTATCATTGAATTTTGTGCATACATGTTCTCCTGTTTGAAAATGTAAAACACCCTGTCTTCATCTTGAGTTTTTTAGTTCATAGCCTATCATTAATATTGGGCTAGAATTTGTTGGTTTAGGCTTGGTTACATTTATATTTGTTAATCTTTTTCTCATGAGATGACAGGATACAAAAATGGGGTTATGTGCCTCTTGCAATATTTAAGCATGTGTTGGAGGTTATGTTCTATGTAATTGCATGTTTTTAGTACATGATTTTTGTTCATATTCATTGCAGCATAATAGTCTCATACTTTTTCCCCTCTCCAATCTATAGTTCCTTGAGTTATTGTTCTTTTTGGTGAATAATTATCTTTGATATTGTTAGATCCTTTGCATGTGGTCTTCTAGGGTAAATATGAAGGTGAATTTTAATGATTCAAACAAATTTATTGACTTAACTATTCAATTATATAAGTTAGATTTTATTTCGTTTTGTTGTCTTATGCTTCTTGTCCACTTTATTTTTATTTTTTTTAAAGGAAGTAAATATGTGTGTAGGGTGGTATACCTTTGTTTAACAATTTTTCTTTGGAGTAGCTTTGTGAATTCTGAAGGAGGAAGGTCGTGGATACTTTGCTCATGCTTGCTATACATAGGGCTGAACTAGGACATTGATGTTGAAATATATTCGAGGAACTTCATCTTTGAGACTTATCAAGTTTTTATGTCTCTCCTCTTTCGGATAATGATTCAAAGTAATTGTTTATTCAAGTAACTACAAATAATTGTGATTTTAATGCAAAGTCCACTTGACACTTTTCTTAGTGTTCTTTGATTCAACGTTTTTGTGCTGCTCACAATTTGGATGTTATCGAATCAATGATTCCCTTATTTTGGGTTGGTACTATTTTTAGTTTAGAAAGAAAAGAAAAAGGTTTATGGGTTTTTATTTGTACAATTAGTATTTTATTTTATATTTTATTTGTAGTTTTCAATGCAACTAATATCAATTCAGTATATATACATGAAGGTGGAAATGACAGTGCTTGATGATCATTTTTTTTTTAATAATAATTTTTCCGTACATTGCACGGGTTAGCGACTAATGTTATTTAAAAACTGAAAATATGTTGTTTAGATAGTCTACCAAATAGGCCTTAAAGATCAATGTCTTTTTTACTTCCAAATCAATTTTGATGAACTTGACACCTTTATTTTATATCCACTTTCAAACTATTTATTGTATATTTTAAACGAAACTTTGTATCTATTTCTTCTTTATTTTCTGATTATGTTGTGGTAATTTATTGGATGCAACAATCAGATGACAAGATGGAAAAATTAACTTACGCAAGTGAGAGCCAAAAACTGTCTCGAGTTTTCATTGTAAAACAAAGGAACAGCCCACCTATCCACTTTGCAGAACTAGAACGAGGACAAATTTTTGAATCACGGCCACCACGCTCAGGAGGGAACAAAGGGTCTCACCCCTAATATGTATTCCTTGTACTTCATGTTTTAGTCATCTCTCTCTCTTTTTTAATAATTCAATAGTCGGAGTAGAGATCAAGGTTTTGAAACCCAGACCGTTCATTGAACTGTAAAAGGGAGAAGTTCAAGGTTTTTGAGGTTCAACCGAGGTCTAACTGGGGTTGAATCGTGATGATGTCATAATTAATTTAATAATTAATTAAAGCCTAAATATAGATATTAAATTTATAAAACTAGCAAAATTGACTAATATATCTATATATGTGAGGGAAATTTAATGATTTTCAAGAATATATTTAATAATTAAATAAGAAAGTTAATAAAATAAAATAATAACCATGAAAACATTAAAATTTATGATTAATTTTTGAAGTAAAGTTGAATATCTTTGAAGGATTTTAATTATAATTTTTTTATATTTCTTGTAAGAGATGGATAATTTAATTAAGTATAATAGAATTATGTTAAGTTGTTTTTTATTAAAAAAAAAAAATTGTGTTAAGTTTACTTCAAGTATTTTTTTTGTTATTGTTGAGCAATAACTTGCAAGCTTGGCCGAGTGGTTAGGCTCCAGCTGCATATCTAACCGTGCCTGGGTTCTAAACCTGGTAAAAGCATTTTCTGATTTTTTCTTATTTAAGAGGCATGCTTGAACCGGGGTTGGACCGCACGGTTCATACCATTGGTTCTGCCTTGAACCGGGCGGTCCAACCCTAGTTCAAGGGTTTCGCAGAATTACCTATGATGCCTGGTTCTTGAAACTTGATTTTTATTGAAACTTGAGTTTTTCATTGAAACTTGATTTTTAAAAAATTGAGTTTAAAATAGGAGAATATGCCTAAATAATTTCAGAATAAGAGCATTTTGCTACTTATTTTGAGTGAAAGGGGCAAATGCCCATTTTGGCCTTGGGTCTTAAAATGAAAGTTTGTCAAATTTGTTTTACTAGCCTTTGTTGGCATGTGTTTGTGGCCTTCGAACTACCCACTAAATGCTTTGTGGCCTTTTGAACTTTGACCCCGCAGTAATGGAAAATGACCGAAGGAACTGCAGAGAAACATACAAACATGTCTGCGCATATATATATATATATATATATATATATCATTGCATTCTCTTCCACACAGCACCGGCCCTAAACATTTTGGGGTCTTAGACAAGAACTAAAATGAGGCTTTCTCCAACTTTACTTAAAAAAACCTATAAAATAAGATACCCTCTTACTAATTTATGTCTTCAAAACAAACTTATTCATTTTTTTTTTTAAGGAAAATTATGACATTAGACTAAAAAAAAAAAAACATTATCGTAAGCGCAAAACACATGCAATGAGGCTTGTGTGTGTGTGTATATATATATATATATTAGAGTAATTAATATTACTTTTTACTATATATATATATACATATATTAGAGTTACAAAGGCACTATGAGAGAAAACAAGATTAAAAAAAAAGAAAAAAGACGAAGAAATGTCATGGAAAAGATAAGAATGAAGAGAATTAAGAAAGGTAAAGAATTAAGAAGAAAAAGAAAAAGTGGCGTTGTAAAAGAGGAGATGATAGTGAGGTGGGGGAGTTGAGTTTTGCTACCTTAGCAACTTTTAAGCAAAAGGGCAACTTCTTGGAAGGTACACATAAAATACCACTTCATCCTTACTTTTATTATTTTATACCCAAAAAAAATACTAAATTTGTTTCATTTATTTATTTCATCTTTCACTTGGGCTTTTTTTTTTTTTTTTTTTTTTTTTTTTGAGAAATCTTTCACTTGGGCTTTGGTTTCCAACTATTTCCCAATAGTATTATTAGAATATTTGTGTTACGTGACTCTATAAGTTAGATTTACACAGTTTTCCTTTGAATCGTATGGGCATATAATATACTACAAAGACTAGAGTAATGCTTAGACGTGTATACTGTATATATTTTTGTACATTGCTAATTCAATATTAATCACAAAAAATTTAAAAGAATGAATGATAATTTAAAGATTTATTTATTTAGTTAGTTTTTTAGGCCTAAATTTATTATGTTCTTGATATCAATTAATTACTTTCTATAAAACATTTCCAATTAACTATGAATATATATTTAAAATATTAAGTCATTTTCTTATGTCCTTTTATTTTCTTTTAGTTATATAGTTTTATTTATTACCTATTTATGATTACATTTTTTTTTTTTTAAATGATTCCAATGCCTGTTGTGGATAGATATAGCCATCTACCCATCTTCTCTCAAGCATTTCATGTATCTATGCTACGCTGCTAACTATTTTTCTTTTTAAAGTCTTAATAGTAGCCATTTAAACTCAAATATAATTTTTTTTCCTTCCAAACTCATTCAGTGATTTAAAAAATGACAAGTAATAATAATATAAAAGCGAAACGTTTGACTTTTTGTTGACTACTCCTTATTGTGCCACGTGGTTACATAAATTTGTGCCACGCATACATTTAAAAAAGCCAAACAATTGTATCTTTTCATTTTTCAATAGACACCTTTTCGATCAATAGACACCTTTTGGTATATCTAATATGAAAAATTATGACATTTTAATAAGCACCTTTTGGTATATCAAATTTGAAGAGTTATAACCTTTCAATAGGCACCTTTAGGTATATATATTACAGATTATCTTATATATACCTATATATATATAACACAAACTAAACTGGAGATGCAATATTCTGTCTCTTATTCTTTCTCACAAAAAATTAATAAATAAAACAACATTTTTTTTTCTGCCTAACTAATAAAACTTTGTGTTATTTCTTTTAGTGCGTGTTTAGCAAAAATTAAAAAGCCAGCTTATTTTATTATTTAACTAATTTTTGCTACTATTCATGGGCCACACTACACTTTTTGGTACTATTCATGGGTCTCACTGTACTATTTTGGCTAACTTTTACTTTTATCTATCGTACTTTTAGCAAAATAAGCGAATCCCAAACAAAGTTTTTGTTAGAAATACTGGAAGATTGTATTGTATTTCTCAATTAATAGAATATACATAAGTGCCTTTTATATAAAAGGCAAAGTGTGTAGTACAGTAAGTGTGCTATATAAGTAAACAAGGTGGGCCTAAAGCCCACATACCCTAATACATGTTAACATGTTAGAAATACTGGAAGATTGTATTGTATTTCTCAATTAATAGAATATACATAAGTGCCTTTTATATAGAAGGCAAAGTGTATAGTACAGTATGTGTGCTATACAAGTAAAAAAGATGGGCCTAAAGCTCACATACCCTAATACATGTTAACAGCCCCCCTTAAACTCAAGGTGGATGTGAGACCAACTTGAGGTTGTCAACCAAAGTACGAAGACGTCCCTTGAGATGTGACTTGGTGTAGATATCTGCAAGTTGATCTTTAGAAGAGACTGAGATTAGTTTGAGAGCACCATGGACAAGATTATAACAGATAAGATGATAATTGATCTCGATGTGTTTAGTCCATTCATGGAAGACATCATTGTGAGTAATATGAATAGAACTCTGATTGTCACAATAGAGAGGAGTGGCAGAGGATGTGAACACACCTAAATCTTTCAGATGCCATCGTAGCCAAAGAAGCTCAGATGTGGTATCAGCAAGAGCACAATATTCAGCTTCAGTACTGGAGCAGGTCACATGAGTTTGTTTATTGCTTCTCCAAGAGATCAAGGGAGAATCAAGAAGAAAGCAATAACTAGTGGTGGATCTGCGATCAGTGGGATCTCCTTCTTAATCAGCATTAGAAATGCACGGACAACAATAGGAGGTTGAGCAGAATAGAAAAGGCCATGGAAAAGAGTGCCCTTTAGGTATCGAAGAATGCGAAGAACAACAACATAGTGAGTTGATCGTGGAGCAGACAGATATTAGCTCACCTGGTGAACAGCATAGGAAATGTCTAGACGAGTGACAGTGAGATAAATTAGGCTGCCAACCAAGCGTCTGTAAAGAGAGGGATTAGACAATGGTTTCCCTCCTGTGGGAGTCAAATGCACATTAAGCTCAACTGGAGTGTCAACAGTCTTGCTATCAGTGAGTCTAGCTTGAGACAATAGCTCAGAGGCATACTTGGCTTGAGTAATATAAAGTCCATCTGTAGAATGAGTGACTTCAAGACCCAAGAAGTAGCTGAGATGTCCAAGATTTTTCATCTCAAATTGCTGACTGAGAAAATCCTTGAGTTCTTGAATGCTAACAAGGTCATCACCAATTATGATCATATCATCCACATATAAGAGAAGTAAAATAGTGCCTTTGTCAGTGTGATGAAGAAATAAGGCAGAATCATAATGACTAGCCATGTAACCCAAGCGAGAGATGGTAGAGCTGAATTTGGCAAATCAAGCTCATGAAGCTTGTTTAAGGCCATAAAGTGCACGCCGAATGTGACAAACTTTGTTTGATTCAACAGAGAGACCAGGAGGAGGTTGCATGTAAAATTCTTCACTTAAATCTCCATTAAGGAATGCATTTTTGACATCCATCTGAAAAAGGTCCTATTTACTGGCAGCAACAACAGCTAAAAGGGCACGAGCAAATGAGATACGAGCAACTGGAGCAAAAGTCTCTTCATAATCAATCCCATACTCCTGTGTAAAACCTTTTGCAACAAAATGAGTTTTGTAGCGCTCAATGGACCCATTAGAGCGAGTCTTAATCTTGTAGATCTACTTACAACCAACCATAGATTTCCCAGGGGGGAGAGTCACCAACTCCCAAGTATGGTTTTTAGATAATGCATCAACCTCCTCTTTCATTGCAATCTGCCATAACGGGTCAGTGGAAGCCTCACGATACGTGTGAGGCTCATGCAGTGTAGCAAGGGCAGTGATGCAATGATAGTCAAGTAAATGTGCAGGAATGGATCTTACTTGAGTTGAGTGACGAGGTGGAATGTCTTGTGCATGATCTTCAGGCAGAGCAAGAGCAGGGGACCCAAGCTCAGGGTTTGGTAGCTCGTCTTCAAACTGTTCATCTTCCACCTGTTCATTAAAGGGTGAACTAGGAAAGGGATCAAGGATATCTGGTGGTTGGATAGAGAAGCCTACAGGAGAATCAGGAGCAACTACAGGAGGATCAGGAGCAGCTACAGGAGGAATATGTACCTCATCTGGAAAAAGATCTAAAATAGAGGAGGAAGAAAGGGAGGCACCGAAGTGAGAGAGCTCAACAAAGAGGCGATGTTCCCAAAGGACAACATTGCGGGAAATACGAAGACGATGAAAGACAGGATCATAACACCGATACCCCTTTTGAGTTTTGCCATAGCCAAGAAAACAACAAAGTCTTGACCGAGGCTCAAGTTTGTTATGCTCATGTGGCTGAAGAAGAACGAAACAAGTAGAACAGAAGGAGCGAAGGTGGTGATAGTCTGGAGGTGACCCAAAAAGGCGATCATATGGAGTTTGATTTTGGATTATAGGACTCGGAATGCGATTAATAGTATGAACAGCATGAAGAGCAGCTTCGCCCCAAAAATGAGTATGAACTTTGGCAGAGAGAAGCAAAGCACGAACAGTGTTAAGAATATGATGAAGTTTTCATTCGGCTTTACCATTTTGCTGAGAGGTACCTGGACAAGTTAGTTGATGAACAGTGCCATAGGAATGCAAAATGGCTTGGAAAGCATATTGAGTGTATTCGAGAGCATTATTAGATCGAAAAATTTTGATGCGTTTGGAAAACTGAGTTTCAACCTTTTTTGCAAAATTAGAATATATTTGCAATAATTCAGAACGATATTTCATATTAAAAATCTAGCTATAGCGAGAGTAATTATCAACAAAGAAAACAAAATATCAAGACCCACCAATACTAGAGACAGAGGAAGGCCCCCAAACATCAAAATGAATAAGGTCAAAGATATTAGTGGATATTGATTCACTAGTATTGAAAGGCAAAGCTGATTGTTTTCCTAACTGGCATGAAACACAATCAAAATTTTCTGTAGACTGAACCTAACAAACCTCCAGAAACGAATTGTTGTACCCGAGAGGAAGATGCGTGACCAAGTCGAGCATGCCAAAGAGCAAGGGAAGGATTTGAAGAAACCGTAGCAGCTGCAACAACAGAAACATGAGCAATAAGTGGAAGACGAAGGTTGTCCATAGGAAACATACGCCCAACTCTAGGATCGGTCCCAAGCTCTTGTCCCGTCCTCAGATCCTACACAATACACCAAAAATAATCAAATATAATGCGATAACCTAACTCAGCTTATTGTCCCACAGAAAATAAATTGTAAGAAAGGTCATGAACATTAAAGACCCCAGGAACCGAAAGATTGGTAGTCGAAATAGAACCTATATTATGACCAGACATTGTGGAACCATTTGCTGTGCGAATATTAGGAGGGTGTGGCGTAGGTTTGAGTTTAGAAAATAAGGACGAGTGAGGTGTCATGTGATTGCAACAAGCGGAATCCATAAGCCAAGAGGAAGGAGACATACCAGATAAAGCTGAGAGAAAAGAGGAGTAAGATGCATTATCAACCATACGAATGACATTGGTGATGATGTTTTTAAGGTCATCTATGGACATGGTGAAAGCGCATTCTAAAGACTTAGACCATGCAAAGACGAGAGCCATTGGTTGGACACTCTCAGTGTTAGCAATAGTAGTAGCAGAAATTGAAATAGCTGATTTGTTGTGAGATAGCATGTCTCAATACTGTGGCCAAAATGTTTGCAAAAATTGCAAAAACGTTTACTGGATTGTCGGTGACGATTATTACAACAAGAAAAAGACCTGTCCTTATTCTTTATTTAGAAGCAAAATATGCAAAAATGGACTGCAAAAATGAAATCTATGCGAAAAACTGGATAAGGAGCACTTGGATTGCAAAAGTCAACTATGGCAAAAAATCGACGGTCAAAGTCAACCCAGGTCAACAGCTTGTCAACGATGACATCAGCTGACGTGGTGGGTGACGTTAACTGACGTGGACGATGATGTCAACAGGTGACGTGGTAGTGATGACGTCACCTAGGGCTGACGTCAGCTAGTGCAGATCTGGCGCATGGAGGCGCGTGAAGAATGTATTTGGTGCATCGAGGCACGTAAAGAAGTTCGTCGGCGTGTGGAAGCACGGGGAGCACATCAGGCGCTGACGTAGAATCTTTGGGCGGCGCATGAGGGCGCGTAAAGGCTCTGGTGACTGCGAGACTTTCACCGACGTGTAGATCGGCTGAAGACAATCTTAGTGATACCTCTAGAATTGCAATCGAAGCAATATAAATGGCGATGACAACACGTGCAGTAGTCTGTGCAGTTTAGGACTCCTCCACGACAGCGGCTGTAGGTTCAGAACTCTAAGACAACGACTGGAAGTTGTTGGAGGTTCAACGGCGAGAGGCTGCGGCGACTGTTGTGACGGCGGAAACGATGTTGAGAATGGAGTAACACCAATAAAGACAAGATTGCTAAGAAAATGTCAGAACAGTGGCTCTGATATCATGTTAGAAATACTGGAAGATTGTTTTGTATTTCTCAATTAATAAAATATACATAAGTGCCTTTTATATAGAAGGCAAAGTATGTAGTATAGTAAGTGTGCTATACAAGTAAACAAGGTGGGCTTAAAGCCCACATACCCTAATACACGTTAACATGTTAAAAATACTGGAAGATTGTATTGTATTTCTCAATTAATAGAATATACATAAGTGTCTTTTATATAGAAAGCAAAGTGTGTAGTACAGTAAATGTGCTATACAAGTAAACAAGGTGGGCCTAAAGCCCACATACCCTAATACACGTTAACACCCTTAATATCATTTTTTAAAAAAACTTAATGCATTTTTGCTTACTATTCCAACTCAAAAATTATGATTTTTTTTCCCCTAAAACTCATTTAGTAGCTATTCCCATGTATTACACTACTTCAACTCAAAAATAATGATTTTTTTTTCTTGAAACTTATTCAATAGCTATTCCTATGCATCGCATGAGTTAATGACTAGTGTGTGTGTGTATATATATATATAAATAAAAGGTTCACAACTAGGAAAAATAGCCTTACGACCAAAAATTGCAGTGGAAAATTATGAAGTACAATAGAAGGCTACTAACTAGAGATAGATTTCTGTTTTATCTCCCAACCAACTCTATATTTGATATTTTAAAAAATGGAGAATTTAATTCCTGCAAAAGATGGAGAAGAATTATCCGAAGCTATCGTTATAAAACAAATTAAGCAACAACCTACCTTTACCATATGCAAGAGTCCTACGAGAAAAGACAACCAAGCGACTACGTAAACCTCAATCACTGCCACCATTTCCTACAGGGAACCCACTGCCACACCACTAGTAGTCAAAAAAATATTGATGTCATAGGGGCATCGGTACATATGCATGGTTCGCTCACTTTTTTTCTTTTTCTTTTTGTTAACAAGAGTGTTCAGAGTTTGCCCAATACCCTGTATTTTGGTATTTTGGTTCATTTAAAAGAATACAGCGACTCTAAAAAATGTGAGATATTATTATTATTTTTTTTTTTAATTTAATTTTTTAAGTAATTACGTTCTCTTTCCTTGAGTTTTTGGAAAATGACACTTTCTTCAATTCTTTTTATATGCCTTATGTGATCTCTAATGAACATCACTCTATTGCAAAACCCAATCAAAGTGGACAAATTTTTTTTTGGAAAAAAACATTTGAGAGGGAATTGGAGAGAAAAATCCTCCAATTGCAACTACTCGAAACCAACCCAGAAAACTCATTAATTTGGTTCTCCAATTCATCAGGTAAATTCTCCTGAAAGTCAAATTATCAAGTATCCCAACTAGGTAGAGTATTTGAGAATAAACCGCAGGAGAGCAAATAATGGAAAAAACTTTGCAAACTAAAAATTAAGTAGAGATTCAAAACGCTACCTGTTATGAATTATAGCTTGGTAAATAATCCCAACTATGTCGGTAATTGGAAAAAGGATTAATATTGAGAAAAAAAAGAGTTTATGCTTTGTGAGACACAGGAAGCAACACTTGAACATATCATTATCCATTGTTTAATTGCAAAATCATTTGAAATGCATTTTAACTCCATTATTGACAGGGTAAGATTTGTGATCCAATAAAGCAGAAGAAAAGTTGAAACTTTTTTCTAAGAAAGAAGAAAGAAAATTCATATTATTGACCATTGAATTAATAGTATGCTTTGGTATAATATGGATGACAATAAACCACGTCTTATAATTGGATGTCCAATGAAAGTTTGTCAAACTCAAACTTAATTAATTAACCACGTAAGCACTATTATTATTGGAAAAGGACTAAAGAAAGTGCAGAGAAAAAGACAAGATGGCTGAATATATAATGTGATATTCACTCACGCATCTCTTCCACAAGGTATCATGAGTTCTAAGGTCAATAGAGGTCTACTCCTTGGTCTTCTTCTACTTACTGCCCTATCTCTTGCATGGAGCTTGTTTTTCACAGGTAAGACTGTCTCAGACTTAGAGTAGCACTTTTTTCTTTAAACTTTATATTGTTTGGCATGTATATATAGCTATAGCTTCAAATTTTGTGTTCTTTATTTCGGTATACCATAAAGAGAGAGGTATGGTATGGTGAACCTTTCATTCTACTGTTCTGTGTACACCGCCATATTAGATGCAAATGAATATTAAACATGTCTCTAAAAATAATAATAATAATAATAATAATAAAAATAAAATACTTGCGCATTAGATGGCTGCAAAATGAAAATTTTATTATTTTTTCCTCGTGTTCTAACCAACTGAAAATTTTGTTTTGGCTCGTGTGTTCTAACCAATTTATTTTGATACAAATTGAAAATTCTAGTTTAGAAGTCTTATTAAGTACACCAGAATTATTAATTAATTATCAATTTATCTCAATTATATGATCTATAATATAGAAGTAAAAATACAAGATTTGGTGATGAATTGGAAAATCAGTAAAGTAACTCTTCAAAGGAAAAACTATGTGCTATGGGGACAAAAACAATCCTCTAAAAAATCCACTATGAAGAAACAATTACAAATAGTTAGAACTTCCTAAATCTTTGTAGCCTAGACTCTCTATGCAACCTTTGTAGGCGACTCAGTTGTCTTCCTACAGTAGTAGTCACAAAAACTCCGAAATTCTTCTATAGCGATTTTCTTCATACGAACCAGAACTTCTAGTGTATTCTAAGGTACCTTTGAAGGTCTATTTTACAATAAACTCATTGAAATAAAGTTATGTGGTTTCAATAGAGAGACGTAAAAACTCAAGGTATATATATAATTTTATTAATATTGTTATTTTTTGTTTAAGAAAGTGTTTTATATGTTTGCAAAAAATAGGGTTGAAACCGAGCATAAACCATTTTTCTAATAAGATTTGGATATCAAGTCGCTGCAATTTTGCTTGAGCAATCTCCCCTATCTCTCACTCATTTCAACTTTAAATTTGTTCAAATTTGTGTCCATTTTGATACCCCATATGTCTACTTTTCAATAAAGAAAATTTCACTAGGAAATTCGTTAGGGTACGAAAGACAACTCCTCAACTATAAGCATATCAACTTTGTCATTTTTGAGCACCTTTTGACTTGAACTTTACCCTAATACAATTTAAACTTAGCCCTAATACAATTTAATGAATACCACCAATTTTGACATAGTACTAAGATTTTCCAACACATCTACAAATACTAAGACAAAACTAACTCTGAAGTCTGAAGCCTACATACACATAATTAGATTACGATAAATGAATAGTGTACAATGAAGTAAACTCTTATAAGGGTAATTATAGAATATTTCAAAAGTACAATAAATGCATACTTCATCTTTTCACATGATAGTGGATCAAGCTAATTAAATTTATGATAGATCGTCCAATATTCATGTTAGAGTAGGGTGTATATATACATTTATTTTGCTCCTAGAGTATTTTATAATTTTGCCGCTTATAAAACACAACAATCTAATATTCATTTAGAACTTCCCTTGAACAATTAGGCTTCAAGCAAGAAAGAAAGAAAAAAAAAAGAAAAAAAAAGAAGAATAAAAAAACCCCAACTTGAACAACTATGTGGAATAATCTTATAACCAAAAATTGTAGTGGAATATTATGAAGTATAATAAAATTATGTCTTTTCACATACTAAATAACTGTATTCATGATCTTTTTAACTTGGTATCTATATCCTCCAGATGAGAACATGAAGAAGTTAATTGAAGCAAGAGATGGAAAAGAATTGTCTGGAGTAGACTCATCCAAGCGCAGTTTCGGTCCGTATAAAGTACCTCAACCACCACCACCGCATTCTCATGGAAGGCCAGGCCCCAATCCGCTCCCCTAGTGGGCAAATCACAACGTCAAAATAGTATGTGTAACTGTCATTTTGGTTCACTTTGAAGATTACAACCAACTCTAGGGAATGTGAGGTATTACCATGTTTGGTTTGTTATTTATGCAACACAAACACAATATGGGAATGTAAGATGATAACTAAGTACACATTTGGTACATTTTTGAGAAGAAAGGCATTGAAACTTTATTAATGAAGAAAATTAGCCATGATCGGCTACAAGAATATCTTAAAGGTGAGATGAGGCATCCTCCGTCCACACTAATAAATTTCTAACATGTCTTGCATATTTATATAGCTAGATTGTGGGCTACATTATTACCTACCCTACAAACATGTAAAAAAGAAACACAATGAAATGTTACTAAAGTAGGTAATAATGATAGGAATGATAGTTTCAAGGTGAAACTTAAGAAAAGTATTTTAGCTGCGATTCTTTAAATTCTCCAATTACATCACTGCATGAGGTGAATTTATCCAAGTAAGCATTAACGCGTTAACCTTGCCATGGGAGGACCAAAGCCAAGGTTTGCGACTGTGAGAGGAGGAGGTTGGCCATAAACATAGTCTCCAACTCCAGCGTCAGTGTGGCGGATGGTAATATCAAGATCTTGTAGGATGATCTCTTTCTTTCTCTCTCTCTCTCTCTCTCTCTCTCTCTCTCTCTCTCTCTCTCTCTCTCTCTCTCTCTCTCTCTCTCTCTCTCTCAAGATCTTCTCCAACTCTTGGGAACTCACTGGTGAGGAAGATGATGTTGGTAGCGGTGTGGTGGAGCTTGGAGAGGTTGTAAGGAAAGGAGGAGGAGGAGTAGTGGACGTTGAGGTTTGAGAGAGACAAACTGTGGCCTGAGGTTAACACCGTTGACTAATATTACAAACTACAATACAAGGCTACTACAAATAAAGGTTCATTTTGTTTTGAATAATGCTAGAGATATAAACAATTTTACAAAGTTTTTTACGAACTGCTGATGTGATGAGCAATTATTGATAAATGAAAAAGTAATATTAATACTGAGTTTAGATGAAAACCAATAAGAAGTTGACCACATCAACATTTTGTAAAATTGTAGTAAAATAGTTTGTGACTGTAGCATTACTTATTTTGTTTTTACTTTGAAATTGACCATAATGAAGTTGCAATTGACACAAGCTTCAGCTTTTTTATTTGGGTAAATTTATTATGTTTAAAAAGAAGTGGGATTTTAAAAAATTAAAAATTATACATAAGCAGATGAGCTGAAAGAATAGAATTTTAAATAAGCTATATAGAAGTCTTTTTACTTCCCAATTAACCAAACTGTCTGTATTAATGTTCTTCTTCCTTCTTCTTTTTTGGATAAAAATAACATAACTTTATTAAGAAGAAGATAGTCTTAATGTTCTTCTTAATTAGGGACGTACTCAATATTTCTAGTTAGGGGGGCCAAAGTATAAGAAAAAAAAATCATAAAATTTTAAATAAGCATTTATTTAATATTAAAAAACTATTAAGAAAGACAAATACACACAATTATTATTTTGTATTACATTAAGCAATCAACATTGATACCAAAACTAATGTTGGACAATAAATTCTAGGAGGGGGGGGGGGGGGTGTTTGGGAAACTAAGGAAGAATAAAAGAAAGGGATATATGAATGAGGAAACCGCACTTGGACATGATCAATTGAGCCTTGGTTCTTCTTAAATAGAGTCCTCTAAAAATGGTCCCCAAATCACATCATGTAAAGAAAATAAACTCATAATGGGATTATATTATATTTTGAAATAGAATTCAAATAGCAATCAAATCTCTCTCTAAGTCTAATAGCACCAATCAATTAATGTCAATCAACATCAATCACAATCTTTTTTTTTTTTTTTTGGGTAATTGTTTATTACGGGGGATAGAACTCCCGCGCTAACGGTTACGAGGTGAACCGGGTACCACTTAGGCTACAAGGCCCGGTGGTCAATCACAATCAATTAGGTTCAAGAAGATAATTACAATCAATAGGTCAAATTTGGTGTCTAATCTAAATATGTTTTCGATGGTTGGAATTTAGATGATTTACTTGATAGAGTAAAGGACAATGAAAGTAAGAAATGAGAGATGTTGGAAAATAGAAAGAAGCAACCATGTTGGATACTCGTTGACAAGACCATCGATTAGGAAGTTTTGTTTTGCTACTTTTTACTTTTCAATTTACATCCTCGAACTCTACCAAAACTTATATGATCGATTTCTTAACTTAGGCATATATGAAGCCATGGCTTGGTTTTGATGGGAGTCAATGTATAGTGTGTAGAACATGTTGGATTGTGTGGCCAAATAGTCCACAATGTGTGCAATGGTTAAAGACCATATGAAAAAAACCATTGCATAATATTGTATATTATAAATAAGATAATTATGAATAATGAGAATTGCATGTTTGGCCTTGATTGGCTGTGTGGGGTTTGACTTGATCAAACATGCAGTTGAGATATCTTAAAGATATATAATTGTGAATGAGGGCAGAGGTGAATAAAAAATTCAAAATTATCTTAAAGTTCATCTCCTAATTTGTAGGAGCATAATGAACTTTGAAATTGTTTAACGTTCATCTCCTCTCTATTTCACAAATGAAGGGTGTCCATTTTTTGGGCAGGAACAGTTTGAAATAAATCCAAGGTTCAAAATGTTCCACCTCAATTAAAATCTAATAATAGGACAGGAAGTATTGTGTGATCGAGATACAGAGGCTGATGAAGGGAAGGTGCACTTTTCCCCCAGCTAAAACCCCGGTTTGAAATCTATACTGTGACTTTTTGCCTAAAATCGCTGAACCAAAAGGGGACGTAATGTGTTGACGAAGCTTACTTCTCGAGGAAGTAGAAGAAAGCTGAGAGAGACTGATTCGACCGCTTTCGAGCTTTCGTCGCAGTTTCATTTTTCCAATTGAGCCTTAGAGTGTATAATCATAGTGGACGACCAAGACTTGATATGGGAAAGTACTAAAGAAACTGCAGAGAAAAACACAAAACAAACGTGGCTGGGTATATATATATATATATATATATATAATATTGTGATATTTGAAGGAAATATACACAAAATTTCCAGATCTATTAGATGCAAAAAAAGAGAAAAATATGTGCAAAAAAAAAAAAAAAAATTCATACAAGACAATATTTATGTGGTTCGGCAATTTACCTATGTCTACGGAGTTACAGAGATTTCACTATTTTTAAGGAAAAATACAAGATGTGGCAGTACAGTTTTTTCTCTCAAAACAACGTAAAACCCTAATATCTGCAAAACAACAGTTTTTTTATAATGTGCATAGGATTCACAATGGGCTACAAAATAGGCCTATTGACCTAAGCTTTCGCTCCATGGACTAAGTTTCAGAAAATCTCTCAGTAAAAACTGTAATAGTATTATTTCGGGTTTGGTCAAAATTTAGATTAAACACAACTAAACTCCACAAAGTCCAATAATATTCACTCACGCATCTCCTCCACAAGGCATCATGAATTCATACGTCAACAGAGGTCTACTCCTTGGTCTTCTTCTACTCGCATAGAGCTTGCTTTTCACAGGTAAGACTGTTTCAGAGTAGCACTTTTTTCTATAAATTTTATATTGTTTGGCATGTATATATAGCTATAGCTACAAATTTTGTGTTCTTTATTTGTGTGTGGACGATAAAGAGAGAGGCATGGTATGGTGAGCCTTTCATTCAAACTGCTCTGTGTACACCACCATATTAGATGCAAATCAATAGCAAACTTGTCTTCCAAAAAAAAAAAAAAAAAAACAAAAAAGCGTCATTTTTTTAAAGGATAAATACTTTGTAGAACTATTGTACCTCAAAGTTTGGGACGATATATGTAGAACTAAATGTGTAGGAAGTTTAGGTTTAAGGAGGATGCAATACATGAATTCTGCACATATTGCAAACATGGGTTGGAGTGTTAAGGTAGACCAATTATGGGTGAAATTACTCTCAAGAAAATACTTTAATGGTAGATTTTTTTTGGCAGGTGCCTAAGGCAAAAAATTGCTCATGGGTTTGGAACTCTATCCTGGCATCTAGAGATCTGTTGGAAAAAGGAGCTTGCTGGAAAATGGGAAATGTGAATGCTTTAGACATTTGGAACGCCCCTTGGGCCTCCATTTAGAAGGTTTTAAATTAACCACTGGCCACTGCACACCGTGGGTACGATAGTTACTCAACAAGTATAAGTGTTTATGGGATGTGGGGGGCAATGGCCGGGAGTTAGGCCTCCAAGAGAGAGCTTTATACATATATACACTTAAATTAGGTTAGAATAAAATTTCTATCTTATATAAAAAAATAAAAAAAGGTTTTAAATTAAAACTAGGGACAATTCCCGAATTATTCCAAATTGGGTATCAGATCTTATATTGCAAAGAGAAATCACTAATACACACACGTTAATGGCTTAATGCATATAAAAGCACACAAATATCATTTTTGCACTGAATTTGTGACTTGAAATCACAATTTCAGTTTAAAAAATGTTTTTGTGTAAATTAATGTGTAATAAACACCACTTTATTGCTAAATCCGATCAGAGTGGACGGAAACAAAATCCTCCGATTACAACTACTTGAAACCAACCAAGAAGACCCATTAATTTGGGTCCTCAATTCCTCAGGTAAATTCTCAACAAAGTCAAATTACCAAGTATCCCAACTAGGTAGAGGATTTGAGAATAAACCACAGGAGAGCAAAAATGGAAAAAACTTTGTAAACTAAAATGAAGTAAAGATTCAAAATGCTGTTGTGGAGTATAGCTTGGCAAATAATCCCAACTAGGTCGGTAATTGGAAAAAATGATTAATATTGATGAAAAAGAGTGTATGCTTTGTGAGACAGAGGAAGCAACCCTTGAACGTATCATTATGCAATGTTTAATGGAAAAGTCACTTGGATCAACTTCCCATGGCCCCATTAGATTCTTTGAAATGCATTTTAACTCCATCATTGATAGGGTAAAATTTGTGATCCAAGCAGAGAGAAAAGTTGGAAACTTTTTCTAAGAAAGAAGAAAGAAAATTCATATTATTTGCAATTAATAGTATGCTTTGGTATAATATTGATGACAATAAACCACGTCTTAATGCAGTTGAAGAGTCGAACAGAAATCTCATAGACCGTCTTTTTTTTAAAATTTTTTTTTTACACAATATAGAAATTCTACTCTTGTCTAATCTACGTATATATGTGTATGAAATTCACTCCTATAAACTTGAACTCCGACTCTTACCCCCTATACTCCACAAATACTTATACTTGTGGAGTGATCATTGCACCAAGGGTATGCGGTATTCTTAGAATATCTTATTATTGGATGTTGAATGAAAGCTTGTCAAAGTTAATTAATAAACCACCTAAAAGGCAAAACACACTGTTAATAATGGAAAGGGCCACAGAAACTGCAGAGAAAAAAACGAAAACAAACATGGCTGGATAGAGATATATATATATATATATATATATAAAATATTATATTGTGATATGCACTCACGCATCTCTACCACAAGGTATCACGAGTTCTAAGGTCAAGAGAGGTCTACTCCTTGGTCTTCTTCTACTTACCACCCTATCTTTTTGTAGAGAGGGAAAATTCCCGACCTATCACAAGCTGACACGTCATACTACAAAGTCCATAAAATATAGCCAATTACAAAGTGTCACGTGTTATTACTAGATTTTGCTATCACTACTCAGAAACCAATAGAAATTTGCTAAGTGTCATGCAAGAATGAATCATGCATCAGCGCGTGTAGGCGATGACACAAGCAGTCCGACACATCTAAACGATGACATATACGATCTAGCACGTGTAAGTGATGACATATACAATTTAGTATGTGTAAACGATGACATAAGTGGACCAATCAGACTGTGACATGTGTCACAAATCAGACTTCGCCACGTGTCGCTCACCCACCCCCAAACTCCTATAAATAGAAGCCTTCCTTAGGCATTTGAAAAAGGACCAAGCCATCTAGAGCGCAAGCAGCATCAGAGAAGATTCAAAAGCACTTAGAAGTACAAAAGCTCTGCAAGAATCAAGCCTCAAAGCCTTTAAGAACTTCAAGAACTTCAACCTTAAAATTGAAGAACATTCGAAGCAGAATCATCCAAACTATCTGCCTAGATCTCAAAGGTTATTGGAATCAAGCTCAAAAGTCTCTAGAAACCTCAACAAACCGCAAATCAACGAAGCTCTATGGATTCAAACCTCTAAAAGCACTAAAGAACTTCCACCATAAACCTTCAAAGAAGAAGAACACACGAAGAACACATGAAGAACGTGAAGAACATGAAGAACAAAGAATTTCTAACAAGCTTATAGCCAAAGATTCATTGTAATTCATTTTCAAAGATCTTTGATCCATTCCTCAGCCAAATTGAAGGATATTTTGTGTTTGAATCAAAATCACATTACTACAATTCCAATCATTAAGTCTTGCAAGGAGATCGAATCAGATGATCACTATTTTGTATTCACAGAGAATTGTACTACACAATCATCAATACAAATTCGTGTTTGTGAAACTATTTTACTTGTTTGATTTAGTTGAAACTAGAAATTTAGTCATTTACAAATTCTAGCATGCCTGGTGGGACCTCTCTGCCTTTCATCTCATTCTCCTTCAAAGAAAGAAATCTTCATCATCTTCCTACCAACTTCAATGGCCACTAGCAAGGACATTCAAGCTTCAACAATAGCTACTTCAACTAAACTTGGTATGGCTACCACCAACAACTGCATTAGTGTAATCAATTGTAGCCAACCCAAAGTAAACAATCAACTTCAATATCAAACAACCAAGGAAGCCAAGGTTCAAACCCTCTTATAAGAAACAAGGTCATCAACAAGGACACTTCCACCTTGGAACACCTTAAGTATGGGGGCAAATCCCCTTCTTCCTTCATAAGAAGTTGGTCGCACGATTTCTCTCCCATCGAAGGGAACCCAAAAAATGAGATTTCATGGGCTCACTTCAATTCACTTCCTTCTCCATCATCTTGGGAAGTTGTGTCAGTCATGATGACTAACACCTCTACCATGGAAGAAAAGATGGTTGAAATGGAACAAAGGGTCGTCCTTCTCACAAAAGCACTTAAAGATAAGGACCTCCAAATTACAACCCTAATGAACAAGCTGGAGGTACAAGATTCGGGTGAATCAAGTCTTGGCCCTAAGCACCTACTTGGCTTTACCTTGAAAGGGGAAAACGCCAAGGTTGATAAAGGAAAAGGAGGTGAAGGCATTTCTTAACATGGACATTCCACCTCAATGGCCTCGATATCTGTCTAACAACTGCAAGATATGATAACAAATACCATTCGAGCATAATATAGAGGTTCTTCTACAAGTTTTCTCATATATTCAAAACCTTATACAAAATGCATCAATAACATAAGAATGCCAAATAGGTATCAACCCCCCAAGTTCTTGCAATTTGATGGCAAAGGAAACCCTAAGCAACACATTGCTCACTTTGTAGAAACTTGTGAGACTGTAGGGACTTAAGGAGGCCTCTTTGTAAAGCAATTTGTTCGTTCACTAAAGGGAAATGTCTTCGATTGGTATACAGACTTAGAACCCAAGTCAATCAATAGTTGGGAACAACTTGAAAGGGAGTTTCTCAATCGATTCTACAGCACACGGCACACGGTAGGCATGATGGAGCTTACCAATACTAAACAGTGGAAAGATGAGCTCGTCATTGATTATATGAATCAGTGGCATTCTTTGAGTCTAGATTGCAAGGATAGACTTTCTGAAATATTTGCTGTAGAGATGTGCATCCAAGGCATGCATTAGGGACTTCTTTACATCATTCAAGGGATAAAGCCCCGAACATTTGAAGAGTTAGCAACTCGTGCGAATGACATGGAATTGAGTATCTCTAGCCATGGAAATACAAAACCTCCCATACCTGAGGAAAGCAGAAGGGAAGTAAGGAGGAATGATAGGAATGCAAAAGTCAGCCTCAAAGACCCAATGGTTGTTAACATTGCCGAAGTCAAGGTTCCAAGAAGAGGAGCAAATGCAAATGAAAAACAACTTGAAGGATGGCAAAAGAATGAGGTGTGTCGTCTGACTTTTAAGGAATGTGAGTAAAAAGTATATCCGTTCCCCGATGAAGATGTGCCAAACATCTTAGAACAACTATTGCAATTGAAACTGACTGAACTGCCAAAATGCAAGCGACCAAAAGACATGGGGAAAGTTGATGGCCCTGACTATTGCAAATACCATCGCATCATTGGCCACCCAATCTGAAAATGCTTCATCTTTAAATAACAAATCATGAAGCTTGCCAAAGAAAACAAGATTGATCTAGACTTTGATGAATTTGTTGGGTCAAACCATGTGACTATTGCTTGTGATGTACTTCCAACTCTCAGGTAGGGGGCAAACACCATTAAAGCTTACAAGTTGATTGATAATGATGGTGTAAGGATCGGCCCCATCAATGGGAAGTTCCTTAAATGCTTCTATGCTTGAAAGTTAAGAATTGCTCATTGGTAAGAGTTTAAACTGTCCACTGTAGCACTGCAAGAGTACATAATGTCTTTCCATTACCTTTGAAAGCGTACCAATAAGGAGAAATTAATTCCACTCAATGTCATCAATTGCGAGTGTGGCGTAGTGATTGGATGCTCATGTCACCCTTGAGGCTGAGGTCTCGGGTTCGATTAGTGGTGATACCCACTATTATGCGATTGGTACCCATGAATGTCGTAGGGCGTGGGGCTAGAATTACACACGTGAGCCCTCCTTTTTGCAAAAAAAAAAACAAAAAAAAAAAAAAAAAAAAAAAAAAAAAAAAAAAAAACAAAATCATCCAAAAAGAAATCATAAAAAAAAATTCAAAAAAAACAAAAAAATTTGTTGAACTATGTGATGACTTGATCCCTCTCCGAGGTACGTAGGTAGCTTAGTATTTGTCACTAAGTTTAGTTACATGAAAAGAAGAAGGATTGCCGGTCTAGCTTGAAGAGTTTTCCAACGATCATCAATATGCTTTTAAGGTCCCTTTGGTTGGCAAGACATTGCTTAAGGACAGTCAACTTCTCGATATGATGATCAAAGGTCGTTGTAGTAGAAAATGAAGACTGTAAGGAGTTGACGTTGCTTAACTTTCCTTGAAATGATGATGAACATAAGTTGATACCTGGTTATGGAGTAAAATAAAATCTCCAACTTCTTTTGCAAGAAATGAAGTCTTCATGGCATTTCCCATCTTCTATGGACATTCTCCCACATTTCTGAAGTATACTTTGCATCACTTATCTCCTGGGGACATATTCTTGTACCTTGCAAGTCTAAGCTACATCGTCTCTCTTCTAAGTTATGCCACTTCATAACTCTGAAATTTGAACCACATCATCTATCTTCTAAGTGGTGTCGTTTCACATCATATCTCTAAAATCTAAACAACGTCAACTTCCTTTAGAATAATAATAGATCATGTATCTGAAGTCAGTGTTGCATCACCTTGCTTCTATGGGCATGTTCGTGCAATGTCGAATTCTTGGTGGCATGTTCTGACATCTTCAAAATTTTGGTAGCTTACTCTGGCGTCTTCAAAGTAGTGGCATCATTTTTCCCGCCTCTTCAAGGTTTTGTTGGCATTTCCTTGCATCTTCAAAGTCTTGATAGGGACTCCTTGCATCTTCAACATCTTGTTGGCATCTTTGAAATCTTAATATCTGGCTACAGTGCTATGCACCCTTGATGTCTGAGCTATGTTGCCTCTGAAAATTGGTGCTGTTGTAGCTTTATTATAAAGGTCAATATTGGTTTAACTTTAATGCGAGTGCAAGTGCTAATGTAGAGTGTTGTCGTGGCTTCATGACAAAGATGAACGTTGGCACAACTTCGGTGCAAATGAAGTGTTAACATGGCTTCATGGCAAAGATGGATACTAGCACGACTTCAATTCTAATGAAGTATTAACGTGGCTTCATGGCAAAGATGAATGATGACACCACTGCGGTATGAATGAAATGTTGAGTGGCTTCATGGCAAAGATGAATGTTGACATGGCTTCATGGCAAAGATAAGTATTGGTGTGGCCTCAATGCAAATAAGATGTCGAGGCAGTTTTATGGCAAAAGAAGAGTGCTAATGCAGCTTCATTACAAAGGCAAATGATGGTGTGACTTCAATGCAAATGCAAGTGTTGGCGTAGCTTCATGACAAAGATAAGTGGTGACACGATTTCGATGCAAAGAAAAAAATATGGATGTAGCCTCATTGTGAAGGCAAGTGTTAATATGGCTTCAATACAAGGGCAAATGCTGATGTGGTTATATTGCAAAGACTTTTGATGTGACTACGTTGCAAAGAATCTTGATGTGGCTACGTTGCAAAGATCCTTAATATGACTACATTGCAAAGACTCTTAAGATGGCTACGTTGAAAAGGAAAGTGTTGGTGTATCTTAATTGCCAAGACAAAGGCCCATACAACTTCAAGGTCAAATACTAGTAATAGCATCATTGTATCAGGAATACCGGTGATAACATTGTTGCCTAGATGACTACCACTATAAGAACATCAAGGATGGATATCGCTAAGAGATTGTTGTTGCAAGGTAATAATTTGATAAATGGAGACAAACATCACTGGAAGAACGTTGTGTTTAATGGAATGTAAATTCGCCAAATAAAGATGGATGTCATGCTAAGAATGTTGATGTAAAGCTTGATGCTAAAGCCCAAAGAACAAGGGAAGCATGCTGCATAACAAAAACAAGCAACAATAAAGAACTTGTTACAAGAAAATCTCATGGCACGTCTAAACAAAAAAAGAAAAAAAAAATCAAAGAGACAGAACTTCAATTTTAATCTCTAGTCTGTGGAAAAAAGAAGAAGAAGAAGAAGAAGAAAAGAAACGGTTAGTACAAACTAAGCATGTGAAAAAAAAAAAAAAAAAAAAAAAGAAGAAGAAGAAGAAGAAGAAGAAGAGAAGAAACGGTTAGTACAAACTAAGCATGTGAAAAAAAAGAAAAAAAAAAAAAGAAAAAGAAAAAAGAAAAGGCATGGTTTCGCTACGCAAAGTATTATGTTATTGGAGACTACACAGAGTATTCTGTTACTGGAGATTACGCTTGTACAAATTAATGCATGCCTCGGGTGGCTTTATATAGAGATCTTCAGAAGCTAACAGAAAAGGAAAAACACGTGTAAAAAGTTAAAGTACCATATTTTCAAAGGGTGATGTACCAACCTTGAAAAAACAGAGAGATAAAAGCTCATAAATGGATCATGTTGTCAGAAAGAAAATATTACACTAGACCTCAGAAAAATGGCTTATGGGCCTGCAAAAGTACACATGTCATCTAAAAAACTACTGCACTAGACCTAGGATGAAATTCTAGCCTGTGTAAAGTTCAAAGCGACTATGCTGCTGACCTTGAAAGCAGAGACACTTGCTGATTAACTAATATCAAACACTGTCAAAGCCATCGAAGACCATAAATCCATGAAACCAACACTACGGGAGTCTTCTACGGTCTTCGATCCACCAAACCTGAAAATTCCAGGCCCAAATGCCCAGCCATGCACGACCACAAATTCCCAATGTCCTGCGAGTTTCTCATTCAAATTTGCACAAATCTGAGAAAATTTTTACAAAACCGGTGCCACCATTAGATCCATCGACCCACGATCTACAAAATCTAATAATTTTCAAGACCAAAAATGGTTGCACGTGCCCCCACGCGAAGCCACGATCTTTCAAACAACCCGTGGCCTAGTCCTTCAAATCTATGCAAATCTGCCCATAATTTTAGAAAACCTACAATACCATGGTCTTCTATGGCCCTAGATCGACAAAACCCAAAAAACTTCGAGACCAAATAAGCTACCATGCATTGCCACATGCCTTCAGGGACATCGGCGTTCACAACCTCAGTTTCATGCACCAACACGTGCCACCTCACCAAGTCACACGTTGACACGCACCATGCTCTACTAAGTACACGTGCTATACGCGTACACGTGCCCTCCAGCACTATGACGTCACTGATGGTGTCATCTCCACTACCCGAGTTTGACCTGGACCCTCTTGGAAATTTGACTCGTTCATCCTGACCCAGTCCGAACTGTTGGAAAAAAAAAAAAGCTTTGAGTAAGTTAGCCTTTGACTTTGATCAAAAAGTCAAAATTTTCAAAAGGGGCCTGTCCCACTCAGTTTTTCGCATACATTTCGATTTTGGAATTTGTTTTTCTGTTCGAGACTCAAGAATTGTGCAAACTATCAAATTTCCAAAAAAGTTGACTTTTGTACAAATCCTGACCAAAATTCAAAATTTTCAAGAAGGACTTGTCTTGCCTAATTTTTTGCATAGATTCCGATTTTGGGATCTATTTCTTCATTTGAGAATCCAAAATTGCTCAAATAGTGTGATTCTACAGCTGTTGGCTTTAATGTGAACTTTGACCAAGAATCAAGATGTCCGAACAAAGCTTGTCCTATTCAGATTTTCACATAGATTCTAATTTCAAAATCCAATTATTTGTTTTGGACTTGGAAACCACCTATGTGACACACTTCTCCGAAGTACTAGTGGTGTCCAAAACTTAAGCTCCAATATCAAAATTTGAGATTCATCCACTTGGTCTAGATTCCCTCAGGGTTATTCTCCAAACTTCATCAAGGCTTCCCTTCTAAAATACAAATGAACTCTCACAAGTGTGTCTTGAACTTGAAATTACACTGAGTCACTAGTTCAACCTACCATTCTCGTTCGATGCCTACCAGTCTCCAACCTACCATTCCCGTTCGGTGCCTACCGTTCCCATCTACCATTCTCACCAAAAATTCTCAACTACCCATCTATCATTCTTCATCTCTCCGCTATAAATAGGAGGGCCGGATTCATCAAAAACTCATCAAGAAAAACACACTGAATCATGAAATGAAGATTTGCTTCTTTCAAATTTTCAAGTCCTCCTTTTCATAGCCATTTCTCACTATGGCCTCATCATTCTCAACACCTAGCAACTGATATTGCTTCATAATCAGTTTGAAATCAACCCTCTCATGGTTTAGTAAAAACCCTCTTCACAACATCATTGTAGTTTTGAGATCCAAACAAATTTTGTTTCTCCCCCTTAACAACCACATTTGTCCATAAAATTACTCATAACAAGGCTAGTGTTGTCGTTCCATGCTTCTTCGGACTTGGTTGGCCAGGAAATCCAAGTCCAGTAGAGACACTTGTTCCTAAGCTCAGGACTCCCGTAGTCTCTCTCCAATTGCTTGGTCTTCTAGCAGAAGTAGTGGTTCGGAACAAACAGTAACTTGGCTGGTTTCTAAGACCGGAATCACAAGCTAGCTTCATCTTTCATTTTTCTGTGCTTTTCCAATAGGTGGCAGTAGGTGAATATGGTAAAAAGTGTTGGGGTATCCTACAAATTGTCTCCCATCCAACACTTGAAACAACCTCAAAGGCACCAACTCATCAGAAATCAACTTTTGGTGCTGGTAAATGGTCACCAAAGCTTTATTCCATGTCCCCACCAGTATGGGACCTAAAGGTCATCGTTGTTGGTACCTCAAAACACACTTTCTGGAATTACTTCAACTTAAAATCAGCTTGAAGAATTTCAGAAAATATACTTTTAAAATTACTTCAATTTAACGTCCGTCGGCATGGTCCCATCACACAAGCACATTCTACGACTTGCCGCCGAACCTCAGTTAGCTTGCAATCAGTCTCGATCTTAAGGTGTACTTCCTAGAAACATCTACACCAGAGGGTCCCCAACATATAGGGCCAACGCCATGGTGGCGTATGTTTCACCCATTCACTTTGCTTCATTTCCATTTTCTTCACACCACCACTAACATACCCAAAATCCATAGACTTCTGAAATTACCTCAACTTAACTTGAGTGATACAATAACACATGCGCACTCAACCACTTTCCCACATGTCTTTGCCATAATTCAAAGTATATTCTTCGGAAATTACTTCGCCTGGACTTCTTAAAAATATGAGGCTAGCCCTATAGCTTTGCATGTTGTACCTAACCAACATCTTCACCTCTTCCCCATCTTCTACACCTTGTGATCGCCACCAACGATCTAGAATACTCTTTTGAAATTACCTCAGCTTAAATTATTCAATCTTGCAAGTACATCCAACTTCTTGCAAATAACTTTCAGCCTCACCAACCCACTCCAAGTACCATGGAACACTCTTTTGAAATTACTTCAACTTAACCTTTGCTGAGAAGGCTCCATCATGCAAGTACATTCAAATACTCGCAGACCCTTTTTCGGCCTCATCAAATCCTTTCATATGGGTGGGTCTACTCTTCGAAAATTATCTCCTTCCATTGAAAGCTCCACCATCTTCAACTACTTCATTTGAAGAGTCAAGTGTAAAAATCCATTTTTCGAAACTCATTTCCACACCACACTCCAAAACTGTGTGCGTGAACGAGTCTTGAGGGGGCATTTGTAAAGAGGGAAAATTCTTCACCTATCATAAGCTGACATGTCATACTACCAAGTCCACAAAATACAACCAATTACAAAGTGCCACGTGTTACTGCTAGGTTTTGCTATCACTACTCAAAAACCAACAGAAATTTGTCAAGTGTCATGCAAGAACAATCACGCATCAGCGCGTGTAAGCGATGACACAAGCAGTCCAGCATGTGTAAGTGATGACATATACGATCCAACGCGTTTAAGCAATGACATAAACGGACCAATCAGACTGTGACATGTGTCACAAATCAGACTCCGTCATGTGTCGCTCACCCACCTCCAAACTCCTAAAAATAGAAGCCTTCCTAAGGCATTTGAAAAAAGACCAAGCCATCAAGACCACAAGCAGCGTTAGAGAAGATTCAGAAGCACTCAGAAGTACAAAAGCTCTATAGGAATCAAGCCTCAAAGCCTTCAAGAACTTCAACCTCAAAATCGAGGAACATTCAAAGCAGAATCATTCAAACTATCTGCCTAGATCTCAAAGGTTACTGGAATCAAGCTCAAAAGCCTTTAGAAAACCTCAACAAACCGCAAATCAATGAAGCTCTATGGATTTAAGCCTCTAAAGGCACCAAAGAACTTCCACCATAAACCTTCAAAGAAGAAGAGCACACGAAGAACATGAAGAACGCGAAGAACGTGAAGAACAAAGAATTTCTAACAAGCTCATAGCTAGAGATTCATTGTAATTCCTTTTCAAAGATCTTCAATCCATTCCTCAGCCAAATTGAAGGATATTTTGTGTTCAAATCAAAATCACGTTACCACAATTCCAATTAATAAGTCTTGCAAGGAGATCGAATTAGAGGACCACTCTTTTGTATTCACAGAGAATTGTACTACACAATTATTAATACAAATTTGCATTTATGAAACTATTTTACTTGTTTGATTTAGTTCAAACTAGAAATTTAGTCGTCTACACTCTTGCATTCCCAAGGCTTATATGTTTTGCAATTCAATTTAGAAATTTGAAGGCATCCGTATATGTCTTTAAGGAATACATAAGTTAATTTGTATTACTCCACATTGGATCTTTGCAGCCTTACCACTTGGAGAGATTTGATTGACTTGTCTTTCAAACCCATGTTCAAGATCAAGTCGGAAAAGTCAAATCGAATATTAACATCAGTGTTGGAGGCGATTACACTGAATAAGTTGATATTCTACATGACGAAGGCTACTAGTGCATCCCGAAAATTACATCCAAACCAGAAATTAGCAAAAGGAACAAATGTAGAGTAATCCAACGGTAAATGATAATAATTTACATTAATGGATAGTAAATGAGAAAAAGTTAAGGATAAATAAGTGCAATGCAACCCATGACTAATACCAAAAAGTGAAATAAGACCTATGAGTAGTAACAAAAATAAGTTAAATAGTAGTAAAAATAAGCCAAATAGTAAAAAAAAGCTTGCTTTAAATGCAACCTAAAAGAAAAATAAAAATTGGTAAGAAAAATCATTTCTTTCCTTACCAACCTGTTTTGTTGGACCACACTTGTATGTGTTTGGATTGGGCTATACTTGCCCATCAATGTCTGGTCTAGTATTGAGGATTAGGCCTTCATTAACTTCTGGGTGATACTTGCCTCGTTGGGCCTAATTGTTGTAGGCCTCAAAAATAAATTGGCCTCCAACACCTCCCCTATCAAGAACATTTTAATTTTGATCGTCCAACAATTGCACTCTGTTTATGATCTATGTAATGTGCTATCATCCACAAAGTCAATTAAAGTTTTGGGTTTGTGGGTTAATTCTTCTAATAACTTGTAATCATGATCTTCGTTGTGATAGATTTGTTTTAAGAATGAATGGTTTTGAAAAAGTTTTACAAATAGATGAAACATACTCCAATTGGTGTATTATTAAATCATACAAAAATGTTAGATTCTTTTCAAAATAACCTAATTGTATTAATAATACATATTACAATTGCTTCTGAAAAAAAAAAAATTTGAATTGGTTATATAAGTATGTTTTCAACAAAATTTATTAACATTAATAGGTCAAATTTGGTGTCCAAGCCAAGTACGTTTTTCTGCAGCTGGAATTTAAATGATTTGACTTGATAGAGTAAAGGACAAAGAAAGGAAGAAAATGAGATATGTTACAAAAATACAAAGAAACAACCACCTTGGAATTGGATACTTGTGAACGACTAAGAGAGAGGGATTGAGAACCTTTTCATTCCACATATCATACACCTCTATAGTATTAGGTGCAAATGATAATTAGAAATGTCTCCAAAAAAATACTATTGACAGGGTAAGATTTGTGATCCAATAAAGAAGAAGAAAAGTTGAAACTTTTTTCTAAGAAAGAAGAAAGAAAACTCATATTATTGACAATTGAATTAATAGTATGCTTTGGTATAATATGGGACAATAAACCACGTCTTAAGGCAGTGGAAGTGTTGAATAGAAATCTCATAGACTATCTTATTATTGGATGTTAATGAAAGTTAGTCAAACTTAATTAATTAACCACCTAAAAGGCAAAGGTGTTTGTGGATGTGGCCTTCTAACCTGTAACGTACGCGCTGCTAATTGTGGAAAAAGACTAAAGAAACTGCAGAGAAAAACACAAAACAAACATGGCTGGGTATATATATAATATTATTAATATGTATTGTGATATTCACCCACGCATCTCTTCCACAAGGTATCATGAATTCTGAGGTCAAGAGAGGTCTACTCCTTGGTCTTCTTCTACTTACAGCCCTATCTCTTACATGGAGCTTGTGTTTCACAGGTAAGACTCAGAGTAGCGCTTTTTTCTTTAAATTTTATATATATTTTTGGCATGTATATATTGCTATCGCTTCAAATTTTGTGTTCTTTATTTGGGTATACGATAAGGAGAGAGGTATGGTATGGTGAACCTTTCATTCAACTGCTCTGTGTGCACCACCATATTAGATGCAAATGAATATTAAACATGTCATTTTTTAAGGGTAAATACTTCACATTAGATGGCTGTAAAACGAAAAGTTAATTTTGACTCATTGTGTTCTAAATATTTTGATACCAAATGAAAAATCTAGTTTAGAATCTTGTTAAGTATGCACTTGAATTTTTAATTAATTATCTACTTATCTAAATGTAATCCATAATATAGAAGTAATAACACAGAATTTGGTGATGAATTCGAAAATCGATAAAATAACTCTTCGAAGGAAAAACTATAATGGCGGCAAAAGCAGTCCTATTAAAAAATCCACTATGAAAGAAACAATTATAAATAGTCAGGACTTACTAAATCTTTGTAGCCTAGACTCTCTATGTAACCTTTGCAAGCAACCAAATTATCTTTCTAATGCAGTAATCCTAGAAACTCTAGAATTCTTCTATAGTGATTTTCTTCATAACAACCAGATCCTTTGGTGTATAAAAATAATATTATGTGGGTTCAAGAAAGATTTAAAATTCAAGGTATATTATATAGTTGCAAAAAATAGGGGTTGAAACATAGCATAAACCAGTTTTCTAAGAATATTTGGATTTTAAGTCGTGCAATTTTGCTTGAGCCAAAGTACTTCTCGCTTGAGCGATCTTCCTTATTTCACTCATTTCAAATCTAAATTTGCTTAAATTTGTGTCTGTTTTGATGCCCCATGTATCTACTTTCCAATAAAGAAAATTTCACTAGGGCATTCATAATGGAAAGAAAGACAACTCCTCAATTTTAAGAATATCGAAACTTTGTCATTTTTGAGCACCTTTTGACTTGAATTTAGCCCTAATACAATTTAATGAATACCACCAATTTTGACATGTTTTAGTAGCATGTTTTTCAACACATCTATGAATATTGTAAGACAAACTAACACTGAAGCTGAAGCCTCCATACACACAATTAGACTGTGATAAATGAATAATAGTGTATGATGAAACAAATACTTATAAGGGTAATTATAGAATATTTCGAGAGTATACTAAATGTATATTCTCTTTTTTCACATAACAATAAATTCTACTAATTAAATTTATGGTAGACTCATTATTCATATTAAAGTAGTAAGTACACATTTATTTTACTCCTAGAGTATTTTATAGTTTTGCCATTTATATAATAAACCACACCACTCCAATATTCATTTAGAAGTTAACCTCCATATGTTGATACAATCAATGTGTGGTGATATTTTGTGGGATTCCTAAATCTTAACTGAACAATTTGGCTTCAAGAAAGGAAGAAATTGATTTTTTTTTTTTTGGTTGAAAAAAAACCCCAACCTAAACAACTCTGTGGAATTGCCTTACAACCAAAAATTGTAGTGGAATATTATGAAGTATAATAAGATCGATGTCTTCACTTCGCAAATAACTGTATTTATGATCTTTTTGACTTGGTATCTATATTTTCTAGATGAGAAAATGAAGAAGTTAACTGAAGCAAGAGATGGGAAAGAATTGTCGGGAGTTGTCATAATAAAGCAAATTAACAGCCCACCTTTACCATGGGCAAAAGACCCATCCAAGCGCAGGCTAAGAGCACAGATATTACCTCAACCACCACCACCACGTCCTAAAGGAAATCGCGGCCACAATCCACTCCCTTCGTAATCAAATGCCAATGTCAAAATACTATATGCATTTGGTATTTTGGTTCACTTGGAAGATTACAACCACATCTCTAGGGAATGTGGGTATTACCAATATGGGAATGTAAGATTATAAGGACACATTTGGTACATTAAATCCTGATTATGATAGGAATGGTAAGCATCTCTGCACTTTCTTAAGAATTTGGATATTCAAAAGTCAAGACGTATGGCTGTGTAATTAAGTAATCTTTGTTGTTTTGAGACCAAGTTTTTTTTAATCTTAGCTATTTTATTTGGGTAGTTTGGTCTTTTAACGGTGAATGAAATTTAAGGGTATTTTTTGTAAATTTTATTTTCAGAGAACTATCAGAAATCCTAAATGCATGGCTTCTATATATATATATATATATATATATATTTTTTTTTTTTTTTTTCTAAACTGAATTCTCAGAGAATTTCTTTAATTTTTGGTGGATAATATTCCAGGTTTTGTTCTTTCTTGATTCATCACATTAAGTTAAAACGATATTTAGCCTCGTGTGTTTCCGTTCTGCATTATATATATATATATATATATATATATGAACATGAATAATGAATAGCTATATCTTTATTGGACAACTATGCGAAGTGCATTCCAAAGGCTAACATGTTTTGTAATTCAATTTAGAAATTTGAAGGCTTCCATATATATCTTTAAGGAAAACATAAGTTAATCTGAATAAGTTGATATTCTACATGATGAAGGCTACTAGTACATACCAAAAATTACATCCAAATAAGAAATTAACAAAAGGAACAAATGTAAAGAGTAAACCAACGGTAAATGATAATAATTTACCTTAATGAATGGCAAATGAGAGAAAATTAGGGATACATAAGGAGAGAGAAAGAAGACATTATGTATGTACTATGTACTAAACACAAATAAAAGAAGACATTAATGCTAGGGTTTTCCAGTTCTTATGGAAATTTGGAAGTTAATAAAAAAAAAAAAAAAATCCAACCGTAGATAGTGGCATCAATTGTAAATGGACTCGCATTTAATGTGGATTTGAAAATTATGGGGTGTAGGGGGTAACGACTGGGGTTTAAGTTTCTAGGAAGAAACTTTTCACACACATACACTTAAATTAAGTTAGAATAAAATTTCTATCTTATATAAAAAATAAAATAAAATAAAAAATTCAAAATATGTAGCATCAAATCTCACACAAGGTCTTTGGCAGTTTGCACAATACCCTATCTATGGGCTCATGGGTTTTGCAAATACACCAAGCTCACTTCCAAAATTTCCCATTGAATTCAAAACAGGTGAGAAATAAAAATCCTTTCTTGCCCTCCCAACTTGTTCGGTTGGACTACACTTGCATGTGTTTGGATTGGGCTACTTACCCATCAAAGTCTCGTCCAATATTGGAGATTAGACCTTCAATAACTTTTGGGCCCAAAAGGGATGATGCTTGACTGATTGGGCTTTATTGTTGTGGGCCTCTTTTATCGGCCTCTAACTCCCCCCCAAAGAAAGAACTTTTAATTTTGACTGTTCAACAATTGCACTCTGTTTATGATCTATGTAATTCGCCATCCTCCACAAAGTCAATTATAGGTTTGGGCTTGTGGGCTATGGACCAATTAAATTTGGTAGTTCTCCTTGGAAAATATTTCCTGCCTCATCTAATGCTTCTAATAACTTGTCATACCAAATAAGTTGAATTTCCTTTCATGAAAATTAAAAACTTAATTTGTCACAGTTAACGGTTAATAGGAGAAAATTTAATTACAAAATTTATTGTAACCTTAAAATACAACATTTCTCAATATCTTTTTATTGAAAGTGAATTTTGACAAATCGATCATCAGATTATATTTTCATCTTAAATCCTCAATGTTTGCAAAATTTTTAGAAAATTAAATATCAATAACTATGTCATCAATAAATTGTTTAAATCGTAAGTTTTTGTATTTTAAATTATGCATAAAGTAAAAGCTTATAAATCATATAGTAAATAATATCTGATTGATACAAAATTTGACATGTGTATTAAGAGCATGAAGAACATCCAATTCAACGGTTAGATTTTCAAAATATATAGTAATGTTTATATTATTGAGTAAAGTTGTAACCTTAAACTACAACTAATTGTAGCTAAATTTTGTCCAATATTTAATCATTTATGATCAATGCAAGTTGCACAGGTGAGAAAGCACATCACGCACTTATATAAATTAAATAACGATTTCATTTTGACTGACCAAACATTAGTTTTTTTTAACTAGCTAGTTTCCCTCTGGAAGAAAGCACATGCATGCATATCACACTTGATTTCTCTATTTCAAGTGACAAATTAAAGAAAGAAGGAAAATGGATCCCAATAAACATCGAGATGTGAGAACTGAAGGTTGCTTCCAATAACTTACCACCCCCCATAAGGCATAACTGGTAGTAGGTATATTGGGTCATTGCCCAGAAATGTCATAGGATTATTTTAAAGTTAAACTATACCAACCTTGACCCGGAAAAAAAAAAAAGTAAAAGGAATACAGCTCTAGTTGATAACTGAGGAGGGTTTGATCGAGTTTTTAATGAGTTGTAGTGCTGAACTGGTAAAGACTAAGACGACTCTTTTAAACGAACTGCAACAAATTAACACGTCTGGACTAGGTACTCAACAGCTTTAATATCAATTCATTATTCTTATTTCTTTATTTATTTTTCCTTGATGTAGGATTTATTACTCACAAGTGGCATCTACATTCACAAATTACAAATTGTTGCATGTGTTGTATTATTCATTCATCTCCCGCTGCCCCGCAAGTCAACATGCATGAGGCTTAAGTAGATGTGGTAAAATGGGTGGGTCGTGTCGGGTCGGGTCACGGATCGCGGGTCGAGTTGACCTGTATTTTTCAAACAAGTTTTATTTTATTTTTATTTTTATTTTTGAAATAGATGCAATATGTCAATTGTTTTTGAGTTCCTTAACTGTGATTAGATTCTCACTGGTGATACTGTTACCACTTACCAATTACCACTAAACACTTATACCTAAATTTGGTGCAATTCTTATTCTAGCTTTCTAGAAATTATTCTTGGTATAATCTTCGATCTATTTAAAGTAGGAAGAGAAAATGAAGGTGGCAAGTAAAGAATGACAAACTATAATGAAGTACATAACATATTAAGTAAAGAAGAATAAGTACATATTTTATAAGCATTACACATCAATCTCAATCTACTCAACATTGGTAGATGTGGCAAAACGAGTAAATCGGGTTGGGTCAATCAGGTCGTGAGTCAAAATGGGTCAATCGGGTTACGGGTTAATCGGGTCAAATCTGAAAATTTTAACCCGTTTTGCCATGTCTAGGCTTAAGGTCAAGCAAGGCCTTGTAGGATCCTTGACCTTCTTGTGGCAATAAAAGCAAGTCAGAGAGCTTTGATAACAGTAGTGTGGTACGCCAATGAAGATGAAGGTAGTGGTGGAATGCCGAGTAAGACAAAAACTTCTCTTGAACACACTTGAATGTCAAAGTCGTAACATTGATACTATGTTAAAATAAAAGAGAGAGAGAAAAAGAGATAATTACGTGATTCAAACTAATGACATACATTTAATAGTCCATTTCCATCATACTAAATATTCAATTACAATAAACAATGTGAGATATTTTTAAGAAAACAAATTTTAGGCTAACGATACACCAAACCGTGGTTGCAAAATTTATTGTATAAGTAAAATACTTTGCTAGCACAACAATTCATAATGAGCTTGGACCTTGACTTCTATGGACTTTGTTATGGTGTGAATGCGCTTCGGCTAGTCCACATTACAACATTATGAATGAACAATTGTACAAAATAACTGTAATTAAAATCAAATATCACTAAACTAAAGCATAGGACTTCTAGAAAGAAGGTATATATATATTTATCTGTTGCATATAGAAAAGAATATATACGTACGTAGCTTCCTTAATTAATTCTCAAGTATGTGTACAGTGTACACACGATATCCATTTCCTTTTAAACACAAAAGATATCCCCTTTCAAATTTCATTGGTAACTCATGTACTATTCATTGTGTGATTGTTCCAAGTAATGCATGGTCATTACCTATAAATATAAACAGATTGTAAATGGAAAATTTTGTCGACTTTGACGGAAAAGGAATAAAGAAATGAAGGTATGAAACTTCAGGGAAACAAAGGAACATAGCTACCTATATATAAATTGTGGTATTCATGCATCTTTTCCACAATGAAACATGGCGTTCGAGTTGATAAAGAGACGCCTCCTCAGTTTTCTTATACTTTCCACCCTATTTCTTGCATGGAGCTTGTTTGTCACTTGTAAGAATAGCACCCTTTCTCTAATTTTACTTTGTAATTTACATGTATATATCTAGAGGCTGTAGCAATACATTTGTGTTGTTTATTTCTGTGTGTACTCTGGGTGTGAATGAGAGAGAGAGAGAGAGAGTATAACGTACATGTTCTCCCCGGTATTGCTGTGTGAGTACTCAATGTGACTGATTCAGATTAACTTTGAAGCCTCAGGCCTGATAATGGACATGGACTAATTTGTTTCCTAACCATCCAATCAGTGATAACATATAATGAAGCAAACACTTTTAGCCACACCACTCCATCAATATCTGTTAAGAATTGAACTTCCCTTTCTTGATTTATCAGTTTCACCTTCATTGTAAATTGATACTTGGCAATTGGGTGGAAAAGCCTTTCAACCAAAAATATGTTGTTTGCTTTACCTTCAAATCATTTCTACTTTCGGTTGCACTGTGTTTATGACCTTTTAAAACCATTTTCCTTTTCTTTTTCTTTTATTTTTATTTTTTAATATGTGGTGGTAATTACTAATTACATCAATGCAACGCTCAGGTGAAAAGACGGAGAAGTTAACTTTTACAAGAGATGGGAAAAATATATATGGAGTTGTCACTGCAAAACATGGGAAAGGCCAACCTTTCAACTTTGCAAAACTAAAGGAGCAGCCACCATCAATAGAGGAGCAACGTCTACCACCAAGACGAAGTTTACCTCGATCACCGCCACCATCTCCTAAAGGACGTCCAGGGCCAAATCCATAATAGGTGTTCACTGTTATATCATGTGTTAGATACTCTTGGGGTATGTATGGTAGACTGTAACAGATATTATAATGTAATGTTATTCTTATGGTTTAGCTAATCGGTAGTTTATTTATGTTTTTATTACATAAAATAGTCATTCCTTATGAATAGCTATTTTTTAAAATGAGAAATACATATTTCTTTCTAAAGGGTTGTAATAACTATTCCTTAGTAGGTGTAATAATTTCTAAAATTAATATGTTCCCAAATAAACAAACTTTTCATACGCACATAACAATTATAAAAATAAAAAATCATAAAAAATAACTAATTTTCTCTCATATTTAAAAATATTTTATGTTAGGAAATATAATTGTATGAATAAGATATTTCCTAAAACATATATTAAGTTTAATTCTAATTTTACAATTTACAACCAAACTAATGAATAGGTTTAGTTATTCTATTACAACATATTTTATTCATAGTATCAAACGTGCCCTTAATGTCATCTATGAGGCCAAAACCAATTCAACAAAAAATAAAAAAACAAGCCCAATACCATAATAAATAAAACTTGCTTAATGTAAATGACATTTCAGGGTGTGTATATGGATTGGATTGAAGGGTTTTTTTCAACCCATCCTGACGTTGTTGTATTGATAAATTTCAATCCAATCCAATTCATCACATGTATAGATTGGTGGATTGTGCATACATGTTTTATGTGCCTTGTAAATAGATTTTCATTAACTATTTAAGAAATGTTTTTAATAAATTATTACAATTCCCGAAATATGCGTAAATCATATTCCAAATTTTCAAATTCATCAAACTAGTTATCAAAATGCCAAAATTAATCAAACTAAAAAAATTAAAATAATTAAGGGTGTAAGGTTGAATTTAATCAACCATTTTGTTGGTTTTATTCCGTGCCAAATTTATTTGTAATTTAGCAATTAGTAACCCTGTATTTAGGTGGGAATCATGTAAGGGTAGTGTGTGAGAGAGTGTGAAGAAATGCTCAAATTTGTGCAAAGTAGTAGGGACTCGCAACTAGGACTCGCGGCTGGCAAGCCGCCAGATAATGCACACGAGTGAAACATGTAGAGAAGATGAACAGTCACGCTAGCTGGAGCCTTACAGGACAAAAAGTCTAGTCTGGCAATTCTGTTTGCTCACGGCTTGAAGTCGCAACTCAGTCAAGTTGCGAGGCCAAGCCGCCAGCCAGCTCTGTTTTGAAAAACCTGACTCTTCGCATTCCATTTTCACTCTAGTATAAATACCCCTCATACTCACGAAATATTGAGAGCTTATAGAGAGAATATTAAGAGAGAAAACCTAGAGAAAAACAAGATTGACTCATCCACAATTTTTACAAAGAGTCTCTTTAAATTCCTCTACTCTCACCCTCTCCATTGTTACATCCTTGACAGGTTCATTAGCCAAAACCTTTTCTCACCATACTCATATATGTGAGAAGGCCATTTTGTGCTTGGGAAGCAGTTATGAAGGGACCAATTTCATATTGGTTGATGCTATGGGCTATAGAGGAATCTGGTAAGTTAAAGAAGAAATAGGTTCGGCGTAACCTCGTTGGAGTAGGAGCTTGAAGGGCTTAGGTACATTGGGTAGATTAGGCTTGGAGGGTCTTCTGCTGTTCATGTATCCCAACTACATTCTTTAGTAGATTATTTACCGCTTGCAGGGCGGTGGAGAGGTTTTACGCTGAGGGCTCCAGTTTCTTCTTCGATAACACATCGTGTGTTGTCCTTATATTTGCATCTCTGTTCCCTTAATCTTTTCCATTTAATTTCTGTTGTGGATGTGATTTTATTTGGTTTAGATTGTTTATCAATTCTGTATTAAGCTTATGTTCATATTCCGCACATTAATTGTTTTAAGCTTAAATTGGTATTTTATTATTTAGGGGTCTAAACGTTCATAATGTTTTATACACTATTTGAACATTCAAAGGGTAATAAAATAATCTTCTTTATATGATGGATTAAGTTAGGCTTGATCGGTTGAAAAAACCAATAACGCAAACGGCTTGAAATAAAATTTTAAGCCAATCCAACCCATGAAAAACCAACATAAGGCACTAGGTTGGGTCGATTTCGTCAAGCTTGTTGGGTTTTTAGACCCTAGTTGATGGATTACTTAGGCTTTGTTTAGGAATTTATAAGCGAATGAAATGGAATTATCATAAAAGAATGGAAATGAATGGAATCAAATCGAATTAAATGTATTTAAGTAAGAGAAATTATTGGAAAATAATGAAATGGAATGGAATTAAGTAACTCTAATTAGATGTTTTAAAATAAAGGAATGAAAATGAATGAAATGTAAGCAATCTTGTTTGGGAGTAACGTGGAGGAAATGGAATGGGTTCATTTTATGACAATATTACTATTAGACCCTTATTTTAAAATAAAGTGTTGAATGCATAGGGGTATTTTGGAAATTTTAGTAAAAAATTCATTAAATCTAATTTCATTCCCTCCCATTCCTTCCAATTTCGGGGGGAATGAAAATTTGAGGTTTTAAGGGAATAAAGAGGAATGAGTGTTCCCAACTACCCATTCCATTCCCTCCCACTTAAACTCCCAAACAAGGGAATGAATTTTCCATTCCCTTCATTAAAACTCCTAAACAAGTTAAAAGAAGAATTTTCTAAAATTATTATTTTTCATTCCTTTCCATTTCATTTCATTCCATCCTCCCAAATGAGGGCTTAGTGAATTTGGCCAAGTTTTTATATTAGCCCAATTATGCCGAAATTCAATTCACAAGTAATACAATTAAATCATGGAAAGACATATAATATATGGTGTCACCAATCAAACAAAATCAAACATAATGGAGATGGTGATATGGTGTTGTAGGGAAAACCAATGAAAAAACTATTCCAAAGGAAAAATCAATGTGGGGAAACCTTCCCCAATGAAGCAAATCCACTATAGTGACAAATTTTTTACATTTAGAGGAAAAAAATTTTCCTAAACTCCACGAGCTATAGAAAACTTAGGGCAAAAACCTTTTACTGAATTAGAATCTCTGAACTCTTCAACTATATGGACTACTTCCATGGATAATGCACCCGTGTTCATGAGAGCAGAACATCTGGCCAACTTTAAGAACCTTTTAAAGGTTTTTATCACAACAAGAAGTATATGGCAGGAGCTATAACTTCAACTTCTACCAGATTACCACCAACTAATCTTCAAGACTCACTAAGATTTCTATAAATTGAGTACATCTGATCATTGCTTTCCAACCTAGTCTTATAAACTCAATAAAGTTGATGGTTTAAATGCACACCCCTGCATTAAATTATTTTAGCAAAAGAGCCATGAATCTTTTTTTTTTTAAGGAAAAAGACAATGCATTAAAAAAATTAAGAAACGCTTTCTAAATCAGCCTGGAGTATAGAAAAAGATTGAGGTGGAACATCCTTCATCCAAACTAAAAAACTTGGCACATTAACAGCGAATCAAGCCCGATAATGAGCTATCTTATTGTCTTCCCTCTTAACATGAAAGTAATGCAATTGAGTAAAAAAATTAGAACTATACTAAACATCATCCAAAAGCAAACCACAAGGAGACAGATCAACACAACCATTTTTTCAAAGCTTGAATCAACATTAGGGAATCACCTTCCAAAATAGCATGTGTGATTCCTAACTCAGTGGCAAACTCAAAAGCCCGTGCAGCAACTAAGGCCTCGACCTCTAGGGGGCAAAGTGTAAAATTGTAATTTATAACTATGTTTATGTTGGCTTCATTCCATGACAAAAAATGTTGTAATTACTTTAATTTTGTTCCTTGTATTTTGTGGGATTTTATTGTATTGGGTTTAGTATTAAGTTGGTGAAGACTTAAGCTTAATTGAAGAATTAGTGAATTTTGCGAGAAGCTGGCAAGAATCTAACCCGCGAAGTAGCCACATGAGAAGCACATGACTAGAAGCTGAAGAGTCGTGTCAAGCTATCAGTTTCGCGAGTGCCTCGCAGATAAGGCCTTCTCACAAGGTAGTCGCAAAATATTCTGCCTAGAGAATTTTTAAGTGTCAATTTCTTATCCTTCACCCATACTATATATACTCTTAGAGAGAAAAACCCTAAATAGGTTTTTTACAACACACACACCCATCTTTTAGAGAGAGAGCTACTCATCCTTAATGAGAAATCTTTGTAGCCTTTTCTCCTTCTCTCTCCCATTGTCATACCTTGAGAGGAGATTTGTACCCAAACACAACCCACATCTTTTCAGAGGGTAGGAGAAGTTGGTGAGGCTTGGCGGATGCAATCGAGTGCATTGCGGAATCCGGAAAGCTAGACAAGACACGGTTCCAAGAAGTCTTGTTGGAGTAGGAGCTTGGAGGGCTTAGGTACATTGGATAGATTAGGCTTGGAGGGTCTCTTGCTATTCATGTATCCCAACTTGGAGGACGGCAGAGAGGTTCTACACCGAGTTCTTCAGTTTCCTCTTCGATAACACATCGCCGTGTTATCTTGTGTTTACATCTCTCTTCCCTTGCTATTGTACTTTACTTTTATTATTTGTTGTTCATGTTTATGCACTAGAGTAGTATCGGTTGATTGCACTTCCTTTACTCTTGTTTCCACACTTAGATAAGTTAGAGTAAAAACAATCTAGCCATAATTTTTTGTTGGGAGTCTAAACAAGCTCTTGTGTTTTCACACAAATTTGAGCTTTCACAAAGGCTTGGGGAAATTTTTGCGAGAGAGAGGCAATAACAAGACCTTGATGGCTACGAAAAACCACTCAAGTACCGGAGCAACTAGACTTAAAGAATACAGCATCGTCGAACGTAATTTTAAGCAACTCAATAGGTGGGGGATTCCAACGAACACAAGGTGGCTGACTATGTGGTTTCAAGCTAGGTTGAACCACTTGAAACTCCTCAAGGTGATCTTTAGAAGTCTGGGCTAAAAGATGAGAGCTGCAACTAGGTTGATGAAGCCGAATTTGATTTCACTAGGACCAAATCAATAAAACCATAACTGCAAAAAGCATATGAAAGCATATGGAATTTTTTTTTTCTTTTTTTTACTCTAATAAACCCTATTGAGATTTAGATTAATTAGCTATTCTTTCTCTTATAAATCCTAAGTAAAGGGTAAGATCATGTGTTCAAAATTTATGGAAGTGTGTGTAAATTACCCAAAATAATAATAAATCAATAGGAATTCATCAGTTAACAATCTAGATTAATTGAGATATAAAGTTTTTTTTTCCCCTTCATATTGGTTTAGGTGTATATATTGCAATGAAGTAAATATTGTACCGTACCAGCCGGTATGGCCAGTATATGTTACACTGGACCTCAGACTGGTACAGATACACTAGTATTTTGTATCGGTTTAAATACCAGTCATACCGACTGCGTACTACTGACGAATATTTGAGTGTTTCTGCCAAAAAAAGGAAATCAGCCAATAAAAAAATAAAAAAAGAACCAAAAAAAAAAAATTAAAACGAAAATAGCAGCGTTAATTAATACCAAATAGCTGCTGTCACTGCCACGATTTCACCAGCCTTAACCCCATGTTGATGATCCACCATTCTTCCTCTTCTTCTTCATCACTCCTTCGTCTTCTTCTTCCTTATATTTTTCGCCAAATCCTCAAACTAGTTTGCCTTCTGTTCTGTTTCTTTTTAACTTTTGTTAAATGCCTTTATTTTAATACCTGCCACATATCAAGAATGGAAGTGTCCAAGACTTTGTGTACTTACTACTACTACTACTATTATTATTATTATATGAGTTTTCTATTATTAACAACAAACATTGATATATTAGTTTTATCATAAAAAATAACAATCAAATATTATTAACTATTAAAAAAAAAAAAAAACTAAAGAATAAATAACATCAGCTTATAATTTTAACTCTTTATAATGAATAAATTTACTTTAACTAATAAACATATAAATAGATAAATAATTATATAATATATATAATTAGCGGTAAACCAGAAACAGTACACCGGTATTGATCGACATCGAAATATATCATTCCACTAGCCAAACCAGTACAGCATCCAGTACGAAATTGACTCCCTTAATATATTGCAATATAAAACTACATCAATGCTTTTGTTTCCCTTTTTTGGGTTTGTGAAGTTCTTAAAATATGCATTTTCCTTATCTTTTTTTTAAATGAATGAGCTATAATCATTAAAATAAAGAACCAAAATACAATAATTAAACCTCAGCAACAAAGTTGCAAACACCTTCCTCAGAAAAGAAAAAAAAGAAAAAAAGTTGCAAACACAAGCAGCAGGCACCAGAACAAGCTGCTATTGGCCAAACGTACACAAAAGAACTAAAAACGAAGGGAGAAAAAAAACCTATAAAACAAAACAATGAGCAAACCCTTAACTATACTAGCACTGACTGGCAAACTGAAACTATGTATTAGCCCTTGAAATTCACCTAAGATATGCCTAATTAGCACAGAAAGCTTTGTTTTGAAAAAAATATATAGGGTAAATTATATATTTGGTCAATATTCGCTGCCCTGCAAGTTAATATGCATGAAGCTTAGGTCTGTTTGATTGGAGGAGTGGAAAAGTTGAAGGATAGAAAATAGAGAAGGGATAGACAAGTGGGAGGATAGAAGAGATTTTAGTTTCTTTCATTTGTGTTTGATTGGGGTGAAAAAGTGGAGAAATGAAAAAAATTGAGTCTGAATAAATTTACTCATTTGTCCAATTAAAACAAAAAAGTGGCAAACATCCACACCAAAAAAAAAAAAAAAAAAAATCACCCAAATTTATTAAAAAAGAAAAATGATGTCTTAAAAAATTTCAAGTCTAGTTAAACCCAAAAATAAATAAATAAATAAATAAGAAGAGAAAAACCAGTATCACGTTATGAAGAAAAAAAAAAAAAAAAAGGTCCATGTAGGAGGGGGAGGGGGTAGTTCAGCCATTGCCTCAACTATTCCTTTCCCCTTTATTTTCTTCCCAAAATTGGAGAGATATAATTTTGGTGGGTAAAGGGAAAAAACACATAAGCCCCACTAATTTTCCATTTTTCCCTTCTCTCCAACCAAACACCCATAAAATCAATTTTTTCTCCACTATTTTCTATCCTCTCTATTTCGTCCCAACCATACGGACCCTAAAGGTCAAGTAACACCTCCTCTTCGTTAATTTTACCCCGCTTGCATGGAGAATCAATGTCATTTCAGTGGTAATAGTATGTTCCATTGTCTCACAATTGCTTTGTACATTGTTTGTATAAATCATTTATTGAAATTCTTTATTAAAAAAAAATGAGACGTTTGGTGTGAAAGTGTGGACATTATGTATACATCGAGAAATGTGAAACAGTAATTCCATTTTTGCCGAGCGTAAGGTGGTGTTTGGCATTGTTGTTAATTAAACAACAGTTTTCAATGTTTAAACAACAATAACACTTTTGACACGTTATTCTATAACATTCAAACACGTATTTCCACAACACTCAAAACTGAACAATAATACTTAAATACTAGTACCAAATGGACCCTTATGTGGTTCAGTTCTTACTTTAACTTAGACATAAATAGTAAGCATCAAACTTATCTCCTAAGATTAAACAATATCTCTTGGGCAAGTACTCAATGAGATACTTCAAATTAAATTGGCAAAATACAATTTACACATAAAACTTTGATAAATTATCATTTTAGTCCATTAAACTTAAAAATTGTCTTTTTAGTTCATTAACTTTCTCACAAAAATTTATTTAATCTCTCTCCATTGCCGTGAAAGAAACTTCCTCAACTTTCTTATAACAACTTAGTTTTGCGTTTATAACATTAAAAAAATTATTTAATGAATTAATATTTATTATATATTCAATTAAACAAATTTAAAAATAAAATGAAAACCTAATGATATGTGCGATTAATGTGGCAGCAGGTAGGCTGATGTGTCACACAAGGTTATGATATGGTAGAGCAAAGGTGACGTGCACGTCTAGCTAAACTGTCATATCTCAGTATTGACACGTGGTGACAGATTCATATGGTAGGCCTGTGAGATGTGTATCGTGCACGAGGCGGGTGAAATATGTTGCCGGTGCCTGAAGAGGCCCAGTAGTATGTGGCGGCATTTGAAGTGTGTAGGATCTCTAAAAGAAAGTTCTAACGACACATATGGGTGTTTGGAAGCGTTGATTGACACGATTATTTCCCTATTGAACAGCTAGATTAGAGGAAGATCTTTCCAACGGTGGCTCATGCGCGGCCATGTGCCCCTAGGCCTGAGAAAGGTAGGCTTGATTATGGTGGTTCGGTCTAATGAATTACCTTAGTGGCCTATTTTTACAAGTAGAATACTTCGCGTGCACAACAAGTCGAAATGGGCATGGACCTTGTCTTGGATGAAACTTATTACAGTATGAATACGCTTCCACTAGTCCACATTCATTACAACATTATGAATGAAAAATTGTGCAAAATAACTGTAATTAATTAAAATCAAACATCGCTAAAATAATTAAAAAATAGGACTTCTAGAAAGAAGGTATATATTTTCTGTTGCATATAGAAAAGTATATATAGGTAGCTTCCTTAATTCTGAAGAATGTGTTACTGTAGATTTCGTTGGAGGATTTTTCCAAGTCATGGTCATTAGCTATAAATGTAATCGGATTGTAAATGGCAAATTTGTAAACTTTGACCCGGTAATGGAAAAGGACTAAAGATGTTGGTATGAAATTGCAGGAAAACAGAGCTAGGAACATATAGCTGCCTATATAGTGTGATATTCATAAATCTTTTCTACAAGGAAACATGGCGTTTGAGTTGAAAAAGAGACGCCTCCTCAGTTTTCTTATACTTTCGACCCTATTTCTTGCATGGAGCATGTTTGTCACCGGTAAGAGTATCACCCTTTTCTCTAATTTTACATTGTATTTGACATGTATATATCTAGAGGCTGTAGCTTTACATTTATGTTTATTTCTGTGTACTCTGAGAGAGAGAGAGAGAGAGAGAGAGAGAGTATAACATGTTCTCCCGTTATTCCTGTGTGGGTACTCAATGTGACTGATTAAGATTAACTTTGAAGCCTCAGGCCTGAAAATGGACATGGACTAATTTGTTTCCTAACAATCCAATCAATAGTAACATATAATGAATCAAACACTTTTAGCGACACCACTCCATCAATATCTGTTAAGGTTTGAACTCCCCTTCTAGATTTTTCAGTTTCACCTCCATTATAAGTTGATACTTGGCAATTGGGTGGAAAAGCCTATGCAACCAAAAATATATTGTTTGCTTTACCTTCAAATCATTTCTACTTCCGGTTGCACTGTGTTTATGACCTTTTAAAACCATTTGCCTTTTCTTTTTCTTGTGTTTTTTTATTTATTTATTTATTTTTTTTTTTTAATATGTTGTGGTAATTACGTCAATGCAATGCTCAGGTGAAAAGACGGAGAAGTTGACTTTTACAAGTGATGGGAAAAATATATATGGAGCTGTCACTGTAAAACATAGGAAAGGCCAACCTTTCAACTTTGCAAAACTAGAGGAGCAGCCACCTCCATTAGTGGAGGAGCCACCACCAATAGAAGAGCAACCACCACCACCAAGACTAACAAAGCGACGACCCTCTGAACCACCGCCACCATCTCCTACAGGACCTTCAGGGCCAAATCCGTAATAGGCGTTCACTGTTATTTCATGTGTTAAGACACTCCTAATGTCATCTATGAGGCCAATATATACCAATTCAACAAAAAAATAAAAAATAAGCCCAATGCTGGAATAAATAAAACTTACTTAATGTAAATGTCATTTCAGGGTGTGTATATGGATTGGATTGAAGGGTCTTTTTCAACCCAACCTGACTTTGTCATATTGATAAATTTTAACCCAACCCAACCCATCATTTGTGCAGATTAGTAGATTGTGAATATGTGTTTTATTTCCCTTGTAAATAGATTTTCACTAACTATTTAAGAAATATTTTTAATAAATTATTACAATTCACATAATATGCGTAAATTATATTCCAAATTTTCAAATTCATCAAAACTAGTTATCAAAATACCAAAATTAATCAAACTAAAAAAATTAAAATAATTAAGGGTAATAAAATAATCTTCTATATATGATGGATTAATTTAGGTTTGATCAGTTGAAAAAACGAATAGCTTGAAATAAAATTTTAAACCAATCCAACCATGAAAAAGCAACATGAGGCACTAGATTGGGTCAATTTCGTAAAGCTTGTTGAGTTTTTAGACCCTAGTTGATGCATTACTTAGTGAATTTGGCCAAGTTTTTATATTAGTCCAATTATGTCGAAATTCAATTCACAAGTAACACAATTAAATCATGGAAAGACATATAATATATGGTGTCACTAATAACACGAAATCAAACATAATAGAGATGGTGATATGGTGTTGTAGGGAAAACCAATGGAAAATCTATTCCAAAGGAAAAAATCATTATGGGGAAACCTTCCCCAATGAAGCAAATCCACCATAGTGATAGAAGTTTTACATTTAAGGAAAAACATTTTCCTAGACTCTACGAGCTATAGAAAACTTATAACGAAAGCCTTTTACTAAACTAGAATATCTCTAAACTCTTTAACTATATAGACTACTTTTAGGGGTATTTATCAAACCACAAAAACCACACCAAAACTGTCCGTAAAATGGCATAACCGCAAAGCACCGCAAGTAATAGTGCACCACAGCGCATGGTGCAGTGTGGTTTGCAGTTTTATAATAAGAAAACCACACAAACCGCACAGCACTGCATCGCATCCTCTCTATATATAAATATATTTATTTATTTATTTTTAATATTAAATATATTATTAATATTTTAATAACCCTAGTTTTCAAAAAAAGTTTAATAACCCTAGCAAGTATTGACTAAAAAAGCCAACCCAAAATAAAGAAAAACTAGCTCAATAATTTAAAACTTGGCCCAAAAAAAGGGAATAATTAATTTTGGGCTAAGTAGGAAAAGCCCAAAATTTGAAAAATATACCGACTTCAAACCGCATTTTATACATAATATCGCACATGTGACCGCAAAAATGAGATGCGATGCGGTTATGATTTTGGCTAAACTCTAAACCGCACCACGCTGCACATGTGACCGCAAAAACAAGGTGCAGTGCGGTTATGGTTTTAGCTAAACCGTATTGCAAAGTGCAGTGCTAAAAATGGCCTAAAACTGTACAACATTGCACCGCGAACACATCTAACTACTTCTATGGATAATGCACCTGTGAGCACGAGAGTGGAACCTCTGGCCAACTTCAAGAACATTTTAAAGGTTTTTATCACAACAAGAATTCTGTGGCAGGAGCTATAACTTCACCTTCTACCACCAACTAATCTTCAAGATTCACTAAGATTTCTATAAATTGATTAAATCTGATCATTGTTTGCCAACCTAGTCCTGTAAACTCAACAAAGTTGATGGTTTAAATGCACACCCTTGCATTTATTTATTTTAGCAAAAGGGCCATGAATCTTTGCATAAGAAAGCATATGGAATTTTCTTTTTCTTTTTTTGACTTCAATAAACCCTATTGAGATTCAGATTAATTAACTCTTCTTTCTCTTATAAATCCTAGGTAGAGAGAAAGATCACGTGATCAAAATTTAGGGGGGTGTGTGTAAATTACCCAAAATAATAATAATAATAATCAATATCTGAATTCATCAGTTAACAATCTAGATTAATTGAGATGTAAAGTTTTTTCCCCTTTATATTGGTTTAGATGTATATATAGCGATATAAAACTACATCAATGCTTTTGTCTCCCTTTTTTGGGTTCGTGAAGTTCTTAAAATTGGCATTTTCCTTATCTACTTTTTTAAATGAATGAAATATTATCATCAAAATAAAGAACCAAAATACAATAATTAAACCTCAGCAGCAACGTTGCAAACACATGCAAACAGCTCCAGAACAAGCTACTATTGGCCAAACATAAACAAAAGAACTAGAAACGAAGGGACAAAAGAAAACCTATAAAACGAAACAATGAGCAAACCCTTAACCACAATTAGCACTGACCAGCAAACTCAAAATATGTATTAGCCCTTGAAATTCACCTGAGATATGCCCTAATTGGCACACAAAGCTTTGTTTTGAAAAAACATATAAGGTAAACTATATATTTAGTTTTTATCCTTTACACCATATTTTAATTTGACCCTTAACTTTTTAGTATCGTGTCAATTTATAGTATTCCTGCCATTATCTATTAAATGGAAATTGATGATGTGACTAATGGAATTTTTTATTTATTTGCCATGTTAGCAATTTTCATTTAAAAGATAAGAACTGTGACTAAATTGACATAACACTAAAATGTCAGGGATCAAATTGACACAATTGAAAGATTGAGGACCAAATTGAAATATAGTGGAAAGATATGGACTAAACATGTAGTTTACTAACATATATATACACACACACACCTATGTCTTCTACCTTATTGTAGCATGTAATGTTTTATATGCTAATATTAGAGTGATGTTAAGAATTTTATAAATTTTATTACATGATTTTTACAAATTGGTGTGCCTTTAATCACAAAAAAGTAATTTGAACATTTATTTATTATGTTTATGAAATCTATAAATCAATGGCTACCCACCCTAGTGGATGAGGGTGTCCGGCCTTTAACCCAAGCGTCATAGGGCGTGCTAAGAATAAACTCCACAAAGCCACAAAGGTAGACAAACCAAAATAGAGATAACCAAATCCTAACCTAGCAATTCTAATATGGAAAAAGTTTCTCTTTTCAAATTGCTTTGAAGAGAAATCTTTCAAACTCCTTCCATATCTTTTTATTGCATGTGAATTTTAAAAATCTAACTGTTGGATTGCTTGGCTGTATTTTACCCTCCATGCTTGCAAAATTTTATGAAAATCAAAGAACAAGAACTGTTATCAATCAATTATTTAAATTGTAAACTTCCATGGTCTTAAATTATGAATAAAAAATAAGTTTATAGATCAAATAATAAATAACATTCAAATTGATAAATGAAATTTGACATGTATATTAAGAATATAAAAAACATGCAATTTAATAGTTAAATTTTCAAAATTCACATCCAATAAAAAAAATATTAGGGATTTTAAAGGTTTCTTTCCAAATTTGTTTGGAGAGAAATCTTTTCCTTCTAATATATATTCAACCACTTTAATGCCACACTCGGTTACAAGCTTGTGTTAATACTAAGCTTGGTTGTTTCTTAAATCTACTAATCACATCTAGGGAGAGAATTAGGATTTTAACCTAAGGGGACCAAAGCCTGAACCAAAAAAAAAAAAAAAAAAAAATTCAAGTGACATGGTTTATTAAAAAAAAAAATCATGGTAGACAAAAAATTGCATTTTATTATCTAAATATTTAATGAGTCCAAATTTGGTAAGAATTGGGTATAAAACTCATGTTTTACATTATCCAATAAGTGATTGCCACATTAGCATTTTACTTAAAATTCAATACATCCTACCACACCAAATAACATCTTAATAAATTCTCAATTTTGTTGGATTTATATACGGGTATTATAATTGATTGGGTATGGTTGTGTTTATTCTTAAATGTGTGATAAAATAATGTGACATGTTGGAATTGGAGGCGTAAAATATGAATTTTACACCACGTCCTTACAGAATTTAATCTCATATTTAATATGTTGATTTTGGGTAATTGGAATTAATATGTTGATTTTATTACGTTGACCAACTCACCAACATGATAATCTCATACTTTTTGGATGCAACTGAAAATCACAATAACAAAATTTTTCAAAACTTTGTTTGAGGATTTTAAAAAATTGGGATATTAACATTAAGAGTTGACAATGTTACATCATCAATATTGACTTCTAAAGAATTTTGCATTTCATCTTTTGAAAAAAATTCAAACATTGTAATTGACTTTCCCATAATTTATAAATCAATTTAAAAAGTCATATAAATTGTTGTAACCTCTGTAAGGGATTTTTTTTAATGAGAATTTTTTGGTTATGAATTATGATATTGGTGATTTGGGAATTATTTTTTTTATTTTATTTTTGCGTGTGTTGTATTTGGACTATGGAGGGGCCATGGACCCAAGAAAAAGGTTAAGTGATTAGTTTCTTTTAGGCTATTTGGACCAATCCAAAAATTTGAAGAGGACCAACCATAGCAATATCACACTCAAACTCTAAAATATGAGTCATCCTATATATCATTTAAATTTTTCAAAAAGAATTTGGTGGGTGGGGGGAGGGGGGGGGGGGGGGGGGGGGGCGCTCCCTCTTAGTGGTACGTCTCTAATCACATCTATTATTATGTCAATTTGTAAAAATGATGTAATATAGTTTGTGATACCTTTAATATTTTTCATGATAATATAGCCTTTTTTAGCATTATGTGGCGTAGGTATTGCATATTGGTTACGGAAAATTATTAAGTACTCCCGAAATGTTATAAATGTGTACTCCCTCTTTCATATGAATGATGAGTTTCACCATGAATTTAATTAATGAGACTCACCATTCATGTGAGAGAAGAAAATACATATTTATAGTATTACAAAAATACATAATAATTTTCCGTTACTCACATGAGATATCCTTCTCCCCGAAAATTTTGAAATCAGCCCAAAAAATAAGGGTTAGAATAAATTCAGAATTGAAGTCTATTTTCAATAACATACAGCCCTCATAACTTTTTTTCTTGGATAGGACAGTCCTCATAACTTGGGTTGGTAAATTGTCATGTCATTGGCCCTACTCTTGACTCAGAAGAGGTACCACCTGATTTTTTTTGGGGTTAGTTGCACGTACCTCATGAGCTGTCTGAGGAGCTAAACATAATTTAGTTAATGACGCTCAAAAGAAATAAATCAGTAAAAGAGTAGTTTTTATATGGACTAGTAGATTTTACATGACACTTCTAAGTTTATAGATACAAAATATTTCATAATTTTTTTTTACAATTGTCGAAATGACAGGTTATATATTATTGATAAGTATAAACATGGCAACGGTAGTCAGGACAAATATATAAAAAAATTTTTAAAAAAATTGTTAACTAAACTGCTATAAAATTTTTTATGTTTGAAGCATTATTCTTTCATCTTTCATAATCAACAATTATACATTTATATAAGCTCTAATTACAATAAAAAATGGAGAAAAAAATTGGTTTTTTTTTATTTTTTTATCGGTTTAATATAGAAAAATATGTATACATTTGTCAAGTAAGCGTGATGATACACACTCGATTATCTTTTGATATAAAGATAGCTATCTATCCCTTTCAATTCCAGCAGTAAATATATCCCCTTCGAAATTTCCTTGGTAACTCCTGTCCATTTCATTATGGTATTTTTCCAGGTCATAAGTCTTGAATTATAAATAAAATGGGATTGAAAAAAGACAATTTCGCCAACTTTGACCTGGTAAAGGAAAAAGAACATGGCTGCCAATATATTGTGAATTGTGATATTCACTCGTCTCTTCCATAAGGCAACATGATGTTTGAGGTGATCAAGAGACGCCTCCTCCTTAGTTTTCTTCTACTTACCAGTTTAATTCTTGCATGGAGCTTGTTTGTGACAGGTAAGAGTAGTAGCACCCTTTTCTCTAATTTATTTATAGTATTTGACAATGTATATATGATATATCTCGAGGCTATAGCTTCACATTTATGTTGTTTATTTCTGTATGTATGTGTGTCAGCAAGAGAGAGAGGGAGAGGGTATCAAACATGTTCTCCTGGTTTTCCTGTTTGATTATAGATTGCTCGTATGTGACTAATTCAAATTGACATTGAAGCCTGAAGCCTCAAAATAGATATCGGCTAATTTGTTTCCCAACCATCTAATCAACGATAACGTACATATAATAAAGCAAACACTTTTAACCAGATCTATCAATATTTGCGAAGAATTGAACTTCCCCTTCTTGATATCAGTCTCACCTCCATAAGTTGATACTTTGCAAGTTGGTGGAAAAGCCTTATAACCAAAAATAACAAATGGAAAATATGAATGCCAATGCCAAATTCTAATTCCAGTTATACATTGTGTTTATAAAACCCAATTGCTACTTCTTTTGTGTGAATTTATATGTTGTGGTAATTACTTGAATGCAATATTCAGGTGAAAAGATGGAGAAGTTAACTAATGCAAGAGATGGGAAAGAATTGTTTGTCACTGTAGAACATAGGAGAGGCCAACTTTTCAAGTTGGCAAGACTAGACCAGCAGCTACCCCAACTAGTTGAACCACCGCCACAACTAGTTGACCAGCCGCCACCACTAGTTGACCAGCCACCGCCACTAGTGGAACCACCGCCACCGCTAGTGGAGAGCCCACTAATGCCAAAACCAAGGAATAGACATGTTGCTGAACCACCGCCGCCACCTCCAAAAGGGGCTTCCGGGCCAGGCCAATAAGAGATGTTCCATTTTTTTTATTTTTTCTAAGAAACTAGAGAAGTGTTCCTTCTAATGTCATGTGTTAGACATCTCTTATTTGTTGTCATGAATATATGCCACAAATATCTAAATAAAGTTTATTATATTTATTGTAAAAACAAGCACAACAAATTTTACAACTACTAAGGTAGTATATTGTAATTTGTGCAATATCACTTTTACATAAAATCACCAATACTGTTATGAATTTATTCACAAAAGAGAAATTAATTAATCTCCTTACCTCAAGAAAAGAATTCAAAGATCAACGCCTTTTACATTTTCATTATGCTAGAACACACACACAGTGAGTGTTTGGATTCCGCGTTTAGTCACGTCTACGTTTTCTGCCTTTTTTTTTTTTTTTTTTTTTGCGCGCGTGAACAGTAACCTCACATGGGTTCACTGTTCACGCACTGTTTGGTACTGTTCATGCACTATTTAGCACTGTTTATGCACTGTTCACGTATTAAAAAATATTAAAAATGGGTCCCACGATACTATTTACACAATTAAAAATTATTTTGCTACAGTGTTTTCAGTTTTCAGTTTTCAGTTTTCAGTTTTCAGCAACAATAAGCTCAATCCAAACGGACCCACAGAGTGAAGGGATGCATGCAAACTCCACTAGTACCCTCCAAAGATTTAGAATGTAGGCGGAGTATCATTTTGTGGGATTTCCAAATCTAAGGGCCTGTTTGAATAGAAGGGGAAGGAGGGGGAGTAGAGGGAAGTAAAGTAGAGTTGGCTAAAAATAGGTTAATTTTGAGTCAAATCTACTCTACTCTCCCACTTTTTCTCTCAATCTAAATGGACTATTAGTTACAAAACTATGCATGTTCCAAGAATTTTAGAAAAGTATATAATTTGGGGTTAAATTTAGAAGTTTGAAAGCTTCTATAACTTTTAGTTATAGAGACGTCTATTTTAGTTACCAATCAACAGTAATAAACTTGCAGTTTATTTGAGGCAACAGGCACAGGCATGAAGTTGTGGGAGTTACTCTTTAGTACACAAGATAGGGAAGAATTGTCCACAAAAGTCATTGTACAACAGGGGAATAGCCAACCATTCCATAGTAGGTGTATAACTAATGCACCACCAATACCACCAAAAAAGCCATAGACTAAACGATCTTATAAATCACCCCCACCAGGCCAAGCAGGACCCATAGGGTCACACTCATTGTAGGCATTCCTATGCATCATGTGATAAGACATCTAATTAATGTCTTCATTGGACAACATAACAAAATAAAAGAACTGCAGCCAACTCATTCTAGACCATAAATTCATAAGCTAAAATCAGGTAGTACTAGGTACTATTTGTTAGAAAATAATGCTTTTGTGATTAAATTCACCATTGTCCAACTGCTTAAAATTTTGGGACGTGATAGTTTATCACCATTTACATGATATTTACGAAGTGCCAAGTTTGAACTTTTGAATGCAAAATGTCTAATGGGTGGAACTTTATCTTTAGCATATGTAGAACTATCTTATTTTTCCCATAGAATGGCTGCCAGATTGTAGAATATTAGTTTACTTTGCAGGGTTAAACAGGTAGACCAGAGTACAATAAAGACAATTGGCATGAGCTTCATGCACAGTTATATTTTATTAAATACAGCAGCCACAATTTATTTTCCCATCCTAAATTCAATTTTGTGACAGCTTATCAGTGGACCATGTTGGTGTGCTTGATTAAGCCAAGCAGTTGCATGTCCTCCTCGCAGCAAGAACTATATCCTCAACCTGTACAGCGGACAACAAAAATATTAAACTTTTAAGAGTGATGTGTCTTAGCTTCTAGGATGAAATCCATTAAAGCATTTTCAAGGAATCACCAGTATTACCTCGAGGATGATGAAAACCATCAAAGCATGGCATTGAAGGCTTGTGTTTATATCACGTTCGCATTCCGGTTCGGAAGTTATTACTCGAAGAGTTAAATGGTTTTGATTAAGATAGCTCCGAGTAGCCATTCTAGCAAGCCCCAACTCATTACTAGTATAATATTGTCCACTTTGATTACAAAAACTTTTGACTTTCAAATACGGCATACCAATTAAGGTCCAAGGTCCACAAATAAAGCGTAGTAACTCCCTCAACCTTAGTGATGTGAGGCTCAATTAGAACTTGGTTCTTTATCATCTCACCCCACTTAAGAGGTCTTTTGGACTTCAAGCCCACAATCCACCCCCTTGAAGGCCACACGTAACCATGCGGGACCTACCCACCACTCTAGTAGGCAAAGTTGGCTCTAATGCCATTTTTCATGACCCAACTTATCATTAGCACGATACTGTCCACTTTGGTCACATAGACCTCAAATCTTTAAATTGCGTTAAAATTTCCCATCATTGAGGCCTAGAAAGGATGTTGAGCCAAGAAGAGGCATTGAGGCCTACTAAGGCTAAGAAGAAGTGTTGTGTACCTTTGAGCCTACTTTTATCAAATCAATCCATCTTATTTACAAGATCTAAGTTCTAATTGGTGAACAGTAGGCTCTCATGACCTCACTGCCACAATTCTTCAAGGTGTACCTTGAAGCGTCGATCAGTTTGAAGGAGTTCCAATTGATACAAATAAGATTCGCTCTTGGAGAAGATCCATATAGAGGAAATCTAGAGGTTTTGGAGCTATTGCGGTAGGAAGGCAAACAAAACATTTTCACAAAGGTTTTCTAAGTAGACTATTTGTAAATATTTATTTTATAGTGTATCTAATGGAACTGGTTCCCAAGAGTCGTTTTTTCCATCGATGAGGTTCTTCATTGATTTTTCTCTTTGTAACTAAAATTTGTGTACCTTCTACAATTTTCTTTACTTTTGATTGGGTGATTAATATTGTTAGGCAGAGCCAGGGGGGGTAGAGGGGTGCAATTGCCCACCTTGGCCCCACCCATAACTACCTTTGCCCCTCTAGTTATATATGGAAGATATATTTTTTTTGTTTTTTGTCTTTTTGTTTTGTTTTTTTTTTTTTTTCTTTTGGTACATTTTTATGTTTTTTTAATACATCTTTTGTATGTGCCAAACCCCTATGATTTAAAAAAAAAAAATTAAAAGAAACAATTTTGTATTTATTTAATGTTTTTTAAGGTTAAAAAGTTATAAAAGAAAAATCATGATAAAAAAAATAAAGAAACAAGTGCTTTAATCGAATACAAAAAATAAATATAAAAATAATTTTTTTCAAATATTATTACCTATCAAAACTGTTAAGAGCTCAAATTCTTTATGTAATAATTTATTTATTTTTCATAAAAATGGGTGTTTGTAATATATATAATTTGGAAACAATTGAGTATCCATAACTTGGTTTAAAATAAAAAAATTATACTCTTGATTTTTAAAAGCCCAAATGGTTACTTTATGGTTAAAAATTGTTTTAATTTAATCATTTTATGAATTTAACATAAGCCGACACAAGTTGTCATTAACATTTATATAATTACTAAAAATCATCACATGAGAATTATAAGTGGAATTTTAAGTAAAAAAAAAAAAAAAAAAAAAAAACCTCGGCTTATTCATATATATATAAAAAAAAAAAAAAAAAATCCCAAAAAAATAAACTCAATAAATGGATATGCTATCTTTTTCTTTTCTTTTTTCTTTTTTTTGGGGGGGGGGGGGGGGGGATTTTGAGGAAGGGATGTGCTATCTTTGTATGGGTTATTTAACAATAAAAATATTAACCTAGGGCTGCATTTTTTTTGGCGTAAAACCATTTCAGGAAATGATTTTACACATCACTATGTGTTTGGTTGCGCATGGAAAATAAAATTTTTCGGAAAAGCATTTCAGTTGACTGTGTGTTTTATGGCTTTGACCCGGAAATTGGTTTACATTTCTATTTTCACTACAAACCATTTTTGGGTCTCAGACATGCGAGAGAGAGAGAGCACCTCACTCACACCGATCCTCTCCCTCATGGTAGTCCGAGCTCCACCCACTCTTCATTAAGCGCCAAACGCAGACCCACGGTGAGTTTCCTTTTCCAGTTGATTCATTTCTCAGTTTGACTACACCTCACCTCCGATCGACACAACTCCGACCTCACCTCACCTCCGATTCACACATCTCTGATCCACACACCTCTGATCCACATCCCCTCAAACTCAGATATGCCAAAATCCACCCTCAAACCCATAACATACCCATCCTCCGACCCACCTCTCGGATCCGATCTATATATATATATATATATATATATATATATATATATATATATTTATTTATTTATTTATTTATATAATTATTTATTTATTTATTTACTTTTTTTAATGATCCATTTTTTATTTTAACTGTGTATTATTCATGAATTCTTCATAGATTCTGTATTGAGCATATATTGAATTGGTGAACAACATAGGGCTCAATGAAGGACAGAGTTTCTAAAGCTTGCTTTTTTACAATCACTGGAGTCATTGTGTTAAAAGATGCCAAATTTTGTGGGGAAACAATTTATCTTGATCGTAGCTTCCATAGAAGAAAAAAACTTATTGATTTAAGAATTTAAATTTTGTTGGTGTTATAATTGCACAGAAATAGAATGCAATGTGATTTGTTGGTGTAAATATTGATTGTGATGGTATTATGTTGTGTACGTTGTTGATGTTACAGTTATACAGAAATAGAATGCAATGTGATTTGTTGGTGTAAATATTGATTGTGATGGTATGGTTGTTGTGTACGTTGTTGATGTTACAATTATACAAAGATATATGTGCATAAATATTTTGGTACTTGGTATCAATGTGGTTTGGATGTTTTCTGTTCGTGCCTATTTTTATATACTGTGTAATCAATAGCATGCTTGTTTACATACCTCTTAGACCACAGTGTTTGTGATTTTTTAGATGAAAAAAAAGAAACCAAAGCCGCAATTCTTGCCTCAGTTGCATCTATCCTCCTTGTGGGGGTTGCATTGTTAAGGAAATTGCGGTGTAGACGACTGCCTAGGGCGCCTTATGTTAATCATGCAGCCAAGAGAGAGCATTACATAAATAGTATTTTGCATGAAAGTGAGAGACATTGTGTGAATCAAATTAGGATGAAGCCTATAGCTTTCCACCACTTATGTCACATCCTCATTAAGGGGGAGAACGTATGCCCGACTATTCACATGTCTGTTACGGAGCAAATGCTAATGTTCTGTCACATTATTGGTCATAATGTCAGGTTCCGTGTAATTGGTAGTCGGTTCCATAAATCGACTGAGACTGTTCATAGATACTTCAAGGTCGTCCTTAGGGGGGTCCTAAAATTATATAGAGTTTTAATAAGACAGCCTAGCAAAGATATACCCCTAGAGATAAGGAATAGTAGAAGATTCTACCCATATTTTAAGGTAAATATTGCGACTTGTGTATTTTTGTAAATTGTGAAAATTTGTGTAATTTTAAACCATTATGTCTATCGAAAATTAAGATTTTGTTGGAGCAATCGATGGTACACATGTTTGTGCATCTGTGCCACTTGAAATATAAGAAAGGTTTCGTGGTCGTAATGGAACCACGCAAAATGTGTTAGCTGCCATTAGTTTTGACTTAAAATTCACTTATGTATTGGCTGAATGGGAAGGCAGTGCACATGATTCACGTGTGTTAAATGATGCATTTGCTAGGCCAGGGGGATTTTCAATTCCCAAAGGTATCATAGGATTACTTCACCTTTTTGATTTATTAGTTTAATAAATATAAAGCGTTTTCCTAAGCATAGTAGTGATGCTGGGTATGGTAATAAAAATGGAATTTTGTCACCTTATCGAAGTGTGCGATATCACTTGAAAGAGTTTAGTGATCGTCCTCCTGAGAATGAGCAAGAATTGCTCAACCTTCGACACTTTTCATTGAGAACTACCATTGAGTGAGGGTTTGGAGTGTTGAAAAAATGTTTTCGAGTGTTAGATGCAGAACCATTTTGGTCTTTTGAAACCCAAGTGAAAGTAGTGTTAGCATATTGTGTGATTCATAATCACATTATGGGGGTTAAACCAAATGACCATATTATGGCGGCTGTAATGAACCAAGTAGAGTCTAGTGGCCCCCAACAAGAAACACAGTCACGTCCGGACTCCATTGAAGACAATAGAGTGTGGAATGCTAAGAGAGATCAGATATGCCAAGTTATGTGGTCTGATTATACCAGGAGTGGAGAGTAGTACTTTATTTATATTTCTATAATTGTAATATGTGCTGTATTTTTTTTTCTGTAAGGACAAAGTATTTACTATAGACTTCTGGTGGTGTAAGGAAAAAGTATTTTCAGCATTACATTGTTATTTCCAGCATTACATTGTTATTTCTAGTGTTAGCATGTTTTGTTCTGTTGTGCACATCTATAAGCGTGGTTGTATGTGTGTTTGATTTGTTGTTCATATTTCGAGTGTAATTACTAAATGCTACTCTCACTATACAATTTTCATATGTAGTAAGGTCGAAGGGAAAAGAGAAAGTGGGCGGCACTAAGCAATTCAGGTGACTGCCCCCCATGCACATGACTCTGCTTAGGCTACTTACCGAGGAGGCTGCAAAGGGAAACAAGCCTTCTAGCACTTTCAAGGCCGGCTCCTTTGCTTTTGTAGCGAAGGAGATATCTGCTCAATTTGGGGTCAAGTGCCACCCCTCTTATGTAGAGAATCGGTTGCGGACTTTGAGGACCATGTGGACCACTATTCAAACTATTAGGAAGAAAAGTGGTTTCGGTTAGGACAATAACTTAAAAATGATAACATGCAATGCGAAGACATATCAAGAAGAAGTCATGGTATGGCTTTCAACTATATTTTCTTAATATAAATGATAAAATATGTTTTTGGCTTTTATAATCTATGAATTGAGAACAAGATAAGGTTGCTCAAGTACCCTAATAGTGTCATTCTTTTTAGGATTCCATTGCTTTTACAAATTTTCAAACATAACTTTCATGTGCGGATCTATTGTAAAATTTGTTCTTAAATATTATGGGATTTGTATTTTCTGTTGTACTTATCTTCAAAATCATGGGTTATGTCTCCTGTTCCCTAACATATTTTTTTGTTTATCATTGACCTAAATCATCTAATGGCATCTATATTGAATTGAATATTGAATTTATGAGTGAAGTGATTATTGCATTGTTATTATACGTTCTTTTCTCTCTGACAGGCGCATCGTAAGCATGCAGAGTTTTTGAACAAAAAGATTGAGATGTATGATGAATTGGCTATTGTAGTGGGGAAGGATACAACCACGTGTAGCTTTTCTAAGTCGTATGTGGATATTGAGAATGAGCCAGACAATGGGGACAGTATTGAGTTTATGGCGGACAATGGGAAGGAAGGTGTGATGGACAAAAGGAAGAATGTGGTAGAGTCATCCACCACTGGGTCGGGAATTTCCAAGTCCCGCAAAAGAGGGTGTGCACCTCCCTCTGATGATAGTGTGCTAATTGATCTATCTAATTAGTTGAAGGAAATTACTGTGGCTTTGAAAGAAATCAGCCGTGGGCCTATTGATTACACAACTCTTTACTCTGAGGTCATGGCTATAGTGGCAGATGGGTATAGCGAAGACATGCTCGCAACTGCCTTTGACCATCTCTGTGAAAATAAGAAGGCAACACGGGGATTTCTAGCCAAGAATGCGAAGCTGAGAAAGCTGTGGATGAATAGTTTTTTGTTCACACACCTCTGACTTGTCTGTTTCATATTGACCTTGACGGTAGCTTTAGGGATTAACTTTTGTTGTAGTACTAGTATTCACCTACCATTGTATTATATATGTAGTCTTCTGTATTATTGGGACGATACAATTGCCCAAATTATGTATTTGTACTGTTCAGATACCACGTGTAGGTATCATTTTTGTACACATGGAGGTGTAATGCCAATGGTGAGAGATTGATGTGGCTGTTTTGATATAAATATTATGGGTATATTCGGATGATTATTTTTGATGTTGAAGTGGATGATTATTTTTGTACTATTATAGGTTTGTCTAGGCAATGCAGGTGCTGAATTTGTAAGGCATTTCGTATTTTCCGTAAAATGATCCACAAACCAAATATGGGAATTGATTTTCTGTAAAACGAATTTCATTTTCTGTAAAATGTTTGAATGAACCAAACATGGGAATTGATTTTCCGTAAAACGAATTCCATTTTCCGTAAAATGTTTGAACAAACCAAACATAGGAATTGATTTTCTGTAAAACGAATTCCGAGACAGCCAAACAGCTTAAATACATTTTCCTTTACGGGAAAACAATTTCCCCTGAAATGATTCTACGCCCGGAAAAGCATTTCCGTTGAACCCAACACAACCTACTGCTTATTTTACTGAAAACTGAAAATAATAAAAAATCATTTTTCAATTACTGTTCACTTTTAAAATTATTGTTCATATACCTGATTGCACTGTTCATATCCCGTGAATTGTGCAAAAGGCGCTGAGCTACAATAATAATAATAATAATAATAATAATAAAGAAAAAAAAAAAAGAAGCTAAAACGCAAAATGCGTAAAATGTGGACGTGAGACACACAAATGGATCTGTAATGAAAATATAGAAGTGTGGTAGCTCTCTTATTCCCCTATCCTTCCACTGAATGTCCCCCTCATAAGGAAATGAAGAACTTGGTCAATCAAACCCTGAACGTCCACTCTTTTTTCTTTTCTAGTTAAACTTTGTCAATCAAACCCAAAAAAGAGCACAACTCTAGCTAGTACATTAAAGTATAAAAGAGAAATTTAAAAAAATAAAAAGACTAATGTCCTGGAGGAATGACATTCTTTATAAGCTTAGGTTAGGATAAGCAAGATGTTAGAGGTGCAAAAAGGTTAACATCAATTATTTTCCTTCAAGAAAGAAATGTTAGTTTTCCTTTCTGAATTCTGACCATATAGACAAGAAGACAATACGTCGGCTGTGTATCATATTCCAAGTTTTACATTGATCTTGCTCCACATACTGAATCAAGCTACTTTGGGTTAGGGTAATGAATGCTTGTAGACACAAGAACTGACCATGTCTTTCAGGATTCATTGAAGAACAATCTTAATAGCCTTTAGAGTTCAGATAAAACCACAAAGGAACTAATCATGGGTTTACAGCAAAACTCCAGGAGGATTAACTTCAAATTTATAAAATATGGACATTACATGAATATGCTGTGCACCAATTCCAGCAGCAGAACCATTTGGTCCTCTGAAAACAATAGGTACTGGTATTTGACCAGTAGACATATAATTCATTTTGGCAACAGAATTAATGATATGGTCAATTGCCTGCAGAAATAAGAAAATTGAATTAATATAGAAATATTTGAACAAGTGCAATACCATACCATTAACCATACTTCTAGCTAAATCATGTTTCAAGTTTATTTTAATAGAAATATTTGAACAAGTTCAATACTAAATCATTAACCAAACTTCTAGCTAAATCATGCCTCAAGCGTATTTTTGGAGTGGTATGCCTAACACTCATTTAATTGAATTGATACCATGATTATGACATTTAGCTTTTGCCAACCACCATTGTAATTTGTAATCCAAGAGATGAAGCTTAGATTATACCACCATTATTCCATTACTTAGATCTTAGATTCCTTGGTGGGATGTATCATGAACAAGACATCGGGTGCTACCTTAATGAGTGCTTGGCGGTTACCCCTTTGATGTGGAAAATCCATCCAAGCTCAAGTATGAGTGCAGCTGGCTAAGGATTCAAAGCCAGCTTTTAGGATTGGCAGGTATTGGCGGTTCTAAAACAACCTAAGGTGTCCCATATATATGTTTAGGTATATGAATGCGAAGAAGTATGGTGCCACAACTTATGTCACAACTCGCCACATGGGCGAGTTGTGCCACAAGTTGTGGCACTAGAACTGCTCTATGAATGCCAGTGTGTGTGATCCTATGTATTTTGTATTAGCTGTCAGCTATTAGCTATTAGTTTGTGGGGTGAAAGAAAAGTGCCATGTCCGCACTACTATAGAAACTTAGTTGTGTGAGTTGTAATGTATGTGATTTAAACATAAGTGCTTGCAAGGTGCTTTATCTTGTGAGTGTAGGGAATTAACCTAAAAATTCCAACCTGTGAGGAACAAAAAAATAGAGAAAACAAATGCAAAAAAAAAAAAAAACAATCACACGCACAAAAAAATATTTACATGGTTCGGCAATTTGCTTACATCCACGGAATTGCAAGGATTTCACTATTATCAAGGAAATATATAAAGTGCGGTTACAGTGTTTCAGTCTCTCAAAAAGACGACGACAACAACAACAACAACAAAACCCTAATTATCAAATAGGGTTTTTACATCCTGCGCACAAGATTCACAATGGGCTATAAAACGGGCCAAAAAATTTTCTCGGAGGCCCAAGCCAGAGCGCTTATGGACTAAGCCTCAGTAAATCTTCCATTAAAAACCACGCAACATTATTCGGGTCGGGTTAGGTCGTCAACCGGATCAAACACAAACTAGGTTCCAAAAAGCCCAACAGCGTTTTTCATTTCCAACTCAACAAATGACTTATGCATTAGTCATTTTAGATATAGCAGGTATTGTCTTCAAACATAAGATAGAATGGCAACAGAATCCTCTAAAAGTTAAATAAAAATGAACATGATGAACTCCAATTGACAATAAAATGAAAACGAACATGTTAAATTCCAACAGAATCCTGCGGAATTCTATCAAAAATGATCTTGCACACAAGTCAAATCCAGCATCAACTAGAAAAATTTAAACATAATGAACTGCTAAAACATTTTTCTAAGGAAAGAAGTTGTCACCTGCAAGGAGAAGTTAATTGTCATAAACTCTACGACAGGTTTAAGACCATGGTAAGCTGCACCAACTCCAATTCCAGTGAAACCGGCCTACAAAATATGCAAAAAGTCATGTGCACGTAAAAAGAATCCAGCATTAGCAGTTTATGAACACCTTCAAGCACATAAATGGACAAAGTCCAGAGAACAACTTTTCAAGTGTAAGGAGCAACCTCTGTGATTGGAGTGTCACGAACTCTCTCAGGCCCATACTTGTCCAAAAGCCCTTCTGAAAACTAATAAAAAAGAATGGAGGTTGGAATTGAAGAGCAAATTTTAATACAAGGAACAGAAATACAAATATAAGTGCTCTTACAAGATGAAAGAGGTTGTTCTTTTCATTTCATTATGCATCTCTAACCTCGAAGGCACCTTGTTTTTCCCCAACCTGCAACACAAACAGGAAAACAAACAAATGAGGCAAATAGTCAAAGAGATTAAAAAAACTAAATAAACAAACAGATCAACAAGCACAGGAAAAGTAAAATGTTTGTTTCTGTTTCCAACAATACCTCTTCACCCATCAGAAAAACTTTAGGATCAGCTGACATTACTTCATCAAGTGCAGAATTCAAAGCTTCTCGCACTGTCATCTGCAAGAAATTCGTTATTAAAAAAATAAACTAAGAAGATCAAAAGAAAAGGCATATCTTGGATGTCACTGTCTCCAGAATAGAAGAAACACTCATGTCAATTATATTGGAAAAATGAGATAGATGTGCTGCGCTTTCAATTAATTGAGGACGCCAAAAAGTATCAATTAGATACTAATAGTCTGCTATGAAGAGAAAACCTCTCATGTAAAGGGCAAAAATAATAATCCATTCATTAACTACTAATACTTTCAGCTCAACAACATCCTTGTATTAATCTGAAACCATACTTAAAAGAGTAAAAACACTTGTATCAAACAGAAATTACTGTTAAATATAAGTTAGAAACAAAGTATAGCAAATATGAGTATCCCATAAATCAATTCCAAAATGTCTTATCATAGGCAAATATCAAATAAAATTATTTAAGTTCTTGTTTGTTGGGTTCCACTAAAAAACCGATATTTGTTTGAGGCATTAACGTTAGGTGAGTTAAAGAAAAATTGGAAACAAATTACAGCTTATGTTGGTATCCCATAAATCAATGCTAATATGTTCCATGATAGGAAAATTTTAACTTAGTATGGGTTTGTTTCAACAGAAATTGATTTCCTAAAAAATATTTTCTGCATTTGCGGGTGTTTGGGTAAATGAAATTGCTGGTCAGTAAAATAAGGACCCTTTGGCAGTAAAACATTTTATGCTCTCATTTTTAGTCATAACATATTTTACACCTCAGGGGTGTTCATTAACATGTGTGTAATAAAAACTACTCTATTTCAAAACACGCAATTAACAAGTTCGGCTAGCACAGTTGAACAGCTAGAAAGCACGGATGCGGCTGGGAGGGTGCCGCACCAGCGTCCGACGCGTCAGTGCTGCGTCTGAGTTTTTTTTTTTTTTTTTTCCCTCAGATTCGCACCGACTCGGCTCGATTTGTGCCGATACGGCTTGATTCACGCTGAATCGGCTTCGATTAGCACCGAACCAGGCTGATTCGTCCAAAATCGGGCCATATCGGCCATATCGGATCATATCAGCTGATGACCGATACGGCCGAAACAGGTCAGAAATGGCTAAAACATGTCGAAATCGGCCTTGAAACTCACCGGAACAGCCGAAATTCTAACCTCAGAGGTGTTTCTTGCCTTCTTCTTTCTTTGTTTTGTGAATCAAGGCATAGTAATGTGTTTTTTAAGAATATTTTAATAGTAAAAATATATAGAAAATATAAATAAAAATATTTTTAATAATTTTTTAATCACCAAGTCCCGCCGCACCCGCACCTGAGCCCCAAAAAGCACCCGTGCTTCATAGTTGAACAGTGACTACCTGTTTAGCTAATGCATGAGAGTAACATCTCGATAAATTTAGTAGAGGTCGAATCCTTCGTAGTGACTGCATGATCAGATCCTTAGACACACACAGACCAAAAACAAAAAGGAGACAAATATATAATTAGAATCGAATTCAAACGCCAATAACAAATTGTTGTACATATATCAACATAGGAGCCTGGTCTTTGTTTCACAATCCTCCACCTCTCTCCTCTTTGTTGAACCTATGCTTTAAGAAAAAAAGGTTTGTAAGACTGACTATAAAACTAAACGATTTTTTTTCCACCAAGAAAATGAAAAACCTATCAGAAAGATAGAAAGTAGAGAGACAAGGAGAGGTGATAATTATAGATACCATAATTCATTTCGATGTAACCTTGCATGTTGCGGCGCATGGAAGTTCTTGTCATGCCCTAAAAACGTTGTCCTTGTCAGTAGTCTGGATTCATGCTTTAAGACAGGTCTAGCGAACTGTACTAATCATATTGTTACAAGTCTGGATTCATTTTTTAGAACTCCATAGGATTTGGAAATTAGGTGGAAAATCCTTAATCACAAGTAGCATGAAAAACAATACGTTGAAAATTATGAAGCAGTAGGCTCCTAAGCTAGAAATTTGAAGGCTTTTGTTAGTGTAAGCCAACCAACTTCTAAAACAACAAATCGTCATATGCATGATAGAGGTAGATGTAGATGAAAAAAGTGTTCAGACCACCTTTGTCCTTGGTCCTCCAAACAAGTAAAGTGATTGGCCATATATATGTTCTAATAAGTATTGTCTTGATACGGAAAGACGTCCATTTGTGTTTTGTATAAAACTTCTTCTACCTATAATTAAGTAAACTAGTCGTAGATCCACGTGATGCGTGAAAATAAATAATTTTATTTTAGTTATGGTATTATGTATAATTTGTTTTATATATTTTGTGGAAAATAATTTGTTCTGCTAAAAACTTAAACAAATTCTAAAATTATTTTTCATTTATCTATCTCAAAAAATATATCATATTTTATAATTTGGATTTATTTGATAGATATTATTCATTTTCTAGTTGGTCTATATTTTGATAAATTATGTTATTGTGCATTATATTTTCTTAATTTTTTTTTTTTGGTACAATTAAACTGTTTGAGTTAATTTCAAATATAATATTCAAAATTTTCATTCTCTTAAAAGAGATTATTATATTTATAATTTTTCTTATCGTGGAAGTAGCTTTGAACTATTGATTGAGTTTTGTTTACTAATATAGATACATGAGATTGGAACTACATATTTCTTAAACATTGCTAAGAGATTATACCATATTATAAATTTAATATTTAAAATAATATGTAGGAAAAAAAATAGACTTTATGTCTAAAATTGAACACTTCACCTATCAAAATGAAAGAAAATAATCTGTATAAAAAATTAAAGAGAACACGATTAATTTTTTTTTTTTTTACTGCATACACTTATATTTATTAAGATTTAATTGCCTTTAACTAGATATCTATATCGCATTTTTGTTACCATACTTCTATTGAGCCTTCTCATCCGTCACGTCATTGGCCAAATTATTTTTCCTTTTATTATTTATTTTGTACTTTTAATATTTTGAGAATATTAAATATATAAATATATTAGCTTTACAAATTCATCTTATGCATTTTTAATTTTACATATTCATTTATTTTAATTTTGATGTTATAACTAAATAATAAATCAATGAAAAGTTAAAATTAAAATATTGTCTATACGTATTCATTTTGGGCGGTTTAATTTTAATAGTTGATATAGACACATTAAAATACATAGTCAACATTATATAGAATAGGGGAGAAAATGTCATATTTATAGTAATAGAATGGAAATAAGAATAGTCAAAATAAAAGGAGGAGGAAGAGATAGATAAAGAGTGACATCAAGGTTGAGAGTAGTGAAGAGATGAAAAGATAAAAAGGAAGCTATGGTTGGAAGAAGTGGAGAGAAATGGGAAATAGGTAGATGATGTGGCTGCTGATGTGATTCAACGGAAGCGTAACAATAATAAATACTTCGCTTCAGCTTTTAAATACATATAGATAAAATAATTGAGGGAATTTATAGACATGTAGCATTAAAACAAGCTTGCATTATGGGGAAATTATTGTGTACTCCCGAAATATAATAAATGCGTATTCTTTCCTCTCACATGAATAGTGGATTCCATTAATTAAATTCATAGTGGGGCCCACTATTCATGTGAGAGAAGGGAGTACGCATTTATAATACTTGATTCGAGAATACCTAATAATTTTCTTGCATATTGTGTGATGCACTTGGCACTTGGACGCGCGTCACGTGCCTACCAACATGATAAAATCCAAACAAAAAACTCACAATTTCAGTTGCTTTCTTGGGTTGTGTAAAATCATGGAAAACAATTTGTGTGCAACAACTTTAAACCATTTATTTTAGGGTAAATCCTTTTATACATACCTTGTTACACGTAAACTTACACACATTTCGTTCTTGAATTGTTTATGTGTGACACAGTGTGTGTAATAAAGAGCACTCTTTTTTTGTTTTTTTTTTTTTTTTTTGTTTGTTGAAGATGAGATGTATTGGATCATAACTTTTGGAGATGCATGATGAAAGGCAACTATTTTTTTTTCTAAAGGTCATAGATTAAAAAGGAAATTTGAAAAGTCCTCATTTTAAGAATCAAAACGTCATGGGTTAAAAAGGGAATTTCAATAAAAGTCATCATTTTGAAGAAATAAAGAGTCATGATCGTTTAATAGAAACGTTTAAACGCTAAATAAAAACTTATCAACATGTGCGCGTCAAAGGCCGTTTAGCCTGTGAATAGCTAATTGGATGCAGTGATTCTGTGATTATGATAGAGGACCAACTTAATAAATTTCTTGATTAAACATGGCCTAATGATACTCGTAAAAGTTGATATACTAGATAAGACAGGATTGGGTGTGCCTAACACCTTCCTAATCTTGTGGTCTAACTCCAGACCTTGTGTTATTATATTATACTTGTGCACACAAGGATCAGAATTATTTTTGGACCTAAACCAAGTGTTAGACTCTTCTCTTTACTCTTCAGCATTTTGAGTATTTGAAAAATTATTGTGACTAATGTTTAAGATTCTAGATCTATAAAACATAAAGAGTAAATTGTAAAACTTTTTCCTAAAAGTTTCAAATTTCAATAGTTTTGGAAGTGTTACAATAAAAAAAATTGGCATGAGCTTCATGCATTTGAACCCAAAAGATCAACAAACATGGCCTTTAAATTCTTTATGCAAAAAAGATAACTAACAAATGTTTTTTCTTTCTTTCTGTTTTTAATTTCAAAAGATTCTTTTGCAGAGATTGCTACCGTGGGAGGGAGAAAGATGAACTTTTTTTTTTTTTTGGGGTTAGAAGCATTATTTTATTGTTAAGTTAGTGAAATGGTGGAATTTTAAAGAACTCATAGTAGTGTAGTAGAGTACTAAGTACCCTAAGAATTCTAGAAGATCTTGATCCCAATTTATTATCCTATATTCCCACACTTGACTTCAACAATGCAGTGACAATGGATCACGTGCACAAAAATTATTTAATACTCCCAGAATATAATAACATGGTACTCCCTCTTTTCATATGAATGGTGGATCCTACTAATTAAATTCATGATAATATCAACACCATTCACATGAGAGAGGAGAGTACCACATCGTTATATTCCAGGAGTACTGAATAATTTTCAGCAAGTGTGACACAAACTCATTAAGAAGCCAACAAACTACTATCAACACACAGGGCAATGTCATGAAAGTTCTACCTTCTTAACATATGTTCTCTCTCAATTTACAGTCATCTTCCTAGTTGCTATGTACCCCCCAAAAAAAAAAAAAAAAGGCAGAGGTAGTTCCACTTAACAAAGGTAGATAAAGGAACAATGCCCCTAAAATGTGTTTGATCAAGCCATTCAAATTGAGCTGAAACATGCTCTCATTGGCATGAACTATATCCTCAGCCCACAAGAACATTAAACTTCTCTAACCTTCTAGATTGAAAGCCATTAAAAAATTTCAAGGAATCACTAGAATTATCTTCAAAGATAAAAGCCGCATCAATGTTAATTTATACTGGTCATATATAGGTTTTAGGGGTACTTTGGTCATTTTGGAGGTTTTAGGAGGTATTTCAGTGAATTTCAAGGTTTTGAGGGTACTTTGATCATTTTTTAGGTTTTGATGGTATTTCAATAATTTTTTAGGTTTTGATGGTCAATTTTCAGGCTTGGGGGTTATTTTGGTCATTTTTGAGGTTTCGAGGGAATTTTGGTCATTTTTAGGTTTCAGACTTATTTTGGTTAATTTTTAGGCTTCTAGATTGTTTTGGCCATTTTTTTGGTACTATTCACGTATTTTGGTAATTTTTTTTATGTTTCGAGGGTATTTTGGACATTTGCTTTTGGGTTTTGGGGTATTTTGGTCATTTTTAGGTTTCAGAGGTATTTTGGTCATTTTTTGGGTTTCATGGGTATTTTGGTCATTTTTTTTTAATGTTTCGGGGGGTATTTTGGTCAGTTTCTTGGTTTCAGGGGTATTTTGGGTAATTTTTTGGTTCGTTTCGAGAGTATTTTGGACATTTGCTTTTGGGTTTTGGGGTATTTTGGTCATTTTTTGGGTTTCATGGGTATTTTGGTCTTTTTATGGGTTTTGGGGGGTATTTTGTTCAGTTTTAGGTTTCAGGGGTATTTCGGTCATTTTTGTGTTTTAGGGGTATTTTGGTCATTTTGTACGTTTCATGATTATTTTGGTAATTTTTCGGTTTCGATGGTATTTTGGTTACTTTTCAGGTTTCAAGAGTATTTTGGTCATTTTATGAGTTTTAGGTAATTTTTAGGTTTTGGAGTTATTTTGGTCATTTTTTGGGAATATTTTGGTCATTTCTAGGTTTTTGGGATATTTTGGTCATTTCATTTTGGATTTTGCGGTATTTTGGTCATTTTGTATGTTTGGTGGTTATTTTGGTAATTTTGAGTTTTTTGGGTATTTTGGTCATATTTGAACATTTTAGAGTACTTTGGTCATTTACACTTTAGGGGCATTTTGGTAATTTTGATAATTGGGTAATTGGGTGGGTTGGGGTTTACCCATAATAATTGAGTTGGGTTGGGTTTGGGTTAGGTTGGGTTTGGTTTAGAAGCAATTGGTTGAATGAGTTTTAATTGATAAATGATTTTTATATACCTAACCCAATTAAAATATTAAATTATATTTTAATATTGTTGATCATCGAGTCTCATCTTACATTTTTTTTTAGCTATTAAATTGTATTTTACTAATTTTTAGTGAGGAATTATATTTTATTAATTTGAAGTATTATATTAAAATATATTAAATTAGTTTGAAGTATTAAATTAAATTAAATTTTGTTAAATTGAATTATTAAAAAATATTTTTATTAATTAATATAATTTATTTTATTAATTTGTACTGTTAAATTATATTTTATTAATTTGAAGTATTATATTAAATCTTATTAATTATTAAATTATACTCAATTAATTTGTAGTATTAAAATATATTTACATAATTGGAAGTATTAATTATATTGTTATTTATTAGTAAATTATATTTTATTGAAAATTGTAGTATTAAATTTAATTTTAGTAATTTGAAGTATTAAATTATATATTTGTTAATTTGTAGGATTAAATTATATTTTTTAATTAAAAAATTATATTTTATTAAATTGAAGTATTAAATATTATTTTATTAAAAAAAATCCTAAAGAGCTATTAAGGCGGACTTGATTTTCACCACAACAAGTTATATTCCTGTCATAATAAACCTTCGCCTACTCTTTCTTTATTGCAGCAGCTTTAAGTCCGCTATAATAGGTAAAAATGTTGTCATAATAAAAATATGCTGAATTCCCTCTAAAACTCTTTTGTTCCCACCAAAACACTATGTAAAAAATTGGGTCTCTTTCTCACTCAAATCAAACCATCGGTCTCCCAAACACTCTCTACCTCATTCTCCTTCGCTTTCGTCATTGTACCCTCGCCGCTCGGACTGTCGAGACACCACTGTCCTCTCAGCCACCGGTCCAACAGTCTTCCGATCTAGAGAGGGACAACCTCATTCTCCCTCACTCTCCCTCACACTCCGTTGGCCTTGCCTTCTGCCGCGCCGACACCACCACCTCCAACAACATAGCCATCGCGGCCATCCTCAATCTCCTTCCCTCCCTCAACCGCCTGACACACCGCCGATGGTATACCTTCCTCCACTCTTTATTTATTTAGCACTTTTTTGTTTCTGTTTTTTCATAGAAAATTTGTCTTGGGTTTTTGGTTTTTGATTTTTGAATGTGTTAGGAATAGGATCGCTCTAGTGTGCTTAGCATTGGATTGTCTCATATTATCAATTATTTATTGTTATTAATATTGGTGTTATTTTGGTTTGTCATTCTCAAGTGTTGCCATTTGTTGGATAAGAACAAAGGCAACGACTTTTCTCATGCCTCTCTGAAGGACCTCCTTTTAGATTTATCTGATATAGTACCTGATACTGCTCATAGATTTTTGAGGGTCTCGGTGTTGAAACCCGAAAATGTGCTTGAAATATTACTGGGTTTTCAATATGAGAGTGGGAAAGTTGGGATTAAAGCTAGAAAGGTTGAGTCTTTGTGGGGAATTTTCAAGTTGGCTAATGAACAGGATAATAGTTTTAAGCATCTGCAAGTGCAAGAATGAACATGCAAGCCAAGTGCAAGTGCAAGAATAAAAATTTAAGGGCTCATGAAGGCCAAACAGGATCATAACTAGATTAATGTTACATGTTCAAGAAAAGCTTATCTACTTCACGAAAAAAAACATTTAATCACTTACAAAGCATTATATAAAGACATGATTGCATGGGGAAGAGGAGTGTGGTAGGCAAAATGAGCATGTATATAAAGACTTTGTTGTCTTGACTTGGTACAATCTAGTGCTTCAAAGGACCACTCTAGATTGGTGGTCTGCACCAATTAGAACTTTATTTTATGATTTGATTAGCTGGAAATAGATTCAATTTGTGGTTCATAATGTAGCAGAAAAAAAGTTCTTGGTAAAAATTATGGCCTCGTGGGCATTATTAGAATTGTTATAAGACCACTGGCTGTTTTGGTATCCTGTGGGATTGAATCTATTGGCTGCAGTAAATGCATCTCTTTTAAAAAGGTATTTGTTTTTGTTTCTTTTTCTCTTTTTTGGGGTTACTTTTTAATAACTTGGTCCCCTTTGTTCTTGGGTATTTCTAGTACAACCGTATATTTGATATTTTTATTTTTATTGTCATAATGTTTATTGGGTTCTCTTTACCTAGACTCTTGTAATTAATAGTAGGACACTTCACCCTATATGTTGATATCTCTATATAGATTTATGGGTAACAGTCTAGGAATTAAAGACTTTCCGTACATTTGAGTGAACCTTCTTTCTAATAAGCTATTCTCTTACTTATCAGAACAAAAGTCAGCTTTGCTTTATGTCTTTAGTTTGAATGACCCTAAAAGTAGTTTACCTTATTCATTTTCTCAAATACTATTGGAAAACATTTGTTTCTACATATAAATATTTTGAACTTTGAGGTATTAAAGAACAATTAAACTTGCATGATATACATTAGAGGTAATGAAAAGAATTTATTAAATTCTTTTTCTTTTTATTTTTTCCCATTTCCTTAAGGCAGACCCTCTGGAACATAACTAAGATTGACCAAAAATAAATAAAAATTTATTAAATTTTATATCAAATTCTGAAATATTGGCGTTAAACTTGGTGTCTCCAGTTTGGTTCTCTACCATTAAATCACACCAATATTACTTTCAAATATGCTTGAAACTTGAGTTGGATCTTTGTTTGTTAAGTTGACAAATCAGCTAAAATGAGCTAACCATTGAGTTTTACCATTACACCACAGTGACCCTTTAGTCTGATGATATCTTGGTGGTTTCTCTTTAGTTAATTTGGTATTTCTCTGATTGAGGAACATGGTGAAATATTTAATATTTTTTATCCTATGAACAAGTATAATTGTGGTGCCTTAGGATTACACTAGGAACTGTCCTACCTTTTTGTGTCGCTCTTGGACATAGTATTACAATGCAAAGATAGTTTTAATTAATACCTAAAAGTTGAATAATTCTGTCCTTGCAAATATCTCGATTCTTGGTGGTCACTTTTTGTTTTTGTTTTTTATTTTTTGTTTTTATTTATTTATTTATTTTTTTGAATTTTTCATCCAAATTAGCGAATCAAACGCATTTCCACCTTTTGAAAATAGATGAACGGAAAAATAGGGAGGAAGCTTCTTTTGGGTAAAATAGTTTTTATACTGACTTGTTAAATTGAAATGATGCACTATGATTGGTTTCGGCCTACAATTTCTTGATTCTTAATTGTAAAGCATTTGTTTTCTACACCACTTTTGCATGCAAGAATGTCAATTGTCTGATACATACATACATATATTTAACATATACAAATTGAATGCTCATCTCACAAAAAGCCAATTATATATCTAGAGATATATTATTCACTTATCGGAAATAATTTTTTTGCTTATCAAAAAAGATATAGATTATTTTGGGACTAAGGTTTTGTTGTTGCTTCATGATCTAACTTTTGCCTATATAGGTTGCAGGAGTTGCTCTGATCTTTGAGGTGCAAAGAAGTGCTAGATCAGAAGCCAGAAAGGAGGAAGTACGCAAACAAGAACTTGAGGTTCAAATAGACAAATATATTTAATGTTAAAAAAATGAAGTTTTTTATTTTTATTTTTCTTGAAAAATGTCAAGATTACAAAAAGGAAGTTGAATACCGATTTCAAAATTTTAAGATACTATGATTAGATTGGAAGAGGGTATATATAATATACCAACTATTCAACTTACTCTGAGTTATACACCACAACCAAATGGTGTCTTTAAATTAAAGACACCATTTGCTGCTCAAACAGATAGTTGAATGGTCTACTTGTGTAGTTCTTTGTGGTATTTTTATTTATTTATTTAATTTAATTTTTTTTGTAATGTATGTCAATGGCCTCTGTGTTGTATTTTTTGCATATTTGCTGGACTGAGAACTAACTCCTGCACATTGTATTGTAATGGTCATAGGCTGTTTAGGGCTCTAGCTGTTTGTATCTTCTGCAGAATTGCCACAGCCTTGTGTTTTTCTACATAATTGTCTGGTATGCAGATGGCCTTGTATTATTGTATTGGTCATGGTCATGTGTTTTTTCTGCATTGTGTGTTGTTTGTATTTTCTGCAGAATTGCAAGAATGAGAACCATCTTCTGCTAGCCATGACCTTGTATTTTGTTTCTGCATAATTTTCTGGTTTGCAGACCAGTTGTTGCTGCCCCCGTGCTACTGTAATGGCCAGGGTGACCTTGATGTATTGAATAGTCAAAGTTGTCACATGTCATGTATATTTATCATCAATAAAATTTCTACCTTTTACCTTTAAAAAAAAATAGAATACTTCAAATTAATAAAATATAATTTAATAGTACAAAATTGCTTGAAACAAAATTGCTTAAAACAAAGTATTCTGGACAAGTTTAAACCAAGTGCAATATTGGAATATATGATGATGGTAGAGAAGCACAATAACAAGAGTTTTTTTGAATCTTTTGAGAATTTAGAGAGAGAGAGAGAGAGAGAGAGAGAGAGAGAGGAGTTTTGATAGGTTACCACTTCCACCACACACTGCTCCCTTGCGTCTTACACACATACTCATAACAAATTTTTTTTTTCCTTTTTTTTTTTTTTGGTCCTGCTGTACAACCACAACAACGTGTTCTACTGTATCTCACTCCACTTGTATATGTTTTTGTTTTTGGTGGGTGTGTTGGGTTGGGCTTGTTGTATCCTATTGTGTTTGGACTTCTTTAAGGCTCAGAAACTTGGATGGATTTTGAAGTTATTCATTGAAGTACTTGGGCTTGAGCTTCACAAATTACCCAACTTTCAATTTTGGAATTGAAATTTGGATACTACTTTGAAAATCATATAAAAAAAATTAAAAAAAAAACTTTGAAAATCATATAAAAAAAAACAATTAAAAAAAAAACTTTGAAAATCATATAATATAAATAAATAATGGATTTTTTTTTTTTTTAAAGGACTTCACCATCCAACTTTTATTTATTAATATTATTTTAGTTGTGGTCCATTAGCTAATGGATAGAATAGATAGTTAATTAGTTACAATATCACTATTATACTATAATTTAGATAAATCTTTACAATTGTAGTACTTAATTTGAATCATGAAATCCATCAATTTCAAATGGAGATGATCATATTCCCTCCAACAATGAATATATAGAACCTCATTAAACCTTTCTAAACTCATTTATAGAGAATATGATTGTGGAGAGAAAATTAACAAGCAATTTTGTTTCATATCACTTGGTTTAAACCTGTCCAGAATACTTTGTTTCAAGCAATTTTGTACTGTTAAATTATATTTCAAATGGAGATGATCATATTCCCTCCAACAATGAACAGAACTTCATTAAACCTTTCTAAACTCATTTATAGAGAATATGATTGTGGGGAGAAAATTAACAAGCAATTTTGTTTCATGGCATTTGGTTTTAATGGGTTGGGGTTTACTCATTAAAACCCATTTAACTAATTCCTTCTAACCTAAACCCAACCCAACCCAATTATTATAGGTAAATCCCAACACACCCAATTACCCAATTATCAAAATTATCAAAATAACCTTAAAGTGTAAATAACCAAAGTACTCTAAAATCTTAAAAAATGACCAAAATACCCCAAAACCTCAAAATTACCAAAATAACCACGAAACCTATAAAATGTCCAAAATACCTTCGAAACTCAAAAAAAAAAAAAAAAACCAAAATATCCCAAAAACCTAAAAATGACCAAAATATCCCCAAAACTTGAAAAATGACTAAAATACCTCAAAAACCGAAAAATTACCAAAATAATCACAAAACCTACAAAATGATAAAAATACCCTTGAACCCAAAAAATGACCAAAATACCATTGAAACTTAAAAATAACCAAAATACCTGCCAAAACCCATAAAATGGCCAAAATACCTCTGTATTATTTAAAAACAAAGTTTTGAGTGGGTTTATATCTATAATTATTTATAGCTATGAATTTATTTTCTCGTGCTCAACCTTTACCATTCTGATGTAAAGAATTATTGTAGTTCTTTGTTTTTATGGATCATATTTTTTGAGTTTTGTTTTTTGGTTTATTATCATTTACTTCCTTTGTAGTTTTATGATTTGGTTTATTATCATTTACCGCTTTTGTAATTTTCTGTTACGCTTTGTGATTACTTAAGTAAAGCTATTACTAATCAAAATGTCATTACTCTATAAATAAGCTTGTTCATGAAGACTAGGAATCATCTTACATAGGAATACAAAAAATTTAAGGAGGGACATAGATTATTATATATACTTTATAGACACACATATAATGTGTTTACATTACTGCTGTGGTGGGTTGTTGTTTTGGAGTAAGCGGGTGGCTTGCATGGAGAGAAAAGGTGGAGTATTTTCTATTAGGAATGTTGTTTGTTTTGTGACTTACATTTTTGAAACTCGATGTTCAATGGTGAAATTATAGTGTAGGTGTGCCTCATAATTCAGCACATATCAATGGATAAGAGTTGGATGGACGCTAAAAAGGGTTTTGAAGAATACTTCCATGGGCTTGACTCATTTATGGAGTTTGCTGCTCGCACGGCATGTCAAGGAAAGATCTCATGTCCTTGTAGGAATTGTAGGCATAGATATATGTTTGATGTAGAGGTCGTGCGTGATCACCTGTACTCATTTGGGATGGTGAAGAATTATAGAACTTGGGTGTTTAATGGGGAATTTAAGTCTACATCGACCACTACTGAAGGTGGAAGTAGTCGTGTGCATGAGACTTTGGATCAATATGGCGATTTCCATGGGATGTTGCATGACTTACACCCTATGCATGATATGGTATCGGATTCAATGGATGAAGGTCCTAGTGTACAACAAGGTCCAGATGGTCCTTCTGTGCAACAACCAGTTGAAAGTCCCAATGATGATGCAAAAAAGTTTTACGACTGAATACAAGATGTGGAGAAACCTTTATACGAAGGGTGTACAAAATTTAGCATATTCTCAGCCATTGTGGTTTTGTACCACTTAAAGACTCTTTGTGGTTGGACTAACAAATCATTCACTTTGTTTCTTCAAGTCTTGCAAGATATGTTTCCTTCGAATGCTAAGTTGCCAAAAGATTGTTATGAGGCTAAGAAGATAATTACGGATTTGGGTTTAGGTTATAAGAAGATTCATGCTTGTCCTAATGACTGCATGCTTTATTGGAAAGAGAAGAGTAACCTTGATGCTTGCCCACATTGTGAGGTATCAAGATGGAAACCACCTGAGTCGCTTGTAGCTGATAAGACATAGGCTTCATCAAGCAAAAGCAAGAAGAAAGTTGCAAAGGTCCTATAGGTAAGATATATAATATTTTTTTTAATAACAAATATATATCATTTTTAAAGACTCTTTAAGTCTTACAAATTATATAATAGTTCAAAAAAAAAAAATTTAAGTTTATACCAAACTATTGTTATAAATAAACATGAAATGGTATTTGATTGATACCCAAACACATTATTCCCTTAACCAAACTGAAACAGTCACCGTACAAAATTGACTCATTTTTTGTTTTTAAACAATTCTCTCTTAGTCGAGAGCTCTCTACCCTCTTTCAACTCTCATTCATTCTCCTAATTGAATCAGTGATATTAGGTATAATATAGATTTTACTACATAAGCCTTATAAATTGATGTGTCATCAATTACAAAAATTAATATTGTAAGGACCAGTTTTGGCTTGGACCCCAAAACAGGAATGTACTCAGGCCCAACAAGCCCAAACAATAAATTTGTAGAACCTGGGAGAAAAAGCTAGTATGAATCTAGAAAAAAGATATTGGTTGTGAATATTTAGGAAGAAGAGTTATGCGTGCAAAACACAAAAAGCATCCTCGATTAAGCCCGAATAGTGTGATCAATAGTTTAGAGTTTTTCCTTGTTTCTGTTATATTTCTTAAACCTCTCTTTTTCTCTGTTTTTCTTCTGTCCTCCTTCTTTGAATTCCTTTTCATGTTATATACCATGATTTCTGCACCATTCTCACCGTACACGTGTGAGTCAGGTTTTGGGAGCTTCCCTGTCCCATCTCACACCTCCTTGAACCTTCTACTATTAGTTGTAAGGCTGCTTGTTTACTGTTCAGGCATCACCTCCACATTATTGCAGCCAAAGAGTTAGTTGGGAAGCATTTAATGTGGAGACAATATCTTTTATAGATATTTGTTATCTTTCATCCTCATCCTTTATCCAGTATTTGCCCATCCCCCTGTCGTGAAATACCCTTAATATATTATATTAAAGGGATGGGGATGTTTCTAGCCATCTCGGACAGAAGTTCCGAGATGAACATTCTCCTCGGATACGATTAGGTCCACCATAAATATACTTTACCTCTTCTCATAATACAATTTTCATCTCTTCCTTAACTGATCGTCCTCGGATATATCCTCGTCCTCGGACTGGGTGATTGGGCCATAGGCCCAGCCCTTTCAACCTGAATAGTACCTTTGGGTTCAATTGGCCCCCACAAATATAAATACTAATTTATTATTTGTTGAAATAACATTAACTACCACAATAATTTGTAAAATTTTTGTTAAAAATTTTCTAGTAGTTTTAGCATTTTTCTAATTGCATATTAGTGTGTTGATAGTTTGTTAGTGCCAAATGGCTAGTAATTTGCATTTTCATTAAAAAAAAATTTATTCATATTCCACCCCTCAATCAAAATCCCACTTCCATCCCTGTGCTTGTGTACAATTATTTTTAGATATAATTGTAATAAATAACATAAAATAAGCTATATCAGACTTATTTTACATTATTTATTTTGCTTAAAAAATTGAACGAAACCAAATACAATTGTACAAGAAAGAAGTTGCATACAAACAAATTAATTAAATAAAAAATTAAACAGGCTCATAGTATTTTATTTTGATGATGAATTTTATAATATGTTATGGGGTCATAGACGTAATGTTTTTAAAATATTGATTGATCCATCAATTTCTTTCTTTAGAGCATTAGCATCCAAGATGCTAAAATAGTTTTATTTTACACCCTAAAAACTTATTTTATCTATTTTACCATCTCATTTTACAACTCACCCAACATCTCAGTTTCTATTTTTACATTCAACTTATTAAAATAATATAAATTACTCTATCAAATAATAATATAATATACACGAGCTAGCAATCACCACCACCACTAACAACCCCACCAACCACCTACCAATTACCATTGAAACTCAACCCAACAACCAAAAGCCTGCCATCACCACCACCACCAAGCCACAACAACCCATAAATCACCAGCCACCACCACCAACACAACATTGTTGCACCACAAACCCAACAATATCAACAAAATTTCCACACCCACCGAACCACAACCAACCATCGAGATTCATACCCTCCGCCAAATCACCAACCACCACCGCCAATCAAACACCACCATCTCTCTCTCCCCTCTCTTCCTCTACCAAACCCACATAGCCAAACCCACCATCCATAGCCATTGCACAACACCATAGAAACCACTGGAATGACCACTAGCTAAACCCACCCAACAACCACTGAAGCCCACCATTGAAGCCAACCCAGCCACCATCGAATCCAACCCAACCACAACTGACTCAACTAATTCACTCACAACCAATTCATGCGATTCAACCCAACCCAGCAAGCACCAATTCAACCCACTGCCACCCGTGGCTACCCACAACCCCATGGCTACCCACACCCCTACGAACCCATGACCACCAAACCCAAGACCCATGGTGGCCCACAATGAGCAAAACCACAGCCACCCACGAGCCACCACCACCCCACCCATGGCAAGCCACGACCACCCACGAGCATCCACCAACCCACAACAATTTGAATCCTACCCATCCAAAGCCTCCATGCTGATCTGAATCCCAAAAGCTAATATTGAGAGAGATGAAAAGCTTTCACCATGAAAGGAAGAGAAGAGAGAGTGTGGGAGAAAGAGAGGTGAAAAGAAAGAAATTCTGAAAGTGAGAGGAAGAGAGAGTGTGTGAGATTTAAAAACTAATTTTTTTTCTTTACAATCCCATGAATACTAAGGTTGCAAATATGCAACCTCATTGTAGTTGGGATGCAAAAATTTTTGGGTTAACATACCTAGATGGAACATGAATTTAAAGAATTAGTTGCTAAAATAGCAATTGGGGTGTGTTTATACCCCCAATACTAGTGCTCTTAGAGCATTCACAATGAGGTTGCTAAAATGACCAAATAGTCATTTTAGCAACCCAAATACTAAAACACACTCTGTAGCATTGCTATCATTTTAACTAATTGTAAGGTTGAATTTAATCAACCATTTTGTTCGCTTTATTCCGTGCCAATTTGCTAGTTATTCAGCACTTTGAAACCCTGTATTTAGATAGGAATCATGTAAGGGTAGTGTGTGAGAAAGTGTGAAGAAATGCTCAAGACTATGCACTGAAGCTCGCATGCATGTTAACTTACACAATGAACTTAAGGGAATGGTGCACAGACACTTCCACCAGCTCCCATACCACCTAGGAGGTAATCGAGGTTTGATCAATACCAATTTTCAAATAAAATGAACCCTATTAGTGCTTAAGATAAATTAGCCACTCCAATTCCGAAGACCAAAAAGTGATGAATTTCAATATACCAAGGCTAGGCTGCAATGCATCAAAATGAATCTCAACTGCTATGAAAGACATTTTTCAAAACGAACCATTATAGCACAAGGCCACCAACAAAATCAATTAACTGCTAAACAATTTTCTTTCATAGTCAAGCCACCAGTTGAATGAATTTTTCACAAACCCCTGATAGGACCAAAACTGATTAACCATCTATACTAGCACCTAAGTTTTCCTTTCATAGAACACATGAGACTGTGTAAATGCAACCCAACATACAATATTTAGATCATCAGACAAGAACAATGCTCACTACTTACAGTTATCACAGTTTGTAATCCTCTTCAGCACAACTACTGATGAATGAAATTACTGTTAAATTTACAATCAAATACCCAAGACTTCAAAAAGGATTATACAAATATCTCATATTTTGAGCATGGATGTATTATAGGACAAGTTGCAAAGGAGGTGGAAAAAGTCGTGACATTCAGACTCGTAAAAAGGAAAAAACAAGAAAAAGGGAGAAGGAGAAAGAACAAGTAGACACTAGACAGGATGCTTTCAGTTTAGCAGATGAGATCTCAAACTTCAATTGCAACAGCCTCCACCTTGAGCAGAACCACCATCTCTGCCTCTTGATGGTCCTGGTATGCCACCATATCCAACCTTTATTCCATAAGACTACAAAATAAGACCAGGACAAGAGCATCAGCAACACCATCTATACCTCTCATCAATTCAACAAAACTATATTTATGTGTTATATGTACCATTTCCAATGCTTTCAAGTTTTAACCACATCATTGGAAAAGGTAAACTTAATCTCAATATAAGTTAGAATATCACAAAAAAAAATATTATATATAAACAACAATGTGTCTCAGCAATATTTATATGTAAACCAAACCTCAATTCACATATATAGTTGAAGAATCTAAGCAGTTTTAGCAGAGGCCTCCACAAAAATCAGACCATGCTCCTTGGCAAACTGTTCCCCTTCCTCTGTGCTCATAGCCCTTCTGTGAGCCAAATCACACTTATTACCAATAAGCATTATTGTCATGTTTGCATTTGCATGTTGCCTTGCATCTTCCAGCCAGCTAGCCAAATGATTAAAAGTTTCCCTCGTACAAATACAAAATCAAAATTGTCATCCTAATGCCTTATCTCAACTAAATGGAACAAAATGATACTAGATAACTAAAAAATATAAATAATTCCCAATAAGTACATTCATTAGAAAAATTCAAAGCTTCTTTTATGTATGCTTCTACGAATAACATATAGTCAGCCACTAAAATCTGCCTGAGGCAAGAACCTTTTGGTTTCCTCTAAATTGTGGGATTTTTGATGATTCACTATACCAAAAATGACTATTGGAATGTTATAAGGGTACCACACAATGATGTGTTCCTAATGATGGTAAGGTGTACAACAAGATAAAATCAATTCTCTGACTATGAGTGAAAATCCCACTTTATAGAACAAAATCATACATGTAATTTTTCCATTTAAGACTATAAGCAAACGAATGATCAAATTTAAATGAAAATAGTATCTGGTTATATCATAGACAAGCAATGCACCAATAGCCCCTTTGTAATAGGACCTCATAATAGATCTGAAGGATTCTTGCCCAGCCTGGAATATTTCCAAGGAAACATTAGCATCTAACACTTTAGTCACATTATGTATAAAATTGAATTTCATCACAAACTCATAAAAATTTAAGGAAATACACTTGATAAATAATTGTATGACATTCCCAAATACTAAAATCAAGGAATGAATGAAACCAAACAAAAGGCAGCTTGTCGTTTTGAATTGAATTTCCGAAGGAAGCAAAAAGTAACGAATGGAATTGAAGTGAAAGTGAAAGAGAGAGAGAGAGAGAAGAAAAGAAAAACCAAGGCGAAGGAAGTTACAAATAAAATTTGCTATAGTAAATAAAACTCAATAATACAAATACAATCTGCTGCATTGAAAAAATGCGGCTGCATCAAATAAAATTTTTGCTGCAAATTTCTTCAAATATAAATTCTGCTGCATTGATTAAACATATATGTTATCATCTGCCAAAGGTAAAGACACTCAGTTTTGTTTTTAAGCCACATGCATAGAGGTTTACAACCCAAACCTAACTACTGGTCCACCACACATTAGACATGCACATCTTCCAACCAAACTATGGAAATCAGTTACATAAACTGTGGCACTTGACCAACTTAAATACCAATCACATAAGCTTTGGAAACCATAACAAAAACAAAAAAATATTTGATGATTTGCTTCATTTACTACTTTTGGTGCCCTTGTTGGCATTCTTGCCCTTTCCACCAAGTGGTTGAGTGGCTACAAACAAAAGAACCATAAACCATCAAGAAAATGTTACAAATATATGTTCATATTTCACCAACAAAAATGAACTTTTATTTTATCATTCACCAAATAGTGCACTCAAGTGTCCAACAGCCACTTTACCAAGTATATATGTATGTGTATCATTAATCATAACATCCACTTTACCAAGTATTTGCATGTAGTGCACCGTGAATTAAACAGAGAGAAATGATAGAAACGTGACACATAAGACCACCAGTTCATGTATGACAAGTAGCCCACTTATAAGTTTGACTTGCACTAATCTCTCAACTATCTAATCCATAATGGAAGAGATTTCTTTGTAGAAAACCACTAGCTGGTAGTAGATATCTTAACAATCAAATGCTAGACTCTTATCAACATAAAAAAAAAAAAAAAAAAAAAAAAAAAAAAAAAAAAAAAAGAGGAGGGGCAATAAAAATATACAATTTCATAATTAAGCACCTGACCAATCAAGTGACCAAATAGATTTCTAACACCTGACCAAACAAGTGACCAAAAATATACAGTTCATCCAAATTTCTAACACCTGACCAAACGGATATTAAAGATGCTGTAAAATCAAGTAGAATGCAAAAAGCAATTGGCATACCACTTCCTCTTAAACCATGAATAAGGGATAGCAAATAACACTTAAGAGACATTTTTCATTTCTCAAAAGGAAATTAGTTTGTACTTATAATAAGAATCTTAAGACTGTAGCAGCCCTTATAGGATTTCAACATATTAGGCTACACCTTCCTTGCATTTATTTCTTTTTTGGTTGTGTCTAGTGTACTGTTTGGCTAGAACATGCTCTGTTACCTGCTCATAATGTTATATTTTTAAGCTTTACAAACAAACAAATTCATGAAAAAAGAAACCCTAAAAATATATGAAATTAAAATCAAAGCAAAGCACTTCGTCAGATTGTGCGAGTCGATTTCCATTTGGGTGGAGCATGAGCATTTGCATCCTATGGTTGCTTAGCTTTGTCACATTGCACTTACTCAACGTCACTGTCATGTCGATGCATGGCCTATGGAACATGTATTAAGGTAGAGGAGGTAGGAGGAGATTGTGAATAACTTGGGCTGGTAGACATGAGCTCAATGTGGGGTGTTTGAAGGCTAGGGGTGGGTATAATTGTTTGGGGGGAGCTATAGGACGGGGCCATGGGTGAGTTGTGGTCAACGGTGGTAATGTGTGGGGAGAACTCAAATTTAGCATTAGTAAACAGCAAGGGAGATCCAATGTCAGTGGGAGGGATGGGTGGCATAGGAGGCCTGATTGTGTCCTGAGGGGTGGACACGGGTGGAACAGGGGTCTCAGTGGCCAGAGGAGGGGTGGGGGCAAGTTGATGACATGTCACTGGAGTAGCTGAGATCGTACTGGGCCCTACATCTGGTATTTCAGTCTAGTTTGCTACTTCGTCATTGGCTGGCACATCGATATGATCAACCTCATCCATATTCTCAAGGGCCTTCTCAATGAACTTGTATTCATAAGATTCTTCACTGAACCAGTTAAGGATAGCCAGTTGGGTTGCAAGTTGTCATTAAATCACCGACATTATTAAGTACAACACATACATAACGTCAAACATAACATGCAAAACAAAATAAGTTTATGCACATTACCAAAATTTCCATCTTAGCACTAGCGTAGTCGATATACAGTCGAGTGATCCTACGATACCACACCATATGGATAATGATGTGACATCACCTCCTCCATCCTGAATGCATTACAAATGTACTCGTCACAATCATTCCACTTCTAAATATGGACTGCATGTTCCACCGACCAATTTTTCTGTACCTTGCCACTCGCATCTATTTTGTGCAAATCGTGATTGGTATTAGCATCTCTGGGTTGTTCCTGCTTTAGCTCAAACTGTTGTTGGACACGATCGGGTAGGTGGAACTCTACAAGCCAAAAACATATAAGTGGAACGATCAACCTCCACATGTTACTTCCCTCAATGCGAAAACTAGGAGGAAGGTGGCTCAAGTCATTTCCATATGGCTCCCACTTAACCTACAAACGCCACCAAGTAAAGCAACCACATTCAGAAATTTTCCCATAATTTGCATAACAAGTAGCACAATAGTGGGCAATGAAAAACTTTTTGAAGGACATAAGATATTATGGATGTATAAATACAAGTATTATACCTGGTTGGGCCGTGTCGTGGCAATTTGATTGCGATATGTGAAAAGCATGTGCGTGGGAGCATTCTTTGTACTCATCGCCCCTGCCCACCTAGAAGCAAGTAACATTGCATGGTCATTAGTTGTTTACGTATAAAAATGTGGCATAATACATGATAGCACACTAATTATGTAATATATACTTACTTCATAGCAAGAGGAATTGGTGGTAGTGGTGGACCATAAATACCCTCGAGTTGGGGCACAATCTGTGGGGACATATGTGGGAACCTGACATATATCCATAATTAGACCAAAATCAATGGTCCGCCTATCTGCTTTGCCTTCTTGTCGGTTGCATTGCACAGCTATCTGTACAACCATAATAAGGCTGCACTACCCCAACTATACTTGCGTGGATTACAAAGGTTTTGTAGGAACTCTAACCATATGAGATGGACCCTATCTCCAGACTTGTCAAGAAATACCATATCCATTAGTAGGGCTAGTATATAGTAGCGAGCATACTAATGAACTTGAATCTCATTGGCATCTAGAGGCAGTGGTTGTCTGATTCTTTCGACAAGTGTGGGTATTAGAATCCTTTGACCTTTATCACAATTTGAGGGTTATTTGGAATTTGAATTCCAAGCATTTCAACACACACATTTGTCCAAGTTCTTTTAGTGGGCCCAACCATTGCCTCACCCTCGATGGGTAGCCCCACGATAACTTCTACATCTTGCAATGTGATCATCATCTCACCATATGGTAGGTGGAATGTATGGGTCTCTAGGCACCATCGCTTTACAAATGCAGTGATCAATGCATGGTCAAGCTGTATGGATGGGACCAAGTGCAGACCCTCTAGACCAAGCAACCTTACAATGGCATGGACACGATCATCTAATATAGGAACTTGAAGTGTCAATTCTTCATGGCGACTTTGACAATCCAATGTGCCAGGAGGATCCTGCAAATAATATAACAATAGATAAAAATCTCATGCAAATATTTAGTACTTATGGCTAATTAGAGTTGTGACATGAATGCATAGTACAAGAAAACTCATGTAATTACCTGTCCCCCAGGGTTCCAAGTAACTCAGATCAATGTTTAACTTGTTCCGTCAATACACTACGATCAATAGGTCCAAGATCTATCGTCATGCTGCAAAAAGTTTGTGTCATATCAGCTATAAATAATAGGTTTTTGTAATGTGCAATACTGGTTAGTGACATTGAATAGAGAGATTAAATGTGCAATATTGGTTAGTGTCATACCAAAATTCTACTCTCCTTTCATAAGTAATAAAAATTCTAAACTAAACAAACAAAAATTAGTACAATAGGGCATGAGTATTAAATCCTTCCAAGAGAAATTAGTTCCAAGAGAAATTTGTATAATAGGGTGTGACAGAAATTAGTTCAAACCTAGTTAGCTTGCCAGTTGATTTCCACTTCTCAACAGAAACTCCTTTCAAATCTTTTTTGTATTCTGCCAAACCAAAATCTGCTAGGTGTGGGTAAAGGCTTTTGCCAAGCTGCATTTTTCAGAAACATATACATTAGTTAATCACCTTCAAGTAAAAATAAAAATTCTGATACTGAATTTAGAAAATAAAAATACCAACTGAAAACAAGATCAAGAACTTAAGGAAGATATTTACAAGAATATTTGCTAGTTTCACATCCCTATGTACAATCCCAAGGTTAAAAGATATTGCAAAGCTTTTGCTGGAGAAAGGAAATAAGGGGAAAGGAAAAACATTGAGAGATTGTCCAACTGAGACCTTTAGAAAACTTAATTTAACAATAAACTAAACATAAAGTTTTATGTAGAACAATGAATTTATAAAAACATTTAATTGATGAGTGTGCACTACAATATCACATTCCTCCTACCGTCAAACTAAGCAATGCACAAAATTTTCTTGAAACAATAATAAGTAAACTCTATTTCTGCACTTCTCTTTAATTATTGCTGCAAATGTAATATGGTCACCAAACTTCATTTTTCAATTTCATTTTCATGTAGTCCTTGCTATAATTTCTGCTTTACTTTCTTCTGATATCCAATAAATACTTCTATTATTATTCACAAATTACAAGCCACTGACAAAAAATACTTTGATCAACCTATACCAAATTCACATAAATCATTGAACCACTATAAGGAACAACTCAAGCATGTATGATAAAGGGTTTTCTTTTCTTTTTTTTTTCATAAGGAAACAATTTAAGCAGAATCCAAAAAAGAGACAACCCTATAAAACTCTCAAGAAATTGTTTTTCATTATGGAGTATTGTCTAGTATAATGAATTACATTAGTATATGTATGTTAATAATATTATTTTCTAAACCATGAACAAAAGTTAGACAAATTTCATATGCACCTTTCTGTAAAGGTTAGCTCTGAAGGTCATAAAATTATTGATTATTTACAAATTCCCCACCCCCCAAAAGGGGAAAAAATAAGCTCCAAAAGTTATATACAGCCTCTGATAAAATATTTTAAAGGCTATCATCTAGCATCTGCAAAACATACTATCTCACATGATTGAATACATGAAAGATACATGGATTCATCAAATACCTCAAAGTTGATATAAATGTGATGAAAGATAGTAATTGCAACTCTTCATTTCAAAGTAAAACATTTGCTAATTTTATGAATCCAAATGATGAATATACTTCTTCCACACTTGGGTTTGTTTGGCTTAGGAAAAATGTGACCTGAGAAATAAATCCAAAATTAAAGTATCAACACTACTAAGCAGTAAGCACTGCTCCTATAGTAACCACTACTGTATGTGCTCCACTATTGATATATTTGTGACGTATGGGATGAATGAGATGCACATACTAAACCTATTTTTGGAAATACAATGCCAAGACTTTCATCATCAACAACCTAATAGATTCCCAATGCTAAGTGTAAACATAATACATATATAGATCTACAATTTTCTCTTGAGTGAATCAAATTTTTCAAAATTTGATTTCTGAGATAGAGCAATTACCTGCTAGCTTCAGCAACAGAAGCAATGCCCGAAACAAAAACACAAAAACAAATGAAAACTTAACTTGAATCAAATGAAACCCAAATCTCCAAATCACTAAACCTAAAAATCAAATCAAAACCCATTTCATTTTAGCCAATAAATAAAGAGAAAGAAATCGCATCATAGAGACAGAGAGAGAACGAACCTGCCGATTAAGTCAGAAAATGATGGACGGAGAGGAAAACCGGAAAGAGAGAGAAGGTTATCGAAGAGAAGGAAACGGTGTAGGATGAGGGAATCTCAAAATCGATTTTATTAAACTCGGATTCCCCTTTTCACCCCCCATGAACTTTTTTTTAACATGAGCTTGAAGTCGAGTATAGTGAACTCTACTTTTATGTGGCTTTTTCCTCCTTTTTTTAATCCATTTCAGAGCTAATTCTCACTAGGAAGTCAATTTTGGTGTACTTGACTTCCAAAAAGAGTCCAACTAACTAAATAAGTTTGAACGCATACCATCCGCCTAAAATATTTCAAAAATTATACTGATTGGCAAATTTTGCCCTTAGAAAAGCCCAAAAGTGTGATAAATTTGGTAGGAATGAAAGCTCCACAACTTGCACAATTGATATAAAAGGAATAATTCTAGTACCATCTACCATGTTACTTGCACCAGGCCATGTTTTCTCTTCAGACTCTTTAAATCAAAGACTTTCTCATATTTAGGTCACCATGAAAATGATCCCCATTTTACACAAATTTGTACTACCCTAAAAAATAATTACAAAAAGTCACAAAAAAATATTTATGTGGCCACCAAAAATGTGTATCAAAATCTATCGTATCTATAAATAAATAAAAATCAAGTTTGGTTTCATAATAAGAGAAAAAGAGAAGGGGGTTTAACTAAAACATTTATTTTTGTTGACATATTTTGTAAACTAACGTATGCAGATTTGAACAAATGCTAAAGTGTTGCAATATATATTATTTATTATAGAATAGAATTGGAACAAGTAACACAAAAGAAATATTTAAAAAAAAAAGTAAAAAAAAAAATCTATCATATCTAAAAAAAATTATTTTAAAAGTAAAGACAATCAAGTGTGATTTCATAATTAGAGAAAAAAAAGAAGGGAGTTTAACTAAAACCAAGGACGGATCTTGGATTTCAAGCTAGAGGGAACTGGAGTATAAGAAAAAAAAATCTAAATAGGCATCCATATAATATTAACAAATTATAAATGCACAAAATTATTATTTCTTAATACATTAAAATGCAATTATCTACCAGCAAAAACAAAAACAAGATTTTTTTTTTTTTTTTTTTAAATACTAGGCTAGCAAGGATTTTTTTTTTTATTTTATTGAAATTAGAGCATTCACAGTAATGGTGCTAAAAAATTTAGCGTATGTTTGGTAACTATTTTTTCTCTTTATTTTCTGTTTTCAAAAACAATTTTCTATTTTTGAGACAAAAAAACTTCTTTGGCAAACTAAAATAGACAGATAACAGAAACTGTTTTCAAAACTCAATTTGTGAAAGAAATTGAAAACATCCAAAAGGGTGTTTTTAGTTTTTAGATTTCAAAAGTTAATGAATACGTGTATTTGATTTAATGAATCTGTCTCATTTAATGATTTAGCATTAAAGTTCAAATCATAGTAATAACATATTTTAGTATTTTCTATTTTTTTCTTCAATTTTTTTTTTTTTTAATTTCAATTAACCAAATATGTTTTTGATTTCAAAAATACAAGAAAATTGTTTTTTCTTTATATTCCCAAAAACAAGTTTTTAAAAATAGAAAATAAAAACTGTTACCAAACATAAACTTAGTTTTTAACACCTCAAAAAGTTAATTTATCTATTTTACTACATAACTTTACAATACACCCAACATAAAATGTTCTATTTTGTTTACCACTTTATTTAAAATAATGTAAACAACCTATTAAAATAATAAAAGAAGAAAGAGAATTTGAGTTTTTTTAATTGAAGGTAGAGAGATAATCTTAATAAAATATTATATTTTATTTTTAGCAACTTGTAATAATCAACTGGTATTTATACTAGTTTATTGTAGTTGTAAAATTTAGCTTTAACTTCTCCAATAACATATGATTTTTTGGTTATTTCATGGTAAAATAATTTTATTATTATTATTATTATTATATAAAATACAATTACTATAGTGAATATTTTTATTGTTTTTATTAAGATAATTGTAGCAAAATACATATAAAAATGTGTGGTACTAGTATTATTGACCACAATTTTTTTCCAGATCTTATTGTATCTATCATGGTTGCATTCATGAACCCCCAAATTAGTTATTATTGAAGGTGATGGTGATGGTGATGGATGGTCATCAATTGATCATTCAGTCTATTGAATCTTTTTTTTCTTTTTCTTTTTCTTTTTCTTTTTTTGAGGTATCCAAATATTCCGAAAGATGACTGACTCCAGCTATTTCAGATCAAACTCTTTTGGCGCCTCCCATGTGAAGAACAGAGATACATCAACAAGCTGTTGTTATATTCCTTTTTTGATAAGCCCTTTTTCACACAATCTCTGCAACTTATTCCTTGTAAATGTTGGGGAAAATTCTATATAACTGTGAATAAATTTTAGCAAGTACAACGAAAACACAACCACATAAGAACACAAATATTTACGTAGAAACTCTTTCTCTTTGAAGGGAAAAACTACAAAACAAACTCTAAATAATTTCACTATATTAAATAGAGATTACAACACTTAGAGATATAATTTGAGAAAAAAAAAAAACTCTCTTTTTCATTTCACTCACTGTGTATCTCTCACAATTTTCTTACTCTCTATTTTCCTCTTCTCTTTTTGCTTGCTCTCACTCACGTAGTTCTTCAAGACTGCACTTAATCCTCCCACTTTGATGCACTTAGTCCTCACACTCTGGGACTTCACTTCTTTCACCCCATCTTCACTGGCTGAATGGCCTCTCTATTTATTTCTTATTTTCTTCCTTCCACACTTTTCACATCGAGTCACATTAAATGCAAGCCAACTTGTCTTGACTTTTGTACACAAAGATGATTTCAATTCTTCTTATTGGAAAGCTTCTCCAGCAAGTTCAATTTGCTTTGCTAACTTCTTGGCCATTTTTCAACAAGCTCATTTAATGAGTAAGACAAAGTGTGGGCTAGACCTACGTGGTGTAATGCACACCCAACAGTAAATGACTAACTTCTATTTCCATTAGTCTACACGTTGAAGGGAAGGGCTTATGACTTATGAGTGTGTATGAGAATGTCATTTTAAATTTGTACTCCCAGGTGGGTTGGTATATACCTTGGGAGTTTTGTGTGTGGTGGGAAAAATTATCATATACGTAAACATGCAAGATTTTTCGTAGTTGGTGGAGACTACACACCCATACACTCCACATGTTACAAGAGATTGACTGTGTGCAACTATTACACAAAATGTTAGGTTTTAGATGTTGGCATATTCTATACAACAAAATCAAGGGTTAAATTTCAATGTATTTGAGACATGGGTTAGCATAAAAGTCTGTCCAATGCTAATTGAAGAAGAAATTTAAGCTAAGAAGTGAAACACGTCTCACTCTAGTGAAACGAAACTCACTTGAGTGATTCATTAAAGGCTGAAATAAACGTTAAATAAGATAAAACTTTGTGTGACATTTGTCTGAGTGAAACCATTGGATTTGTGATCCAAATGCTTCTAGAAAAAGGATTCTTGCTCAACTTTTAACCTTACTTTGTGCACCTAAATAAATCATATTAATTTTGCATGACTTTTATAGGGATGGAAGGTTATATATTATAACAGAGCTAAAACCTTCAAATCGTAAAGCCTTCTTCCTGAGCTTAAATTGAGTATTAAACTGTAAATGATAGAGTTTGAGTCTTGTGAGTGACGTTAATTCTGATTCACATGGGTGAGGTGCATTCTTGGGAAAATCACTATAGAAGGATTTTAGTGGTTTTGGGGACCACTGCAATAGGAAAGTAATTAAGTAGGAAATTTGCAAAGGATACCTAGAGATTGCATACTACGAAGATTTTTTTTTTTTTTTTTAATATATAAAAATACTGCAACCAATGGTTTCATTGAGTATAAACTGTTGTAATAGTTTATTTATGGTGATTTTTCAACAAGATTAGATCCCCAATATGCTTTTTTCCATCAAGGAGGTTGTTCATTCATTTTTCATTTCATTACAAAATTTGAGAGATAAGACAAATTGTACAGGTTTCCTTCAAGCTAGTACCACAAGATATGATTAAAGAGACTTTGAGCTAGCTAGCTGCATGCTTGCATATGTTTGTTATATAGTAGTCTTACTGTTTAGCAAGTAAGGGAATTATCATATTAAGTAATTTATTTTGCAGGTTTTAATAGATCTCAAACAGTTATGTTAGTTTTTTAGACCCCCTTAAAACATAATTGGATTAATCTAGGAATTTAGCCAAGTTGTTACTTAGTCAAATTAAATAAATCTAGGTTAACACAATCAAATAATCATATCAAGTAAAGCAGCGGAAATATAAATAACACAAAGATATGATCACCCAAGAAACCAAACCGGTAAAAACCTGGGAAGGATTTAACCTAGTTATCCTCAAGGTAAACTTGAATCCACTATCTTGAAAGAAACGAAGTTTATACAATAAGACTTACAAGCCCTCACGCTCGACTTCTTATTGCTACCCACCAGTAGAACTTACTGACACGACCACGTGCAAGCTCCGAATCTACGGATTCCTTCTTTCTTGGATTCTCCACTAAATACAAGCACACCCGCTTGTGTTTTCTTTAAGCTTTAATGGCAGCAACTGGAATGATCATTAAGGTGTAGAAAATTCTTCTACTTGAAAACCCTAAGTTTATGTGAAGGAAACCTTCTTGTAGAAAATTCTTCTACTTGAAAACCCTAAGTTTATGTGAAGGAAACCTTCTTAAAGATCTCACAAAAGATTCACATAAACTGCAATATGAGCAACACAAAAACGTGGCTAGAGTTTCCCTTATATACCTAAGGTAAATTAGAAACCCAAACCAATTAAAAAACGTCAGACACGATTTTCGATTGATCGAGCCTAAGCTTCAATCGATCGAAATGTACTGAAACAGTTTTTTAATTTGTACAATAGTTTAATCCAACTTTACGACAAAGAACCAACTTTGAGCAATTCTAAAACAACTTAAATACATTATTTTGATCATGGTTTGCCAACAATACAAATTAGAATTCTAAATACATAAAACCTAAGTCTTTAGAACCTAACAAGTTAATTTCCACAGTGTATGTAGATATCTACTGCGACCACCTTAAAAAGATTTCTAAGCCCCATGCAGACTTCTCCCTATTCTCATTATAAGCTATCTTTTGCAATGCTATACAAGGATGGAAAGTTGAAGCAAGCCAGTGATTTACATGCATTGTTATAATGTTTATATTTGAAAGCCTGCATGCAATGTAGGATTTGAATGTATATCATTACATAGATGCATATGCCATTGGCTTGCTTCAATGCTATAGCACTGCCAATAATAGAGAATATTGTATGTATGTATATGCATGTACGTATACTAGTGCTATTGCATTAGGGATTGGACTTGGCGGCCATACATGTTGATATTGATTTGTGATATGGAAACGAGAAAAAGTCTATATTTATATAGTGAAAAAAAGAGATCCTTGGTATGTTCAATGCTTGAAGCAATGAGGCGGTGACTTCTTCATTAAGACAAATAAAAAGTTGGCTCTTGATTTATTATCACACATTATATTAAAGGTTGCAACTGCATTTGATTTACCTTGAGGTCAAAATAATGACAAAAATAAATGAATTTTAAATTTATAATTGCCGGGGCTATGATTGATCATATGCATTTTAATTTTGGGGGTTACCACTTACCATTAAAATTTTAAAACAGTAACCTCATTTTTAAAGGCCAAAACCAATTTGTACTTATTTTTTTCTACGACCCTCAGCCATAATATAATTCTGCCCCTCACTTTCTCTTTTATTTTAATTTTATCACCAGGACAATAGTTCAAAACACAAAGCAAGACAAACAAATAAAGGAAGAAGTTGCGAACACTTGACACTGGCAAGAAGCCACAAACACTTGATCACATTTAACTAAGTTGCTTTAAGAACAGATTAAGGAATTCTAAAAAGAACTACAAAAACACCCAGTTGAGGATTGAGCGTTCTTCACGTTATGAAATGAGCTACTGGAAATGGTTGGGCCTATAGCGAGGCTAGAATAGGACTTTAGACCATCCATAGAGCCATTGGGCACATTGACCAGGCACATCTTATTGGATTTGCCTTGGCAAATCCAATAAGGTATACTAATTTGAAGCAAGTTTTAGCTCGATCTCCATAGAAGACCCTAATCTCCTCAATGGGTGTTTGACTGCTAGGCATCTAGGTCTTCCTTGGTAATCAATCCAAGGGATCTTGAGGGTTAACTTGTCTCGAGATAACATAATTACCTTTTTGAAGGTATCTTTTCTTTAACTAATCAGAAAATCCCTTACTTGCACTTCTATAAGGCATTTTGGCATCCATCCCTTCAAACAAACAAAGATAACATTTACTTGATAGGACAAAGGCTTGGTTTTAGGGAGTAATTCCCACCAAATCCATGTCTTACTTCTCCTATAATACTCCAACACTCAAATATGATAACTGGTTATAGGTCTAGGTTAATTTGCAATCTTCTGGCTACTATTACCTTACCATGTTACACTCTCAAATCCATTGTGTACACAATGGATTTGACCTCTGCGGATTAACCCTTGTAGTGGTAATAGTTTTCTTTCTTAGCACATAATTGGGACAGGACATCCTTACTATATGATTCTCTCTTTCTTAAATCAATCACCTACAACTATAACATGATTTATTACCAAAACAACACAAAGTTTTCACTCCAAAAAAAAAAAAGTTTCTGGTTTAATCAAAATCCATTTTAAGGCAAATTGGATAGCTAGGCGGCTTAACCAAGTGAGGTTGAGAGCATGTGTGAATCAATTGGAGAGCAAAATGAGTGGAGAAAAGAAAGTATACATAATATAACTAGTACTTGTACATATTTCTTGATATGTATTCTTTTTGATCATTTCGTATAGCATTCCCTCTACCCACGCAGATAAGTTGGATAATATATATGATACATATGCTAAAAAAGAAAGCTAGATCAACATGATCTTTATAATAAATGGTCATAGTTGATTCATCTTAATCATCGAATTTGATGGACTAAGAAGACTATAGGCATCATGAGCCTTGTTAATGCTAACAATGTTGGATCTACGTGCTGGACTTGGCAGAATTAAGGAATAACCTTTAGCAAAGCCGCAACCAGGACTAAAATTCTCGCTGCTGTCCATCTCTGCCAACACTTTGTAGAACAAATCAACATCGCAAGGGAGCACAAGAGGGCCTTCACTATTGTACCCATATTCCAATTCAGCATCTTCTAGTAGCATCGCAAACAAAGGATGATTAACAAGTTTAGTTTTGATCACAAATCGTTGTTTTTGAGGTCCAACATAGACCGTGAAACAACCTTCTGGAGCTACTTGACGATTCTTTTTGCGCTTTGTCAATGAACTGAAAGTGGTAGATGAAGATGATGAACATTTTTTGTTGCCAGCTACTAGTGATAGACATCGTTTCCGTGCCTTGAAAATCAAGGTGTTCCTGCACTTACATTTTACAATATCCATTTCTAGTTCTACTATTGAAGAATGACAAGAAAATATGGAATATGGAAGGAAAAGAGATTAATCTAGCTTGCTATATATGTGCCAAATGGCAAGCTAAACTTAATTCTTGACCTATTTGTATAGCTCAAAATCCATATCGAATACTTACACACGTATCTGATAATCTAAGTAAGAGAGATATATAGAGAGCTTTTGTAATGGAAAAACACTTTCAATAGAAGATGTGAATCCAAAACAAGAAGAAAATAGAGATGGAACTATATGGAAAAGTTAGAAGATGCGTTTAGAAGAGCAAAAGGTTTTGAAATGAGAGGCTGCATTAGTACATGTTATATATAGAGGCCCATACTCCATTTGCAGACTAATAATCTGGTATTTTGTCAACGCAATTGAACGCAGCAAGATTTTGAATGGCCACTATTAATCTTCAACGCTCATATGGTGGAAAAGAATATTATAATCTCAATATATGCATATGCTCCACAAATAAATTGTTGAAATAAAAGACATCTTAGAGAAACCTACTTGCAGATAATGGTCAAAGTAATGAGTAGAAGACCGGAGGTTATAAAGTAAGCCTTTATTGGTAATGGCATGGATGCCACATTATAAGTGGGAGTAGGTTTAATGAACTTCTTGGAATTATACTATTTCTGATATATTTTTAACTAAACAGGCTTAAAGAAAGTGATTATTAAACCATAATAAAACTTGTCACGTGCAAAAATGTAAACAAAATATGGTTTTTTTTTTAATTTTTTGGTCTCTATTGCTTTTTGTCTAATTAAGTATGCAGTTTGATGATTATGGTAGTTACTAATATTCTTATGGCGTAAATATACTTTTAGTCTCTACATTTTGACTTTTTTACATTTTAGTCATTATATTTTATTTTTATCACTTTTATCCCCTAAATCAATTAACGCCCTTTATTTAAGTCTTTGAAACACCATTTCATCACCAAACTAATTGGAAAACTAACGAATTAATAAAATAATAATTTTTTTTATACGTTGGTCAATAAAGTAGTGGAAAGAAATCACTCACCAAGTAATAAAATAATAAACTCACGGGAAGCACTTAAAGGAATCAAGCACACCCCTGTGATTACCTCTCTGGCACGTAGGTAGAGAAATCAAGCACACTGCAATTGACACGTGGCTTTCCCGCCCCACACGTGTATAAAATTGCATGTACTATGCTCCCTCCTCATAAGTAAGTCCAAGCCTAGAGCATGCATATCTTAACCTTTAAGATAAATGAGAATGGTGGGGGCTGAGTTCAGAGGTGGCAGTGGAGGTTGGAGAGCCATGAAGAGCTTCGGCTTGCATGTGCTCCTTGGTAGATGGTTCATGGCCTTTGCATTGTTGTTAATCGTGTTTGTCTCAGGTTCAACGTACATATTTAGCGTATATTCCAAATGAAATGGCCAACACAGGAGAAAAGAAGGACAAATGAAAGCACTATAGGGACTAAAAATGCATTTATGTCTATTATTATTTAATCAGTTTTTGGTGTAAACAGGGATTGAATTTCAAATCTTTTATTTAACCATTAGAGACTTTACCAGTTGAGCTAACTAAAATCCACTATTTTTATCTAAATAAGAATGTTAACAATTATAGTAGTTATTAATAGGTAATTAAGGTATTTGTTAATAATATTTTGTTTTAATTGTAACAAGATTCTAATGGAGATATAAATATAGAATTGTTAGGTTCTAAGTACTTAGGAACTAATGTATTAGAACTCTAATGTGTATTGTTGGCAAACTATGATCAAAACAGGTTGTTTAGTCTTGTTTAGACTTACTCAAAGTTGTGCCTTATATGTAAAGTTGTAATTGAGCTGTTGCAGAATTAAATGTGCATTTCGGCCTGACTCAATCGATCAAATCTTAGACTCGATCGATCGAATCTCAGGTAGAATGTTTTTTCTGCAGATTGTTCCAACTTAGCCCTAGCCTATCAAAACATGTAGGGTTTTATGTTTTGCCCTAGGTATAAAAGGCAAACCCTAGCCATGTTTTAGAGGTTGCTCTATTTGCTATGTGTGTGAATCTCTTGTGAGATTTAGAGGTGGTTGCCTTCACACATGCTTAGGATTATCAAGAAGGAGATTTCATTAATAGCTTTATGATCATTCAATTGCTACACTAAAGAGCTTAAAGAAACACAAGCGGGTGTGCTTGTATTTGCTGGAGAATCCAAGAAAGAAGAAGTTTGTGGTCTCAGAGTTTGCACGTGGTCGTGTCAGTAAGTTTCTACTGATGGGTAGCAATAGGATGTTAGTGGTCTAAGTCACTATTGTAAAACTTCGATTCTTTCATAGTAGATTCAGGTTTACCTCGAGGATAGCTAGGTTAAATTCTCCCCAGGTTTTTACCGGTGTGGTTTCTTGGGTCATCATATCGTTGTGTTATTTACTTTTTCGCTACTTTGCATGATATGATATATTTGTGTTAACTTAGATGTGTTAATTTGACTAAGTTAATAACTTGGCTAATTACATAGGTTAATCTGGTTGTGTTTTTGAGAGGTCTAAAAACAAACAAGTGGTATCAGAGTAGGTAGCTCTCTTGCTGTAGATCTTTTGATCTCTGAGCTGATCCTTGACCCTGTTGTCATTAAACACGGACACTCTCTTGTTATTCCTCCTCACTTTGATGGGAATAATTATGCTTACTGGAAAGTAAGGATGAAAGCATTCCTAAATCAATTGATGAGAGAGTCTGGAAATTTGTTGAATACGGATGGGAGAAGCCCACTACCCCTATTAGTGAATGGCAAACATCTCAAAAAGAAGCAGCCCCGTTCAATAGCAAAGTTATGAATGTTATCTTTAACGTTGTTTCTACGGAGGAATTTAAGAGAATCTCTAATGTTGAGGTTACTCACACTGCTTGGAATATCCTCCAGACTGTGCATGAAGGCACAAAGGCTATCAAAATTAGTAAATTGTAGCAATTAACTTCTAAATTTAAAAGCATTAAAATGTCTGATGATGAATCATTTGATGAATTCTATGCTAAACTGAATGATATTGTTAATTCCGCTTACAACTTGGGTAAAATCTATGATCAACTTAAAATTGTTAGGAAGATTTTTAGATCTTTACCTGAATATTTTAAATCCAAAGTGATGACTATCACTGAGAGCAAGGATGTGGACTCCATCCCTGTTGATGAACTTGTAGGATCTTTTCAATCCTATGAGTTGGACCTACCTAAGACTAGCAAATCCAAATCAATGGCTCTTAAGTCAATTAATGATGTTAATGTTGGTGGATTTGATGATGAGTTCTTTGCTGCAGAAATTGCTTACCTTGACAAGAACTTTAGGAATTTCCTTAGAAACAATAACAGAAGGGCAAGAGATAAGAACACTGCTAAACCAAGAAACTTTAGGAAGAATAATCCCACTAAGGTTAATAACACTAATAAACCCAAAGAAAAAGTAGGTCAATCTTCTAATAATTTTATGGGTCCTCAATGTTTTGGATGTCAAGGATATGGTCACATGAAATCTGAATGTCTTACTTACTTGAAGTCTAAGGGTAAGGCTATGGCTGTAACCTTTAGTGATGACAAAGTTTCTGATGATGAGTCTGGTTGTAACGAGGATGGAAACTTCATTGCTTTCACTGCTACTGCTATAGTCAATGAAAGTGTATATGCTGAAGAGAACCCTTCTGATGGGGAACTCTCTGATGATACAGATCTTCAAGAAGCTTACAATAAACTTTGCAAAGTTGCTGCAAAGGATGCTATGAATGTTGAATTGGGCTTAAAGAAAATTGCATCTATTGAGCTTGAAAAGAAAAATTTGCATGTTAAATTGTTCGATGCTAATGATCTTTTGACTAATGTGAAGACTAAGAACATGCTTTTACTTGAAAAAGTTAAGAATTTGGAACTTAAATTATCAGTTGCTAGAGAACAAACTAATAAGTCTGCTAGTTCCAAACTTGATCATAAGCTTAGTGTTCAAAGTCTCCTTCTAACAAAACTGGATTAGGTTTTATAGAAAGCATCAATGTGTCTGCACCCAATTCCACTATCTTTGTTCCTTCATCTTCTTCTAAACCCCCTGTGAGTGAGGTTGTCAAACCCCTTGTGAGTGAGGTTGTCAAACCCTTAGAAGTGACACCTCCTAAGAAAATTAGGGTTGATCTTAAAGTGTCCAAAACTAAGAAGACTACCCTTTCTAAGGACAAGACACATGATAAGCCTGCCTGGGTTTGTCATTTTTGTGGAAAGTCTGGACACATTTGTCCAAATTGTTACAAGTTGCAAGTTGCTAATAGAGCAAACAAACCAAAAGTACCTGCGCCTCAAGCACAAGATCCTATGGTGCTTATTGGTGAATTGGTAAAGGCTTTAAACCTTTATTCCAATCTTGGAGTTGGTAATCATTCTCATGTGAATAAGAACTCCAATGCTTGAGGTGCATCTAAAAGGTTTTGGATGCAAAAGGCTCAATCTAATTGAGTTCTTTTGACATGGTCCTTATGTTTCATTACTATATTCTTTGTGACCATTGTTCTTTGGTTTTTTGTTTTCCTTGTTTCTAGGATTTGCATTGCATAACATTCATGCATTTCATTCTAGGTCGTTTTTGTTTATCATTTTTCCAAATAATAATAATAATAATAATAATAATAATAATAAGGGAAGGAAGAAAAAGGAAGCAAATTGTGTTTTGCATTATTTTCTTAGTTTTGAAAACAAGGTTGGTCAATTTATTTTCACATAACATGTCTTTTGTACCTTGTTTAGCTTTAATGAGCTTACTTATTACATTTTACTAGTTGAAACTTTGTAGTACATGTTGTGTGGGAAAGATGTTTATGATTTTGATCACTTTGTCTTGATCTTGAAGTCACATGTCTTTATCTGTCGGACTTGAACCTTTTAAGAAAGGCATAAATAACCATCTCACCACTGTTCACTAGCCAATCATGAATACCTTAGTGCATATCGTAAGATTTTGTACTCGAGAAAGTGTAGCACATGCACAAAAAAAAAAAACATAAGGTGTAGTCTCACTTTAATGCTTGAAATTGGTGTGTACATTATTAGACTTAAAGCTAAATCAAATAAATAAAATTGGTGTGTACATTATCCCGACTATTTTAATAAGTTTCTGAACAATTAAAATTTGTGTGTACTATATGAGGCAAAATCAAGAAACTTACATGATTGCAAGCTTATGACCTAGGAGATGTGAAAGTTATATGATGTAACTCTTTAGGTGATAGTCTCTTTCAAATCCTATGTGATGAATTTTGTAAACTTTGTGTTTGATTGCTATTCACATATCACCTCACATGTATCTCAAGCTTTTGCTAGTTGCACACACTACATAAGTTACTTTTTGCTAAATATCGTACATGTAATTGTGTGTATTTTTGGTTTAATCAACCAAGTTTAAAAATACCTTGAGTTTTATGCAAAACATATTTGATGCTTGAGAATTTAAAAGGAGAATGTTTGAAAATCTTAATTTTGGGAAAACTGGGTTTAAAAGTTGTGTTTTTGAAAAAGCATTTCATCTCATACTCATGCATTTTATTCATAAAATTCAATGCTTTGAGGAGTTTCTACACAAAATTTGCTATGTTTTTCAAAAATGGGTTTTTTCCAGAATTTCAATCAATTAAGGCTATTTTTCAATCAATCGAAATTGCGATTAAAAATTTAAGTGAGCCTTTATCTGTTTCGATCGATCAAACCTAAAATTTAGATCAATCGAACCTAAAATTTCGATCAATCGAAAATCGTGAATAAGGTTTTTTAAAAACTGATTTTGACTTGCTCAAACTCACTTTTCAAAAGTTTTTCAAACTTTTCTCTCTCTCTCCGACTCGGACAGGGCTTAACATCAATTTTTTGTCATTTTCCTCCGTTCTTTTTGCAAGGTTTTCCTCTCCCAAGGCCATTAAGACCTTTATACCCTTCCTTTTGCATTTATTTTCATGTTTCGTGCATAAATTCATGCATTATTTTGAGTTTTTCGGACCTATGCATATTTTGGGGTTTTTGATGATTCAAGCTTTATTTTATGAAATTGATCATTGGGTTTTTGTCCTACAATGTTATAAACATGATCTATGTTGTTTAATTTGATCAATTTGGTGTTTTGTGAGAAATTCATAATTCTAGGGCTTGAATTTACCCGATTTGGGGATTTTGTTCAAATTGAGTTTAATTGATAAAATTAGCTTGTTGGATTGATGTAATTGATCATTATAATCTGTCTTCTAACTTGTGTGATGATCAATTGGTCAATTTCTTACAAAGTGAACAAGTGGTTTTTTCAAATTTTTTGGGGGTTTTGTTAGAAACTCTATGCTCAAGCCAATTTTGTGAATTAAAACTTATATTGAATTTATTCTCACTGCATGAGAGCATGCATCATGACATTTATTTGTTCATGCATCATATAGATTTTTTTTTTCTATATTTTTTTTTGTGCTAACTTGTAGTCTGTCCTTTTTTTTTTTTTTTTTTTTTTTTTTTTGGGTTCTGTTTTGTGTCTTTGTCCTTACCCTAGCACCATGCCTAGGGAGACTAGAGCCCATAGGACACCCTCCACTTCTTTTGAGCCTCCCTCTAGGAGTGAGTTGTTTCGGAGTGACAAAAGTAGAGAGTTATATGAGAAACTGAACAATAAGAGAAAGATTTGGGCTGAGCGGAAGGTTGTGTTAGATGAGTTAGATCTTGCCATTAAGGAAAATTTTGAGAGTAGGGTCTGGTTGCCTTTGTTGGAGATAGATCATCCACCCCCGACTGCCCTGATTAGAGAGTTCTACTTGAACCTCTCTTGCCACATCTATGATGCCAACACCTTGGTTAGGAGTTGGATACGAGGTGTAAAGTTCACCATTACCCCTAGGGTAGTGGCTGAGGCTCTTGGTGTTCTGGTAGTTAAGCAGCCCGTCTATCCTTATGCAGAGTCTCCACCCCTTGATGACGTTATGTCATACATTACTGGGTCTTCTATCCAGTGGGGTTCTGATCCTCGAATCACACTCGCTGAGCTTATTGAAACTATCTATCTTTTCTTTAGGATAGCGTGTCATTCTTTGTGGCCTATTTCTCATCTCCACATCATCCCTATTGAGCGATGTGTGTTTTTGTACGCCCTTGTTTCTGGTGCTTCTATTAGTTTTCCTCATATGTTTCTTCGTTCACAGCGGACTGATGGACCTTTCATTGATGAAGATTTTTTGGCTCTAACATTACATCCTACAAAGTAGAGCTCAAGGAAATAGGAGTCGTCCTTGATGTTAAGGAAGGATGCTCATTGATTGCCAGCCACCTTGATGTTCATGTTCAATTTTCAACTATAGTTCGAATATAATTACTTGAGTAAATGACATTGGAAACCAGACAGCGAAGTTACCAAAAGGATTTTTATCCCAAATGTGAATCAGAATGGAGAGTGGTTTAGCTCCAAAAAATGTGTTCTGCATGATAAGGATGGTCTCTTCAGTTCGCAGCCGAAAGTTCTTGACAAATGTTTTGAACCTGAGTTACTTGACTTTTTCTCCAATGCATTCGATGTTGGAAGCTATCCTTCAGTGGACGTTTACTTAATCTTTGGAAGGTTTGGGAAAGTTCAGGCCAACCATTGTCACATGCTGACTGTGGTAAGTTCTGATCTTTTGTTTCAGATCAAGAAGTGTAGAGACTCTGGCTGAAAGGATGGTGAAATTACCCGTTGGTTCTTCTGACTCCCATGGAATTTTGTTGTCCAACCAGCATAATGTTTTTATTGCTGATGATCTTCAACTGAAGGATATTTTTGAAAAGTTTTCTTCTCAATCCTTATTTGTCTGGTGCCCTCAGCCAAGCATGCCTTCTTTACGTTGCTTGAAATTTAAAGGAAAATAGGTGTTTGCACTATATCTGAATCTGAACAGAAGGAAGAATCATCCTCAGTGGATGTTGCTAAACTCAATCAGATGGAAGCAAAAGCAGGCATGAAACTTTCCAAAGGCTTCTGAATGTTACTTTCCTTGAGACAGTTGAACCGATCACTGTAAACTGCAGTTTATCACTTTCTTCAGTGAAGATCGTGAATGCAAGATCAAACCAAATAATACGCTGGGATAGAAAGGCTTCGAAGTTTTTTGCAAAGAAGTTGGACAGGTCTAGTGGATATAAGAATCTCATTGAATATGCTATACATTTTCTGAAGCAATATCTGAGGGTTTGTTATGGGAGAACAGCGATCATATTGGTGCACTCTCTGAGCTGATTAAGTTGGCCTTTATTCTGGAATTTGATGAGGAAGCAGTCATGCTTTTAATGAAGTCCAAGAATCCGCAAATTATCGAGGGCGAGGAGTTCCTCTTGTCTGCCTTCCCTTCAGACTAATTATATGCCATAAGCTCACATCAAACAAACAAAAAAAATTATATGCCATAAGCTGTTAATGCTTGTAAGTTTTTTTTTTTTTTTTTTCATTGATATGCTGTGTATTTCTAAATATTTTTCTGGCATAAATATAAAAAATGAACTAGTTTCACTGCTGGTTTAATGATCTGTCATAAGTTTAAAATTTATTTTGTCTTGTCCTGGGCGATTCTTTTATTTTTTTTACTCCTAAGTTGGAGTGCTTCTCTTTTCTTTTTTTTACTCTTATTTTGAACTAAATGATAATGTGTGTTATTGGAATGTACATTTTTTAGAATGGACTAGTTGCTTTATTTCTATTATTGATAGTCTATCAATATGTTGCAGTTCTGCATCTCTACTTGTGAGTTGTGTGGAATTTTTATCTTTTTGATTCATATGTTTGAAGATTCTGTTTTAGTGTTGGTCAATCAGAATCCTACATGCGGTGTTTGTTGATATCAAATCTAATCAAATCAAATTTAATTATTGTATGCGCGCACACACAGAGTATCAGCTGAAGCTCAAAGATAGCTGTTATTGAGAGTACAACAGCATGACTAGTTAGTAGCGCATAGCCTCAGCCACATCCCATTATTTTCCTACTCTTTGGACCTCTCTCTCTCTCTCTCTCATCAATTTCTTTTAATTCCCAAAGCAATGCGTTTTCTGATCCATTTCATGCTCTATTTCTTGTTTTTCTTATTTTTTGGTTATTGATCTATCTTTATTTTTCTTTTCTAGCAGCACATAACAACAATGACTTCCATGGAGGTTTGGTATGTTGAAAAACCAAATCTTGCTGTCAGTGTAAGGAGGATGCAATTGAAGGAGGGACTTTTCTGGAGGTATTACAGGTTTTTGCAGAGTTTTTTTTTTTTTGGTGGGGGTGGAGGGGGGTGGGGGGGGGGGGGGGGGGGGATTTTTTTATATTGAATTTAAGAATGAGTTTTTATTCTCTCACATCCACTATTATATTTTAAAATTTGGGCATTTTTAAAATGTGGACATTCTCCTCATCAATCATAAATATGTGTGTGAAATAGAGGATGCTATTGAAGTAGGGACTTTTCTAAAGGTATTACAAGTTTTTTTTTGGAGGGGGGGAGTGGGAGGAAATTTTTTTTTTTTTATATTGATTTTAAGAATGAGTTTTGATTCTCTCACATCCACTATTTTACATCCACTTTTATATGTTAAAATTTAGGCATTTTAAAAATGTGAACGAATCCCTTAGAAATTGTGTATATGTGTGTGAAATAGTGGATGTAAATGAGTGTGAAAGAACATTTAGCCTTTAAAGAATGGTAATTGCTTTTCAACCATAAAGCATCACCAAGAATTTAAAACAAACTTAAGTCATTGGTCACATCCTCTACTTATAAAAGGGAAGTTTCTTTTATTTTTCTTTCTTCATATTTATCAGCTAAATCATCATGTAGCTTCAACATATTTTCAATTCTATTCTTTAATTATTATTTTTTCATATAAGTCATTGAAAAAATGTGTATGAAATCTAAAGAATTGAAAAATAGTGTACAGAATTATGTAGAGTATTTGAAAATTTGTGTACATTAAATATAAAGAATGTATAAAATTGTTTGTATTCTTTGAAAAAGTTTGTACGTTGAATATATAGAATTATGTATAATTTTTGAAAAATTATATACTTTAAATATACAAAATTGTATGCAATCTTTGTGAAACATCTACATTGAATTTACATAATACAAAATTTTTGCACATTAAATATGCAGAATTATGTACATTCTTTCAAAAATAGTGTACTTAAATGTACAAAATATTATAAATTCTTTGAAATTTTGTGTAACTTGAATTTACAACATTAAAAAATTGTGTATATTGAATATATGAAAGAGTGCACAAACACTGAAAATTGTGTACATTTAATGTATGAAATTGTACACATTCCTTGAAAAATTGCATTTGTAAAATGTATAGAATTATGTTCATTCTTTGAAAAATTGTGCATATTGAATGTTTAGAATTGTGTATATTCTTTGAAAAATTATATATATTAACTATAAAATATTGTGTATGTTGAATGTACAAAATTGAAAGATTTTATCCATTGAATGTACAAAACTATGTAAATTCATAGAAAATTTGTGTACATTGAATGTATAGAATTGTGTACATTGATTGTACATAATTTAAAAATGTGTAAATTTATTATACAAAATTGTGTATACCATTTGAAAATTGCATACTGAATCTACAAATTGAAAGATTGTGTACTTTAAATATAAAGAATTGTGTACATCAATTGAAAACTTAAGTACATTGAATTTACAGTATTGTGTAAGTTCTTTGAAAAATATAAAGAATAATGTGTATATTGAATATACATAATTGTGTACATATTTTGAAAATTGTGTATGTTTATTGTGCATAATTTTGTACATCTTTTGAAAAATTGTATATATTATATGTACATATAGAATTGAAAAATATAAAATTCAATTATATACGTTAATACAAAAATATAATGTGACTCAATCGAGTCAAACCCTTTTTTGCCTTTTAAAAAAAAAAAAAGTTAAACCCACTTAGAAACCTAGTTGTTTTGAGTTGATGTGATACTTTTTATTTTTTAAGAATTTTTATTATTGTTTTTTTAATGAGAAGGAAACCGATGGATTTTATTAATGTAATTCAACTACATCCAATTGTAAAATCGAAACAAAATGTGATGAGATATCTTCCATCCATACTTAAAATTCTGGTATGCATAATGCATTTTTAATCAAACTATGAACAATCCTATTTCTGTTTCTCTTAATGTGAGAATACAATAATCTTACAAAATTGTTAGCAAACACTTTCACATCTTCAATTAGTAAACCCTTGGTGATAAGTTGTGCTCCTCTGACTTCAAAGCTTGAATCAGTCTAAGAGAATCACCTTCAAGGATAGCACTTCGAAATCCCAACTCAAACGCAAAAGACAATGCCTTGAGGGCTGCTAGCGCCTCAATCTCTTCAGCCTTGTATGCTTGAGGGATTTTTTGTGAGCAAGAAGCCAAAATAGCTCCGTTACTATCCCGTATAACCACTCCAATATTGGACATATTAGATGCACCAAAAACCGCACCATCAAAATTTATTTTCACCAACCTAGCTGGCAGGCATCTCTACCTCGTCCCTCCACTACCATTGTTTATTACCTGGACATTTGGGACTTGCAAATTCTCTCAGTACTATGCCAACACTTCCTTTGTACATAAGAAAAAAAATTGTATCAAAACTTGGAGTCCAAATCCAAACTTGAATATGAAGGATAAAATCAAAATGATCTCAAAAAATTTTAGAGTAACCTTTTAATTGAGAAAATTTTTTAAGAGTTAAAAAAATTGTCTATGTTTTATTGACAGTCATTAGCCAAACGATCAAAACAGAAAGTCAGAGTGATAAATTGTGTTACACGCTATTTGTGTTCAAGAGATTAAATTATTCAATTTTGAATTGTCTTAAACCTGATTGATATTATTTCAAATATCAAGGATGGTTACTATATTTGAAAAGAGTCAAGTTAAATGTTAATTATGATTTATGAGGAGTAGCTACATTGTAGGTTACAATGGTACTATTTATTTTTTATTTAGTTTTTTATTTTTTATTTACATCTCACGATGATGAAGGAAGAGAAGTGATGATCTTTGTCATGTGTGAAGAAAGAAAAAAATTAAATTAAGAAAATTTTAAATTTTAATAAAATATAGTATAAAATAGATAATTTGAATTAAGGTCTTTTTAAAATTGAAAAAATAAATTTTTATACTAAAATAAATAAAAAAATTGCAAGAACTAATGCAAATGCTCTTGAAATAGAAGGCAAACACAAGACTTAAATGGCCGTGTTAAAAAAAATATGAGAAATGATATTTCACAACATTTTTACAATAAATCATAATCAAGTAGCAAGTTGTTACTAGATATTATTGTTGGAACGAAAAAGAAATCTTAGTAATAGGTACAAATTAGTAACAATTAACCACTTTTAATTTGTTGTGAAGATATTGTAAAAATATTGTGGACGTAGCATCTCATGGATTCAGATCCTCTAAATTTTCTAGGATACTCTACCAATAGACTTCCTTAAATCCTAACCACTCTTTAATAATTTAATGATCTAGATTATGCCATGTCAGTATTTCACTAATAACATTCTTGAAATAATAAAATAATGTTGCAGACAAAACAATTAAGAATATTGATAGTGGAATACTGATATAGCAGAATTTAGACCATTAAATTATTAACGAATGATTAAAATTTAAATAAATCTATTTAGTAGATTACTCTAAGAAATCTAGAGAATCTGAATCCAATACGTGTCTAATATATATATATATATATATATATCATAAATGACAATATTCTCGGAAAAGTGAAAATTAAGGAGACCTATCAAATTGTCCAAAGAAAGGTCTTGGTCGTCCACTACAAGTCCACACTCTCAAGTCTCCTTTGGAATAAAAAATGAAAAGGAAACTAAAAAGGTTTAAAACAAAGACCCAATGGTTGAATCAGTGTATGTAAAACTTCACTTTCCGTACAATCCTATGACCCTTTGACTTCTCTCTCTCTCTCATCTTTGTTCTACTTTATTCTCCCAACAAACAAAAGCAAACAGGAAGCTTTTGTTCTACTTCGTCCAGAAGTAAGCTCCGTCGGTACATTATTTATATACATTTCTCTCTCTCTCTCTCTCTCTTACTCTCTCTAAGCTAATGTTCACCTGAAATCTCTGGTTTTACATATTTGTGTGTGTATTTTGGGAAATTGTAATACGTACAAATATGGAGGCTACAGCGAGAGAACACATTGAAGAGATACGTAGAACAAAGTTCTCTATCGGAGGGGATCATAACCCACTAATAGAGGATCTTCACCAGGCTGTCAAGAACCTCTCTGCTGAGCTTTATGCCAAGGATGTACATTTTCTCATGGAACTTATTCAGGTTTCTCAATCTCTCTTTTGTGTGTGTGTATATATATATATATATATATATATGTTTCTGTGTTTATGTGTGTGATTCGAGGAATCATACACCCGAAACAGATAGTATTTTCTCGTGTGATTGGTATGGGTTCTCGATGATGTATATGTTAGTGAACCAAAGTCCCACGTCATTGTTTATTTAATAATTTTATTTTTAATAATTTTTTTTATCAATTTTTTTTATTTTATTTTATTTTTAATAATTTGGTAATTACATAGAGAAGGATTTGAATACTGATGTCATGGATACACTTGGGGGGCGGCCCAAAGCCTAAGGACTCCACTACAAAAGTATTCTTACAAAAGGCCCCAAATTTTATGATACTAATTTTTTAAACAGTTGTTCATTATATTTTTAATGAGTTATTCTACTATAAATTTTATTGCATAAAACTTATTTATATAAAAAAAAATTAAACATTCAATAATTAAATTGTTGAAGTTCACTTGTCATATTAATTGCCACATCAAGCTGTAACATTTTGTAGTGAAATTTGTAGTAATTCTAACATTTTCTTTTTTCTATCTATAACAAAGCCTCCAAAGTACTTGGACCAATAGAAACCTAACCTAAATTTCAAAAAAAAAAAAAAAAAAAAGAAACCTAACCTAATTAAAAACCCTAAACTATTTGGAAAAACAAAAGGTTGTAAATGTGCTACTTATCTTCTCTCTCAAATCCTATGGTAAATTGTCAACATTAGCCACCAAGTCTCTCATAATGGTTACCTAATCATGCATTAATTGCTATATATCTTAGATAAAGTAACCTCCTTTTAAGAAAAAAAAAAATTTTATTTTTGTTAAATTTAATTTTCTATATGAAATTAACCTTAAATTGGTTAATATTAATTCATCAAACTAAGCTTGGTTTAGTTAATATTAAATAAATTTATTTAATTAATACTTAAATATAAAAAGGCCTCATTTAAATTTATTGCCTTTAGACCTCAAATTATATTGAGCTAGACCTAGACACATTAGGAGGCGTCAACCAATTGAGTTACAAACTTACAATAATGTTTAAAGGTTGTTCTTTAATAATGTTTTTTTTTTTAACCCCTTAAATGTTGTGACCATAAATACTAAATGTTATGGATCAATATTAAAAGCTGATTAAGAAGAAACCATAATTACATGAACGGTTAAGAGATCGTGTGTCATTAAATAGAGTTCAAAAAAGCAATTTTAATTCTCTTTCCTCCAAAAGAGAACATCCAACTTTGCATATTACCTTTAAAAATTTACTTCTCTAAAAAAGCGTTAGTTTGGGTATGACATGACTTGACAATTCAATGAGTCGGGTTATTTCTCTTGGATTGTGTTGGGTTAATGGGTTTAAGTCCAACTTTGCCAAGTCTAGTTTTGATGGAAGGAGAAGAAAGGGGAGTAGACGGAAGGGGATTGAGAGTATTTAATCAACTTTATACCCTTCAAACCCTTCAAATTTAATTTCCCAAATGCAGGGAATTTGGGTGGGGAAATCTATTTATATTAAAATAATTAAATTGTTAATTTTGCCAATGTGATGTCAATTTATATCTATTATTTTAAAATTAGAGAAAGTCTATGGTCACAATAAAAACTCACAACATTTACGTGCTAATCTTGTTTTGAGTTGTGGTGAGTTTGGATGTAATTTTATTTTATATTACTTTATTCGAACTTATATTGGGCTGATACCTTAACATGTGAAAATGTTGTGAGATTTTATTGTGACTGTAGAAGAACTCTTAAAATTAGCAAAAGATGGTTATAATTGTTAATTTATATGATATTATCATTCTCTACTTCCAATTTAACATCCAAACAAAGGGGAGGATATCTATTCCTCTTTCACGTAATTTTTCAAACAATTAACAAAGAGAAAAGGTAATCATTTGCCTCTGCTCTCCCCTCTTTCCCCTCTACTCTATTTTCCCTCCAAATTTATAAACACCTCTTTACCCTCTATTCTCTTCTCCCTCCAAACTTATAAACATAGTGTGTTAGTGGTTGTGTGAAAATTATGAAGAAAAGTTTTGTATTTGGACTTAGTGTTAGATATATTTAAGGAGCAAAAGAATAAGATTGACTTCTATTGACCTTTGTTTAATTAGCTACTAATTTCATTACTTTTTATAATATTGAAATTTGTTTTGTCAGAATGCTGAAGATAATGATTACTGGGAGGGGGTGGATCCATCTCTTGAGTTTGTCATAACTTCTGAGGACATTACAGCCTCTGGTGCTCCAGCAACATTGCTGATTTTCAACAATGAGAAAGGTTTCTCATCGAAAAACATTGACTCTATTTGTAGTGTTGGTCGGTCCACCAAGAAAGGCAACAGGAAATGCGATTATATTGGAGAAAAAGGTACTTATTTTCTAGAATTACAACTTATACTTGGCACTCTAGCGTATGAATTGTTATGAGAACTAGTAACACCAAAAGTTCTTATATGTTTTACTTCGTCAACCAAACTATTAATAATATTAATTGGGTTGACTTGGAAAGAAATCAGAAATTGTTGACTTATTTGTTGAAGTCAAACATCGAAATTCCTAGATCCACAAAAGGAATAACTTTCACATATTATTCTCTAAGTGATGATTTTTTTTTTTTTTTTTTGATAGGTAATACAAATTTTATTTAAAAAATGGACTACTTTAGACAAAAAAAGGCATAAATTAGTTTGAAGAATTACAAAAAATACAAAAGACTATATACAAAGAGACAAAGACTCTAATTCATGAGTCCCCAAGCACATGCCCCATCAAACAAAGTACCAACAAAATAAACTAAGAGATGCTCCTTGTCTTCTCCTAGTCCTCAATCGTCTGCCTATTCCTTTCTAATGAAATAATCCACATTAAACACAACGAAACTGAATTCCGAAGTCTTGATGAATATTTACCCATCCAATTTCACCATCCAAACAAACGATCTATCACTCTCTCAAGTAAGACCCAAGAGATACCAAAAGATCTAAAAACAAAGGACCACAGTTGATAAGCCTCTGTACGATAAATCAAAAGGTGATCCACCCCCTCCCCACTACATCAGTACATGCAGCACCAATCCACTATAGTATATCATCTTCTCCTAAGATTGTTACAAGTAAGAATCTTCCCCCATGTTGCCATTCAAACAAAAAATGATACTCTCCATGGTGCCTTCACACCCCAAATACCCTTCCAAAGGGAAAGAGACTAGGGAGGGTCCCCACAAAGCAACATAAAAGAATGGATATCATTCTTCAACCTTTATAGCTGCCGATCTCCACCCATGGACTAAAGGAAATGACATTCCAAAAGATGGAGAAATGCAGCTACCAAATCCAAATCCCAATCATTAAAATTCCGAGAAAGTCGCACATCCCACTAATGCTTCAATATTCTCTACCTCCCCTTTAGGAACCATCTCACCTTTGTTAACATAAATCCTCAATCCTCTTGCAGCCTCAAAGCAAATCAACAACCATTTTATATATTAGAATTTTCTCAAAGGTAGCATCACAAAACAATATTGTATCATCTGTAAATAACAAATGCAAGATGCACAACCCGTCACCTCCTACATCACTAGCCCTAAAACCTGTGATTAGACTGACCCCCTCCATTCTCCCCTACATCCAACTCAAAATTTCCATCATCAAAAGGACAAGCAATGGGGATAAGGGATCCCCTTGCCTCAATCCCCTCGAACTAAAAAAAGCCTATCGTGAATCCATTTATGAGAGAACCAAAAAATAAACCGTGGATATACAAGTACAAATCCACTGCCTAAGTGATAAATGTGAACTTAAGAGTTAATATGTTTTGGAAGTTAGAAATGTTCACTTCAAAGTTGTACGCAATATGGATTACAACAGTTGCTTGAATCAAGCATGAAAGATTATTGCCTTGGAAAGAGAGTTCAAAGCATGGAATCCAACTCAAAACTTCCATCATCAAAAGGACAAGCAATGGGGATAAGCGATCCCCTTGCCACAATCCCCTCGAAATACTTAAAAAACCTGTCAGGGATCTATTTATGAGAGAACCGAAAAATAAACCGTGGGTATACAAGTAATAATCCACTGCCTAAGTGATAAATGTGAACTTAAGAGTTAATATGTTTTGGAAGTTAGAAATGTTCACTTCAAAGTTGTACGCAATATGGATTACAACAGTTGCTTGAATCAAGCATGAAAGATTATTGCCTTGGAAAGAGAGTTCAAAGCATGGAATCCAACTCAAAACTTCCATCATCAAAAGGACAAGCAATGGGGATAAGCGATCCCCTTGCCACAATCCCCTCGAAATACTTAAAAAACCTGTCAGGGATCTATTTATGAGAGAACCGAAAAATAAACCGTGGGTATACAAGTAATAATCCACTGCCTATATGCAATATGGTTTACGATAGTTGCTTGAATCAAGCATGAAAGATTATTGCCTTGGAAAGAGAGTTCCGAGCATAAAATCTACAAATAAATCCTCTTGCATTATGAAATTTTGCAAAGTCAAAATACTGCTTGCAGAAAACATGATCAAACAAGTCAAGGTATGAAGGTATGTTAATATTTGACATATTAATTTTGATAGAAATAAGGTGCACCTTTTAGTCTTTGATATTTAAGACATAATGTATATTCTTAGTCACCATATTTTTATCATTTTGTTGGTTTTAGGGGGTATTTTAGTCATAGTAGAGGTTTAAAAAATATTTTGATTATTTTGTAGGTTTAGGAGAATTTTGGTCATTGGTTGGTATTTTGGTATTTTTGGTGATTTTAGGGTTTCTTCTATCATTTTAGAGGTTTCAGGTTATTTTTGTCAGTTTGTTGTTTTCATGGTCATTTTAGAAGTCTTGAGATTAGTTTGGCCATTTTTGGAGATTTATGGGTATTTCTATTGTTGTAGTCGATTCTAGGATATCTAGGTCATATTAGAGGGGCATCTTTTATAATTTTATTTTATTTATTTCAGAGCTTATAATGGTGTTTTGGTCATTTTGAAAGCTCCAGTTGTATTTTGGAGGTTTTGAGGGCATTTTGGTTCTTTTTAGATTTTGGGGATGCTTTTTTCATTTTGTAGGTTTCATGGGCATTTCAGGAATAATTAGTCTAGTTTAGCCATTTTGGACTCACTTCTATTCCTTGAACTGACTTCAATGCCAACCTTAAGATGTCAACCAAGAGTACTATGTGTTTTATACTCAATTATTATGAAAGAAAAGGGTAAAACCATAATGATGTTGATAATTACCAGTTAACAATACTCAAGTCAGCTGTTGAAAGTATGGATCTATTAAATTTTAGATATGCCCAGACTTGTTCTCTTTTTTGGGGGGGGAAGGATAATTTAGCTGTTCTCCTATTGCTCTAAGTTACTTATTCTCTAGTTAATATGCAGGAATTGGATTTAAGAGTGTCTTTCTAGTTAGTTCTCAGCCATACATATTCAGCAATGGATATCAAATACGGTTCAATGAAAAGCCTTGCCCACATTGCAATCTTGGGTACATTGTTCCTGAATGGGTTGAGAACCCAACTCTCTCTGACATAAAAGAAATATATGGTTATGAGACTACTCTTCCTACAACAACAATAGTCTTACCTCTGAAGTTTGATACAGTCAAATCTGTGAAGCAGAAGCTCTCAAATGTTCATCCTGAAGTTCTATTGTTCTTATCAAAGATTAGGCAGCTTTCAGTAAGGGAACGTACCAAGGATCCTAAGCTCAATACTGTAAGTGCAATAGCCATTACAAGTGAGACTGAATTCATGGAGAGGAAGAAGATTGATGCTGTGTCCTACACACTCCATCTCTCTGCTGATGAGAAGGGTAAGGGGCCCAGTGGTGAATGCAGATACTATATGTGGAAGCAAAGGTTTCCTGTCAAGCAGGAAAACAAAGTGGAAAGGAGAATGGAAGTGGAAGAATGGGTGATCACATTGGCTTTTCCTTTTGAAGAGCGCCTCCACAGGGGGATGAGCTCAATTGGGATCTATGCATTTCTTCCCACGGAGATGGTTACCAACTTTCCCTTCATAATTCAGGCGGATTTTCTTCTTGCCTCATCAAGGGAAACAATTCTTTTGGACAACAAGTGGAACCGAGGGATTCTTGACTGCGTGGCCTCTGCTTTTATCAATGCGTTTGTTTCTCTAGTTAAAACTTCTGAAAATGCTCCAATATCTAGTTTGGCTCCCATATTCAGGTTCATTCCCATCAATGGCTCTTCTTATCAACAGCTGAATGTTGTCAGGGAGTCCATTAAGTCAAAGCTTCTTGAAGAAAGTATTCTTCCAAGTGAGTCTTACACGCAGCAAAAGATCTTTCATCAACCTCGTGAAGTTGCTAGGCTTATACCTTCTTTTTGGACCATTCTAGAGAAGGCAAGGAAGCAAGGGGTAAGCTTGGTTCATCTTTCATCACATGGAAAGTACATTTTGAGCTCTTCATTTGATAGAACGGAATATAAACACATACTGAATTTCTTGGGGGTGGAACTAACCAACAATGAATGGTACGCAAAGTGCATCCAGAGTTCTAAACTTGTTGAAGGAGTGTCAGAGGACACGTATTTGGAGCTTTTACTGTTTATTGCTAATAACTGGAGGTCCAAATTTCACTATACCAAAATCAAGGACATACCACTAATAAAATATGTGGATCTCTATGGCGACGTGTCTTTGTGGAGCATAAATGAGTCAGTGCAGTTGAATTGTGACAGAGTGGTGTCCTTATCCCGTCATTCTGAACATATCTCATGGCTGATTTATTGGAACCAGGAATTCAAATGTCCAGCCAATTACTTCTTTTGTCCGAAAAGCACACAAGAAGCTATCAGTTTATTCTCTGAGTGGAAAATAGTGTTGGGATGGCTACTAGATCATGTGAAGGTTGATGCTGTGAATGTATATGAATATGCAGTTCACCTTAACAATTGTCTCAATAGTTTCCAGAAGTGTGCTATTGGCTTTGTTCACTTCTTGTACCACTCACTTCAAAAATCTTATCTTTCACAAAGAGAGGTTGGTGTTTTATGTAATTCTATGCCACTTTTAGATAACTACGGAACTCTAAACAGACAAAGGAATGGGGTTCTTGTGCCTGCCAATGGAAGCAAATGGGCAGGATTGATTGGTTCAAATCCATGGACAGATGAAGGCTATGTTGAGTTATCCGAAGACTACTTGCATCCAGGCTGTTCTGCAGGTGAATATGCTTCTGGAGAACAGCTCTTAGAGTTCCTTAAAACTTATGTTGAAGCTTCTGATATCCCTTATATATCTCCTCCCAATGCCGCAATTCCAACAGTATCGTCACCACTCACCAAGAAAAATGCATTCTTGCTGTTGGGTTGGATTCGAGACTTGAAACGTAGAGAAATTATAATTCCATTGAAGTTTTTGAAATGCATAAAGGAAGGCTGCTGGCTGAAAATTACTACTAGTGGCTGTCCTGGTTACAGGCCACCTATGCAGTCATTCTTGCTTTCTGCTTCATTGGGAAACATTTTGCAGAACGGATCAGTGCTTGTTGATATTCCGTTGGTTGATCTAAGTTTTTATGGTGATGAAATAAATGAGTACAAGGAGGAGCTAAAAGAAATTGGAGTCATCTCTGAGTATGGAGAAGCATGTGAATTTATAGGGGAGCATCTTATGTCTTTCACAGAAACCTCCACTTTAAGTAGAGACCAAGTGCTGTCTGTACTAAATTTCATCAGATTTTTAAGGGAAAAGTTTCTTCCTCAGGATAAGTTCATCAACAGTATCAAGGATAAGAGATGGCTAAGGACATGCTGTGGTGACAGGTCTCCAGCTGAAGCTGTTTTGTTTGATGATGATTGGAAAACTGCATCACAAATTAGTAGCATCCCCTTCATTGATCAAGATTACTTTGGAGAAGAAATCCTTTCTTTTAGGGAGGAACTCAAGTCGCTTGGTGTTTTAATTGGCTTCAGTGATCGTTACAAGCTCGTCGTAGACAACTTAAAATCAGCTTCACAGTTGACTTCTCTGACAGCTGAGGCAGTTCTTTTGATACTGGAATGTATGCATCGTGTAGGATCATTTAAGAAACTTACTAAGGCATTGAGAGGTGTGAAATGCTTCAAGACGAATCTTGGGTACAAGACTCCAGGAGAATGTTTCTTGTTTGACCCTCAATGGGTTTGCATTCTACAGGTTTTTGAAGGTTTTGCATTGATTGATCATGATTTCCATGGAAGCAGTATCTTCTCTTACAGAAATGAGTTGAAGCGAATAGGGGTGAAGGTGAATTTTGAGGCGGCAGTCAAAGTATTTACTAACAGATTCAAGCAGCAAGCATCTTACATGACAAAAGAAAATGTTCTCTCTTTTCTTTCATGTTATAGGCAGCTAAACAATACTCCTTATATGTTTCCTTCAGATCTAATGATATGCATCCGTGATCTCTGGTGGTTGTGGACTAGGCGTGGTGTTAAAAATCCGTTAAATTGCATTTTGTTTGGGCCAGATTGGCAGTCAATTTTGCCAATTACTGACCTCCCTTTCATAGATGACAGTGACAACTGTTATGGCAAGGTCATTCATGAATACAAGGAAGAGCTGAAGAGCATGGGAGTTATTGTTGAATTCAAAGATGGTGCGAAGTTTGTGGTTGAAAGTATTCGCTCTCCCTTGGATTCCACCAGCATAACTCCTGCAACTGTGTTTTCATTGCTGGAATGCATCCGGATTTTAATGCAAGCTAGGAATTATTTCTCTCCAATTGCTTTGTCAATGAGAATTTCTAAAAAATGGTTGAAGACCACTATTGGTTATAGGTTTCCAGACGAGTGCTTATTGTTCGATTCTAGTTGGGGCTTTTATTTGCAGCGGACAGATGGACCTTTCATTGATGAAGATTTTTATGGCTCTAAAATTACATCCTACAAAGAAGATCTCAACTTATTAGGAGTCACCCTTGATTTTAGGAAAGGATACTCACTGGTTGCCAGCCACCTTGATTTCCATGTTCAGTTGCCTACTATAGTGCGGATATATAATTACTTAAGTAAATGTAATTGGAAGCCAGACAGTGAAGTTGCCAAAAGGATTTGGATCCCAAATTTAAATCAGATTGGAGAATGGGTTAGCCCCGAAGAATGTGTTCTGCATGACAAGGATGGTCTCTTCAGTTCCCAGCTGAAAGTTCTTGACAAATATTTTGAAACTGAGTTACTTGACTTTTTCTCCAATGCTTTCGGTGTTGGAAAGTATCCTTCAGTGGACAAGTTCTGTAATCTGTGGAAGGTTTGGGAGAGTTCGGGACACCGATTCTCACATGCTGACTGTTGTAAGTTCTGGTCTTTTGTTTCAAAGCACGGGAGTGCAGAGACTCTGGCTGATAGGGTGGTGAAATTACCAGTTGGTTCTTCTGACTCAGATAGAATTTTGTTGTCCAACAAGCATGATGTTTTTATTGCTGATGATCCTCAACTGAAGGATCTTTTTGAACAGTTTTCTTCTCAACCCTTATTTGTCTGGTTCCCTCAGCCAAGCATGCCTTCTTTACCTCAAAAAAAATTGCTTGAAATTTACCGGAAATTAGGTGTCCAAACTATATCTGAATCTGTAGAGAAGGAAGAAACATCCTCGGTGGATGTTGCTCAACTCAATCAAGTGAATCCAAAGGAGATTTTGATTGCAAAAGGTCTGGTTATGCTAATCCTTGGTTTTCTGGCAAATCCTGTGATGAAAATGGGAGCAAAAAAGCGGCATGAAACTATTCAAGGGCTTCTGAATATAACTTTCCTTGAGACAGTTGAACCAATCACTGTAAACTACAGCTTATCACTTTCTTCAGGGGAGATCGTGAATGCAAGAGCAAGCAAAATTATACACTTGGATAGAAAGGCTTCAATGTTTTTCGCACAGAAGTTGGATAGGTCTAGTGGATATAAGAATCTCATTGAATATGCTACATATTTTTCTGAGGCAATATCCAATGGTGTGTTATGGGAGAAAAGCGATCACGTTGGTGCACTCTCTGAGCTGATCAAGTTGGCCTTTATGCTGGAATTTAATGAGGAAGCGGTCATGTTTTTAATGAAGTCCAAGAATTTGCAAATTATCAAGAAGGACAAAAAGTTCCTTGCTTCTGCCTTCCCTTCTGACTAATTATATGCCATAAGTTGTTAATGTTTTTAAGTGTTTGTTTCATTGATTTCCTGTGTAATTTTTAATTGTGTTTCTGGCATAAATATAAAAAATGAATCAGTTGCTACACTGCTAAGTTTATTGGTCAGTAATAAGTTTAAACTTCATTTTGTTTTGTCCAGGGCTTTTCTTTTCTTTTTTACTCCTGTGTTGTGGTGCTTCTCATTTCTTTTTTTACTCTAATTTTGAACTAAATGATAATGTGTGGCATTGCCATGTATATTTTTAAGAATGGAGTAGTTGGTTTTTTTCTATTCTTGATAGTCTATTAATATATTTGTGGTTCTGCATTTCCATTTGAGTTGGGAATTTTTAGTTTTATTTTTTTGATTTAGCCGAAACTGAAAGATATTTGTCATTGAGAGCATTACAGCATGACTCATGCATATACTCAGCCACATTGCATTATTTTCCTACTCTTTGGGCTTCTCTCTCTCTCTCATCAATTTCTTTTAATCCCCAAAGCAATGCAATTTCTGATTCATTTCATGCACCATTTCTTGTTTTTCTTATTTCTTTCATAGTGATCTATCTCTATTTTTCTTTTTCTCGGAGGGCATAATTGTTAAAGTGACCACTGAAACTCAGAAACATAAATTGAGAATAGAAGAAGAAGAAGAAGTATAACAGCTAGTTTTGGTCTAACGTCTCTTTAGATTAAAACGGTGCTGTCTTATATCTTGTTCCAAGAGAAGCTGAGTTAAATAAGGAAATGGTATCGTTCAAGTTATTAGAACGATGTCGTTTTATGTACTTCTATTCTAAGTGCTCAACGGTGTCGTTTTGTAGTCATCTCTTCCAGAAGTTCTCTGTGCAGTGGGTACGCAAGGTTCTTGTAGCACTCTGTGTTGTAGCTACAGTTCCAGCAATAACTGTCAATTCAGCCAAGCTGTAATTCCTGAATTTACGGAGTATAATTCGCCTTAGTTATGAGTTAGTTATGAGCAGTTGTAATTCTGGAATTTACTTAAACTATAAATAGAGTAGATGCTAATGTATTCTTATAAGCTTGATAAAATAGAAATCATTTTCCTCATTTTCCTTTTCTGTTTCTCTCTCTCTCTCTTTCTCTCTCTCCTATCTCTATCATTTTGCTCATCCACCATTGTTAAACATTCTTCAAGCTTCAAATCTTACATGGTATCAGAGCCAATGGCTTCAACACCTCAAACAGAGACTACTCAATCCACACAAACAGCTCCTATCCATTCAGTTTCTACTCCTTCAACCTCCATATAATCACCACTATTACTCCTCTCAAATATGTCCAATCTCATGTCAATCAAACTTGACTATACTAACTACATTCCATGGAAGCATCAACTACTTACCATACTTAAGGCTTGCTCCTTAGTTGAACATATTGATGGCACACCACCAAAGCCATCACCTTTTGTACTTGATGCATCAGGAAACACAACTTCAGTTGTTAATCTAGAATTTCAATCTTGGAGAACCAGGGATAAGGCACTCCTTTCCTTGATAAATTCAACTCTTACTCCACAAGTGTTTTCACTTGTTGTTGGTGTTACTAGCTTAAGGGAAGTTTGGAACACTCTTGAACAGAGGTTCACTTCAACATCAAGAGCCAATATCTTGAACCTTAAGCTTGAACTTCAAGGTATCAAGAAAGGGAATGAATCAATGAATTCTTTTCTGCAGAAGATAAGGGTTGCACGGGATAAGCTCCTAGCTGCAGGAGTGGTTGTAGACAATGAAGAACTGATTTGTATTGTACTCAGAGGACTTCCTAAAGAATTTGCACATTTCTGCTCTGCAATTCGAACTAGGAGTGATCCTATATCCTATGAACAACTTGCCATTATGCTGCAAAGTGAAGAACAAACTATGACTGATCATCTTGATTCAGTCTCTCACTCACTAGCTATGTTTGCTTCTAATGGCAAAGCTAGTAGCAGCACACAGAATCAGGCCCAAAATCATGGTTCTGGTAGAGGAAGAGGAAGAAATCACTTTAATAGAGGAAGAGGAGGTGGTAGGTACAATAACTTTGGAGGAGGACAGCCACACTTTAGTGGTGGACATCAACCTTTCTCATCACCATAGGCACCTCACTTTTCTCCACAAGGATCTCCACATTTCACTCCTCAAAACTTTTCTTCACAAAACTCCTCTCAAGGCTTCAAGCATGAACGCCCAAGCTGTCAGATTTGTGGAAAATCTGGACATGGAGCACTGGATTGTTACCATAGGATGGACTTTGACTATCAAGGCAAAAATCCTCCTACCAAGCTTGCTGCCATGGCAAGTGCATCCAATGTTGTCATTACCAGCAATCAAGATCCATGGCTTGCTGATTCTGGAACTTTTGATCACCTCACTACTAATCTCAACAGTCTCTCCAATCAATCTTAGTATAAAGGGCCTCAGCAAGTTACTGTGGGAAATAGTCAGTCTTTGCCTATCAACCATATTGGTAACACTACCTTATCCACTAAATACCATAATTTCATCCTTAAAAATGTCCTTCATGTGCCAAGAATTGCAATGAATTTACTTTCAGTTCACAAATTCTACCTCCATAGTAACTGTTCTTGTTATTTTGATGCTAATCAAATTAAAATCCAAGATATTCCTACGGGGAGACTCTTTTACAAGGGCTTGAGTAAGAATGTGGTTTACCCTATCTACTCCAAGAACTTCATCAGCTCTCTTCCACAAGTCAATTCTGAGTCATCTTCAAAACAACATCCTATTTCTACTGAATCTCTTTTTCCTGCTGCTTTTCCTATAAATAAAGCAACTAATTGGTTGTTATGGCACCATAGAATGGGCCATCCAAGTAATAAGGTCCTTGATGTTGCTTTATCTTCCTTGCACATCTCGTCCATCACACAGTGATAATGGACTCACTCATTGTAAACATTGTTTGAGTGGTAAAATGCATCAGTTTTCATTTCTTGTTTCTACTTTTCATGCTTCAAAATCTCTAGAGTTAGTGCACTCTGATGTTTGGGGTCCCACACTTGTTACATCCACTAATGATTTTCAATATGACCTTCGTTTTGTCGATGAGTATTCTAAATTCAATTGGCTTTACTTACTTAAAAATAAGTCTGATGTTCTTGATATGTTCAAATTATTTAAAGCCACTATTAAGACTTAACTTGACTCTAAAATCAAGGTCTTAAGAACTGATAATGGTGGGGAATACACCTCTAATGCTTTCAAACACTTCTATTCCTCACATGGTCTTATTCACCAATTTTCTTGTCCCCACACACCCCGACAAAATGGGGTGGCTGAAAGGAAGCATAGACATATCATTGAGTGTGCTCTTACCATGCTTTCCCACTCTCAATTGCCACCTTCCTACTGGTCATATGCTGTCTCTACAGTTGTTCATATCATCAATAGACTCCCTACTCCTCTCCTTAAGAATCTGACCCTTTGGGAACTACTGTTTAAGTCCAAACCTGATATCACACATCTCAGATCCTTTGGTTGTGTCTGTTTTCCCTTACTAAAGCCTTACAATTCCCATAAATTACAACCACACACCACACCTTGTATCTTCCTTGGTTATCCAGCACATACCAAGGGCTACATCTGTCAAAACCCTCAAAACTCTCGGATTTATATCTCAAGACATGTCCATTTCAATGAACTTGAATTCTTTACACCCTAGTCATTAACCACTGGTCCTCCAACCACATCTTCTATTCAGTCCTCCACACAATATCCTGTCATTTTCCCTGTTGCCATTCAGCCCCATACTTCTGTCTTTACTCCATCACAGCCTAGCCCTACTCACTCTATTCCCACTCCTATACTTGCTTCCTCATCACAATCTTCTCTTCCTAATGCTCCTGATCAGTCCCATTCTAGTCCTGTCACTATCTCATCTACCTCACCACCTCACCCTATACCTGTCCCTATTCCTATAACTGGTTCACAGGTTCATACTGCCATTCCCATAGCAGATTCACAAGCTCCTGCTACTGTTAATGCTCACCCTATGGTCACTAGGTCTAAAGATGGCATTTATAAGCCTAAAGCTCTTCATACTACATCTACTACTCCACATGCTATTGCTAAGTGTACTCAGCCTAGCACTAAGCAATGCTCTCAGTCCACCAGATCAGGTTCCTCTCCCAAACCTGATTACACCACTACAGAACCTTCAACCTATAAAATTGCAGCTCAACCTCCCCAATGGTGCTCTGCCATGGATGATGAATTTCATGCTCTTCAGAGGCAGGGTACTTGGATTTTGGTGCCACCATCTCCTTCCCAAAATTTGGTTGGCTGTAAGTGGGCCTATAAACTCAAACACAGCAGTGATGGATCCATCAGTAGATATAAGGCCAGGTTGGTGGCCAAGGGGTTTCATTAGCAATTTGGGGTTGACTTTGAGGAGACTTTCAGTCCAGTCATCAAACCTCCCACTGTAAGGATCATTCTCTCTCTTGCTATCCAGTTCAATTGGCCTCTAAAATAACTTGATGTAAGTAATGCCTTCTTACATGGTTTTCTGAGAGAAGATGTTTATATGGTTTAGCCCCCTGGCTATGTTGACTCAGCTCATCCTACTTATGTTTATAAACTCATTAAGTCTCTCTATAGACTCAAGCAAGCCCCTAGAGCCTGGTTTGAGAGGTTTTCAACCTAATTACTTCATATGGGGTTTCAAGCATCTCTCTTAGACTCCTCCTTATTCACTCTAAGACATGGTACTCTGATGGCATTCCTTCTTGTCTATGTTGATGACATAGTCCTCACTGGCAACAGTCCTAAGTTTCTAACCTCTCTAATTGCCCAACTCAGTGCAGTTTTTGAGCTTAAGGATCTAGGCCCTCTTAGCTACTTTTTGGGTCTTCAAATCACCAGAACTTCTAAAGGGTTACTTGTGACTCAGACCAAATATGCTCAAGACTTGCTTCTCAGAGTTAATATGCACACTTCAAAGCCAGCACGTACCCCTTATGCTCCTAACACTAGATTATCTCCTACTGATGGTGCTTTGCTCTCTAACCCTCATGAGTTTCGAAGTTTGGTTGGTTCTTTGCACTATCTAACATTCATTAGGCCGGATCTCAGTTTTGCAGTCCAACAAGTTTGTCAGTTTATATCCAATCCTATTGATTTACATTTAATTGCTGCTAAAAGAATTCTGAGATATGTGAATGGTACCTTGCATCATGGTGTCTTTCTTCAACCTGGTCCTCTTTCTTTATCTGCCTTCTCTGATTCAAATTGGGCAGGGGATCCATATGATAGACACTCCATCACTGGCTACATTGTCTATCTAGGCTACAATCCTATTACGTGGAGTGCAAAGAAACAGGACACCATCTCTAGATCTTCCACTGAGTCTGAATACCGAGCATTGGCCACCACTGCTACTGAGCTCTATTAGCTTCGCCAAGTGTTGAGAGACCTTGGGGTTTTTCTTCCTGTCCCTCCTAAGCTCTGGTGTGACAATGTCTTTGCCCTTGCCATTGCCACAAATCCTGTTTTCCATGCGCGCACCAAACATATAGAGGTAGACTATCATTTTTTTCGAGAGTAGGTGTTACGAAGGGATCTTCAAGTCAAGTATATCGCCACGAGTGATCAACTGGTTGATGTATTTACCAAGAGCCTTCCTTCTTCCCGTTTTGTGTTTCTTCATTCCAAAATCATGGTGTCCATTGACCCTATGGTTTTGAGGGGGGATGTTAAAGTGAGCACTGAAACTCAAAAACATAAATTGAGAATAGAAGAAGAAGAAGAAGCATAACGGCTAGTTTTGGTCTAACGTCTCTTTAGACTAAAACGGTGCTGTCTTATATCTTGTTCCAAGAGAAGCTGAGTTAAATAAGGAAACGGTGTCGTTCAAGTTATTAGAATGATGTCGTTCTATGTACTTCTATTCTAAGTGCTCAACGGTGTCGTTTTGGAGTCATCTTTTCCAGAAGTTCTCTATGCAGCGGGTACGCAAGGTTTGTGGAGCACTTTGTGTTGTAGCTACAGTACCGGCAATAACTGTCAATTCAGCCAGGCTGTAATTCTTGAATTTACGGAGTATAATTCGCAATTAGTTATGAGTTAGTTATGAGCAGTTGTAATTTTGGAATGATCAATTTGTGTTTTACTTAAACTATAAATAGAGTAGATGCTAATGTATTCTTTTAAGCTTGATAAAATAGAAATCATTTTTCTCATTTTCCTATTATGTTTCTCTCTCTCTCTCTCTCTCATTTTACTCATCCGCCATTGTTAAACATTCTTCAAGCTTCAAATCTTACAATAACAACAAAGACTTCCATGGAGGTTTGGTATGTTGATCCACCAAATCTTGCTGCTGGTGTAAGGAGGATGCAATTGAAGTAGTGACTTTTTCTGAAGGTATCATAGGTTTTATGCAGAGGCTCTTTTTGTTTTTTGTTTTGTTTTATTATTATTAGTTTAAGTCAGTTAACTTAAATTTGTTCTCAATTCATTTGTCTAAACTAGTGGTCCAATCTCACCAATAGTTTTGTTAAATTTTGGGTTGTCCCAAAAGCTTAAATTATTAGAAAATAATGAATTTAATCATTTAACTATAATTCTAAGAAGTTTTAGTATTTTTCCCATTCCAAAATAACGTCATTTTGGTAGATTAATGGAGTGGATTGAACTACATTAAAAATGAGTTTTTTTTTTTTTTTTTTGGATGAAACATTAAAATTGAGAGGAAGAAAAAATGAAACATAAATGAATGAATTGAAAACATGTTAAAGTGAAATGATGTAATTTATAATTTAGCCTAATTAATTTCATGCTTATGCCATTTATTTTTTCACACGGATCAGTGGATTACCGATCGCATATGTTTTTCTTTATTAATGGCTAAATATTTGTAAACTAAAGAATTTACTTACACCTCTCTTAATGTTCCTTCAAGTTTATAGGACTCTTCAAAGTTCTTGTTAGATCTCTATTTGATGTTTTTGGACTTATTAATGAGGCCAGCAAGAAAGCTATTTAGTAGTGGAATTCAACTAGCTTTCTCTTTATTTAAAGGTTCAGTAGTCTTCATTGTATTATGTGATGGAAAATCTGGTTTTGTATTTCATACAAAACACACAGCAGAAGCAACAAAATATGGATTTATTTCATTCAAGATTGATAACATGTACTATGTAAATTTCAGAATTTAAGAACAAGATAGCGTACCTTGGTGCAGTGAAATTCAAAACAAAATATTATAAGTACTTGGGAACACTTTTAATCTTCACTCCAATTCCACTTTACGCCCAAGAAATGTGGTCTCTCAATCAGTTTCCAAGGGAGAATAATCGAGTGGCTTTACTCACACATACACACCATTTCACAATGATGTCTCTATTATTCCTAATAATAAATTATGTATGTTTCTCCCTTTATAACTAACTGATTATCTAATTGGGCTGGCTTATTGGGCCTTTCCAATTGGGCTTTAGTGTGTGGCTTGGAGTGGGACCTAAAAGGACCAATAAGACACTAGCTCCAATAGGCCTTGGACTTTTCTGTCAACTCTTGACAAGTCCAAAGTTACCATTAATTATATTTAATACCATTATATAAATATAATTGCACTCTAGGCCTTATTAATAAATTATATCCCAAGACTTTATTATATATGCAACCCCTTTATAAAATATTCGTAGTAATACAAAGTCATGAATGTAGACTGCCACTTTGAAGATTAATACATCTTAATCCTTGAGTACCTGGTTTAATCCTTTAAGTTATTCATCATATATTTATGAAATCCAATTCCATAAATATATATACTTTAGTAATTCCTTACCAAAGTGGTTGGGCCCAACTCTCTGAATAACCAAACCCATTAAACTTATTTCAAAGGAATATTTTGTATCTCCGTTAAAAGACTATGAATTCCATCTTGAGAATATATGTTCCATCAACACTAAATGTGGCTGCCCAACATACTGAGGTTTTGACCGTTACTTATAGATCTCACTCCTGATATATTAAAGCAACCTACATCTCATGATCAAGTCCATTATTCTCTCAGGATTTAGAGTTGATGTAAACAGAAGTCATGAAATTTATTATTCATTTAATAGTTGTTAGGAGAATAATATATCTCACAGCGGTCCAGTTCAATATGTCTTAACTCTTAAAACATATCAACATACTAACTAGAAGTCTCCACTTCCATGATCAAGACAAATCATCGTAGTTGATATGTTATAGTCTTCGTAAATGAAACGCCCAATTTCATCACCGACTACGAACTATATTTTAAGTTTACAAAGAACTTGTGATTTATATCTTCTGTGACTAAATCATATAAATCACATACAATGCATCTCATGGACTATGATAATGTCCCATTAGTTCATTAATAAATAATCTCATATAATTAAACAATTTAATTATTTATGTCATGACAGTAAATTGGATTTTAGAGCATAAACTCCAACATTATGTTCAACAATGCATTAAATGCACATAGTTAGGAGCAACAAGTATATATGTCTTTTTGCTGTGCATCAAATGCAATACCTCGCTTGGTACAATATAGCTCTTAATTGTTGAGATTGAAAGTTAAAAGATTAGAAATTTTTGAGAGAGGGAATTGATCAATTGCACCAGGTGCAATACCTAGAATATGTTTGACAATGTATTAAATGCACGTGAGTAGGAGCACTAAGTAGGCCAAAGTGGCCATATACCACTATTTGAAAAAAATATGTATGGATCTATCACTCTTTTTGAAATATTTAGCAATTTACCACCTTTTTTAAACTCAATTTCCACAAAATCGAGTTTTAAAAAAGTGGTAGATTGCTAAACATTTTAGAAACAGTGGTAGATTGCAAAAAAATTTCAAAAACAGTGGTATTTGGCCATTTTGGTCGCAATATGTCTTTTTGTTGTGCATACACTAGCAATTTCCATGGTTATCTAATGTCTTTAGCTTCTATGCCTGTGTCTTAGAAGGTTAAATTTGGGCAACATGGAAAACTTGTTTTGTTTCTTTGAAAAGCTAGGTTGCATTGGTCTTGGGCCTCTTGGCCGTGTGTACACTGTATGCAGGGTAGCCACGGTCCAACTATCATGTTTTAGGGCCTCAGTTTTGGGCTTTTTGGAATTGTAGTGCGTTGAACCAAAACAAACACAGTCTTTGACATATACAACCTTTTACTAATTTTAACTATATAATCATACTTTTAATATTTTTAAGTTAATTATCTTTTTCATTTGACTTTTAAGCAATTAAATGACTTGTTGTGACATCTTGAATTGGATGAGTGTCTATTGTGCTATAGATGTGATTAAGAGGAGTTCTTAATTATAACTTTATAAGTCTATTTGGAATATAGTGTAGATATGGCTATTGTTTTCATCAAAATAAAAAAATAAAAAATATTTGGACTAGGTCAATAATATTTTGTAGCTTGGGAGCACTATAATGCAACGTGATCCTTGTATGATTCTTGAGAAAATTGTGATTCTTGAGATTCTATGGATCAGATTGGATTGTATGATTATTTTGTACAAGCATATATTGAGTCCTATATAAGACATGTATAAGATGGATTTGAACTATGTAAACAGTCACAATGAGCCTTAATTTGACTGCATTTTGAGTAAAGCACAAATGTGCCATATGTCATGAGTCATGACATTAGTTTTGGTTTATTTCCTTTTGCTTTTTAAAGTTTTATGCTGGACATAAAAATTTAATTTTTTTTGTTCTTTTCTTTTATTTACTTGCTGCACATAAGCTTTTAAGTTTGCTAAGTTCATATCACTTAATTGAATATGTTAGTTTTACTAGTTGCCATTACCAAGTTCGTTATTTGTTCATGCTGGATCAATTGACTACGTTTTGAAAATACTTCGAATAGTCTTTCTAGAACCTTAGATCTCTAGCTCAATTCTTAGTTGTCTTCTCCGCATTTATTTGTTGACCTGATGCCTTTTCATACACTTCCAAAATAGTTTGAATGGATTTCACCTCCTCCACCTTTGCACGACAAAAAAGGAAGCTGTCATCTGCAAAAAATAAATGAGAAATTTTTGGGCCACCCCTATATATATATATATATATATATAATTTTCCTAGTTAAAGTTTGATTACTTTTAAGTTTAAATTTTGTATTATTATGTTTAATTGTTGATATTATTGCACTATAAAGTTTTTAATGTTCTCTGTATAGCCATCTTTATTTTATTTCTTACTCCTTTTGACCGCCTTTTTATTTTCCAAATAACGGTTATTAATTGAAGTTTGATTTCATTTCTTTTTTTCTTCCTTTATTTATTCTTTATTACTTTGTATGTTCCCTTACTAGTTGTAAATTTTGAGGTTATCAATAAGAAATAGATATCATGGATGGCTTAAATAGTTATAGATGTAGTTACATTAGTGGTATGTCAAAGAGTTTTTTTTTTTTTTTTTTTTAATCAGAATTTTCAAGGAAATATGAAAGGCATTTCTCTAGTTTGGTCTCAATCAATTAAGATAGCCATAATATATTAACGAAAGTATTAATGAGCCTTAAAATTTTTAATGCATTAAGTGGTTAGGTTAGTGGTATGTCAAAGGTTTTATAAAAAAAAATTAAAAAAAATTCTAAAGAAATGTAAAAGGCATTTTTTTAAAAAAAGAATTTGTGACTTTTTGAATTGTAGAAATATGATTGTTTTAATTATCTTGTTTATAGATTTCATTATTAAGTTATAAACATCTAAATTAAAACAGATGAATATATAAATGCAAAATTATATGTAAAGTTACAACCGCACAATTTAGATATTTTTATTATTATTATTCATGAATCATTATTTTATTGTTTACTTAGAAATATCTAAATTAAAGGTTTTTTTTTTTAAATCTAAATTAAAATCGATGAATATGTAAAGGTAAAATTATATAAAAGGTTAAAACTATCCAAGATGAACGCTTAACCACTTGTAGATGTGTGTTTTTTGAAGACTAAAAGTATACACAATTACTTTAGCTGGAACTGTATAACTATGCAAATATTGTTGTGAGCGGTTCCATCATTTGCAAATTGTCAAGTTTGGTGGCCTTACAAAACAAATATTTCAACTTTACATGAACTTCTCTTTTGTGACAACCTTTTTTTTTTCTGTTCTTCTTTTTTTCCTTTTGCCGAAACAACTTAAAAATATTAAGACTTAAGTTCACACATGTGGTAGTATTAAAACACTTCAGTGATAAGAAAAATAGAAAGTTTTCAATATTTAAAAAACATTTTTAGTAGATTGTTGTATAAAACATTTTTTTCTCAATATTTTATGTAACTTTTTCCATAAGATCAATATTGTTGACATCCTTTAAAGATGATACATAATATTTTTGAGAAGAAGAAGAAGAAGCAGAGACAATACTAACACATAATATAAAATTATTAAGTTTGCATGATTTAAATTTGTGGCAAAAAAATATTAATGTATCTATGATAAAAGTTTTTGATCTAAATGATATATAGTAGTTCATATTTTTTTTAACTTGGTTCAAAAAGTTCATTCTCAATAGCCTTTTAAGTCTGCAAATTGCTCAATCTCTAGGCCTAGACACATTCAAAGGGTGCTATCTAAATTATAAATTATATGATTTATCACACAAATATATTGATTCCTCCAATGTATGGTAAATGAAGGAAGGTTTGTGTCTAGCCATTTTCTTGATTTGTGATGCATAATTTAATATTATGGAGAATGTGACTGGATTTAAATGTTGAATAAAATAAGATGAGGGGAAAAACGAGTAAAAATAAAATATATAACAATAAAAATCAAATTATACAAATCATTCTATGTAATATAATAACATTATATTATCATATACTATATATATAATGTAGTAGGATAATATTTAATCAAAAAGAATATAAAAGATAACAACTTAAAATACAAAACTAAATTGCATCAACCCAAAATAGAATTCTAATTAACACAAAAATTCATCAACCTAAAGAATTGATGTAATAAAAATAAAAAACAATCAAACAAAAAATGAAAAACAAATTGAGAGAGAGAGAGAAGTAACCTTTTTGTGTGAGAAAACTATGCATAGAACGAAAAAGAAAATGTCAAATTTATAATAAGATGTTGAGAATAAGAAGAGTCAAAATAAAGGAAGATAAAAAGGTAGAAAAAGAATGATATTAAGGTAGAAAGTAGTACGGAGATGAAAAGGTAAAAGAGATGGAGAGTTTTGGGAAATTAATAATAAAAATAATGGTTAAAAGATATTTTAATTTTTAAATAATGAAGTTTTTAAGTCACCTTAAATGATAAAAAAATGTTTAAAAATATATATAAGAAAAATTAGAAATAAAAAATGATGATATGGTTGCTGATATGGCTCAATGTGAGCATAGCAACATCAAATACTACGCTTCAACTTTTAGTAATATATAGATGTACATTGCAAGTACAATATCTAATTCTTGTTATTTATAAATTTGAAAACAATTCACAGGAGGCTTATATTATTTATATATAAGAAGTTAACATATGAGAAAATGAAATCTTGTCCAATGTGCAATATGGATTTAGGCTATGCCTCACTAGAGAAACTTTGGTATTTTATCATCATTACTATTGCTTTATGAATATATTAACTCTTTGCATGCCAAGGTGATACTTCATTTTCATTTCAACATATTATGGGTCTGTTTGGAATTCATTTATTTTACTGAAACTGAAAACTTTTTGTTGAAAGTACTATAGATGAAGGTAAATGTCAGAGCTGGCTCAATAGGTGATGCAATTGATGCAATCGCCTAAGGCCCCCAAATAAAAGAAGACCCCACTTGTAAAATATATATATATATATATATATATATATATATATATAATATTTATCTATATATTTAAATTTAAAAAAAATTAAGCACTTTTATTTTTCAATAAAATGCATTAAAAAAACTCCATTGTATCCTAAAATGCAAAAGATTAAAAAGGGAAAAAACAAAAATTGTCAAACTTCAGCTAACAAAATTAGATTTTAAGAGACAAATTTATTAACTCATTCTTGAAATATGCTAAAATCAAAATTAATAGTAGAAAAATTCATTAATAATACAACGTAATTGTCTTGAAATATGCTAAAATAGAAATTATAAATTTCAAAAACAAAAGAAAAACCTCTCATCTCTCTATCTCTCTACCTCTCCATCTATATTCTTACGGTCTTACCTTTCTTTTCTTCATCTTCATCTTGATTCTTGATCTTTTTTCATAAACTCAATTAGTCAATCTAGCTTGAAATTTTTCTTTGTTGATTCCAGTGTACTAGTCTACTAGTCAACAGAGGTATTCTTCTTCAGTTCTTCCCCACTTTCTATTTGTCTTTTCGAAAATGAAGACTCAGAATCTTCTATTTATTTAACTTAAATTATATATATTTTTAGTTTGTTTCACACTTTCACTGTAGTCTACACAATTGTTTGATGGGATGGGACACGTTTTTTGCTATTGTAGCTTTTCTACCCTGAGCCCCTATTTGGACCCTTTTCTACCATGATAATTGATAGGACACATTTTTTCTTTAAAACTTAGTCATAGGATGACAGGAGTAGTGGAGTACAGCCTGGATGGTTTCTCACTTTTTTTTTTTTTTTTTTAATCTGACACTTTATCTATTATTATAAATTATTATACCAATTAATAATTTGATGTGTATCATATCAACTCATTTGTATTACAGTGGCACTAATTTATTAAACCATGTATTAAATTAATTTTTATTTGTGCAGGTTTAAACTTTAAAGTGGTCACGACTTTAGAAAAATTGCAATAACCAGGTTCTATTGTTCTATATTTTAAATTTTATTTTTAGTTAAATTATCATTTTTAATTATAAATTGTGTTTTATTTATCTATAAATATTTTCTTATTATAAATGTCTACTAGAAAATATTTATCCGGATATGAAAAACTTCTAAAAAAGAGAAAAATTGAAAAACAAATTGAATCTCAAAAAGGATCTATGGATAATTTGTTACTAGTATTAAAAAAACACAATAGAAAGTTTGGGTGAAAATATTACAAATGAACAAGAAACTTATCAAAAAGAGTTGGAAGATAATGAAATTATACAACAAAAAGAGAATAATGAAAATAATCCTAATAATGTTGAAACATCTAATATAACAATAATTGATAATGAAAAAAATAATAATTTAGAAGAAAATGAAAAAATGACTAACCTACTTACTAATAATATCTATGATCCAAGTCAATGGGAAAATATTGATACAAAATTAAGAGATTTATTAGTAGAAAAGGGTCCAATTAGAGACAATGATCTAAATTTTCCTATAGATAAAGATCGTAGACATTTTTCTACTACATTTTATTTTAAAAAGTTATCAAATGGGGAGAAATTTGATAGAAGATGGCTAGTGTATTCAAAAGATTTGGATAAAGTATTTTGTTTTTGTTGCAAGTTGTTTAATTCAACAACACATGGTAGTGGTACAAATCAACTTACTAATGAAGGAACTAATGATTGGAGAAATATTAGCAATACGATTAAAAATCATGAAACAAGCAAATAGCATGTTACTAACATGAAAGCTTGGATTGATTTAGAAATGAGATTATTGGAAAATACAACAATTGATAAAAATTTCCAAGAACAAGTTAACAAAGAGAAAGATCATTGGAAAAAAGTGTTGTTAAGAATTATTGTTGTAGTCAAAAATCTTGGAAAAAATAATTTGGCCTTTCAAGGAAAAAAAATGAAAAGATCTATCAAGAAAATAATGGAAATTTTTTAAGCCTAATTGAAATGATTGCAGAATTTGATCCAGTAATGCAAGAACATGTTCGACGTATTCAACATGGTACAATTCATAATCATTATCTTGGACATAAGAACTAGACTAGCAGCCACCCCCACTAGTTGAACCATTGCCACAACTAGTTGAGCAGCCACCACCACTGAGGGAACCACCACTACCACTAGTGGAGCACCCACTAATGTTGAAGCCAAGGAAGAATGTATTACTAAACAACCATTGCCATCTCTTAAAGGGGCTTGCAGGCCAGGCCCATAAGAGGTGTTCCTTGTAATGTCATGTGTTAGACATCTCTTATTTATTATAATGAATATATACTGCAAATATCAAAATTAAGTTTATTTATTGTAAAAACAACATTATAGGTGGTAGGACATATGTTATTCACTTGTTAGGAACATATGTTACTATTTTATGTAATTGGCTAATCCTTTGACAAAACGCCCTTTACTTGTAATTGGATAAATCTGGGTGTTTTTAATACTTCAAGAAACTGTGTTTCAAGATTAAGTGTTGAAGTCATCAAGTCTGTCCAAGAAACAAGCTAAGAAGTGCAAGTTCATTAAAGCTCGACAGCTAGCATGTGTCGAGGTTTAAGAAGTTGTTCAGCCCGTGTGCTCGACTCCTGCTCGACAGTTGCTCGACACCTCATATATATTGAGGTTTAAGGAAGAAACAGAAATTCTAATCTGTTTTCTTGGAATCCGTGAATGTGTCTTTGGGACTTCTTTTTTCCTAACCCTAGACATATAAAATGATTATTTTAAGAGCCGTCAAAGAGTTCACAAGTTGCACAAGCTTTGAGAAAAGTTTGTTCAAGCAAATTTTGACTGGAGACAAAGTTTTGCCCTAGTTCATCTCTTCTGAAGAAGTTGCTGTGTTTGTGCACCATAGGGTTTTGTGACCAAGCATCTTCTTGATCTTCATCGTGTGGATGAACTAAAGAACTTTGTAGCCAACAAACTTCTCTAGTTGGTGATTGAAGTCACGTACTGGGATTCGCACAATTAGTCAGTCAAGTACTTGGGAGCCATGCATCAAAAGGAGAAATTGTCACTACAGAACAAGTCCAATTGGATATTGAGGTAAGGGTTCAACTGTAGATTGGTATAAGGTACTGGAATTCCTTTACTTGTAATCGCTTGTTGTGATAATAGTAAAGTTTCGGGAGTGGTGACCTTAAAATCACCCGGTAGGGTTTTTGCTGTGTAGGTTTTCCCAATTCGTAAACAAATCACTGTATTATTTATTTTCTACTGCATACTTAGTTTAATTGATGATTTGTTTGTGCTACCACACGTTTGCATGTTAATTTGATTAATTAATAAACTTGGCTAATTAATAAATTAATTTATCACAAGTGGTCAATTTTTTGGCCTATCAAATGGTATCAAAGCAGGCACACTCTAATTAGGTTTAATCTTTGCTGTGTTTGATCCATTGACCCCTGTTTGTCATGGATAGAGGACAGTCTTTAATCATACCTCCTTTATTTGGTGGCACTAACTATGCATACTGGAAAGTACGCATGAAAGCTTTCTTGCAGTCTTTAGATGAGAAAGTGTGGCAAGCTGTTAAGATAGGCTGGACCGAGCTGAAGGAAGCACTAGCCGATTGGGATGATGCCAAGATTAAGGGGGAAAACTTCAACAGCAGAGCATTGAATTCCTTATTCAGTGTGGTCACCAATGAGGACTTTAAGAAGATATCCTCCACTGAAACTGCTAAGGAAGCATGGACCATCCTTCAAACAACTTATGAGGGAACAAAGACTATCAAGGATTCAAAGTTACAAAGGCTCACTACAAGTTTCAAAGAGATTAAGATGGAGGAGGATGAGTCGTTTGATGAGTTCTATGCCAAGATCAAAGACATAGTGAACTCAACGTTCAATCTTGGGGAAACCATTCTTGAACCCAAGATTGTGAGAAAGGTGCTCAGATCTCTACTCGAGAGATTCCATGCCAAGATCATGGCGATAGAGGAATCAAAGGATATTGACAAGATTCCTTTGACAGAGTTGGTTGGTAATCTACAGACCTACGAGCTAGGGTTATCAAGGATTGGCAAATCGGGTAAGGACAAGAGTATAGCATTGAAGGCCAAGAGCAATGACACGGATGAGTCTTCCGACTATGAAGATTCCAAGATGAAGTCCTACATCACTAGGTAGTTCAAGAAGTTTATGAAGAATTCCAATGGAAAGGGCTTCGACAAGGACCGTAGGCAATCCAGTTCTTCTCAGTTCAAGAGCCGAGACAAAGGGAAGAAGGATGCAAGGGATGGCAGTCAGTACACTATTCCTATAGGACCTAAGTGCTTTGGGTGTCAAGGCTTTGATCACATGAAACAAGAGTGTCCTACATATCTCATGAGCATTGGGAAGAGCAAGGCACTTACTGCTACTTTGAGTGACACCAAGCCTGAGGATGATTTTGACAATGAGGATGACGAAATCTTGAATGCCTTCACTGCCACTGTCAATCCTACTGATGGGATTGTTGAAGATGTGGATGAAGAAAAGGAATTGGTGGAGTCCAAGTTTGCGAAGATTGATAATCAAGATGATATCCATAAAGCCTATGACAAATTATACAAGCTTAATGAGAAACATGAGAAACTTTACAGGCTGACCACCAAGAAGCTCAGTGATATGGAACTTGATCGTGAAGAGCTTTCCACAAAGTTTGATGTAGCTAATCAGACTATTGGAGCACAAGGTTCGAGAATAATTTCTTGGTTGATAAGACCAAGAAGTTTAAAGCGGAGCTATTTCAAGTAAGAGCTCAGTTGGAGAAGGATTCAAGTGCGAAACTTGATGAGTTGCTCAGTCTTCATAAATTTGCTTCTAATCGAACAGGTTTAGGGTATGGTTTCTCTTCTTCTAATATTGTTTCTGCTAGTACTACTGTTTTTGTTCCTCCTACTAATAATATTAAAGTTGAGGACAATGATGTTAAAATTGAATTGGCTAGTGAGAACTTAGACAAAGGTAAATCTATACTAGGAACACCCCTAAGCTTGAGAATAAAGATGCCAATAACCTAAGAGCTAAGAAGGCTAACTCTCAAAAGCCTAAACAGAAGAAGCGGTATCTATGTCATCATTATGGTATTGCCGGTCATACTTGACCTAACTGCTATAAGTGGCTAGCCACTCAACAGAGTAACGGCATGATAGCATAGGGGAACTAGAATCAGCTTCAATCCTCTCTTGCTCCTCTTAGAGATCTTCTTAAAGCCCTTGTGTTCCTTACGAAATTGAACGGTTTTAATTCTTCCCTCTCACCGCCAATTCAAGGATTTAATCAAAGTAAAGGTTATTCCAGGATGTAGAAGAAAAAGGGCTCCAAGTGATTCTATCACTTTCTACTCTCTCTTTGAGTTTTTGTTTTTACATAACTTGTGTGTTTTGCTTTTATTTTGAGTCTGTCTAGTTTTTATGCTTTGTTTTGTTTAACATGTTTTTGTTTTTTTTTTTTTCAGTTTTGTTTATTTTGTTTTTCATATAAAAAAAATAAAAAAAATTCAAAAATCAGAAAAATTCAAAAACAGTATTTGTTTTGTGTACATTGGTACTTGTGTATCTTAGATGGCCATTGAAACAAAGTTTTTTACACTTCGTATCTTTTGTAACTTAGATGAGTATCTCTATGCACAACTAAGCAAGTGAGCTTTGTGGCTCCTGTTTGTGATGAGTAAGACTAAGTTATCTCTTGTACTTAACACTCGTATCACTCTTTTTTATGGGAAGGGCTAGAAAATCCTAAGATAAAAGCATAAATAACCATCTCACCACTGTTGCCCGCAAATCATGAAATGACATTTGTATGCTTCGGCAAAGTAAAAGTGCAATGTCAATGACATTTGTGTGCTTTGGTATAGCAAAATTGGAATGTCAAAAGCTTAACATAATTGGGTATTTGTTTTCTATCTCTTATATGCCCATTCATGATTTGCTTAAAAAGAAAAATAAAAAGCAAAAAGATCAAAATGCTTTTAATATGATTGCAAGCATGTGTACTAGAAGATATGGGAGTTTTAGGATGTACCTCGAAGGTGATAGTCCCCATCAAATAGTTATGATCGTGTGTGAGTTAAAGTGATTTTCTAATACCTCAAATCGTCATAACATGTATACACTTATGCAATCTTGCGATATTTTTCACACACAACACGCAATATTCTTTGCTACTCTTGATACATGTGCATGTACAATGTGATTTGGTCATCATAAGGTTTACATGTGTTAATATACGCTCACTAAACTGTCTTGACTTATTTTTGAAATATAAAATTGGTTAGACTTGTTTAATGTGTGTGTGTGTGTGTTTTTGGGATCTATGTGCTTAAAATTACTGTTGAGAGATGATTTTGAGAGGTTTATATGGTGTTTGGATCATTGGTTGAGTTGCATGCTTGATTGCCTTCATGTCTATGTTTTTGTCTTCTCGAAAAACTGATTTTAAAAGCTAGCTTGACACCTCCTCAACACCTGGCTATCTGTCGAGCTTCCAAACTTTTTCTTATCGCAATCTCGACACCTCCTCAACACCTAGTGGATTGATCAAGAAAATTCATATGCCCTAGATAGCTTCTCGACACCTGGTGGATCGATCGAGCCTCATCTCTTGTGTTTGATGTGTTTTGATAGGCCACAAACTAAACGACCCCTTGTGATAGAAATCAATTAATTAATTAGTCAAGTTATTAATTAATCAATTTATCATGCAAATGCGTGATAGCACAAACAAATCACAAATAAACTAATTACGCAGCGGAAAATAAATAACTCGGTGATTTGTTTACGAATGGGGAAAAACCTAATGGCAAAAACCCCACCAGATGATTTTCAGGTCACCACTCCTGAAACTCCACTATTATCACAATAAGCAGTTACAAGTAAAGGAATCCCAAGTACCTTACCAACCTACAGTTGAACCCTTACCCCAATACGCAATTGGACTTGTTCTGTAGTGACAGTTCCCCTTTCTGATGCACGGCTCCCAAGTATGTGACTAACAGTTGCACGGATCCCAATACATGACTTCAAAACACCAACTGAGAAGATTTATTGGCTGCAAAGTTCTTCAGTTCATCCACACGATGAAGATCAGGAAGATGCTTGGTCACAAAACCCTATAGTGCAAATACATAGCAACTTCTTCAAGAGAAAGAGATGAACTAGGTCAAAAACCTTGTCTCCGATCACAATTTGCTTGAACAGAGTTTGCTCAATGCTTATGCAACTTATGTACCGTTTTACAGCTTTTAAAACAATCCTTTTATATGTCTAGGGTTAGGAGAAAAGAATGCCCAAAGACAGATTTATGGATCCCAAGAAAATCAGAGTTGAATTCTAAAATTCTTAAAGCTCGACAGATAGGAGGTGTCGAGAAGCTATCGACCAGCTGCCGAGCTTTAATGAAATTGCACTCTTTGCTTGATTTCTTGAACAAACTTGAATGCTTCAACACTTGATCTTTAAACGTGGTTTCTTGAAGTATTTAAACGCATCCTAAGTCTATCCAAATACAAGTAAAGTACGTTTTGTCAAAGGATAAGTCAATTACATAAAATCATGACATATGTTCTTAACATGAGAAACACATATGTCTTAACAATCTCCCCCTTTGGCAATCCGTGACAAAACCACAACAAACAAATGAACATATGAGATAAGTCATAAATCACTCAACTCATATTCACTTGTTGAATACAATAAAATCTATCCTAACACAAACTCTTGAAATACTTTGCAAGAAGAGAGTTTATAGCAAGTAGACTTTGACAACCTGTATTTCTGAAACACTTTAAACAAAACTCATCAAGGCATCTTTGTGTGAAACAAAAATAATAGATTGCATACAAATAATAAGAAGCATGTGTATAAAGAGATAAAAGAAACAACATATGAAAGGGTAGGTGAAAGAAAAACATACATCAACAATATAAAAGAGAAAAAAATTACAATGTATGTCTATAAATGGTCACAAGACCTCATGTACAAGAACAATGTATCTAAGAAAGAAAGAAAAGAAAAGATACATAATATCCTCACTACATCCCTCAAAAAGAAAAACAACACTCCCCCTAACACAATGAACCAAAAAAAAAACTAACTCTCCCCCTAAGAGTGACTACTCTCATATCCAAAACTACTCCTCCTTTTTGTCACACTACTCCCCCTTTTTGTCATACTACTCCCCCTTTTTGTCACGAGTGACAAAAGGTAGAGTGTCAAGTAGACATCTCATCAATAGAGCTAGCATCTCCATCATCATCTGAAGCGTCATCGTCATCGTCATCGTCATCATCATCATCCTCAGGATCAAAATCAGAAGCCACTGGATAAGGTGGTGAAGGAGTAGGCTTAGGTGCAAAGCCGCCCATAGTCGCCTGCCGTCGTGCAATATGACCGACATGAACGTTCACCTGATACAACTCCGTAGAAAGTGTATCCAAGTGAGCATCCATGCACTGCAGTTGCGCCATGACGTCTCCTAAAGACACATCACCTGAAGAAGAAGGAGCGGATGCAGATGGAGTAGACTGGGATGGTGCAAAACGAGAGGAGGGTGCTGCTAAATTCGACTGCCACGACCGAAATTGAGCATCGCTACATTTAATGGTAGCGTAATCTATGGCACACATGACGGTAAAATGGTCAGAAGAGGAAAAAGGAATGAAAAAATGGCGTAAAATCCTCGTGATAGCGAAAGGAAAGATGAGCTTATCACGGGACGCCGAATCTAAATGAACATCTATGATAGAAAGAATGAAGTGAGAAGGAAAATCTATAGTGAAATGCTCAAGAAGAGACAACAAAAATCGAGTACAAGGCTCTGTGATGGAATTATAGTGAGAGAGTGGATGCAAAACAAAAGTCATCACCATGTTCATGAATCTAGGACCTTTAGCAAAAGGTCGACATGGTGTAAAGAGACACTCACCCCAAGCAGTAGGGCGCTCACAGAAAGAAGAAATGAGCTCATCCCTGGACACAGTCCTCAGACGCTCACAACTAGGATAGTCAAGAAACTCTATCCTAGGGACCCAAAGCACATCCGCAACCAGTTGTAGTGTGATAGGAATGCGCGTACCTCGAACGCGAGGGAAAAAGAGAGGTACTGAACGATCAATCATGTGCATGTTGGAGTAGAACGCCTGGATAAGCACGAGAGGACATGTAACCGGGACGTCACACAATGACTCCCATCCCTTACTATGAATAACAGAGGGAAGGTCAATGTCGGCAAAGTCCGACAAAATGACTTGGCGTTCTAAATGAATGCCTCGTCTAGAGAAGTTCTTCGAAAATGCCTTAAAGGCATCATCATCATGGAACCAAACCTTAGAAGGAGAAGGATCAGTAGATGAAGAAGCACTGGAACGAAGAAGGTTCCGGGTATGAGTGGATTTACGTTTAGGTTCCATAGACACAACTAACATAAACAGATTTAAAGGGAGAAAAAGAGAAGAACAATCAGAAAAGTCCCAAGCAATATCAATAATATCAAATATATTGAAAATAAGGTAAGTATGCATGGGAAATGCATGAACATGTGACATGCAAAACAAAAAGCATCATGGGCTCAGCCCAATCCAAACCTATCAGCACACAAACATATAGCACACATCTAAATGCATGTCAATACTGTTAAAACCCAATGTATGAGGTTTTAAACTCATTTAAGTGAAAACCCATCCCAAAATTTCAAAAATAACTCATCAATTTTGAGAAACCCCAAAATTTTCAAAAACCTAAAACTAAGTTTCAAATCATGAAATGCATGAAGAATGAGAGATTAGAAACTTACCAAGAGAGAAAAAAAACTTGAAAAAGGCTTGAAAAATCTCAAGGAAGAGGTTTGGAGCGAAAGAGAGAGTGTTTGGGAGATGAACAGGCGCGGACAGGTCGAGACAAATCGAAGAAATGAGAAATGGATCGCGAAAAGAGAATATATAGACCCTTAGTAAATCTCGACAGATGCAGGTGTCGAGAGGTATCGAGGAATCTATCGAGGTAGGTATCGAGAAAATGGTCGTCGACAGCTGAGGTATCAAGAAAGTATCGAGCAACAAGGAATCAGATCCAACAACAGAAGCTCGATCAATCCACCAAGTATCGAAGAGCTATCGAGGAGGCAGGAGCATTCTCGATCAATCCTCCAGGTATCAAGGAGCTATTGGGATTGCGATAAGAAAAAGACTTAGGAAGCTCGACAGATAGCTAGCTATCGAGGAGGTGTCGAGCCAGCTTTTCAAAATAGTTTTTCGAGAGGAGAAAAACACAAACATGAATGCAATCCAACATACTACTCAACCAATGATCCAATCAACACAATAATCTCTCAAAATAGTCTCTCAATTTAAAACTTTTGAGCACAAGGATCTCCAAAACACACACACACACACACACACACACTAAACAAGTCTAACCAATTTTATATTTCAAAAACCAAGTTAAGACAGTTTAGTGAGCATACATTAACACATGTAAAACTTGTGATGGCCAAATCACATTGTATCTGCACATGTATCAAGAATAGCAAAGAATATTACATGTTGTGTGTGAAAAACATTGCAAGATTGCATAAGTGTATACATGTTATGACGATTTGAGATATGAGAAAATCGCTTTAACTCACACACAATCATAACTGCTTGATGGGGACTATCACCTTCAAGGTACATCCTATAACTCCCACATCTCCTAGAATACACGCTTGCAATCATATTTAAAAGCATTTTTGATCTTTTTGCTTTTGATTTTTCCTTGCATATTTTTCTTTTTAAGTATATCATACATAGGCTTATTAGAGAGAGAAAAGAAATACCCAATGATATTTGACATTCCAATTTTGCTATGCCTAAGCACACGAATGTCATTGACATCACACTTTTGCTATGCCAAAACATACAGATGTCATACATGATTGGCGGGCAACAGTGGTGAGATGGTTATTAATACCTTTCTCTCAGGATTTTTTAGTCCTTCCGTCAAAAAGAGTGATATGAGTGTTAAGTATAAGAGACAACTCAAACTTACTCATCATAAACAAGAGCCATAAAGCTCACTTGTTTAGTTGTGCATAGAGATGCTCATCTAAGCTACAAAAGATACAAAGTTTAAAAAACTTTGTTTCAATGGCCATCCAAGGTACACAAGTACCAATGTACATAAAACCAGTGGCGGAGCCAGGATTTCAAGTCAGGAGGGGCAAGATTTAAAGACAAGATTGAAGGTAAAATTAATCTAAGAAATATTAATCGATACTAATAACAAAATAAATAAACAACTATATGCCAAAGTCATTGTCATACATAATCTAATATAAAATTTTACTTTAATTAATTTTTTTTCATTTCTAATTAAATTTACTCAATTGCAAAATCTACTTCGACACAAGCTCGTTTAGAATTTGACCTGGACATATTACTATGAAGTATATATATGTTCCTCAATGCCATGAATGCTTTTAAAATCTTATGTAGACATTTGAGTTTATAGCAAAAACTCAAGTTTTTTTTTTTTTTTTAGATCAGCAAAAACCTCAGGTTGAGACTGAAAATGGTTGATTACAAGAGAAAAAAAATTGTAAATAAGAGGCTGACTGGTGAGGTTCTACAGTTTGGTATCACTATATTTTTTTTCCCAGTCCTATTCAACGAAGTTGTGGTTTTGAATGTACTTGTAGGCGGGACCTATTATTTAATAAAAATGCTGCTTCAGTGCTTTATGGATTTAAAATTGTCTTCTTGTTGACTAAAAAGTTGCTTCTGTCAGGAGGGGCAAATAACCTTTTACTATGTTCATTAATAGTATACTACTAATACATAGAAAATTTTTGACAAGGTCAGGGGGGGCAGCTGCCCCCCCTCGACCCCCCTCTTTCCGCCCCTGCATAAAACACACACTGTTTTTGTATTTTTCTGATTTTTCAATTTTTTTTAATTTTTATATCAAAAACAAAATAAACAAAAACTGAAAATAAACAAAACATGTTAAACAAAGCAAAGCATAAAACTAGATTGACTCAAAATAAAAACAAAATACACAATGCAACAAACAAAAACAAGAAGATAGAAGAAAGTGATAAAATCACTTAGAGTCCTTTTTCTTTCACACTTTAGAAGAATCTTTCCTTTGATTAAACCCTTAAACTGGTGGAAAGGGGGAAGAATTGAAACCGTTCAAGTTTGAAAGGAACATGAGGGCCTTGAGAAGATCACCGAGAGGAGCGAGAGATGATTGGAGCTGATTTTGGCTTCTAGATGCTATCATGCCGTTGCTTTGTTGAGTGGCTAACCACTTATAGCAATTTGGTCAAGTATGACCAGCAGCTCCACAATGATGACAGAGATGCTGCTTCTTTTGTTTTGGCTTCTGAGAGTTAGCCTTCTTAGCCTTAGGATTTTTAACATCTTTCTTATCTAGTTTAGGGGGTGCTCCTAAGATAGATTTACCCTTGTCTAAGTTCTCACTAGCTAGAATAATTTTAACATCAGTGTTCTCAATTTCAGTATTACTAGTAAAAGCAATATTAGAGGAACAAAAACAGTAGTACTAGTAAAAGCAATATTAGAGGAAGTAAGACCATACCCTAAACCTGTTCAATCTGAAGCAGATTTCTGAATGCTGAGCATCTCGTCTAGCTTAGCGCTTGAAGTCCTCTCCAATTGAGCTCTAACTTGAAACAACTCCGCCTTAAGCTTCTTCGTCTTCTCAACCAAAAAATTGTTTTCAAACCTCAGTACTCCAATAATCTGATTAGCCTCATCAAACTTAGTAGATAATTCTTCATGGTCAATTTCCACATCACTGAGTTTCTTGGTGGCCAACCTATAAAGTTTCTCATGCTTTTCAAAAACTTTGTACAATTTCTCGTAGGCTATATGGATGTCATCTTGATCATCCATCTTCTCAAATTCGGACTCTACCAATTCTTCTTCTTCGTCCACATCTTCAACAATCCCATCAGTAGGATTGACAGTGGCAGTGAAGGCATTCAAGATTCTATCATCCTCATTGTCGGAATCTTCCTCAGGCTCAATGTCGCTCAAGGTAGCATCAAGTGCCTTACTTTTCCTAATGCTCTTGAGATACATAAGACACTCATGTTTCATGTGCCCGAAGCCTTGACGCCCAAAACACTTAGGTCTAGCGGGAACAGTGTACTGACTACCTTCTTTAGCATCCTTCTTCCCTTTGTCTTGCCCTTTAACCTAAGAAGAACTAGATTGCCTGCGGTCCATGTTGAAGTTCCTCCTGTTGGCATTCTTCATGAACTTCTTGAACTGCCTTGTAATATAGGACTTCATCTTGGAATCTTCATCATCGGAAGACTCATCTGTGTCACTGCTCTTTGCCTTCAAGGCCATGCTCTTGCCCTTACCCGTCTTTCCAATCCTTGATAACCCTAGCTCGTAAGTCTACAAATTACCAACCAGCTTTGTCAAAGGAATTTTTTCAATATCCTTTGATTCTTCTATCACCGTAATCTTGGCATGGAATCTCTCGAGTAGAGATCTGAGCACTTTCCTTACAATCTTGGGTTCAGGAATGGTTTCCCCAAGATTGAAGACTGACTTTACTATGTCCTTGAGCTTGGCATAGAACTCATCGAACGACTCATCCTCCTCTATCTTTATTTCTTCAAAGCTTGTAGTGAGCCTCTGAAACTTTAAATCCTTGACAACCTTTGTACCCTCATAGGTTGTCTGGAGGATGGTCCATGATTCCTTTACAGTTTCTGTGGAGGATATCTTCTTAAACTCCTCATTAGTGACTACACTCAATAAGGCATTCAATGCTCTACTGTTGAAGTTAGCCGCCTTGATCTTTGCTTCATCCCAATCGGCCGGCACTTCCTTTGGCTTGGTCCAGCCAATCTCTACAGCTTGCCACACCTTCTCATCTAAGGACTGCAAGAAAGCTCTCATACGTACTTTCCAGTATGCATAGTTAGTGCCATCAAATAAATGAGGTATAATTAATGACTGTCCTCTATCCATGACAAACAAGGGTCAATGGATTAACACAGCAAAGATTAAACCCTAATCAGAGTTTGCCTACTCTGATACCACTTGATAGGCCATAAACTGAATGACCCCTTATAATAGAAATCAATTAATTAATTAGTCAAATTATTAATTAATCAATTTATCATGCAAACACGTGGTAGCACAAAAAAATCACCAATAAACTAATTATGCAGCGGAAAATAAATAACTCGGTGATTTGTTTACGAATGGGGAAAAACCTAACGACAAAAACCCCATTGGGTGATATTTAAGTCACCACTCTCGAAACTCCACTATTATCACAACAAGCGGTTACAAGTAAAGGAATCTTAAGTACCTTACCAACCTACAGTTGAACCCTTACCCCAATACCCAATTGGACTTGTTCTGTAATGACAGTCCCCATTTTTTATGCATGGCTCCCAAGTACGTGATTAACAGTTGCGCGGATCCCAGTACGTGACTTCAAAACACCAACTGAGAAGATTTGTTGGCTGTAAAGTTCTTCAGTTCATCCACATAATGAAGATTAGGAAGATGCTTGGTCACAAAATCCTACGGTGCAAATATACAGCAACTTCTTCAAGAGAAAGAGATGAATTAGGTCAAGAACCTTGTCTCCAGTCACAATTTGCTTGAACAGAGTTTGCTCAATGCTTGTGCAACTTGTGTACCGTTTTACGACTCTTAAAACAATCCTTTTATATGTCTAGGGTTAGGAGAAAAGAAGGCCCAAAGACAAATTCACGGATCCCAAGAAAATTAAAGTTGAATTCTGAAATTCTTAAACCTCGACAAATAAGAGGTGTCGAGAAATTATCGATCAGCTGTCGAGCTTTAATGAAATTGCACTCTTTGCTTGATTTCTTGAACAGACTTGATGGCTTCAACAGTTGATCTTGAAACGTAGTTTCTTGAAGTATTTAAACACATCCTAAGTCTACCCAAATACAAGTAAAGTGGGTTTTGTCAAAAGATAAGTCAAATACATAAAATCATGACATATGTTCCTAACATGAGAAACACATATGTCCTAACATGTTTGTACCTTGACACTTGCTTGACACCTATATTGTTAACGGCCAAATCCTCGACACCTTACTCAACACCTCTCGACACCTTCATCTGTCAAGCTTTACTGAGGTTGTATATATTCTTCCTCATGCGATCCGAAACTTATTTCTCTTGATCTCTCTCTCGATAGCTCTATCTCTTCATCTCCCAAACACTCTCATCTCACTCCTAATCTTCTCCTTAAGGTTTCTTCAAGCTTTCTCAAGAGTTTCTTCACTTGGTAAGCTTATAATCTCTCATTCTTCATGCATTTCATGTTTTGAAACCTAGGTTTTGGGGTTTTTCAAAATTGATGAGTGTTTGTTGAAATTTTGGGATGGGTTTTGCTTAAATGAGTTTAAAATCTCATGCATTGCATCACATTGGCATAATAACAGTATTATCATGCATTTTAGATGTGTGTAATTAATTGTGTGCTGGTAGGATTGGATTGGACTGAGCCCATGATGTAATTTACTTTGCCTGTCACATGTTCATGCATTTCCCATGCATACGTACTCCATTTCAATATACTTGCTATATTTGAATTGTTTTGGAGCTTTTCTGATTGTCTCTTTTTCTCCCCCTCTCTTTTTACTTATGTTAGTCGTGTCTATGGCACTTAAGCATAAATCTACTCCGGCTCGAAACCCTCTTCATTCTAGAGCTTTTTCATCTTCTGATTCTACTCCTATCTCTCTTCGGTTCCATGATGATGATGCCTACAAGGCATTCTCGGAGAACTTTTCTAGATGCGGCATTCATTCGGAACGCTAAGTCATTCTAGCGGATTTTGCCGACACCAACCTTCCTGATGTCATTTAAAGTCAAGGATGGGAGTCACTGTGTGACAAGCAGGTCACCTGTCCTCTCATGCTTATCCAAGAGTTTTACTCCAACATGCACAGGATTGATCATTCAGTACCTCTTTTCTTCACTCGCGTTCGAGGTACGCGCATTCCTATCACACCGTAGCTTGTTGCAGATGTGCTTCGGGTTCCTAGGGTAGATTTCTTTGACTACCCTGGTTGTGAGCATCTGCGGACTATGTCCAAGGATGAACTTAAATCCGCTTTTTGTGAGCATCCTTTCGAGTGGGGTAAGCACCAATTCACTTACTATTTGGGTTTTTCAAAAGGCCCACGGTTTTTGAACATGGTGATAACCTTTGTACTCTATCCTCTCTCTCATTATAACTCCATCACAGAGCCTCGTTCTCGGTTTTTGTTGTTCTTTCTTGAGCATCTTACTATTGATTTCCCTTATCATTTCATTTTGTCTATTATAGATGTTCATTTGGATTCGGCGTCTCGTGATAAGCTCATCTTTCCTTTCATTATCACGAGGATATTAAACCATTTTTCAGTCCATTTTCCTGTGTCCGACCACTTCACTCATATTTGTACCATAGACGTCGCTACCGTAAAACGTAGCAAGGTGCATTTCAAGTCGCGATAGACAGATTTAGCAGCTCCCACCCGTCTGGCTCCATCTCAATCTGCTCAATCCACATTCGCTCATTCCTCTTCCACGAGCGATGTGTCACTAGGAGACATTATGGCACAGTTTCAGCGCATGGATGCTTGCCTAGATACACTCTCTACCAAGTTGTATCAAGTGAACATCCGTGTTGGCTGCATTGTTAGACGGCAGGTGACTATGGGTGGTTTTGCTCCTGAGGCTTCTCCTCCACCACTTCCTCCTATGGCTTCTAATTCTAATTCTGAGGATGAGAATGAGGATGATGATGATGGTGATGATGATGATACTTTTGATGATAATGATGGAGATGCTAGGTCTACTAATGAGATGTCTACTTGACACTCTTACCTTTTGTCACTCGTGATATAAAGGGGAGTAGTTTTGGTATATGAGAATAGTCATACTTAGGGGGAGAGTTAGTATAGGACATTGTTAGTATAGACATTTTTGTTAGGGGGAGTGTTAATATCTTGAGGGATGTAGTGAGGATTTTATGTATTTTTTTTCTTTTCTTTCTTTTATAAATACATTGTTCTTGTACCTTAGGTCTTATGACCATTTATTGACATACATTGTACTTATTCTTCTCTATATGTAGATGTATGTTTTTCTCTCACCTACCGTTTACATGTGTTGTTTCTTTTCTCTCTTTATGAATATGCTTCTTATTATTTGTATGCAATCTATTATTTCTATTTCACATAAAAATGCCTTGATGTGTTTTGTTTAAAGTGTTTCAGAAATACAGGCTGTCAAAGTCTACTTGCCATAAACTCTCTTCTTGCAAAGCTTTTCAAGAGTTTGTGTTAAGATAGATTTTATTGTATTCAACAAGTGAATATGAGTTGAATGATTTATGACTTCTCTTATATGTTCATTTGTTTGTTATGGTTTTGTCACGGATTGCCAAAGGGAGAGATTGTTAGGACGTATGTGTTTCACTTGTTAGGACATATGTGTTTCACTTGTTAGGAACATATGTCACTATTTTATGTAATTGGCTAATCTTTTGACAAAACGCACTTTACTTGTAATTGGGTAGATCTAAGTGTTTTTAATACTTCAAGAAACTGTTTTTCAAGATCAAGTGTTGAAGTCATCAAGTTTGTCCAAGAAACAAGCTGAGAAGTGTAAGTTCATTAAAGCTCGACAACTAGCATGTTTTGAGGTTTAAGAAGCTGTTCTGTGCGTGTGCTCAACACCTGTTCGACACCTCCTATCTATCGAGGTTTAAGAAAGAAACAAAAATTCTAATCTGTTTTCTTGGAATCCATGAATGTGTCTTTGGAACTTCTTTTCTCCTAACCCTAGACATATAAAAAGATTATTTTAAGGGTCATCAAAGAGTTCACAAGTCGCACAAGTTTTGAGAAAAGTTTGTTCAAGCAAATTGTGATCGGAGACAAAGTTTTACCCTAGTTTATCTCTTCTGAAAAAGTTGCTGTGTTTGTGCACTGTAGGGTTTTGTGACCAAGCATCTTCTTATTCTTCATCGTGTGGATGAACTGAAGAACTTTGCAGCCAACAAACTTTTCTAGTTGGTGATTGAAGTTGCGATTGGGATTCGTGCAATTGGCTAGTTATGTACTTGGGAGCCATGCATCAAAAGGAGAAATTGTTAGTACAAAACAAGTCCAATTGGGTATTGGGGTAAGAGTTCAACTGTAGGTTGGTATAAGGTACTGTGTTTCTTTTACTTGTAACCACTTATTGTGATAATAGGGAAGTTTCGAGGGTGGTGACCTTAAAATCACCCGGTGGGGTTTTTGCCGTGTAGGTTTTCCCCATTCGTAAACAAATCACCATGTTATTTATTTTCCACTTCATACTTAGTTTAATTGGTGATTTTTTTTTGTGCTACCACGCGTTTGCATGTTAATTTGATTAATTAATAAACTTGGCTAATTAATCAATTAATTTATCACAAGGGGTCGATTCGTTTTTGGCCTATCAATAGGCATAACAAATTTTACAACAAGTAAGGTGGTATATTGTAATTAGTGCAACATTACTTCTACATAAAATTACCATTACTATTATGAATTTATTCACATAAGATAAATTAATTAATCTCTTTACCTCAAGAAGAGAATTCAAAGACCAACGCCTTTTACATTTTCATTATGCTAGAACACACACTAGTATATGTCGGTTTTTTGTAATGTCTCCATAAGATTTATAATGTAGATGTAGTATCATTTTGTGGGATTTCCAAATATATATAAAAGCAGAAATCTCATGTAGGAAAGCATGAGGTTTTGTCAAGTTAAGCATTCTATGCAAAGGAAATTCAAATATTTTCAAGGGTCACATCAGAAATATTAAATTAAATATTAACTTTTTGTTTCATTTGGTTTAATGTTTCAAGACTTTTCTAATTGAAAAATAAATGTTCTTTGTATATTTTGGTTTAATGTTTTAGGACTTTTCATCTCTAACATATACACATAAAACTCTTTGCAATTTGATTCACCATTTTCACCTCTTGTGCTTCTACTCCTTTATATATATCTACCCATAGTCCTTCATGTCATCTCATGTCAATTACACACAAACCAAAAACGTTGTCATTTACTTTCAATCCTTCGATGACACTTATTTTTCTCTAACATTGTTGTCTCATTTGATCCTAACCCATATGAGTTGATTACAACCAAGGAAGGGGGCTTATATTTTATATTAAGTGGTAAGGGCGATTGCAATTTTGATGTTAAGTTCGAACATTGTAGATTTGTGGGTTTTGTAAATGATGTGATTGACTATGGGTGTTTGGGATGTGTATTTGTTTTAAAATTAAAGAGAAAGAGAAAAACACATTCTATATGAAACTTTTATTCTACAATATTTCTCCAAAGTGGATGGAAAATTTTTTGTTCACACACCTCTGACTTGTCTATTTCATATTGACTATGACGGTAGCTTTAGGGATTAACTTTTGTTGTAGTACTAGTATTCACATACCATTGTATTATATATGTAGTCTTTTGTATTATTGGGACAATACAGTTGCCCAAATTATGTATTTGTACTGTTCAGATACCACGTGTAGTTATCATTTTTGTACACCATGGAGGTGTAATGCCAATGGTGAAAGATTGATGTGGCTGTTTTGATATAAATATCATGGGTATATTCGGATGATTATTTTTTATGTTGAAGTGGATGATTATTTTTGTACTATTACAGGTTTGTCTAGGCAATGCAGGTGCTGAATTTGTAAGGCATTTCGTATTTTCCGTAAAATGATCCACAAACCAAACATGGGAATTGATTTTCCATAAAACGAATTTCATTTTCTGTAAAATGTTTGAATGAACCAAACAGGGGAATTGATTTTCCGTAAAACGAATTCCATTTTCCGTAAAATGTTTGAATGAACCAAACATGGGAAATGATTTTCCGTAAAACAAATTCCGAGACAGCCCAATAGCTTGAATACATTTTCCTTTACGGGAAAACAATTTCCCCTGAAATGATTTTACGCCTAGAAAAGCATTTCCATTGAACCAAACACAGCCTACCACTTATTTTACTGAAAACTGAAAATAATAAAAAATCATTTTTCAGTTACTATTCACTTTTAAAATTACTGTTCGTATGCCTGATTGTACTGTTCATGTCCCATGAGTAGTGCAAGAGGCATTGAGCTATATATATATATATATATATATATATATATAATAAAAAAATAAAAATAATAAATAAATAAATAAAAAAGAAGAAGAAACTGAAACGCAAAATGCATAAAATGTGGACGTGAGACGCAAAACAAATGGACCTGTAATGAAAATATAGAAATGTGGTAGCTCTCTTATTCCCCTATCCTTCCACTGAATGTCCCCCTCATAAGGAAATGAAGAACTTGGTCAATCAAACCCTGAACGTCCACTCTTTTTTCTTTTCTGGTTAAACTTTGTCAATCAAACCCAAAAAAGAGCACAACTCTAGCTAGTACATTAAAGTATAAAAGAGAAATTTAAAAAATAAAAAGACTAATGTCCTGGAGGAATGACATTCTTTATAAGCTTAGGTTAAGATAAGCAAGATGTTAGAGGTGCAAAAAGGTTAACATCAATTATTTTCCTTCAAGAAAGAAATGTTAGTTTTCCTTTCTGAATTCTGACCATATAGACAAGAAGACAATACGTTGGCTGTGTATCATATTCCAAGTTTTACGTTGATCTTGCTCCACATATTGAATCAGGCTACTTTGGGTTAGGATAATGAATGCTTGTAGACACAAGAACTGATCATGTCTTTCAGGATTCATTGAAGAACAAATCATGGGTTTACAGCAAAACTCCGGGAGGATTAACTTCAAAATTATAAAATATGGACATTACATGAATATGCCCCGCACCAATTCCAGCAGCAGAACCATTGGTCCTCTGAAAACAATAGGTACTGGTATTTGGCGGCAGAATTAATGATATGGTCAATTGCCTGCAGAAATAAGAAAATTGAATTGATATAGAAATATTTGAACAAGTGCAATACTAAACCATTAACCATACTTCTAGCTAAATCACGTTTCAAGTTTATTTTAATAGAAATATTTGAACAAGTTCAATACTAAACCATTAACCAAACTTCTAGCTAAATCATGCTTCAAGCGTATTTTTGGAGTGGTATGCCTAACACTCATTTAATTGAATTGATACTATGATTATGACATTTAACTTTTGCCAATCACCATTGTAATTTGTAATCCAAGAGATGAAGCTTAGATTATACCACCATTATTCCATTACTTAGATCTTAGATTCCTTGTTGGGATGTATCATGAACAAGACATTGGGTGCTACCTTAAGGAGTGCTTGGCGGTTACCCCTTTGATGAGGAAAATCCATCCAAGCTCAAGTATGAGTGCAGCAGGCTAAGGATTCAAAGCCAGCTTTTAGGATTGGCAGGTATTGGCGGTTCTAAAACCACCTAAGGTGTCCCATATATATGTTGAGGTATATGAATGCGAAAAAGTCTGGTGCCACAACTCGCCCATGTGGCGAGTTGTGGTTGGTGAAAGGCGAGTTGTGACACAAGTTGTGCCACTACAACTACTCTATGAATGCCGGTGTGTGTGATCCTATGTATTTTGTATTAGCTATTAGTTTGCGGAGTGAAAGTAAAGTGCCATGTCTGCACTACTATAGAAACTTAGTTGTGTGAGTTGTAATGTATGTGATTTAAACATAAGTGCTTGCAAGGTGCTTTATCTTGTGAGTTTTTTATTTCCAACTCAACAAATGACTTACGCATTAGTAATTTTAGATATAGCAGGTATTGTCTTCAAACATAGGATAGAATGGCAATAGAATCCTCTAAAAGTTAAATGAAAATGAACATGTTGAACTCCAATTGACAATAAAATGAAAACGAACATGTTAAATTCCAACAGAATCCTGAGGAATTCTATCAAAAATGATCCTGCACACAAGTCAAATCTAGCATCAACTAGAAAAATTTAAACATAATGAACTGCTAAAACATTTTTCTAAGGAAAGAAGTTGTCACCTGCAGGGAAAAGTTAATTGTCATGAACTCTACGACAGGTTTAAGACCATGGTAAGCTGCACCAACTCCAATTCCAGTGAAACCGGCCTACAAAATATGCAGAAAGTCATGTGCACGTAATATGAATCCAGCATTAGCAGTTTATGAACACCTTCAAGCACATAAATGGACAAAGTCCAGAGAACAACTTTTCAAGTGTAAGGAGCAACCTCTGTGATTGGAGTGTCACGAACTCTCTCAGACCCATACTAGTCCAAAATCCCTTCTGAAATCTAATAAAAAAGAATGGAGGTTGGAATTGAAGAGCAAATTTTAATACAAGGAACAGAAATACAAACGTAAGTGCTCTTTCAAGATGACAGAGGTTGTTCTTTTCATTTCATTATGCATCTCTAACCTCGAAGGCACCTTGATTTTCCCCAACCTGCAACACAAACAGGAAAACAAAAAAATGAGGCAAATAGTCAAAGAGATTAAAAAAACTAAATAAACAAAAGATCAACAAGCACAGGAAAAGTAAAATGTTTGTTTCTATTTCCAACAATTAATACTTCTTCACCCATCAGAAAAACTTTAGGATCAGCTGACATTTCTTCATCAAGTGCAGAATTCAAAGCTTCTCGCACTATCATCTGCAAGAAATTCGTTATTAAAAAAATAAACTAAGAAGATCAAAGAAAAGGCATATCTTGGATGTCACTGTCTCCAGAATAGAAGAAATACTCGTGTCAATTATATTGGAAAAATGAGATAGATGTGCTGCGCTTTCAATTAATTAAGGATGATAAAAAGTATTAATTAGATACTGATAGTCTGCTATGAAGAGAAAACCTCTCATGTAAAGGGCTAAAATAATAATCCATTCATTAACTACCAATACTTTCAGCTCAACAACATCCTTGTATTAATCTGAAACCATACTTAAAGGAGTAAAACACTTGTATCAAACAGAAATTATCGTTAAATATAAGTTAGAAACAAAGTATAGCAGATATGAGTATCCCATAAATCAATTCCAAAATGTCTTATCATAGGCAAATATCAAGTTAAATTATTTAAGTTCTTGTTTGTTGGGTTCCACTAAAAAACCGATATTTGTATGAGGCATTAACTTTAGGTGAGTTAAAGAAAAATTGGAAACAAATTACAGCTCATGTTGGTATCCCATAAATCAATGCTAATATGTTCCATGATAGGAAAATTTTAACTTAGTCTAGGTTTGTTTCAACAGAAATTGATTTCCTAAAAATATTTTCTGCATTTGCAGGTGTTTAGGTGAATGAAATTGCTGGTAAGTAAAATAAGGACCCTTTGGCAGTAAAACATTTTATGCTTTCATTTTTAGTCATAACATTTTACACCTCAGGGGGTGTTCATTAACATGTGTGTAATAAACACCACTACTCTATTTCAAAACACGCAACTAACAGGTTATGCTAGCACAGTTCAAGAGTGATTACCTGTTTAGCTGATGCATGAGAGTAACATCTAACAGTTTTTAGACCCCTTAAACAATTGATTAAACCTAGGTAATTAGCCAAGTTGTTACTTAGTCCAATTAAACAAGTCTAGGTTATCACAATAATAAAGATCAAATCATGCAAAGCAGCGGAAAATAAATAACACACGATATGATCACCCAGGAAACCAAACCAGTAAAAACCTAAGGAGGATTTGACCTAACTATCCTCAAGGTAAACCTAAATCCACTATCTTGAAAGAATCGAAGTTCATACAAAAGGACTTACAAGCACCCACGCTCGACTTCCTAATGCTACCAACCAGTAGAACTTACTGACACGACCACGTGCAAGTTCCGAATCCACGGACTCCTTCTTTCTTGGATTCTCCAGCAAATACAAGCACACCCGCTTGTATTTTCTTTTAAACTTCAATGGTAGCAACTAAATTGATCATTAAGGCGTAGATAAATCTTCTCCTTGAAAACCCTAAGTTTGTGTAAAGGAAAGCTCCTCTAGATCTCACAAGAGATTTACACAAACCGCAAATATGAGCTCACCTAAAACGTGGCTAGGGTTTGCCTTTTATACTTAGGATAAATAAGAAACCCTAAAAACGTTTTAAAACAAATAGGGCTGAGTTGGATGAATCTGCAGAAAAGCATTCTGCCCGAGCTTCGATCGGTCGAGCCTGTCATTCGATCGATCGAGCCAGGCCGAAAGGCACAATGCTTCCTTACTTTAACTCAATTCCAACTTTACATTGACACACAACTTTGAGCTAGCTTTAAACACTTCTAAACACATTGTTTTGATCATGGTTTGCCAACAATACACATTAGAGTTCTAAATACATAAAATCCTAAACTTTAGAACCTAACAACATCTCAATAAATTTAGTAGAGGTCGAATCCTTCGTAGTGACTGCATCAGATCCTTAGACACACAGACCAAAAACAAAAAGGAATTCAAACAAAAAGGAGACAAATATATAATTAGAATCGAATTCAAATGCCAATAACAAATTGTTGTACATATATCACCATATATAGGAGCCTAGTCTTTGTTTCACAATCCTCCACCTCTCTCCTCTTTGTTGAACCTACGCTTTAAGAAAAAAGGTTTGTAAGACTGACTATAAAACTAAACGATTTTTTTCCCCCAAGAAAACGAAAAAACCTATCAGGAAGATAGAAAGTAGAGAGACAAGGAGAGATGATAATTATAGCTACCATAATTCATTTCGATGTAGCCTTGCATGTTGCAGCACATGGAAGTTCTTGTCATGCCCTAAAAACGTTGTCCCTGTCAGTAGTCTGGATTCATGCTTTAGGACAGGTCCAGTGAACTGTACTAATCATATTGTTACAAGTCTGGATTCATGTTTTAGAACTCCACAGGATTTGGAAATTAGGTGGAAAATCCTTAATTACAAGTAGCATGAAAAACAATACGCTGAAAATTATGAAGCAGAAGGCTCCTAAGCTAGAAATTTGAAGGCTTTTGTTAGTGCAAGCCAACCAACTTCCAAAACAACAAATCGTCATGTGCATGATAGAGGTAGATGTAGACGAAAAAGTGTTCAGACCACCTTTGTCCTTGGCCCTGCAAACAAGTAAAGTGAGCGGCCATATATATGTTCTAATAAGTATTGTCTTGATATGAAAAGACGGCAATTTGTGTTTTGAATAAAACTTCTTCTGCCTATAACGAAGGAAACTAGTTGTAGATCCACGCAATATGTGAGACTAAATAATTTTATTTTAGTTATGGTATAATATATAATTTGCTCTATATATTTTGTGGAAAATAATTTGTTCTCCCAAAAACTTAAATAATTTCTAAAATTATTTTTCGTTTATCTATCTCAAAAAATATATCATCATTTTATTATTTGGATTCATTTGATTGATATTATTTATTTTTTAGGCGGTCCATATTTTGATAAATTATGTTATCATGCGTTATATTTTCTTAATATGTTTTTCTTGTACAACTAAACTATTTGAGTTAATTTCAAATATATTATTCAAAATTTTCATTCTCTTAAAAGAGATTATTATATTTATAATTTTTCTTATTGTGGGAGTAGCTTCGAACTACTGATTGAGTTTTGTTTACTAATATAGATACATTAGATTGAAACTACATATTTCTTAAACATTCCTAAGAGATTATACCATATTATAAATTTAATATTTAAAATAATATGTAGGAAAAAAGTAGACTTTATGTCTAAAATTGAACACTTCACCTATCGAAATGAAAAAAAATAATCTATATAAAAAATATAAAGGGAACATGATTATTATTATTTTTTACTACATACACTTTTACTTATTAAGATTTTTTTTTTTTTTTTGAGAAATAATTACAACATGCTGCTAATCCCGCAATTCAAACCCTTTCTCTCCTAGACTCCCAAGCACTTTGTGCACGGGGGAGTGCCAATTTAGCTACAAGGCCTTTGCCTTATTAAGATTTAATTGTCTTTAACTAGATCTTTTTATAGCATTTTTGTTACTACGCTTCAGTTGAGTCTTCTCATCCGTCACATCATTGGCCACATCATTATTCCTCTTATTATTTATTTTTTACTTTTAATTTTTTGAAAATATTAAATATATAAATATATTAGCTTTACAAATTCATCTTAGGCAATTTTAATTTTACATATTCATTTACTTTAATTTTGATGTTATAAGTAAATAATAAATCAATGAAAAGTTAAAATTAAAATATTGTCTATACATATTCATCTTGGGCGGTTTTCTTTTAATAGTTGATAGACACATTCAAATACAGAGTCAACATTGTATAGAATAGGAGAGAAAATGTCATATTTATAGTAATAGAATGGGGATAAGAATAGTCAAAATAAAAGGAAGAGGAAGAGATAGATAAAAAGTGACATCAAGGTTGAGAGTAATGGAGAGATGAAAAGGTAAAAAAGGAAATTATGGTTGGAAGAAGTGGAGAGAAATGGGAAATAGGTAGATGAGGTGGCAGTTGATGTTGTACGTTTTTAGACCTCTTAAAACACAAGTTGTTTAATCTAGTTATTTAGCTAAGTGATTACTTAGATAAATTATTCAGATCTAGGTTAACACACTCATATCATATCATGTAAATAATGCAGAAACATAAAGAACACATGATATGATAACTCAGGAAAACCAAACCAGTAAAAAACCTGGAGATGATTTAACCTAGTTATCCTCAAGGTAAAACAAATCTACTATGAAAAAATTGAAGTTTTTACAATAGAACTTAGACCACTAACATCCTATTGCTACATCGAGTAGAAAACTTACTACCATGACCACGTGACAGCTCCAAGTCTACGGACTACTTCTTTTCTTTATCCACTGCAACCACAGGTACTCCCACTTATAACTTTGAGACTCCACTCAAATGTTTTAGATATACTTTAAATTCTTTATGCAGCAATTGAAGCGATTACCAAGTTCTTAACATAAATCTTGATCTTGATAACCCTAAGTTTGTATGAAGATAAACACCTCTAGATCTCACAAGAAATTCAACACACAGCACATCAAAGACTTCCAAAAAGTACCTAGAGTTTTTCCTTTTATACTTAGAGTAAAACATAAAACCCTACACGTCAAACTGGGCTTGGGCTGAGTTGGAAAATTTTGCAGAAAAATTAATTTGCACGAGGTTCGATTGATCAAGTCTAATTTTCGATCGATCGAGCCTTGCAGATTTAGACCAATAAATCTTGCAATCACTCGATTCCAACTTTTACAAATAAACACACTTTGAGCAAGCCTAAACCTAGACTCTATGTTTTAATCATGGTTTGCCAACATAATACATAATGAAGTTCTAATACATTTAGTTCACAAAGTCTTAGAACCTAACAGATGTGATTCAATGGGAGCATAGTAACAATAAATGTTATGCTTCAGCTTTTAAATATATATATAGATAAAATAATCGAGGGAATTTATAGACATGTAGCATTAAAACAGACTTGCATTGTGTGATGCACTTGGCACTTGGACGTGCCTAGCAGCATGCTCAAATCCAAACAATAAAGTCATGATTTCAGTTGCTTTCTTGGGTTGTGTAAAATCATGGAAAACAGTTTGTGTGCAACAACTTAGAACCATTTATATTAGAGTAAATCCTTTTATACATACCTTGTTACACACAAACTTACACACATTTCGTTCTTGAACTGTTTATGTGTAACACAATGTGTGTAATAAAGAGCACTCTTTTATTTTTCTTTTCTTTTCTTTTTTTCTTTTTTTTTGTTGAAGATGAGATGTATTGGATCATAACTTTTGGAGATGCATGATGAAAGGCAACTTTTGAAAGTTCATAGATTAAAAAGGAAATTTGAAAAGTTATCATTTTAAGAATCAAAACGTCATGGGTTAAAAAGGGAATTTGAATAGAAGTCATCATTTTTAAGAAAGAAAGAGTCATGATCGTTTAATAGAAACATTTAAACCCTAAATAAAAACTTATCAACATGTTACTTATCAACATGTGCGTCCAAGGCCGTTTAGCTTGTAAATAGCTAATTGGATGTAATGATTGTGTGATTATGATATAGGCTCAACTTAATAAATTTCTTAATACCACCGCACACCTTTAGTGTAATGGTCACTCCACAAGTATAAGTGCTTGTGGGGTGTGAAGGGCAAGGGTCGGGATTCAAGTTTCCAAGAGGGAGCTTCATACACATATATATTTAGATTAGGCTAGAGTAGAAATTCTATATTGTATCAAAAAATAAATAAATAAATAAATTTCTTGATTAAACATGGCCTAATTACACTCGTAAAAGTTGATATACTAGATAAGACAGGATTGGGTATGCGTAACACCTTCCTAATCTCGTGCTCTAACTTTGGACCTTGAGTGATTATATTATACTTGTGCACATAAGGATCAGAATAATTTTTAGACCTAAACCAAGTGTCAAACTCTTCTCTTTACCCTAATCATAAGACTCTTCAGCATTTTGAGTATTTGAAAAATTATTGTGACTAATGTTTAAGATTTTGGATCTATAAAACATAAACAGTAAATTGTAAAACTTTTTCCTAAAAGTTCCAAAATTCAGTAGTTTTGGAAGTGTTACAATAAAAAAAAATTTGGCATGTGCTTCATGCATTTGAAACCAAAAGATCAACAAACATGGCCTTTAAATTCTTTATGCATAAAAGATAACTAACAAATGTTTGTTTTTTCTTTCTTTCTTTTGTTAATTTCAAAAAGATTCTTTTGCAGAGATTGCTACCGTGGGAGGGAAAAAGATGAACTTTTTTATTTATTTTTAAATTAGGTTAAAAGCATTATTTTATTGTTAAGTTAGTGGAATGGTGGAAGTTTAAAGAACTCTACATAGTAGAGCAGTAGAGTACTAAGTATCCTAAGAATTCTAAAAGATCTTGATCCCAATTTATTATCTTATATTCCCACACTTTACTTCAACAATGCAGTAGCAATGGATCATGTGCACAAAAATTATTAGTACTCCCAGAATATTACATGGTACTTCCTCCTCTCATATGAATGGTAGATTCTACTAATTAAATTCATGATAAGATCTACAGCATTCACATGAGAGGAGAGAGTACCACGCCATTATATTCCAAGAGTACTGAATAATTTTCAGCAAGTGTGACACAAACTCATTAAGAAACAAACAAATTACTATCGACACACAGGGCAATGTCATGAAAGTTCTACCTTCTTAATATATGTTCTCTCTCAATTTACAGTCATCTCCCCAGTTGCTATGTACCCAAAAAAAAAAAAAAAAAAAAATTAAAAAGGCAGAGGTAGTTCCACTCAACAAAGGTAGATAAAGGAACAATGCCCCTAAAATGTGTTTGATCAAGCTTATCAATTGAAGCCATTCAAATTGATCTGTGACATGTCCTCTTTGGCACGAACTATATCCTCAACCCACAAGAACATTAAACTGCTCTAACCTTCTAGATTGAAAGCCATTAAAGAATTTCAAGGAATCACTAGAATTATCTTCATAGATAAAAGCCGCATCAAAGTTAATTTATACATATAACAACAACAACCAAGTCTTCGGGTTCAAGTCTTTAGAAATGAGCTTCACACACATATACACTTAGGTTAGGTTAGAGTAGAAATCCTAACTTGTATTTAAAAAAAAAAAAAAAAAAAAGTCTTAATCCTAAAATTTTGGAATTGATTATTGATCCTCAATAGACTAATCAAAGTCAGCCACATAAATTTTTTTATGTCATTCTATTCTATCTGAAATAATACTCTCCAGTACTTCCTTAATTAATATGTCATTTCTTTTTTTTTTTCTTTTTTTTTTTGAGAATCAATATGTCACTTCTTATTATTTCTATTAATGTTATTTTTTGTCTTACTCGACCTCTTTATCCCCCAATTTGAATCAACTCATATTTTCCCATGAGTACATTAATTGCTCTCTCTAAACATGACTAAATCATCTCAAACAACTCTCTCACATTTTCATCAATCAAGGAAACTTGTATCTTTAAGTGAATTTCCTCATTTCAAATCATATATTTAATTGTATTTCCACTCATCCATCTTGACATTTTCATTTCAGTTACACTCATTTTATAATATGTTGCTTCTTAACAGCTTAAGATTCGATATCATAAAACCTAGATGTGTTATAGCAATCTTATAAAATTCACCCATTAACTTAATGGGCATTTTACAATCACACATTTCTCTTGATGCACTTCTCTACTTCATCCACATTGTTCTTATTTTATGATTCACATCCCCAATCTCTCAATTTTTAAGAAATATCAAAGTCAATTTATACATAATTGGTTTTCTAGCAAATCCTGTGATGAAAATGGAAGCAAAAAGAAGGCATGAAACTATCCAAGGGCTTCTGAATATTACTTTCCTTGAGACAGTTGAACCGATCACAGTAAACTACAGTTTATTACTTTCTTCAGAGATCGTGAATGCAAGATCAAGCCAAATTATTCGCTGGGATAGAAAGGCTTCAAAGTTTTTTGCACAGAAATTGGACTGGTCTAGTGGATATAAGAATTTCAATGAATATGCTACATGTTTTTCTGACGCAATATCCAGGGGTGTGTTGTGGGAGAACAGCAATCATATTGGTGCACTCTCTGAGCTGATCAAGTTGGCCTTTATGCTAAAATTTGATGAGGAAGTGGTCATGTTTTTAATGAAGTCCAAGAATTCACAATTATCAATGAGGACAAGGAGTTCCTGTCTTCTGCCTTCCCTTCAGACTAATTATATGCCACAATGTCAATGTTTGGAAATGTATTTTATTTCTTTTTTCAATGATTTCCTGTGTGTTTCTGAATTTGTTTCTGGTGTAAATATGAAAAATAAATCAGTTTCTGCACTGCTATTCTTTTCTTTTTTTACTCTTAATTTTGAACTGAATTATACTGTGTTATTGGCATGTATATTTTTAGAATGGATTAGTTGCTTTATTTCTATTCTTGGTAGTCTATTACTTATCTCTATTTGTGACTTGTGTGGAATTTTTATTTTTTTTATTCATATGCTTGAAGATTCTTTTTTAGTGTTGGTCAATCAGAATCCTAAAATGTGGTGTTTGTTGGTATCGAATCTATCCACACATGCACAATAGAGAAAAGAAACCATAGACGGTAGACCAGAGTACAATAAAGACAATTGGCATGAGCTTCACCACCATGCACAGTTATATTTATTAAATACAGCTGCCACAATTTATTATCCTAACCCAACTTTAAATTTGTGACAGCATCAGTGGACCAGGTTGGTGTCCCTGATTAAGCTAAGCAGTTGAAGCCATTTGAACTGGTCCATTGCATGTCCTCTTTGCAGCACGAACTATATCCTCAACCTGTACAACAAGACAACAAAAATATTGAACTTTTAAGAGTGATATGTCTTAACTTCTAGGATGAAAGCCATTAAAGCATTTTCAAGGAATCACCAATATTACCTACGAGGATGACGAAAACCATAAAAGCATGGCATTGAAGGCTTGTGTTTAATATTATTTATACATCACATTCATATTCCATTTCTGAAGTTATTACTTGGAAGATTTAAATGGTTTTGATTAAGAAGCTAATCTAGTAAGGGGAAGACTCATGCCCCAACTCATTATTGGTATAATATAGTCCACTTTGATCACACCAACCTCTTGGTTTTCAAATATGTCATACCAATAATTAAGGTCCAAAGCCCACAAATAAAGCGTAGTAACTCTCTCTAACTTGGTGATGTGAGGCTCAGTTACGACTTGGTTCTCTATTACCTTACCCCACATAAGAAGTCATTGAGGCCTACAAAGGGTGTTGAGCTGAGAAGAGACATTGAGGCCTACTACGGCTGAGCAGAAGTGTTGTGTACCTCTGAGGCTCTGACCCTACTATTGTCAAATCAATCTATCTTATTTCCAAGATCTAAGTTCTAATTGGTGACAAGTAGACTCTCATGACTTCACTGCTGCAAGTCTTCGAGGAGTACCTTGATGTGTGGTTTCGTTGGAGCCCCAGTTGATACAAACAAGATTTCTTCATAGAGAAGATCCATATAGAGGAAATCTAGAGGTTTCGGCATTACTGCGGTAGGATGGCAAACAAAGCGTTTTCACAAAGGTTTTGTAAGTAGACTATTTGTAAATATTTATTTTATAGTATATTTTCTAAAAGAATTGGATCCCAAGAGTGGTTTTTCCATTGATGAGGTTTTTCATTGATTTTTCACTTTGTCACTAAAATCTGTCTTTGACCATTTTCATTATTATTGCTTTTGATTGGGTGATTATTATTATTAGGTGGAGCCAGGGGGGTCGAGGGGGGCAATTGCTCCCCTGACCCAACCCATAACACCCTCTGCCCCTCTCCTATTGTATACAAAATATATGTTTTTGTTCTTTTGGTACATTTTTATGCTTTTTTTATTACATCTCTTGTATATGTCAAACCTTATTGAATTTTTAAAAAAACAAAACAAAAAAAAAACAAAAATCAAAAGAAAAAAATATTGTATTTTTTTCATGTTTCTTAAGATTCAAAAGTTATAAAAGAAAAATAAGGATAAAAAAAATTAAGCAAATGCTTTAACCGAATACAAATATATATATATATATATATATATATATATTACCTATCAAAAGTGTTAAGAGATCAAATTCTTTACATAATAATTTATTATTTGGAAACAAAAAAAGGGTGTATTGTAATAAAATTTGGAAACAATTGAGTATCCATAACTTGGTATTATTTTTGTAGAATTAAACTATTGATTCTTAGATGCTAAAATGTTTACTATATGGTAATAACTTGTTTTAATTTAATCGTTTTATGAATTTAACAAAAGGTAACACAAGTTGTAATTAACATTTATATAATTAGTAATAAAAATCATTACATGAGAATTATAAGTTGGATTTTAATTATGAAAAAAAAAATATAACACATCTTATTCATATTTATAAAAATCTCAACAAATAAACTCAATAAATGGATATACTATCTTTGTATGGGTCATTTAAAAATAAAATATATTAATCTTAGTTTAATTTTATTGCCTAGATGGATCTTAGGTATTATATATATGTACACTATTTTCTTACTTCATATGTTTGCAAGAATGCATGTATGTCAATTATCAATTTTGTCCCCCTTGAACTTATATCCTATCTCAGCCACTATTTTGTGGCTTAATTAGTTGTTGCATTATTTATTTTGGAATACACATAACTTGTTGAACTAATAAAATTAATCAACTGCATAAGTGGGATCTAAATAAAATTTTCAATTGGTAATCTCTCAATCCTTGTTCAATTTTCTTTCAGTTTTACTAGGGTAAGGTTAAAAAATTGAAGAGTTGCTTCAATCCTTCATGACTAGGCTTAGTTTTTCATTTTTGATTCATATATTTTGTCCCTATTTGTGCATAAGTAGGTTTTAGGGGTTGTATATGGACTGAAATTCATGCACATTAAAACTTACTCATACCTTTTTTTGTTTAAGCACACCAAGTGTTTGCTAAAATGCCAAAATGATGATGTCAAAAGTTATTATGTGCATTTTTCATGGTCCTTTCTTATATTTCTAGTTGATTTAGGAATGTACCTTGTATCGAAAACAACTTTGAAGCCTGTTGACAAACATTTTCTCTGCATCCCGCATCAATTCATCCTGTGCATATAGGCAGGCTTAGGGCCTAGCCTTCATTTATCATGTTTCCATATAGGCATGTTAAGTTTAGGAATGGTTGGTGGATTAGTGGCCTAGATTTCTTGACTATCACACACAAGATTGATGCATTGTGATTTCCATATTGACTTGTCTCAAGTGCATTATGGCTCCAAGAAACCTACGCACAAGCAGTGCAACACCTAAGTATGATAAGACTTGATTTCATGATCTTGATGCATCCAATTTGCATGTTAAAGAGTCTTTTCCAAACATTCCCTAATTTTGGAATGTACCCTATTAGAGCTCAGGCATACCTGCATACCCCGTGTCTTTGAGTCATGTGAGTGTTTACACTTGACCATTGGTTTTCCTGCACCTTCGCTAACCTTATCCATAGGTCATGATTGAACATACACTCAATCCAAAAGCATAGATCTTTCTCAGTCATGGTAAATGTCTGTTTTGTGGTCAAACATGACTTGGTCTCTAATGTGTTACAACTCCCTCCTTTCCTAGAGTCTCCCTAGCCATACACAGCTCAAATTGGACTGTCCCAGCTTGCCATACTGACTTTATTCTGTGGAGAACCTGGCACTCATCATGGTGTCTCCAAAGTCAACTCTGACCTGTTTACTTCTAAGTTTAGGTGCCTTAACAGTATCATTTGCTTGAACTTGTTTCCTATCTTACTCGTGTCTACAGTTGAGGTAGCTAGGACTCAGATGCTTTATGCCCTTTAAACCAATGTACCCATAATTATTAGGTGATAATAGGGGCTGTTTGGTAATGTTGCTCCGTTGTTTGTATTTTTTGGAAATACGTGTGGGTACTCTTTAGATGTTTGAGTCCACCTCATCTCATCCTGTCCTCTCGTTCACATCTGTCATCACTGGGATCCTTTAGGTCCAATAGGTTCCATTTGTATACTACCGATGCTAGGGCCAAGACTACCTTTGCCGTTGGATGGAGGACACTACAGGTTAGCTCTTCACAAGTGAAACATGCATGGCAAGAAGATCCTAATTCTGATGAGGGCCTGGATCATGAGATTGATGAGATGGCTAAGGCTGTTGCTGCTAAGTCCAGACCATCCAGAACTCCGGCACTTTAAGGAATTCCTCAAAGATTTGTAACAGTTATTTTAGAAGTGGATTTTCTAACAGGATTGGATCCTCAGAGTGGTTTTTCCAATAAAGTGCATTTGTTTTCCAATTCGTTACCAAAATCTGTGTTCCTTCTACCTTTCACTATTATTATTTTTTATTTGGTGATTGTTATTGTGCTAGAATTATTTGTTGGATTCTGATTGAAATACACGTAACTTGTTTAATTAATCAAAACAATCCGTTGCATAAATGAGTGTAGTCTAAATAAGACATTTCAAATAATTTGACAACCAAAGAAGTGGTTTTAAATCCTCGAAAAAGCTCCACATGCATGTAAAGATGACATCAAATTCAAATTCATAGGACTCATAAATTCCTATATTGCAAGTACAGATGAAAATCATCATGCAAAACAATGAGAATCCAGCAACACAAACCTGTGGAACAGACATCCTCTCAAGACCTGCATCATAAGACACTGGAACATCAGCTCCTGTAATCCTCCCAACTGGTGCAACCAGATAATGAAAGCTCTCCTCAATCACAGATGTACTGCAGACATAAAGAGATGCAAATATGGTTAAATACTTCGCCACTTCGGGGAGGGAAGAGAAATCTAAAAAAAAAGGGCAAATATTTTATGATGAGGAGGTAACCAGATCTCGGAACCAACACCATGTTGAGGAAACCCGTCTTCAACAGTTACCAGTCTACTAGTTTTCCTGACAGAAGTATTGATTGTGGCTCTGTCAAGGGGACGTACAGAGCGCAGATTTATGACCTGTATTACATTTGCAGAAATTATATCTCAAACAACAATTGGCCGTAGTGCAATTCCATTACTGAACATTAAGGGCTTTTGAGTTACCTCAGCACTGATTCCTTTCTTTTCAAGAATCTCAGCTGCCTATCCACCAGAGTTAGTTCCAGGTCAAAATATAATATCTTAAGGAAGGAAATCTAATAATAAGGAATTTTCAAGGAGAAGGCAGATAAGAAGAAGAAAAAAGACCTAATCAATTATATGACCTTCTGTTCCAAATACAAGTTAAGGCTTCTGAGTTGTGCCTACCAATCTAGGTAGTCATGTCAAGTGACTACTTCTAACTACTGTCATAACCACAGCCTAACATAATGAATTGACAAAAAAATTTAGATTTGCTTGTAAATTAATTAACAAAAATTAGGAAAAACTTTGGCCATATTGCAAAATCCCATTCCAATTTTTGCCCACAAAATAATTTTTATAATTACTGTAATGGCAAGTTTTGGATCCTAAGCCCACAAGGTAACAAGATTAAGACCTAAAGAGCCCAATACAAAGAATTTTTAGAAAGTGGGCTGAAAACGAAGTTTCGGTGAGTTGGACAACGTCCATAATGGATTAAAGATTGAAATAAAACACAGAAAAATAGGTTTTATGCGAAGAAATCCTTCCTCAGCGAAGTTCAAGGAGAGTAGCTCTTGAGTATATTCTTCTTAGTCTTGATTACAATTTTAGTTCTTTGTGTTACAATGTTTTTCAGATTCTCAGATGAACCTCCCCTCTCCTCCCTGGAAGATCTCTCACATTATATAACCCCTTTTTGTTAATCTTGACCCTCCATTTGTTGATTATGTAGGCCACTACTCGAATGCTTGTCCCATCAGATGCCCTCCCAAGTTTTCTATGAGTTGTGGCAATCAATACAGCACTGTTCAAAGATCTTCTCCACATAAATACAGCCAAGAGGTTTGGTGAGGTGCATTAAATGTGGTGGCAGCTACCATCCCTCCAATCACATCAAGGCTATCCCCCTCTCTAAAGCTCTTCCTCTACAATGTGGCCCCCTCTAGTAATGTGCCATTGACGTGGCCAAGGCTCGCCTCTCTAGCTTTACCCTTCGAGTGTATGGACTCCTCAGAATTATATTGGCCTCCTTAGCCTTGGGTATGACACGTGGCATTATTACCTTATTAAATTTTTGTATCCCACAATTACAATATTACATTGACCAGCCAAATCCTATTATTCAATGCCAAAAAAAATGGATGCATTTTATTTTTAAATATCCAAAGATAAATTTCATCCATTCTGCATGTAAAAATTCTATATAGTGCATATTCCAGTCATCTAGAACAATGAATCTACCAAAGCTTCTAGAATGATGACAAACCTTGAGAGCATAACCAACCATCCTTGAGAAAGCAGTAATGGTTACATCCTTTCGTACTCTCTCTATCTGTCAACAGAAACAAAAGAGAGGACAATCAATTTTACTAATAATGAAAAAAAAAAAAAAAAAAAAGCATCTTTTAAGCCCAAAAAAAAATAAAAAACAGATAGAAAATCAGTTATTACTTATAATGAAAATGAATATCAATCAGCAAATTAAGGAAAAAAATAACCTTAGCTTTTCCTATTGGCAGGAAAAAATTGGAATCAAGAACTTCTTCTGAAACAGGAAAAGACTCCTCGTAACTGCAACTCAAAATTGAGAACAAGGACTAAAACATTTGAGTCACTGACAAAACCCAACTCACAAAATTATAGTTCTTCAGTGAACTACTCACAGAAACGAATTTTCAAGGAAAACAACAGGGTCAGGATCCCTAATGGCTGCTTTTAGCAGGCCCCGAGCATCTTCCGATGAGTATGGTGCCAACACCTTCAAACCAGGACATGAAGCATACCATGCAGCAAAGCACTGCACAAAATCCCAAACTGAGCCTTCTACTCAAAGCAATAGTATGAAGGTGAGCACATTAGTCTTCTATCACATTAGTGCTATACTGCTATGGTGGTTGTACAACCTATAATTTCAAACAATAACGGATATGAAATGGCAATATAGAAAGGTGGTGGCTCTGACTCCCCTATCCTTCCACTGGATGCCCCCTCATAAAGAGGATGGGTAGGACTTGGTCCATCAAACCCTGAACGTCTACTGTTTTTTTCTTTTCTGGTTCAACTTTGTTGACCAACCCAAAAAGGAGCACGATCCTAGTACATTAAAGTATAAAAGAAAAAAAATCCAGAATAGTTCCTGAAATTTTATAATGAAAAGGAGCCGGCTCAACAACTTTGGCGCCTTAAGTGAAAATTTTAAGTGAGATATTTTTATATTTAAATATTAATCAAATAATATATATTGAATTTTTCTTATTTAATATCTATTTTTCTTGCTTTTTGAGATGTAAAATTACAAATTAAGTTTTTGTATTTAAGTTCTTCTAACATTTTTTTTTCAATTGATAATATAGCTAATCCACTTAATCTTTCTTGTGACATAGTAGACCTTAAATAAAATTTTATTAATTTTAATTTTGATAAAGTAAGAAAACGTGTGCAAAGTGCAGTGTGTTGTTGTACAGTGTGTAACTATGCAGTGTAGCCTATGCTGCTATGCAATGCAAATGTCCAGCTTGTCCTATGATTATGTGCAAAAAACGTGTCCTATGACTCTATCAATCAATCATGCAGTAAAATAGAATAAAAATATATATAATTTAAGTTGCAATCATGCAGTAAAATAGACTAAAAATATATATAATTTAAGTTGAATAAATAGCAGACTTTTCATCTTCATTTTTGGAAAGATAGAGAGGGGGAGAAGATTACCTCTGGTATGCTTCCCCATTTCAATTTTGAATTTATTGTGTATTGAAGGGAATCAACAAAGAAAGAAAGATTTCAAGCTAGACTAAGTTTATAGAAAAATATCAAGAATCAAGATGAAGAAAAGAAAGGTAAGAATATAGATGGAGAGGCAAAAAGATAGAGAGATGAGAGATTTTTCTTTTGTTTTTGAAATTTATAATCTCTATTTTAGCATATTTCAAGACAATTACATTGTATTATTAATGAATTTGTCTGATATTAATTTTGATTTTAGCATATTTCAAGAATGAGTTAATAAATTTGTCTCCTAAAATTTAATTTTGATAGCTGAAGTTTGACTATTTTTGTTTTTTCCTTTTTAATCTTCTGCATTTTAGGGTACAATTGAGACTTTTTAATGCATTTTATTGATCAATAAAAGTACTTGAATTTTTTTTAATTAAAATATATATGTTAGGTTCTAAAGTTTAGGATTTTATGTATTTAGAACTCTAATGTGTATTGTTGGCAAACCATAATCAAAACAATGTGTTTAGAAGTGTTTAAAGCTAGCTCAAAGTTGTGTGTCAATGTAAAGTTGGAATCGAGTTAAAGCAAGGAAGCATTGTGCCTTTCGGCCTGGATCGATCGATCGAACGACAGGCTCGACCGATCGAAGCTCGGGCAAAATGCTTTTCTGCAGATTCGTCCAACTCAGCCCTATTTGTTTTAAAACGTTTTTAGGGTTTCTTATTTATCCTAAGTATAAAAGGCAAACCCTAACCACGTTTTAGGTGAGCTCATATTTGCGGTTTGTGTAAATCTCTTGTGAGATCTAGAGGAGATTTCCTTTACACAAACTTAGGGTTTTCAATGAGAAGATTTATCTATGCCTTGATGATCAATTCAGTTGCTGCTATTGAAGTTTAAAGAAAACACAAGCGGGTGTGCTTGTATTTGGTGGAGAATCCAAGAAAGAAGGAGTCCGTGGATTCGGAGCTTGTACGTGGTTGTGTCAGTAAGTTCTACTAGTTTGTAGCATTAGGAAGTCGAGCGTGGGTGCTTGTAAGTCCTTTTGTATGAATTTCGATTCTTTCAAGATAGTGGATTCAGGTTTACCTTGAGGATAGCTAGGTCAAATCCTCCCCAGGTTTTTACCGGTTTGGTTTCCTAGGTGATCATATCTTTGTGTTCTTTATATTTCCGCTGCTATACTTGATATGATTATTTGATTGTGTTAATCTAGATTTAATTAATTGGACTAAGTAACAACTTGGCTAATTACCTAGGTTTAATCAATTATTTAAGGGGTCTAAAAACTGTCAAGTGGTATCAGAGTAGGTAGCTCTTTTGTTTTAGATCTTTTGATCTAAGAGCTGATCCTTGACCCCTGTTGTCATGGATAATTTGAAATGTCTTTTTGATCATGTTTCTGCTCATGCTTCTGCTGATTTTATTGATGCTTGTGAAACTCTTCGTAAGGAATTATTGAAATCTATGAAAATTGCTAAGAAATTCAAGGAATAGTTAAAATTGGCTAATCTTGAAAAAGAGGAATTGGTTGTTAGATTATATGAATCTAATAAAAAGAATGAATTTTTGAGAAATCAAATTTCCTCTCAAGATGAGAAGATGAAAAGCTTGGAATAAGAGTTAGTTGAATCTAAAACTGAGCTGGTACCAAGCCTGTTGTTGATAACATAAGTGTTTCTATTTCTCTTAAGCCTAAAACTGAGAAAGTTTATATCCCTCCTTTTAAGAGGAATAATAAAGAAAAGACTTATTTTGCTAAGTTAGACAAAGGTAAAAGTTCTGATGTAGACGCTGAAGTTTCTAAACCTATTGTTAGATAGCATAATAAATCTGTTTTTGTGCCTACTTGTCACATTTGTGGTGTTGTTGGTCATATTAGACCAAATTGTTCTTTATTGAGGCAAAAATCAAAATCTGAGAATAGATTTGTGGTTAGGAATACTGATGTTCCTAAATTTGTTCATGTTTTCCACTTTTGTGGTGTCCATGGTCACATTCGTCCTAATTGTCATAAATTGAAATCTAAGCATTCTGTATTTCAATCTAGGATATGTGATGATATTTCTCCTGCCATAAGTCCAAATAAATTGTTTCATATGCTTTTGAAAAATTTAAGCTTGTTAGCTTGTGAAAGGAATTTGCAGGATTTTAGTCTCTCTCAGAAAATTGGTGTAATCCCTCAAATACACTCTGCCTCTCATGGATTTTCACCTACAAAGCCGAAGACTCGTGCTATATGGGTGAGAAAAGATTCTCTAAGGTGAATGTTGCTGACTTGTCCATGATTTAATTCTTTCAATTGTTTGTGGACATGTTTTGTTTTTGTTTTTGTTTTTGTTTTTTTTATTTTAAAAAAATCCAAAAACATTGAAAAATTTCAAAGAGACAAAAATATTTTATTTTGTGTCTAGTTTTATTTTTTCACGAGGATTACATGAATTATGATATCTCTCTTGATTTAGAACATGCTTGACATTGTGGAGAAACTTGAATAGTATGTGTTATAAGTGCTAAGCTATTTTTGATTTTGTATGAGTGTGTACTAGTTTGTACATGTACTCAAGGGTTAATTAAGAAATTGATATTTCTTATTTGTGTACCCTCTATAGCTTAGTTAAGCATTGTCATGCATTGCATTTGCATTGTTCATTTAGTATAATATGTGTTTTTTGTTTTTGGTCATAAATTTTTTTAAAACCAAAAAGATTTTTGTGGTTTGTATTTCACATCTTGGATTTATAATCAAGGATTGGCCATTTTATCTTTACATAACATGTTTATGTACCTTGTTTAGCTTGGATGAGCTTCTTTTATTGCACTTTACTAGTTGAAGCTTTGAAGTGCATGTTGTGTGAGAAAGATGTTTATGGTGTTTATCACTTTGTCTTAATCTTGAAGTCACATGTTGTTTGACTGTCGGACTTGATCCTTTTGAGAAAGGCATAAATAACCATCTCACCACTATGCACTAGCCAATCATGAACACCTTAGTGCATATCATAAGATTTTGTGCTCGAGAAAGTGTAGCACATGCACAAAAAGAACATAAGGTGAAGCCTCAGTTTAATTGATAAATGCTTAAAATTGGTGTGTACTATTAGACTGAATGCCAAATCACTTAAACTAAAATTGGTGTGTATATTATGAGGCAAAATTCAAGAAACTTACATGATTGCAAGCTTATGTTCTAGGAAATGTGGGAGTTATATGATGTAACTCTTTAGGTGATAGTCTCTTTTAAATTCTATGTGATGAATTTTGTAGACTTTGTGATTGATTGCTATTCACATATCACCTCACATGTATCTCAAACTTTTGCTAGTTGCACATACTACACAGGTTACTCTTTGCTAAACTTGGTACATTATATTGTGTGTGATTTTGTTGTAACCATCCAAGATTAAGAGTTCCTTGATTTTAATGCAAAATGTGTTTAATGCTTGTGCTTTGAGGACAAATTGATTGAAAGTCTTGATTTTGAAAGATCTGGATTGAAATTGATGAAATTGGCTTGTTGTTTTGATGTAATTGATCATTCTAATCAGTTTTCTAGCTTGTGTAATGATCAATTGGTCAATTTATTTTGAAAAATTAATAAGTGGTTTAAATTTGTTTTAGGATTTCAGTTAGAAACTCTATGTTCAAGCCAATTTTGTGAGTTTGAACTTATTTTGAACTTAATTTACTGTCTTAGTTCACGCATCATGTCATTTAATCTGTACATGCATCATTTGTGTTTGGGATTCACATACATTGCACTATTTTTGTATCCATCTTGCAGTTTTGCAGTCATATCTCTCATTGTTTTCACACATAACATGCATACACTTTGCTACATTGGGTACTCAACTTGATCAAAAAATTGATTGATTATTTTTTAGCTATGTACTTTCTAGTATATGCCTTTTTTTGTGTGAATTGTAGAAAATATTTTTCTTAAGAGATATGATGGATAATCAATGTGCAAATATTTTCTCTACTCATACAACTGTTTAAGGGTCACATAGTGCCATGTTTGCATTTTATTGACCGAGAGAATATTTTTTCTTCATGTGTATCCTCAACTTAGTTTTTTTTTTTTTTAAACTTGGTTTGTGTCTTTTTATTTATCCCCACTCCCTTTATTTTTTGCCAAAATTGTTTTTCCCAAAACTTGTTTTGTTTTTCCTATTTTTATAGGGGGAGAAATTGTTTTTTAACCTTTGTGGTTCTTAGGGGGAGTTGTTGCTCTTCATAGGGGGAGTTGTCTCTATTTTTTATAAAGTTAAATTGTTTTGTGTTCCCTTGATTCTCTATTTTCTCTTATCTTTTATTGCGTATGTTTACTCTTTATTGAGTTGTCTTTGTCAATGCGTGACAAAAAGGGGGAGATCTAGATGAAATGTGGGAATTCTGTTTGTTTTGTTTAAGGGGAGAATATAAAAACTTTTTGATGTATCTAACTTAGGGGGAGAGTTAGAATTTATTTTGATATATTTGTTTCTTGTTTCACTTCTTATTGATTTATATTTATGAGTTATTCATTGATATATGTCTTTATTTGTGTGTTGTTTGAAATCAAGAAGTTATTTTGTTTACTTGTATTATTTCCACACATGCGGTTATGCATTTTGTTTAGTGTTTCAGGAAATATACAGGTTGATTCAATTGAGCTGCTGTCTACACTTGCAACTGATAGATAGTAGTTAGGATTGAATTTGTTTTATGAGCATTATTTTGTAAAGGGCTTTTTATTTTGTAAACTTTGAGCTTCTAAGTTGTGTTTTGTTACAGATTGCCAAAGGGAGAGTTTGTTAGGTTCTAAAGTTTAGGATTTTATGTATTTAGAACTCCAATGTGTATTGTTGGCAAACCATGATCAAAACAATGTGTTTAGGAGTGTTTAAAGCTAGTTCAAAGTTGTGTGTCAATGTAAAGTTGGAATTGAGTTAAAGCAAGGAAGCATTGTGTCTTTCGGCCTGGATCGATCGATCGAACGACAGGCTCAACCGATCGAAGCTCGGGCAGAATGCTTTTCTGCAGATTCGTCCAACTCAGCCCTATTTGTTTTAAAACGTTTTTAGGGTTTCTTATTTATCCTAAGTATAAAAGGCAAACCCTAGCCACGTTTTAGGTGAGCTCATATTTGCGATTTGTGTAAATCTCTTGTGAGATCTAGAGTAGCTTTCCTTTACACAAACTTAGGGTTTTTAAGGAGAATATTTATCTACGCCTTGATGATCAATTCAGTTGCTGCCATTGAAACTTAAAGAAAACACAAGCGAGTGTGCTTGTATTTGGTGGAGAATCCAAGAAAGAAGGAGTCCGTGGATTCGAAGCTTGCACGTGGTCGTGTCAGTAAGTTCTACTGGTTGGTAGCATTAGGAAGTCGAGCGTGGGTGCTTGTAAGTCCTTTTGTATAAACTTCGATTCTTTCAAGATAGTGGATTCAAGTTTATCTTGAGGATAGCTAGGTCAAATCCTCCCCAAGTTTTTACCGGTTTGGTTTCCTAGGTGATCATATCTTTGTGTTCTTTATATTTTCGCTACTATACTTGATATGATTATTTGATTGTGTTAACCTAGATTTAATTAATTGGACTAAGTAACAACTTGGCTAATTACCTAGGTTTAATCAATTGTTTAAGGGGTCTAAAAACTGTCAAGAATATAATTGAGACTTTTTAATGCATTTTATTGATCAATAAAAGTACTTGAATTTTTTTTAATTAAAATATATAGATAACTATATTATGTATATGATTTCTTTTTTACAAGTGGAGGCCTTCTTTTATTTGGGACCTTAGACGATTGCATCAATTGCATCACTTATTGAGCTGGCCCTGTAATGAAACTCACTTAAACTTTAATTAACAGTGTCCTGTAGGAATGACAGTTCTTTAAAAGCTTAGGTTAAGATAAACAAGTTGTTAGAGGTGTAGAAACGTGTTGATAACATAAATTATTTTCCCTTCAAGAAATAAATGATTTTCCTTTCTGACCATACTTCAGCTGTATCACTTTCAATGTTTTAGATTGATCTTGCTCCACATACTGAATCAGGCTACCTTGGATTAGGGTAAGGAATATGTTGACATATGGCTTGTATTTATTCGAGTCATGCTTTGCCTTTGGTTCCATGGATGGCACTATAGGAATAAAATTTGTCTTTGCTTGGAGTAGTGTGCATGGTGACTTGCTTCCCAGGGAAATTGTGTATAGCAAACTCCTTTTGCTTGAGTTTGTTTTATTCATTACTAAATTTCTTTGGAAATCTTTCTCATTCCTAAAATATTTCCACAATCAATCTTGGTAATTTGATCTTCACCTTTTTTACAACAAAATACACTTGAAGACACTAGAACTGACCATGTCTTTTAGGATTCAATGAAGAGCAATTTTAATAGCCTTCAGATAAAGGCTTCAAAGGAACTAATCATGGATTGACAGCAAAACTACAGGAAGATAAACATCAAAAATAGAGAATATGGGCATTACTTGAGAATGCTGCGCACCAGCTCCAGCAGCAGCACCATTTGGTCCTCTGAAAACAATAGGTACTGATATTTGACCAGCAGACATATGATTCATTTTGGCAGCAGAATTAATAATATGGTCAATTGCCTGCGGAAGTAAGAAAATTGAATTAAAATAGAAATATTTGAACAAGTGCAATACTAAAATCTTTAACCACACTTCTAGCTATGCTTCATGTATATTCTTGGAGGGGTATGTTTTAACACTCATGTAATTGCATTGCAACATTGATTATGACCTTTGCTTTAGCCCAATAACATATGCAAAATTAGAACAAGGGCAACACTGTTAGATATTCAATGACATATGCATTGGTCATTTTAGATATTGCAGATGTTGTCTTCAAATATAACATAGAATGGTAACAGAATTATCTAACAGTAAAAAGACAATGAACATTTTGAACTCTAATTAACAATAAAATGAAAACGAACATGTTCAAATCCAACAGAATCCTGAAGAATTATATCAACATTGAGCATGCACACAATTCGAATCCTGCATCACCTAAATATCTTTAACATAATGAAATTATAAAAGATTTTCTAAGGAAAACAGCTTCTACCTGCATGGAGAAGCTAAATGTCATAAACTCTACAATAGGTTTAAGACCATGGTAAGCTGCACCAACTCCAATTCCAGTGAAGCCAGCCTACAAATTATGCAAAAAGTCGTGCGTGAAAAAAGAATACAGCATGGAATGAGAAATACCTTCAAGCACATAAATGGACAAAGTCCAGAGAAGATGGAAAATTAAACAAGTACTGGAAAAAGATATATCCTAAACAATTTTCAAGGAACAACCTCAGTAATTGGAGTATCAAGAACTCTCCCAGGACCATACTTCTTCAAAAACCCTATTGAAATCTGATATAAAAAATGGAGGTTGGAACATAAGTACTCTTTCAAGATGGAAGATGTTATATATTCTTTTCATTTTACTATGCGTCTCTAACCTTGCATGCACCTTGATTTTGCCCAACCTGCAATACAAACGAGAAAACAAACAAATATGGCAAAAAATCAAAAGTGATTAAAAAAACTAAATAAATAACAGATCAACAAGCATAGAAAAATATGTCTGTCTTTCCATCAATACCTCTTCGCCCATCAGAAAAACATTAGGATCTGCTGACATTTCTTCATGGAGTGCAGAATTAAGGGCTTCTTGCACTGTCATCTGCAAAAATTTATTTTAAAAAATTTAGTAACTGAGACAATGAAAAGGAAAAGCACATGTTGGTAGTTAATGTCTAGAGAATAGAACAATTATTTATGTCATTATATTGGGAACAGATGGATATGATGAGCTCTAAAATTACTGAGGACAATAGAAATATCAATTACATACTGCTAAAGAGAAAAATTCTCATGCAAAGAGCTAAAATGATAAATCCACTCACTAACTACCAATACTTCCAGCTGAAACACATTCTTGTATTAATCTAAAATTGCAGTTAAAGAAGAAAGTCACTTGTATCAGATAGAAAAAGTAGAAACAAATTGCAGCTCATATGATTATCCTATAAATCAATGTTAACGTGTTGGTCCAACAATGTTGATACAATCACTCACTCTTGTGACTACCACCTGATGTGCTACTTAACCATCAGACGATTGCATGTGTATACTAACTCTAACATACATACATACATATATACATACATGCATGTTATGACCATCACACATCTATAGTAACTCTAACATACAGCAAAATAGATGTTATGACCGTATAAATTATAGTTGAGTTTTCTACTATAATTCTTGTAAAAAGAGAAATTAATAATATTAAGAATAAAAAAATTGGTGATAGAACAAAACTCATGCAAACATGCATCTTTCAAAACCCACAATTAACATGTTCAGCTAGCCCAATTGAATAGTGCCTACCTGTTTAGCTGCATGAGAGTAACATTTTGATGAATTTACTACTAGAGGTCGTATCCTTTGTAATGACTGCATCAGATTCTTAGACACACAAACCAAAAAATAACAAGGAATTAAAACAAAAATGAAACAAATATATCGTTAGAATTGTTAAAATGTAATTTGTAATTAACAAGTGGCTCCCTATGTGTCAAAGAAAGAAGCAACTGAAATCTGAGTGTCAACAAATGAAGAATCCAGCACAAAGCAAGAATGCAAGTAGACACCTCATGGACAAGTGTCAATTAAAGAAAAATGAAGCAAACTTCTGTAGTATTCTTGAAGCTTGTAGTCATCGTAACATCCGAAAAAAGAAATAAAAATTGCAATGAAATAGAGTTTCTGCAATACCCTGTTTTTTTCATATCTAGCATAACAGCAACTTAAATACTAAATTCTACTCCTAGCCATATTGTTCTAAACTTGCACCCAACAAGAATTGTATTTAGAAGCTAATAACAAAATGTTGAATATACATAGGAGCCTACTCTTTGCCTCACAATCCCCCAAATCTCTCCTCCTTTGTTGAATAATAAAACGAACCAAGTTCAAATAAATTGTTGAATAATAAATTATCTTGTTTGTTGATATAAGCGTGCTCAATTGATGTTCGAAATAAATTTAAATAAACAATCCTAAATTTTTAATAATTATAAGCTTGGATCGCTCATTTATGGCCGTACATAAAAGTTCTTGCCTTGACAAAAACACCGCCCTGGTCATCCAAGTGTGGCTGATATATGCTAGAGATCGGCAGTGAGATAAGTTCGGCAAGCTATTTCTCAACGTGTTCTAATCATCTTGGTGTACTGATTTGGGTCCACATTCTAGAACTCAATAGTGTAAAAGTCATCATAGAATTTACTCAATTTAGCAACAGGTTAGTAAACTTTTTAAGGAATATTATTTGTTTACATTGCACTATTCATGTAATATTTATATTGTAGGCTAAAGAAATGTATACAATATTGTACGTATACATTAGCATAAAAATGAACAATATTATATACTATTCATACAAATGTGTACTATTCATGTAATATTTATATTGTAAAACTAAAGAAATGTATACAACATTATATACGTCAGCATAAAAGTGCACAACATTGTACACTATTCATACGAATGTGTACTTTTTACGTGAACAGCAAATATAAATCATTGATTGTCCTTGCATTTTGCATGAGTGCCATTATAAACCAATAATTGTCCTTGTTCTAAAGCATTTTGCCTGAGTGCTGTTGACTATTGAGTAAGTTTGCGTATCTTAATTACTAGCGGCAAAATGTCCCATATTTGAAACTATTTAGGAAAATGTCCTTATTTTGTAATTTAATTTTTTTGCCTATCTTTCTAGCTACAAAATGCCCCATATTTGAAACTATTTAGAAAAATGTCTCTGTTTTGAAACTCAAATTTCTAAAAATCGAGTTTCAATTTAAAACTCGATTTTTGAACAATCGAGTTATAGCGAACTGAAAAATTTTAAAAAAAAAAAAATTTTTAGAACTTGAGTTCAGAACTCAAGTTCCATGTAAAGTACTTGAGTTCATGGAACTCGAGTTCGTTGAAAAAATTCAAGTGGAACTCGAGTACTTTACATGGAACTCGAGTTCATGAAACTCAAGTTCTCAAAAAAAAAAAAATCTTAAGTCCACGTTCGTTATAACTCGACGTTCCAAAAATCGAGTTATGCATTTGAAACTTGATTTTTAGAAAATCGAGTTTCAAAACAGGGGCATTTCCCTAATTAGTTTTAGACATTGAGCATTTTGCTACATATTTTAAAAAGAAAGGGCAAAAGTCCATTTTCTCCCTGAGTTAGGAGTTAGTACGATAGACCAAGGTTTTCAAACCCGGACCGTTCATTGAACCGTAAAAGGGAGAGGTTCAAAGTTTTTGAGGTCAAACCGTGATGACGTCATAATTAATTTAATAATTATTTTAAATATATATAAAAACATTAAATTAATAAAAAAAATAGAAAAATTAACTAAAATAGTCCAAAACAAATATAGATAGTGTGGGTTCCTCGGATGTACTGATTTATAGCCTTTAGTGTCCCACATCGAAAGAGCCTTCCCCGCTTTCTGCCTTATAAGCTGTGAAGCGAATGAGTAGTGTACCATCAGTTATTAAATCAGTACATCCGAGGAACCCACAATAAAAGGAAGCTTCCTTTTATTGTGGGTTCCTCGGATGTATTGATTTATAACCTTTAGCTTTTACACAGCATCCTTAGTGTCCCACATCGAAAGAGTCTTCCCTCACTTTCTACCTTATAAGCTGTGAAGCGAAGGATGTTGTGTAAAAGCCAAAGGCTATAAATCAGTATATCCGAGGAACCCACAGATAGTATTTTTTTTAACATAACTTTCATAATACAAATAAAAATTATTAAATTCTAAAAAAAGTAAATAGCTATTGAGTTTCTAAATTATTTTTAAGTCATGACAAAGCACACTTTAGTACCCAATAATTTTTATTTTACGAAACCCAATAAAATAGTTAAGAGACAAATTAGTTTATTTGCTCATGGCCAAGCCCATTTGACTGCGGATCATTTTTTTTCCCAAGCCCATTTGAATAGTCACAATTCACCATTTATTATGAATTAAAAAAATAAAAAAATAAAATTCAAAAGCTAGATCTGAAGATGTCCATGCATTTAAAAATTGTTAAAGTTAAATAAATAACAAAACCCAAGTGCTTGACAACAAGCAAGCATTATATTGTGATAGCAAGCAAGCACGTAGCAGCAAAGAAGAAGTCTCCCGAAGCAACGAAGAAGTCTACAATATTTTTAGCAATACTTTCATAATAAAATTTATGTAAAAAATTGTTACTAGTTTTAATTTGAACCACTATTGGAATTATTTTTTTACTCACCAATATTAACTAATAACAATCTATTACTTAAAATTTATTGTGAAATATTGTGAAAATATTATAGTAACATTTAATTGTGATTTTTTATTCTTTTTAATTTCTTTCCTTGCATCCATACGTTTCTTTTCCTTTACTTTTCTTTTTTTCTCTTGTTTTTCCTCCTCCACACACGTATCCCCAACCCCTCTGACCCACTCCCCTCAAGTCTCATCATGTTTTTATTTTTCTAGAACTCTTCCTCCACTGTCCACTACGTGTCCTCTTTGCTTTTATTTTTCTTTCTTCATCTCTAGCTCTCTCTTTCTCATTCTCTTTCTCTCACCCTGTCACACATACATTACCGGCGGAGAACAAAGCTGGAATTTAAAACTCAATTTGCCCAAGAGAAGAGTTTCTAAAGAGAGGGAGCTGCGTGATGTACTCTGAAGAGAGAAGAAGAAGAAACATAAAGACATGTTGTGTTTCTCTGGAGATGGCAGTGGCAGTGTTTCTGAAGACATGATGTACTCCCAACAGTTGTGTTTCTTTTTCCTTTGTTTTTCTTTTTTTTTTCTTTTTTTTTTAAGGTTTAGATTCAAAGGGAAGCAGAGAACCGTGAGAAGCGATTTGATCACGGTTCGACCGCGGTTTGCACGAGTCCCTACTTTTTTTCCATAGAACAATTCTTGAGGCTAAAAGAACCGCAAAAATGAGCAGTTCAAGGTTTTCCCGGTCAGACCGTACGGTCTAGTCCGGGTTTCAAAACCTTGCAATAGACTACTTATAAGAAGGAGACACTTTCAAAATTCAGTAGGTGAGTTCTCATTCACTTATTCATTGGTGCAGGGATGGAGGTATGTGTAACGTGGGATTATGATTAACGTATAAATACATAATCCGCCCACCACCCCCGCCCACCCACCAAATAATAAATCCTGGTTACTTCCCTGCATAGGTGAAATAATTAGTTAGGCACCATTGAAAGATAATTTATTCTGTACCATCAATGTCATAGGTCCATGGTCCCAATTACAAAATGGTATCCTACTTTTGGGGCAAAGATTACTCTTTCGTGAGCCCAAAACTATTGCTTTGACTCGAAAGAACTCAATCTAAACAAGCAAGAACAATTGTTTATAAAGAAATGTAAACGCATGCTTTGATGTAAGCGAACGCATGCTCAATGCATACAGATGGTCTAAATTGGTCTGAAGTGCGTGAAAATTGGTGAAGGGAACAACGTAGGGAGCAAAACTCGTCGCCTCTAGCCACAATTGAAATCGTTTTTCAAGTAAATTCCATTGTTTAGGCCTTGAAATATTTGTTTTTGCCATTTTTAGTAATTTTATTTTCATTATAACTTTAAATATAAAAATCAAAATAGTGTCCTGTTTGTTTTGGGACATCTCTTATAAACAGTAGTATTTGATTTTGTAATTATCTCAATTTTTTTGTTTTTGATAATTTTTTTCTATTTTGTCACTTAATTTTGTGCTTAATGTGAACTAGAGTTTTAAATTGTTTTCCTAGCCACACTAGGAGTGCTTTAAGGTTTTCTAAGTGTCTCCTAGCAACCCTAGGACTTCTTTACTATTTAAACATATTTGCAGAGGCAATTCAGTTTTGAAATTAATAAAACTAGTTGCAAATCCACGTAATGCGTGGTGGGAGTAAATAATTATTTTTTTTAATTGTAATATAATGTATAATTTTTTCTCTAAATTTTTTTGATAATTATTTGTTCTTCCTAAAAATTAAACAATTTCTATTCGGTCCAATTAGGTCTACTTTGGTCCTATTCAGTCCAATTTGGTCCACTTTGTCAATTTTGGTCCCCATCGGTCCATTTTGGACTAATTGGGCCTTAAATTGATTTTTTTTTTTTTTGTAGGGTGCATTTTCACGTTCAGCTCCAAAAAAAAAAAAAAAAATCTTAATTTTTAGGTTGAAAAGTATGAAATTTTACTATATTTGGACTAAACTCTTTAGTTTTGAGTTAAAAAATACATACAAAATAGACATTAAAAATTAGAAATATGAGCCCTAAGAAAGATAAATATTAAAAAATCTTATTCGGTCCACTTCAATCCTATTCAGTCCATTCTTTCCTCTTTGGTCCACTTTGGTTCTATTTGGTTCATTTTGGTCCTATTCAGTCCACATTTGTCCACATCAGTCCTATTCGGTCCATTTTGTCCACTTTGGTTATATTCGGTCCACATTGGTCTTATTCAGTCCTATTCAGTCCAATTTGGTCCTATTCAGTCCTATTTGTTCCTATTCATGACACCTGCTTTGGTTGTAATCAGTCTATTCATTCTTATTCAGTCTCCTTCAGTCCACCTCGGTCCTACTCAATCCAATTTGGTATACCTTTTTACCATTCGGTAGTATTTTGCCATTTGGTTCACTTTGTTCCATTTGGTCCCATTTGGTCTATTATTTGTGTTCACTTTAGTCCATTTTGGTCCACTTCCGTCTATTTTTGTGAACTAACATACAGAGAAAAGACATGTTTGGGTTGAGAGCATCCATTCTAAATCTAAATTTATATTTATATATATATATATATATATATATATATATATATATATCTCTCAAACTTGTAATATATAAAATCTTAAGCATAGCATTTATTATTACTACACTTTTGTTGAGCCACATTAACTTAGCATTTCAATCCACTTCGGTCCAGCTAAATTTAAGTAAAAGTCTTTCTAAACATGAATGCTATAAATATACAAATCTAATCTTTAGGTTAGTTATTCAATTGTTTTAAAGTCATTACTTTTAAATGAATTGCATGAAGTTGATTATACCTTTAAGTAATTAAAATAAATAAATAAATATATATACATATTCGTATAATTTTTTTAAAATAAATTATTCAAATTCTTCATTCTCTTAAAAGAGATTATTATGATATTCAAACTAATAACAAACTTATATCGAATATGTATAATTTAATCTCTAAATTTTATTGTACACGATTTGTTCTCCTGAAAAATTAAACAATTTCAAAAAGTAATTTCCATCACTCTATTTTTACAAATATATAATTTATAATTTTTTATGTTTTTGATTGATATTATTCTTTTTAAAAAAATTACCATATTCTTCTAACTATTGTTATTATGCATAATATTTTCCTAGTGTCTTTTGGTACAATTAAAATTTTTAAGTTTCAAATTTATTATTCAAATTCTCATTCTCTTAAGGAAATTATTATGATAACTAAAACTTATCATATAATTACAATTGTTATTACTCAAATAAATAATACTACTCTTAATCCAAACTTGTATTTTCTTCTCATTCTTAAGTAGGTACACCAAATTAGACCAAAGCGATTTGAAATAGACCAAATGATAGAATAGACTGAAGTGGAACGAATATAGGCCGAAGTGGACTGAGTGGACCAAATTAGACCGAAGTGGATTGAATGGAGGGAATGGACCAAAGTGGGCCGAACATGACCTAATTGACTGAACTAGACTGAATTGACTAAAATAGACCAAATTGAACCGAATAGACTGAATTGACTAAAGTAGATCAAGTTGGACCAAAGTGGACTGAAGTAGACCGAATAGATAAAGTGGACTAAAATAGACCAAAATGGACCAAATGCCGATATGTAATTAGCATAGACAAGATTTTGTTATGATATAAATTCAAATTCTTACTTCTAAAATAATCAAGTATTAACTCAAACCAAAACTATAGGAGAGAGATACTACTTGTAATGGAGAGCTAAAAAATACAACATCAAAACATATGAACTCAAAAGAGTTTTAAAAATCTCAATGATTCATCAATATAAAGTAGAGTTGCATGAGAGAGAGAGAGAGAGAGAGAGAGAGAGAGAGAGAGAGAGAGAATAACCACTTTTCAAGACAGTGTGAAAGAGAATAATAAGAAATTTTTAGAAAACAATATGAAAAAAAGTTTTAAAAAAATAGTAATAAACACAAAATTATTTAAGTCATGTTATGTAATACAACAACATTATATTTTAATAAATTATTTTTACAATTTAATAGGATAACATCTATAAAATTAAAGAGAATAAAAAAGATAACAACTTAATCATATTAACCAAAAGTAGAGTTCCAAATAATATAAAAATTCATCAACCTAAAGTAGAGAGGAAATAATATAAAAATTCACCAACATAAAGTAGAGACGAAAGAAATATAAAAATAAAAAAAAATAAAAAATAAAAAAAAAATCCACCAAAATATTGACCTAAAAACCGTCCATTTCCCAATGCCAATGAAGCAAACACACTTCAAGATTAGGGTTAAGTTATGATGGATTAATAGATAAATTTTAATTAAAAATTTTCATAAATTTAAATAATTCAAAGTATTGCATCATGAAAACTTCGTAGATGAGAAAGCTATAAGGTGCAATAAGTAAAAAGGGAGTTTCTAAATATATCAATGTAAATTAACCATGTATGAAGTTATCTGTATTCTTTCTATCATTTGCACGCTTAACCACCTCTTTATTTGATTTGCAAATGCCAAAAATGACATTGAACAACTTTAAAAAAAAGTTAAGGCTAAATTGTAAAGTACACCCCTAAAGTTTAGGATTACTTGGATTTTACACCCTAAAGTTTAACTCCGTTAGCAAAAGCAGTCACTTCGTTAGTGGACTTGCCTATATAGTCGTTAAGTGACACACTAGAGTCTAATGTATAATTTTTCAAAAGCAGTCACTCCGTTAGTGGACTCGCCTATATGGCCGTTAAATGACACGCTAGAGTCTGATGTATAATTTTTTTGCCATGTAGTTAGGGCTACTTTTGCTAATAGAAGTAAACTTCAAGGTGTAAATCGAAATTTTTAAACTTCAGAATGTTAAATCCAAGTAACCCCAAACTTTAGGAGTCTACGTTGCAACTTCCCCTTTAAAATACAAAAAACTTGATATTTAAAAATGTTACACATGAGATAATTATTGATATCTGATAGTATTGAAATTTTGCATGCTTGAAAAGTACAACGAAATAATACTTAGTGGTATGCTCTCCTCTCATATGAATGATAGATTATACTAATTAAATTCATGGTAAGACCCACCACCATTCACGTGAAAGGAGAGATTACCATACTATTATGTTCCTGGAGTACTACATAATTTTTAATAAGTGGGACTCAAATCATTAAGAAACCCACAAATTATCATCAACACAAGGCAATGTCTTGAAAGTTCTACCTTCTTAATATATGTTCTCTCTCAATTTATAGTCATCTTCCCAGTTGTATGTACCAAAAAAAAAAAAAACCCAAATAAATATAAAAATTGCTAATTATTATTACACATGGCTTGTTACACATTGCCGTACATAGCCTATGAAATTGTAAAATCGTGTTTTGAAAACACTATCACACCTCTACAAAAATTATCTCTAACTTCATTCTTAGCAGTTGAAGCCATTCAAACTGATCTATAGCATGTTCTCTTTGCGGCTCGAACTACATCCTCAACCTATACAATAGACAACAAGAACGTTAAACTTCTCTAAACTACTAGGTTAAAAGCCATTAAACAATATCAAGAAAGCACTAGTATTGCCTTCAAAGATAAAATCCATCAAAGCACTGCATCAAAGGCTCAAAGTTGGTTTATACATACAACAACAACAACCAAGCCTTAGTCCCAAAAATTCAGAATTGACTATGGATCCTCAATAGACTAGTCAAAGTCAACCACATAAATTTTTTTTCCTATTATCTTATTTTATCTGAAATCATTCTCTATGATACTTCCTTAATTAACATATCATTTCTCATTACTTATATTAATATTATTTTTGGTGTTACTCAACCTTTTTCCTTCCCCCAACGGATTTTTTTTTTTTTTTTTTTAAAGGATAAACGGCAGAATCCTTCCCCCCAACTTAAATCAAGTCAAGTTTTCCCACAAGTCCGTTGATCGCTCTCTTCTAAACATGAATAAACCATCTCAAACAACTTTCTCTCATCTTTTCATCAACTAGGGCAACTCCTATATTTAAGTGAATTTTCTCATTTTGAATCATATTATTCCTTGTATTTCCACTCATCTACTTGACATTTTCATTTCAGCTACAGTCATTTTATGAACATGTTTGCTTCTTAACAACTTAAGATCCAATTCCATAAGACCTAGTTGTCTTATAGCAATCTTATAAAATTTAACCTTTTAACTTAATAGGTATTTTACAATCACACATTTCTCTTGATGTGCTTATTTACTTCATCCTCCATATTTTATCTTATGATTTACATCCCAATCACTCAATTTTTAAGAAATATCAAAGCTAATTTATACATCATGTTCAAATTCAGGTTTGGGAATGATTACTTGAAAGGGTAAATGGGTTTGAAGTGGTTCTAGATCGTTGGTTTGAATATTTGGAAGTCTATAAAACTGGAGTGGCAACTTTTTCCTGGTATCCTTAGTATGAGGTGGGAACTAGAACTAGAGTGAAATTTTGGAATGATTTTGTAGTGTGGTGATTGTCCACTAAAGGAGGCCTTTCCTAAATTAGGAATTTTCCGAGACAGGGACTCCTCCACTTCAGATCTTATGCAATTCTGTAATGGTGTTGTTCACTGGGGTCCTCATTTCTCACTATTGGTGCAGGATTGGGAGTTGGAGCCTTGTTGGTTTTATGGATCTTATTTCTTCTACTTCTGTGAGGGAGAACGAGAAAGATAAACTTTATTGGAAGATCATTAACTTTATTAGAAGCTAGCAAAGGGTCAGGGTATTGATGTTGGAGGGTACTATAGTTCTTTATAATGGAAAATTATTCGGAGATTGAAGGTTTCTCATAGAGTTGCTTCTTTCTCATGGACTACTTTTGGGAGAATTTTGACTGTTGACAATTTACGGAAGAGAGGAAGAGAAGAATAGGGGTGTTAGATTGGTGCTATATGTGTAAATGAAGTGGGGGAGACTATGGTTCATTTACTTCTTTATTGCCCTCTAGCTAATGAGTTGTGGACTATGGTATTTGGTTTGGTGTTTATTGGGTTGTGTGGTGGGGAGTTCTAGATATGCTAGCTTATTGGCAGGGTTGGTTTGATCACCATCATAACATAGCCATTTGGAAAGTAGTGCCTCATTGTTAAATCTGGTGTATTTGGTGGGAGTGAAACGCTAGAAGTTTTGAGTGATGTGAAAGGACTACTCTTGATCTTAAGCTACTTTTATTCAAATCTCTGTTTGATTGGACTCTAGCTTTGGGCTCATTTTCTTTTAATTCTCTTTTAGATCTGATTGAACATTGTAACTTGAGTGCTTGATTGTGTTGTACCCATAGTATACTCCCTGTGTACTTGACCCTCTTCATTCACTAGTAAAGTTTTGGTACTTATCCCAAAAAAAAAAAAGAGCCATGGTAAAGCAAAAAGAAGCTTTCGTGATCTTTCCTAGGTAGAAGGGAAAAGAGAGAAGAACACTTGTATTGAAATCTATACACAGATCATAAGGCACACCAAAAACACCCAGACAACGCAAGACAGAAATTCCTATATAAAAAATACATATGAAAATCATCAAGAAGAATTAAATCCATTAACACAAACCTGTGGAAGGGCCATCCTCTCAAGATTTGCAGCATATGGCATAGGAACATCAGCACCTGCAATCCTTTCAACAGGTGCATCCAGATACTCAAAGCTCTCCTCAATCACTGATGTACTGCAGAAAGAAAAATGTTAAATGGGAAAATACTTGGGGGAGGAGAGAAACAGTAAACATAAATGGCAAATATTAGTTGATGAGAAGAAGATGACCAGATCTCAGCACCGACACCATGTTGTGGATAGCCTTCTTCAACAGTTACCAGTCTGTTAGTTTTCCTGACAGAAGCATTGATTGTAGCTCTATCAAGGGGACGGATTGAGCGCAGATTTATAACCTGTATTACATATTACAACTATTATATCTCTTCTAAACCAAAAATTGGAAATTATGACAGTAGTAGCGCCAATCCACTACTGAACATAAAAGGTTTTTGAGTTACCTCAGCACTGATTCCTTCCTCTGCAAGAATCTCAGCCGCCTAAGTTTTCTCCACCAGAGTTAGTTCCGGATCAAAGGGTATGTAGCTAAGGCAGTAAGTAACTTACAAGGAGAAGGCAGATGATAGGAAAAGATGAACCTAATTGCTTATATGATCCAACATTTCATATACAAGTTATGGCTTCTGAGTAGTACCTACCAATAAATCTTATATGATCTACCATTCCATGTCAAGTTACCATTTCTAACTATCAAAACCATATCTTAACATTATGTATTGACAAACTAATGTTGAATTAAATGAAATTGAATAAAGAAAACCTAGCACAAACGTTGGCTTTTGCAGAAAACCCATTTCAATTGTTGCCCACAAAATGGTTTCTTTTAATGACCAATTTATGCCAGCAAAAATGGATGCATTCTCTTTTTATAATATCCAAAGATACATTTCATCCATACCACATAAAAATACTATAAAGTGACACATTCAGTCATCCATAACAATGAATCTACCTCAGTTTCAAGAAGGATGACAAACCTTGAGAGCATAACCAACCATCTTTGAAAAAGCAGTAATTGTTACATCCTTTCCTTCTATCTCTATCTGTCAACGTCAACAAAAGAGAGAAAACTCAATTATTACTAATAATAAAAATAAACAACAATAAGTCTATAGGCACAACTTTTTTCACAATTGTTGAGATAGCAAGTTGTCAATGGTAGACAATAAAGTGGTGTCGTTGGTGGGTCCATGTCAAAACCAATAGAACTTGCCACATCAGCAAGTTGTGAAAAATGTTGTTTTTGTAGCATTACTCTTAAGTAAAATAAATAAATACCTTAGCTTTCCCTATTGGAAGGCAAAAACTGGAATCAACAGCTTCTGCTGAAACAGGAAAAGACTGTCCATAACTGCAGCTCAAAAATGAGACCAAGGACGAAAGCATCTGAGTTGCTGATAAAACCCAAGTCACAAAATAATAGTTCTTCAATAAACTACTCACAGCAACTCATTTTCAAGGAAAATAACAGGGTCAGGGTCCCTAATAGCAGCTTTTAGCAGGCCTCGAGTGTCTTCTGATGAGTATGGTGCCAGAACCTTCAAACCAGGACATGAACCATACCATGCTGCATAGCACTGTACAAAATCCCAAACTGAGCGTCCAACCCAGAGCAATAGTATGAAGGTAAGCACATAAGTCTTCCATCACATTAGTGCTAGCCTGTTACTTAGCGGGTGGCTGAAGAACAAATAATTCCAAACAATAATGGCTATATAACGCCAATATGGAAAGGTGGTAGCTCTCTTAATTCCCATTTCCTTCCACTGAATGTCCCCTCAAAAGGAAGATGGGTTCAGTTAAACTTTGTCAATCAATCCCAAAAAGGAGTACAACCTAGTACACTGAAGTATAAAAGAGAAATGCTAAAAAAAAGGTGACTAAGTCCTAATTCATAAATATGGTTTCTGAAATTTTAAAATGAAACTCACATCAACTTTAATTAAAATGTCCTGGAGGCATGAAACTTCTTTAAATGCTGAGGTTAAGATAAGCAAGTTGTTAGTAACATAACTGATTTTCATTCATTAAAGAAATTTTATTTTTTCCTGAGGCTGTGTATCATTTTCAATTTTTTACAGTGATCTTGCTTCATGTACTGAAATCAGGCTACCTTGGCCTAGGGTAATAAATATGCTTGTAGAAACAAGAACTGCTATGTCTTTTAGGATTCACTTAAAAGCAATCTTAACAGTCTTCAGATAGAAGACCACAAAGGAACTAACCATGAGTTGACAGCAAAACTCCTGGAAGGTAAACATCAAAATTAGATAGATGACATTACCTGAGAATGCTGCGCACCAACTCCGGCAGCAGCACCATTTGGTCCTCTGAATACAATAGGTACTGATATCTGACCAGCAGACATATAATTCATTTTGGCAGCAGAATTAATGATATGGTCCATTGCCTGCAGAAATAAGAAAATGAATTAATATAGAAATATTAGAACAAGGGCAATATTAAATCATTAACCACACTTTAGCTAGATCATGCTTCAAGCATATTTTAGGAGGGGTATGTCTAGCACTCATTTAATTGCATTGAGACAATGATTATGACATTCGGATTTAGCCCAACCACCATTGTAATCCAAGAGATGAACGTGTATGATTATACTTCCATTATTTTATTGCTTAGATCATAGATTCCTTGGTGGGATGTATCCTTACAAGATATTGGTTGCTACATTAAATTTCTATTCAAGAGTCCAACCCCATACTAGATATTGAACGACATATGCATTGGTCATTTTAGATACTGAAGATATTGTCTTCTAATATAACATAGAATGGCAGCAGAATCCTCTAATAATAAAATGACATTGAACAGGTTGAACTTCAATTAACAATAAAATGAAAATGAACGTGTTCAATTCCAAAAGAATCCTTAGGAATTCTATTGATATTGGATCCCGCACACAAGTCAAATCCACCATCACCTAGAAATAATTTAACATAATGAAATGATAAAAGATAGATAAGTAAAGAATTTGTCACCTGCATTGCAAAGTTAAATGTCATAAACTCTACTACAGGTTTAAGCCCGTAGTAAGCTGCACCAACTCCAATTCCAGTGAAACCAGCCTACAAAATATGCAAAATTCATGTGCACAAAAAATAAATCCATCATTAAAAGCTGTTTACCAACCCCTTCAAGCACATAAATGGAAAAAGTCCAGAGAACATGGAAACTTAAACAAGTGAAGCACATGTTACACTTTTTCAAGGGTAAGGATCAACCTCTGTGATTGGAGTATCACAAACTCTCTCAGGACCGTACTTCTCCAACAGCCCTTCTGAAATCTAATCCAAAAATGGAGGTTGGAATTAGTGAGTAAATTTTAAAACAAGAAACAAATATACAAACATAAGCACTCTTTCAATATGGAAGATGTTATTCTTTTCATTGCACTATGCATTTTTAACCTTGTATGCACCTTGATATTCCCCGACCTGCAATACAAAGAAGAACACACACAAATGAGGCAAATAGTCAAAGAGATTAAAAATACTAAATAAACAATCAGATCAACAACCACAGGAAAAATAAAGTGTCTGTGACTGTTTCCCTCAATACCTCTTCGCCCATCAGAAAAACTTTAGGATCTGCTGACATTTCTTCATCAAGTGCAGAATTCAGAGCTTCTCGCACTGTCATCTGCAAGAAATTTGTAATTCAAAAAAAATATCAAATTGAGACGATCAGAAAGAAAATCATATGTTGGATTTGACTGCCTCCAGTATAGAAACAAAGTGTAGCAGATAAGAGTCTTCCCATAAGTCAATAACAAAGATATCTCATCATAGGCAAATTTCAAGTTAAATAATAATTTAGGTTCTTGTTTATTGATTTCCACTAAAAAACCAATATATAGTTAGAGGCATTAACAAGTGAAAACTTCATGTACATGTTGAAACACCTAGCTAGAAATGAGATTTACTAGCCCCAAGGGATTGATTTAGTGGTTCCCAAGACGTTATGAGATTCACAGAGTCTTGTGTTCAAACTCCTAGCTAACATCTTAAGGCCATCCCCAAGGGATTCTTACCTGTAATTATTAGCGAATAGTTGGGTACTTGAAGAGCTTTTGAACATTCACACAGCCAAAAAAAAAAAATAGAAAAGAGATTCAATGACTTATGCATAGGATTTTTGCATTTGCCCATTGTCCATGTAAGTTGTACAAGCAAAATCAACTGAATTATAAATAAGTAATGGTACAAAGACAATATTTTTGACAAACAAATTTCACTAACTAAGGTTTCAAGTTATTATTAATTCCCATTTGGGTCCACCACTAACACTATATTATTAACCATTTACAGCTCTGTTACACCTCAACTATGTCTTTTAGACTAATTGATTATAAATTGAGTTCTTTGGTTCATACACACCTCTACACACACACACCACAATTTGTCCACATAGGCTATGAAATTTGATAAATTTTGATTAAATTATAAGTTGATGATAGAACAAACACTCATGCAAACAAAGATAATCCAAAATCCCACCACTAAAATCAAATGTTCAGTTAGCAGAGTGTAACAATACCCACCTTTTTAGTTGCTGATGCTTCAGAAGAGTAACATTTCAATGAATTTAGTAGATGTCCAAGTCCAATCCTTTGTAATGACTGATCCACACACACATGCAGACCAACCCAAATAAAAAAATAATTAATTAAAAACAAAAAACGAAATGAACAAATACTTAAAAAATAGTAAGTAAATATATGCTAATAACAAAAATGTTGATTCTAATAGTAACATACATACATAATAAGCAGAGTAGCCTCCTAGTCTTTGTCTCACAATCCCCCACATCTCTTCCTCTTCGCTATACAATCAAAGCCACAAGTTTCTTATTATTACGGACTGAACGGAAATAAACAATATCAATACATATATATATATATATTCTCGATCTTACTAGGATTCTAGGAACTAGTAGTAAGTGGTGAGGTGTCCTGGCAAATCAATTGGGTGGGGACCACAAACGGTTCTGATATGTTCCAATCGAACCCAATTAGCGCCTTTTTTTTTTTTTTTTTAACATAATAGATACAAATACAATCCAATATATATATATATATATATGCGAAACTATAACATTGGTTCTCCAGTTTATCTCTGTGCGCAATTGAGACCTCGAGTTTGAAGCGAGCAATTCTTAGAGTTAGTTAAAATAGTATAGTAAAACTCACGAGTATTACCAAAAATTACAGTAAAATTCATAAATAGTAACAAAAATAAACTAAGTCTCCGTTTGGGAAGCGCCATTTTATGCCTTTTCTAATAGAAGCGTTTTTTTTCAGTGGATCTCATGCACTGTTTATAGGATCCGTAAATATTTTATCTAACAAAAAAATTTAAAACTGGGTCCTATGATATTATTTACATATTTAAAAATTATTTTACTAAAGTATTTTTAATTTTTAACAATAAATGATATTCAAACATACCTTAAATAGTAAAATAAGTCCGAAAAAATAATCCATACAAAACGCACACCGATTCACAAACCCCTCTAAAACTTAAGGGTGAGGCTCAGGTCCAATACATATAATACACTGGACCCATTAAGATGGTGACATGTGTTTAAAAATGAACATATATTATAATCTTAACGAGTCTAATGCAACTAGACACTGGACCTAAACCTCACTCAAAACTTACGTACCATGGAGCGACAACAACCCGCTCCTTAAAGCACACTGATAACAAAATCTAGATAAACCCCAGACCACTTCACAAGTAACCAAGGGGAAACAAGTCAACGGTGGTCCACACTGAGTTGTGTACTCTCCTTCAGGAAGATGAAAAGGTCAAGACCAAATACAGAGACCCAGAAGCCGAATCAGCGTCAAAAGCTCATGCAAAGTGCCACTTCCTGTTCAAGTACAATCCTAGGACCCTTTTCATATATATATATATATATGTGTGTGTGTGTGTGTGTGTGTGTGTGTTTCTATATTTCCTATGTTTGTTCGTTTGTGTGTGTGTTATGAGAAGGTACGGATGTGGAGAAGGCGCGGAAACACACTGAAAATATACGTAGAACAAAGTTTTCAATAGGAGGGAGAAAGAATCCATTGATGGAGGATTTTTACCAGGCTGTTAAGAACCTCTCTGCAGAGCTTTATGCCAAGGATGTCCACTATTTCATGGAACTCGTTCAGGTTTCTCATTTATTCTCTTACATAATATATTCATAATGAGAAACCTGAATTGAATAGTACTCATCCCCAAAAAAAAAAAAAAAAAAAAAAAAAGGAAAAAAGAAGTAGTTATGATGATATTTATGTTAGCAAACCTGAATAGTACAATGTCATTGTTTGTTAATGTTTCAAAGAAAGTCTAGGATATAATAAAATGTTGTAACATTTTCACAACGCTCTTGTTTTGAATTGTTGTGGGTTCAGATAAAATCTTTTTATATTTTGACCTTATTGGATTCGACACATAAGCTTGTTGTGAAAATGTAGTGAATTTTTTGTGCTTATAGAACAGTGTCGGTTCCAGAAATTTTTCAAAGAAGCATAAATTACACAATCTAATAAAATATACTGATTTTCGACTTTTTGCCTAGGTCTATTTGGCATTTGGGCTTGCTATGTTATAATTTGTTTTTAAGATTTTAGTTCAAAAATTTTTATTGGGCTTCTTTTTGCTTGAAAGTCCTAATATATTGTTAAGTATAACAAATTATGGAGCAAAATTTAATTTTATTGGCATAAAAAAAACTTACGGTATTCCCAATTTTTTTTTGAAGGGTAGACAAATAAAAAATTTTAAATTATTACATATATATAAAAAAAAATTCAGGTCAGGGTGGTCCTATGACCACCCTGGCCTTCAAGTGTCGCCACCCGTCATAGAAGACCTCAATGTTTAAATGGTTGACTTTAGTAACCTTTGTTTAACTTTTGAGTAAAAGGAGGAAATTAACACTCAATATTAGTAACCTTTGTGTTTGTATCATAGCATTTTGTAATTAATGACATGATTTTTGTTCCTATTGTCGTAATATGCTTTTATAATGTTAAATTTTGGTTGACGGAATGCTAAAGAACACCATAGGTTTTCCAACCCAACCAATAGCATAAAGGAAAAACAAAAAGATCAGCTTTATCTAAATTATAACAGGTTCATACTTCCAACAGCTTACTTGAGTATTATTAACTAGTATCATCATTAAAATTGTGCATCTAACCATAGTAAGGTTGGCATAGAAGTGATTTCACAAGCATTAAGAGAGGGAGAGAACTCTTATGGAATGTTGATTGTGTTGCTAAGTTGTAATCTAAAAGGAAAAAAAGAGGTTCAACTTACAATTTTGGTGTCCATCTCATTTCTTTTCTTGGCCTAAAAGCAGGCAAGAAGCCATCTGGCACTTCTCAAGGAGGGATACAGTGATGAAGTGGCTACAAGATCACGTGAAGGTTGCTGCTATGAATATATATATATATATATATATGAATATGCAGTTCACCTTAACAAATGTCTCAATAGTTGCCAGAAACATGCTGTTGCCTTTGTTCGCTTCAAAAGTCTTATCTTTCACAATAGGAGGTTGGTATTTTATGTGATTCTATGCCACTTGTAAATAACTATGGAAGTCTAAACAGACAAAGGAAAGGAGTTCTTGTCCCTGCCAAAGGAAGCAAATGGGTGAGATTGACTGGTTCAAATCCATGGACAGATGAAGGCTATGTTGAGTTAGCAGAAAGCTACTTGCAACCTGGTTATTTTGCAGGTGAATATGCTTTAAGAAAAAAAACTCTTAGTTCCTTAAAACTCATGTTGGAGCTTCTGATATCCCTGATATATCTCCCCCTAATGCTGCAATTCCTACAGTCTCATCATCACTCACCAAGCAAAATGCGTTCTTGCTGTTGGATTGGATTCAAAACCTGAAACTTGAAAAAATTAAAATTCCCAATATGTTCTTAAAATGCATGAAGGAAGGTAGCCGGCTGAAAATTACTATTAGTGGCTTTTCTGATTACAGGCCACCTTCACAGTCATTCATGCTTTCCTCTTCATTAGGAAAAATTTTGCAGAACGGATCAGTGCTTGTTGATATTCCATTGGTTAATTTAGAGTTTTATGGTCGTGCAATAAAAAATTATAAGGAGGAGCTAATGAAAATTGGAATCACGTGAGTATGGAGAAGCATGTGAATTTATTGGGGAGTGTCTTTGACAGAATACTCTACACTAACTAGCGGCCAAGTGCTGTCTGTACTTCATCAAATTTTTGAGGGAAAATTATCTTCCTCAGGACAACTTCATCAACAGTATCAAGGATAAGAGAAGGCTAAGGACATGCTGTGGTGATAGGTCTCCAGTTGAATCTGTTTTATTTGATGAGGAATGGAAAACTGCATCACAAATCAGTATCATCCCCTTCATCGATCAAGGTTACTTTGGAAAGGAAATATATTCTTTTAGAGAGGAACTTAAGTCTATTGGTGTGGTAATTGGCTTCAATGATCGTAACCAATTCATTGTTGACAACTTAAAATCACCTTGCTTGACTTCTCTGACAGCTGAGGCTGTTCTTTTTATACTGGAATTTGTACGTCATCTTGGATCATCCACCAAACTTGCATTGAGAGGTGTGAAATTCTTCAAGATGAAGCTTGGTGACAAGCCTCCAGGAGAATGTTTCTTTTTTGACCCTCAAAGGGTTTGCATTTACATGTTTTTGAAGGTTTTGCATTTATTGATCATGATTTCCATGGAAGCAGTATTTTCTCTTACAGAAATGAGTTAAAGGAAACAAGGGTGAAGGTGGATTTTGAGGAGGCGGTCAAAGAATTTGCTAACAGATTCAAGCAGGAGGCATCTTCAATGACTAAGGAAATTGTTCTCTCTTTTCTTTCATGTTGTAGAAAGCTAAAAAATACCCCTTATTTGTTTCCTTCAGATATTACAAAATCCATCCGTGATCTCAAGTGGTTGCAGACTAGGCATGGTGATAAAAGATCTCCAAGAGATTGCATTCTGTTTGGGCCAGATTGGCAATCAATTTTTCCAGTTACTGACCTCCCTTTCATAGATGATAGTGACAACTATTATGGCAAGGACATTCATGAATACAAGGAAGGGCTGAAGAACATGGGAGTTGTTGTTGAATTTGAAGATGGTGCGAAGCTTGTGGCTGATGGTCTTCTCATTCCCTCGGATCCCACCAGCATAAGTCCTATGAATGTGTTGCCAATGCTGGAAGCATTTCGATATTATGGCAAGCTAGGAATTATTCTTTTCCAAATTCTTTCTCTAAAGAAATTTCTAAGAAATGGTTGAAGACCACTGATGGTTATAGGCCTCCAGACAAGGGCTTATTGTTTGATTCTAGTTGGGGCTCTTATTTGCAGCGGACTGATGGACCTTTCATTGATGGAGATTTTTATGGCTCTAACATTACATCCTACAAAGTAGAGCTCAAGGAAATAGGAGTCATCCTTGATGTTAAGGAAGGATGCTCATTGATTGCCAGCCACCTTGATGTTCATGTTCAATTTTCAACTATAATTCGAATATAATTACTTGAGTAAATGACATTGGAAACCAGATGGTGAAGTTGCCAAAAGGATTTTTATCCCAAATGTGAATCAGAATGGAGAGTGGTTTAGCTCCAAAAAATGTGTTCTGCATGATAAGGATGGTCTCTTCAGTTCGCAGCCGAAAGTTCTTGACAAATATAAACATTTTGAACCTGAGTTACTTGACTTTTTCTCCAATGCATTCGATGTTGGAAGCTATCCTTCAGTGGACAACTACTTAATCTTTGGAAGGTTTGGGAAAGTTCAGGCCAACCATTGTCACATGCTGACTGTGGTAAGTTCTGATCTTTTGTTTCAGATCAGGGAAGTGTAGAGACTCTGACTGAAAGGATGGTGAAATTACCCGTTGGTTCTTCTGACTCCCATGGAATTTTGTTGTCCAACAAGCATAATGTTTTTATTGCTGATGATCTTCAACTAAAGGATATTTTTGAAAAGTTTTCTTCTAAATCCTTATTTGTCTGGTGCCCTCAGCCAAGCATGCCTTCTTTACCTCCAACAAAGTTGCTTGAAATTTAAAGGAAAATAGGTGTTATCTGAATCTGTACAAAAGGAAGATTCATCCTCAGTGGAAGTTGCTAAACTCAATTAGATGAATCCAAAGGAGTTTTTTATTACAAAAGGTCTAGTTATGATCATCCTTGGTTTTTTAGCAAATCCTGTGATGAAAATGTTAGCAAAAAGCAGGCATGAAACTATCCAAAGGCTTCTGAATGTTACTTTCCTTGAGACAGTTGAACCGATCACTGTAAACTACAGTTTATCACTTTCTTCAGGGAAGATCGTGAATGCAATATTAAACCAAATTATACACTGGGATAGAAAGGCTTCAAAGTTTTTTGCAAAGGAGTTGGACAGGTCTAGTGGATATAAGAATCTCATTGAATATGCTATACATTTTCTGAAGCAATATCTGAGGGTTTGTTATGGGAGAACAGCGATCGTATTGGTGCACTCTCTGAGCTGATTAAGTTGGCCTTTATTCTGGAATTTGATGAGGAAGCAGTCATGCTTTTAATGAAGTCCAAGAATCTGTAAATTATAGAGGGCAAGGGGTTCCTCTCATCTGCCTTCCCTTCAGACTAATTATATGCCATAAGCTCACATTAAACAAACAAAAAAAATTATATGCCATAAGCTGTTAATGCTTGTAAGTTTTTTTTTTTTTTTTCATTGATATCTTGTGTATTTCTAAATATTTTTCTGACATAAATATAAAAAATGAACTAGTTTCAATGCTGTGTTTAATGATCAGTCATAAGTTTAAAATTTATTTTGTCTTGTCCTGGGTGATTCTTTTATTTTTTTACTCCTAAGTTGGAGTGCTTCTCTTTTCTTTTCTTTTTTTACTCTTATTTTGAACCAAATGATAATGTGTGTTATTGGAATGTACATTTTTTAGAATGGACTAGTTGCTTTATTTCTATTCTTGATAGTCTATCAATATGTTGCAGTTCTGCATCTCTACCTGTGAGTTGTGTGGAATTTTTATCTTTTTGATTCATATGTTTGAAGATTCTGTTTTAGTGTTGGTCAATCAGAATCCTACATGCGGTGTTTGCTGATATCAAATCTAATCAAATCAAATTTAATAATTGTATGCGCACACACACACACAGTGTCAGCTGAAGCTCAAAGATAGTTGTTATTGAGAGTACAAGAGCATGACTAGTTAGTAGTGCATAGCCTCAGCCACATCCCATTATTTTCCTACTCTTTGGACCTCTCTCTCTCTCAGGATTAGCATAACCAGACCTTTTGCAATCAAAATTTCCTTTGGATTCACTTGATTGAGTTGAGCAACATCCACCAAGGATGTTTCTTCCTTCTCTACAGATTCAGATATAGTTTGGACACCTAATTTCCGGTAAATTTCAAGCAACTTTTTTTGAGGTAAAGAAGGCATGCTTGGCTGAGGGAATCAGACAAATAAGGGTTAAGAAGAAAAGTGTTCAAAAAGATCCTTCAGTTGAGGATCATCAGCAATAAAAACATCATGCTTGTTGGACAACAAAATTCTATCTGAGTCAGAAGAACCAACTGGTGATTTCACCAACCTATCAGCCAGAGTCTCAGCACTCCCGTGCTTTGAAACAAAAGACCAGAACTTACAACAGTCACCATGTGACAATCGGTGTCCTGAACTCTCCCAAACCTTCCAAAGATTACAGTACTTGTCCACTGAAGGATATTTTCCAACACCAAAAGCATTGGAGAAGAAGTCAAGTAACTCAGTTTCAAAATATTTGTCAAGAACTTTCAGCTGCGAACTGAAGAGACTATCCTTGTCATGCAGAACACATTCATCGGGGCTAGCCCATTCTCCAATCTGATTTAAATTTGGGATCCAAATCCTTTTGGCAACTTCACTGTCTGGCTTCCAATCACATTTACTTAAGTAATTATATATCCACACTATAGTAGGCAAATGAACATGGAAATCAAGGTGGCTGGCAATCAATGAGTATCCTTTCCAAAAGTCAAGGGTGACTCCTAATAAGTTGAGCTCTTCTTTGTAGGATGTAATTTTAGAACCATAAAAATCTTCATCAATGAAAGGTCCATCTGTCCGCTGCAAATAAAAGCCCCAACTAGAATTGAACAACAAGCACTCGTCTGGAAACCTATAACCAATAGTAGTCTTCAACCATTGTTTAGAAATTCTCATTGACAAAGCAATTGGAGAGAAATAATTCCTAGCTTGCATTAAAATCCGGATGCATTCCAGCAATGAAAACACAGTTGCAGGAGTTATGCTGGTGGAATCCAAGGGAGAGTGAATACCTTCAACCACAAACTTCGCACCATCTTTGAATTCAACAATAACTCCCATGCTCTTCAGCTCTTCCTTGTATTCATGAATGATCTTGCCATAACAGTTGTCACTGTCATCTATGAAAGGGAGGTCAGTAATTGGCAAAATTGACTGCCAATCTGGCCTAACCAAAATGCAATTTAACGGATTTTTAACACCACACCTAGTCCACAACCACCAAAGATCACGGATGCATATCATTATATCTGAAGGAAACATATAAGGAGTATTGTTTGGCTGCCTATAACATGAAAGAAAAGAGAGAACATTTTCTTTTGTCATGTAAGATGCTTGCTGCTTGAATCTGTTAGTAAATACTTTGACTGCCGCCTCAAAATTCACCTTCACCCCTATTCGCTTCAACTCATTTCTATAAGAGAAGATACTGCTTTCATGGAAATCATGATCTATCAATGCAAAACCTTCAAAAACCTGTAGAATGCGAACCCATTGAGGGTCAAACAAGAAACATTCTCCTGGAGTCTTGTACCCAAGATTCGTCTTGAAGCATTTCACACCTCTCAATGCCTTAGTAAGTTTCTTAAATGATCCTAAACGATGCATACATTCCAGTATCAAAAGAACTGCCTCAGCTATCAGAGAAGTCAACTGTGAAGCTGATTTTAAGTTGTCTACGATGAGCTTGTCACTGAAGCCAATTAAAACACCAAGCGACTTGAGTTCCTCCCTAAAAGAAAGGATTTCTTCTCCAAAGTAATCTTGATCAATGAAGGGGATGCTACTAATTTGTGATGCAGTTTTCCAATCATCATCAAACAAAGCAGCTTCAACTGGAGACCTGTCACCACAGCATGTCCTTAGCCATCTCTTATCCTTAATACTGTTGATGAACTTATCCTGAGGAAGAAACTTTTCACTTAAAAATCTGATGAAATTTAGTATAGACAGCACTTGGTCTCTACTTAAAGTGGAGTATTCTGTGAAAGACATAAGACGCTCCCCAATAAATTCACATGCTTCTCCATACTCAGAGATGACTCCAATTTCTTTTAGCTCCTCCTTGTACTCATTTATTTCATCACCATAAAAACTTAGATCAACCAACGGAATATCAACAAGTACTAATCCGTTCTGCAAAATGTTTCCCAATGAAGCAGAAAGCAAGAATGACTGCATAGGTGGCCTGTAACCAGGACAGCCACTAGTAGTAATTTTCAGCCAGCAGCCTTCCTATATGCATTTCAAAAGCTTCAAGGGAATTATAATTTCTCTACATTTCAAGTCTCGAATCCAACCCAACAGCAAGAATGCATTTTGCTTGGTGAGTGGTGATGATGCTGTCGGAATTGCAGCATTGGGAGGAGACATATAAGGGATATCAGAAGCTTCAACATAAGTTTTAAGGAACTCTAAGGGCTGTTCTCCAGAAACATATTCACCTGCAGAATAGCCTGGATGCAAGTAGTCTTCGAATAACTCAACATAGCCTTCATCTGTCCATGGATTTGAACCAATCAATCCTGCACATTTGCTTCCATTGGCAGGGACAAGAACCCCATTCCTTTGTCTGTTTAGACTTCCGTAGTTATCTAAAAGTGGCATAGAATTACATAAAACACCAACCTCCCATTGTGAAAGATAAGATTTTTGAAGTGAGTGGTACAAGAAGTGAACAAATGCAATAGCACACTTCTGGAAACTATTGAGACAATTGTTAAGGTTAACTGCATATTCATATACATTCACAGCATCAACCACATGATCTAGTAGCCATCCCAACACCATTTTCCACTCAGAGAATAACCTCATAGCTTCTTGTGTGCTTTTCGGCCAAAAGAAGTAATTGGCTGGACATTTGAATTCCTTGTTCTAATAAATCAGCCATGAGATATGTTCAGAATGACGGGATAAGGACACCACTCTGTCACAATTCAACTACACTGACTCATTTATGCTGCACAAAGACACGTCGCCATAGAGACCCACATATTTTATTAGTGATATGTCCTTGATTTTGGTATAGTGAAATTTGGACCTCCAGTTATTAGCAATAAACAGTAAAAGCTCCAAATATGTGTCCCCTGACACTCCTTCAACAAGTTTAGAACTCTGGATGCACTTTGCGTACCATTCATTGTTGGCTAGTTCCACCCCCAAGAAATTCAGTACGTGTTCATATTCCGTTCTATCGAATGAAGAGCTCAAAATGTACTTTCCATGTGATGAAAGATGAACCAAGCTTACCCCTTGCTTCCTTGCCTTCTCTAGAATGGTCCAAAAAGAAGGTATAAGCCTAGCCACTTCACGAGGTTAATGAAAGATCTTTTGCTGCATGTAAGACTCACTTGGAAGAATACTTTCTTCAAGAAGCTTTGACTTAATGGACTCCCTGACAACATTCAGCTGTTGATAAGAAGAGCCGTTGATGGGAATGAACCTGAACATGGGAGCCAAACTAGATTGTAATACCCGGTTCCCAAAAAAAAAATAAAAAATAAAAAGGAGTTCTTTTTTTATAGGGGCAGCTTAGTAATTTTGATATTGGGGTTAGCAATATATATATACACCTTATGTCAAAATCCTAGCCAATCCATATATACCAGCCAAACTATTTAACTCCTTGTGCTTAGTTAACATTCTTGATTAAAATTTATGTTAAACCACGTCTTGGCTATACAGCCCTCTCTCTTGTTCTCACTTTCTCTAAAACCTGGATATGTTTTCTGAGAGATTGGTGGAGCTATTTGATGCTAAATCTGTGGAAGCTATTAAGAAGAAGATTGTCATCCCTTCCTCACAGGAGACAAGATTGACTGATATCAATTAGAGAACCAAAGGAAAGTTTTTTTTTTTTTATATCAGCAAAGGTGACAAGTCAAGACCATAGGGTAAATCATAAATGTAAGCACGGGTTAATTGGAAAAGTATATGGAAATCCCAATAGGCATCCTATCCCCAAAAACGGAACATAGCTCTGAGATTGCAATTGCTGGGATATTTGGTTTGGAAGCTTATAGGGCTTTGAGATCTGAGATTCCAAAAACGGAACATAGCTCTGAGATTGCAATTGCTGGGATATTTGGTTTGGAAGCTTACAGGGCTTTGAGATCTGAGATTCTCCCTATTTCGAATAATAAGGATATTGTGAAGCTATTGCTGGACCCCATAGTCTTTCCAAATTTCTTTCACACTTGAAGTAATCTAGAATCTCAGAAATCAAGTAGAGCACAATGATTCACATATCAACATCATGACCACTATCAATTCAATGGAACACAAGGTGAAATCTAAGGATTTTTTTTAGAGGAAGTGTTGGGGTAAAGTTCTTTTTGAAATAGCTTTTGGTAGTAAGTAATATTGTCCTAATTGGTTTTATTATGCGTATTTTAATTATTGAAAATTGTTTACAAATATTACAATTACTAATTTTAAGTAAAGAATTATCACAAATATATCTGATTACTGAATATATAATGTATCTTATTTAATTGTTTTTAGCTATACTGATTCAAAGTAAAGAATAAGGAATTTTCACAAATACATATGAGCATTGAATATAAGAATTATCTTATTTAATTGTTTTTTTTAGCTATATTGATTTAAAGTAAAGAATATAGAAATATCACAAATAGATTTGAATATTGAATATATGATTATATATATATATATATATATATATGTGTGTGTGTGTATGTATTTAAATAAGACATATTTTTGGTAGAAATTATGATTTCTTATACATGATTATGGATAATCTGACTATGAATTAATTTTGATACCCAGCCAATGGTAGTTATTCGTTGGTACTCTGATACCCAATCAATGGGGGTTATTCATTGGTACTCTAATACCCAAACCAATGAGGGTTATTCATTTGTACTCTGATACCCAGCTAATGGGAGTTATTCATTGGTATTTTGATATCCAAACCAATGGAGACTATTCATTGGTACTCTGATACCCAATCACGGAGATATAGCGTGACCATAGTCATAAGATTGTTAAGAATATGAATTACATTTGAACATTTGAACTATTTTGAGTCCTTAAAATTACATATGTGATTTTGAAAATGTGTGAGTATATTTGAATTACTTTGAGTCATTAAAACTGCTTATGTATTTTGAGAACCTATTGTAAGTTATAGCTTTCGATATATGAAAAATTGACTACTTTCTAAACCATCTATGATATATTTGTAAGATTAAAGTATGTGATCTATTTGCAACTTATTATTTTAAGACTATGAAACTTCTTTAGTTATTTTGAAAATCCATAGCATATTATAACTTTTGAAGGCTCATATAACATCTTATTACTCTATAGATCTATTGCTTGATAGAACTTATTAGGATTTTGGTTACTTATTGAGTTGTCAATTCATCCCTTTTTCCCCTCCAATTTCAGATTATGAAGAATAACAAGTTTTAGAAGTTCTGATGTTATGTTGTGAGCGGGAAAAGAAGCTTAGTGATTTTGGGATTGAATGGTCTTCGAATAGTTTTATATTTATTGGCCAATTGGCATTATGTATATAAGGTTTGGATTTTGTTCCTATTAAATTATTGGAGATCTATTCATAAAGAAATTGTTGAGGTATTTTGGATTTAATTGATTTAATTTGAGGGTAAGTTTTAGTTGCTAAGAAGGCCTTGCACACTTGTAAAGGGCTTACTTTATAAGCGTGCGGCAGTTGTCACGTACCTATCTTTATAATTGGGTTCGGGGCGTGACATAGATATTGAAGCATTTTTAGAAGTTTTAACTAGAGAAACAAACGCATTGATAAAAGCAGAGGCCACGCAGTCAAGAATCCCTTGGTTCCACTTGTTGTCCAAGAGAATTGTTTCCCTTGATGAGGCAAGAAGAAAATCTGCCTGAATTACGAAGGGAAAGTTGGTAACCATCTCTGTGGGAAGAAATGCATAGATCCCAATTGAGCTCATCCCCCTGTGGAGGCGTTGTTGGATATTGTTTGTTGGTCTCATCAATATTCGTAGGTATAATTTTTTTGGATTATTTTGAATCATCAGTAACTTGAGTGGAAAGACCCTCAAAGTGTCAAGTACTCCGAGCAACTGCATTTCATGTACAGTGACACTTGGGATTCTAGAGCTTTGATACGAATAAAGCTAACATAAGGAGGAGGCATCATCCTAGGAGATGGGGCAAGTTGTATAACATGAGGCATGTTAAAGTGATCAAGCTAAGACCGAAAGTCAAATAATTTATATGGAATGTACAGTTAATATCAAATGGTTATGAACTAAATTAACACATTCGAATAACTTCAAGGACCATTTTGGCACATAAATGGATCTTTAATGGATTATTTTTAAAGGTGGAAGGGGTCTTGGACAAGAAGCCCTTTTCGTCTTATTTGTTTGTCATAGCTAAGGAAATTTTCTCCAGGCTAATTGGTATGAAAGATATCTTCAAATAACATCCAAAAAGGTGGCTCTCTATCATCTTTGTTTTGTGAATGACCTAATGCTTTCTGTTGCAGCAGATGAAACCACTGACCTTGCCGTTCAAAGAGTTCTCTTGCAATTCAAACACATCTTTGGTTTGGTTGTTAATCAAGCTAAAAGTGAGGGGGTTTCTTATTATATTTTTTTTCTCAGTTGCATCTGATGTAATGAAGCAGAGAATTGTGTCCATCTTGAACTTCAAGAAAGAGACTTGGGAAAGTTTAGCTGCCCAAGTATTTAAGACTAAAAATTTCATTGTGCTATTGGAATGTGGGCTATAATGCTCAAGTTGGTTCTTTCAAAAATAGGATGCATGGAAGTCAGAACCACAAAGAGTTGGCTTAGTCATGAGGTTTTGGATTTGAAATCTTTAGCCAATGTCTTGGTGTCACGCCCAGGAGATTTCTTCTTGTAACAGTTTGATATGTGTGGAACATAAGTCTATATATATCTGAGAGAATAGTCAGGTGCTCAAAGTGCTCTAGAAACACTCCTAATCACAAGCTTTAAAAAAGAAAGGATTTAAGAACCATTTGTAGTATTCAGCTTTAGGTGATATTCTTTTAACTGTTAGAGTAATTACATCAGCTTGTGCATAATATTCTGTCTATTTTACACTTAAAACCTACTTTTTCTATTTTACACACAAATTTTTACAAAACACCCACGTCAATTTATCTATTCTATACATTTATTCAACAAAATATTCATTTTTTTTATCATTTTTTATTACTCTCCTTCACCGCCCCTCTCTCTCACAGACCAACACTCCCTCACAGACCCAAACCCAACACTCTCTCACAAACCCAGACCCAACACGCAAAGATCAGTCTTCTTGTTTGGTTTGTCGACCCAGACCCAGCCTTTTTTGTTGTTAATTTTCTTTATTTCTTGTTTGGTTGGTGAGAAATTGGTGGAAAAGAGTAGAAATAGGAGGAAAGACGATTGGCAACACTCTCTCATAGACCCAGACCCAACACGCAAAGAAAAGTAGCAGTCTTCGTCGGCATGCAAGCTCCGTTGTTGTCATCGGCATTCGGTTCCGGCGGTCCGGTGACTGAAATGGCTCGCTTCTTGGATCGGTCTTGTTGTTTGGTTCGTCGACCCAGACCTAACCTTTTTTGTTGTTAATTTTCTTTATTTCTTGTTTGGTTGGTGAGAAAGTGGTGGAAAAGAGTAGAAATTGAAAAGGAAAGACGATCAGCAACCAAAGATCTGTTGATTTTCTCTGTGTTTGCTTAATTTTCTTTATTTCTTGTTTTCTATGTGTTTTTCTCGACAACCAAACAAATCCTGTGTAATATTAATTTCTTGTTTTACTTGATTTTGGAAGAAATTTTCTGATATGGTGTTCTTTGTTGATGAATGTGTGGCGTTCTCTGTTGATCGGCGACAGTGAAAGGGAGACCGAGAGCAACCAGAGACACAGAGAGAAGGAGAGAGAAAAAACTAATAAAAAAACAAATGAAAGTGCTAAAGTAATCGTGCATATATGCGTAGCAATTGTGCATAAATACACAATTTTACACCCACTGAAGTGGGTGTTTTTTGGGCCAAAATGTGTAAAAGACTACCTTTTTCTATTTTACAAAATTATCAACCAGCTGATGTAATTGCTCTTAGCTTGTCGTTAGGCCTTGAGGTTTGATGTGGTGCAATCTAGCAGGGGCGGAGCTACACTTAGCAATGGGGGGGCCATGGCCCCCCCAATATTTTTTAAAAACTTCATAATATATGGATATTTTGCAATTTTTTAAAACATTAGACCTTAGAATCAATAGTTGGCCCCTCCAAAAAATAATAGTTGGCCCCTGCAAAAAAGAATTGAACAACTAATTGTTGGGTTCAAAATAATAGTTGTTAATAACGACAAACTATCCACCTTGTAGCAAAAAAAGTTACTAAATCTTTTTAGTTTTTTCCTCTCATAATTGGTAAGTTTTGGCTGTTGAGTTCTGGACTAAGTCTTTTAGTTTTTTTTTTTTGGTTAAGTTTTAAATTGTTTGTCAATACTTGATTTAGTCACAAAATATTAAATGAAAAAACTACACTGACGATATGTAATGTTAAGAGGTGACAATATTTAAAAAGCAATTTTGTCTTGGATACACACACACATATATTTTTTATTATTCAATTTGAGACTAAGTCTTGTATTGTTATTGTTGTTGTTAAGTCTCCAATTTTTTTTCCAATGCTTGATTTAGACTAAAAATGTTGAATGAAAAAAAATAAGAAGAGGATATTTAATGTTAGGGGGATGATATTACTCCAAAAATGAGAGATTTAAAAAAAATTACAATTAAATAACGGCAATACATTTTTATACGTATTGATTGCAAAGTAGACAATTTGTTTATACTCATTAAAGTTTATAAAGATGATAATTTCTAATATATATATATATATATATATATATATATATATAGTTGTGTAAATGTATGTATATATAAATATGTAATTCGGCCCCCCCAAACCAAAATTTCTGACTACGCCCTTGCAATCTAGTATGTTTATTCTTTCCCAGTATTATCTGCTAATGCCACTGAGGCTTAGAGGAACAATGTCATATTGTGCTGTCCATTGATGACAATGGTCTTGGCCTTGGCTGAGTATAACCCACCAATAAAAAAATATCCCTGAATTACATATGTAAAAAGAGAACCACGGACCCACTCAACAAAATCCAGATGAACACATCCAACACGGTTTTGCAGATTATGTGCTCAACAGGTTTAGACCTTCTGATGGAAAGGTTGGAATTAAGAACCATTTGTAACCATTCGGCATTGATGGTATTCTTTTGACTGTTAACTTGTTAAAAAAGCCTGATATCTTGCAGTAAAGATCTTTGACCTCTTAGGCCTTGAGGTCTGATATCGTGCAATGTATGTGTTTTTTTTCTTAGTATCCTCTGTTAATGTTACTGAGGCTTAGAAGCCCTAATAGCGTATAGTGCTGTCCAATGATGTCAAAGGTATTGGGCTCGGCTGAGTATAACCCACCGGAAAATCCCCTGAATTACGTAAAAGTATATTATGTTTCCGTTTGATACAACATCACACTCACCATGAGTTGGGCTCACACATGGAGTGCGATGCTATATGGAGAGGAAACACCATATACCTTCTCCTGAATTATAAATGCAAACCCTCTTCCAACAAAATCCAGATGAACACAAGAACATTATAGGCCTTCGAACTAGTCATCATAATAACAATTGAACTAGATGTTTAAGGTTCTAGTAAGACTATTTGAAGTACTTTTAAAACGAGGTCAATTGATCCAGCATTAACAAATAATGAATTTGGTAATGGTAACTAGTGAGATTAACATACTCAATGAAGTGGCATGAACTTAGCAAACTTAAAAACTTATGTGCAGAAAATAAATTAAAAAAAAAAAAAAAGAACAGAAAATTAAATATTTCTGTCCAGCATCTAACATTAAAAAGAAAATGGAAATAAACCAAAACTAATGTCATGATTCATGACATTAGGATTTGTGCTTTACTCAAAATGAAGTCAAATTAAGGCTCATTTTGATTGTTTACATCTTTCAAATCTATCTTATATAGGACTCAATACATGCTCATACAAAATAATCATACAATCCAATTCGATCCATAGAATCTTGAGTATTACAATTTTCTCCACTTATTATAATATTATTGATATTCATGATAAGGATCGTGTTTCTCCACTTATTATAGTATTATTGACGTCCATGACAAGGATCATGTTACATTATAGTGCTCTCAAGCCACACAAAGATTGAGTTGCCTAATATTATTTGTTATGACTTGAGGAAAACAATAGATATATCTACACTATATTCCAAATAGACTAATAAAGTTACAATAAAGAACTCCTCTTAATTACATATATGTCACAACAAGTCAGTTGAAAAAGACAATTAACTTAGAAAGATTAAAAGTACGATAATATACTTAAAATTATTTAAAGGTCATATATGTGAAAGTATGTGTTTTGGTCCACCGCACAACAAATCCAAAAAGCCCAAACCTGGGGCCCCAAAACGTGATAGTTGGACCTTCGCATCCGTGCATACAGTATACGCACTGTCGCACAGCCAAGAGGCCCATGACCAATGCAGCCTAGCTTTTTTTTTTTTTTTTTTTTTGATAAGGCAACCTAGCTTTTCAAAGAAACAAAACTAGCCACACATATATTGTATGCACAACAAGGTTTCCATTTTGCCCAAATTTAACCTTCTAACATAGGCATAGAAGTTAAAAACATTTGATATCCTTGGCAATTGCCAGTGTATGAACAGCAAAAAGACATACTTATTACTCCTAATCACGTGCATTTAATGCATTGTTGAACATACCCTTTTAACTTTCAATTCCCACTCACAAAATTTTCTACTCTTTTAACTTTCAATCTCAGTTATACCTATATTGCACTAAGCTAGGTATTACACTTGATGCACAGCAAAAAAAACTTACTTTATTTTTTTTATAAACAGCAAAAAAAAACTTACTTATTACTCTAACCATGTGCATTTAATGCATTGTCGAACATAGTACAATGACAGCTTGTTGCATATATTAGTGTATGCACCTCTACCAAAAATTGGGCCAAAACATGGATTTAAAAGAACTGCTCAACCCTAATATAAAGAGAAAGCAGGTTGAACTCCACTATAAATAGCTCCCCTACCTGGCCTCGTTAATAAGTCCAAAAACATCAAATAGAGGTCTAATAAGAACTCTGAAGAGTCCTATAAACTTAAAGGAACATTTAGAGAGGTGTAAGTAAATTTTTTAGTTTACTATTTCTTAGCGATTAACAAAGAAAATATGTGCGATTAGCAATCCACTAATCTATATGAAAAAATAAATGACATAAGCATGAAATTAATTAGGCTAAATTATAAATTTCATCCTTTAACTTTAACATGTTCTCAATTCATTCATTTAAGTTTCATTTTTTTTTCCTCTCAATTTAGTCTTTTAACTTCAACTCATTTTTAATGTAGTCCTTCCGTCTATTGTGAAATATTAATCTACCAAAATGATGTTGTTTTGGAAAGTGAAAAATACTAAAACTTTTTAAAATTATGATTAAATGATTAAATTCATCATTATCTAATAGTTTAAGCTTTTAGATCAACCCGTAATTTAACAAAACTATTGGTGAGATTGGACCACTAGATTGGACAAAAAATTGAAAACAAATTTAAGTTAAATGACTTAAATTAAATATTAAAAAAAAAAAAAAAAACCCTCAGCATAAAACCTATGATACCTTTAGAAAAAGACTCTCCTTCAATTGCATCCTCCTTACACCAACAGCAAGATTTGGTGGTCCAACATACCAAACCTCCATGGAAGTCTTTGTTGTTATGTCCTGCGAGCAAAAGAAAAATAGAAATAGAACACTATAAAAGAAATAAGAAAAAAAAAGAAATGGAGCATGAAATGAATCAGAAATTGCATTGCTTTGGGGATTAAAAGAAATTGATGAGAGAGAGAGAGAAGTCCAAAGAGTAGGAAAGTAATGGGAGGTGGTTGAGTATATGCATTAGTCATGCTGTAATGCTCTCAATAAAAACCATCTTTCAGTTTCATCTGAATCAAAAATATAAAAATTCCCATAAACTCAAATGGAAATGCAGAACCACAAATATATTAATAGACCATCAAGAATACAAATAAAGCAACTACTCCATTCTAAAAAAAATACATGGCAACGCCACACATTATCATTTAGTTCAAAATTAGAGGGGAAAAAAAAGCACCACAACACGAGTAAAAAAACGAAAAGAAAAGCCCAGGACAAAACAAAATGAAGTTTGAACTTACGACTGACCAATAAATTTAGCAGTGCAGCAACTGATTCATTTTTTATTTTTTATGCCAGAAACACTATTAGAAATACACAGGAAATCAATGAAGCGAACACTCACAAACATTAACAGCTTATGGCATATAATTAGTCAGACGGGAAAGCAGAAGCAAGGAACTTTTTGTCCTTCTTGTTAATTTGCAAATTCTTGGACTTCATTAAAAACATGACTGCTTCCTCATTAAATTCCATCATAAAGGCCAACTTGATCAGCTCAGAGAGTGCACCAACATGGTCCCTTTTCTCCCATAACACACCCTCGGATATTGCTTCAGAAAAATATGTAGCATATTCAATGAGATTCCTATATCCACTAGATCTATCCAACTTCTCTGAGAAAAAAGTTGAAGCCTCTCTATCCCAGCGTATAATTCTGCTTGCTCTTGCATTCATGATCTCCCCTGAAGAAAGTGATAAACTGTAGTTTACAGTGATCGGTTCAACTGTCTCAAAGAAAGTTGTATTCAGAAGCCCTTGAATAGTTTCATGCCTCCTTTTTGCTCCAATTTTCATCACAGGATTTGCAAGATAACCAAGGATTAGCATAACCAGACCTTTTGTAATCAAAATCTCCTTTGGATTCACTTGACTGAGTTGAGCAACATCCACTGAGGATGTTTCTTCCTTCTCTACAGATTCAGATATAGTGCGAACACCTATTTTCCTGTAAATTTCAAGCAACTTTGTCTGAGATAAAGAAGGAATGCTTGGCTGAGGACACCAGACAAATATTGGTCGAGAAGAATGCTGTTCAAAAAGATCCTTCAGTTGAGGATCATCAGCAATAAAAACATCATGCTTGTTGGACAACAAAATTCCATCTGAGTCAGAAGTACCAACTGGTAATTTCACCAACCTATCAGCCAGAGTCTTTGCACTCCCGTGCTTTGAAACAAAAGACCAGAACTTACAACAGTCAGCATATGACAATCGATGTCCTGAACTTTCCCAAACCTTCCAAAGATTATAGTAATTGTCCACTGAAGGATATTTTCCAACACCAAAAGCATTGGAGAAAAAGTCAAGTAACTCGGGTTTTTCAAAATATTTGTCAAGAACTTTCAGCTGCGAACTGAAGAGACCATCCTTGTCATGCAGAAAACATTCACAGGGGCTCACCCACTCTCCATTCTTACTTCCATCTGAGATCCATATCCCTTTTGCAACTTCATTGTCTGGATCCCAATTAAATAGACTCAAGTAATTGTATATTCGAACTACAGTAGGCAACTGAACGTGGAAATCAAGGTGGCTGGCAATCAATGAGCATCCGCCTTCAACATCAAGGATGACTCCAATTGCCTTGAGCTCTTCTTTGTACTGTGTAATATTAGAACTATAAAAATCTTCATCAATAAAAGGTCCATCTGTCCGCTCCAAAAAAGAGCCCCACCTAGGATCGAATAATAAGCACTCTTCTGGAGGCCTATAGCCATTAGTGGTTTTCAACCATTTCCGAGAAATTTGTTTTAGGAAAGGATCTGGAAAGGAGTAATTCACTCCTTCATTTAAAATCCGTATGCATTCCAGCAATGAAAACACATTTTCATTAGTTATGCGGGCAGGATCCATGGGAAAGTGAAGACCAGCTGCTACAAACTTCACACCATCTTTGAATTCAACAACAACCCCCATGTTCTTCAGTTCTTCCTTGTATTCATGAATGTCCTTGCCATAATAGTTGTCACTATCATCTAAGAAAGGGAGGTCGACAGTAATTGGTAAAATTGACTGCCAATCTGGCCCAAACAGAATGCAATCTCTTGGAGATCTTTTATCACCAGGCCTAGTCTGCAACCACTTAAGGTCATGGATGAATTTTGTTCTATCTGAAGGAAACACATAATTGGTATTTTTTAGCTTTCTACAACATGAAAGAAAAGAGAGAACAATTTCTTTAGTAATTGAAGATGCCTCCTGCTTGAATCTGTTAGCAAATGCTTTGACCGCCTTCCCAAAATCCACCTTCACCCCAGTTTGCTTCAACTCATTTCTGTAAGAGAAGATACTGCTTCCATGGAAATCATGATCAATCAATGCAAAACCTTCAAAAACCTGTAGAATGCAAACCCATTGAGGGTCAAACAAGAAACATTCTCCCGGAGGCTTGTACCCAAGATTCGTCTTGAAGCATTTCACACCTCTCAACGCCTGAACAAGTTTGTCAGGTGATCCTAGATGTTGCATACATTCCAGTATCAAAAGAACTGCCTCAGCTGTCAGAGACGAGCTTGGAGGAGATTTTAAGTTGTCTACAACAAGCTTATAACGATCACTGGGGCCAATTGCCACACCAAGCGACTTGAGTTCCTTTCTAAAAGAAAGTATTTCCTCTCCAAAGTAATTTTGATCGATGAAGGGGATGCTACTGATTTGTGACGCAGTTTTCCATTCCTCATCAAACAAAACAGAGTCTACTGGAGACCTGACACCGCACCATGTCTTTAGCCATCTCTTATCCTTGATACTGTTGATGAACTTATACTGAGGAAGAAACTGTTCCCTTAAAAACCTGATGAAATTTAGTACAGACAGCACTTGGTTTCTATTTAAAGGGGGGTTTTCTGTGAAAGACATAAGACGCTTTCCAATAAATTCACATGCTTCTTCATACTCGGACATGACTCCAATTTTCTTCAGCTCCGCCTTATACTCATTTATTCCATCACCATAAAAACTTAGATCAAGCAACGGAATATCAAAAAGCACCGATCCGTTCTGCAAAATGTTTCCCAATGAAGAGGAAAGCATGATTGACTTTGAAGGTGGCCGGTAACCATGACAACCACTAGTAGTAATTTTCAGCCAGCTACATTCCCTTATGCATTTCAAGAACCTCTTGGGAATGTTAATTTCTTTACGTTTCATCTCTCTAATCCAACCCAACAGCAAGAATGCATTTTCCTTGGTGAGTGATAATGATACTGTAGGAATTGCAGCATCAGGAGGGGATATATCAGGGATATCACAAGCTACAACATGAGTTTTAAGGAACCCCAAGAGTCTTTCTCCAGAAGCAAATTCATTAGCAAAACAGCCTGGTTGCAAGTAGTCTTCTGCTAACTCAACGTAGCCTTCATTTTTCCATGGATTTGAACCAATCAATCTCACCCATTTGCTTCCCTTGGCAGGCACAAGAACCCCTTTCCTGTGAGTCTTTATATTTCTATCGTTATCCACAAGTGGCATAGAGCGACATAAATCACTAACCTCCTGTTGGGAAAGAAAAGACTTTTGAAGCGAGTGGTACAAGAAGTGAACAAGAGCAATAACAAGCTTCTGGCAAGAATTGAGATGATTATTTAGGTGATGTGCATATTCATAGACGCTCATACGACCAACCTCCACATGATCTCGTAGCCACTGCAACACCATATCCCTCTTAGAGAATATCTGAATAGCTTCTTGTGTGCTTTTCGGCAAAAAAAAGTAATTGGCTAGACATTTGAATTCCTTGTTCCAATCAATCAGCCATGAGATATGATCAGGATGACTGGATAAGGACACCACTCTGTCACGACTCAACTGCTTGGATTCATTTATGCTGCACAAAGACACATCGCCATAAAGACCCACATATTTTATTAGTGGTATGTACTTGATGTCGGTAGAGTCAAATTTGAACCTCCAGTTATAAGAAATAAACAATAAAAGCTCCAAGTACACGTCCTCTGACACTTCTTCAATAAGTTTAGAACTTTTGATGCACTTTGCGTACCATTCTTTGTTGACTTGTTCCACACCCAAGAAATTCAATATGCGATCATATTCCTTTCTATCAAATGAAGAGCTCAAAATGTGCTTTCCATGTGATGAAAGATGAACCAAGCTCACCTTTTGCTCCCTTGCCTTTTCCAGAATGGTCCAGAAATCAGGCATAAGCCTACCAACTTCACGAGGTTGATGAAAGGACTTCTGCTCCGTGTATGACTCACTTGGTAGAATACTTTTTTCAAGAAGCTTTGATTTGATGGACTTCCTGACAACATTCAAATTTTGATAAGAAGAGCTGTTGATGGGAATGAACCTGAACATGGAAGCCAATTTAGACACTGGAGCATTTTCAGAATTTTTAACTAGTGAAACAAACGCATTGATAAAAGCAGCGGGCACGCAGTCAAGAATCCCTTGGTTCCACTTGTTGTCCAAGAGAATTGTTTCCCTTGATGAGGCAAGAAGAAAATCTGCCTGAACTATGAAGGGAAAGTTGGTAAACATCTCTGTGGGAAGAAATGCATAGATCCCAGGTGAGCTCATCCCCCTGTGGAGGCGCTCTTTCAAAGGAAAAGCCAATGTGATCACCAACTCTTCAACTTCCATTCTCCTTTCCACTTTGTTTTCCTGCTTAACAGGAAAATTTTGCTTCCACATAAAGTAGTTGCATTCTCCCTTGTACCCCTTATCCCTTTCATCGGCAGAGAGATGGAGAGTGTAGGACACAGCATCAATGTTCTTCCTCACCACAAATTCAGTCTCACTCATAATTGCTATTGCACTTACAGTATTCAGTCTAGGATCCTTGTTATGTTCCCTGACTGAAAGTCGCCTAATCTTTGATAGGAACAATAGAACTTCAGGACGAACATTTGAGAGCTGCTGCTTCACAGGTGTGACCTTATCGAACTTCAGAGGTAAGGCTATTGTTGTTGTTGGAAAAGTAGTCTCAAAACCATATATTTTTTTGATGTTAGAAAGAGTTGGGTTCTCCTTGACCCATTCAGGAACTATGTACCCGAGATTGCAATGTGGGCAAGGCTCTTCATTGAATCGTATCTGATATCCATTGCTGAATATGTATGGTTGAGAACTAACCAGAAAGACACTCTTAAATCCAATTCCTGCATATTAACCATAGAATAAGTTAATTAGAGCAATAAGAGAACAGCTAATTATCCTGTCTAGTAATTATCAACATCTTTATGGTTTTATTCTTTTCTTTCACTATAATTGAGTATATAACACATAATACTCTGCATTGATATCTTAAGATTAGCGCAGAAGTCAATTCACAAGCATTATGATATATGAGAAAGAGAGAGATTAGGGACTGTCATTTCCATAGTTTATTTGTAATTTTTTTTTATAAGGTTCCAACTTTTAACGACAATTTTCCATTGTAATTTCTACAAGAACTTCACAGGTTTTCTAAGTACAGCTAAGTTTTGGAATGCATATCTTATACTTAAGCCATTAATTGAGTATATCTCAAACAAAAGAATAAAACAATGAGGAAAAAAAAATTGAAATAAAGATGACAAAAAGATTTTTTTTTTCTTCTTTCACAGTTAAAAACATTTACAAAAACATGTTTGGAAAATATTTTCAAAACCTGTTTTTACCCATTTTGAAAACATATTTTAAAAATGGTGGACCAAACAGACTTGGAGTTTTGTTTTAGATTCGAAGAACCATTTATAGTTTTAAGAATTTGCATTTAATTCTAACAAATTTTGGCTATAATAATTCGACTTTGTCTTTATGTCCTTGACTAACACCTTGCTTGTTCCGACATAAAATATAAAACATTTCTCAAAAAAAAAAAAAAAATCTCATTTTGGAGAGTTTGAGACAACTGAAAAACTTGGTCAAACTGAAATCTTTTTTTGTTAATCAGGAAAAACACATACTGTGGGGCTAAAAATGTTCTACGCTTTTCAGGCTCGAGAACAAAAACATCCAAAATGACAAAATTATCATAAAGTCTATAAAATGACCAAATTGCCCTCAAAACCTCCAAAATGCTATCAAAACATTCAAAATGACCACAACACCCTTTAAAATGATAAAAATATCCCTCAAAAACCTATAACATGACCTAGATATCCTAGAATCATCTACAACGACAAAAACACCCATAAACTCCAAAATGGCCAAAGCAACCTCAAAATTTTTAATATGCCCTCGAAACCACCACCCCCTACCCCCCACCCCCCCCCCCCCCCCCAAAAAAAAACACAACTTGGAAACCTATAAAATGATAAAAATACACCCTCAGAAACCTTTAAAATGATAGAAGAAACCTTAAAATTTCCAAAAAGACGAAATTAACCTCAAAAATAACGTGATAACAAAAATACTACTAAACCTACAAAATAACAAAAATACCTTTAAAACCTCAACTATGACTAAAATACCATGTCCTTTATATAAATAAATAAATATATATATATATATATATATATATATATATATATATATATATATTAATAATTAGATGGTTACAATGGGGGAGGGGGCATTTGAACCTGGACGTCTCTATTGAAGATACCACGAGGTTCCAGTTGAGCAACAATGCTCTTGGCAACCAAATTATCCCCTAAAACCACCAAAATGACAATAAATAAAAATAAAAATCCCAAAACCATTGAAATTAAGAAAATATTTCATGAATCCTCAATATGACCACGATAGGTCTCAAAATTTTAGGAATTGCTCCAAAATTTTAAAAGTCATACAAAAACAACTTTATAGTGTCAATTTGGAGGTTTCAAATTTATTTAATTATGATCTAAATGTGTAAGTTTAGATAATAGTTTTGTTATTATATATATATATATATATATATATATATATTTTTTTTTTTTCACTTAGTTTGGTTGTGCTTATTAGTGTAATTTTCAATAATTTTCTTTTTTTCATGCTTATTTTATTGTTTGATTTTAGTTGTTGTGATTAATATTTTAAAGTGTTGATTTAAAGTTATTTAATATCTATATAAAAATATAGAAGTTTTTAACAACACAACCAAATACTGATTTTTTTTTTTTTTTTGAATTCAGTCCCCTAACTTCACTTCTGTTCAATCCAATACTCTAACTTTCAATTTTGTTCAATTTAGTCTTCCCATTAATCTCTGTCAAAATTGCGTTGTTAACTTTTTACTTTTTTTAATACAAAACTACATCGTCTTGGGGTCCTTAATGGCTAAATTCTAACAATGACTAATGGAAGGACTGAACTGAACAAAGTTAAAAGTTAAATTACTAAATTCAATTTTAGATAGTTAAATGGTGCAATTTGTAATTTAGCCAAAATATATTTAGATAAAACATTATGTGCTAAAACAAATAGAGCCTAAGCCTAACTTAAGAATAGTTTTTTTTTTTTTTTTTTGGTGGGGGGGTGGTTACTTAAACCCTAGGAAGCACGGGTGTGGGTGTGGGTGCTGTGCAACGACACAAAAATTTTTGAAAAAGTAGAACACTGGTGCAGCGAGATACATTTATTAATTAATTATTAAATATATTTTTATTTCTATTTTCTATATATTGCTAAGCATTTTTTTTATATAATGGTAAACATATACCAATTTCAGAGTAATAGTAGATAAATAAAGAGAATTGAGATGATTTTAGGGTTTTTCTGATGTAGAACAGACATCACATGCCTTCTTGGAGCAGTAGGGGCGCAGGAAATCACAACGCAAGATCAAAGGAGGGTGCGAGTAGGGGGCCATCGGGGTAACAGTATCGGAATTGCATGAAATTTGGTAGGTTGAAGGGAAACGACATTTTGATCTAGATTCATGTTATGAGTGTTGCCAAAATTTAGGCGAATTCCTTCATTAAGGCCCCGAAAACAATGTTTTTGCTATTTATAGTAATATTTGTTTTTCCTTAGTAACTTTTTAGTTTAAAAGTCTAAATAAGGTCCCGTCTGTTTTGGGACGACCCATAAGGTCAGTAGTTTATGATTCTGCATTTAACTCAATTTTGCCATTTTGGTAAAATTCAGTATTTTTGTCACATAATCGCGTAATTAGTGCGAATTAGGGTTTTTAAATGTTTTTCTCAGTATTTATATGTTTTGTAGCCATCAGTGGCAAATGAGACTATTATCAATAAACACAGACGTTTTGTCAAATTTTCTTCTAGTGGATTCCAATTTTATTCTCCTTGAAGATTCAGGGAAACCCCTCGTGGATTCGAGGTTTACTACCAGGAACTAACATTTTAGTTTTTGTTCCATCAAGAGAGTATCGTGTGTGCTTTCTTTAGGCTTCTGCGACATCAGTTGGTATCAGAGCCTTGACTTACCCTGGTCTGATGGCTAACTGGCGAGACGGTGACCACCACAACAATGACGGTGGTGACGACGTCAACAACTCAGTCCTCACTAAGGTTGAGTTCCTTGATTTTCGTGATGAAAATCAACAATTTCTTGATTCAACCCAGCAGACTTTGGACCAGATTCAAGAAGCGCTTGCCACCTTGCTTAACCGAAACCCTAATCGCGATGATGAAGAGCGACGTGATAACTGAGCGCATGGCCCTCCCCATCATGGTCCAAATCAAAACAGGCAGCAAGACTACAATGAAGAAGACAATGAAGATGAGGAGTACGCAGAGAGAGTCCTTGGAAATCATCGTGGTCCCGCGAGGGATAATGGTTGAGATTATCAGGAGCAAAGGGACTATCAGATGAAAGTAGAGTTACCATCCTTTAATGGTAATGTCTCCATTGAAGAGTATCTGGATTGGGTCAGTGAGGTGGAAAAAATTTTCAATTATATAGGTACAACAGATGACAAACAAATGTGTTTGGTGGCCTACAAATTGAAAGGAGGAGCATCTTCCTGGTGTGATCGTGTTCAATTAAACCGTACCTGTGAACGAAAGCTTCCAATATGATCATGGAGGAGAATGAAAAGATTAATGGAAAATCGATTCTTACCACCAAATACCAGTAGGAGTTGTTCAGACAGTACCAGGATTGCAGACAGGGTACTCGGACAGTTAATGAGTACATAGAGGAGTTTGACTGGTTGGCGAATCACAATGATTTGGAGGAAACTGAAGATCAACGGATATCCAGATTTGTACATGGGTTGCGAGTTTCCATCCGAGATCAGGTATCCTTACAAACCCTATATACTTTAAATGAGGCTGTAACCCTATCTAAGAAAATAGAATATCAGCATCTCAGGGCAGGTTTGAAGTTTTCCAACCGCAATTCGGAGGCCTCTAGTTCTACTGCCAACAAAGGTAAACAACCCATGTTTACTCCACGATCACAACCCGTGGCTAGGGAGAATAATGGTGTCAACCAATCCACTGTGGCAGTAGTAGGTTCTGCAGCCCAGCTGATAGCGAATGCCAACCCCTATGCTAAGCCAACTAGGAATAAGTGTTACAGGTGCAGAGAACCAGGACATCGATCTAGTACTTGCCCTAAACGAGCCGCAGTGAAGCTGGTGGTAGCAGAAGAGGGTGAGGTAGACGGTGAACAGGAGGGTGAAGAGATGTATAATGATGCTAATCCGTATGCCTATGATCCCAATTAGGTCCAAAGGACGAGGAAGGCGTGCCATTAAGGCGGTATTTGGTGATTCAGAGGTTGTTACTCACACCAAGGGTGGAATATGGTGATCAGCAGAATGAGATCTTCCGAGCACGATGCACCATCAATAAGAGGGTCTGTGATTTGATCATTGACAGTGGCAGTGTAGAGAACATTACGTCGAAGAGTTTGGTTACCAAGCTGGGACTGAAAACAGAAAAGCATCCATCTCCGTACAAGATAAGCTGGATTAAGAAAGGTACGGAAACTCTTGTTACTCAACAATGTCGTGTTACTTTTTCTATGGGTAAATGTTATGTAGATGAAGTAGTTTGTGTTGTTGTTGAGATGGATGCATGTCATTTAATACTGGGTAGGCCTTGGCAGTATGATGTAGATGCTACTCATAGGTGTAAGGATAATGTGTATGTGTTTTTTAAGATAGGCAGAAAAATTGTCCTTGGTTCTATTAAGGAAGGCAGTATACCCAAAGTTTCTAAAGTTGAGGGGAAGCCAGCATTCCTCATAGTGAACAATGAAGATGAGTTTGACAGGAGTGTAAGGAGTTGAAACAGGTATATGTGGTAGTGGTGACGGATGGCAAGCCAAAGAAGGTTGCTGAAATACCTGATTCAATTCAACCATTGATCAAGGAGTTCGATGTGCTTTTTCCAGAAGAGCTACCTACAGGTTTACCACCTATGCACAACATTCAGCATTGCATTGATTTAGCTCCTGGAGCTAGTCTACCAAATCTACCACATTACAGGATAAATCCTCAAGAGGGTCAGATTCTACAAGGGCAGGTAGATGAGCTTCTGAGCAAGGGGCTGGCATATGTGTGTGGATAGTCGAGTCATCAAAAAGATCATAGTTAGGTATCGATTTCCTATTCCCCGACTAGATGACATGCTTGATATGCTGAGTGGGTCCAAGTGTTACACCAAGCTGGATCTCAAGAGTAGGTATCACCAGATTCGGATCTGACTTGGAGATAAGTGGAAGACAGCTTTTAAGACAAAATAGGGGTTGTATGAGTGGATGGTAATGCCTTTTGGATTGTCAAATGCTCCTAACACTTTCATGAGACTTATGAATCATGTATTGAAACCATTTATTGGAAAGTTTGTGGTAGTTTATTTTGATGATATCCTGATTTACAGTAAGACAGAAGCAGCCCACTATAATTATATGCGAGAAGTATTAGTGGTATTGCAGGCTAATGAGTTGTATATCAACTTGAAGAAGTGTAGCTTATTGACTGATAAGTTGCTATTCTTAGGGTATGTGGTAAGTGCGGATGGGATTCATGTTCATGAGGACAAGGTCCGTGCAGTCAGAGAATGGCCAACCCCAAAGACAGTAAGTGATGTGCGAAGCTTCCATGGGCTAGCAACCTTCTATCGGAGGTTTGTTCGAGATTTCAGTAGCATAGTAGCTCATATCACTGAATGTTTGAAGAAGGGGAGGTTCTTATGGGGAAGGGAGGTAGAACAAAATTTTGCCTTGATCAAGGAAAAATTGAGCACAACCCCAGTTTTGGCATTGCCCAACTTCGATAAGGTGTTTCAGGTGGAATGTGATGCATCTATGGTCGGGATAGGCGCTATTCTTTCACAAGACAATAGACCAATAGCATTCTTCAGTGAGAAAGTTTGTGAAGCTCGAAGTAAATGGTCTGCCTATGAGCTGGAGTTCTTTGCTGTAGTATGGACTCTTAAGCATTGAGAGCACTACCTGATTCAGAGGGAGTTTGTATTATATACGAATCATCAGGCATTGAAGCACATTAACAGTCAAGTTAGCATAATAGGATGCATGCTCGATGGGTAGCTTAATACAACGCTTCCATTTCACATTGAAGTACAAGTCTGGTGTCACTAATAAGGTGGCTGACGCACTCAGCAGACGAGCATCTTTGTTGATCCCTACGTATTGAAGTTGTAGGGTTTGATTGCCTCAATGAGCTATACGAGAATGATGAGGATTTTGGTGATATTTGGGGTAAATGTCAACAAACTCATACTGCTGTTAATAGTATGTACATCCAAGATGGTTTCCTCTTTCGGGGTAACCAATTATGCATCCCTAAAAGTTCATTGAGGGAGCAGATTATTAGGGAGCTGCATGGTGGAGGTTTGGGTGGACATATGGGCAGAGATAGTACTATAGTACTAGTGGAAGAGAGGTATTATTGGCTACAACTCAAGAGGGATGTTGGCAATTATGTGAGGAAGTGTCCAATTTGCCAAACTGCTAAGGGTCAATCTTAGAATACTGATTTATACATGCCTTTTCCAATTCCACAAGCACCATGGGAGGATCTTTCTATGGACTTTATATTGGGTCTTCCTCGAACCCAACAAGGTATGGACTTTATACTACGCCTTCCTCGTGGTGCAATGGGATACCTTTATTAATTAATTATTAAATATATTTTTATTTCTATTTTCTATATATTGCTAAGCATTTTTTTTATTTAATGGTAAACATATACCAATTTCAGAGTAATAGTAGATAAATAAAGAGAATTGAGATGATTTTAGGGTTTTTCCTTTAAAGTCTGTTGAAAAAATAGTTGTGTTTTGAATTAATATCTTATGCTTTTTTTTTTTTTTCTTCTAGCAAGAATTTCGGCCTATGTCGGACCGTTTTGCACCGAATTGAGCCAAATCAAAAAAATAAATAAATAGACCACAGACATGCATGCAGTTGCATCCACAGCTGTATGGTGCATCCATGCGAATCCGACTCGGGTGTGCCGGCCAAATCGGCTCACCCATGCTTCCTAGCTTAAACCTAGATACTATCTTTCACCCCTTTTTACAAGAGAAAAGTGTCATTTGAACTAGAGCTTATTGGTGACTAAGAATATACATGGTTAAATACCAAATACTAATACATATTATCTCTATTAAAATTAATTATCAAACATTAACATTCCCTCATACCTTCACTTGTTTGTTCATGTTTTCTATAAAGTGTATTTTGACTTTGCAAAATTTCATCATGCAAGAAGATTTATTTATTGATTTTATGCTTTTTTCTTTGAACTCTCTTTTGGAGGCAACAATATTTCATTCCTAATTCAAGCAACTTACATATGACTTTTAAGTGAGCATTACTAACTTCCAAAACTCTCAACTTATCATTTATCACTTTAGAGTATATATGTGAAACTTGCTTCTTTTGTGGATCAAGGAATTTTGATGTTTGACATAAACAAATAAGTCAACAATGTTATGCTTGTTCTGACTTCTTTCCAAGTCAACCCAATTAAAACGATTAATAGTTTTCCTGACAAAATAGCATTTTGAGTAAACCATATATAACAAATTTTGGTGTTACTACTTCTCATAACAATACTTACACTAGAGTGGCTAGTATAAGATGTAATTCTAGGAAACTAGGTAAAGTACCTTTTTCTCCAATATAACCACGTTTCCTGTTGCCTTTCTTGGTGGACCTACCAATACTGCAAATAGAGTCAATATTTTTCGCTGAGAAACCTTTCTCATTGTTGAAAATCAACAATGTTGTTGTAGCCCCTGTGTTTGTAATGTTCTCAGAAGTTATGACAAACTCAAGAGATGGATCATTTCCCTCCAAGTAATCATTATCTTCAGCATTCTGACAAATAAAAAAAATTCAACATGATATATAAGTAAACAAAAATCAACCCTATTCTTTTTCTCCATAAATACATCTAACAGTAAGTCTATATACAAATTTCTTTTTCATAGAAACTATCTTTATAAGTTTGAAAGGAGAGAGAATAGAGGGGAAGGAGAGAAAATTAATTCAACGATCTCTATTCCCTTCCCTTTACATCCCTCTCCTCCTCTTCCATCCAAATATAATTGTAAGAGAGAATTTGTGTGTTAAAAACCAAGCGCTGCCTCTCTCTTTTTAGAAATTTCTCTCTAATTTTGGACATTTCTCTCTTGCTCTCTTTCCAGAATTCTCTCCAATATAATTCTCATATTTTCTCTAGAAGCTTCCCTTCATTGGTGAATTACGACCACAAATTTCTAAGGTGTCTAGAAGGTTGGAGAAATGCATTAATTTTAGAAGTTAGAAGCTATTCAAGTCGGTTTCTTAAGTGACAAACATCTAGTATAAATAGATGTAGTGATGGCCGTGAATAAAGTATTGTGTGAAGTGAGGTGATGTGAAGTTAAGTAGTGTGAAGTCAGGTGCAGTGTGAAGTGTGTGTCATAAGCACTAGAGAGAAGTGCAGCAAAGTAAAAAAGAGAGCTATAGTGTCAGTAGGTGTGCATTTGGTGACTGAGTGTATTTAGTGTGTGTGAATGTAAAAGTGCCGTGTGTGCATTGGTGTAATAATAGTGCTAGTAAAGTGTTGTGATTTAAAGAGTTAAAGTTATTTAAAATCACTTTGTTCGGTCTTTTGTTTAACAATTTGGTATCAGCACTTCCGCTAATTCAACAATTGTGAACATAAAACAACAAGCCCATGTACAATTAATAATTTGTCAATGAAGTGAATTTGGCATTTCACAATTTTCAGTAGTTTATCTGTTAAAAGATTTTATAACTAAGTTTTGTCCAAAAAAATAAAAGTTAATTAAAATATATATATATATATATATATATATATATTTTAAAAAAAAACTAATCTTGTTACTTCTATGATAAAAAGTAAGAAAAAAGCACAAGCTGAAGCTAAAATCTTCTTGCCAGTTAAAATTGTAAAATGGTGTACACACTCAGTTAAAATTGTAATAATCATTACTCAAACATTGGTTTAAAGATTAATGACAAGGGCATTCTAATTTACAAACAAATATATATATATATATATATATATATATCATTGAGAACCCATAACAAAAACACACACAAACAAACATATATTAAGAAAGAAAGAATGAGTTTGAGAAAGTAACCTGAATGAGTTCCATGAGAAAATGTACATCCTTGGCATAAAGCTCAGCAGAGAGGTTCTTGACGGCTTGATGAAGATCCTCAGTTAATGGGTTCTGTTCCCCTCCAATGGAGAACTTTTTTCTACGTATCTCTTCAATGTGTGCTCTCGCTGCAGCCTCCATATCTGTACACACACGAAACTGAAAAACCAGAGATTTCTGCTTTTGCTTACACAGAGAGACACAAAGAGAGAGAGAGAGAGAGAGAGCAAAGTGAGATAGTGTGTGAAATGTGTACACACATATATAGAACTCTACGTGACGAAGCTTATTTCTCAACGAAGTAAAACAAAGCTAAGAGAGACCGAAAGTGATGAAAGAAAACTAAAGGGTCAAATTGTTTGTACCTCCTCATCTTTTTTGTTTTTTCATTTTCATATTTCCAAAGGTGACTGACTAGAGAGCGAGGAATCATAGGGTCCATTTGGATTGAGCTTATTATTGCTGAAAACTGAAAACTGAAAACTGAAAACACTGCAACAAAATAATTTTTAAATGTGTAAATAGTATCGTGGGACCTATTTTTAATATTTTTTAATACATGAACAGTATATGTACAGTGTGTGAAAATCTGTCCCCAAAGTCAACAAATACGAGCAAAAAAAGGAAAAAAAAAGTAAAAAACGGGGACGCGATATGCAAACGGTCACATAGTGGAATGAGACTTTTGGATTTTTCTTTCTTTTCTTTTGCAAAAAGAGACTTTTGACTTTGATTTGATTGGTCTCCTTTTCACTTTTCCTTAGAATATTGCCATTTATGTTGTTTTGGTTTCCTAACGTACGATGCAATTACTATTCTAAAAAAAAAACGTACGATGCAATTATTGACGTGACTCCGATAATTTCTCAAAAATTTCTTTTATGCTACGTTTGTTTAGATGGAATATCTCACATATAATTTTTCACTTTTGTTCAGTATTTGTTAATTTCAGGAAAAATTAGTTTAAAGAAAGTTAATATAAAAATATGGTATTTGAAAACAACTTTATTTTATGGTAAGCTAAATAAAAAAGGTTGCAATATCTTTTTTAACACGTTTAAGATAATTATCAAATATAAGAAAATAAAATAATTTTATAGAAAATATTATTTGAAAAATGTCTCATTATTTTAGAAAACTTTAATGTTAAAATAATCATTTCTAGAAAACTTTAACGTTGAAACAAATTGAGTTTAGTTTTTTTGTGATCAATTTGATTTTATCCTCTAATTTCTTAGATCGGATTTGGACCCTAGTTTTTAAACAAAAATTTTATTATGTGATAAGCCCATTAAGTATCTATTTTCTTATGGATCTAGATTTTAGTGAAGTTTCTTATCGTTGAATAAGAAATCTGATATTCAATTTTCGCTTAGACAAAAAAATGACAAAATTTAGTTACAAAATAATTTGTAGCATATGGCTATAATCATACTCAATATCATCAATAACATTACTACAAATTTCAAAAATCTAACCATGAGATTGCATGTTCTTTATGTTCTGAATACACTTGTCAAATTTTGTACCAATCAGATATTATTTACTATATAATTTATAAGATTATATTTTATGCATACTTTTAAACTACAAAAATTTGCAATTTAAATAATTTATTGATGACATAGCTATTAATCTTTAATTTTTTAGAAATTTTACAAGCATGGAGGATATAATAAGAAAATATAATCCAATGGTAGATTTGTTAAAATTCACTTACAATAAAAAGATATTGAATAAGGTTATGGTCTTAGGTTATGTTAGGACATATGTGATTCACTTGTTAGGAATATATGTCACTATTTTATGTAATTGGCTAATCATTTGATAAAACGCACTTTACTTGTATTTGGATAAATCTAAGTAGGTTCAAAATAATCATTACAAGTGGTTAAATTGAAGACATGAAAATTACTTAAGAATTGCTCAAGAAAAGTGCAATCTGCAAGTCTTGATACCTCCTCGACAGAAGCTTGATCTGTCGAGATTCATTAAATCTCGACAGATGTCTCGATCTATCGAGCTTATGGGATTCTGATTATAGCTAGCAACGTTTTTATTCTAAAAGGCTAATTGTTTATGGGTTTGTATAATCCTTGATGTGATTACCTTGATGTGTTTATGTGTTTATGGGTTTGTACCTTGATGTGATTCACTTGTTAGGAACATATGTCACTATTTTATGTAATTGGCTAATCCTTTAACAAAATGCACTTTACTTGTATTTGGGTAAATCTATGATGTGTTTAATACTTCAAGAAAATTTGTTTCAAGATCAAGTGTTGAAGCCATGCAAGTCTGTCCAAGATGCAGGCTGAAAAGTGCCTATCATTAAAGTTCGATAACTAGCCATCTATCGAGCTTAAAGAGCTGTTCAGCTCCATGGCTCGACAGCAGCTCGACAGATAGGGTATCTGTCGAGGTTTATGAAAAACAAATTTTCAGTTCTGTTTTGACTCCAATCCGTGTTTATATGTTTGGGCTTTCTTTTCTCACAACCCTAAACATATAAAAGTATTATTTTAAAGGTTGTCAAAGTGTTTACAAGTTGCACAAGTGTTGAGCAAAGTTTGTTCAAACAAATTGTGACCGGAGACAAAGTTTTTCCCTAATTCATCGTTCTTGTGAAGAAGTTGCTGTGTTTATGTACCGTAGAGTTTTGTGACTAAGCATCTTTTGGATCTTCATCGTTGGGATGAACTGAAGAACTTTGCAGCCAACAACCTTCTCTAGTTGGTGATTGAAGTCGCATACTGGGATCTGCGTAATTGGTTAGTCACATACTAAGAGCCGTGCATCAAAAGGAAAAATTGTCACTACAGAAAAACTCAAATTGGGTATTGGGGTAAGGGTTCAACTGTAGGTTGATATAAGATACTGGGATTCTTTTACTTGTAACCGCTTGTTGGTTTTTACCATATGAGGTTTTTGCCATGTTAGTTTTCCCCATTTGTAAACAAATCACCATGTCATTTATTTTCCACTGCATACTTAGTTTAACTGGTGATTTGTTTGTGCTACCACGCGTTTGTATGCTAATTTGATTAATTAATACACTTGGCTAATTAATCAATTAATTCATCACAAGGGGTCAATTCGTTTTTGGCCTATCAGGTTATAACTAATTTTGTAGCTAAACTTTGTAATAAAAAAAATTAAAAAAAAAAAAAAAACTAATTAGTGTCTTGGCCTAATAATAAAAATCAATCATTAAAAGTGAGCTCTATAAGTTGAAACTATTTCTTAAAAAATTCAAAATTAATTTTCTAATTGGGTTTACTATTTAAGTCACATTAGTTTTTTTGTTTTTGTTTTTATATTCTCTTATTTTGATTGCACTTGCTAGTGTAATTTTCAATATTTTTATTTTGATCATGCTTATTTTTTAGTTTGATTTTAGTTGTTCTGATTAATATTTTGAAGTATTGATTTAAAGTTGTTATTTAATATCTATATGAAAACGAAGAAAAAAGTTTTCAAATATGTAACCAAACACTGAAAAGCAAACAATTTTTCTTGAATATATTTGGCTAAATTACAAATTGAACTCTCTAACTTTGCCTAAAATTCAATTCAATCATCTAACTTCACTTTCATTCAATTCAATACCTTAACTTTGAATTTTATTCAATTTAGTCCTCCAATTAATCTTTGTCCGAATTGTGCCGTTAACTTTCAACTTTGTTAGTTTCTAAAACAAAAATTTAAAAAAAAAAACTCTGTTTAATACAAAATTACGTTGCTTTGGTGAATCCTTAATAGCTAAATTCTAACAAAGACTAACAGAAAGCTTGAATTAAACAAAGTTAAAAGTTAGAGAATTGAATTGAATTTTAGACAATTAGAATGTGCAATTTGTAATTTAGCCAAAATATTTTTAGATAAAAACATTTTGTGCCGAAATGAATAGAGCCTAACTTAAGAATGCAATTTTTTTGGGGGGTGGGTTTTGGAGGTGGGGGGGGGGGGGGGGTAGTTTTTTAAATCTAGATACTATCTTTCACCCAATTTTACAAGAGGATTGAACTAGAGGTTATTGGTGACTAAGAATATACATTGGCTTATCTCTATCAAAATTGATTGTCAAATATTAACATTCCCTCATGTTAGCGATATATTAGACATATTAGTCCAATGTAATAGGCCCAAGTCCACTTCTACTTGTACTAGTAGTCTAAGATTTAGTCGCCTATATATACACATGTTAGGGTTCATTGTAACATAGGTTATTGTACTACATTCTTATACAATAAAGATGTAACCTTTAAGGGATTCCTCCATGGATGTAGGCCGACAAGGATGAACCACATAACCCTCGTGTTCTTGATGTTCCTATTCTATGCTTCCCCTTCTGCATCTACTCTAGCATATACAACATGGTATAACACATCGCGTTGCTAATAATATATTTAACATGGTATCAGAGCCAAACTTCGTTCTTGGCCTCAAACAAACATCTTTACACAGCAAACAAGATTCCCACACTCGCAGCACAAATCCATAATAATGCCCACGCCTTCTTTCAGATTTGGCCCTACAACATCATGCAACTCCCACGAAAACTCCATTGTTGCCTCGTCGCCAGGTCTTTGATCTCTCGAGCAAGCTATGCCACTCACCTTTTAGATCTGTGCACATCAATCCTTCACCTAATGAAACCAACAAAACAGACGTGCCCCACTGCATATCCGACCAAAACCCATGAACTCGGCGTCCAATGGCCATAGCACGCGCCACCACGCGTGGACAACGGCTCCAGGAACTCTCCCACATGTCCCCAAATTTCCCGATTCCTAGATAGGATTATCATCACACGTGTCACTCTATCAGCCTTGGCATCCTCCGATCTGCAAAACCTTAAAATTCTGCGACCAAATGCTAAAGCACGCACCGCCACTTGCTACTAGAAATCCTCTCACGAGCCATCACTGTCATGCTCCTGCCACGCGCCCAAGAATTTTAGCTTAATATGACGTCATTTAATGATGTCAGCAAAAAGCCACATCAGCCCTAGCCATGTCATTAGCCATGCAATTCACCACGTCAGCAGTGTCGGGACTCGTCAACACCACGTCACCTAGCTGACCGTTGACCCGAACCACCTAGATCTGACCCATGAGCTCTGATCATTGACTCTAACCAAGATTAGTTGACTTTTACTTTCGTTGACTTTGACTTTTGCGTTGACCTTTGACCAAAAGTTAAAATTTCTAAAATGGCCTATCTTGCTCAGTTTTTTACGTAGATTATGATTTTGGACTCCGTTTCTTGATTTGAAGCTTTGAAATTGGTCGATTGGCACATTCTTCATTGTGATTTCTTCAAAGACATTCTTCAAGGCATTTCCAAGGGATTTTCTCATGCTTATCCAACCTCAAGCCTTCATCGAGCTTCTGCCTTGAGTTTGAGGGAGGGTGTTAGAGATATATTAGACATATTAGCCCAATGTAATAGGCCTAAGCCTACTCCTACTTGTACTAATAGTCTAGGGTTTAGTCGCCTATATATACACATGTTAGCGTACATTGTAATACAGGTTATTGTACTACACTTTTATACAATAAAGATGTAGCTCTTAAGAGATTCCTCTGTGGATGTAGGTTGACAAGGCTAAATCACATAACCCTCATGTTCTTGATGTTCCTATTCTATGCTTCCTTTTTCGCATCCACTCTAGAATAAACAACATGGGATAACATATCGCGTTGCTAATAATGTATTTTAACACCTCATACCTTGACTAGTTTGTTAATGTTTTCTATAAGTTGTACCTTGACCCCGCAAAATTTCATCATACAAGAAGACTTATTTATAGATTTTATGCTTTGAACTCTCTTTCCAAGGCAACAATTTTTCATTCCTGATTCAAGCAACTATTGTAACCCATGTTACATATAACTTTTAAGTGAGCATTACTGACTTTCAAAACTCTTAAGGTAGCATTTATCACTTTAGAGAATAATATGCAAAAGTCGCCCCTTTTGTGGATCAAGGAATTTTGATGTTTGACTTAAACAAATAAGTCAACAATGTCATTCTTGTTCTGAATTCTTTCCAAGTCAACCCAATTAATATTATTAAGGGTTATGCTCACGAGTGCCTTTAGGGCAATAATTAACAATTCATTTTAAAAAAAAATTGACACCACTTTTATGGAAAATAAAAAAAACTGTCAAAACATTAATTGATTTTTTTTTCTTTTCCCATAAAAATTTTCTTTAAATGGATTGTTAACTAATACCCTAAGGGCATCTGTTAGGATTTCCCTATTATTAATAGTCTTCTTGACAAAATAGCATTTTGAGTAAACCATGTAAAGTTGTGATTTCCAACTAGCTTGTGTTGGCTTCAATTCCGTGCCAAATTTGATTGTAATTTCTTCAATCATTTACTTGTATATATGTGAGTTTATTTGTAAGGTATGAGTGTGAGAGATCGGTGAAAAATCAAGTTTCAAAGATGAATTAGTGCAGTTCGCGACTAGCTCGCGAGAAGAGTAACCTGCAAAAAGGTCACGTGTGAAGCACATGACTAGAAGCTAAAGAGTCACGCTAGGCTGTCAAGTTCGTGATTGTTTTGTGAGAAAGGTCATCCCATGAAGTACATGCGAAACTCTCTGTTTGGCAAAAAGATAAAGTGCTTTACCAAATTCTTTACCCACACTATAAATACCGTCATTACCCACGAATTGTAAGGAGTAATTTTTAGAGAGAAAACCCTAGCAAATACACTTGAGAGTTAGAGATTGTTATACCCACAATCATCTATACATTTCCTTGTAGTTTTCCTCAGCTCCTACCTCTCCATCTCTACATCCTTTAGAGGTTCATAGTCCAAACACTTACCACACCAGATCTGAGTGTTAAGTGAGGTTTTGTTGCTGTTGGGAAGTATTGGAATGAGCCATTTAGTGTTAGATGCAATCGAGCTGAATTGTGGAATCCGGAAAGCCAGAGAAGACAAGACTCCTAAAAGTCCATTGATAGCAGGAGCTTGGCGGGCTCAAGTACATGGGATAGACTTGGCTTGGAGGATCTTTTGTTATTCATGTACTCCAACTTTATTCTCTAGTAGATCGATTTCGACTTGGAGGGTTGTGGAGAGATTTTTTGCCGTGTTTTTCGGTTTCCTCTTTGATAACACGTCTTGGTGTTATCTTGTATTTGCATCTCTCTTCCCTACTCTTTAAGCTTTTATTTTATTGTTGATTATAGATGAATATGGCTTAGAGTAGTGTTATCAGTTCATTGCACATATTTACTCTTGTTTAGCACTTTGTTAAGTTTGAGTAAAAGCAATCTAGCCATATTTTTTAATTTGTGGTCTAAACAAGCTCATGTGTTTTCACACAAATCTGAGCTTTCAAACCATATATAAGAACATTTGGTGTTACTAGTTGTCATAACAATACCTACAGTAGAGTGGCTCGTATAAGCTGTAATTCTAAGAAACTAGGTAAAGTACCTCTCTCCAATATAACCACATATCTTGGGGGACCGACCAACACTACAAATAGAGTCAATGTTTTTCGATGAGAAACCTTTCTCATTGTTGAAAATCAACAATGTTGTTGGAGTCCTTGTGTTTGTAATGTCCTCAGAATTTATGAAAAACTCGAGAGATGGATCCACTACCTCAAAGTAATCATTATCTTCAGCATTTTGACCAAAAGAAAATTCAACATTATACAATCTTTCTCAAGTTGGTGTGTTAGCCACGTACTTAGATCTGTGCATCGATTGGTTAGTCATGTACTTGGAGCCGTGCATTGAAATGAGAGATTGTCACTACATTACAAGTCCAATTGTGTATTGGGGTAAGGGTTTAAATTTAAGTTGGTATAAGGTACTGGGATTTCTTTACTTGTAACTGCTTGTTTTGATAATAGTAGATTCTCGGGAGTGGTAACCTTAAATTCACTCGGTGGGGTTTGCCTTGGTGGTTTTCCCCATTCATAAACAAATCACCATATCAAATTTAATTTCCACTGCATTTAGTTATTTGGTGATTTGTTTATGCTACCACGCATATTGTATGTTAAATTGACTTAATTCACTTGGCTAATTTAGTGGTTAATTTACCTAAGGGGTTAATACATTCTTGGCCTATCAGTCCTTATCTGTCCAATTCAGTTTATTCCATTCTATCCACTTCGATCTATTTGGCCTAATTTGGCCCATTTTAGTTCACTTCGGTCCATTTAGTTCAATTTGATGTACTTAAGAATGGAAAAAGACAAGTTTTGGTTGAAATATTAAGGCTATGTTTGGTAACTGTTTTTGTTTTTTATTTTTAATTAATTTATTTTATATAAAGACAAAAAACAATTTTAGGATACATTTTGGTTATCATAATAGTCTTCTTAAGAGAATGAGAATTTGAATAACAACTTCAAAACTTAAAAATTTTATTTGTACACAAAAAATTAGAAAAATATAATGCATAATAACAATAGTTAGAAGAATATGGACCATTTCAAAAAAGAATAATAATATCAATAAAAAAAACATAAAAAATTATAAAATTACATATTTGTAAAAATAGAGTGATAGAAATTACTTTTTAAAATTGTTTAATTTTTAGTAAAAACAAATTATCTACAATAAAATTAAGAGAATAAATTATACGTTTTGATTATCATGATAATCTCCTTTAAGAGAATGAAGAATTTGAATAATTTATTTGAAACTTAAAAAGTTTAGTTGTACAAAAAAAAAAAAATATCAATCAAACATATCTAAAATAATAGAATGATATATTGATAGAGATAGAAAGATGAAAAATCATTTTAGAAATTGTTTAATTTTTAGGGAGGACAAGATTATCTTCAACAAATTTTAAAGAACAAATTATACATTATATTACAATTACAAAATGATTATCTATGTCCATGCATCATGTGAGTCTACAACTAGTTGATATAAATATTATTAGATGAAGATGATGTTCCCAAATTGTCTAGTTTTTTTTTTCTTTCTGTATCAATCCCTGAGGGTGAAGCTGATGTGGAAGTGTTAGAATAATGTGGCCCAACATAATATATATGATTTCTCTATTATTAACAAATAAATATTCAATCTCTTGTGAAATTATGCAATATTTTTATGATGTAATATATTGATATATTGAAATAGGTCTACTTGATTTAGTAGACTAAGATTATGAATGCATTCATTGTAGTCCTTGACTTGACCCTATCTATCATGATGTAGCCTATTCTGATAGGTATATTGTTAGACCATGATGGAAAGGAGGTGCAAGTTAAAATTGCTCAGACTATGAAAGACAATAAGGGCTAGTCTTTCGATGGTTAGTGCATAATAATATCGGAATTCCTTCTATAATGAGATTCATGCACGTTGAGTGTTGGTTTTAATAAATCTATTGTGTCAATACTAGTAACTTGAACTCCTATTAAAAGATGTTGTCATTATAGTAGTTTTGGATATGAACGATAGATGAATCCATGGATTAGAATGGAGTTACAAAAGTAATAACACATTAATGAACTTTATATTGCTTAAATATATAATCAACCTCATTCAATGTATTCAAAAGTAATAACGTTAAAACAAATGAATAATTGCCCTAAAAATTACATTTGAATATTCATGGCCTTTATGTTTAGAAAGACTTTCACTTAAATTTAGTCATATTGAAATTGACTGAAATATTACGTTGATGTGGTTCAATAAAAGCGTAACAACAATAAATATTATACTTAAGAATTGGACCAAATGGAACAAAGACCAAATGGACCGAATAGGAACAAGGTGGACCGAATATGACCCAAGGGGACCGAATAGGACCAAAGTGGACAGAATTGACTAAACGGGACCAAATTGGACCGTAGGACCAAAGTGAGCATATTGGACCGAAGTGGACAGACTGGGCTGGATAGAATCAAGTTGGACTGAATAGGACCAAAGTAGATAGAATGGACCAAATAGAACCAATTTGAACTGAATAGGACTATAGTGGACAGAATGGACTGAATAGAACAAATGTGGACCGAATGGACCGAATAGGAGTGAAGTGGACTGAATAAGATTGAACGGACCGAAGTAGACCAAATAAAACTTTAGTGGATAGAATGGACTAAATAGGACCGAATAGGACTGAATAAGACCAAATTGGATTGAAGAGAACATAATGGACTAAATAGAACCAATGTGGACTGAATAAGACTTTTGAATATTTATTATTTTTATTGCATTTTTTGGGCTCATATTTCTAATTTCTAATGTCTATTTTATTTGTATTTTTTAACTCAAAACTAAAGAGTTTAGCCCGAATATAATTAAATTTCATACTTTTCAACCCAAAAATTAAGGGAAAAGAAGAAGAAGAAATTTTGTGCTAAACTTAGAAAGGCAATCTATAAAAATAATCAATTTAAGACCCATTTAGTCTAATGTAAACTAAAGGGGACTAAAATTGACCAAGTGGACCGAATTGCACCGAAGTAGACCTAACTCGACCAAATTGGACCAAATGAAATTGTTTAATTTTTAGAGAGAACAAATTATTTTCAACAAATTTTAGAGAAAAACTTATACATTATATTATAATGCAATATAATTATTTATTCCCACGCATCTAGTGGGTCTAGGATGAGTTATTTTAAATTCATCATGTATAAATAAAACCAATTACCATAACCTTCTATTTATTTATTTATTTATTTTTTTTGATAATCTTGAGATAAGGATTAGGTGATAGTTTTAGACAAGGATTAGGATTAGGATTGGATGATAGTTATTATTGAATAATTCTCTAGAAATACAGTAGTATTTTAGAGATTAGCTCTATTAAGTGGGAAAGCAAACTAAGAAAGACAACCCAAGAAAAGAAAATGAAACAAGAATAGGTCATTGAAACTTTTAATTCTGCCAACAATCATTCCAAGGTTATTGAGTAATCAACTTAAAATCTTAGAAATGTTTGCAACTCCAATGTCAACTAGACCCAACACATTATTGCTTCAAGATAGGAACGAAGTTCCCAGAACTTTAAGTAGTTGATTTTGACTAAGGGAGAAATAGTGTGTGAAAGACCAATCAAATTTGGGTGATCCTAGTTAGTTTAACTAGTAAAGTCTCTGATAATTGAATAATAGATCTAGTATTCAATCACTGCCTATACTAAAAACCGATTGGTGTCTTACTTTGATGATAAAAAGTTATTATCAGGAGCGGATGCCATAAGTTAAAATTATTTCAAAAACAAAAAAAAAAAAAAAAAAAAAAAATATTGGGCGATCCTATAGGAAATGATGATCTCAATCCCTATATGTATGCACTAATGCACTTCTTTTATGTGGGAGAGAAACCCTGCTTGCATGTCCCAAGTCCCAACGTGATCACTAGATGGGCCTGGGCTCGGAAATGATTTAAATTATTTTTCATGGGTCATTTAACCAAAATTAAGGGTAAAAGGATAATTTTACAATATAATATTCAATCTTAACAATTAATATAAACTACGTGATACAATTATATAATTTCTTGTTCCATATAAAAGTATAATTATTTGATTTGAATTACAATTGAATTAGAGTGATGCTATACAAATACAAGTTGTGATAGAAATTGATATTACCCACTCTATCTTTAAAGGAGACTCTAAGATTGTTTACAAGGTTCTTACTCTAAATGTTGATCCTCTCTCGGTCATCAGTCATCTTATAAAAGATGCTAAGTTTATCTTGTGAATTATTCCTTCTTTCATGCAAGGAGGTAGGGCAATGTACGTTAGAACTTAGAAGAGCTAGACATTCTTCTCATTTGTTAGTTTGGATGGAGTTTGCTCCTCCAAATGTTTTATAATTTTTCATCTTATTCTATCACCTCTCTCTCAATTTATTAAATATTAGCAAGTTTGATTTCTTTGATAAATTTACTTTTGATTTAAGAATAATGCATATGTATGGGAATTTACTAAAGTATTTCAAAGTGATTTTTTATTTAATTAAAATGATTTCTACTTGAAGGGTTCATGGTTTCAAAAACCGAAACGGTTAAATAATAAAAAATGGGTCTAATTTTCGATTTTTACAGATTGAACTGGTGGTTTCCACCGAAAATGGGTATGATTTGTGTTTAAAATTATTTATTTATCTATTCATTTTTCACATTTTAGATTAGATGTTAGATTAGATTATGATAGCATTAACACAATACTTCTTCCTTTTTTGGAAAAAAAATTCTCTATTTTTTCCCCTTTGAAATTGTACTCTAGGGTTTTTCTTTTTTCTTTTTTTTCTTTTTTTTTAAGGGAAAAGAGTTACATTTTGTCCCTTTCTTAAAAAAAAAAATGTAATCTTGTTGGGTTTTATTAATTTTTAGATATGTTTCTTGGTATTTTTGATTATTTGGTAGAAAAAATTGGGTTTAAGAAAGTTTGTTTAAAACTAAAAGAATAATTTCCAAATTTTATATACTTTTTAATGATACACCAAGTATTGTAAATAACTTTTATTAAAAAATTAATATTTTCACTAATTTACCTTTTGAATTCTTGAGAAAAACTATTTTGTTTTTATTTATTTTGGTATTACAAAAATTATATATATTACATTTGTGATTGTCCCTATAATAAATGAAAAAAAAAATAATTATTAGTTTCATTACTATTTATTAAATTAGTCCAAATCGAAAAACAAAAAAACCCAAATCTAATTAAAATAAAATATAAAACCCTTACGCCGCCTCTATTCTCCAAGGGCTCGAGTCCTTAACAGCTACAAAACTCACCGTTCCGCTGTTAGCTAATAGTCTCCACTCGATCACTGGTGTCGGCTCATCAGTATGCAGTGATACTATTATCTCCCTCTTGCATAATGAAAATAAATTGGGCCAGCAGTAATAACAAATATGCAGTGAGTAGAGTACAAGTATCAGGCAAATGCAACGTAACTGTTCCTTCAATATCAAAGTTGGCTACGTTTTTTTTTTTATTTTTTATTTTTACTAAAATTATAGCAAAAACAATATTTGCAACTGGAAAATATAGCCCATCTTTGACAGTGACTCACTTAATTAAATACACTTTCCAACCTCAATCCTAAATCCAAAATAAAAGAAATCCAACAAATTCAAACTATTCAAAGTCTGAATTAAAAGTAACGAAAACAGAGCTGAAGTCTAGAATCACATATTTACTACACTCTTGACAAAGTGACCCTCCTCAGCCAAACAATTACATCTTAGCACCAACCCAACCAACAAACCAAACAAAAAAAAATATTAAATGTTTCTCATTCATATTTCTGAGATCAAAGCTTTATCAACCCATCAAATTTCCTGTCATGCATGTGCTAGAACACAATTTCAAAAAATCATACACTTCAAACTGGCCTTTGCAGTAATAAAAATCTGATCGTCAAAGAACATTAGAAAATTCTATATTGGTAAGGTAAAAAACCTAAAATTAAAGTAAAAATATCAGTAATCATTCTTTAAAGAGACAAAGCCCAGGTAGAATTTGATCTTCTATGATTCAGTGGTTCTCCCTGAGTTCAAGACAAAGCCCAAGTAGAATTAGATTACTATTCTTTTGATATTCTTCCTTGCAATTATTGCACCCTTTTAAACTAAGTTGCAGCTGAAACTGATTAACTAACTCCTAATCTATCACATGCTCTATAATACGTTGAGCACATGCCTAATTAGCCAGTTCATCTATTACAAAATGTGACCTGCCAATAACCACCAAAACAACCTCAGACTTTACATCACTTCCTAGTACAATGCTAACAGCTACCAAGTATCACAATACAAGTCACACCAAGTACAATAGAAGCATATTGCATATAAGCATGTACAACAACAACAATGCACAAACTGCAGCATAGCAGCACACAGCAGCAACGCACACAGGTGCTGATACCCACTGAGAAAGCATCAAACAGGGCCAAAAAACCCCTTTCACAGACCTTTTCTTTTAAAGGGATAGATAATATGTTATACATAAATAATGGATTTGTGGCAAACTGTGATGAAATAAAGCTTCAAGGCCCCAAGATTTGTAAACTACTTAGGTAAAAAAGTAAATTCCCGCAGCCATAATCTATATATTATTCTAAAGATAACCACACACAAATACATCTAAATGCCAACAGTTCTATATAAGCAAAATTAAAACTTAAAGAAATCAACAAAGGCATGTAAAGAATATAATGCTAGAAACATATATATCACAACTTAGCCTTAGCCTTGAGTATTATCAATTACCAAAATATTAGTCATCTTTAAATCACAATATCACGTAGACACTATTATAACAATACACAGGCTTTGAACTAAGAATAAAACATGCCACAAGCATACATAAATCCAAATCTACATCCTTAACAGAGGTGTTATTACAGCAATACACATGATTTAGTTGAAGAAACCACTTATTAATGTCAAAAACAATTAGTGTAAATATAATAAAAAAAATATATATAATGATAATATGGCAATCCAACAAAGAATTATAGCTAGGCGAAAACATATGGGCTACCATATATACCAAAATATTGCAGTATTTAGGCTGCACCAAGGGTGGCTGGGCTATGTTGAGATGGCCATATGCAAATCAATGAAATTTTAGGGCCCTCTGGGCTAGGAGCCTGGGACAGAGTACCTCGCGTTGTCAATGAAGCAGGTAGAGATTGATGGAGCTCGAATTGGTGAGGACTGGGGCTACTTTTCACGACGACCATTCGGTTCAATTTGGTTCATATTCGGTCTATGCGTTTGAAAGAAAGAGAGATTTTGTTGGAGTGAGCTTGCGTCTAAAAGAGAGTCAGAATTGATTGGGTTTTGTTTTTGGGGAGAGGGGAATGAATCGAAGGGAAAGAGTTGATCGGGATTTTCTGGGAGGAAATTTTTCATCTGAGTTCATTATATAAACAATTTCGTCAGTTACCATGATTACAAATCATAGTGAATTAGTATCCTATTTTAAAGAATTTTATTTCAAAAAGAAAAATATTAATGAATGCTGTAAAGAATCGGCTAATAATTCATTTAAAAAATATTTTTATGAGAAAATAAAAAAATTAATTAATATTTTGACAATTTTTTTCTACTTCTCATAAAAGTAATGTTAAAATTTTCTTTAAATAGATTGTTAACTAATATAGGGCACTCGTTAGCTTGATTCTTTCAAATAAATGAAAAAATTATTTGATTAAACTATAATAAAATTTCATCTCAAATGAATAAATAAATTATTAAGCACTTGAAATATAGTGAGCTTGCACTCTTTTTTCTCATATTCATAATGAAAAATGCTCAATATTTTCATAGTAAATTTTATGTGATAAGTTGTTACAGACTGATATTGGTAGGATAAAAAAGTAATTTCAATGGCAGTTTCAAATTAGAACTAATAACAACTAACCACTTATAATTTATTGTAAAAATATTATGAAAATACTATAAAGGTATCATTTTTCACAAATGACATTGATAAGACTTTTAAAAAAAAATTTTGGTTGAACTTATAATGGACCCTTTAATTAATCTATTACTCCACCATGAATATCGAAGGGATGACTAAGGGTCTATTTGGATACCGATTATTTTGTTAAAAACTGAAAATTTATTGTTAAAAAATACTATAGCAAAATAAAATTTTGAAACTACCTGATAGGCAAAACGTAGAACACATGTTAGGCAAACTTATTGTCGTGGGACTTAAGATAGGCAAAATGCGTGTTTTTTAAGCTAGCTGAAAACTTAGGGTCGTTTGGTAGGCCGTTTGATGAAGAAGTTTAGATAATATTGTTTGTAATTTTTTGAAATATGTGTGAGTAAAAAGATCTATGAAAATGAAAAGACATATAAAAATATGTGTAATTTTATTTAAAAATTAAAAATAAATTGTTTAATAAGCAATAAGGTGAGATCAGAATTTAAAACACAAAAAGGCAAAAAAACGCGTTAAGCAAACGCGCTAATGAGCATCATTCACGTACTCCAAGAATATTTTCTTTTTTGACAAAATTCTCGGAAAAGTGAAAATGCAACCAATCAAAGTCCAAACCAAGTCTTGGTCGTCCACTATTATTCCACACTCTCTCTAATCTCCTTAGGAAAAAATGAAAAGGCGACAAAAGCTATAAGCAATTTGACCCAAGCTGTCGAATAAGTTCCACTTTCCGTACAATCCTAGGAACCTTTACTTTTCTTTTATCACTTTGCTGAAATTATTTTGGATAGAACTTATTTGGATAGAACTTATTTTGCTGAAATTGAAAATTTATTGCTGAAATCACTATAGCAAAATAATTTTTAAATATGTAAATAGTACCGTGAGACCCATTTTTAATGAAAAAGTTATTAAAAAGTGAAATTTGTGGGTTCATAAACAATACAACATCACTGTTTGTGGCAGAAAAGTTAACATTTGCGGTTACTGTTTATTGAACAGTACATGAACAGTAACCCCGTTTTGCCAAAACGCGTGAAAAAAAAAAAAAAAAAAAAAAAAAAAAACCCAAAACGTAAAACGTAGACGTGTTTTCAAAACGTGGATCCAAACATACGCTCAGTCTCTCTCAGCTTTCTTCTACTTCCTCGAGAAGTAAGCTTCGTCAGCACATTAGGTAGAGTGAACCTTCCACTTCCACACTCTCTCACTCTGCTCTCTCTCTCTCTCTCTCTCTCTCTCTCTCTCTCTGTATGCAAAAGCAGAAAGTATCTCTGGTTTTTCAGTTTTGAGTGTGTGTGTTGTTACTTGTTACTTACAGATATGGAAGCGAGAGAACACATTGAGGAGATACGTAGAAAAAAGTTCTCCATTGGAGGGGAACAGAACCCATTAACTGAGGATCTTCATCAAGCTGTCAAGAACCTCTCTGCTGAGCTTTATGCCAAGGATGTACATTTTCTCATGGAGCTCATTCAGGTTACTTTTTCATTCTCATTCATTTTTTCTTAAATAGTATATGTTTTTGTATGTGTGTGTGTGTTTTTTTTTGTTATGGGTTCTTGATGATGTACATGTTTGTCAGTTTATGAATTAACTTTTATCTTTTGGACACAAAACTTAGGTACATGACCTTAGTTTAAGTTTTGCCCTCATCTTTCTGTCTCATTATTAACAAATAAACTATTAGGGACACCTCTTTCTTGTATACTGAAATTGTTTTGGGATGGTGTGTAGCCATCATCAATGCTTTGCTAGGTGATTGGAAATTTGGAATCTTTACCGTATTTCCATGATAAAAATCCGGTAGCATTTTGCCTTTCATGATTGAAATCCGGTAGATTTTTGGACCCTTTGGGGGCGCATCCTATAAAAATTCTAATCGTTATTATATACTCGGACATAGTCCTATATCAAGACTAAAATGACAAGTATTTACAACAATATAGATCTTACAATGTGTTTGGATGGAAGGGAAGGAGAGGTAATTGAATAGAGAGGGTTTAATTAACCTTTCCTTTATATTACAAATTTTCAATTGTTAATTTTGCTTATTTGATGTCAATTTATATCATTTACTTTAAAATTTAAAATTAGAGAAAGCTCATGATCATAATATTTTCACAATTAACTTATGGTAGACTGACACTTTGGCTTGTAAAAATATTGGAAAATTTTGTTGTAGCCGTAAAAGAACTCTCAAAATTAGCAAAAGATGGTTATAATTGTTAATTTATATGATATGTTATCATTTTCTCTCCTTCCAAATTGACATCCAAACAAAGGGAAGGACTCTTTTACTTAATTTTAAAACATTTAAACAAGAGAAAATGTAATCATTTGCCTCCTGTTTCCTCTCTCCCTCGCTCCAAACTTCTAAACACAGTTGTTGTAAAAAAATTGTAAAAGAGGTTTTGTATCTAGACTTAGGTGTGGTTTGGATACGAATGATTTCGCATTTGTGTTTTTTGCGTTTTTTTTTTTTTTTTTAGCGCCTCTTGCAATGTTCATGGGACATAAACAGTGCATTTAGGCTTATGAACAGTAACCTGCACTGTTCATGTACACAGATTACACTGTGCATGAGACATTGTGCACTGTTCATGCACTATTCACGGGACCCACAATCACTTTATTCAGAAAAAAATATTAAGAATGGGTCTCACGGTACAAGTTACACATTTAAAAATTATTTTGCTACAGTGTTTTCAATTTTCAGCAAAAAAAAACTGTATCCAAACGAACCCTTAGTGTTAGATGTATTTATGGAGCAAAAGAATAGGGTTGACTTTTATTGACCTTTGTTCAATGTTGAATTTTTTTTTTATTCGTCAGAATGCTGAAGATAATGCTTACTTCGAGGGGGTGGATCCATCTCTTGAGTTTGTCATAACTTCTGAGGACATTACAGCCACAGGGGCTCCAGCAACGTTGCTGATTTTCAACAATGAAAAAGGTTTCTTGTCAAAAAACATTGACTCTATTTGTAGTGTTGGTCGGTCCACCAAGAAAGGCAATAGGAAACGCGGTTATATTGGAGAGAAAGGTACTTTACCTAGTTTCCTAGAATTACAGCATATACTAGCCACTCTAATGTACTGTTATGAGAACTAGTAACACCAAAATGATTTATTCAAAATGCTATTTTGCTAAGAAGAATTTTAATAATATTAATTGGGTTGACTTGGAAAGAAGTCAGAACAAGCATAACATTGGTGACTTATTTGTTTAAGTCAAACATCAAAATTCTTTGATCCACAAAAGGAACAACTTTCACATATTATTCTCTAAATTGATAAATGCTAACTTAAGAGTTAATATGTTATGGAAATTAGTGATGCTCACTTCAAAGTCGTATGCAATTTGGATTACTACACTTGCTTGAATCAAGCATGAAAGATTGTTTCCTTGGAAAGAGAGTTCAAAGCATAAAATCTATAAGTAAATCTTCTTGCATGATGAAATTTTGCAAAGTCAGAATACTGCTTGTAAAAAAATAATCAAACAAATCAAGGTACGAGGGAATGTTAATATTTGACAATTAATTTTATAGAAATGGTATGTATTCTTAGTCTTTGGAATTTTTGAGACAGTGTATATTCTTAGTCATCAATGAGCTCTAGTTCAAATGACACTTGCTCTTGTAAAAATGGGTGGAAGATGGTTTCCAAGTCTATAACTCTCACTGGATGCTTACAAATCCCCCCCCCCCCCCTCCACCCCGGCATCAAAACAAAATTGTGCTATTAAGTTAGACTCTATTTGTTTCGGTGCAAAATGTTTTTAGCTAGAAATATTTTCAAGAAATTTTTTTTGTTTTTTGGTGTTTGGTTGTGCCCTTGAAACTCTTTTCTTTATTTTAAATTATGTTTTAAATAACAACTTTAATTCAACACTTAAAAAAAAAAAAAAAAAACTATTGAAAATTACACTAGTAAGCCCAATCAAAATAAGAGTGCCAAAAAAAAAAAAAAAAAAAAAACTGAACTTACACATTTAGATCATAATTAAAAGCATTTGAAAGCTCCAAAATGACACTGTAAAGTGCTTTTTTGTATGAGTTTTGAAATATGTGGGCGATTCCCAAAATTTTGAGCCATATCATGGTCATTTCAAAGGATTCAAGAGATTTTTTGTCATTTCAATGGTTTTATGATATTTTTGTCATTTTGGTGGTCTTAGGGAGTATTGTAAAGGTATTTTAGCTATTTTGTAGGTTTTGATTTTTGGATATTTTAGGGTTTCTTCTATCATTTAGAGGTTTTTAGGGGTGAATCTTTGTCATTTAAGGGTTTTTGAGGTTTTTTTTTTTTTTTTTCTCTTTTTGTAGGTTTCAAGGGCATTTTTAAAATTTTGAGTTAGTTTGGCCATTCTGGAGATCTATGACTATTTTTGTTGTCATAGATGATTCTAGGATATCTAGGACATAATATAGGTTTTGGGGGGATATTTTGTCATTTTAGAGGTTTAAATGATCTTTTAGTCATTTTCAATGTTTCAATAGCATTTGGGTGCTTTTAAGGGAATTTTGGTCATTTTTAGCTTTTGGGAATACTTTTGACATTTTGGATGTTTTTGTTCTCTTGCAAATGTTTTTTGTCTATGAAAAGTGTACAACATTTTTAGCCCCAAAGAATATGTTTTTCCTGGTCATTAAATAATAATTTCAGTCTGAACAAGTTTTTTAGTAGTCCCAAATGCTCGAAAATGAGGAAAACATTTTTTGAGAAATGTTTTATGCGAAAACAAACATGGTGTTAGTCAAGGACATAAAAGAAAAAGTCAAATGATTAGAGAAAAATTCATTATAATTAAATGCAAATCTTCAAAACCATAAATGGTTCTTGAAATCTAAAACGAAACTCTAGGGTTTGTTTGGTTCACCATTTTTAAATATGTTTTCAAATGGGTAAGAACATGATTGGAAAATATTTTCCAAACATGTGTTTATATTGGTTTTAAATATGGAATAAAAAAAAATTTGTTTTGCATCTTTATTTCATTTTTTTTACTCATTTTTAATTCTTTTTTGTAGAAACTACAATGAAAAAATGACAGTAAAAGTTGGAACTATTTTTTTCACAATTTGAAAAATACAAATAAACAATGGAATTGACTGTCTCTAAGCTCTCTCTCTCTCTCTCTCTCTCTCTCTCTCTCTCTCTCTCTCATTTATCTTAATGCCTGTGAATTGACTCCCATGCTAATCTTAAGATGTCAATCTAGAGTACTATATGTTATCTCCTCAATTATAGTGAAAGAAAACAATAAAATCAAAATGATGTTGATAATTACCGGAAACGACAATTTAGATGTTATCTTATTGCTCAAATTAGCTTATTTCTGGTTAATATGCAGGAATTGGATTTAAGAGTGTCTTTCTAGTTAGTTCTCAACCATACATATTCAGCAATGGATATCAGATACGGTTCAATGAAGAGCCTTGCCCACATTGCAATCTTGGGTACATAGTTCCTGAATGGGTCAAGGAGAACCCAACACTTTCTGACATCAAAAAAATATATGGTTTTGGGACTACTCTTCCAACAACAACAATAGTCTTACCTCTGAAGTTCGATAAGGTCAAACCTGTGAAGCAGCAGCTCTCAAATGTTCATCCTGAAGTTCTATTGTTCCTATCAAAGATTAGGCAGCTTTCAGTAAGGGAACATAACAACGATCCCAGGCTCAATACTGTAAGTGCAATTGCAATTACAAGTGAGACTGAATTGGTGGTGAGGAAGAACATTGATGCTGTGTCCTACACAATCCATCTCTCTACTGATGAAAAGGGTAAGGAGTCTGAGGGAGAATGCAGGTACTTTATGTGGAGGCAAAAGTTTCCTGTCAGGCAGGAAAACAAAGTGGAAAGGAGAAAGGATGTTGAAGAGTTGGTGATCACATTGGCTTTTCCTTTTGAAGAGCGCCTCCATAGGGGAATGAGCTCACCTGGGATCTATGCATTTCTTCCCACAGAGATGTTTACCAACTTTCCCTTCATAATTCAAGCAGATTTTCTTCTTGCCTCATCAAGGGAAACAATTCTCTTAGACAACAAGTGGAACCAAGGAATTCTTGACTGCGTGCCCTCTACTTTTATCAATGCATTTGTTTCACTAGTTAAAAATTCTGAAAATGTTCCAATGTCTAGTTTGGCTCCCATGTTCAGGTTCATTCCCATCAACAGCTCTTCTTATCAAGAGTTGAATGTTGTCAGGGAGTCCATCAAATCAAAGCTTCTTGAAGAAAGTATTCTTCCAAGTGAGTCTTACATGGAGCAGAGGTTCTTTCATCAACCTCATGAAGTTGGTAGGCTTATGCCTGCTTTCTGGACCATTCTGGAGAAGGCTAGGAAGCAAGGTGTGAGCCTGTTTCATCTTTCATCACATGGAAAGTACATTTTAAGCTCTTCATTTGATAGAACAGAATATGATCACATATTGAATTTCTTGGGTGTGGAACTAGTCAACAAAGAATGGTACGCAAAGTGCATCCAAAGTTCTAAACTTGTTGAAGGAGTGTCAGAGGATGTGTATTTGGAGATTTTACTATTTATTGCTGATAACTGGAGGTTCAAATTTGACTCTACCAACATCAAGTACATACCACTAATAAAATATGTGGGTCTTTATGGCGAGGTGTCTTTGTGTAGCATAAATGAATCCATGCAGTTGAATCGTGACAAAGTGGTGTCGTTATCCCGTCATTCTGAGCATATCTCATGGCTGATTGATTGGAACAAGGAATTCAAATGTCCAGCCAATTACTTTTTTTGGCCGAAAAGCACACAAGAAAGTATACGGTTCTTCACTAAGAGGGATACAGTGTTGGAGTGGCTACGAGATCATGTGAAGGTTGGTGCTATGAGCGTCTATGAGTATGCAGATCACCTTAACAAATATCTCAATAGTTGCCAGAAGCGTGCTATTGCCTTTGTTCACTTCTTGTACCACTCACTTCAAAAGTCTTACCTTTCCCAATGGGAGGTTGGTGTTTTATGTGATTCTATGCCACTTGTGGATAACTATTGGAATCTTAAGACACACAGAAAAGGGGTCCTTGTCCCTGCCAATGGAAGTAAATGGGTGAGATTGATTGGTTCAAATCCATGGACAAATGAAGGCTATGTTGAGTTAGCAGAAGACTACTTGCAACCAGGCTGTTTTGCAGGTGAATATGCTTCTGGAGAAAGACTCTTAGAGTTCCTTAAAACCCATGTCGGAGCTTCTGATATCCCTTATATATCTCCTCCTAATGCTACAATTCCTACGGTCTCATCACCACTCACCAAGCAAAATGCATTCTTGCTATTGGGTTGGATTCGAAACCTGAAATGTAGAGAAATTTACATTCCCGAGAAGTTCTTGAAATGCATAAAGGAAGGTAGCTGGCTGAAAGTTACTACTAGTGGCTGTCCTGGGTACCGGCCACCTTCGCAGTCATTCATGCTTTCCTCCTCATTGGGAAACATTTTGCAGAACGGATCAGTGCTTGTTGATATTCCATTGCTTGATATAAGTTTTTATGGTGATGGAATAAATGAGTATAAGGAGGAGCTAAAGAAAATTGGAGTTATGTCTGAGTATGTGGAAGCATGTAAATTTATTGGGGAGCGTCTTATGTCTTTCAGATACTCCAATTTAACTATGTCTGTGCTAAATTTCATTAGATTTTTGAGAAAAAGTTTTCTTCCCCTGGATGAATTCATCAACAGTATCAAGGATAAGAGATGGCTAAGGACATGCTGTGGTGACAGGTCTCCTGTTGAATCTGTTTTGCTTGATGAGGAATGGAAAACTGCATCGCAAATCAGTAACATCCCCTTCATCGATAAAGATGCAGAGGAAATCCTTTCTTTTAGAGAGGAACTCAAGTTGCTTGGTGTGGTAATTGGCTTCAGTGATCATTACCAACTTGTTGTAGACAACTTAAAGTCACCTTCACGCTTGACTTCTCTGACACCTGAGGCTGTTCTTTTGATACTGGAATGTATGCATCGTCTAGGATCTTCCAACAAACTTGTTGAGGCTTTAAGAGGTGTGAAAAGCTTCAAGACGAATCTTGGTTACAAGTCTCCAGGAGAATGTTTCTTGTTTGACCATCAGTGGGTTTGCATTCTACAGGTTTTCAAAGTTTTTCCAATAATTGATCGTGGTTTCTATGGAAGCAGAATTTTCTCTTACCGAAATGAATTGAAGCAAGCCGGGGTGAAGGTAGATTTTGAGGTGGCGGCCAATGAATTTGCTAAAAGATTCAGAGAACAGGCATCTTCCATGACAGATGAAAATGTTCTCTCTTTTCTGTCCTGTTTTAGACAGCTAAAGGATACGGATCACAAGTTTCCTTCAGATCTTAAGAAATGTATCCGTGAGATCAAGTGGTTGAGGACTACGTTAGGTGTCAGAAAAACTCCAAGCGAGTGCATTCTGTCTGGGCCAGATTGGCTATCAATTTCACCAATTACTGTCCTCCCTTTCATACGAGATACTGATAACTATTATGGCAAGGGCATTCATGAATACAAGAAAGAGCTGAAGAGCATGGGAGTAGTTGTTGAATTCAAAGATGGTGTTGAGTTTGTGGTTGCTGGTCTTCACTTTCCCTCCGACTACACCCGCATAACTCCTGCAAATGTGTTTTCATTGCTGAAATGCTTTCAGATTTTATTGCAAGATAGTAGTTATTCCTTTCCAGATGATTTCTCAAAAAGAATTTGCAAGAAATGGTTGAAAACCACTGAAGGTTATCAGCCTCCAGACAAGTGCTTATTGTTCGATTCTAGTTGGGGCACTTATTTGGAGCGGACAGATGGACCTTTCATTGATGAATATTTTTATGGTTCTAACATTACATCCTACAAAAAAGAGCTCAAGGCAATAGGAGTCACCGTTGATGTTGAGAAAGGATGCTCATTGATTGCCAGCCACCTTGATTCCCATGTTCAATTTTCTAGTATTGTTCGAATATATAATTACTTGAGCCAGTTTAATTGGGTGCCAGACAGTGAAGTTGCAAGATGGATTTGGATCCCAAAGGGAAGTCAGTATGGAGAGTGGCTGATGCCCGAAGAATGTGTTCTGCATGACAAGGATGGTCTCTTCGGTATGCAGCTGAAAGTTCTTGACAAATATTATAAACCAAATTTGCTTAACTATTTTTCCCATGCTTTCTGTGTTAGATGCAATCCTTCAGTTGATGATTACTGTACGCTTTGGGAGGCCTGGGAAAGGTCAGGACACCAACTGTCACATGCTGACTGCCTTAAGTTCTGGGTTTATGTTTCGAAGCACTGGAGTGCAAAGACTGAGAGAACTCTCACTGATAAGCTGTTGAAACTGCCAGTTACTTCCAGCTCAGATGAAATTTTTCTGTTCAACAAGAATGATGTTTTTATTGCTGATGATCTTCAGCTGAAGGGTCTTTTTGAACAATTTTCTCCTCAACCTGTATTTGTCTGGTACCCTCAGCCAAGTGTGGCTTCTTTACCTCAGATACAGTTGTTTGATATTTACAGGAAAATTGGTGTTCGCACTATATCTGAATCTGTAATGAAGGAAGAATCATCCTCAGTGGATGTTGAGAAACTGAATCAGGTGAATCCAAAGGAGATTTTGATTACAAAAGATCTGGTTACACTCATTCTTGGTTTTCTAGCAAATCCTGTGATGAAAATGGAAGCAGAAAGGAGGCATGAAACTATCCGAAGGCTTCTGAATATTACTTTCCTTGAGACAGTTGAACCGATAACTGTAAACTACAGTTTATTACTTTCTTCAGGGGAGACTGTTAAAGCAAGAGCAAACCGAATGATACGCTGGGATAGAGAGGCGTCTAAGTTTTTCTCACAGAAGTTAGACAGGTCTAGTGGATATAAGAATCTCATTGAATATGCTACATACTTTTCTGAAGCAATATCTGAGGGTGTGTTATGGGAGAACAGCGAGCATATTGGTGCACTCTCTGAACTGATCAAGCTGGCTTTCATGCTGCAATTTAATGAGGAAGCAGTAAGGTTTTTAATGAAGTCCAAGAATTTGCAAATTTTCTTGGAGGACGAGGGGTTCCTTGCATCTGTCTTTCCTTCTGACTAGTTAGATATATGCCATGAACTGTTAATATTTGTAAGTGTTTCTTTCGTATATTTCTCATGTGTTTCTGAGTTTGTTTTTGGCGTAAATGTCAAAAGAATGAATCAGTTGCTTCTATTCTGATTCTATTGGTCAGTCATAAGGTGTTAACCTTATATTGTTTTGTCCTAGGTTTTCCTTTGTTTGTATTTCTATCTTGACGTGATACTCTTGTAATTCTGAACTAAATGGTAATGTTTGGTATTGAAATGTATATATATTTTTGTGCCTCAAGTTTGGTCTTTTTCGATTTAGTTGAGCGGTGGACCAAAACATGGTCTTTGACATATAGGACTTTTAATAATTTTAAATATATTATCATACTTCTAATATTTCTAACTTAATTATGTTCTTTATTTGACTTTTAATCAATCAAATGACTTGTTGTGGCATCTCAGATTGTATGGATTGGCTGAGTGTATATTGTCTTATATACATGATTAAGAAGAGTTCTTAATTGTAATGTTATTAGTCTGTTTGGAATATGTTGCAGATCTGGCTTTTGTTTTCCTCAAGTTGTAACAAACAATATTAGGGCTAGGTCAATATATTTGTGTGGCTTGGGGACACTATAATGCAACATGATCCTTCTCACAGACGTCAATGATTTTAGTGGATAAAATTATGATACTCGAGATTGTGTTAATCAGATTGGATTGTATGATTATTTTTTTCAAAGATTTATTGAATCCTACATAAGGCGTGTATAAGGTAGATCTGAACTATGTAAACAATCACAATAAGCCTTAATTTGATTGCATTGTGGTTAATGCCTTCTCCGGTCATGAGTCATGACATTAGTTTTGGTTTATTTCCAATTTTTAATTTTTAATTTTCTGGTAATGTTATTTGCTGGACATAAGTATTTCAGTTTCCGTATATTTATTTATTTTTTAAACATTTGCTGCACATAAGTTTTTAAGTTTGCTAGGTTCATATCACTTCATTGAACATGTTACTATGTTGGTCTTAGCATTACCAAGTTTATTGTTTGTTCATGCTGGATCAATTGACCTCATTTTGAAAATACTTCAAATAGTCTTTCTAGAACCTTAAACGTCTAGCTTAATTGTTATTATGATGACTAGTCCAAAGCCCTATGATGTTCTTGTGTCAGCATGTGAGCATCTATCTATTAACTATAATAAAGAGCGGCAGAGCCAACTGAATAGTTTTTTGTTGTGCTCAATTTTATTGAGCCAAAACGGTTCTTTTCAAGCATTAATGGAAAACATTCAAAACTCACCGATTTGTGTGAGAAAAATGTCCAAGAGAGAAACAGAGAAAAAAAAAAAAATTTGCTTGTACAGAGGCATTGAGTGAGAAACAAAGAGACAGATGGGACAGCAGGGGGAGACTGAGAAGGGAAGAGGGAAAGGATGAGAATGATGGGAGCAGAGGGGACTTTTTATCTACTACGTATATTTGATTTGCAGCCACCAAACTGAGCCGTGCAATTCAAAAGCAGAGACTGATCTTTTGGATATCATCCTCACAAAGGTATGCTTTTGTTTTTGGAGAAATTGTTAGGTCTTTGATTTGTTTTTGTTTTGCGTAAACATATAATATATTGATTCTAGGCATAACGTGCGTGATTTTTGATTTTGGAATCTCGCTTTCTCAATTTAAAAAAATGTGGGCCAAAGCATATGGGCTGCATCAAATGCTGTATTTCCTTTTTGTATCATGTATATTCCAAGTACAATATCTGATTCTTGTTATTTATAAATTTGAAAACAGTTTGCAGGAAGCTTATATACAAGAAGTTAACAAATGAGAAAATGAACCCCTGTCCAATGTGCAATATGTATTTAGGCTGTGCCTCACTAGAGAAACTAAGGTATTTAATCATCATTACTCTTGCTTTATGAATATATTAACTCTGTGCATGCCAAGGTAATACTTCTTTATCATTCCAACATATTATACATGCAATACATTTTTCTCGACCACTAGCGAGGAACTGAAAGTTTAATTTACTTCTAGAAAATATTGGCATATTTTTAAGAGGAAATTTGGCATTTAGCATTATATTAGCAACTACTTAGTTAGTTTTAAGTTTGCAGAACTATTTTGCAATTTTGCAAACTATCATCTCGAAGCTCTGAAACTCGAGTCTCTAAGTCTCGAGTTCAAAGTTGTGGCGATTTGATATGGAAGAAAAAGTACACGTGGAACTTGAGTCTCTAAGACTTGAGTTCTGGCTGAAGAAAAATCTGGGTTTGTGCATGCTGGGTTTGCTTCCTCTTTAGATCTTCTCCTTCTTTCCTCTTCTTTCTTTCTTTCTTTCTTTCTTCTTCTTCTTCCTCTCCTTCTTTCTTCTTTGTTCTTTGTTCTTTGTTCTTCTTCTTCATTTCTTAGATCTGTAAAAACAAAACTTGAGTCTTACATGTATAGAAATCTCCACATCAGCCTTCCAAAGCATCAAAATCGTGTGTGTCAGACTCGAGTTTCTTCATTGAACTCTTGTCTAAGAAACTCGAGATGCTAGTTTACTAAAATATTTCAAAAACCTACCAACTAACAAAATAGTTGCTAAAATCATGCTAAATGGCAAAAAAAATCCATATTTTTAACGGTGCATGTAAAATATAATTGATGAAATGACCTAATGTTTTTGGAAATGGAAGTTTCTCGATGAGCAAACTGATGATTGTCACATCCAGAACTTCTATCCATTTTTTAATGTTTATTGTGTTAGGTGTCTAAGAGATCTAATGGATCATATGCTCACAATTATAATTATATTACTGTTTAATATAAGAATATCACATAAATATGTTTCAGTTCTTAGTTGTGCAAATTCATGGTTTTTCCTCGACCGTAAAAATTATAGGAACTGCATTCTACCCCCTTGTGGTTTAGGCCTATTTTGGTTCTGGAATGTTGCAATTTTATGGTTCATAAGACCTAAATAACGTTATTATGAAGAGAAATGATATATTAGATGTTTAAATGAGATCTCTTTGCGATTTAAACTCAGTTCAACCATAATTTGACTCTCTTTATATTTCTTTCTACCAATATAAATGGACAAAAAAGAAACTTACATACTTTGTTGAAATTGTGTGACTTCTTTAGAAAAATGTGTTTCTTAGAGTTAAAGTTATTTTCTTACTTCCCAAGCCACAAGAATTGTAAACAGTAATTAGGAAGCTGAAGGAATGAACAATTTTGATTTAATGGCACGCCACATAATGATTATAAGGTTGCTTTTGTTTCCTTTGGCCTAATGTCATTTTTTCTAATTTTTATATCACTGCCCTCTATTGAGCGTTTTACTTGTCTTGTTGAAGCTATTAACTTATGTAAGAATTCAATTATAAGAAATACAGAAGGTGACAAAAGAAATTAATGAAATGGTCCAAGTTTTGTTATGAAATGATGTCTTTTGGTTAGAGAAAAATAGAAAAGAAAGTGAGCTTATTACTTTTGTTGAGCTTTTCACTTAGTTCCACTGATGTGAGAGTTCCATTATGTGAAATCCCAAAGGAGGAGAAAAAGAAAAAGAAAAAAAGAAATGGTCCAGATTGTATTATTTTGGATTTTGGGTCTTTAATTAGAGGAGAATGGAAAAGAAGGTGAGCTTATTACTTGTTTTGTTGAAAATATGATAGCAAGTTTAAGGTGAGAGTTGAATCATGAGAATCCCAGAAGGAGAAAAAAATCATGAAATGCTCAAAATCTTGCTATCTTTCCTTTTGTTTTTTAAGTAAACAAACGGAGAGCGTAAATACTTTTTCTAGTCATAGGAGAGGTTGTTTGAATTTAAATTAACAAAATTAAGTGCATTTTTTTAATTAGTAAATAAGAATAAAACTTGGTGTATAATTAGACAATGAGATTATTGGAACTTGTGAATAGGTAACTTGTCTCTTTAGCTTGAGCTTTTAGAGTGATTAGTAATGTAGTTGGAAATTCATTAGGGAATCAGAAGTTTGTACTTGAATTGAACCAAAATTATTATATTGGGTATGTTAAATCTCCCAAGGCCGAAATTCTGTGGATAGGTGTATTAAATTCAAAATCATTTCAGCCTCATTGCATCTAGAAGCTCTAAGAAAATTGAAAAAATTGCCCTAAGAGAAAGCAGCCCTATCACTTGGTGTTGATTTCCAATTCTGTGATGGAATTGAACTTTGAGAATCAAAGAAATTGAAAGGATGTTTTCAGTCTCTCTGATCAGGTCTCTTTGTGAATCAATTAGCTCCACTTTTTTCTTTTTTTCTTTTTTTGCATATTTTGATTAAATCCCTTACATGTTGTCCACATTTTTTTATATTACAAATGGTTATAGAATTATGTTACAAAAATGGTTGATTGAATATAACTTTAATTTATCTTGGTGAAAACATTGACATCTCATATTTGGCCTTCTTTTCAAATATGCAAGGAGAAATATATATATATTGCTTGTATTGTATGTAGGGTGCAATAATTAAAATTCATTCCATAACCAGTGGTCACGTTGTGTACTATGGTGAGGTGCCTATGAAGTCTTTATGACTTCAGACTATGGATGCTTGATAGCCTAAACCTTTGGTAGAATTGAAAGTGTGGATCAGTAAATGAGTTTAAGAGTATAAGGAGTCAACAGAAAGATCATTGTTTAAAATTCTTTATGATGTTTTGATTTTTATGATGTTCAATGTTTTGATGGAATTGAAAGGTCCTTTCCCTGATTTTTTTTTTTTTATTAAAAAAAAAAAAAAGGTACTTTTCAAATTATTTTCGTTGTTTAATGACATATAACTAGTTATATTATAAATTGTAGCTAGAACTATCTGCGCAAGCTTGTTGGATATGTTTATCATGGTTTTGTTGGAAGCAGGTTTGTTTGTTTCTCTTTTTACATTTGTAATTCAAGTTTTTTTTCCTTTTTGGGTTAAACTTGGATCAATAATTCATAAAGACGTAGAAATTGAAGATTTTGTGAATCTTAGAATAAGAGCAGGGTGAATGAAGTGGAGAAGTGCATCAAAAGTATTGTGTGATTGTTACCTCTATATATATTAATAGCTATAGCTCAAAGAAAATTCAATTATATTTCAATAGGATTCTCAATTTTACACCACGTGTCTTATCCAATTTTTAATTTTTATACTAAGTAAATTATTGAGTGTAAAAATCAAAGAGTCCAAATTTAATTAGATTATAAATTGGATTTCAATTGGAATCCAATTTTACGTCACATGTTCATCTAATTTTTTTTAATTTTTATGACAAGTAAATTATTAGGTGTAAAAACTAAAAAATTTAAATCTAATTAAATTCTAAATCATATACAAAATGAGAAACCATTATATATTTTAAAAATTTATGGTTTAAAAAATGTGTAAATTAATATCACGTATAATTTCAAAGTCTTCTAAAAAAAAGTATAATTTGAATTGTGTAAGTGTAATTACTTTTAATTATACTTGTGTATTTGCACAGAGTTACACATTAGTTAAGTTAAAAGGAAAATTTTATAAAATTGCTAAACAACCAACTATAGTCTATGGTAGAAAATGTTGGGCGAGTAAGTGGCAACATATTCATAAATAAAGTATAGTGGAAATGAGAATGTTAAGATAGATAAGTAAAAATACATAAAAAGATAGGAATCAAAATGATAAAATCCGTTTAACAATAATGGTAGACCATATTGAGGAAAAGATGGTTTGGTTATGTTCAAAGGATAACAAGTAATGAACCAATAAGAAAGAGTAAGTCAATCCAAGTTGAGAGAATGAAAAAAAGTAGAAGGCCAAAAATAACAGCACCGGAGAAGTAATAATAAATAATAGTAAAAAGACATATTAATTAAGAGAGTAATAGAGAGCATGAATTTAGATAAAATAAAATGGAGAGAAAAAATTTATGTGGTCAACCCAATTTAATTTGTCAAAAATCCACAGCGGACTCTTGATGATGCTGTTGGATTATACTCAGCCAAAGCCCAAGACCGTTGACAATTTGACTTCAATGGTCAGCATTGTAGGAAGGAAATTGGGCCACTAAGCCTCAGTAACATTAACAACTGACACTGGAAAAATAGAAAAGAAAGAACACATATTGAATACAGTATTGCCTCGTTAGACCTCCAGGCCTAATGAGGTCCAAGGTCTTTCCTGCAAGATATTGGGCTTTTCTCAGTCCAACAATCTAACGTGCATCCTATTTCCCCCTTTTTTTTTTTTTTTTTTTTGAGATACCATTTTGAGCACCTGATTGTTCTCTTGGATATGTGTAAATTCTGCTATACACACATTAGGTTGTTACATGAAGGAATCTTTTGAGAGTGACTTAAAATGATTTTCAAAACTCAAACCCAAGATCTTATAGATATCATAAGGTTTTAAGAAACATTAAGTGAACTCTTTGTAATTCTAAAAGAACCAACTTGAGCATAATTATAGCCCAAATATTCCAGCAGCACAATGAAATTTTTACTCTTAGATACTTGGGCAGCTAAACTTTCTCAAGTCTTCTTAAGTACTTAACTGGCAATGATCCTTCTTGAAGTTCAAGATGGGCATAATTCTCTGCTTCATTACATCAGATACAACTCACTTCTAGCTTGATTAACAACCAAAGATGTCTTCAAATTGCAAGTGAACTCTCTGGACTGCAAGGATAGTGGTTTCTTCAGCTGCAACAAAATGCATCAAGCCATCTACAAAACAAAGATGGTAGAGAGCCACCTTTCTGGATGTCATTTGAAGTTATCTTTCATACCGGCTAATCAGCATAGAGAGCTATGACAAACCAATAAGGTCAAAAGGGACTTCTTGTCTAAGAACCCTTCCACCTTTAAAATAACCCATTAAAGAGACATCGATTGCCTTTTGATCTAATTAATGAACTTGTGAGAATACCAACAACTAGAGTTTTTTTTTTTTTTTTTAAAACTCTATAGTTACAATGAGAGATGGGGGTTTGTATCTTAGATGATCTCCATTGAAAACACTAGAAGATGTCAATTAATTGAACTATAAGACTCTTAGCAACAACTATAATATTGATTATGAAATTTCAATTCACTGAATCATAAGCCTTCACTTGGTCCATTTTAGTTCTGGACCTTGGTTGAGTAATATCTCTGACAATAACACATTGTCAACTATATCTCTATGACAACAGATCTGAATGAGAACATATTTGTTTGAATAAACGTTATTCTATTGAAAATTGTTTGAGAGCTTTTGTATTTTATATATAGATATTACATCAATTTGATAATATTCTGTGTATAAAAGAAGGATGGCATCAAGGAATTCGAATGCATCAAGACTTCTTTAGGATAGATAACTTATCCTAAAGCAGTTGTTATCCTGATCTGTAGCATATACTTCAACATACTTTAAAAGGAATAAAAATTTAAATAAATTATATTATATACTTTAACGTAAAAAAAAAAAAAAAAAAAAAAAAAAAAAAAAAAAAAAAAACTAATGTGACTTAAATCATGTCAAACCCACTTAGAAAATTCATTTTGATTTTTTTTTTTTTGAGAAATAGTTTCAATCTATAATGCCCACTTTTGATGATAACTCTTTATCATTAGACCAAGATACTAATTAGTTTTTTTTTTTTTTTTTTTTTTGTATAGGTGAAAATCGAATCCTTGATCTCTTATTTGACAAAAGAAAACTTTACTAGAATCTAGATTCATAAGAAAATAGATACTTAATGGACCTATCATGTAATAAAAATTTTGTTTAAAAAAATGAGTCCAAATTCGAACTAAGAAATTAAAGGATAATTAAAATCAAACTAACTTGTAATCCCATGCATATGCATTGATATACTTAAAAATATACAATAAGATGTATAATATAATTTATATATATATAATTTAAATACTATTAATAGTCATTTTTTAATTTTTTTTAACTCTTTAAAAAAATTTGTAAGGATATTATTAGGTATAAAATGTAAATCTTCTATGTTTTTTTTTTTTTAAATTATTAGAAGCACTTTTTTTTTTATTATTCATTTATTCTAGACTCTTTGGTTTTTGTATTTAATAACTCACTTGCATGAATATTTATAATATAGTTCCACATTTGATTCTAAAATTAAGAAATAAAAATATTTAAGAATAAATAATTTCGGACACATGACACAAAATTGGAACTACAATTTGAAATTTTAATTTGAGTTTCTCTTAACTTCACCTATTATTATATATATAGATTGATCCCAAAAAAAAAAATTACACTAGGTTTTTTTCAACGTTAATGTTTTCTAAAAAATGATTGTTTTAACACTAAAGTTTTTTAGAAAATAAGTCATTTTTCAAGTAATATTTTTTTATAAAACTATCTTATTTTCTTATATTTGATAGCCATCTTAAATGTATTGAAAAAGATTTCTTAACTTCCCTTATTTATTTTGCCATGAAATAATGTTCTTCTCTAAAAAGTAAGTCATATATTTATATTAACTTTTTTTTTATATTAACAAATACTAAAAAAAAAATTATATATATATATATATATATATATATGAAATATTCCATCAAAACAAATGGAGTATAAAATAAATTTCTTATCTCAGCAAAAAAAAAAAAAAAAAAAAAAAAAAAAAAAAAAAAAGAGGGAATTTTACTTATACTAAAAGGTTAGTACATCAGATTTGTCCAAGAGACACCTGTGAGAGGTGTCCAGTTATAGGAACTAAAGAGCACTCACGTGAAATCCCTATACACAAAAAGTCTCATACATATTTACAGAACACAAAAGATGGACAATCAGTAAATGTTTCCAAAAACCTAGCTCGCATCCTCCCCCTCTTCGCAAGACCATCCACCACAGAGTTTGCCTCACGGCATATGTGATATAGATGGACCACCCATTCCTTGTTGAGGAGCAACCTGCAATCAGGAATTATAGGAAACAATTCTGAAGCCAAGTTCCCAAAAGAAGTTAGACATGTAAGAACAAAGTGGAATTAACATTAACATTTAAAAATTTAATACCCATGTTCCAAGCAGTATTTAAACCCTATCTAACAGCCCACAATTCAGCCTTATTATTAGAAGCAATCCCAATGTGACAAGAAAAACTTACCACCCATTTTCCCAAGTGATTACTGATAACACCCTCCCTCCTGCAATACCGGGGTTACCTATTGAGCCGCCATCTATGTTTAGTGATGAAAAAGGAAAAAGAGGGGGTTGCCATGCAATATATTTGACACATGTAGATGTTTTAGTTTTTCCTGAAGATATGATGTGGAAGAATTCCAAAGCAAGATTTAAAGTTTTGTGGAGAAGATGATTAAGAGAATTCGAAGGAGGAGAGAAAATTCTCTTATTTCAAGCAAGCCATAATTGCCAAAGGCCTTCTGCAAAAATAAAATGCCATGGGATTGAAGAGGGGCTATAGAGTTGGTGTTTAGTGATGTTAACCCTTAGCTATGCTTGCAGATCCAAAGAGAAAATATCAAGAGATCTAGTTCTAGGAAGAGACAACCAAAATGGGCAATCGCGAATGATATGTAGTTGTTTTAGGAGAGAGACACCGAGGACAAAAGTTAGGAAAGCCCGGAATGATGCAAGGTAAAAAAGAGCTTGTAGGGAGACGGTTAAGAAAGCATTTCCATATGAAAATTCTTATCTTTGGAGTTCATTCAGTTTTCCAAATCCAATTCCAGTGAGCTGCATTAGATTCTACTCCCCCACTGTAAAAAGAGATGAAGGCTCTCTCTAAATAAAATTCTCTGTTTTATTGAAGAAGACTGAGCAATACAACTTTCTAGAATGAATAAAGTACAATCGCCTAGCTATATATATATACAAGAGCTATCTGATAAAATTGAAGGAAAAAAAAAAAAAAAAAAAACTAATTTCCACTTTTGACAGGACAAGTAGTTACAAGCTTATACTACAACTACCTATGATTACAAGAATTTATATCACAGCCTTATCTCCCTAAGCCACGTGGCAGCAATTCCTCATAACTATGTAGAAACAAGTCATGGTAAGGTAAGGCTTCTATTGTCTCCATTAAGTAGCTCATGTCCATTACCTCATGCTCTGCCTTTGGGATCGTGGTCTTGCCTTTCACTGCACTGGTATCAATTTTGGACTTATCTTCCACAGCACTAGCATTAGTCCTAGCATCACTAGCATTGAGATTGATCTCATCAAGTTTAACACCCCGCCCCACCCCCCCTCAAGAGCAAAGCTCTTGTTGCTTGATCATCCACAATATACTCTGGATATTCAACTTGATGAGCAAAAATATTAATCAATCCCAATTTCTTAACCATTCTAACATAGTTGTCAACACCCAGTGCCTTAGTAAAAATATCTGCCAATTGATTCTTGGATGCAACATGGAAAGTTTTGATTGTACTATCTAAAACTCTGTTTCTAACAATGTGACAATCTGCTTCTATGTGTTTTGATCTCTCATGGAACACTGGATTTGCAGCTATATGCAATGCTGTCTGGTTGTCATAGTAAAGCAAAACTGACTTCTCATGCTTCACTTGCAAATCTCTTAGTAAGAATAAAATCCAAGTAACTTCACAGGTGGTGCTAGCCATAGATCTATACTCAGCTTCAGCTGAAGATCTTGATACCATTGACTGCTTCTTTGATCTCCATGAAATCAAAGCATCTCCAAGAAAAACACAATATCTAGTAAGTGATTTCCTTGTGTCTGGGCATCTTGCCCAGTCAGCATCACAATATGCTCTCAATTGTAAATCTAAATCACTAGGAAAGAAAATCCCTTGTCCAAGTGTACCTTTGACATGTTGCAAGATTCTTGTTGCAGCCTACATATGAGGAACTCTTGGTTTGGCTAAAAATTGGCTTGGCCTGTTCACGGCATATGTGATATCAAGTCTACTAAGTGTCAAGTACATCAATTTACCTATGAGCCTTCTATACTTGCTTGAATCTAATAGAAGTTCACCACTGTCCTTTGACAATTTCAATTGTTGTTCCATTGGAGATTTAGCAGGCTTACAACCCATTATGCTTGTTTCCTTTAAAATGTCTAAAGCAAACTTCCTTTGGTTGAAGCTTACTCCCTTCTTGCTTCTAGCAATTTCAAGTCCTAAGAAGAACTCAAGTGATCCAAGATCCTTAATTCCAAATTTATCATCCAGAACTAACTTCAAAGTTGCTACACAAGTAGGATAATTTCCTGTGATGACTATGTCATCCATATAGACCAATAAAGCTGTGAACAAAGAGCCTTTAGCATGAACAAAAAGAGAGTTATCAGCACTAGATTGAACAAATCCAAGTTGTTGAATAGTGTATGATAGTTTTGTATACCATTGTCTTGAAGCTTGTCTCAAACCATAAAGGGATTTAAGCAGCTTGTAGACAATAGGAGGAGCAGATGAATTTGAGGAAGAAGAGGCAATTGAAGTCCCCCCCTTACTTTGAAAACCAGAAGGCAATGACATGTACACTTCTTCATCTAAATCCCCATGTAGAAAAGCATTGTTTATGTCCAATTGGTGAAGGGGCCAACACCTAGCAGCTGCTAAAGCAATAAGGACTCTAACAGTGACTGTCTTAGCAACAGGAGAGAAGGTCTCAAGAAAATCAATGCCCTCCATTTGTGTATCCCTTAGCCACAAGTCTGGCCGTGTATCTCTTCACTGTTCCATTAAGATTCAACTTAATCCTATACACCCACTTACACCCAATAGGGGTTTTACCAGGAGGTAAGGTGGTAAGCTACCAAATATGAGTCTGTTCAAGTGCCTAAATTTCTTTGTCCATTGCTGCTCTCCAAAGAGGATCTTTAATAGCTTGGAAAAAGAATTGTGGCTCTTGAGGTGATGTGTTAACCGCCAACAGATATGATTGATAACAAGGCTCTAAATGGGAGTAAGCCCATCAGCCAATCAAAAAAAAAAAAAAAAAAGTTAAGTCCATCAGCCACATCATAAGGTGCACTAGAAACATGATATTAATAACTATAAAATTAAAATTAAAAAATAAACCAATCACATATATTCAATAAAAATCACCACACAACAAAGACAACCACACGTTTTATCTTATTAAAAATTAGAAAAAAATTTATCATAAGTAGTATTAAATTTAGGTAAGAATTTTAATATGTGACTAATTACGTTTACTTTAAAAAAAATAATTTGACTAATTATTTATATTTTTATGATAAAAATTGTATTTGATTTTAAATGTATCTATACGTATGTATGTATTACATGTTTCTCTAAAAAAAAAAAAAATTTGTCTAATTATTTATAATTTTAAAATAAAAATTATGTTTAATTTTAAATGTATCCATGCGTTTGCATTGGTTACATGCTTATATATCATAATGCTTGTGAATGACTTCTGTGCTAATCTTAAGATACCAATGCAGAGTATTATGTGTTATATACTCAATTATAGTGAAAGAAAAGATTAAAACCATAATGATGTTGATAATTACCAGACAGGATAATTTAGCTATTCTCTTATTGCTCTAATTAGTATTTCTATGGTTAATATGCAGGAATTGGATTTAAGAGTGTCTTTCTGGTTAGTTCTCAACCATATATATTCAGCAATGGATATCAGATACGATTCAATGAAGAGCCTTGCCCACATTGCAATCTTGGGTACATAGTTCCTGAATGGGTCGAGGAGAACCCAACTCTTTCTGACATAAAAAAAATATATGGTTCTGGGTCTACTCTTCCAACAACAACAATACTCTTACCTTTGAAGTTTGATAAGATCAAACCTGTGAAGCAGCAGCTCTCAAATGTTCATCCTGAAGTTCTATTGTTCCTATCAAAGATTAGGCGGCTTTCAGTAAGGGAACATAACAACGATCCCAGGCTCAATACACTAAGTGGAATTGCAATTACAAGTGAGACTGAATTGGTGGTGAGGAAGAATATTGATGCTGTGTCCTACAGAATCCATCTCTCTGCTGATGAAAATGGTAAGGACTCTGAGGGAGAATGCAGGTACTTTATGTGGAAGCAAAAGTTTCCTGTCAGGCAGGAAAACAAAGTGGAAAGGAGAATGGAAATTGAAGAGTTGGTGATCACATTGGCTTTTCCATTTGCAGAGGGCCTCCACAGAGGAATGAACTCACCTGGGATCTATGCATTTCTTCCCACAGAGATGTTTACCAACTTTCCCTTCATAATTCAGGCAGATTTTCTTTTTGCCTCATCAAGGGAAACAATTCTCTTGGACAACAAATGGAACCAAGGGATTCTTGACTGCGTGCCCTCTGCTTTTATCAATGCGTTTGTTTCACTAGTTAAAAATTCTGAAAATGCTCCAGTGTCTAGTCTGGCTTCCATGTTCAGGTTCATTCCCATCGACAACTTTTCTTATCAAACGTTGAATGTTGTCAGGGAGTCCATCAAATCAAAGCTTCTTGAAGAAAGTATTCTTCCAAGTGAGTCTTACACACCGCAGAAGATCTTTCATAAACCTCATGAAGTTGGTAGGCTTATGCCTGCTTTCTGGACCATTTTGGAGAAGGCAAGGGAGCAAAAGGTGAGCTTGTTTCATCTTTCATCACAGGGAAAGTACATTTTGAGCTCCTCATTTGATAGAGCAGAATATGATAACATATTGAATTTCTTGGGTGTGGAACTAGTCAACAATGAATGGTACGCAAAGTGCATCCAAAGTTCTAAACTTGTTGAAGGAGTGTCAGATGACGTGTACTTGGAACTTTTGCAATTTATTGCGGATAACTGGAGGTCCAAATTTGACTTTATGGCGATGTGTCTTTGTGTAGCATAAATGAATCCATGCATTTCAATCGTGACAGAGTGGTGTCCTTATCTCGTCATCCTGATCATATCTCATGGCTGATTGATTGGAACAAGGAATTCAAATGTCCAGCCAATTACTTTTTTTGGCCGAAAAGCACACAAGAAGCTATCCAATTCTTCTCTAAGAGGGAGACGGTGTTGGATTGGCTACGAGATCATGTGAAGGTTGGTGCTATGAGCGTCTGGGAATATGCAGTTCACCTTAACAATTATCTCAATAGTTGCCAGAAGCGTGCTATTGCCTTTGTTCACTTCTTGTACCACTCGCTTGAAAAGTCTTTTCTTTCCGATAAGGAGGTTCGTGTTTTATGTGATTCTATGCCACTTGTGGATAACTATGGAAATTTACAGAGACAAAGGACAGGGGTTCTTGTCCCAGCCAATGGAAGCAAATGGGTGGGGTTGATTGGTTCAAATCCATGGGCAAATGAAGGCTACATTGAGTTAGCAGAAGACTACTTGAAACCAGACTATTTTGCAGGTGAATATGCCTCTAGGGAAAGATTCTTGGAGTTCCTTAAAACTAATGTTGCAGCTTCTGATATCCCTGATATATCTCCTCCTAATGCTGCAATTCCTACAGTATCATCACCACTCACCAAGCAAAATGCATTCTTACCGTTGGGTTGGATATGAAAGATGAAACTTAGAGAAATTTACATTCCCGAGAATTTCTTGAAATGCATAAAGGAAGGTAGCTGGCTGAAAATTACTACCATTGGTTGTCCTGGTTGCCGGCCACCTTCAGAGTTATTCATGCTTTCCTCTTCATTGGGAAACATTTTGCAGAACGGATCCGTGCTTGTTGATATTCCGTTAATTGATCTAAGCTTTTATGGTTATGGAATAAATGAGTATGAGGAGGAGTTGAAGAAAATTGGTGTCATGTCTGACTATGGAGAAGCATGTGAGTTTATTGGAAAGCGTCTTATGTCTTTCACAGAATACTCCACTTTAAGTAGGGACCAAGTGCTGTCTGTACTAAATTTCATCAGATTTTTGAGGGAAAAGTTTCTTCCTCAGGATAAGTTCATCAACAGTATCAAGGAGAAGAGGTGGCTAAAGACATCGTGCGGTGTCAGGTCTCCAGTTGAATCTGTTTTGTTTGATGAGGAATGGAAAACTGCATCACAAATCAGTAGCATCCCCTTCATCGATCAACATTACTTTGAAGAGGAGATTCTTTCTTTTAGAGAGGAACTCAAGTCACTTGGTGTGGTAATTGGCTTCATTGATCCTTATAAGCTTGTTGTAGACAACTTAAAATTACCTCCAAGCTCATCTCTGACAACCGAGGCAGTTCTTTTGATACTGGAATGTATGCAACGTCTAGGATCGTCTAACCAATTTGTTCAGGCTTTAAGTGGCGTGAAATGCTTTATGACGAATCTTGGGTACAGGTTTGCATTCTACAGGTTTTTGAAGGTTTTGCATTGATTGATCATGATTTCTATGGAAGCAGTATCTTCTCTTACAGAAACGAGTTGAAGCAAACTGGGGTGAAGGTGGATTTTGAGGAGGCGGTAAAAGAATTTGCTGACAGATTCAAGCAGGAGGCATCTTCCATGACTAACGAACTTGTTCTCTCTTTTCTTTCATGTCATAGACAGCTAAAAGATAATACATATGTGTTTCCTCCAGATCTTAGGAAAAACATCCGTGACCTTAAGTGGTTGCAGACTAGGCGTGGTGATAAGAATCTCCAAGAGATTGCATTCTGTTTGGGCCAGATTGGCAGTCAATTTTATCAATTACTGTAGACCTCCCTTTCTTAGATGATAGTGACTACTATTTTGGCAAGGAAATTCATAAATACAAGGAAGAGCTAAAGAACGTGGGGGTTGTGGTTGAATTCAAAGATGGTGCAAAGTTTGTAGCAGCTGGTCTTCACTTTCCCATGGATCCTGCCTGCATAACTAATGAAAATGTATATTCATTGCTAGAATGCATACGGATTTTAAATGAAAGAGTGAATTACTCCTTTCCAGATCCTTTCCTAAAACAAATTTCTCGGAAATGGTTGAAAACCACTTATGGTTATAGGCCTCCAGAAGAGTGCTTATTATTCGATCCTAGGTGGGGCTCTTATTTGGAGCGGACAGATGGACCTTTTATTGATGAAGATTTTTATGGTTCTAATATTACACTGTACAAAGAAGAGCTCAAGGCAATAGGAGTCACCCTTGATGTTGAAGACGGATGTTCATTGATTGCCAGGCATCTCGAACTCCATGTCCATTTCCCTACTATAGTTCGAATATATAATTACTTGAGTCTGTGTAATTGGGAGAATGACAGTGAACTTACAAAAGGGATATGGATCCCATATGGAAATAAGAAAGGAGAGTGGGTCAGCCCCTGTGAATGTGTTCTGCATGACAAGGATGGTCTCTTCAGTTCGCAGCTGAAAGTTCTTGACAAATATTATGAGCAAAAGTTTCTTGATTTCTTCTCACATGCTTTCCGTGTTAAATGTGATCCTTCGGTTGCTGATTACTGTAAACTTTGGGAGGTTTGGGAAAGTTCAGGACGTAGATTGTCACATGATGACTGTCTTAAGTTCTGGGGGTATATTTTGAAGCACTGGGGTGAAATGGCTGAGAAAACTCTCACTGAGAAGCTGGTGAAATTGCTGGTTGCCTCTGGCTCAGATGAAGTTTTGCTGTTCAACAAGCATGATGTTTTTATTGCTGATAATCTTCAGCTGAAAGATCTTTTTGAACAGTTTTCTGCCCAATCTCTATTTGTTTGGTACCCTCAGCCAAGCAAGCCTTCTTTACCACAGATGAACTTGTTTGATATTTACAAGAAAATTGGTGTTCGCACTATATCTGAATCTGTAGAGAAGGAAGAATACAGGGTGGATGTTGCTCAACTCAATCAGGTGAATCCAAAGGAGAATTTAATTACAAAAGATCTGGTAACACTCATCCTTGGTTTTCTAGCAAATCCTGTGATGAAAATGAAAGCTGAAAGGAGGCATGAAATTATCCGAGGGCTTCTGAATATTACTTTCCTTGAGATAGTTGAACCGGTAACTGTAAACTACAGTTTACCACTTTCTTCAGGGGAGATCGTGAATGCAAGAGCAAGCCGAATGATACGCTGGGATTGAGAGTCTTCAAAGTTTTTCACACAGAAGTTGGACAGGTATAGTGGATATGAGAATCAAATTGAATATGCTACATATTTTTCTGAAGCAATATCTGAGGGTGTGTTATGGGAGAACTGCGATCATATTGGTGCACTCTCTGAAGTGATCAAGCTGGCCTTTGTGTTGGAATTTGATGAGAAAGCAGTTAGGTTTTTAATGAAGTCCAAGAATTTGCAAATATACTTGGAGGATGAGGAGTTCCTTGCATCCGTCTTTCCTTCTGACTAGTTAGATATATACCACGAACTGTTAATATTTTTAGGTGTTTCTTTCATATATTTCTTGTGTGTTTCTAACAGTGTTTTTGGCGTAAATGTCAAAAGAATGAATCAGGTGCTGCTATACAGATTCTAATGGTCATTCATGTGGTGTTAACCTTATATTGTTTTGTCCTATATTTTCCTTTTTATTTCTATTTTGGGGGTGATACTCTTGTAATTCTGTACTAAATGGTAATGTTTGGTATTGATATGCATATATATTTTTGGGCCTCAAGTTTCGGCTTTTTGGATTTTGTTGAGCGGTGGACCAAAACATGGTCTTTGACATATATGGCCTTTTAATAATTTTAAGTTTATTATCATACTTTTAATATTTCTAAGTTAATTATGTTCTTTATTTTAATATCTGTCTTTGAAGTTCAAGATGGGCATAATTCTCTGCTACATTACTTCAGATACAACTCACTTTTAGCTTGATTAACAACCAAAGATGTCTTTGAATAGCAAGAGAACTCTCTGGACTGCAAGGATAGTGGTTTCATCAGCTGCAACAAAAAGCATCAAGTCATCTACAAAACAAAGATGGTAGAGAGCCATCTTTTTGGATGTTGATTGAAGTTATCTTTCACACCGGCTAATCAGCTATGAGAAAACTTTCTTTGCTATGACAAACCTATAAGGTCAAAAAGGACTTCTTGTCTAAGACCCCTTCCACCTTTAAAATATTCCATTAAAGAGCCATCAATTGCCTCTTGATCCAATTAATGAACTTGTGAGAATACCAACAACAACTAGTCTTTTTTTTTTTTTTTTCATTAAAAACACCAAGAGGTGCTAACTAGTTGAGCTACAAGGCTCTTGCCAACAACTAGAGTATTGATTATGAAGTTTCAATTTATTGAATCATAAGCCTTCACTCAGTCCACTTTAATTAAGGACCTTGGTTGAGTCAATAACTCATCAATTCTTGAGCCAACACATTCTCAACCATATCTTTATGACAACAGATCTGCATGTGAGAACAAATTTGTTTGAATGAACGTTATTCTATTGAAAATTGTTTGACTTTGTTTTTTTATATATAGAGATATTACATCAATCTGATAATAGTCTGTATGAGAGAAGGATGGCATCAAGGAATTCGAATACATCACTTTAAAATATTAATCACAACAACTAAAGTCAAACTAAAAAATAAGCATGAACAAAATAAAATTATTGAAAATTACACTAATAAGAACAATCAAAATAAGTGAATATATATATATATATATATATATATATATATATAATAACAAAACTATTATCTAAACTTACACATTTAGATCATAATTAAAAAAAGAAAATAAAAATTGAAACCTCCAAAATGACACTTCAAAGTTTTTTTTTTGTACAACGTTTAAAATTTTGGAGCAATTCCCAAAATTTTGATCCCTATTGTGGTCATTTTGAGGATTTGTGAGATATATATATATATATTTTTCATTTCAATGGTTTTGGGATTTTTTTTGTCATTTTGGTCAATTGTTGCTCAATTGGCACCTCCTGGTATTTCCAACAGAGAATCCTGGTTTAAGTCCCCCCTCCCCCATTGTAACCATCTAATTATAGTCACAGTGGAGGTTTTAAAGGTATTTTTGTTATTTTGTAGGTTTAGGGGTATTTTGCTTATTATGTCGGTTTTGAGGGTAATTTGGTCTTTTTGGAAATTTTAAGGTTTCTTCTATCATTTTAGAGGTTCTTGAGGGTGTATTTTTATCATTTTATAGGTTTCCAAGGTTTTTTTTTTTTTGGGTAATTTCAAGGGCATTTTAAAATTTTTGAGGTTGCTTTGGCCATTTTGAAGTTTATGGGTGTTTTTGTTGTTGCAGATGATTCTCGGATATCTAGGGCATATTATAGGTTTTCGATTGATATTTTTATCATTTTAAAGGTTTAAAGGGTGTTATGGTCATTTTGAATGTTTTGATAGCATTTTGGAGGTTTTGAGGGAAATTTGGTCATTTTAAAGATTTTGGGATGATTTTGTCATTTTGGAGGTTTTTGTTCTCAAGCCTGAAAAGGGTAAAACTTTTTTAGCCCCAAAGAATGTGTTTTTCTTGATTAATAAACAAATATTTCAGTTTGACCAAGGTTTTTAGTTGTCCCAAAGTCTCCAAAACAAGGAAAATATTTTTTGAGAAATGTTTTATCTATTATCAGAACAAGCAAGGTGATAGTCAAGGACATAAAGACAAAGTCAAATGATTATAGCCAAAATTTGTTATAATTAAATGCAAATTCTAAAACTATAAATGGTTCTTCGAATCTAAAATGAAGCTCCAATGCTGGTTGGTCCACCATTTTTAAAATATGTTTTCAAAATGGGTAAGAGCAGGTTTTGAAAATATTTTCCAAATCTGTTTTTGTACATGCTTTAAATGTGGGAAAAGAAAAAGAAAATAAAATCTGTTTGCCAGCTTTATTTCAATTTGTTTTACTCATTATTTTATTCTTTTGTTTGAGAATTCCTCAATTAATGGCTCAAGTACAAGATATGCATTCCAAAACTTAGCTGCACTTAGAAAATCTGTGAAGTTCTTGTAGACGCTACAATGAAAAATTGTCGTTAAAAGTTGGAACCTTTTAAAAATAAAAATAAAAAATTACAAATAAACAATGGAAATGATAGTCCCTAATCTCTCTCTCTCTCTCTCTCTCTTTCTCTCTCTCTCTCACATATATCTTAATGCTTGTGAATTGACTTTGTAAAGTTGAATTTATTCAACTATGTATTGGCTTTATTCCATGCAAAATTTGCTTGTAATTCAGTATTTAGAAACATTGTATTTAGATGGGAATAATGTAAGGATTATATGTGAGAGAGTGTGAAGAATTGATCAAGTGTTTGCATCAAGAGGCTTCTCGCGACTGGACCTCGCGACTGACTCACGAGTGGTGACTCGCCAGAATCCAACACACGTGTGAAACATGCAGGAAGTTGAAGGGTCAAGATAGCTGGATCACTACAGGACAAAAAGCACAGTCTGGCCATTCTGTTAACTGGCAACTGGAACTCACAACTTTTCACAATCGCGAGTGACTTGCCAGTGCAACTTGTTTTGCAGAAAAAAATGACTTTTCATATTCTTTCTCATACTTTACTATAAATACCCTTATACCCACAAAATGTAGGGAGTTTCTAGAGAGAATTTTGAGAGATAAACCCTAGAGAACAATAAGATTGATTCATCCACGATCTTATACCTTTGATTCTCCAAACTCCTCTACTCTCACCCTCTCCATTGTCATACCCTTGAGAGGATTTTTAGCCAAATCTTTATCTCATCATATTCATATCAATGAGAAGGTTTTTGATGTTTAGGAAGCAGTTCAAGAGAAAATCAATTCATTTTGGTTAATGCAATAGGCTTATTGTGGGATCCAGTAAACTAGATAATACAAGGTTAGGCGTAACCCTGTTGGAGCAAGAAGCTTGGAGGACTTAAGTGCATCGGGTAGATTAGGCTTGGAGGGTTTATTGCTATTCACATATCCCAACTGATTTTCTAGTGGATCAGTTTACCACTTGGAGGGCGGCGTAGAGGTGTTTCTCCAAATTCTTCGATTTCCTCTTCGATAACACATGCCAGTGTTATCTTGCGTTTGCTTCTCTCTAACCCTTACTTTTTACTTTTAATTACTGCTGTGTTGTGATTCAATTTTGGCTTAGAGTAGTTTGCAATATTTGGGTATAACTTATATTTATAATTCTACACATATATTATTTGAGTATAAGCTTGTGTTGGTAATTTTGTAATTGGGGGTCTAAACATTTACTAGTGTTTTACACAATAAGTGAGTTTTCATACTTCTGTGCTAATCTTAAGATATCAATGCAGAGTATTATGTGTTATATACTCAATTCTAGTGAAAGAAAAGATTAAAACCATAATGATGTTGATAATTACCAGACTGGATAATTTAGCTATAGCTTATTCTCTGGTTAATATGCAGGAATTGGATTTAAGAGTGTCTTTCTGGTTAGTTCTCAGCCATACATATTCAGCAATGGATATCAGATACGATTCAATGAAGAGCCTTGCCCACATTGCAATCTCAGATACATAGTTCCTGAATGGGTCGAGGAGAACCCAACACTTTCTGACATCAAAAAAATATATGGTTCTGGGACTACTCTACCAACAACAACAATAGTCTTACCTCTGAAGTTCGATAAGGTCAAACCTGTGAAGCAGCAGCTCTCAAATGTTCATCCTGAAGTTCTATTGTTCCTATCAAAGATTAGGCGGCTTTCAGTCAGGGAACATAACAACGATCCCAGGCTCAATACTGTAAGTGCAATAGCAATTACAAGTGAGACTGAATTGGTGGTGAGGAAGAACATTGATGCCGTGTCCTACACAATCCATCTCTCTGCTGATGAAAAGGGTAAGGAGTCTGAGGGAGAATGCAGGTACTTTATGTGGAGGCAAAAGTTTCCTGTCAGGCAGGAAAACAAAGTGGAAAGGAGAATGGAAGTTGAAGAGTTGGTGATCACATTGGCTTTTCCTTTTGAAGAGCGCCTCCATAGGGGAATGAGCTCACCTGGGATCTATGCATTTCTTCCCACAGAGATGTTTACGAACTTTCCCTTCATAATTCAGGCAGATTTTCTTCTTGCCTCATCAAGAGAAACGATTCTCTTGGACAACAAGTGGAACCAAGGGATTCTTGACTGCGTGCCCTCTGCTTTTATCAATGCGTTTGTTTCACTAGTTAAAAATTCTGAAAATGCTCCAGTGTCTAGTTTGGCTTCCATGTTCAGGTTCATTCCCATCGACATCTCTTCTTATCAAATGTTGAATGTTGTCAGGGAATCCATCAAATCAAAGCTTCTTGAAGAAAATATTCTTCCAAGTGAGTCTTACCCACAGCAGAAGATCTTTCATAAACCTCATGAAGTTGGTAGGCTTATGCCTACTTTCTGGACCATTCTGGAGAAGGCAAGGGAGCAAAAGGTGAATTTGTTTCATCTTTCATCACATGGAAAGTACATTTTGAGCTCCTCATTTGATAGAGCAGAATATGATTACATATTGAATTTCTTGGGTGTGGAACTAGTCAACAACGAATGGTATGCAAAGTGCATCCAAAGTTCTAAACTTGTTGAAGGAGTGTCAGAGGACGTGTACTTGGAGCTTTTGCTATTTGTTGTAGATAACTGGAAGTCCAAATTTGACTCTACCGACATAAAGTACATACAACTAATAAAATATGTGGGTCTTTATGGTGATGTGTCTTTGTGTAGCATAAATGAATCCATGCATTTCAATCGTGACAGAGTGGTGTCCTTATCTCGTCATCCTGATCATATCTCATGGCTGATTGATTGGAACAGGGAATTCAAATGTCCAGCCAATTACTTTTTTTGGCCAAAAAGCACACAAGAAGCTATCCAGTTCTTCTCTAAGAGGGAGACAGTGTTAGAGTGGCTACGAGATCATGTGAAGGTTGGTGCTATGAGTGTCTATGAATATGCAGTTCACCTTAACAATCATCTCAATAGTTGCCAGAAGCGTGCTATTGCCTTTGTTCACTTCTTGTACCACTCGCTTCAAAAGTCTTTTCTTTCCTATCAGGAGGTTGGTGATTTATGTGATTCTATGCCACTTGTGGATAACTATGGAAATCTACAAAGACACAGGACAAGGGTTCTTGTCCCTGCCAACGGAAGCAAATGGGTGGGATTGATTGGTTCAAATCCATGGACAAATGAAGGCTACGTTGAGTTAGCAGAAGACTACTTGCTACCAGGCTATTTTGCTGGTGAATATGCCTCTGGAGAAAGACTCTTGGAGTTCCTTAAAACTCATGTTGTAGCGTCTGATATCCCTTACATATCTCCTCCTAATGCTGCAATTTCTACGGTATCATCACCACTCACCAAGCAAAATGCATTCTTGCTGTTGGATTGGATTCGGAATCTGAAACGTAGAGAAATTTACATTCCTGAGAAGTTCTTGAAATGCATAAAGGAAGGTAGCTGGCTGAAAATTACTACTAGTGGCTGTCCTGGTTACCGGCCACCTTCACAGTCATTCATGCTTTCCTCTTCATTGGGAAAAATTTTGCAGAATGGATCCGTGCTTGTTGATATTCCATTGCTTGATCTAAGTTTTTATGGTGATGAATTAAATGAGTATAAGGAGGAGCTGAAGAAACTTGGAGTCATGTCTGAGTATGGAGAAGCATGTGAATTTATTGGAAAGCATCTTATGTCTTTCACAAAATACTCCACTTTAAGTAGAGATCAAGTGCTGTCTGTACTAAATTTCATCAGGTTTTTGAGGGAAAAGTTTCTCCCTCAGGATGAGTTCATCAACAGTATCAAGGATAAGAGATGGATAAGGACATGCTGTGGTGACAGGTCTCCAGTTGAAGCTGTTTTGTTTGATGAGGAATGGAAAACTGCATTACAAATCAGTTGCATCCCCTTTATTGATCTAGATTACTTTGGAGAGGAAATCCTTTCTTTTAGAGAGGAACTGAAGTCACTTGGTGTTGTAATTGGCTTCAGTGATTGTTATAAGCTTGTTGTAGACAACTTAAAATCTCCTTTAAGCTCATCTCTGACAGCTGAGGCAGTTCTTTTGATACTGGAATGTATGCGACGTCTAGGATCATCCAACAAACTTGTTCAGGCGTTGAGAGGTGTGAAATGCTTTAAGACGAATCTTGGGTACAAACCTCCGGGAGAATGTTTCTTGTTTGACCCTCAATGGGTTTGCATTCTTCAGGTTTTTGAAGGTTTTGCATTGATTGATCATGATTTCCATGGAAGCTGTATCTTCTCTTACAGAAACGAGTTGAAGCAAACTGGAGTGAAGGTGGATTTTGAGGAGGCGGTAAAAGAATTTTCTGACAAATTCAAGCTGGAGGCATCCTTCATGACTAAAGAAATTGTTCTCTCTTTTCTTTCATGTCACAGACAGCTAAAAGATAGTCCTTTTGTGTTTCCTCCAGATCTTGAGAAAAACATCCGTGACCTTAAGTGGTTGCAGACTAGGTGTGGTGATAAGAGATCTCCAAGAGATTGCATTCTTTTTGGGCCAGATTGGCATTCAGTTTTACCAATTACTATTGACCTCCCTTTCTTAGATGATAGTGACAACTACTATGGCAAGGACATTCATTTATACAAGGAAGAGCTGAAGAGCATGGGAGTAGTTGTTGAATTTAAAGATGGTGTGAAGTTTGTTGCAGCTGGTCTTCACTTTCCCTTGGATCCTGCTCAGATAACTGATGAAAATGTGTTTTCATTGCTGCAATGCATACGTGTTTTAATCCAAGGAGTGAATTACTCCTTTCCAGATCCTTTCTTAAAACAAAATTCTCGGAAATGGTTGAAGACCACTAAAGGTTATAGACCTCCAGAAAAGTGCTTATTGTTCGATCCTAGGTGGGGCTCTTATTTGGAGCGGACAGATGGACCTTTTATTGATGAAGATTTTTATGGTTCTAATATTACACTGTACAAAGAAGAACTCAAGGCAATAGGAGTCACCCTTGATGTTGAAGACGGATGCTCATTGATTGCCAGGCACCTCGAACTCCATATCCAATACCCTACTATAGTTCGTATATATAATTACTTGAGTCTATGTAATTGGGAGAATGACAGTGAACTTACAAAAGGGATATGGATCCCGTATGGAAATAAGAATGGAGAGTGGGTCAGCCCCTGCGAATGCGTTCTGCATGACAAGGATGGTCTCTTCAGTTCGCAGCTGAAAATTCTTGACAAATATTATGAGCAAAAGTTACTCAACTTCTTCTCACATGCTTTCCGTGTTAAATGCAATCCTTCGGTTGCTGATTACTGTAAGCTTTGGGAGGTTTGGGAAAGTTCAGGACGTCGATTGCCACATGATGACTGTCTTAAGTTCTGGGGGTATATTTTGAAGCACTGGGGTGAAAAGACTGAGAAGACTCTCACTGAGAAGCTGGTGAAATTGCCAGTTGCTTCTGGCTCAGATGAAGTTTTGCTATTCGACAAGCATGATGTTTTTATTGCTGATGATCTTCAGCTGAAAGATCTTTTCAATCGGTTTTCTGCTCAATCTCTATTTGTCTGGTACCCTCAGCCAAGCAAGCCTTCTTTACCTCAGATGAAGTTGTTTGATATTTACAGGAAGATTGGTGTTCGCACTATATCCGAGTCTGTAGAGAAGGAAGAATCATACGCAGTGGATGTTACTCAACTCAATCAGGTGAATCCAAAGGAGAATTTGATTACAAAATATCTGGTTACACTCATCCTTGGTTTTCTAGCAAATCCTGTGATGAAAATGGATGCTGAAAGGAGGCATGAAATTGTCCGAGGGCTTCTGAATATGACTTTCCTTGAGATAGTTGAACCGATAACCGTAAAGTACAGTTTATCACTTTCTTCAGGGGAGATCGTGAATGCAAGAGCAAGGCGAATGATACGCTGGGATAGAGAGTCTTCAAAGTTTTTCACACAGAAGTTGGACAGGTATAGTGGATATGAGAATCAAATTGAATATGCTACATATTTTTCTGAAGCAATATCTGAGGGTGTGTTATGGGAGAACTGCGATCATATTGGTGCACTCTCTGAACTGATCAAGCTGGCCTTCGTGCTGGAATTTGATGAGAAAGCAGTTAGGTTTTTAATGAAGTCCAAGAATTTGCAAATATACTTGGAGGATGAGGGGTTCATTGCATCTGTCTTTCCTTCTGACTGGTTAGATATATACCATGGACTGTTAATATTTGTAAGTGTTTCTTTCATATTTCTTGTATGTTTCTTGGTGTTTTTCGCGTAAATGTCAAAACTCAAAAGAATGAATCAGTTGCTGCTATTGTGATTCTAATGGTTATTCATGTGGTGTTAACCTTATATTGTTTTATCCTAGATATTCCTTTGTATTTCTATCTTGGGGGTGATACTCTTGTAATTCTGAACCAAATGGTAATGTTTGGCATTGGCATGTATATATATTTTTGGGCCTCAAGTTTCGGCTTTTTGGATTTTGTTGAGTGGTGGACCAAAGCATGGTCTTTAACATATATGACCTTTTAATAATTTTAAGCATATTATCGTACTTTTAATATTTCCAAGTTAATTTTGTTCTTTATTTGTCTTTTAAGCAATTAAATGACTTGTTGTGGCATCTCAAATTGTATGGATTTGCTGAATGTATATTGTGTTATATACATGATTAAGTGAAGTTCTTAATTGTAATGTAATTAGTCTGTTTGGAATATGGTGTAGATATGGCTATGGTTTTCCTCACGTTGTAACAAATAATATTAGGGCTAAGTCAATAATATTGTGTGGCTTGGGAACACTGTAATGCAACATGATCCTTCTCATGGACATCAATGATATTAGTGGAGAAAATTGTGATACTAATCAAGAGATTGTGTGGATCCGATTAGATTGTATGATTATTTTGTACAAGGATGTATTGAATCCTCAAAAGACATGTATAAGGTAATTCTAGATTGTGTAAGCAATCACAATAAGCCTTAATTTGACTGCATTTTGAGTAAAGCACAGGTGTGGTTAATGCCTTTTTCCGGACATAAGTCATGACATTAGTTTTGGTCTATTTCCTTCTTCTTCTTCTTCTTCTTCTTCTTCTTCTTTTATTATTATTATTATTATTATTATTATTTTATGTTATTTGCTGGACATAAGTATTTAAGTTTCCGTTCATTTATTTTATCTTTGATATTTGCTGCACATAAGTTGCTAAGTTAGCTTGGTTCACATCACTTCATTGAACATGTTACTATGTTAGTCTTAGCATTACCAAGTTCATTGTTTGTTCATGCTGGATCGATTGACCTCATTTTAAAAATACTTCAATCAGTCTTTCTAGAACCTCAAACGTCTAGCTTAATTGTTATTATGATGACTAGTCTGAAGGTCTATGATGTTCTTGTGTCTAGCATGTGAGGAACCAAATGAATAGTCTCTTGTTGTGCTCAATTTTGTTGAGCCAGAATGGTTCTTTTTCAGCGAGAATGGAAACATGCAAAACTCACAGATTTGGGTGAGAAAAATGTCCATGAGAGAGAGAGAGAGAGAGAGAAAGTAAAACAAATTGCTTGTACAGAGGCACTGAGTGAGAAACAAAGAGACAGATGGCACAGCAGGGGGAGACTGAGAGGGGAAAAGGGAGAAGATGAGAATGATGGGAGCAGAGAGGACTTTTACCTACTCAGTATAGCGTTGTGCATGTGTGGGTTTCTAGTAATATATATTTGATTTGAAGCCGCCAAGCTGAGCTGTGCAATTCAAAAGCAGAGGCTGATCTTTTGGATATCATCCTCACAAAGGTGTATGCTTTTGTTTTTGGAAAAAATGTTAGTTCTTTGATTTGTTTTTGTTTTGTGTAAATATCTAATATATTGATTCTAGGCATAATATGAGTGATCTTTGATTTTGGAATCTCGCTTTCTCAATTTAAAAAAATGTTGGCCATTGCATATGGGCTGCATCAAATGCTGTATTTCCTTTTAGTATCATGTACATAAATTGCAAGTACAATATCTAATACTTGTCATTTATAAATTTGAAAATAGTTTGCAGGAGGCTTATATATAAGAAGTTAACCGATGAGAAAATGAACACTTGTCCAATGTGCAAATATGGATTTAGGTTGTGCCTTACTAGAGAAACTAAGGTATTTAATCATCATTAATTTTGCTTTATGAAAACATTAACTCTATGCATGCCAAGGTGATACTTCTTTATCATTCTAACATATTATACAAGTGATACATTTTTCTAAACCACTAGCGAGGAACTGAGAGTTTAATTTACTTCTAGAAAAAATTGGCATATTTTTAACAGTGCATGTAAAATATAATTGATGAAATGACATAATGTTCTTGAAAATGGAAGTTTCTGGATGAGAAAACTAATGATTATCACATCCAGAACTTTTGTCTATTTTTTAATGTTTATTGTGTTAGGTGTCTAAGAGATCTGATGGATCATATGCTCAAAATTATAATTAAATTATTGTTTAATATAAGAATATCTCATAAATACATTTTAGTTAGTAGTTGTGCAAATCCATGGTTTTTCCTTAACCGTAAAAATTATAGGAATTGCATAGTACCTCCTTGTGGTTTAGACCTATTTAGGTTTTGGAATGTTGCAATTTATGGTTCATAAGACCTAATTTAACATTATTATGAAGAGAAATGATATGGTAGCTGTTTAAATGAGATCTCTTTTCTATTTAAACTCAATTCAACTGTAATTTTGACTCTCTTTATATTTCTTTGTATTAATATAAATGGAAAAGCAAAAAGCTTACATACTTTTTTGAAATTATGTGACTTCTTTAGAAGAATGTGTTTCTTAGAGTTAAAGTTATTTTCTTGCTTGCCAAGCCACAAGAATTGTAAATAGTAATTAGGAAGCCAAAGGAATGTAAAATTTTGATTTAATGGCACACCACATAATGGCTATAAGGTTGCTTTTGTTTCCTTTGGCCTAATGCCATTTTTTCTAATTTTTATATCACTGCCCTCTATATATCACCTCTATATGTGTGTGTTTCGTTGTAATTTTGGCTCTATTAGAAAGAGAAAAACTAGAAAAGAAATTAAGTGTTTTACTTGTCTTGTTGAAGCTATTAGCTTATGTAAGAATTCAATTATAAGAAATACAAAAGGTGACAAAAGAAATTAATGAAATGGTCCAAGTTTTGTTATGAAACGATGTCTTTTGGTAAGAGAAAAATAGAAAAGAAAGTGAGCTTGTTACTTTTGTTGAGCTTTTCACTTAGTTCAACTGATGTGAGAGTTCATTATGAGAAATCCCAGAGGAGAAAAAGAAAAAGAAAAAAAGAAATGGTCCAGATTGTGTTATTTTGGATTTTGGGTCTTTTAATAAGAGGAGAATGGAAAAGAAGGTGAGCTTATTACTTGTTTTGTTGAAACTATGATAAGCTAAGGTGAGAGTTCAATCATGAGAATCCTAGGAGGAAAAAAATCATGAAATGCTCAAAATTTTGCTGTCTTTCCTTTTGTTTTTTAAGTAAACAAACGGAGAGCTTAAAGACTTTTTCTAGTCATAGGAGAGGTTGGTTGAATTTAAATTAACAAAATTAAGTGCATTTTTTATTATTATTAGTAAATAAGAATAAAACTGGGTGTATAATTAGACAATGAGATTATTGGAACTTGTGAATAGGTAACTTGTCTCTTTAGCTTGAGCTTTTAGAGTGATTGGTAATTTAATTGGAAATTCATTAGGAAATCAGAAGTTTGTACTTGAATTGAACCAAAATTATTATATTGGGTATGTTAAATCTCCCAAGGCCGAAATTCTGTGGATAGGTGTATTAAATTCAAAATCATTTCAGCCTCATTGCATTTAGAAGCTCTAAGAAAATTGAAAAAATTGCACTAAGAGAAAGCAGCCCTATCACTTGGTGTTGATTTCCAATTCTGTGATGGAATTGAACTTTGAGAATCAAAGAAATTGAAAGGATGTTTTCAGTCTCTCTTATCAGGTCTTTTTGTGAATCAATTAGCTCCACCATTTTTTTTTTTTTTGCGTATTTTGATTCCATCCCTTACATGTTGTCCACTTTTTTTTATATTACAAATGGTTATAGAATTATGTTACAGAAATGGTTGACTGAGAATATGTTTCTGTGAGAAATAAACGACTATATATATATATATATATATATATATATATCTATAAACATCTGTATGACAATAATTTCCAAGACTTTTTAAATGAATGAAGCAACCACGGTATTACCATGTATTGACAAGTAGGACAAATATTTCTCAATTGATAGAACAAGCAGGCCCACTCACTGAAAGACTCCATTATCTATTAGAACAAGGACAACGACTCAGCCGAATGAAGCTTGAATGAAATGGGGTACAGTTTTCAAAATTTTATATGTGAACGTGAGAACTTATTGGATGCCATGCCCATGAACGTTGATTCTAATTAATATTGAAGTTGCATTCTTTTTTTTTTTTTCTTTTTTTTTTTTATACAAGATAAAATTCTATTATAACATAATCTAAGTGTATATATGTGTGAATCTGCCTTTTAAATACTTAAGGAGTGACTATCGCACTAAGAATGCGCAGTGATATATGCATTCAATTTTGAATAGGCCTGGCAAGTTTGACTCATTAAATTAACGCGGTATTGATTCATATTTTTGGTAGAATTGTTCATGTGAAAAGAGAAGTTTTTGGGTTCATCCATGTCTTTTCCTTCTAATTCCTCTTCCCATTTCTCTCATTTATTTATTTATGAGCAATTCCCATTTCTTAATTTTTACCTCAAGTAGTAAAAGTTGTATAATTTTTGGTGGCTCTAACATTTTTTAACAAATGAAGCTATCTAGATATTTTTTAGTATTTAACTATTTTCTTGAGTATGTGTATGCAGTATCATTTTTTATATATATATTTTTTTCGTGCAAGTGAACCACCACTTCATTGTTTTTTTTTTTAATTATTATTATTTTAAATAAGGATAAAATGTAAACTACACTCCTAAAGTTTTGTGATTTTTTTAATTTTACAGTCATATTTCGTTTGGCTAAACAGTCCATCCGTCCATATTTTTTGTTAAGTGCTACGTAAGCTTGTCATGCATGTTTAGTTTGTCTAATAAAACAATATCACGTCATTTTTGTAGCCTAAATTTTTCAAAATAACTAGAAAAATTTTAAAACAAAAATAAAATTGATCTGTAGCAGAGTTGGCCTTGGAATATGATTCTGTGTTGGTATCCTTAACAGTGAAGAACTAATCAACTCTCACCCCCTAAACTCTGGTAGTGAGGACTGTGAGGTTGGAGGAGAGAAATGGACAGTGGAAAAAAGAAGGAAAAAGAAAAAAAAGAAAAAAAGAAAAGAAGGAATAAAAAGTTAAATAAATTATATTATATACTTTAACATAAAATTTAAAAATTAAAAAAAAAAATCTAATGTGACTAAAATCGTGTCAAACCCAAATAGAAAATTAATTTTGAATTTTAAAAAAAAATAGTTTCAACCTATAGAGTCTACTTTTAATGATTACTCTTTATTATTAGGTCAACACACTAATTAGTTTTTTTTTTTTTTATAGGCAAAAATCGAATCTCAAATTTCTTATTCAACGACAAGATACTTTACTAAAATCTAGATCCAAAAAAAAAATTAAATACTTAATGGACTTAGTAAAATTTTTGTTTAAAAACTAGAGCCCAAATCCAAACTAAGAAATTAGAGGATAAAATCAAATTGATCCCAAAAGAAACTAAGCTCAGTATGTTTCAATGTTAAAGTTTTCTAGAAAATAATTTTTTTAATATTAAAATATTCAAGAGAATAAAGTATTTTTTAAATAATATTTTTTTATAAAACTATCTCATTTTTTTTTTAATGTTTGGTAACCGTCTTAAATGTGTTGAAAAATATTTTTCAACTTCTTTTACTTAACTTGCCATAAAATGAAGTTGTTTTCAAGTAAGTCATATTTTTATATTAACTTTCTTTTTAACTTATTTTTCTTGATATTAACAAATACCCAAAAAAAGTGAAAAATTATATGTGAGATATTCCATCCAAACAATCGGAGCATAAAAATAAAAAATAAAAAAATTTCTGAGAAACTATAGGAGTCACGTCAATAATTGCATCGTACGTTGGGAAACCCCAAAGAACCACAAGAGTGATAATCATAAATAAATGACAATATTCTAGTAAAAGTAAAAAAAGAAGACCAATAAAATCAAAGTTCAAAAGTTTCTCTTTGCAAAAGAAAAAAAAAAAAAAAAAAATTCCAAAAGTCTCTGTCCAGTGTGATTCCTCGCCCTCTAGTCAGTCACCTTTGGAAATATGAAAAAGAAAAAATAAAAAAGAGATGAGGTGGTCCAATCAGTGTGTAAAGCTCCACTGTCTGTACATTCCTAGCCTAGGACCCTTTACTTTATTTTTCATCACATTTAGTCTCTCTCTCAGCTTTTGCTCAACTTCGTTGAGAAGTAAAGCTTCGTCAGCAACTTCTACATTAAGTTCTTTATATGTGTGTTTACATTCCACGCACTCCCACAGTCTCACTTTGCTCTCTCTCTCTCTCTCTCTCTGCTCTCTGACTCTCTCTGTGTAAGCGAAAGCATAAAAATCTCTGGTTTTTCAGTTTTGTGGGTGTGTTTGTGTTGTTAGTTACAGATATGGAGGCTGTAGCGAGAGAACACGTTGAAGAGATACGTAGAAAAAAGTTCTCCATTGGAGGGGAACAGAACCCATTAACAGAGGATCTTCATCAAGCTGTCAAGAACCTCTCTGCTGAGCTTTATGCCAAGGATGTACATTTTCTAATGGAACTCATTCAGGTTACTTTCTCAAACTCATTCTTTCTTAATAGTGTATGTTTGTTTTTGTGTGTTTTTGTTATGGGTTCTCAATGATATATATGTTTGAGTAACGATTATTACAATTTTAACTGAGTATGTACACGATTTCACAATTTTAACTGGCCAGAAGATTTTAGCTTCAACTTGTGCATTTTTTCTTACTTTTTTACCGTAGAAGTAAAAAAATTATTATTATTATTATTTTAAATTAACTCATATCTTTTTTACAAAACTTAGATACATAACCTTTTAACAAATAAACATAAACTACTGGAAATTGTAGGATGCCAAACTTTCTCAGTTGACAAATTATTAATTTTAAATAGGTCCACTAGGGACACCACTATGTTGCAGGGACAGACCCAGGTGGGGCCGGCCCCCTGGTCCAATTTTTATTTTTTTATTTTTTCATTTTAATAGATATTATATATTTCTTTTTTTAGAGTTCGCCCTACTTTCAAAACTTTGTCTCCCTTCACCACAATTAGCTTAGCTAGCTCTACTCAAATAACAAATATCTAACTTAAAAATTTAACAAAAACAATACAAACATTCACAATAGTGGTTGTATTTTAGCAAAAAAAAAAAAAAAAAAAAAAACTATTTTAAACCAAAGAACCAAAAAATCATGTATTATCAGAGAAACTAAAGATAAAGCTAAATTTTTTACAACTACTATATATACTAATATAAATACTAATTGACCGTAACAAGTTGTTAAAAATAAAATATTTTCTTAAAATTATATATTTTCTTTCAATCAAAAAACTCAAATTTTTTCTTTTTCTTTATTATTTTAATGAATTATTTATATTATTTTAAATGAAGTGGTAAAAAATATAGATAAAGTAGTTTTTTAAATTGTTTATATTATTTTTAGCACCACCACTGTGAATGCTTTAACTTCCAAAAAAAAAAATCATAACCAGTCTAGTATTAAATTTTTTTTTTTTTTTGGTAGATGATTGCATTTTAATGTATTTAGAAACAACGATTTTGTATGTTTATAATTTTCTAATACTATATGGATGTCTATTTGGATTTTTTTTCTTTTCTTTTTATTCCAGCCCCCGCTAATTTAAAATCCTAGGTCCATCTCTGCTTTATTGTTTTATGTTCACAAATTCTCTCTTGCAATTATGTTTGGATGGAGGAGGAGGAGGAGAGGGATGTAAAGGGAAGGGAATAGAGATTGTTGAATTAATCTTTGCTTCAAAATTAGAGAAAGCCTACCGCTCACAACATTTTCACAATAATTTTGATTTAAGCGGGTCTAGATATAATTTTATTTTATTTTGACTTATGGTAGACGGACACTTCAGTGTAAGGAATTTTGTTATGGCCATAGAGGAACTCTTAAAATTAGCAAAAGATGGTTATAATTGTTAATTTATATGATATTATAATTTTCTCTCCTTCCAAATTTACATCCAAACAAAGTGGAATACTCTTTTACTTAAATTTTAAAACATTTAAATGAGGGAAAATGTAATCATTCTCCTAGTCTTTTCTCTCCTTCCTCTCTCTCTCTCTCTCTCTCTCTCTCTCTCTCTCTCTCTCCAAGCTTCTAAACATAGTTTCTGTGAAAAAAAAAAGTTTTGTATATAGACTTAGTGTTAGATGTCTTTATGGAGTAAAAGAATAAGGTTGAGTTTTATTGCCTTTTGTATAATGTTGAATTTATTTTGGTCAGAATGCTGAAGATAATGATTACTTGGAGGGAGTGGATCCATCTCTTGAGTTTGTCATAACTTCTGAGGACATTACAAACACAGGGGCCCTAGCAACATTGCTGATTTTCAACAATGAGAAAGGTTTCTCATCGAAAAACATTGACTCTATTTGCAGTGTTGGTCGGTCCACCAAGAAAGGAAACAGGAAACGTGGTTATATTGGAGAGAAAGGTACTTTATCTCGTTTCCTAGAATTACAGCTTATACTAGCCACTCTGGTGTAAGTATTGTTATGAGAACTAATAACACCAAAATTTGTGATATATGGTTTACTCAAAATGCTATTTTATCAAAAAGACTATTAATAATTGTAATTGGGTTGACTTGGAAAGAAGTCAGAACAAACATAACATTATTGACTTATTTGTTTAAGTCAAACATCAAAATTCCTTGATCCACAAAAGAAGCAACTTTCACATATATACTCTAAAGTGATAAATACTAAGTTAGAGTTTTGAAAGTTAGTAATGCTCACTTAAAAGTCATATGTAAGTTGCTTGAATTAGGAATGAAATATTGTTGCCTTGGAAAAAAAGTTCAAAGCATAAATTCAATAAATAAATCTTCTTGCATGATGAAATTTAGCAAAGGCAAAATACACCTTATAGAAAACATAAACAAACTAGTTAAGGTATGAGGGAATGTTGATATTTGACAATTAATTTTAATAGAAATAATGTGTATTAGTCTTTGGTATTTAACCCAATGTATATTCTTAGTCACCAATAAGTTCTAGTTCAAATTGACCCTTACTCTAGTAAAAAGGGGTGAAAGATAGTATCTAGGTTTAAGCACCCCCCCCCCTCCCAAAAAAAAAAAAGTTCTTAAGTTAGCCCTCTATTCGTTTTAGCACAAAATGTTTTATCTAAAAATATTTTGGCTAAATTACATATTGCACCCTCTAATTATCTAAAATTCAATTCAGTAATTTAACTTTTAACTTTGTTCAATTTAGTCCTTCCATTAGTCATTGTTAGAATTTAGCGGCCAAAACGACATAATTTTTTTTAAACGAAGTAAATAGTTAAAAATGCAATTTAATTGAGATTAACGGGATGACTAAATTGAAAAAATTTGAAAATTAGAGTATTAAATTGAACAAAAGTGAATTTAGAGGACTACATTGAATTTTGTAATTTAGCCAAATATTTTCAAGGAAAATTGATTTTTTTTTTTTTGGTGTTTGGTTGTGTTGTTGAAAACTCTTTTCTATATTGATATTAAACAACAACTTTAAATCAAACACTTTAAAAAATTAATCACAATAACTAAAGTCAGTCTAAAATCAAACTAAAAATTAAGCATGAACAAAATAAAATTATTGAAAATTTCACTAATAAGCACAATCAAAATAAGTGAATATATATATATATATATATATATATAAAATAACAAAACTATTATCTAAACTTACACATTTAGATCATAATTATTAAAAAAAAAAAATTGAAACCTCCAAAATGACACTTAAAAGTTTTTTTTGTACAACTTTTAAAATTTTGGAGCAATTCCCAAAATTTTGAGCCCTATTGTGGTCATTTTGAGGATTCATGAGATATATATATATATATATTTCCATTTTAATGGTTTTGGGTTTTTTTTTTTTTTTTTTTTTTTGGTGGTTTTAGTGGGTATATTGGTTGCCAAGAGCGTTGTTGCTTAATTGGCACCTCCTGGTATTTCCAACAAAGTCATCTAGGTTTAAATCTCCCCTCCCCCATTGTAACCATCTAATTATAGTCATAGTGGAGGTTTTAAAGGTATTTTTGCTAATTTTATAGGTTTAGGGGTATTTTGGTTATTATGTCGGTTTTGAGGGTAACTTGGTCTTTTTGGAAATTTTAAGGTTTCTTCTATCATTTTAGAGGTTCTTGAGGGTGAATTTTTATCATTTTGTAGGTTTCCAAGTTTTGTTTTTTTGGGGGATAGTTACAAGGGCATTTTAAAATTTTTGAGGTTGCTTTGGCCATTTTGGAGTTTATGGGTGTTTTTGTTGTAGTAGATGATTCTAGGATATCTAGGGCATTTTGGAGGTTTTCGGGGGATATTTTTATCATATAAAAGGTTTAAAGGGCGTTATGGTCATTTTGAATGTTTTGATAGCATTTTGGAGGTTTTGAGGGCAATTTGGTCATTTTATAAATTTTGGGATAATTTCGTCATTTTGGAGGTTTTGGTTCTCGAGCCTGAAAAGGGTAAAAAAATTTTAGCCCCAAAGAATGTGTTTTTCTTGATTAATAAAAAAGGATTTCAGTTTGACCAAGTTTTTCAGTTGTCTCAAACTCTCCAAAATGAGGAAAACATTTTTTGAGAAATGTTTTATCTATTATCGAAAAAAGCAAGGTGACGGTGAAGGACATAAAGACAAAGTCAAATGATTATAGCCAAAAATTGTTATAATTAAATGCAAATTCTAAAACTATAAATGGTTCTTCGAATCTAAAACGAAACTCTAGGGCTGTTTGGTCCAGCATTTCTAAAATATGTTTCAAAATGGGTAAGAGTAGGTTTTGAAAATATTTTCCAAACATGTTTTTGTACATGTTTTAAATGTGGAAGAAAAAAAATAAAATAAAATCTGTTTGCCAGCTTTATTTCAATTTTTATTACTGATTATTTTATTCTTTTGTTTGAGAATTCCTCAATTAATGGCTTAAGTACAAGATATGCATTCCAAAACTTAGCTGTGCTTAGAAAATATGTGAAGTTCTTGTAGACACTACAATGAAAAATAGTCGTTAAAAGTTGGAACCTTAAAAAAAAAAAAAAAAAAAAAAACAATGGAAATGACAATCCCTAATATCTCTCTCTCTCTCTGTCTCATATATCTTAATGCTAGTGAATCGATTTCTATCGTAATCTTAAGATATCAATGCAGAGTATTATGTGTTATATATTCAATTATAGTGAAAGAAAAGATTATAACCATAATGATGTTGATAATTACCGGACAGGATAATTTAGCTGTTCTCTTATTGCTCTAATTAGCTTATTCTCTGGTTAATATGCAGGAATTGGATTTAAGAGTGTCTTTCTAGTTAGTTCTCAGCCATACATATTCAGCAATGGATATCAGATACGATTCAATGAAGAGCCTTGCCCACATTGCAATCTAGGGTACATTGTTCCTGAATGGGTCGAGGAGAACCCAACACTTTCTGACATCAAAAAAATATATGGTTCTGGGACTACTCTTCCAACAACAACAATAGTCTTACCTCTGAAGTTCGATAAGGTCAAACCTGTGAAGCAGCAGCTCTCAAATGTTCATCCTGAAGTTCTATTGTTCCTATCGAAGATTAGGCGGCTTTCAGTCAGGGAACATAACAACGATCCCAGGCTCAATACTGTAAGTGCAATAGCAATTACAAGTGAGACTGAATTGGTGGTGAGGAAGAACATTGATGCTGTGTCCTACACAATCCATCTCTCTGCTGATGAAAAGGGTAAGGAGTCTGAGGGAGAATGCAGGTACTTTATGTGGAGGCAAAAGTTTCCTGTCAGGCAGGAAAACAAAGTGGAAAGGAGAATGAATGTTGAAGAGTTGGTGATCACATTGGCTTTTCCTTTTGAAGAGCGCCTCCATAGGGGAATGAGCACACCTGGGATCTATGCATTTCTTCCCACAGAGATGTTTACAAACTTTCCCTTCATAATTCAGGCAGATTTTCTTCTTGCCTCATCAAGGGAAACAATTCTCTTAGACAACAAGTGGAACCAAGGGATTCTTGACTGCGTGCCCTCTGCTTTTATCAATGCATTTGTTTCACTAGTTAAAAATACTGAAAATGCTCCAGTGTCTAGTTTAGCTTCCATGTTCAGGTTCATTCCCATCGACAGCTCTTCTTATCAAACGTTGAATATTGTCAAGGAGTCGATCAAATCAAAGCTTCTTGAAGAAAGTATTCTTCCAAGTGAGTCTTACACACCGCAGAAGATCTTTCATAAACCTCATGAAGTTGGTAGGCTTATGCCTGCTTTTTGGACCATTCTGGAGAAGGCAAGGGAGCAAAAGGTGAGCTTGTTTCATCTTTCATCACATGGAAAGTACATTTTGAGCTCCTCATTTGATAAAGCTGAATATGATGACATATTGAATTTCTTGGGTGTGGAACTAGTCGAAAACGAGTGGTACGCAAAGTGCATCCAAAGTTCTAAACTTGTTGAAGGAGTGTCAGAGGACGTGTACTTGGAGCTTTTGCTATTTGTTGCGGATAACTGGAGGTCCAAATTTGACTCTACCGACATCAAGTACATACAACTAATAAAATATGTGGGTCTTTATGGTGATGTGTCTTTGTGTAGCATAAATGAATCCATGCATTTCAATCGTGACAGAGTGGTGTCCTTATCTCGTCATCCTGATCATATCTCATGGCTGATTGATTGGAACAAGGAATTCAAATGTCCAGCCAATTACTTTTTTTGGCCAAAAAGCACACAAGAAGCTATCCAGTTCTTCTCTAAGAGGGAGACGGTGTTGGAGTGGCTACGAGATCATGTGAAGGTTGGTGCTATGAGCGTCTATGAATATGCAGTTCACCTTAACAATTATCTCAATAGTTGCCAGAAGCGTGCTATTACCTTTGTTCACTTCTTGTACCACTCGCTTCAAAAGTCTTTTCTTTCCCATCATGAGGTTGGTATTTTATGTAATTCTATGCCACTTGTGGATAACTATGGAAATTTACAGAGACACAGGACAGGGGTTCTTGTCCCTGCCAATGGAAGCAAATGGGTGGGATTGATTGGTTCAAATCCATGGACAAATGAAGGCTATGTTGAGTTAGCAGAAGACTACTTGCAACCAGGCCATTTTGCAGGTGAATATGCCTCTGGAGAAAGACTCTTGGAGTTCCTTAAAAATCATATTTTAGCAGCTGATATCCCTTACATATCTCCTCCTAATGCTGCAATTCCTACTGTATCATCACCACTCACCAAGCAAAATGCATTCTTGCTGTTGGATTGGATTCGGAATCTGAAACTTAGAGAAATTTACATTCCCGTGAATTTCTTGAAATGCATAAAGGAAGGTAGCTGGCTGAAAATTACTACCAGTGGCTGTCCTGGTTACCGGCCACCTTCAGAGTCATTCTTGCTTTCCTCTTCATTGGGAAACATTTTGCAGAACGGATCTGTGCTTGTTGATATTCCGTTGATTGATCTAAGTTTTTATGGTGATGAAATAAGTGAGTATAAGGAGGAGCTGAAGAAAATTGGTGTCATGTCTGAGTATGGAGAAGCATGTGAATTTATTGGAAAGCGTCTTATGTCTTTCACAGAATACTCCACTTTAAGTAGAGACCAAGTGAAGTCTATACTAAATTTCATCAGATTTTTGAGGGAAAAGTTTCTTCCCCAGGATGAGTTCATCAACAGTATCAAGAATAAGAGATGGCTAAGGACATTCTGTGGTGACAGGTCTCCAGTTGAAGCTGTTTTGTTTGATGAGGAATGGAGAACTGCATCACAAATCAGTAGCATCCCCTTCGTCGATCAAGATTACTTTGGAGAGGAAATCCTTTCTTTTAGAGAGGAACTCAAGTCGCTTGGTGTGGTAATTGGTTTCAATGATCGTTATCAGCTCGTTGTAGACAACTTCAAATTACCTTCAAGCTCATCTCTGAAACCTGAGGCTGTTCTTTTGATACTTGAATGTATGCGAACTCTAGGATCATCGAACAAACTTGTTCAGGCATTGAGAGGTGTGAAATGCTTTAAGACGAATCTTGGGTACAAGCCTCCAGGAGAATGTTTCTTGTTTGACCCTCAATGGGTTTGCATTCTACAGGTTTTTGAAGGTTTTGCATTGATTGATCATGATTTCTATGGAAGCAGTATCTTCTCTTACAGAAACGAGTTGAAGCAAACTGGGGTGAAGGTGGATTTTGAGGAGGCGGTAAAAGAATTTGCTGACAAATTCAAGCGGGAGGCATCTTCCATGACTAACGAACTTGTTCTCTCTTTTCTTTCATGTCATAGGGAGCTAAAAGATAATGCATATGTGTTTCCTCCAGATCTTAGGAAAAATATCCGTGACCTTAAGTGGTTGCAGACTAGGCGTGGTGATAAGAGATCTCCAAGAGATTGCATTCTGTTTGGGCCACATTGGCTGTCAATTTTACCAATTACTCATGACCTCCCTTTCTTAGATGATAATGACAACTGTTATGGCAAGGATATTCATAAATACAAGGAAGAGCTGAAGAGCATGGGAGTTGTTGTTGAATTTAAAGATGGTGCGAAGTTTGTTGCAGCTGGTCTTCACTTTCCCTTCAATCCTGCTCTGATAACTGATGAAAATGTGTTTTCGTTGCTGCAATGCATACGTGTTTTAATCCAAGGAGTGAATTACTCCTTTCCAGATCCTTTCCTAAAACAAAATTCTCGGAAATGGTTGAAGACCACTAAAGGTTATAGGCCTCCAGAAAAGTGCTTATTGTTCGATCCTATTCCTAGGTGGGGCTCTTATTTGGAGCGGACAGATGGACCTTTTATTGATGAAGATTTTTATGGTTCTAATATTACACTGTACAAAGAAGAGCTCAAGGCAATAGGAGTCACCCTTGATGTTGAAGACGGATGTTCATTGATTGCCAGGCACCTCGAACTCCATGTCCATTTCCCTACTATAGTTCGAATATATAATTACTTGAGTCTATGTAATTGGGAGAATGAAAGTGAACTTACAAAAGGGATATGGATCCCATATGGAAATAAGAAAGGAGAGTGGGTCAGCCCCTGTGAATGTGTTCTGCATGACAAGGATGGTCTCTTCAGTTCGCAGCTGAAAGTTCTTGACAAATATTATGAGCAAAATTTACTTAACTTCTTCTCACGTGCTTTCCATGTTAAATGCAATCCTTCAGTTTCTGATTACTGTAAGCTTTGGGAGGCTTGGGAAATTTCAGGACACCGATTGTCAAATGATGACTGTCTTAAGTTCTGGGGGTATGTTTTGAAGCACTGGGGTGAAAAGACTGAGAAAACTATCACTGAGAAGCTGGTGAAGTTGCCGGTTGCTTCTGGCTCAGATGAAGTTTTGCTGTTCAACAAGCATGATGTTTTTATTGCTGATGATCTTCAGCTGAAAGATCTTTTCAATCGGTTTTCTGCTCAATCTCTATTTGTCTGGTACCCTCAGCCAAGCAAGTTTTCTTTACCTCAGATGAAGTTGTTTGATATTTACAGGAAGATTGGTGTTCGCACTATATCCGAGTCTGTAGAGAAGGAAGAATCAAACACAGTGGATGTTGCTCAACTCAATCAGGTGAATCCAAAAGAGAATTTGATTACAAAAGATCTGGTTACACTCATCCTTGGTTTTCTAGCAAATCCTGTGATGAAAATGGAAGCTGAAAGAAGGCATGAAATTATCCGAGGGCTTCTGAATATTACTTTCCTTGAGATAGTTGAACCAATAACCGTAAAGTACAGTTTATCACTTTCTTCAGGGGAGATCGTGAATGCAAGAGCAAGCCGAATGATATGCTGGGATAGAGAGTCTTCAAAGTTTTTCACACAGAAGTTGGACAGGTCTAGTGGATATAAGAATCAAATTGAATATGCAACAGATTTTTCTGAAGCAATATCTGAGGGTGTGTTATGGGAGAACTGCGATCATATTGGTGCACTCTCTGAACTGATCAAGCTGGCCTTCGTGCTGGAATTTGATGAGGAAGCAGTTAGGTTTTTAATGGAATCCAAGAATTTGCAAATATACTTAGAGGATGAGGAGTTCATTGCATCTGTCTTTCCTTCTGACTAGTTAAATATATACCATGAACTGTTAATATTTGTAAGTGTTTCTTTCATATATTTCTTGTGTGTTTGTTACAGTGTTTTGGGCGTAAATGTTAAAACTCAAAAGAATGAATCAGTTGCTGCTATTCTGATTCTAATGGTCATTCATAAGGTGTTAAACTTATATTGTCTTGTCCTAGATTTTCCTTTGTTTGTATTTCTATTTTGGGGCGACTCTTGTAATTCTGAACTAAATGGTAATGTTTGGTATTGGCATGTATATATATATTTTTAAGCCTCAAGTTTCGGCTTTTTGGATTTTGTTGAGCGCTGGACCAAAACATGGTCTTTGACATATATGGCCGTTTAATAATTTTAAGTATATTATCATACTTTTCATATTTCTAAGTTAATTATGTTCTTTATTTGACTTTTAAGCAATTAAATGACTTTTTTTGGCATCTCGGATTGGCTGTGAGTATATTGTGTTATATACATGATGAAGAGGTGTTCTTAATTGTAATATTATTAGTCTGTTTGGAATATGGTGTAGATATGTCTATCATTTTCCTCAAGTCATAACAAATAATATTTGGGATAGGTCAGTAATATTGTGTGGCTTGGGGGTACTGTAATGCAACACTATCCTTTTTATGGACGTAAATGATATTAGTGGAGAAAATTGTGATACTTGAGATTGAGTGGATCAGATTGGATTGTATGACTATTTTGTACAAGGATGTATTGAATCCTACAAAAGACGCGTATAAGGTAGATCTAAACTATGTAAGCAATCACAATAAGCCTTAATTTGACTGCATTCTTTTTCCGGTCGTGAGTCATGACATTAGTTTTGGTTTATTTCCTGTTTTATTTTTTTAATGTTTTTTGCTGGACTTATGTATTTAAGTTTCCGTTTCTTTGTTTATGTTTAATATTTGCACATAAGTTGTTAGGTTTGCTAGGTTCGTATAACTTCACTGAACAAGTTCCTGTGTTAGTCTTAGCGTTACCAAGTTCATTGTTTGTTCATGCTGGATCAATTGACCTCATTTTGAAAATACTGCATATAGTCTTTCTAGAACCTTAAATGTCTAGCTTAATTGTTATTATGATGACTAGTCCAAAGGCCTATGATGTTCTTGTGTCTAGCGTGTGAGGATCCAAATGAATAGTCTTTTGTTGAGCCAAAACGATTCTTTTTCAGAACTTTCAAAACTCGCTGATTTGGGTGAGAAAAATGTCCAAAAGGAAAACAGAGAGAGAAAGAAAAAATTTGCTTGTACAGAGGCATTGAGTGAGAAACAAGGAGACAGATGGGACAGCAGGGGGAGACTGAGAGGGGAAGAGGGAGAGGATGAGAATTATGGGAGCAGAGAGGACTTTTACCTACTCGGTATAGTGTTGTGCATGTGTGGGTTTCTAGTAAGGTATATTTGATTTGCAGCTACCAAGCTGAGCTGTGCAATTCAAAAGCAGATCAAGACTGAATTTTCGGATATCATCCTCACAAAGGTATGCTTTTTTCTTTCTTGGGAAAAAATGTTAAGTCTTTGATTTGTTTTTGTTTTATGTAATTAATTAATATATTGCTTCTAGGCATAACATGTGTAATCTGTGATTTTGGAATCTAGCTTTCTCAATTTAACAAAATGTTGGGCAAGGCATATTGGCTGCATCAAATGCTGTATTTCCTTTTAGTATCATGTACATTGCAATTACAATATCTAATTCTTGTTATTTATAAATTTGAAAACAGTTCGCAGGAGGCTTATTAGTTATATATAAGAAGTTAACAGATGAGAAAATGAACTCCTGTCCAAATGTGCAATATGGACTTAGGCTGTGCCTAACTAGAGAAACTAAAGGCATTTAACTATCATTACTCTTGCTTTATGAAATGCTCAAAATTTTGCTATCTTTCCTTCTTTTTATTTATTTATTTTAAAGAAAACAAACTGAGAGATTAAAAACTTTTAAATTAATAAAATTTAGTGCATTTTTTTTATAAGTAAGAATAAAACTTGGTGTATAATTAGACAATGAGCCTGAAACTTGTGAATAGGTAACTTGCTTGCTTGTCTCTTAGCTTGAGCATTTAGAGTGATTGGTAATGTGGTTGGAAATTCAGTAGGAAATTAAAAGTTTGTACTTGAATTGAACCAAAATTATTACATTGTTTATGCTAAATCTCCCAAGGCTGAAATTCTGAGGATAGGCGTATTAAATTCAAAATCAGTTCAGCCTCACTGCAATTAGAAGCTCTAAGAAAATTGAAAAAATTGCGCTTAGAGAAAACAGCCCTATCACTTGGTGTTGATTTCCGTTTCTGTGATGGAATTTAACTCTGAGAATCAAAGAAAGTTGATTGAATATAACTTTAGTTTATCTTGGTGATACCATTGACAACCCAGATTAGGCTTTCTTTCCAAATATGTATGGAGAATTTTTTTTTTTTTTTTTGTTTGCTTGTATTGTATGTAGGGTGCAATAAGTATAAATAAATTTCATAACCAGTGGTCACACCCTGTGTACTATGGTGGAGGTGCTTATGAAGGCTTTATCACTTCAGATATGGATACCTGAGAGCCTAAACCTTTGGCAAAATAGGAAGAGTGGACCAGCAATTGAGTTTAAGAGTGTAAGGAGTCAACAGGAAGATCATTGTTTATAAATTCTTTATGATGTTTTGATTTTTATGATGTTCAATGTTTCAATGGCATTGAAAGGTACTTTTCATGAATTTTTTTTTTTCCCAGGAAAAATGTACTTCTCAAATTATTTTCATTGTTTACTAACATATTACTAGTTATGTTATAGACTTACAGTGTAGCTAGAACTACCTGCGCAAGCTTGTTGGATATGCTTATCTAGGTTTTGTTGGAAGAGGGTCTGGCAGTTTCTCTTTTTACACTTGTAATTTAGGTTTTTTTTTTTTATTTGGTGGGTTATACTTGGATCAATAATTCTTAAAGAGGTAGAGATTGAAAATGATGTGGATTATAAGATAAAAGTAAGGTGGATGAAGCGGAGAAGCACATTAGGAGTATTGTGTGACCAAGTAGAATATCAATTTAGTTAAAAGGAAAATTTTATAAAACTGCTTTACAACTAGCTAGGGCAGTGCCAAAAAAAAAGCTTGACCTACCAACTCGCCCAATTTGCACTGACTCGACCCAATCCATGTGGGTCTATTAAGTTAGGTGGATTAGATAGATAATGAAGAGGGTAAATTTACGGCATCATCAATTAATTTAGTAGGTTGGGCTGAATAGTGTGTTGAGATATTTCTAACCTGCCAAACTCTCTCTCTCTCTCTCTCTCATCTGCCTGGACCCCATGAACTCCTCCAATGGACACACATGACTCGGTCCCAAATAAAAGCTCCTCCCATAACCCAAATAAAAAAAGAAAAAAAAAAGACATCGAGTTGGGTTTTTTAATTTCTTAAATTTACTATACTTTTCCTAACCTTTTTCAATCTTGTAATCCATCAAGTGGTTTGCAAATAAACAATTGTCCCCCAAATTTTTTCCAAATGATTTTGAATAATCATTGTACATGTAAATAGTTTGAACGTAATTAGCCGCTTCATTGTGATGGTTATAACTATTGTGATCCATCTTGTTTGTCTAAATTCCATCCTTCATATTTCCAAATAGACTGTCTTTAAGAAATTGACTGTTCCTTTACATGCTCTTTTGGGTCTTCAATAAATGCCACTTTATAGGAAAATTAGAGTAAATTTAAGAAACAAGGAATTAGGTACTTGTGTTCAGGTTTTTAGGCTAAAAAGGTTAAGGTGTTATCTAGTTCTCACAGGAACACTATTACAATGTATATATGGAACCCTGGAACACCTTCTTCTTTTTTTCTTTTCTTTTTTTTTTGGTTATGAGAGGAAGAGCTTCTATTTGGGAATATGAGTTATGTGCATCCATCTAGGGTTCATGGAGAGAGAGAGAGAGAGAGAGAGAGAGAGAGAGAGAGAGAGAGAGAGAGAGAGAGAGAGAGAGAGAGAGAGAGAGAGAGAGAGAGAGAGAGAATTCAATGACTTTTTGTTTATTTTTAGAAAGAGAATTTAATGATATGAATATGATACTAGTCTTCTTTTAACCATTAGATCTAATGGAAATCAATGGTTTAAAAAAATGTGTAACTTTTATGGAGTTACACTAGATGTAAATTAAACTCATTTATATATATACTAGCCTCTTAGAGGCTCTTCTATTTTTTGGGTAAAAGTTAATAATTTGCATTTATTATAATTTAGAATTTCTACTTTTTCCAATCACCAAAAAAAAAAAAAAAACTAAGGGTGTAATGATTTTTTTTTTTTTAAATTGAAAAAAAAGGGGGGCAAAAGAAACAAATACATCGTATGAAGTAAAAAATAAAAAAATACGTGGAGTGAGTTTTGTAGATTGGAGGAATTTTAAAACTAACAAAAGCGTAATCCTATTTTGTAGGGAGTTAGTAAGTAGAAGTAAGAATTTAAATCAATGTAAAAGTATGAGTTTATTAGAAGCAGGAAAACATTTAAATGTAGAAGTATAAATTTATTATTTTTGTCAATTTACTATTTTAATCTCATTTTTAAATTTTAGGTAGGAGTATTTTTTACAGTAAAAAAAACAATAACTAACTTTCTTTTTCCAATTTACTATTTTAACCTTATATTTAAGTTGTTGGTTAATTAATTTAAGGATATTTTTGACAAAAAAAAAAACAATAACTAACTTTCTGAATCCTCTTAATATATACAGATAATTTAGAATTTCTACTTTTTCCAATCACAAAAAAAAAAAAAAAAAAAAAAAACTAAGGGTGTAATGAATTTTTTTTTTTTAAATTGAAAAAAAAGGGGGACAAAAGAAACAAATACATCGTATGAAGTAAAAAATAAAAAAATACGTGTGGTGGGTTTTGTAGATTGAAAGAGTTTTAAAACTAACAAAAGCGTAATCCTATTTTGTAGGGAATTAGTGAGTAGAAGTAGGAATTTAAATCAACGTAAAAATAGGAGTTTATTAGAAGCAGGAAGACATTTAAAAGTAGAAGTATAAATTTATTATTTTTGTCAATTTACTATTTTAACCACATTTTTAAGTTTTAAGTAGGGGTATTTTTAACAGTAAAAAAAGCAATAACTAACTTTCTTTTTCCAATTTACTATTTTAACCTTATTTTTAAATTGTTGGTTAATTAATTTAAGGGTATTTTTTACAGGAAAAAAAACAATAACTAACTTTTTGAATCCTCTTAATATATACACACATATATATATATATATATATATATATATATGAATTGAATTCAAGTTACACCTGGTATAACTCTAAGTAATGTTACACCACCCAATAACTTGTTATTAACTTAATATTTTGAAAATCTAACCGTTGAATTAAATGTTCTATATGTTTTTAACATGCATGCCAATTTTCATATCAATTGGATCTTATTTACCATTTGATCCATAAACTCATATTTTATGCATCATCTTAAACTACAAAAATTTGAATTTTAACAATTGATTGATGACATGGATATTAATTTTTGATCACCTTGAAAATTTGCAAGTATAAAGAATATACAAAGATGATGTAATCTAACGGTGGATTTGTCAATATTCGCATTTAATTAAAAAATATTGAGTAGTGTAATACATACATATATATATATATATATATCACATACACATTCACTTTATTTCTCTCATCTCTCTTTCTTTTATTTTTTCATTTTCACATTTCTCTTCCCTAATAAACTTTAGCCATTCTCTCTAACATTTTGTTATCATTCTTACTTTATATACAAGTCTAATTTCAGATTATGAGATTTTTTTTCTTTTTAGTGTAGTAAAATTTCAATCAGTTTAATAAATAAATATTGTAGTATTTGCAATTATTTTTAATAAAAATTGTAATTTTTTTTTTTTTTTGATGGAGCTAACAATTATCCAATTTAATTTATTCAATTGAATTTGCCAACTTGCCCAACTTATCGAGTTGAAACTATTCAAATTTTCAACCAACCCATCGAATTTATATATTGGTGGGTCGGCATCAAATTGGAATTTTACAAACCTGCCATTGGCAGGTTGGTTAAAAATATTGCCCTCTACTGGCACAATCCAACTCGAGCACACCCAAACGACTAGCTATGTTCTATCCATAAAATGAGTGTACTGGAAATGAGAATGTTAACGTGGATAAGTGGGAATACACAGAGTGCGTAAGTCAATCCAAGTTGAGAGAACAAAAAAAAGTAGAAATAGAAACAACCAACAATAACATTAGTAGAAGTAATAATTTTAAAAAAAGAAAAAAGAAAAAAAAAAGAAGACATGTGAATTAAGGTAATAATAGAAAGCATGACTTTAGACACGATAAAATGGGGAAAAAGAAATCATGTGACCAACTCAATCTAATTTGCAAAATCTTTAGTCTCCCTAAATTTTGAGACTAAGCTATCGTTTTGTTGGGAGTGAAATAGGAAGGATAGAAAATAGAAGAAAGAAAACTGCTTTTATGGATATTTGGTTGGAGAGAAGAGGAGGATGAAAAATTAGTAAGGCCTAAATGTTTTCTTTCCTAACTCACCAAAATTATATCTACCAAATTTAAGGAGAAAATAGAGGAGAGATGAATAGTTGCCGTTAATAACTAAACTAGTACCACACTACTTCCTCCTTTTACCTTTTACAACCTGTTTGTTACTTTTTCTTTTTCTTTTTTGACTTATTGGTTGCCCTTTTTTTTTTTTCCTTCTTTCTTGAGCCATGGCTTTCTCTTGTTTTGGTTTTCTTCTTTTTCTTTTTTTCTTTCTTCTTTTCATTTTTTCTTTATTTTTTTGGCATGATTTTTATTTTTTAATAAATTTAGGTGATTGCCTTTAGTTTTTATCTTTATTTTTTTTTTGATTGCCCACTTTTTTTGTTTTAATTGGACATATTTTTTAACCAGAGCATATGAGTAAATTTATACAAACTCATTTTTTTTAATCTCTCTACTTTTCCACTTTCAACCGCTACAAATAAGAGAAATTAATTTTTTTTATCCTCTTATTTTTCCACCTCTCCAACCAAATAGACCTTAAGGCTCCATTTGGGAGTTCATAAGGGAAGGAAATGGAATGAAATGGAATGATTATAAGGGAAAGGAAAGGAAAAGAATGGAATGAAATGGAATTAAATAACCTCGATTGGATATTTTAAAATAAAGGAATGGAAAGAAATGAAAATGAATAGAATGTAAGTAATTTTGTTTGGGAGCAACATGGAGGAAATAGAATGGAATCATTTTATGACAATATTACTATTAGACCCCTATTTTAAAATAAAGAATTGAATATACAGGGGTATTTTGGGAGTTTTAGTAAAAAAATCATTAAATCTAATTTCATTCCCTCCCATTCCTCTTAATTCTTGGGGGAATAAAAATTTGAGATTTTAAGGGAATAGAGAGGAATGAGTGCTCCCTCCTACCCATTCCATTCCCTCCCACTTAAACTCCCAAACAAAGGAATGGACTTTCCATTCCATCTATTAAAACTCCCAAATAAGGGAATGGAAGAATATTCTAAAATGATTCTTTTCATTCATTTCCATTCCATTCCTTCCTCCCAAATGAAGCCTAAGGCTTTGTTATTGTTGTTGGTTGTTAGTTGTTGGTGGGTTGTACTCTGCCAAAGCCCAAGACCATTAACAATATGACATCAATGGACAACACAACACTATAGGAAATTGGGCCTCAGTCCACTTCAATTATGGACTGTGGTTGAATAACATATCTATGACAATAAGTCAATAAACTCACCATTTCCTAAGCCAACACATTGTCAACTATATCTCTATTTCAACTTGTGAATGTGAAAACAGATTTGTTTGAATAAAACATTATTCTCTTGGCAATTGTTTGAAGTTTTTGTAATAATCTGTACAAGAGAAGGATGACATCAAGGAATTAGAATACATCAAGAATTCTTTAGGATGGATAACTTATCCTTATTTAGGTGTTATACCTTTAAGTTGAAGAAGCAGTTTGAATAGAAGACTTGTTATCCAAATTTGTAGGAAGGTTGTCAAAATTGGGATCCTACGTAGGATCATGGGAGGTAGATGGGATCATAAATCATAAGATCGAATCGTGGATAGTAAGATCTTACATTATTTGAGAAAAAAACAAAAAAAATACACATTAGTATGTTAAATAATCATATAAATTATACATTCATTAATATAATTATCATACATTACTACATTCATTTGTAAGCATCATTTAAAGAGGCCAAAAATCTCAAAATATAACACTCTATTGTGATATTTTTTATTTGGGTCCAATTGACACTCTTCTACATTAGAGTGGAAAAACTTGGTCTACTGGGATTTTGTTTTTCATATAGGTCCAACTGAGCTTTCTGTCAAGTTAAAGAAGATTACAAGAAACTAAGGTCGTTTGGGATCGTCAGAATCGTACAATCCTACCGATCTTGAAAGATCGCAAAAATCCTTGAAAGATTTGGATCATTTTGGGCAGGTAGGATCATAAAATCATAGGATCGTAGGATCCAGATCGGAATTTTGACAACCATGTTTGTAGTAGAGTTGGTCTTCGAATATGATTCTGCATTGATATCCTTAACACCACAATGAAGAACTAATCAACTTTCTCTCCCCCTAAACTTTGGTAGCTAGTGAGGAGGGCTGTGAGGTTGGAGGAGAGAAATGGACAATGGAAAAAGAGAAGGAAAATAAAAAATTAATACGAAATAAAGTTAAAAAAAAAAAAGGAAAATATATTATATTTTATATATGCATTAACATTAAAAAATAATAATAATAATAATAATGCGACTTAAATCGAGTCAAACCCACAACTAAAGAAATTTCCGAGAAAATAGATTTTGTAGCTTTGTTGGAGTACTTGTTGGATCGGATGGAGAAAACAGAGGTGGAGCTAATGTTGGTGCAGGCATGGTCGATTTGGAATCAGCGGAACAGAGTGGTGCATGGAGGCAAATTCCTGGAACCGAGTTGGTTGAATAAGCGTGTTGCTGAATTGCTTAAGGAATTCCAGCGGTCACAGGAGAGTTAAAAGCTGATGTTATGCACAGTGTGACTCGCTAGGTGTTGCAGAACGCTAGAACCAGTTGGTAACCGCCACCTCAGTCTGTTTATAAGCTGACTTATGCAATAGTGTTTGCGAATAACACTAGTTTTGGGTTCAGTGCTATGATTAGAAACTCAAGGGGAGAAGTTATGGCAGCAATGACAGCCAAGGGTCTGGCAGTCCAGTGTAGTGAGGAGGCAGAATTGGTCGCTTGTCGTAAGGCAATGGAGTTTGCAACAGACGCTGGTTTCACAATTCTAATAGTGGAAGGAGATAGTGTCAATGCTATGAGGAGTATTGTTTCAACCAAGGACAACCAATCAGCACTTAGGCATATTGTTGGCAACATTTATAAGAAAGCACAAGAATCTTGAAGAAGAAATAGAGTGCTAGGGAGAAAGAATTGAAGTTGAAGAAATATTGATTTCAATTGAATGAATGAATCTGTACAATCTCTGTGACTAAATACAAAAACAGAGCAAAGAAAAATATCCCAAACTATACAGGGACAGTTATAGCATGTGTGTTAGTTAGTTACTCCACGTGTGAACACATCCTACTTAAATACATTATAAACAACAGGTAGCTTTAGACACTAAAAACACAGAATTACAACAAACACACTGCACTGGTGTCGTTTAGTCTGAAACTTCATTTCTTCGTTTATTTCTTCTTTTACTTTATTCCTTTTCTTTCTTTCTGATGTGAGTCACAACTTTGATACTCCCCTGATAATGCCTTAAAATGTATACTTGTTATATGTTTATATGGGCGTTATCTCCTTATTACTATGCTTAATTTGTATAATTAAGCCATGATTTGCATTAGTCCTTATTATTTATCTTTACATAATTTCTTGAATAAGATGCTATCCATTGTGTGTAATTTTTTACTTTCAGGAAATCATGTGAGAAAAATGAGTTTACAGGAATTTGTGAGAGAATGGAGGCCAAACTAGAATTAAAGTGGAGCTAAAGGACCATGCTTAAATGTCTAAGGAGGTGCAGCTGGAGTGCTAGGATCGACTCCCATGATTGGAAACTTCAAATAAGGAAAGAAATCAAAGAGGCAGAATCTGAAAAGGAAAAATCTTATTTGAGCACTGATCAGTATTTTGGGTGTATCTCTCTCCTTAAAAATCCAATTGATACAAGGCCAGATGTGTTGGAACCGTGACTTAAATATCTACAACTTTCCAACTTTTATTTTTTCGAAATTCTCAATTTTTGAAGGCCGAAATTAACTCACAAGTTACTGCTGTAAACCTGGACGGAAATTAAAATAGTATAAGTTTTATTTTTCTTTGGACACTTAGACATGAGGGTTTTGGAAGGGAGGCTGGAAGAACGAATTTTGGCAGAGAAAACCTTGTATTTTTCTTTCTTTAATGGCAGCCTAAACTCTTTGCTAGGGCTAGGGGTTATGTTTCTTCTATACTGTATGAATATTCAATGTGATTCTTTCTAAGATTTTATTAATAACATATTTGATTGTTCAATTAGATTTCTTTTGATGTATTAGTTCTTCCATGCTTTCGATAAGTTCAATCATGTTTTTCTTATTGTTTAGATGAATTTCTAATAGTTTCAAATAGAAATCAGGTTCTAAAGTGAATGAGTTTTTCTGAAAACTTTTCTAACCGCATTATTAATTGAGGTTATCATGTGTTCTTGAATTGTCTCAGTTCAACCGAATCATAAGTTTTTAATTGTATAAGAACAATCAATTATGACATAGATATTGTCCTAGATCACAAAGAATCTCATATCGATATAGGGAAGCACCCTGATGTCCTAGTATTTACTTTATTGACTTAAATCAGTTTTTATTATTATTCTTGTTAACAATCACCAAGCAAAAGTACTTTTCTTCTTCACCCAAATTGTTTTTTTTTTTATATCATTGTCTTTGAATTTACCCCACTTTTTGTGGTTCGACCTCGGTACTCCGAAAATTATATTGCTACGATCTCCTGCACTTAGGAGTGAGCAAACATCTCCCTCAAGATGAGAACCTGGATTGTGAATGTTCACAATACTCATCTTGGTAAGTAATGCTTTCAATTTTTGACCACTAAGAGCCTTTGTAAGAAGATCAGCTAGCTATGAATGAGTAGGAGTGAAAAACAATTTGATGACTTTATCTTGAACCTTATCTCTGACCAAGTGAAAATTTATTTCTATATGCTTGGTCCTCTCATGAAACACAGGGTTCACACCAATATATATGGCTGTTTGATTATCACAGAAAAGCATAGCAGGCTTTGGATGTAATACTTCTAAATCCTTTAACAAAGCCAGAATCCAAGTTATTTCACATGTAGTCACTGCCATGGCTCTATACTCTGCCTCAGTAGAAGATCTAGAGACTATAGATTGCTTCTTAGACTTCCATGAAATTAGAGAGTCTCCTAAGAAAATGCAAAAACCAGTGGTGGATCTTCTAGTGTCAATACAAGATGCCCAATCTACATCTGTGTATGCTTTTAGGTGCAAATCTAACTTGGATGACAAAAGAATACCTTGACCAGGACTTCCTTTAAGGTATTGCAACACTTTATAGGCTATATCCATATGAGGTTTTCGTGGCTTGGACATAAATTGACCCAGTTTATGTACTGAGTAAGCAATGTCTGGCAGTGAGATACAACAATCTTCCTACCAATCTTCTGTAAACCAGGGTCAGGTAGTAACTCTCTATAAAACTTACTTAACTTCAAGTTTTGCTCCATAGGAACTCTGCTAGGTTTGCATCCTGTCATCCCTACATCTTTAAGTATCTCCAAGGCATATTTCCTTTGGCACAAAGAAATACCTTGTTCTGATCTAGCCACTCCAAGACTAAGGAAAAATTTTAGGTTTCCAAGATCTTTTAGCTGGAATTCTTGATCCAAAAACACCTTAAGTTCTTCAACAACATGAACATCATTGCTGGCAATAAGGATGTCATCAACATACACCAATAGAGCTATAAAAGACTAATTAAACTTTTTGGTAAACAAAGAGTAATCAGACTTAGATTTTTTGAACCCACATTTCAAAATGGTAGATGAAAACTTGGAGTACCATTGTCTTGAGGCCTGCTTAAGACCATACAATGATTTGTTAAGTTTACATACCAAATGCTCCCCTTTGCTGTGAAAACCTTGAGGCAGCTACATGTAAACTTCCTCATGGAGATCACCATGGAGGAAAGCATTGTTTACATCAAGCTGAACAATGTGCCAACCCCTCACAGCAGCAATAGCAAGTAAAGTCTTCACTGAAGTCATCTTTGCTACAGGAGAACAGATTTCTGTGAAGTCTAAACCCTCTTGTTGGGTGAATCCTTTAGCCACAAGCCTTACCTTATACCTCTCCATTGTTCCATCAGTCTTATACTTGACCCTATATACCCACTTGCACCCAATTGCCTTTTTGTGAAGAGGTAAGGAAGTGATAGTCCATGTCTGATTAGATTCCAATGCTGCGATCTCATCAGCCATAGCATTTTGCCACTTAGGATCTTTGACAGCCTCAGAATAAGATCTGGGCTCAGAAATAGTAGTGATAAGGGAACAAAAATGGGCATAAGAGGGTGATAAACCAGAAGAATCAAGGTAATCAAATAAAGGGTATTGAGTACCTGACTTGGAGGAGGTGGAACCAGACTTGAAGGCTAGATTGGAAGGATCAAACTGATCATAAACAACACTACTACGTTTATAATCTTGCAAATAAGCAGGAGCCTTACTGATTTGGGTAGATTTCCTCAAAGATGGAATAGAATCAGGAATGGGAGCAGGTATAGGATATGTAGAAGTAGTAGGAATAGGAAAAAGGGAAGGTGTAGGAGTAGAGATAGAATTGGATAAATCTGAAGGAGTGTGAGGTAAATGAGTGGAAGGTAAGTCAGAATTAGACAAATCAAATGTAGAATTAGATTAACTAGGTGGATCAATAATATGAGTGGTGATAGGATCAATAGGATGGGAAACAGAAGGTAAAGGGTCAGTGTAAAGATCTAGGGAAGGAAAAATATGAGGAAAAGTGATGGTAGAATGAGGTGAGGAAGAATATGTGGAAGAAATAAAAGGAAAGACAGTCTCATGAAAGAGAACATCCCTAGAAACAAAAAATTTCTTGGTTGCTAAATCAAGCACCTTGAAACCTTTAACCCCATAAGGATAGCCCATAAAAACACATGGTATAGATCTAGGATCTAATTTAGACCTATTATGAGACAAAGTAGAGGCAAAACAAAGACATTCAAACACCTTTAGATGATCATAGGAAGGAATTTTGTTGTAAAGCTTCTCAAAAGATGTTTTGTTGCCTAGGGTGGAAGAAGGTAATTTGTTAATAATATACACAGCAGTTAAAACACACTCACCCTAAAATGGAAGAGGCATATTTGACTGAAACTTTAAAGCTCTTGCAATGCTCAATATGTGTTGGTGTTTCATCTCCACAATTGAATTCTGTTGTGGAGTGGCAACACATGAATGCTGATGTAGAATTCCATGATCAGCATAAAAATATTTTAGAATAAACTCTTGAGCATTGTCAGTCCTAATAGCCTTGATTTTAGTGTTAAACTATATGGATATCATGTTGAAAAAGGAAATTAACAAAGGTTTGGTTTCTGATTTGGTTTTCATAAGGTACACCTATATGGATCTAGTGGCATCATCCACAATGGTAAGAAAATACCTAAAACCATCATGAGTGAACTTAGCAAAAGGACCCCAAACATCACAATGGATAAGATCAAAAACAAGTTTAAACAAATGATTAAAGAAAGGAAATCGTAAACGTTTCTGTTTTGCAATGGGACAAAGAGTACAATTTTTATTGCTATGAACAGTGCTTACATCAGGAATACAATCATGTAAAGCATGAATTTTGGCATCTAAAGCATGTCCTAGTCTAAGATGCCAAAGATATGGCTTGGTAATGACAGGAATAGCAGAAACATTATTAACAAAAGTACCAAAAACAAAATCTAGAATGGAAGATATTATAGAATTGGGATTTACAAGAAGTTGTAGATAGCAAGTAGAAGTTGTTATGCAATTTACCCAATCCAATCGTTTTCCAACAAGAAAGGTCCTGTATAAAGCACAAATTGGACAAGAAAACAAAACAACAGGACAGTCTTTTTGTCAATTGACTCACTGAGATCAAATTGAAAGTGAAAGCGGGAACACATAACACATTTTCAAGGACTAGGCTAGTTGTAACTTGAATAGTGCCAATGTGTGTGACAAAAACTCTTTCACCATTAGGTAATTGAACAAAAGACGAGATGGAACTAGTGATTTTAGTGAATAATTTGACAGAATGGACAATATGATCTGTTACCCCAATGTCAAAAACCCAAGTTTGCTTACCAAAAATTGTTTTGTTGGCTGGATTTGTGGCAAAAATGGAATGTTGCATATTCAAGCAAACAGAATCTTGAAAAGAGGCACAAAGGTTACCTGGAATAGCAGAATTGGCTGTGTCAATAGCATCATTGGAATTACAAGAAGTGGATGCATGAAAGTTCAACAGAGAAAGCAACTGTTGGTACTGCTCTGAAGTAAAAGGGAAGGGATTATTTTGATGCACAATCCCAGATTGACCTTGATTATCATCAACCATAATCTGATTAGCCTTGGCAATCCTTCCTTGTTGCTTGTAACCTGGAGGAAATCCAACAAGCTTGTAACATTTTTCCATGATGTGACCAAGCTTTCCACAGTGACTACACACAGGTCTTCCTTTCCCAACATTGCCCTTGAAATTCTTGCCATTACTGTTGTTTGAAGAAGAACCTTGATTGAAAGCTTTGTTCTTAACAGCAAGTGCAGCAAATCGAATAGAAGGTGTGCCATTAAAGGTTGAAGACCTTTTCCTTTCTTCCTAGATTACCAATGAGAAAGCCTTATCTATTGATGGAACAGGCTCCATCATAAGGATTTGAGTCTTGACTTATGAATTGCAATCATTCAATCCATTGAGAAACTGCATGATTGAATCTTGATGATAAAGATGTGCAATCTTATCATTTACTCCACAAGTGCATTTACCATATGAACAACTTGGCTAAGGCCTGAGATTCAACAATTGATCCCAAGCAGCTTAAAGATCAGTGAAAAATGTTGTCACTATAGAATCTTCTTGCATTATAGTGGAAATCTGCTTCTGGAGTTGAGAAATTCTTGGTCCATTAGCTTGTAGGAAGTGATTCTTGAGTGCATTCCACACTGCAAGAGTCGTGTCTTTGTAAATGACACTAGCTGTGATGTGAGGTGAAACAAAATTCAAGATCCAAGATGAGATCATTGAATTGCGCTTTGACCAAGCTTGCTTCTCGAGCGGTGTAACTGCCATTAAAGCAGTAATGAAGCCATCAACAAAACCAAGTTTACTCTTGGCATCCAAAGCCATTCTCATCGCTCTAGCCCAGGTTGGGTAATTATCCTCAATCAAAGGTTGAGCAACAAGGATCGCACTAGGAGATTCACCATGATGCAGAAAGAATGGACTACAAGGATCTTCCATTGGAGAAAGCTCGCAACGTGAAGAAGTAGATGAGGTAGTTTCAGTGTTTAACGCCATTAACAAAGGCTCAAGCTCTGATACCATATAAGAAAGCACAAGAATCTTGAAGAAGAACTAGAGTGCTAGAGAGAAAGAATTGAAGTTGAAGAAATATTCATTTCAACTGAATGAATGAATCTGTACAATCTCCGTGACTAAATACAAAAACAGAGCAAAGAAAAATATCCCAAACTATATGGGGACAGTTATAGCACGTGTTAGTTAGTTACTCCACGTGTGAACACATTCTACTTAAATACATATAAACTACAAGTAGCTTTAGACACTAAAAACACAGAACTACGACAAACACATTACACTGGTGTCGTTTAGTCTGAAACTTCATTTCTTCGTTTCTTTTTTCTTTTGCTTTATTCCTTTTCTTTCTTTCTGATGTGAGTCACAACTTTGATAACATTCAGCATCTGATGGGAGCATTGGAGTGGATTTCTATGAGCTGCACTAAGAGAAATGGAAATAAGGTGGCACATGTGCTTGCTAGATATGCCCAACATGTTAATTCTGATTTATTTTCAATGGAAGAGGTTCCATCAATTGCGTTTGATTCTGTAAACTTTGATGCTTCTTTGATTTAAATGAAAGTTTATTCCAGTTTTAAAAAAAAAGAAATTTCCAAGAAACTCTTGGGGATAAAAAAAGTAATGTCAAAGGTTCATCATGGGGAGTAATTGCATTCTACGTAAGCTCAAAAGAACCAAAAGACTGATAACCAAATTTTAGGATCACGAACAATTTTAGAATTTTTTTTTTGTCACAATTCTGACGTAACTGACTTTGAATAATTGCCTACCACTTACATATTAATTCTTTTTTTTGAAACAACTTACATATTAATTCTTAATTTTTTCTCCACCACTCACGCTCGTCACAATTATGATAAAAAAGAAGGAAATGCTAACGAGTACCCTTAGGGCACTGGTTATGAATCTAATTAAAGAAAATTTTGACATCGCTTTTATGAAAAATAAAAAAAATTGTCAAAACATTAATTACTTTTTTTTATTTTTCCATAAAAACTTTCTTTAACTGGATTCTTAACTAGTGCCCTAAGTGCATTCGTTAGCATTACTCTAAAAAAATTGTAAAATAATTCAGGTTCTATATATTTTTTTTTTCTAATCATAAATGACAATATTATGGGAAAAAAAAATGAAAAGAAGACCCGATCGAAGTCCAAAAGTCTTGGTCGTCCACTATGATTCCACACTCTCTTGTCAGAGTTCCCATTGGAAAAATGAAAAAGAGACCAAAGGTCTTTATAACAATTTGGCCCAAGCGGTTAAAGCTCCATTTTTCGTACAATCCTGCGAAGAAGCAGTTTGAATAGAAGACTTGTTATCCAAATATGTAGTAGAGTTGGTCTTGGAATATGATTATGCATTGATATCCTTAACAGTGAAGAACTTATTAATTTTCTCTACCCCCCTAAACTCTGGTAGCTAGTGGGGAGGGCTGTGAGGTTGGAAGAGAGAAATAGACAGTGGAAAAAGGGAAGGAAAATAAAAACATTAATACGAAACAAAGTAAAAAAAGAAGGAAAATAAATTATATTATATACATTAACATAAATTTAAAAAAAAAAAAAAAAACTAATGTGACTTAAATCGAGTCAAACCCACAACTAAAGAAATTTCTGAGAAACCGATTGAAAAGAGTCAAGACAAAGGTTCATTATGGGGAGTAATTGCATTCTAGGTACGGAGCAGTCACGGAGCCACATGTATCCTTGGCCCCTTCAAAATTTTTATTTTTTATTTTTACAATTTAAGTATATTTTATCAATATTTAAAAGTTATATGAAAAAGTATAGGAGTTCTCCCCTCAAAATAAAGCATTGATCAAATAATTTAGTAATTTTTTTTCTAAAAAAAGAGAGTTTAGAGTTGATATATAATTAGTTTAAGAGAATGAAATAATTGGTAGTAAGTTTTGTGTTTAAATAGTAAAAGTGTGAAACCCCTAATTTTTAGCTCAATTTCAATTCCAATTAATACATTCAAATCATTCAACATTGATGATATTGATTTGTCAAACATGGATGAAGTTTTACAAACAATTTATATATTTTATATTTTCTCTCTCTCTCTCTCTCACACACACACACATATATTATGTGGATTTCTTAGGGGAGTGTCTATTTTTTATTTGAGTTTATCTTGACAAAATATATAGTTCGGCCTCCCAACACAAAATTCTTGACTCCGCCACTAGTACGGAGCACTAGCATCCGTGGATGAAAAAAAAAAAAAAAAAAAACTTATTTTGTATACTCAAACACTACTTTATCTATTTTACCAACTCATCTTATATTCTAGTTTTTATTTTTATATACAATCCAATAAAATAATATAAACTATCTAATAAAATAATAAAAAGTATTTTTATCTCTATCTTTACTCCTACCATCTCTTTTTCTTCACACATAATCACAAAATTAAATATTATTTTTTTCTTTACAACCTATGAATAGTCCTTACTATTCATAAGTTGCAAATTTTTTTAGATATACTCGAACGGAGTGAGTTTTTGCTCTCTTAGGTTGTAAAATAGCAATTGGAAAGTGTTTACGCACCAATGCTAGTGCTCTTAGGAAGCTCAAAAGAACCAAAAAACTAATAATCAATTGTGATTTTAGGATCACGAATAATTTCACAGTTTTTTTTTTTGGTTATAATTTTGACGTGATAGATGATTTCTCAATTTTTTCTCCACCAGGCTTGTTACAATAATGACAAGAAATTGTAAAATAATTCAGGTTCTATATTTTTTTTCTAATCATAAATGACATTATTATGGGAAAAAAGTGAAAAGGATTAAAGGAAACCGATCGAAGTCCAAAAGTCTTGGTTGTCCACTATGATTCCACACTCTCTAGTCAGACTGTCAGAGTTCCCATTGGAAAAATAAAGAAGAGACCAAAGGTCTTCAAAACAATTTGACCCAAGCGGTCGAATCAGTGCGAAAAGCTCACTTTCCGTACAATCCTACGACGCTCTACTATTCTCTCTCATCAACCTTGTTCTACTTCCTCGAAAAGTAAGCTAAGCTAGCTTCGTCACCACCTTCTATATTGAGTTCTATATATATGTGTGTGTACATTTCATACCCTCTCACTCTGCTCTCTCTCCCTCTCTTTTTCTCTGTAAGCAAAAGCAGAAATCTCTGGTTTTTCAGCTTTTTGTGTTTGTGTAGTTTTTACGTACAGACATGGAGGCTGCAGCGAGAGAACACATTGAGGAGATACGTAGAACAAAGTTCTCCATTGGAGGGGAACAGAACCCATTAATAGAGGATCTTCACCAGGCTGTCAAGAACCTCTCTGCTGAGCTTTATGCCAAGGATGCACATTTTCTCATGGAACTCATTCAGGTTACTTTCTCAACTTCATTCATTCTTTGTTAATGGTATATGCTTGTGTGTTTGTGTTTTTATTTTTGTTATTGGCTCTAAATGATGTATATGTTTGTGAATATCAGAATGCCCATGTCATTGTTCTTCAAATTAAATTTTTAAACGGTTGAGTAATGATTATCACATCCTCACTGTTGCACACAATCGTGTTTTCAAAAACACAATTTTGTAAGGAGTGTGTGCATGCAATATTAAGGGTCCGTTTGGATACAATTTATTTTTATTGAAAACTAAAAACTAAAAATACTATAGCAAAATAATTTTTAAATGTGTAAATAGTAACGTGAGACCTATTTTTAATAAAAAAAAGTAGCTAAAATGTGAGGTTTATGGGTCCATTAAATGGTGCACGGGACCCACTGATGTGCTAAATGTGGTTGAAAAGTCAAATAGTGCGGCTACTGTTCATAAACAGTGCATTTACAGTAGCCGTAACAGTGAAATTTGTCTCTTAAAATGCATGCCAAAAAAAAAAAAAAAAACGCAAAACTCAAATCGCAGATGTAGATAATTCATATCCAAACAGATAACGTCTGTGGCTAGAAGATTTTAGCTTCTGACTGTGCTTTTTTTTTTTTCTTACTTTTTTATCAAGACGTAACAAAATTATTATTTTTTTATTAACTTTTATATTTTGGATAAAATATAGGTACACAACCTTAGAGTGTTTGGTTTCACCTATAATTTAGTTCTCATAACTCAAATCTTATAACTCAAACTTAGTTCCCATAACTCATATCTCTAACTCTGCCTTTTCACTCACTCCAGAAAATATTTGTTTGGTTTCATATCTTGGATACTTATCTTGTATCTAAAACTTAATTTTGTGCATAAAGTAATGGGACCATTAAAACACTTTCCTCAAAATTTGGAAATATCTAAATTTTGTTTTCAGTTTTCATAACTCAAACTCAAAATTTTGAGTTATGAAACTCAACTAAAAAAATCAATCCAATTAACTTTGTTTTTAGTGGGGCTCATGTTTTTTTGATTTTTCAATTTTTATCAATCCAAACACCCTTACGTCTCATCTTTTAAAAGATAAATTACTAGAAAATGTGGGATGCCAAACTCACTCAAAAGACAAATTATTAATTTTACATGGGCCTAACAGGGGACACAACTTTGTTGTATGTTATTCACATATTCTATCTTAGAATTGATTTTAGATGGAAGGGTTATAGGATGTATTACATGTATATGATGGGGTGTGTTATGGCTCCGGCATCCGCTCTAATTGCTGCTTAGCTTCTGAGGTTTTTTTTTTTGAAGGGTTAGATAAAGACAAAAATATTTCCTTTAAATTATTTTAAAAAAAAACTGGTTTTATTTTGGGTATTTGTAATTTTTGTAGTAGGGCTATTTTTTTTTAGATTTTTATACTTTGTTTAAGATTTTAGATCTATAGTTTTTTTTTTTTTAATAGTCTTTAAAAGGAGGAAAATGTTAGAGTTATAAACTTTTTTACAAATTGCTGATATGGTAAGTGATTATTGGTAAGTAAAATATTAATGTAAGTAGTAAGTCTAAATGTGAACTAATAAAAATTTGCTACATCAATAAATTGTAAAAAAGTTTGTAGTTATAGCATTACTCTTAGAAGAATTAATGATATTGTTAAAGAGGGTGTAAAGTGTAATTTTATAGAATTTCCCCCAAGTCAAACTATGCCTCCGTCCCTATGTATCCCATGTGAGATAGTAGATACATGATAGATTTTCTCGGGGAGAAGATGGAAATAAAGAGAGAAGGTTAAATTAATCTTTACTTCAAAATTAGAGAAAGTCTATGCTTACAACGTTTTCACAATAACCTTGATTTGAGTTGTGGTGGGTTTGGATGCAATCTTATTTTATTCCAACTTAAGGCCGACAAACACTTCAGCTTGTGAAATTTTGTTGGGGCCATAGAAGAACTCTTAAAATTAGCAAAAGATAGTTATAATTGTTAATTTATATGATATTATCGTTTTCTCTCTTTCCAAATTAACATCCAAACAAAGTGGAGTACTCTTTTACTTAATTTGAAATTAAATGGGGGAAAATGCAATCATTCTCTTGGCCTTTTCTCTCCTTCCCCTCTATTCTCTCTCCCTCCAAACTTCTAAACACAGTTTCTGCGAAAAAAGGTTTCGTATAAAGACTTATTGTTAGATGTATTTATGGAGCAAAAGAATAGGGTTGACTTTTATTGACTTATGTATAATGTTGAATTATTTTTGGTCAGAATGCTGAAGATAATAATTACGTGAAGGGAGTGGATCCATCTCTTGAGTTTGTCATAACTTCTGAGGACATTACAAACACAGGGGCTCCAGCAACATTGCTGATTTTCAACAATGAGAAAGGTTTCTCATCAAAAAACATTGACTCTATTTGTAGTGTTGGTCGGTCCACCAAGAAAGGCAATAGGAAATGTGGTTATATTGGAGAGAAAGGTAATTTACCTAGTTTCCTAAAATTACAGCTTATACTAGCCAATCTAGTCTAAATATTGTTATGAGAACTAGTAACACCAAAAGTTGTTACATATGGTTTATTCAAAATGCTATTTTGTCAAGAAAACTATTAATAATATTAATGGGGTTGACTTGAAAAGAAGACAAAACAAGCATGACAGTTTTGATTTATTTGTTTAAGTCAAACATCAAAATTCCTTGATCCACAATAGGAAGAAATTATTAGGTCAACCTCTATGTCCCATTTACATAAATAACAACATTTTATTGGTTGGGAGGTCAAGGAGGCAGTCCTCCTGGTGGACCTAATAATTTCTCCACGAAAGGAGCAACTTTCGCATATTATACTCCAGTGATAAATACTAACTTAAGAGTCATATGAAATATAAGTCACAATAATTGCTTGAATCAGGAATGAAATGTTGTTGCCTTGGAAAAAGAGTTCAAAGCATAAAATCTATAAATAAATCTTCTTGCATGATGAAATTTTGCAGAGTCAAAATACAGCTTATAGAAAACATGAACAAACAAGTCAAGGTATGAAGGAATGTAAATATTTAACAATTGATTTTGATAGAGATAATGTGTATTAGTCTTTGGTATTTAAGCCAATATATATTCTTAGTCACTAATAAGTTTTAGTTCAAATGACACTTCCTCTTGTAAAAATAGCTTTGTTCAATTTAGTCTTTCCATTTTTCTTTGTTAGATTTTAGCTACTAAGGACCTCCCCTCACCCCCCCCCCCCCCCTCCCCCCAAAAAAACAAAAGAATTTAGTTTTGTATTAAAGGACTTTTTTTTTTTTTTTTTAAAGTTGATAGAGATTAACTGGAGGATTGAATTGAACAAAATTGAAAGTTAGGGTATTGAAAAAGGTAAGTTAGAGTATTGAATTTTAGGCAAAGTTAAAGGGTGTAATCTATGATTTAGCCAAATATTTTCAAAGTCAATTGTTTTTTTTTTCTGGGGTGTATGGTTGTGTTTTTGAAAACTATTTTCTATATTTTTATACATATATTAAATAAAAAATTTAAATCATAACTTTTAAAATGTAAATCAGAACAACTAAAATCAAACTTAAAAATAAGGATGAACAAAATAAAATTATTGAAAACTACACTAATAAGCCCAACTATGATCTAAACTTACACGTTGAAATCATAATTAAAAACATTTGAAACCTCCAAACTGGCACTTTAAATTTGTTTTTGTACGACTTTTAAAATTTTGGGACGATTCCCAAGATTTTGAGGCCTATCGTGGTTATTTTGCAGATTCATGAGATATTTTTGTCATTTCAATGTTCTAGGGATTTTTTCTTTTGTTTCATTTTGGAGGTTTTAGGGAGTATTTTGGTCGCCAAGAGTATTGTAACTCAATTGACACCTCCTGGTGTTTTCAACGGAGACAGTTCAAATCCCCTCTCCCCCATTATAACCATCTATTATAGAAAAGAAAAAAAAAATAGAGAGGGTTTTCTAGTCATGGTGTGTTTTAAAGGTATTTCGTAAGTTTAAGGGTTTTTGGGTATTATGTTTGTTTTGAGAGGGTAATTTTGTCTTTTAGAAATTTTAAGGTTTCTTCTATCATTTTAGAGGTTTTCAAGAGTATATTTTTATCATTTTATAGGTTTCCAGGCTATTTTTGTCATTTTGTAGTTTCAAGGGCATTTTAAAATTTTTGAGGTTACTTTGGCCATAGATATTTTTGTCATTCTAGATGATTCTAGGATATTTAGGTTATATTAGAGGTTTCTGAGAGATATTTTTATTATTTTAAAGGTTTGAAGGGTATTATGGTCATTTTGAATGTTTCAATAGCATTTTGGAGGTTTTGAGGGAAATTTTGTCATTTTATAGATTTTAGGATACTTTTGTCATTTTGGAGGTTTTCGTTCTTTTGAGCTTGAAAAGTGTAAAACATTTTTAGACCCTAAGAATATGTTTTTCCTGATTAACAGAAAATGATTTTAGTTTGACCCAGTTTTTCAATTGTCCCAAACCCTCAAAAACGAGTAAAACATTTTTTGAGAAATGTTTAACATTGGAACAAACAAGTTGTTAGTCAAGAACATAAAGACAAAGTCAAATAATTAGAGCCAAAATTTGTTATAATTAAATGCAAATCCTTAAAAGCATAAAGGGTTCTTCGAATCTAAAATGAAACTCCAAAGCTATTTGGTTCACCATTTTTAAAATATGTATTCAAAATAGGTAAAAACAGGTTTGAACATATTTTCCAAACATGTTTTTGTATATGTTTTTATTCTTTTGTTTGAGAAATCCTCACTTAATGGCTTAAATATAAGATATGCATTCTAAAAGTTTGCTATACTTATAAAACCTGTGATGTTCTTATGAAACTACAATGAAAAAATGTCGTTAAAAGTTGGAACCTTTTTTAAAAAATAAATTACAATTACCAATGGAATTGACATCCCCCAAGCTCTCCCTCTCTCTCTCTCTCTTTCTCTCAATGCTTGTGAATTGACTTCTATTCTAATCTTAAGATGTCAATGTAGAGTATTATGTGTTATATACTCAATTATAGTGAAAGAAAAGGATTATTACTGTACATGATAATTTAGCTGTTCTCTTATTGCTCTTATTAGCTTATTCTATTGTTAATATGCAGGAATTGGATTTAAGAGCGTCTTTCTGGTTAGTTCTCAACCATGCATATTCAGCAATGGATATCAGATACGGTTCAATGAAGAGCCTTGCCAACATTGCAATCTTGGTTACATAGTTCCTGAATGGGTCGAGGAGAGTCCAACTCTTTTGGACATCAAAAAAATATATGGTTCTGGGACCCCTCTTCCAACAACAACAATAGTCTTACCACTAAAGTTGGATAAGGTCGAACCTGTGAAGCAGCAGCTCTCAAATGTTCATCCCGAAGTTCTATTGTTCGTATCAAAGATTAGGCAACTTTCAGTCAGGGAACATAACAAGGATCCTAGGCTGAATACAATAAGTGCAATAGCAATCACAAGTGAGACTGAATTGGTGGAGAGGAAAAACATTGTTGCTGTGTCCTACACACTCCATCTCTCTGCTGATGAAAAGGATAAGGAGTATGAGGGAGAATGCAGCTACTTTATGTGGAAGCAAAAGTTTCCTGTCAGGCAGGAAAACAAAGTGGAAAGGAGAATGGAAGTTGAAGAGTTGGTGATCACCTTGGCTTTTCCTTTTGATGAGCGCCTCCACAGGGGAATGAGCTCACCTGGAATCTATGCATTTCTTCCAACAGAGATGGTTACTAACTTTCCCTTCATAATTCAGGCGGATTTCCTTCTTGCCTCATCAAGGGAAACAATTCTCCTGGACAATAAGTGGAACCAAGGGATTCTTGACTACGTGCCCTCTGCTTTTATCGAAGCTTTTTATTCACTAGTTATAAATTCCGGGAATGCGCCAGTGTCTAGTTTGGCTCCCATGTTCCGGTTCATTCCCATCAACAGCTCCTCTTATCAAGAGTTAAACGTTGTCAGGGAGTCCATCAAATCAAAGCTTCTTGAAAAAAGTATTCTTCCAAGTGAGGCACACATGGAGCAGCAGTCCTTCTATCAACCTCGTGAAGTTGGTAGGCTTATGCCTGCCTTCTGGACCATTCTGGAGAAGGCAAGGGAGCAAAAGGTGAGCTTGTTTCATCTTTCATCACATGGAAAGTACATTTTGAGCTCCTCATTTGATAGAGCAGAATATGATAACATATTGAATTTCTTGGGTGTGGAACTAGTCAACAACGAATGGTACGCAAAGTGCATCCAAAGTTCTAAACTTGTTGAAGGAGTGTCAGATGACGTGTACTTGGAGCTTTTGCTTTTTTTTTTTTTTTTTTGATGTTCACATTTCCAACCTATTCAAATTAACTGGACAATGTCCAAATCAGATACATCTTTTGACACTTGAATTTCAATACAGGGGGGGATGTCCTCAACCCAAACAATGCTCTCCCTAACAAACTGAGCATTCCTAGCAAGCAAATGGGCAGCCCTATTACAATTCCTACTAACCCAACAAACTTCCCAGGCCGAAGCATTATGCTTCTGTCCCAAAATCCCATCTGTGATCATCTTAATAGAGAGAGGAGGAGAGCAGCAGCCCCTGAGCACATCGGTTACTGCCTTAGCATCCCCTTCCAGCACCACTTGTCTTAGGCCCAAGTCCCTAGCTAGGATCAAGCCTTCCTCAAAAGCCTTTGCTTCCACTTCCAAAGCACCAAGCGGGAACTCCAGCTTTTTGCACATCGCGCCCATAAGCTCTCCCCTTCCGTTCCTAATTACAATCCCTATACCACAGCTGCTAGATTCAATAAAGACCGCCCCATCAACATTTATCTTGTACCAATCATCCCGCGGCGGAGACCAAGATCCAGTTGTCGGTGGAGCAGATTGTAATGGGACCCCTGGTAGCAGACCAAACTCCTCCACAAGAGCATTAGCTTCCGCCACGATACTTCTCGCATCTTTGCCTTTTCCCCCAAATTTAACAACATTTCGATTTTTCCAAATACCCTAAGCTAGGCACGCCAACCTCTCTAATTCTCCCACCATTTGTTTTTCCCATACATACCAGACCACGTCAGTGAAGTCCCGGAGAGGAAGACAGCCCCCCTTCACCGAGAACTTTGCTTCCTTCCAAACAGCTTCTGCCGTACCGCACTCCCACAAAACATGACCCGAGGATTCAGCCAAACCACATATCCCGCATCCTTTATCTTTAGACACCTTTCTAAGCCAAAGACTAAGATTGGTGGGGAGAATGTTCTTGCAAACTCTCCATAAGAAGTGTCTAACCTTACTTGGACATTTTAAGTTCCAAATAGAGGTCCAGAATTTCTTCTTCTTCTGTCTATTAGATTCCTCTCCCTCCGTCCCCAAATTCATTTCCTCAGAGAGCCACCCGAGAGCCACATGATAGGCACTTTTAACCGAGAAAGTGCCTTTCTTCGTCCAAGCCCAAATCCTCGCGTCATCCGGCAGATTTTGGCTGATCGGGATACTTAGAATAGTCGATGCTTCGTGAGAAAGGAAGCTGTTTCTCACAGCATCAGAATTCCACTGACCCAACTCACGGTCAATGAGGGTCTCAACACGCACATTTTCAGCATTTTGTGGCCGAGGGCTAACAACCATAAACGAGTTCGGGGTTGGAATCCACCTGTCTGTCCAAATCTTCGCTTTCCGCCCATTTCCAATGATCCATCTTAGACCCCTCTGAAGGACACCCCTTGCTGCCACTAAGCTCCTCCAAGTGAAAGAGGGGTTTTTCCCCAACTCCGCCTCCAAAAACTCCGAATCCGGGAAATATTTTGCCTTAAGAACTCGATGGGCTAAAGAATCTGAATCCTGAGAAATCCTCCAACCTTGCTTCGCGAGTAGAGCTAGATTAAAAGCTTTAAGATCCTTGAAACCCATCCCGCCTTCGTTCTTGGGTTTACACATCTTCTCCCAAGCTAACCAAGCCATCTTCTTTTCCTTGTCCCGTTGACCCCACCAAAAGTTTCTCATCTTCGCATTCAACTCGTTGCATAAAGAATCGGGGAGCTTAAAGCAATTCATCGTATACATGGGAGTGGCTTGAGCTACGGCCTTAATTAGGATTTCCCGGCCAGCCATTGACAAAAGCTTTCCTTTCCAACTCGCAACTTTCCGGCCCACTTGGTCTACAATACGGTGAAAGGCTTTCTTCTTTCCTCTCCCTACCAAAGTGGGTAAGCCCAAATAACGCTCATGCTGCTGTATGACTTGCGCCCCGAACATTTCTTTTATCTCATCCTTAACCTCACCTCGAGTGTTCTTACTAAAAAAGAGAGAAGTCTTCTCTCTATTAAGCATTTGCCCCGACTCTTTTTCATACACCTCAAGAATCCTAAGAATTCTGGAACCCTCCTCCTTTGAAGCATTTCCAAACACTATACAGTCATCGGCAAAAAGAAGGTGTGAAACTAAAGGTGCTTGCCTACAAACCACAATACCTCTTGGAATTCCCCCATTTTCAACCTTTCTAAGCATAGCTGAGAGACCCTCCGTACACAAAAGGAAGAGGTATGGTGAAATCGGATCCCCTTGCCTAAGGCCCCGGGTTGGGACAATCCTTCCTTTTGGTTCCCCATTAATAAGCACTGAATAAGACACCGAAGATACGCACATCATCATCAAATGAATCCACCTTTCATTAAAGCCTAATCTACCCATCATTGCCTCCAAGTATGCCCACTCAACCCGGTCGTAAGCCTTGCTCATGTCGAGCTTTATTGCCATCAACCCCTTCTTCCCTTTTCTCCTCTGATTTATACAATGCATCACCTCAAATGCAACTAACACATTGTCTGTAATCTGCCTTCCCGGAACAAAGGCGCTTTGAGCGTCACTAATAACATCAGGGAGAATTTTCTTTAACCTATTGGCTAACACTTTTGAAACAAGCTTATACACGACATTACATAAACTAATAGGTCTGAACTCCGACATCTTTTGGGGGCAATTAACTTTTGGGATTAGACAAATAAAAGTGTCATTTAAGCCATTAGGAATAACACCTGTTCTAAGAATATTCAGAACACACCCAATCACATTTGGACCCACAATATCCCAATATTTTTGGAAGAAAACAGGGGACATACCATCTGGGCCCGGCGATTTTGTAGGATGCATCTGCTTTAGCGCTCTCCGAATCTCCTCTGCTCTGAACTCCAACAGAAGGTCTTCATTCATTGAATCCGAGATCTTACTGTCAACCGCCCCAAGACTAGCCCCGAAATCCGCTGGGAAACTAGTACTGAATATATCCCTGAAGTAATCTAGGATAATTCCCTCCACTTCATCCCTATCCTCACACCATCTACCTCCCATGTCATACAGGCCATCAATTCTATTTTTTCGGCGTCTGTTATTTGCCGTTGCATGAAAGAATTTCGTGTTTTGATCCCCACATTTAACCCAAACAGCCCTTGACCTCTGGTTCCACATCATTTCTTCCCGGATCATTGTCTCATTTATCTCCTTTCTTAGTACTTTAATCTCTTCAGCAGACTCATGAAGTAAGTTTAATTCTTCCAAATATTGCAGCCGACTTTGTTTCTGTTTCAAAATCTTGTTTACGTTCCCAAACTCCCTCAAATTCCAAGCTTGCAGATGATCCTGGCAGCTTTTAATCCTATCCCTAATCTGCAAATTTGGATTAGCATTCAACGGATCCCAAGCCGATTCAATCACCTCTCTACAGCCCTCCTCCCTAGTCCACATAGCCTCAAACATAAATCGCTTCCCTTTTCCCTTTCTTTGCACTCTTTTCCTTAAGGAAAGGTTGAGCATGCAATGATCCGAAGCAGCCATAGCCTTGTGGAAGACTTTTGCCTCCGGAAACATCCTCAGCCACTTCTCATTTGCCACTATTCTGTCCAACCTCACTAAGGTTCGGTGCTCACCCATCCTCCCATTACACCAAGTATAGCGCTGCCCCACAAAACCCAAATCGGTAAGACCACATTCAGTTAGGCACTCCCTGAAGATCTCCATTTGACTAGCATCCCTTTCTAACCAACCCAACTTCTCATCCGAATTCACAATCTCATTAAAATCTCCAAAGACTAGCCACGGCAAGTCACACTGCCGTTTAAGTAACTCAAGTAATTTCCAAGAAGAGTGTCTCATACCTGCATCCGGGTGACCATAGAACCCCGTTGCCCTCCACGGTTGAGCGCCGGCCCCTTCGCAGACCACCACATCAATGTGCCCATTCGAACAGCTTTTAAAACTAACATCCGACCCTTCCTTCCACAGCATCGCCAATCCCCCGCTCCTACCATCGCTCGGCACTGTAATACCTTGAGTGAAGTTAAGCTTCCTTTGAATCCCTTTGATTCTGTTCAGACTTGCCTTGGTCTCCGACAGAAAAACCAAAACCGGGTCAAGAAAATTCACCGCATCGGTGAGCGAGCGCACCGCCGGAGCTGACCCAAGACCCCGGCAGTTCCACGCCAGAAGACTCATTTGGCTCGGCGGAGCTGCATCGCAGCCTCCGCCACACCGCCATCCCTTAAGACCTCATCCTCGCACACTAAGCTCCCCTGTATTTCAGTTCTCTGTTTCTTTGTTTCTCTCTGATTCTGGTCCGACTCGGTTTGATAAGCAGGGGAATTTCTTTTTTTCTTTACTGGGCTAAGCCTTGGAGCTTTTGCTATTTGTTGCAGATAACTGGGAGTCCAAATTTGACTCTACCGACATAAAGTACATACAACTAATAAAATATGTGGGTCTTTATGGTGATGTGTCTTTGTGTAGCATAAATGAATCCATGCATTTCAATCGTGACACAGTGGTGTGCTTATCCCATCATCCTGATCATATCTCATGGCTGATTGATTGGAACAAGAAATTCAAATGTCCAGCCAATTACTTTTTTTGGCCGAAAAGCACACAAGAAGCTATCCAATTCTTCTCTAAGAGGGAGACGGTGTTGGAGTGGCTACGAGATCATTTGAAGGTTGGTGCTATGAGCGTCTGGGAATATGCAGTTCACCTTAACAATTATCTCAATAGTTGCCAGAAGCGTGCTATTGCCTTTGTTCACTTCTTGTACCACTCGCTTGAAAAGTCTTTTCTTTCGCATCAGGAGGTTGGTATTTTATGTGATTCTATGCCACTTGTGGATAACTATGGAAATTTACAGAGACACAGGACAGGGGTTCTTGTCCCTGCCAACGGAAGCAAATGGGTGGGATTGATTGGTTCAAATCCATGGACAAATGAAGGCTACGTTGAGTTAGCAGAAGACTACTTGCAACCAGCCTATTTTGCAGGTGAATATGCCTCTGGAGAAAGACTATTGGGGTTCCTTAAAACTCATGTTGTAGCGGCTGATATCCCTTACATATCTCCTCCTAATGCTGCAATTCCTACAGTATTATCACCACTCACCAAGAAAAATGCATTTTTGCTGTTGGATTGGATTCGGAATCTGAAACTTAGAGAAATTGACATTCCCGAGAATTTCTTGAAATGCATAAAGTAAGGTAGCTGGCTGAAAATTACTACCAGTGGCTGTCCTGGTTACCGGCCACCTTCAGAGTCATTCATGCTTTCCTCTTCATTGGGAAACATTTTGCAGAACGGATCTGTGCTTGTTGATATTCCATTGATTGATCTAAGTTTTTATGGTGATGAAATAAGTGAGTATAAGGAGGAGCTGAAGAAAATTGGTGTCATGTCTGAGTATGGAGAAGCATGTGAATTTATTGGAAAGCGTCTTATGTCTTTCACAGAATACTCCACTTTAAGTAGAGACCAAGTGCTGTCTATACTAAATTTCATCAGATTTTTGAGGGAAAAGTTTCTTCCCCAGGATGAGTTCATCAACAGTATCAAGAATAAGAGATGGCTAAGGACATGCTGTGGTGACAGGTCTCCAGTTGAAGCTGTTTTGTTTGATGAGGAATGGAAAACTGCATCACAAATCAGTAGCATCTCCTTCGTCGATCGAGATTACTTTGGAGAGGAAATTCTTTCTTATAGAGAGGAACTCAAGTCACTTGGTGTGGTAATTGGCTTCAGTGATCGTTATAATCTTGTTGTAGACAACTTAAAATCTCCTCCAAGCTCGTCTCTGACAGCTGAGGCAGTTCTTTTGATACTGGAAAGTATGCGACGACTAGGATCAGATAACAAACTTGTCCAGGCGTTGAGAGGTGTGAAATGCTTTAAGACGAATCTTGGGTACAAACCTCCGGGAGAATGTTTCTTGTTTGACCATCAATGGGTTTGCATTCTACAGGTTTTTGAAGGTTTTGCATTGATTGATCATGATTTCCATGGAAGCAGTATCTTCTCTTACAGAAACGAGTTGAAGCAAACTGGGGTGAAGGTAGATTTTGAGGAGGCGGTAAAAGAATTTTCTGACAAATTCGAGCTGGAGGCATCCTTCATGACTAAGGAAATTGTTCTCTCTTTTCTTTCATGTCATAGACAGCTAAAAGATAGTCATTTTGTGTTTCCCCCAGATCTTGAGAAAAACATTCGTGACCTTAAGTGGTTGCGGACTAGATGTGGTGATAAAAGATCTCCAAGAGATTGCATTCTGTTTGGGCCAGATTGGCAGTCAATTTTACCAATTACTCATGACCTCCCTTTCTTAGATGATAGTGACAACTACTATGGCAAGGACGTTCATAAATACAAGGAAGAGCTGAAGAGCATGGGAGTTATTGTTGAATTTAAAGATGGTGCGAAGTTTGTTGCAGCTGGTCTTCACTTTCCCTTGGATCCTGCTCAGATAACTGCTGAAAATGTGTTCTCACTGCTGGAATGCATACGGATTTTAATCCAAGGAGTGAATTACTCCTTTCCAGATCCTTTCCTAAAACAAAATTCTCGGAAATGGTTGAAGACCACTAAAGGTTATAGGCCTCCAGAAAAGTGCTTATTGTTCGATCCTAGGTGGGGCTCTTATTTGGAGCGGACAGATGGACCTTTTATTGATGAAGATTTTTATGGTTCTAATATTACACTGTACAAAGAAGAGCTCAAGGCAATAGGAGTCACCCTTGATGTTGAAGACGGATGTTCATTGATTGCCAGGCACCTCAAACTCCATGTCCATTTCCCTACTATAGTTCGAATATATAATTACTTGAGTCTATGTAATTGGGAGAATGACAGTGAACTTACAAAAGGGATATGGATCCCATATGGAAATAAGAAAGGAGAGTGGGTCAGCCCCTGTGAATGTGTTCTGCATGACAAGGATGGTCTCTTCAGTTTGCAGCTGAAAGTTATTGACAAATATTATGAGCAAAATTTACTTGACTTCTTCTCACGTGCTTTCCATGTTAAATGCAATCCTTCAGTTTCCGATTACTGTAAGCTTTGGGAGGCTTGGGAAATTTCAGGACACCGATTGTCAAATGATGACTGTCTTAAGTTCTGGGGGTATGTATTGAAGCACTGGGGTGAAAAGACTGAGAAAACTATCACTGAGAAGCTGGTGAAATTGCCGGTTGCTTCTGGCTCAGATGAAGTTTTGCTGTTCAACAAGCGTGATGTTTTTATTGCGGATGATCTTCAGCTGAAAGATCTTTTCAATCGGTTTTCTGCTCAATCTCTATTTGTCTGGTACCCTCAGCCAAGCAAGCCTTCTTTACCTCAGATGAAGTTGTTTGATATTTACAGGAAGATTGGTGTTCGCACTATATCCGAGTCTGTAGAGAAGGAAGAATCATACACGGTGGATGTTGCTCAACTCAATCAGGTGAATCCAAAGGAGAATTTGATTACAAAAGATCTGGTTACACTCATCCTTGGTTTTCTAGCAAATCCTGTGATGAAAATGGAAGCTGAAAGAAGGCATGAAATTATCCGAGGGCTTCTGAATATTACTTTCCTTGAGATAGTTGAACCGATAACCGTAAAGTACAGTTTATCACTTTGTTCTGGGGAGATCGTGAATGCAAGAGCAAGCCGAATGATATGCTGGGATAAAGAGTCTTCAAAGTTTTTCACACAGAAGTTGGACAGGTCTAGTGCATATAAGAATCAAATTGAATATGCTACATATTTTTCTGAAGCAATATCTGAGGGTGTGTTATGGGGGAACTGTGATCATATTGGTGCACTCTCTGAACTGATCAAGCTGGCCTTCGTGCTGGAATTTGATGAGGAAGCTGTTAGGTTTTTAATGGAGTCCAAGAATTTGCAAATATACTTAGAGGATGAGCAGTTCCTTGCATCTGTATTCCTTCTGACTAGTTAGATATATACCATGAACTGTTAATATTTGTAAGTGTTTCTTTCATATATTCCTTGTGTGCTTCTAACGGTGTTTTTGGCGTAAATGTCAAAAGAATGAATCGGTTGCTGCTATTCTGATTCTAATGGTCATTCATAAGGTGTTAACCTTATATTGTTTTGTCCTAGATTTTCCTTTGTTTGTATTTCTATTTAGGGGTGATACTCTTGTAATTCTGAACTAAATGGTAATGTTTGGTATTGGCATGTATATATATTTTTGAGCCTCAAGTTTTGGCTTTTTGGATTTTGTTGAGCTGTGGACCAAAACATGGTCTTTGGCATATATAGCCTTTTAATAATTTTAAGTTTATTATCATAATTTTAATATTTCTAAGTTAATTTTGTTCTTTATTTGACTTTTAAGCAATTAAATGACTTTTTGTGGCATCTCAGATTGTATGGATTGGCTGTGTGTATATTGTGTTATATACATGATTAAGAGGTGTTCTTAATTGTAATGTTATTAGTCTGTTTGGAATATGGTGTAGATATGGCTATTATTTTCTCAAGTCATAAAAATAATATTTGGGCTAGGTCAATAATATTGTGTGGCTTGGGGGTACTGTAATGCAACACGATCCTTCTCATGGACATAAATGATATTAGTGGAGAACATTGTGATATTAGTGGAGATTTATTGGATCAGATTGGATTGTATGATTATTTTGTACAAGGATGTATTGAATCCTACAAAAGACGCGTATAAGGTAGATCTGAACTATGTAAGCAATCACAATAAACCTTAATTTGACTACATTCTTTTTCCGGTCATGAGTCATGACATTAGTTTTGGTTTATTTCCTGTTTTATTTTTTTAATGTTTTTTGCTGGACTTAATTATGTATTTAAGTTTCCGTTTATTAATTTATGTTTAATATTTGCTGCACATAAGTTGTTAGGTTTGCTAGGTTCATATAACTTCATTGAACAAGTTCCTGTGTTAGTCTGAGCGTTACCAAGTTCATTGTTTGTTCATGCTGGATCAATTGACCTCCTTTTGCAAATACTTCAAATAGTCTTTCTAGAACCTTAAATGTCTAGCTTAATTGTTATTATGATGGCTAGTCCAAAGGCCTATGATGTTCTTGTGTCTAGCGTGTGAGGATCCAAATGAATAGTCTTTTGTTGAGCCAAAACGATTCTTTTTCAGAACTTTCAAAACTCGCTGATTTGGGTGAGAAAAATGTCCAAAAGGAAAACAGAGAAAGAAAGAAAAAAATTGCTTGAGAGGCATTGAGTGAGAAACAAGGAGACAGATGGGACAGCAAGGGGAGACTGTGAGGGGAAGAGGGAGAGGATGAGAATTATGGGAGCAGAGAGGACTTTTAGCTACTCGGTATAGTGTTGTGCATGTGTGGGTTTCTAGTAAGGTATATTTGATTTGCAGCTACCAAGCTGAGCTGTGCAATTCAAAAGCAGATCGAGATTGATCTTTCGGATATCATCCTCACAAAGGTATGCTTTTTTCTTTCTTGGGAAAAAATGTTAAGTCTTTGATTTGTTTTTGTTTTGTGTAATTAATTAATATATTGCTTCTAGGCATAACATGTGTAATCTGTGATTTTGGAATCTAGCTTTCTCAATTTAACAAAATGTTGGCCAAGGCATATGGGCTGCATCAAATGCTGTATTTCCTTTTAGTATCATGTACATTGCAATTACAATATCTAATTCTTGTTATTTATAAATTTGAAAACAGTTCGCAGGAGGCTTATTAGTTATATATAAGAAGTTAACAGACGAGAAAATGAACTCCTGTCCAATGTGCAATATGGATTTAGGCTGTGCCTAACTAGAGAATGAATATATTAACTCTATGCATGCCAAGGTGATACTTCTTTATCATTCCAACATATTATACATGCGATACATTTTTCTCAACCTCTAGCGAGGAACTGAAAGTTAAATTTAATTCTAAAAAATATTGACATATTTTTAACCGTTCATGTACAAATATAATTGATGAGATGACCAAATGTTCTTGGAAATGGGAGTTTTTGGAATGAGCAAACCGATGATTGTCACATCCAAAACTTTTATCCATTTTTTATCTTTTCTTGCTTGCCAAGCCACAAGAATTGTAAATGGTAATTAGGAAGCCAAAGGAATGGACAATTTGAATTTAATGGCACGCCACATATTGATTATAAGGTTGCTTTTGTTTCCTTTGGCCAAATGTCATTTTTTCTAATTTTTAGAACACTGCCCGCTATATATCACATCTATGATAGCAAGCTAAGGTGAGAGTTCAATCATGAGAATCCCAAGAGAAAAAAACATGATGAAATGCTCAAAATTTTGTTATCTTTCCTTCTTTTTTATTTATTTATTTTAAAGAAAACAAACAGAGAGATTAAAAACTTTTAAATTAATAAAATTAAGTGCATTTTTTTAATAAATAAGAATAAAACTTAGTGTATAATTAGACAATTCGACTGAAACTTGTGAATAGGTAACTTGCTTGCTTGTCTCTTAGCTTGAGCATTTAGAGTGATTGGTAATGTAGTTGGAAATTGAGTAGGAAATTAAAAGTTTGTACTTGAATTGAACCAAAATTATTACATTGTTTATGCTAAACTCCCAAGGCTGAAATGCTGAGGATAGGTGTATTAAATTCAAAATCATTTCAGCCTCATTGCACTTAGAACTTAGAAGCTCTAAGAAAATTGAAAAATTGCACTTAGAGAAAGCAGCCCTATCACTTGGTGTTGATTTCCGTTTCTGTGATGGAATTTAACTTTGAGAATCAAAGAAAGCTGATTGAATATAACTTTAGTTTATCTTGGTGATACCATTGACAACCCATATTAGGCTTTCTTTCCAAATATGTATGGAGAATTTTTTTTTTTTTTTTTTTTTGGCTTGTATTGTATGTAGGGTGCAATAAATATAAATAAATTTCATAACCAGTGGTCACACCTTGAGTACTATGGTGGAGGTGCCTATGAAGGCTTTGTCACTTCAGATATGGATAGTTGAGAGCCTAAACCTTTGGCAATATAGAAAGTGTGGACCAGCAATTGAGTTTAAGAGTGTAAGGAGTCAACAGGAAGATCATTGTTTATAAATTCTTTATGATGTTTTGATTTTTATGATGTTCAATGTTTCGATGGCATTGAAAGGTACTTTTCATGAATTTTTTTTCCCCTGAAAAAATTTAATTCTCAAATTGTTTTCATTGTTTACTGACATATAACTAGTTATGTTATAGACTTATAGTGTAGCTAGAACTATCTGCGCAAGCTTGTTTGATATGCTTGTCTGGGTTGTTTTGGAAGAGGGTCTGGCTGTTTCTCTTTTTACATTTGTAATTTGGATTTTTCTTTTTCTTTTTCTTTTTCTTTTTTATGGTTATACTTGGATCAATAATTCTTCAAGCCGTAGAGATTGAAAATGATGTGAATTATAGGATAAAAACAAGGTGGATGAAGTGGAGAAGAGTATTAGGAGAATTGTGTGAGCAAGTAGAATACCTATTTAGTTAAAAGGAAAATTTTATAAAACTGCTATACAACTAGCTAGGATAGAAGGTTTTTTAAAGAAACTTACAATGGTGTATATTCAAAATGGCCTAACTTTTGGATACATAGCACAGGCTTTAAACATCTTTAACTCATTTATTTTGCAAGAATTAGGCCCTTTTGGATATACACCACTATAAGTTTCTTTAAAAAATTTTCTTCCCTGTGTGTGTGTATTAAAAATACTTAGTATTTAAAAAAAAAAAGATAGGGCAGTGCAAAAAAAAAACCGTCTGACCCGCCAACCCGCCTGATTTTCATTGACCCGACCCGACCCGACCTGACCCATGCAGGTCCATTAAGTGGGTCGGGTCAAGTTGGGTGGATTAGATAGATAATTTAGTAAGTTAGGCTAAATAGTGTGTTGAGACATTTCTAACCCACCACAACCCAACCCAAGTCACTCTCTCTCTCTCTCTCTCTCTCTCCCTCTCTCTCTCTCTCTCTCTCTCTATATATATATATATATAGACTAATGGCATGTTTGGATGGAGGGGGGAAGGAGGGAAAGTAGAGGAGAGTAGAGTAGAGTTAGCTAAAAATAAGCTAATTTTGGGACTAAATCTACTTTATTCTCCCTCCCTCCCCTTCAATCCAAACAGACCATAAGTGTCTTTTTTTTAAAAAAAATTTATAAAAGCGTTTGTTTTGTTGAGATTTATGAGTGAAATAGGGGGGATAGAAAATAGAAAAGAGAAAATTAATTTTATAGCTATTTGGTTGGAAAGAAGAGGAGGATAGAGAATTGTTAGGGCCTAGATGTTTTCTCCCCTAATGGCCTAGCCCACCAAAATTATCTCCCCAATTTAGGAAGAAAATAGAGAAAAAATGAATAGTTGCCAATAATAGGGAGAAAATTCAAAATAGAGCAGAGATGAATAGTTGCCATTAATAACTAAACTACTGAAGCACTGCTTCCTCCATTTACGGCCTGTTGGTTACCTTTTTCTTTTTCTTTTTCTTTTTTTGACTTATTGGTTGCCTTTTTTTCTCTTTCCTGGATCGTGCGTGGCTTTCTTTTGTTTTGGTTTTCTTCTCATTTTGATTTATTTATTTTTATACCTGTTGGTTGCCTTTTTTTTTTTCTTTCTTTCCTGGGCTGTGGCCTTCTTTTGTTTTGGTTTTCATCTTTTCTTTTCTTCTTTTCTTTTTTACTTTTTTTTTGGCATGATTTTTATTTTTTAATAAATTTAGGTGATTGCCTTTAGATTTTATATTTATTTTTGTTGTTGCTTGCCCACTTTTTTTTTTTTAATTGGACATGTTTTTTAACAATAGCATATGAGTAAATTTATACAAATTTATTTTTTCAATCTCTCTACTTTTCCACTTCCAACCGATACAAATGAAAGAAATTAAAATTTCTTTTATCTACCTATTTTTCCATCTCCCCAGCCAAATGGTCCTTTAAGTCTTTGTTATTGTCAATGGTTGTTGGTGGGTTATACTCAGCCAAAGCCCAAGACTATTGACAATGTGACATCAAAGGACAACACTAAACTATAGGAAATTGGGCCTCAGTCCACTTCAATTGTTTACCTTAGTTGAGTAACATTTCTATGACAATAAGTCAATAACTCACCAATTCTGGAGCCAACACATTGTCAACTATATCTCTATTTCAACTTGTGAATGTGAAAACAGATTTGTTTGAATAAAACATTATTCTCTTGGCAATTGTTTGAAGCTTTTGTAATAATCTGTATAAGAGAAGGATGACATCAAGGAATTAGAATACATCAAGAATTCTTTAGGATGGATAACTTATCCTTATTAGGCGTTCTATCTTTGAGTTGAAGAAGCAGTTTGAATAGAAGACTTGTTATCCAAATCTGTAGCAGAGTTGGTCTTGGAATATGATTCTGCATAGATATCCTTAACAGTGAAGAACTAATCAACTTTCTCTCCCCCAAACTCTGGTAGTTAGTGAGGAGGGCTGTGAGGTTGGAGAAGAGAAATGGACAGTGGAAAAAGAGAAGGAAAATAAAAAAAATTAGTACGAAATAAAGTACAAAAGAAGGAAAATAAATTATATTATATAAATTAACATAAAAAATAAATAAATGAATAAAAACTAATGTGACTTAAATCGAGTCAAACCCACAACTAAAGAAATTTCTGAGAAACTCTTTAATATAAAAAAGAGTCACGACAAAGGCTCATTATGGGAAGTAATTGCATCCTGTTTATGTTAGGAAGCATAAAAGAACCAAAAGACTGATAATCAATCATGGTTTTAGGATCCAAACGCTTTCACAATTTGTTTTGTCACAGTTCTGACATGATAGATAGTGAATAATTGCCTACCACTTACACCTTAGCTTTTAATTTTTTTTCCTCACCATTCACACAATAAAGGAATTGTAAAATAGTTCAGGTTCTATATTTTTTTTTCTAATCATAAATGACAATATAATAGGAAAAAAGTGATAAAGAAGACTGATTTTAGTCCAAAAGTCTTGGTCGTCCACTATGATTCCACACTCTCTAGTCAGAGTTCCTTTGGAAAAATGAAAAAGAAACCAAAGGTCTTTAAAACAATTTGACCCAAGCGGTCGAATCAGTGCAAAAAGCTCCACTTTCCGTACAATCCTACAAGGCTCTACTTTTCTCTCTCATCAACCTTGTTCTACTTCCTCGAGAAGTAAGCAAAGCTAGCTTCGTCACCACCTTCCATATAGAGTTCTATATATATATATATATATGTGTGTGTACATTTCATACCCTCTCACTCTGCTCTCTCTCTCTCTCTGTGTAAGCAAAAGCAGAAATCTCTGGTTTTTCAGTTTTTTGTGTTTGTGTAGTTTTTACGTACAGATATGGAGGCTGCAGCGAGAGAACACATTGAAGAGATACGTAGAACAAAGTTCTCCATTGGAGGGGAACAGAACCCATTAATAGAGGATCTTCACCAGGCTGTCAAGAACCTCTCTGCTGAGCTTTATGCCAAGGATGCACATTTTCTCATGGAACTCATTCAGGTTACTTTCTCAACTTCATTCATTCTTTCTTAATAGTGTATGCTTGTGTGTTTGTGTTTTTATTTTTGTTATTGGCCTCAATGATGTATATGTTTGTGAATATCAGAATGCCCACACATTGTTCTTCAAATTAAATGTTTAAATGGTTGAGTAATATTCAGCAAAAAAAAAAAAAAAATGGTTGAGTAATGTTTATCATACACTCACTGTTGCACGCAATCATGTTTTCAAAAACACTATTTTTAAAGGAGTACTGTGTGCATGCAACATTAAGTTTATAACAAGATTTAACCTAAATGTTTGTTAATACTTTCCACCACTTTTTTATTATTTACAATTTTTTCACAGACGTCTGTGGCTAGAAGATTTTAGCTTCTGATTGTGCTTTTTTTTTTTTCTTACTTTTTTACTGAAGAAGTAACAAAATTAGTTTTTTTTTTAATTAATTTTTATATTTTGGACAAAACATAAGTACACTTAGGATGTTTTGTTTCACTCAAACTCAATTATCATAACTTATATCTTTAACTCTACTTTTTCACTCACTCATTTGTTTGGTTTCATATTTTGGACACATATCTTGACATCTTGTATCTAAAACTCAAATTTGTGCATAAAGTAATGGGACTCATTGAAACACTTTACTCAAAATTTGGAAACATCTAAATTTTGTTTTCTATTTCCGTTTGAGTTTTGAGTTATAGAAAGTAAACTAAAAAATCAATCCAAATAACTTCGTTTTAAGTGGGGCTCATGTTTTTTTGAGTTTTCAGTTTTTATCAATCTAAACACTTATGTCTCATCTTTTAAAAGATAAGGGACCATTTGGTAACGTTGTTCTAATAACGTTATTTGTATTTTTTAGAAATATATATAGATGAAAAAGTGTATGAAAATACATGTAATTTTGTTTAAAAACTAAAAATATGTATTTAAACATATATACCAAACGGCCCTAAATTACTACAAAACGTGGGATGCCAAACTCACTCAAATGACAAATTATTAATTTTACATGGGCCCACCAGGGGACACCACTTTGTTGTATTTTATTCACATATTCTATCTTAGAACTGTGTTTGGATGGGAGGGGTATAGGATGTTTACATGTATTTGATGGGGTGTGCTATGGCTCCGGCGTCCGAGCAGATTTTGAGGTTTTTTTTTTTTTTTTCTCTTTGCTTTGATGGGTCTGCTGTTAGATAAAGACAAAAATATTTCCTTTAAATTTTTTAAAGAACTTTTTTTTTTTTTTTGGGTATTGGTAATTTTGTAGTTGGGCTAATTTTTTTGGGCTTTTATATTTTGTTTAAGATTTTAGATCTATAGTTTTTTGTTTTTTGTTTTTTTTTTTTTTTTTTGTAGTTTTTAAAATGAGGAAAATGTTAGAGATATTTTTTTTTTTACAAATTGCTGATGTGGTAAGTGATTATTGGTAAGTAAAAAATCAGTGTAAGCGGTGGGTCCAAATGCGAACTAGTAAGAATTTGCAACATCAATAGATTGTAAAAAAGTTTTTGATTATAGCATTACTCTTGAAAGAATTAATGATATTGTTAAAAAGGGGGGTAAAGTATAATTTAATAGAATTGCCCCCAAGTCAAACTATGCCTCCATTCCAAGGAAAAATTTGGCTTTTGCCCTTTTTAAAAAAACAATTCAGCATTTTGTCCTCTTTCCCAAACTAATTAGGGAAATATCCCTCTTTTAAAACTCAATTTTCCCAAAATCGAGTTAAGCCCTATAGTGGCGTTTTTATGGAGCCTATAGTGATGTTTTAAGGACCTATAGTGGGGTTTTTTAACTCGATTTCCATAAAGTCGAGTTATAGGCAAAAAAAGAAAAAAAAATTGCACATAACTCTACAATAGGGAGATCGAGTTAAAAAACGTCATTATAGGTCCATAAAACGTCACTATAGGCTCCTTAAAACGTCACTATAGGCTCCTTAAAACGCCACTATAGGGCTCTATAATTTTTTTTTTTTTATAACTCAATTTTGAGAAAATCGAGTTTCAAAAGAAGGGCATTTCCCTAATTAGTTTAGGAAATGAGGCAAAATGCTGAATTGTTTTTTTAAAAGGGGCATTTGCCCATTTTCTCCTCCGTCCCTATGTACCTCATGTGAGATGGTGGATATATGTATCAGATACATAATAGATTTTTTCCGACAGGAGAGGGAAATAAATGGAGAAGGTTTAATTAATCTTTACTTCAAAATTAGAGAACGTCTACTCTCACAACATTTTCAAAATAACCTTGATTTGAGTTGTGGTCGGTTTGGATGTAATCTTATTTTATTTTATTTTGAATTACGTTAGACAGACACTTCTGCTTGTGAAATTTTGTTGGGACCATAGAAGAACTCTTAAAATTAGCAAAAGATAGTTATAATTGTTAATTTATATGATATTATAATTTTCTCTCCTTCCAAATTAAAAATCCAAACAAAGTGGAGTACTCTTTTACTTAATTTTTAATTAAATGGGGGAAAATGCAATCATTCTCTTGGCCTTTTCTCTCCTTCCGCTCTATTCTCTCTCCCTCCAAACTTCTAAACATAGTTTCTGTGAAAAAAGGTTTCGTATATAGAGTATAGACTTAGTGTTAGATGTATTTATAGAGCAAAAGAATAGGGTTGACTTTTATTGACTTATGTATAACATTGAATTGTTTTTGGTCAGAATGCTGAAGATAATAATTACTTGAAGGGAGTGGATCCATCCCTTGAGTTTGTAATCACTTCTGAGGACATTACAAACACAAGGGCTCCAGCAACATTGCTGATTTTCAACAATGAGAAAGGTTTCTCATCAAAAAACATTGATTCTATTTGCAGTGTTGGTCGGTCCACTAAGAAAGGCAACAGGAAACGTGGTTATATTGGAGAGAAAGGTACTTTAACTAGTTTCCTAGAATTATAGCTTATACTAGCCACTCTAGTCTAAGTATTTTTATGAGAACTAGTAACACCAAAGTTGTTATATATGGTTTACTCAAAATGCTAATTTGTCAATAAGACTATTAATAATTTTAATTGGATTAACTTGGAAAGAAGTTAGGATAAGCATGACAGTTTTGATTTATTTGTTTAAGTCAAACATCAAAATTCCTTGATCCACAATAGGAAGAAATTATTAGGTCAACCAGGAGAACCGCTAAAGTGGTCCTCCTAACCAATGAGATGATGCCACCTATGGAAATGTGAGTGAACTTCTTAATCAGCAAAATGAATAAAAAATAACCGAGACGCGTCTATTGCTGGTTGAAAAAAAAATAAAAAATAAAAATAAAAAGTACCAAGTGATGTCACATTTACATAAATAACAGCATTTTATTAGTTTGGAGGTTAGAGAGGCAGTCCTCCCAGTGGACCTAATAATTTCTCTATTGATATTATTCTCACTTTTGCATATTATTCTCTAGTGATAAATGCTAACTTAAGAGTCATATGAAATATGGGTTACAATAGTTGCTTGAATCAGGAATGAAATAATGTTGCCTTGGAAAGAGAGTTGAAAGCATAAAATCTAATAATCTATAAATAAATCTTTTGGCGTGATGAAATTTTGCGGAGTCAAAATACAGCTTATAGAAAACATGAACAACCAAATCAAGGTATGAAGGAATGTTAATATTTAACAATTTATTTTGATAGAGATAATGTGTATTAGCCTTTGGTATCTAAGCCAATGTATATTCTTAGTCACCAATAAGCTTTAGTTCAAATGACACTTCCTCTTGTAAAAATAGCTTCGTTCAATTTAGTCTTTATGTTAGTCTTTGTTTGAGTTTAGCTATTAAGGACCCCCACAAAAAAAAGAACATAGTTTTGTATTAAAAAAAAAAGAAAAAAAAAGTTGACAGAGATTAACTGGAGGACTGAATTGAACAAAATTGAAAGTTAGGGTATTGAATAAAGTGAAGTTAGAGGATTGAGTTAAATTTTAGGAAAATTTAAAGTATGTAATTTGTAATTTAGCCAAATATTTTCTAAGACAATTGTTTGTTTTCCACTGTTTGATTGTGTTTTTGAAAACTGTTTTCTATATTTTTATATAGATATTAAATAACAACTTTAAATCACAAATTTTAAAATATTAATCAGAACAACTAAAATCAAACTTAAAAATAAGCATGAACAAAATAAAAATTTTGGAAATTACACTAATAAGCCCAACTATTATCTAAACTTACACATTCAAATCATAATTAAAAACATTTAAAACCTCCAAACTGACTTTAAATTTGTTTTTGCATGACTTTTAAAATTTTTGGGTGATTCCCAAAATTTTGAGGCCTATCGTGGTTATTTTGAGGATTCATGAGATATTTTTGTCATTTCAATATTTTAGGGATTTTTCTTTTGTATCATTTTGGTGGTTTTAGGGGGTATTTCAATCGCCAAGAGCACTGTAGCTCAATTGGCACCTCCTGATATTTCCAAAGAAGATGGTTCAAATCTCCCTCCTCCATTGTAACCATCTAATTATAGAAAAGAAAAAAGTGAGGGTTTTTTTAGTCATAGTGTGTTTTAAAGGTATTTTGCAAGTTTAGGGGTTTTTTGGTTATTATGTCAGTTTTGAAGGTAATTTGGTCTTTTGGATATTTTAAGGTTTCTTCTATCATTTTAGAGGTTTTCAAGAGTGTATTTTTATCATTTTATAGGTTCCCAGGTTATTTTTGTCATTTCGTAGATTCAAGGGCATTTTAAATTTTTTGAGATTACTCTAGCCATTTTCAAAGTTTATGGGTATTTTGTCATTCTAGATTATTCTAGGATATTTAGGTCATATTAGAGGTTTCCATGGCATATTTGCATTATTTGTAAGGTTTAAAGGGTGTTATGGTCATTTTGAATGTTTCAATAGCATTTTGGAGGTTCTAAGAGAAATTTTGTCATTTTATAGGTTTCAAAATACTTTTGTCATTTTAGAGGTTTTCATTCTTTTGAGCCTAAAACATTTTTAGACCCTAAGAATGTGTTTTTCCTGATTAACAAAAAATGATTTCAGTTTGATCCAATTTTTTAGTCGTACCAAACCCTCAAAAATGAGGAAAACATTTTTTGAGAAATGTTTTACATTGGAAAAAACTAGTTGTTAGTCAAGGACATAAAGACAAAGTCAAATGATTAGAGCCAAAATTTGTTATAATTAAATGAAAATCCTTAAAACCATAAATGGTTCTTCGAATCTAAAACGAAACTCCAGGGCTGTTTGGTCCACCATTTTTAAAATATGTTTTCAAAATAGGTAAAAGCAGGTTTGAAAATATTTTCCAAACATGTTTTTGTATATGTTTTTATTCTTTTGTTTGAGAGATCCTCACTTAATGGCTTAAATATAAGTTATGCGTTCCAAAAGTTTGCTGTACTTATCAAACCTGTGATGTTCTTGTAGAAACTACAATGAAAAAATGTCGCTAAAAGATGATAACCTTTTTAAAAATAAATTACAATAACCAATGGAATTGACAGCCCCTAAGAGCCCTCTCTCTCTCTCTCTCTCTCTCTCTCTCTCTCTCTCTCTTAATGCCTGTGAACTGACTTCTATTCTAATCTTAAGATGCCAATGCAGAGTATTATGTGTTATATACTCCATTATAGTGAAAGAAAAGGATAATTACTGGACAGGATAATTTAGCTGTTCTCTTATTGCTCTAATTAGCTTATTCTACTATTAATATGCAGGAATTGGATTTAAGAGCGTCTTTCTGGTTAGTTCTCAGCCATGCATATTCAGCAATGGATATCAAATACGATTCAATGAAGAGCCTTGCCCACATTGCAATCTCGGGTACATAGTTCCTGAATGGGTCGAGGAGAGTCCAACTCTTTCTGACATCAAAAAAATATATGGTTCTTGGACTACTCTTCCAACAACAACAATAGTCTTACCTTTGAAGTTCGATAAGGTCAAACCTGTGAAGCAGCAGCTCTCAAATGTTCATCCTGAAGTTCTATTGTTCCTCTCAAAGATTAGGAAACTTTCAGTCAGTGAACATAACAAGGATCCTAGGCTGAATACAGTAAGTGCAATAGCAATTACAAGTGAGACTGAATTGGTGGTGAGGAAGAACATTGATGCTGTGTCCTACACACTCCATCTCTCTGCCAATGAAAAGGATAAGGAGTATATGGGAGAATGCAGCTACTTTATGTGGAAGCAAAAGTTTCCTGTCAAGCAGGAAAACAAAGTGGAAAGGAGAATGGAAGTTGAAGAGTTGGTGATCACCTTGGCCTTTCCTTTCGATGAGCGCCTCCACAGGGGAATGAGCTCACCTGGGATCTATGCATTTCTTCCCACAGAGATGGTTACTAATTTTCCCTTCATAATTCAGGCCGATTTTCTTCTTGCCTCATCAAGGGAAACAATTCTCTTGGACAACAAGTGGAACCAAGGGATTCTTGACTGCGTGCCCTCTGCTTTTATCGATGCTTTTGATTCACTAGTTATAAATTCTGTGAATGCGCCAGTGTCTAGTTTGGCTCCCATGTTCAGGTTCATTCCCATCAACAGCTCTTCTTATCAAGAGTTGAATGTTGTCAGGGGGTCCATCAAATCAAAGCTTCTTGAAAAAAGTATTCTTCCAAGTGAGTCATTCACGGAGCAGAAGTCCTTTCATCAACCTCGTGAAGTTGGTAGGCTTATGCCTGCTTTCTGGACCATTTTGGAAAAGGCAAGGGAGCAAAAGGTGAGCTTGGTTCATCTTTCATCACATGGAAAGCACATTTTGAGCTCCTCATTTGATAGAACAGAATATGATCTCATATTGACTTTCTTGGGTGTGGAACTAGTCAACAACGAATGGTACGCAGAGTGCATCCAAAGTTCTAAACTTGTTAAAGGAGTGTCAGAGGACGTGTACTTAGAGCAGGGGCGGAGCTACACTTAGCAATGGGGGGCCATGGCCCCCCCAATATTTTTTAAAAACTTCATAATATATGGATATTTTGCAAATTTTTAAAACATTAGACCTTAGAATCAATAGTTGGCCCCTCCAAAAAATAATAGTTGGCCCCTGCAAAAAAGAATTGAACAACTAATTGTTGGGTTCAAAATAATAGTTGTTAATAATGACAAACTATCCACCTTGTAGCAAAAAAAATTACTAACTCTTTTTAGTTTTTTCCTCTCATAATTGGTAAGTTTTGGCTGTTGAGTTCTAGACTAAGTCTTTTATTTTTTTTTTGGTTAAGTTTTAAATTGTTTGTCAATACTTGATTTAGTCACAAAATATTAAATGAAAAAACTACACTGACGATATGTAATGTTAAGAGGTGACAATATTTAAAAAGCAATTTTGTCTTGGATACACACACACATATATTTTTTATTATTCAATTTGAGACTAAGTCTTGTATTGTTATTGTTGTTGTTAAGTCTCCAATTTTTTTTCCAATGCTTGATTTAGACTAAAAATGTTGAATGAAAAAAAATAAGAAGAGGATATTTAATGTTAGGGGGATGATATTACTCCAAAAATGAGAGATTTAAAAAAAATTACAATTAAATAACGGCAATACATTTTTATACGTATTGATTGCAAAGTAGACAATTTGTTTATACTCATTAAAGTTTATAAAGATGATAATTTCTAATATATATATATATATATATATAGTTGTGTAAATGTATGTATATATAAATATGTAATTCGGCCCCCCCAAACCAAAATTTCTAGCTACGCCCCTGACTTAGAGCTTTTACTATTTATTTCTGATAACTGGAGGTCCCAATTTGAATTTACCAAAATCAAGGACATACCACTAATAAAATTTGTGGATCTTTATGGCGATGTGTCTTGGTGCAGCATAAATGAATCCAAGCAGTTGACTCGTAACAGAGTGGTGTCCTTATCTCGTCATTCTGATCATATCTCATGGCTGATTGACTGGAACAAGGAATTCAAATGTCCAGCCAATTACTTTTTTTGGCCGAAAAGCACACAAGAAGCTATTCGGGTCTTCTCTAAGAGGGATACAGTGTTGAAGTGGCTACGAGATCATGCGAAGGTTGGTGCTATGAGCGTCTATGAATATGCAGTTCACCTAAATAATTATCTCAATAGTTGCCAGAAGCGTGCTATTGCCTTTGTTCACTTTTTGTACCACTCCCTTCGAAAGTCTTTTCTTTCCCAAGGGGAGGTTGGTGTTTTATGTCATTCTATGCCACTTGTGGATAACTATGGAAATCTAAAGAGTCACAGAAAAGGGGTTCTTGTCCCTGCCAAGGGAAGCAAATGGGTGGGATTGATTGGTTCAAATCCATGGAAAAATGAAGGCTACGTTGAGTTAGCCGAAGAATACTTGCAACCAGGCTATTTTGCTGGTGAATATGCTTCTGGAGAAAGACTCTTGGAGTTCCTTAAAACTCATGTTGTAGCTTCTGATATCCCTGATATATCTCCTCCTAATGCTGCAATTCCTACAGTATCATCACCACTCACCAAGAAAAATGCATTCTTGCTGTTGGGTTGGATTAGAAAGATGAAACGTAAAGAAATTGACATTCCCAAGATGTTCTTGAAATGCATAAAGGAAGGTAGCTGGCTGAAAATTTCTACTAGTGGCTGTCATGGTTACCGGCCACCTTCAGAGTCTTTCATGCTTTCCTCATTACTGGGAAACATTTTGCAGAACGGATCCGTGCTTGTTGATATTCCATTGCTTGATCTAAGTTTTTATGGTGATGAAATAAATGAGTATAAGGAGGAGCTTAAGAAAATTGGAGTCATGTCTGAGTATGGAGAAGCATGTGAATTTATTGGAAAGCATCTTATGTCTTTCACAGAATACTTCACTTTAAGTAGAGACCAAGTGCTGTCTATACTAAATTTCATCAGATTTTTGAGGAAAAAGTTTCTTCCTCAGGATGAGTTCATCAACAGTATCAAGGATAAGAGATGGCTAAAGACATGGTGTGGTGTCAGGTCTCCAGTTGAAGCTGTTTTGTTTGATGAGGAATGGAAAACTGCGTCACAAATCAGTAGCATCCCCTTCATCGATCAAAATTACTTTGGAGAGGAAATCCTTTCTTTTAGAGAGGAACTCAAGTCGCTTGGTGTGGTAATTGGTTTCAATGATCGTTATCAGCTCGTTGTAGACAACTTCAAACTACCTTCAAGCTCATCTCTGAAACCTGAGGCTGTTCTTTTGATACTTGAATGTATGCGAAGTCTAGGATCATCGAACAAACTTGTTCAGGCATTGAGAGGTGTGAAATGCTTTAAGACGAATCTTGGGTACAAGCCTCCGGGAGAATGTTTCTTGTTTGACCCTCAATGGGTTTGCATTCTACAGGTTTTTGAGGGTTTTGCATTGATTGATCATGATTTCTATGGAAGCAGTATCTTCTCTTACAGAAACGAGTTGAAGCAAACTGGGGTGAAGGTGGATTTTGACGTGGCAGTAAAAGAATTTGCTGACAAATTCAAGCGGGAGGCATCTTCCATGACTAAAGAACTTGTTCTCTCTTTTCTTTCATGTCGTAGACAGCTAAAAGATAATGCACATGTGTTTCCTCTAGATCTTAGTATAAACATACGTGTCCTTAAGTGGTTGCAGACTAGGCGTGGTGATAAGAGATTTCCGAGAGATTGCATTCTGTTTGGGCCAGATTGGCAGTCAATTTTACCAATTACTGTTGACCTCCCTTTCTTAGATGATAGTGACAACTATTATGGCAAGGACATTCATAAATACAAGGAAGAGCTGAAGAACATGGGGGTTATTGTTGAATTCAAAGATGGTGCGAAGTTTGTAGCAGCTGGTCTTCACTTTCCCGTCGATCCTGCCCGCATAACTAATGAAAATGTGTTTTCATTGCTGCAATGCATACGGATTTTAAATGGAGTGAATTACTCCTTTCCAGATCCTTTCCTAAAACAAATTTCCCGAAAATGGTTGAAGACCACTAAAGGTTATAGGCCTCCAGAAAAGTGCTTATTATTCGTTCCTAAGTGGGGTTCTTATTTGAAGCGGACAGATGGACCTTTTATTGATGAAGATTTTTATGGTTCTAATATTACACTGTACAAAGAAGAGCTCAAGGCAATAGGAGTCATCCTTGATGTTGAAGAAGGATGCTCATTGATTGCCAGCCACCTTGAGTTCCATGTTCAGTTGCATACTATAGTTCGAATATATAATTACTTGAGTCTATTTAATTGGGATCCAGACAGTGAAGTTGCAAAAGGGATATGGATCCCATATGGAAGTCAGAATGGAGAGTGGGTCAGCCCCTATGAATGTGTTCTGCATGATAAGGATGGTCTCTTCAATTCGCAGCTGAAAATTCTTGACAAATATTATGAGCAAAAGTTACTTAACTTCTTCTCACGTGCTTTCCGTGTTAAATGCAATCCTTCAGTTGCTGATTACTGTAAGCTTTGGGAGGTTTGGGAAAGTTCAGGACGTCGATTGTCACATGATGACTGTCTTAAGTTCTGGGGGTATATTTTGAAGCACTGGGGTGAAAAGACTGAGAAAACTCTCACTGAGAAGCTGGTGAAATTGCCGGTTGCTTTTGGCTCAGATGAAGTTTTGCTGTTCAACAAGCATGATGTTTTTATTGCTGATGATCTTCAGCTGCAAGATCTTTTCGAACAGTTTTCTGCCCAATCTCTATTTGTCTGGTACCCTCGACCAAGCAAGCCTTCTTTACCTCAAATGAAGTTGTTTGACATTTACAGGAAGATAGGTGTTCGCACCATATCCGAGTCTGTAGAGAAGGAAGAATCATACACAGTGGATGATGCTCAACTCAATCAGGTGAATCCAAAGGAGAATTTAATTACAAAAGATCTGATTATGCTCATCCTTGGTTTTCTAGCAAATCCTGTGATGAAAATGGAAGCAGAAAGGAGGCATGAAATTATCCGAGGGCTTTTGAATATTACTTTCCATGAGATAGTTGAACCGATAACTGTAAACTACAGTTTGTCACTTTCTTCAGGGGAGATCATGAATGCGAGAGCAAGCCGGATGATAAGCTGGGATAGAGAGTCTTCAAAGTTTTTCACACAGAAGTTGGACAGGTCTACTGGATATAAGAATCAAATGGAATATGCTACATATTTTTCTGAAGCAATATCTGAGGGTGTGTTATGGGAAAACAGTGATCATATTGGTGCTCTCTCGGAACTGATCAAGCTGGCCTTCATGGTGGAATTTAATGAGGAAGCAGTAAGGTTTTTAATGAAGTTCAAGAATTTGCAAATTTTCTTGGAGGACGAGGAGTTCCTTGCATCTGTCTTCCCTTCTGACTAGTTAGATATATACCATGAACTATTAATATTTGTAAGTGTTTCTTTCATATATTTCTTGTGTGTTTGTGTTTTGGGCATAAATGTCAAAAAGAATGAATCAGCTGCTGCTATTCTGATTATATTGGTCAGTCATAAGGTGTTAACCTTATATTGTCTTGTCCTAGGTTTTCCTTTGTTTGTATTTCTATTTTGGGGTGAAACTCTTGTAATATGTTTGGTATTGGCATTTATATATATTTTTCGATGGATTAGTTGCTACTTGCTACATTGCTGGTTCTAGTCTAGAAATAATGTTGTTCTGCATCTCTTTTCGTTTCTTATGTGCAATTGTTATATATTTTTAATAATATGTTTGAAGATTCTGCTCTAATGTTAGTCATCTGAATCCTGAATGTGGTGTTTGTTGCTATTTAGAGGAACTAACTACTGCTCATATAAGATTGAAAAATATAAAAGATATGTTTAGATAATTTTGTGTCATTCTTTTTTCTTTTTGGCTCAATTTTGACTACTTCAAACTTTGTCCTCAGCCCAATCAACAATACACCATCTTGATTTTGCATTTAAGCTTTTTTTCATGTTAAATTTGAACTCCAGTATTTGTTATATTCAATTTTCTTCATGAAACTTGTTGGATGGAGAAATCTTACGTATGGAAGATGTAGGGGAATTGCTGGCAAATGTGCCCGTGCTAAAAATTATTGTAGCACTTAAATGCATGGATAATAAATATAATCAGGTTACATCCTATCACTGACTGTTGATAGAGTGACTCGATTTTTGATTACATATACAATCCTATCTTCTCTAAAGAACTTGATTCATGACCAAGAACTACAGAGAGGAAATCCTGAAAATCCTATGAAGTTTGAAAAAAGCAGAAACAAATTAAAAAGCTGTCTTCGTTCTTCCTAGAGTGGAATCAAGCTTTTTCTGCAAGAAGACGAGCTCTTTCATTTCCAGAGCAACTCGGGTAGTAGCATGATTTCACATTCAACAAATTCTTTACAGGTCCACTCCTTCGGATGGCTTTTGTGAATCGCCTTCCTCTATTTGTTTTCTTCTTTGTCTTTGTCTCCTGGGTCTAAAGTACACAATTGCAAGAAAATGTGGTTACAAAAATCCTTATCATTACTATTTTTGTAATCAGTGTGTGTGTGTGTGTGTGCGCGCGCGCGCGAGAGAGAGAGAGAGAGAGAGCTCATAATACATACCTCATCAGAAGTCACTGATACAACACTCTCTGCACTCTCAGCACTCTCACCACTGAGACATTTTTTGTACACGCTGTCCTCCTTACCTGCACACATTATAACACCCGTTTGTATTGCCTTCCCAAATTTCATAGACAAAACATGAGTGTCGACTCAAAGATTCAAGAATACTTACCCTCCTCCTCGTTATTTTCTTCATATGGGATACAATATACCCTAAAACTTGGTGATCCAGGGGATACATATCTAACCTTATCATTCTCATCCTCCTCATCTTCTTCCTCTTCCTCACCCGCCATTGTTTGTTCCACCACCACAACCTTATCCTCTATAACCACAGTCTTCTCAACCACCCTGTCCTCTTCTTTTTCTTCTTTTTCTTCTTTTCCGTCTTTACAATCCTTTCCACCCTTTTTTGCATATTTCTCATCTTTATGCTCCTTAGGCTTTTTACTTGTGTCAGGTTCAAACTCAGACTCTGGCACGGGTGACACTTCCAATTTCTTCTCCTCTACTGGCGTTTCCTTTGAAATTGGTACAGTCTCATTCAATGAAGAGGTGTTGCTCTTGCTATCCTCTTCAGGTAGCAAACGAGTCTTGGGTGTTTCCTTTGTTATTGGCACAGTCCTATCCAATGACGAGTTTGTGCTCTTTCTCTCCTTGTCTTGTAGAGATTGAGCCTGGGAATTTTCATCGTCTACCACCTCTTCTTTAAGTAGTTCTTTCTTGGACATGTCAGCATGTCTACGTCGTCTCATCTGCTCAAGAAAACGGCGAATGATAGGACGGAGTTTGGTTGGTACTGCCTCCCTTTCTGGATTGAGCTTTGAACTCCCTATCCCCATTGCTTATCAGAACAAAATGTAGGAAAAGAAGAGGGGGTTTGAAAAAACTAAGGGTTGGGTATGAAGAAGTTTTGATAGAAAAATGATGATGTTAAGAGTTTAAGAATTTGAAAGCATGGTTCAAAGATGGGGTTTGCTATAAATAGCAACATTGAAATTATTGGTTCGTTGTTCTTTCTGTTTTTTATTTTTTTTTACAGGTGTTGAGGGGACTAATATAGGAAAAGGATGAGTATTTGCAACTCAGCTTTGAAGGACAAGGACTATCTCCTTGACATCCAAATTTAGAATTCTTTGCTTTCATGGCTTTACCTGTGGAGAAAATGATCTTGCTTTACTGGTGGAAAGAGTCAATATATGCTCATTCATAACCCTTGTAAGATAGAAACTGCCAACTCCTGTATTAGGATATCTTTATCTTTAAAAATTGGTTAGGAACCTCATTTTATTCCCATGGGGAAATTAATGAGTGCTATTATACATCTAGATGCTGAAAATCTGGAGGAGCTACAATTGTCATTGGTACTTAGACATCTATAATCCAACCATTTGCAAAGTGACAGGTCTTATTTACTTTGAACTTAACCAAAACCCTCTTTATTACAAACGTAATTATTTCATGGTTTGGATTAGATATTACAAATTTATTCTCTGGAGGAGCTACTATAGCCATTGGTCCTTAGACATTTATATTTCAACCATCTGCAAGCAACAGATCTTATTTACTTTGAACTTAACCAAAACCTTCTTCATTACAAACAAAATTATTTCGTGGTTTAGAATAAATATTACAAATTTAAAGATGTATTTAATATAGCAATCATTTAAAATTTTTAACTAATGTGACAGGATGTACCCTTTTTTGTACCATCAGACTCTTATGGCTCATTTTGTATCACAGGCTATCCTTCTTGGAATATACTAATTTAAGAATGTTTCAACTTTTTCTTCTTTTTTTAAGAAGGAAAAAAAATTACTACTTGGCACACAACCTGAAAAAAGAAGTAGACGGCCATGGCCAATGAGAGAGGAATATAGCAGACCTCGATAAACTTGTTATTGGACCTTGACAACATAGCTTTGTGTCATGACTGGATATCCATGGCAGACATGGAGGATAACAGAGCATAGACTGCTTGATCACAATCCAAAAACCATAAAAATTTGAACGTTCTAAGATTATGTGCATGGCAAATTGCTTGGGGTGTAAGGGAGAAAGAGTTTGAGTTGTAAGATTAGTAGCATTATTATAATTACCTTTCAAAAAAAAAAAAAATTATGTGCATAGGATTTTTTTCCCCCTCTTTTTAAGGAAGACGAAACAACTGTGTATAAATGCATACTTTTTGTGGCGCCTAATATCCTGGAAAATAACCAACTGCTTTATAGTTTAACCAGTAATCTGGTACCTTCCTTCTAATGTTCCAAACAAGGATGTCCAAGTTCAAATCTTCACTTCTCCATTATTAATACTAGTGTTTAACCCGCGCAATGCGCAGGATCATTTTTCATATTAGAAGACAATCAAAACTTATACAGTTAGCAAGATGCTCTGACAAACTCATGTTCTGACATCAAGATGCTCCACCACCAACTTCTTGTTATATAGAAGTTGAGCAAGTGTGATCTTGCCTACTCCACCCATGCCCACTATGGGAATCACACTTGTGTTATAACCACTGCCATCATCTGCTAGCAACAATTCAATTATGGCCACTGTATCTCCATCCTTACCGTATACAGGAAATTCTTCAATGAGGCATATATATATATATATATATATATATATATATATATATTTGCAATTACCCTAGTTGCAATGAGGAAAATACTATAACGTAAATCAATGGAGGCCAATGCCTCAAGTGTCTCGATGTACCCATTTCTTGTAATTCAACTCTAATTGTGAAAAGATAACTCCTATTGAGACTTGCATGGGTGCTAACCCTTTATATAGTGAACTCCATTAATCATTGTTTGAAAATGATAATTTTGTTTAATCCTTTAACAGGCTGTGTTAATGATTCAAAACAATATTTTCCCAAATATTTCAATGATTTTGTGTTTTTTAATTAATTATTTATGTCAACATGGTTTTGTTTTTTAGCAATGTGTTTTTTATTAGGTGCTGCCAATAGATGGTTTCCACTAAGTACCTGAATCTCATTCCCACGAATGAAGTCAAAGTGTACAGAGTAACGTGCTAGGTAATCTCAATTTTAAATTCTTCTTATCAATTTAATTTAAACCACATCCTTCAGACCTATAGGAAGACAGAAGGGGATTGGATGAAAAAGACTCGTGAAAGGAACTAAAGTCAATATGCAACCTTGGTATAGACAGACTTTTCTTTTTCTTTTTTGTTTTTCTTTTTTTTCTTGATAGAATAGTTGCTAAAGAATATAGATAGACTTTCAATTCCTCAGCTAACAGTTACCTTTCATGCACATTACTTAACTTTCTATCCAGATGGGTACGCAACATATCAATAATTTAAAAGAAAAAAAAAACTCTACATTATCCTGTGTCGGTTCCACAAATGTGATTTAACAAAATTTATGATAAGTTTTTAAGTAAAACTTGAAAGCAGTCTTCATGCACAATTAATGCATAACTTTAACTTTCTCACCACCACTACTTTCTTTAAAACCAAGGAGGTCTCTTTGCTTTGCAAGCAATTTTAGTCTTTACCCAAAATATGGAGTTTGGACTATCTATTCAACACACTATTATTTTAATCTTTTGAAATGTTCTTTAACCATAATTAACTGACACTGATAATTATGTAGATAAGAGTGGAATATTAAAATTAGTACCTGGATCAAACCAGGAAAACAAAAGGTAAGCATGTAAGAAAGGAAAAAAAAAATCCAGGTTATAAATACTGTACACTAAACAGTTGGTACAAATTACCGTTGTTCAAATACATTTTAAAAATAATATAAAAAATCTTCCACACCATTAATACAGCCAGCAAATGTTACCATGTTGCTAATTGAGGACATGGACACTCAAATTCAACAAAACAAAGTATTCAACAGTATGAAAGTGATAACGCTAGCTGCTGCATCATTTCAAATGGTGATAACGCTTTCTCTTTCTTAGCGCTCCACCCCCCTTTGAATAGTAAGTAGAAACCAAGAATACCCACTGCACCACAACCATACACATTCCACAAAATTTAGTTCAAAATATGATCAGTAGGATGCAAAAGGAAAAAAAGAAGTGTAACAATGGTGTGATCATAAAAACAAACCCCTCATTTTAATTAGTCAGCAACTTTCAGATTCTAAAAGGTCAAAAAACTATACTACAAATCATATTATGGTTGGTAATATTTGGTTTTTGAAGTTCCAAGTTAAAAAAATTCAAACCTCTAACATTGCTAGAGCTCATAAACCAACCTCAACGTCAAGTTTTGCTTTCAGCTTTGAACAATTTGCTAACATTGGTTTCAGAAAGTGTTATCCGCAGATCTTCTTTAAACACATCTTTGTGCACACCTCTGATATGCATTGTTAGTTATTTACTTTAATTCAAAATCATTCATATGGATGAGAGGTACGCATAAGTGATATGCACAGGAAATGTGTAAGTAACATTTTGTTCCCATTTTTGAGGTTGCTAATTGAGCCACCTAGCTGACTGGCTGGCTAACTGGCTGAGCCTAGTCTTCAATCTTCTATAATGTAGACGGCTATAGTTTATTTGGAGATTGTGGACCATGTGGGCATATATCCTCATGACTTTATTCTTTTTGAGTATTATACTTGAAGAAAGAACAAAAAGAACCTAAACATGTTAGTCTATACACATTTTTTTTTTTAGATTTTCATGTTAGTTAGATTTTTGTGTGATGCATGTTATCATTATTTAAATGGTTTTTTCCCTTCTTTCCTTCATTTTTATTCATTAATGGGTCTTTTTCTTACTCTTATCCTGTTGATAGAGGGCAGTCAGTATGCATGTTGCAGTTAGAAGTGTTTTTCAATGATTTTATGTTTACTAATGAATAAAGGCGAATTAAATAGATCTTTAATCACTTTTTTTTCTTTTTTCTTTAACTAAAGAAAATACTGCTTGTGGAGATAAAAGACGAAAATGTATCTATTCACCAAAATGGCTCAATAGAGCATCATTTACTTATCCACTAATCTAATGAGGTTATGCAGAATGGGTACAGTTTCTTCTATATCATATTGCCAATGTACTTGGAGTGGTTTTGCTTCCTTCCTAACATGATGAAATACTGCTATGGCCTTTGGGTACTATTGACTAGTAGAGACTTTTTAACTAAAAAATCATGATAACATATAGATCATGATAACATATTTCAATATCATAATTACTAAATCATGATAGCATATAATTTTTTAAGAAAATCAAACAAAATTAGTTGAAGGCCAGTTACCTGTAAGTCTCAAAGGTCAATATTGCCATGGGCAGGTCAATTTCAAGAAGCAATGCAGTTCTTAAATTCCCAAGCTGCTTCTGATGTAGTATTTGTAATCTGTTTTATCCTCTCAACAGAAACCATTCAATTTTCCACAAAGCAGCTCATATATATGGCCCAGCGTTAAACCTGTGCAATGTGCGGGATCATTTTACATATTACTGAATTTTGTATATTTAAACACACACACACACACACATTTATTAAATTTATACCTGAATTATGGCTTGCATAGTACACTTTGCAGTGGAATGCTCTACGATTTTGGCTTTCAAGAATCTGCACTTTACTAATCTCACTAACAATTTGCAAAGGTCATTTTATTTTTAAAACATTTACTAAAACTTACATAAAAGCTTAAAACACACCAATCTAAAACTTACATGACAATTTCAAACACCAAATCTGCTATTCCTAGGAACTACATGAATCGCACTGAACTAAACTTATATGACAATATTAGTTATAGTCTTTGAGGTATGTATCATAATTTGTGTGAGGGTATGAAGGAGCATATAAAAAGTTAAAATAAAAGAAACATCTCTTAATGCTTTTGTAGATTAAACCCAATTTATCACCACTTTTAACCCCATTTCTCCCCTTCTCTTTCAAGTATTACAGAAAGTATTAGAAAACTTTAGCCCACAATATTCTCAAAAACTAAACATAATTTCACAAATGATTTAAAAATGATATATACAGGAAATCCTTATATTGCCTAATTGTGCTAATTAAGTGCTAACAAATCCTGGATTTTACAATGACTTAAAACAATAGATGAAAGCGATCACAATATAATGCACACGCAATGAACATGATAAATCAATTCTAACATTTGTGAAATCACCCAAAAGGAAAAGCTCAAAGATTTGTGTATAATCAAGTCTTGATAGTCACAAATTTACAATCAATATTGTGGCATCCAAATAAAACCCATGATGATAAAACTTCAATTGTTCATTACATACTAAAAACATATTAAAAAAATCAAAACAACATTGTAGCGTTAGAAGTCCTAACTGCTAACTTGAAGTAAAAGAAGAGGACTGTTTCCATCAATTCTATTTTCTCTAATTTACATTGGTAAAATAGAGAATTTGAGTACTTGAATCAATAGACAACTTCCACAGTAAAATAAAATCATTTAAATATAAATCCTGAGCTATTTAATATAATATAATATATAAAGCCATAGTCGATTCATTTAGCAAGTACAACTTTCTACCATGAGTAATATAAAGTTTAGCATAGTGCATTCTCATCATTCCTTCTAATTCTTAAGGAGGGAAATTCTTCTAATTCTCAACCTAAAATATTTGCTTCAGATGTTTCTAGTGCCTGCCTTTTGATTTGCTTGAAAAAAAGATGGGTTGGCAACACTAACTCTACTTTCACCACTTCTATCTCCTTCTTGATGGAAACTGGATATCATTGAAAACAGTGGCTTTTGTGAGAAATATACAATTTTTAGAAAACTGCAACACAATCCAAATTCATTAAGAAAACCACAACACATTCCAAATTAATTAAGAGAATACAATACTTTGTATAGAAGCCTCAACAAAAAGTCCATTACAGAAACAAAAAACCAATAATTAAAGACGTATAACAGAACCCAAAAAAAAAAAAAAAAACTAAAATAAAATTTTAAAAGAAAGCTTATTTGATCCAAAAGATAACTTTAAGATTTCTATTTTGAACACTTTAGGGTGAATCTTTTTTAGTAATTTCTGTTATCTATAAAAATATAAGACGGTGTTTTAAATAATTTTTAATGCATTTAAGGCCAATTGACAACCATAATCAAACACATTCAAGGAAATTCATCAAATGAAAAAACACTCAACTCTTACTTTTTAATTAGCACACGTTGTTGCTTATAATAGTATAAAGACAAATTTTAATCAAGAGCCAAGCTAGTTAGCGCAATTAAATCTTCAAATTGCTTCAAAAACAAATCATGAACTTATGAAAAGTATTCTATAAAAAAAAATGCAAATTATAAAATTTCAAAACTGTGGTGCTTCCTGGCTTCTCTTCAAACTTGTTTTTGCCAAAAATCTTCAGTTGGGCTTCACAATTTTCTGTTAAAAATCCACTTCGTTCTTCAAAAACTTCTTCTAATGCAATGTGCTCCTATCAAACCAAAGTATTTCAAAGATTTTAACAATTAAAACAGAACTTTACAGGTAACTATTTCAGCAATCTGACTGTGTGTGAAGACTACGATTTTTCTCTCTACTTTAAAGTCTCAAATCTCTAAGTCATTATTCTAAAAGCCCCAATTTTTTCCTGTTTGATACTGAAACAGTTTTTAACAGCAACTGCAGTTCTACCTTTCAACAAAAACTACCATAGAATGGTTGCAGGCAAAAAAAAAAAAAAGTAAGAAGAAAGAAAAGAAAAACCAAATAGAATTCAGAAAATAAGAGGGAAGGAAGAAGAAAACAATAGCATTAACCAAAAAAAAAAAGAAAGGAATATACAAATCTGAAAAATAAGAATTAGAACTGATTTTTTTTCCTTAGAACTTTGAGTCTCTCTCATTCTGACGTGCCCCTTATGAATTGTTTCCCTTTGTGATTGTGGTTCGGTGGTCTAAGTCTGGTGAGGGAACAGATGGTAGAGGAAAAATTGATGGTTATGGTCAGCCGTACATATTTATCTCTTGGTGCCCTATGAACTCTGTCTCTCATATCTCTATATCTCAAGCCTTTCAAGTTTCGATTGCATTTTAAGTTTTTAACTCAAATAACTAAATCTAAAGCAATCCAACCAAAAAATTCAAACCAAAGTCATATTCAATCCCCAAATTTGAAAAAGAAAAGGAAAAAACTAAAACAAAAACAAAAACTTTACTGATTATGGGTATACGGCAAAAAAACCTAAAATAAATATCAATGCAACATTCAATCCTATACTCATTTAATCCCAACGATTTGTTTAAGATTAGAAACAAAAGTACCCGAACTAAAACCAATATTTTTCAGTGATTCCTGTAATCTAAAAAAGAAAAATCCCGTTTCTTTACAATGAAAACCCCAAACCTAAATAATATTCAATCCCCAAATTTGAAAAAGAAAAGGAAAAAAGCAAAAACAAAAACAAAAACTTTACTGATTATGGGTATACGGCAAAAAACCCTAAATTAAATATCAATGCAACATTCAATCTTATACTCACTTAATCCCAATGATTTGTTTAAGATTAGAAACAGAAGTACCTAAACTAAAACCAATATTTTTTTAGTGATTTCTGTAATCTAAAACAAAAAAAAAAAAAAAAAAAAAAAAAAATCCCGTTTCTTTACAGTGAAAACCCCAAAAAAAAAAAAAAAAAATTCAAAACCTAGTGTAATCCAAATACCTAAATAAATTCAATCCAACCAATATCATACCCAAATCTAAGAAAGAAAGGAATAAAAAAACTTTACCGATGGTAGTTCCGACGATCTGATGGTAACGTGCTAAGGGAAATTCGTTCTCTCTTCCTCCATCTCTACTCCTGTCCGCCTTATGGACTGTCTCTCTCTCTATCTCCATCTCTCAGATGTGCGCTTGAGTGAATGAAGCCATCGCTTGAATTTTCAAACCATGTCTCTCTATTTCTCATATTCACTCTGTTTCTCAGGCTCTCTCTCTCTCTCTCTCTCTCTCTCTCTCAATTTAACCGTGTTTTGTTTTAGACCGTGGAAACACAGCAAACGTACGGATTAAATTTGAGGCAATCAAACGGTGTAATGATCGGGCTTTTTCCTTTTTTCCAAACGCACCGTACGGTATTTTAAAGAATAAATGGTATACGTGTCAGTTTTTAAAGGGGTCATTTTTGCTAACGTGTCAACACCTCGTTAAAAGCTTCTGCTTTTATATATTGTATTAGATTAGATTACAGAACTAGCTACAGACCCATGCTATGCGTGGGAATATATAAATATTACGTACTGAGGTATAATATATAAAAAGTAATAATTACTTCAAGTCTTTTTTTTTAAAGATTTCTACAAGTATTTTTTTTATTTTTTTTATCTCTACAAAGTACAAATATATCATACTATTATATTTTTTATGTTTTATTAATATTTTTTTTTAAATGAACTATATTTTTCTAACTTCTGTTATATTTGATATACATCTAAACTTTATAAGTTTCAAATGTATTATTCAAAATTTTCATCTCTTAAGGAATAGTGAGATAATAATAATAATAATAATAATAATAATTCATCACAAAATTACAATGTTATCTTAACCAAAATTAAAACGAAACAAAAAGAATGAAAGATAGACTTTATAATAATTTATTACTTAAAAAATTGGTATGCATATTCAAATTCATATCCATGAAGATTGTGTTTTGACATAAACTCAAATTCTTATTTCTAGAAAAACTAAGTATTAACCCAAATCAAAATTCAACCAAACCTATAAAAGGGAGAGAGAAGATTTTGTAATGGGAAATTAAAAAACATAATAACAAAGCACTTTTTTTTTTTTAAACCATCAACCTTAATCAGAATTATAAACAATAAAAATCCACAAGATGAGAGAGAGTACTCACAGTTTTTTGTGGGGAAAATATGAATTGAATGTAAGAAATGATATCGAATTTATACAAAATAAAATGGGGGAAAAGAAGAGTCAAAATATAAGAAAAAGAAAATGATGAATGAAGTGTAACATTAAAGTAGAAAGTAGTGAGAAGATAAAGAGCGAAAGTAAAGAGTAGAGAGGAGATAAAGAAGTAAAGAGGAAAGGAAAAAGTTGAAAAAAGTGTAATAATAAATGTAAACTAAGAGGAAGAATAAGAGTTTTTTTTTTTTTTTAAATAATAGGGAAAATAAAATTTTAGAAAAAGAAAATAAGAGATAAGAAATAAGTGGATAATATAACTGCTGATGTGGCTCAATAAAAGTGTAGTAACAATAAATACTACATTTCGACTTTTAAATATATATAAATTATAATATATATACATATATACTTACAAATACTTACGCACAAAAAAAGGAATATTTTCATATTGGACCCATGCAACTAGGTGGATTTGTGAGGAAAATGATGTGCATCGTATAATGTGGAGCACTCAAGTTTCATGAAAAGGAAACTTGCTAATATGATAGCAAGTCAGTCTCCTAACTCTGTGATGTAATCCTTTTTTGTTTTGGTATTAAAAAAATAATATTAAAATAAAATAAAATAAAATGAAAAGGATGTTAGGCACTCCATTAAGGATCTTGGTATCAAACATGTTTTGTTTGAAGGAAATTATAGAAATAATAATGTTATAAAGATAATGAAAAGTTTCTACCAAAAAAAAAAAGATAATGAAAAGTAGATTTTGCAAAGCTATAAATAAAGAAAATAAAAGAGATTAATGTGCATATAAATGTGTTGCAAGAAGATTTTGAGTTTTTGGAAGATTGAGATCAAGTGTAGTGCCTATGGTATTGCACCTAATGCAATTAGTATAGATGGTTGAGATTTAGAGTTACAAAAAACAACTTTGAAACCTAACCATTAAATATAAAAAATGAGTAAAAGTAAAGGTAAAAAATAAAAATAAAAATAAAAATAAAATTATGAGGGGATTGGGTGAATTTTACGGTGCAATTACACGGGATCCCAATCCATTTTGGGATTCATTTTTGTACCTCGAGTTAAAAAGAATAGAATGTGGGATCCTGGGCCACTGGGTTGATGCTTGTTATGTGAAGGGGCCCATATTTCTCTCTTTTTTGTCCACTAATGTATTCGTTTCTAAATTGGGACGTGGATTGAGCTTTTCTTCCTTATATTATTATGATATATTTGCGTAATAATTCTTTTTTTTTTTTTATAAGAGTAATAATTCTTCTTCTTCTTCTTTTTCTTTTTTTTAATGTGGAACACCAAAGTGTAGTAGAAACTCAAACAAATCTAATATTTTGAGAATGTAGGGCAGAAAGATGTTAGGTTGATAAAATTTTCATCCAATTGGAGACATCAGTTCACCTTGCTTCAATAAATCGAAGTAGAAGAGGATATTAAAAACTAGCCTTTATATAGAAGCTCTTTTTTTTTTCTTTTATAGTATAAAATTTTTCACCAAAATTCTAGGGGAGTGATGAATGTTTAAAAAGTAATAGAAAAATACTTTTTTCAAAGAGGAGATGGTGCATAGTGAGATATGAAAGCTCAAATAGTGTGAAAATATTATTGCTTGTTTATACCGCCAATTCTTAATTACGGCTTGATTAATTTTATGCTTCATACACTTAATGTAGAATATGCGTGATTAGCAAATTAATCAATCTAAGCACTCAACAATTGCATGGATGAACAAATAAGTGCAATGCTAAAATGGAAAGGACAATGGGTAAAAGAATAGCAAATACAAGATAACACCAAGATGTGTTATCAAAGAGGAAATCGAAGAACTCGACAAAAAATCTTTTCGCAACCCTCCAAGTTGAAATGGTCCACTAGTGAATAAGTTAGAGTACAAGGATACCAAAAAGACCCTTCAAGCCCAATTTATCCAAGGTACTTGAGCCATCCAAGCTCGAGCTACCAACAGACTTCTCGGAGTCTTGTTTTTACTAGCTTCCTAGATCTTGCAATACCACCTGATTGCATCGCCAAGCCTCACTGGCTTCTTTTAGCAAATACCCAATGCTTCCCAAGCTCCAAAACACTTTCTACACTCTAAATAGATGTGAGTTGTGTTTGGGTACAAATATCCTCTCAAGGTATAATAATGGGAGAGGGGAGGAAAAGAGACTATAAGGATTTCTCTCTTGAGGGTGTGTAGCTCTCTTTAACAAGGTGGGTGTGTTGTAGAAACCTTTCTAGGGTTTTCTTCTTAATAGCTCCCTTTTCAATTTTGTGGTTAATGGAGGTATATATAGTATTGGTTAAGGGTATAAGAGTCACACTTAAAATCCCAACTACCAGCGTGTTTTGCGGGTCATCTCGCGAGTTGGCCAGGCCGCGAGATGAGTCGCGAAACTTACTGACTCTTCAGCTTCTAGCATGTGCTCCTTATGTGATCTTCAACTGTCTTGATCAAATCTTTTTTTTTTTTTTTTTTTTTATATAAGATAGAATTTCTACTCTAAAGCCTAATCTAAGTGTATATGTGTATGAAACTCCCTCTTAGAGACTTGAATCCCAGCCCTTACCCCCCACACCTACAAGCACTTATACTTGTGGAGTGACCACCGCACCAAGGGTGCGCGGTTAATCCCACTTAAGACTAAACTCATTACAATTAAATCCCACAAAATACAAGGAAATGAATTAATGAAATTACAATACTTTTGTCATAGAATAAAGCCAACATAAATGTTATGTGAAAAACCATAACTTAACAAGATAAAATTAGAGGTAATCAATGGGGTTGTAAGAAGAACCTAGAAAAGAGAGATAAAAGTTATGAGGAAAAAATAAATAAATAATAGGAAGTTAAATCAAATACAAGATTAGTTCAAGGAAAAGGAAACTACAATAAAAAATACAAAGAAGTAATTAAAACGATATCAAATGAAATGTACCTTTCTCAATGAAGAGATGTGATGAATTGAAAAAATAAATTGAGGAAATCAAAGTCTTTCTTCAAAGAAAGTAAAAACTAGAAAGTAAAATATATACAAATAGAGCAAGGATTTTAAAGCTCCTAGTGGCTGATAGCTATTTGTTTATTTATTTATTTATTGGGATTAGATGGGAGAGTAAGAAATTTGAATTTAAATAAAAATAGTGATCAAACATTTGTGTGCACGTTAGCTAATGAGGAGTTTAAAGTTGAACATGGGTAAAAAGGTGGATGGATTTTTGGTGGTATTTTTTTTCCCCAAAAATAACATCAGTACACAGTTTTGTAGAGATGATAAAATTTTGGGTAAGTTTAAAAATTAGGAGATTAAGAGCAGTTTTGTTTTTTTTTTTTTTTTAATTGTGTATTTCTGTTTTAGCTTCCTTTTTTTTTTTTTTGAAAAATAAAATTCCTCTTTTTGTTTAGATGAGGGATTAAGAAATTTGAATTCAATTAAAAGGTGACCAACGTGGTGTGTTGGATGGTAGAAATCTATTTCTAAATAGTGATATAGAGAAAAGATTGAGATAAGGATAGAGATAAGAACTTTTGTTTAAAGGATCAATAGGCTAAGGCCTAGTATTTGAATTTAAATAGAACATAGATATTGAATCGGAATGAATTGTTAGGTAAAAGATGTTTTTTTAACATGTTTTTTTTTATGGATTTGAATGTGTATTTGAAAATTGAAAGTGGTGCAGTGGGGTTTTATTTTACATATTTGTCCCTAAGTTTGTCACAACTTAATTTTAAGGTCTAGGGATTATTTTTGAACCACATAAAAGTCCAGTCCAAAAAAGTGAATCATGTTATAGATAACTAATCTCATCACATGCGCCTTGCGCATGCAATGAGGCTTCTTTTTTTCTTTTTTTCTTTTTTTTCTTTTTTTTTTGGCCTAGTGTCATAATCCCACCCCACCCCCTCCCCCCCCCCCCCCCCCCCCCAATTTTTTTTAAATTTTGGATAAGTTTATTTTGAAAATATGGATTAGTAGAAGAGTGTCTTATTTTGTATGCATTTTAATTGGAGTTAGAGATATATTTTTACCAAGCTGTCCTCAAGTTTTTTACTTGTTAAACGTAAAGTTTAAGGGCATTTCTAAATCACATAAAAATCCAATACAAAGAGGGGAATTATCTTATAAATATTATAGATATAGATATAAAATAGATAGATAAAGGTAAATTGCAAAGTGCACCCCTGAAGTTTGGGCTTACTTGGATTTTACATTATAAAGTTTGAAAAGTTTGATTTTACACCCTGAAGTTTGAGAAATTTGATTTTACACCCTAAAATTTGGTTACCAAAACTCCACCCTCGGTTAGTTTTAGCTATTAAGTGACACATCATCGTGTTAACATTTTTTTTTTTTTTTTTTGGCCAACTCAGCCCCAATGACACCAATTCATTAGAAAAAAAAGGAAGAGCTATCATCTCAAACATCAACACAATGATGAGTTGGCAAAAAACAAAACACGATGATGCGTCACTTAAAAATCAAAACTAAGGGTGGGTTTTCGCTAACGGAACCAAACTTCAAGATGTAAAATCTAAGCAATCCCAAATTTCAAGGGTGTACTTTACAATTTACCCTAAAAATAAAAATAAAAACTCCCTTGACTTCTATTTTGATTTGCAAACTAATCCTTATGGTTTAATTTTTGTCAACTTATCCCCTTTGTCGGAATGAATCAATTTGGTCATTTCATTTAAATCTGTTAGCAAATATAGCCATTTAAACATTTTTTGTTTTAAATAATGCATGCTTTCAGTAAAATTCTTAACTAAAGAATAATTATTAAGCAACGTTTGCTAATAAATTTGGATGGAATGACTAAATTAACTTATTTTTACAAAGTGAGAGATTAATTTCACATTTGAAGTATCTATTTGGGAACAACTTATGTAGCTGAAACTGAAAATTTTTTGCTGAAAGTACTATAGATAAAACTAAAAGGTAGCTGAAATAATACAATGGGACCCATAAATAGTGGCAAAAATAATCTAAAATAGTAAAAAAAAAACTAGTTTTTTAAGCCAATAACAAACACACACGAAATAAAAATAAAGGGACCATTAATAGTGCTTGAGAATTGTAAGGAGTATTCTTTGAAGCCATCGTTGAAAAGGCCATATGAAATAGATGCCTGTTGTGGCTGTATCGCGCTTTAATCAAATGTTGTGGCGGGGCCATTTCTAACTACTTCCGGAGCTAACAATTTAAGAACATTTTCTCAAACCGTAACTCACTTGAGGTTGAGGCCCATGAATTGGGCTTCTGGGACTACCAATGCTCTATCACTGCCTCTGCTGATTGCCATCCTTATGGTTAAGCATCCTAAAATATTTTAGGATGCTTAAAGCCGACAATGTTCTATTAGAAGATAATCCGTAAAGAAGTAAATGAAGGACATCTCTAATTCCTAAATTCAATGACGGCTCCAGGAATTTTTCTCAGGATATTCCTTAAGAAGCATAAATTACACAATTTAATAAAAAGAGAAATTTATATATTGACAACAACAACAATAAAAAAACATGCAAATACATAAAATTTACAATTGCCTTCTATTAGTTTTCATATTTTTAAATCGTTGAATAATAGTCTTATTATCAATACTACAAGCTACATCTCTTTCAATATACACAATCAAGCAATCATCCATTCACTGATCTCCCATTTGATTGCACAATTAATTCTTTATATATTTCATTGCTGAAAAACTTTTTTCTACTGTTGCAATAGCGACAGGAATGGTCAAAACTAACTTCACAAGCAAATAGACTAATGGATAAGTATCATGCTTCCCTGTGTTCACTAACTTTTCAGCAAGTTCATTAACTCCTTGAAACTCTAAAAACAAGTCATTGTTGTGCATATCAAAAATGTAATTCTAAAGTTGAGAGTCAAGTGCCAAGATATCTGTCCCAAGAAAATCAGATGGATAGAACTTTGCTAGTCGTATCATCTTTTCCATATCAAAAGCCACAAATGAATCACTTGGATTCAAGCAAGCCATACAAAGTAGCAAATCAGTATTCCCCTCTAAAAACGGTTGTTAAGCTCTTAAAGTTGCATATCTATGACTGTGTAGAATAGCTCAACATGATAATGATGTAAATTTGTATTTTGTTGGGTGTTGCATCGCGGCCTCCCACAACTACAAATATTTCATCCATATTCAAGATAGGAATATCATGTGTGGTATAAAATAAAAACACTTCAGTCAATAAAAATATTCATTCATCATCTCTCATCACTTACAATCATTGCTTAGACACTTTAACAAGATCCATATAACATTTACTATATCTTGATTTTTTTTTTTTTTTGCAATGCTATTGACAACTCATTTTTGATCCCTAAAATGTTTTTCATTAAATGTAGGGTAAAGACAAATTCAAAAGATAGAATTGACCTCACAATAAATCGAGCTTCAACTTTTTGGTCGGGGAGGCCATCTTCTTCAATAATCTCAAGTACATCAATAACAGCAGAGAACATTAAAATCAAGTTGAGAATAGTCTCATAATATGATCCCCAATGTGTATCACCAGGATGTTTAAGATTTGTCTCTTAATTCAAACCTTGCCCACTTCTACATACACCATTCTCTAAATCTTCTTTAATTTTGGCAAATTGTGCATCTTGAAGAGCATTTGGTCTCTTACAAGAGCCTCCAACAACAGTTACTAAATTATTAACCACATAAAAAAATTCAATAATGCTAATGTGATTTTTAGCAACGGTAACAAGTGTCAATTGAAGTTAATGAGCAAAACAATGGACATAAAATGCTGACTTATTCTCTTTCAAAATTAAAGTTTTGAAACCATTAATATCACTTTGCATATTACTAGCCTCGTCATAACCTTGCCCACGTAATTTTGATAAACTCAAATTATGTTCACAAAGTAAACATTCAATAGCATATTTGAGTGACAAAGCAGTGGTACTTGCTACGTGTACAATACCAAGGAACCGCACTATAATAATTCCTTTTTTATTCACATAACAAAGAACGAGGGCCATTTGCTCTTTCATTGAGATATCACATGACTCATCAACTAATATTGAAAAGAACCCATTGTCAAGATCCTTGATGATGGTTTTGGATGTTTCACGTACAATTGTATTTACAATGTCTTTTTGAATATCATAGTGGGTAAGCCTATAATTTTTCGAAGTTTTTTGCAACATTTCATTTATAGATTCATTGTGATCCCCCAAAAATTGTAGAAGCTCAAGGAAATTTCCTTTGAACCTTGAGATTTATCGTGACCACGAAAAGCTAATCCCTGGCATAAAAGGAATCTCATGCAATCAACTATTGCATTTAATTAAACCTGATATTCAATTTTATCTTGATTTGATTGTTTAACCAAAACACTTTGAATGTGTTGCTTTTCCTTCATTAAATTTTCACTCTTCTTGACTGCTTGGTTATGAGCACTATTAACTCCTCCAACATGGGAATTTAACTTCTCTTTCAGATTCCAAAGTTTGAATCCCTTCGTTACAAAAGTCTCACTTCCTCCTTACTTACCAACATCTTGCCCAAATAGGTAGCAATATAAACAGTATACTGCATCCTTGTCTATATTATATTCCAATCACTTTCTATTTACATACCATTCAGATCTAAATCGACGGGGTTTTCCAAAAAAATATGTTAGAGGGTAATCATGGTCTTGGAAAATAGGTTGACAAGGGCCTCTTTGTAAATAATATCTTCTTATTTCATCATAATTATTAGGTTGATAAGATGATATCTTTTATCCTAGCCCAGGATTTGAGGGAATATTTTTTAAGTTAAAGTCAATACAAATTCACTTAGAAGATGAAGGTGAATCTTGCACAGGAGATGAATCTTGGGTACATAGTTTTCTTATCAAATATTTGTCTATAATTCTAGTAAAAGAATAAACAATAAACTATAAGTTCATTTGAAATATTAATAAATATATTAATTATTGTTTTTTAGTTGTTTCATTAATTTGTTTGTCTTTTATAAACTATAATTTGTTATATTGTTGTTTCATTAATTATAAAATTATTAATTGTTGTTTAGCCTAACATAATTTAATTTGTTTGTCTTTTATAATGTATTGGTTAATTAAATTATTAATTATTGTTTATTAGTTGCTTCCCCCAATTAATTATTGGTTAATTAAATTATTAATTATTGTTTATTAGTTGCTTCCCCCAATTAATTATTGGTTAATTAAATTATTGTTTATTGGTTGCACTAGCACACACCCCATGTGCATTTACTTCTCTCGATTCAAATATCCCACCTTGGCCCCATGCCCTCATCCACCCCCCACTCAACAAACAAGTCCCATGGCCCCCAATCATAAGAGTCAATCAGATAAATTCACAATCACAAATCACAATACACTAAAAGACAATTAATTGTATCTCACCAACACCAACGGATAAAACCAAAAATAAGGGCAAATATTAATAAAGTTATAAAATAAAGCTAAGCAATAGCAATCAGCCAATCACAATTCAAAGAGAAATAAAGAATCAAATAAAGTCTGAAAGAGAGAGAGAGAGAGAAAGAGAGAGAGTCTCATTTCATTTCACTTTCATTCTTCAGATAAAGAGAGAGAGACTGAGAAAGAGAGAAACCCATTAACCCAAATCCAATAACCTGTATATGTAAGAGAGAAAAAGAGAGAGAAGTTAAGTGTAAAGATGAAATACCTTAAGGTTGCGGGACTAGGGAGGCCTAAGGCAGAGGGGCGGCACCGTCAGGCAACACGACGAGGCGAGGAAGGCCGATCTCTGATCCGATGTGTTCTGCCATTCTGGAGCTCAAGTTTGAGGTCCGATATCTGTTTGTTGCTTGTAGTCGTTGGTTGGTTTCTGACTTCAGTATATTGGGTTAGGTTTTCTTCTTTAGGTTAGGTTTCTTTCTTTCTTTCTTTCAACATCTATTAGTGTTTGGTTGCATTGTCCGTTGGTTTCAGATTTCAATATATTGGATTTTGGTTTTGGTTTTGGTTTTGGTTTTGGTTTTTTTTTTTTTTTTTTTTTTTGAGAATTCGTGGGTTTGCAACCATCTGTAATTTGTTAGGTTTGCTTTACCTCATTTTTTTTTCTTTCGATTGGGTTTGCTTTACCATCTGTTGTTTAGGATTGATGTTAGGCTTTTTTCCCTGGTGGGCTTACTCTGTTACAATTTTTTTTTTTTTTCAAATTTTAGTTCAAAATTTTTTTTGGGGTTTTTTTTTTGCTTGAAAGTAGAATAAATAAATAAATAAATTATTTGAGGGTGTTCCTAATTTTGATTGAGGGCGTTCCTAATTTTATTCTAAAGGGTAAACAAATAAAAAAAAATTAATTATTATATATACATTTTTTTTAAGGTCAGGGTGTTCCTGAGAACACCCTGGACTGAACATGGCGCCGCTACTACCTAAATTAAATCTTAGTTGCAGAATTTAAAAAAAAAAAAAAAAAACATACACATAGGTTTTTTTTTAAATAAATAAATAAAATTGGGTGGTTTGACTTTTAAAGAAACATCATTTATGTTGTCCGCTCATGATGATTGCTACTATTTTTTTGAGAGAGTTTTTAACCTATGACATATACTCTTGACGATAGTTATTTATTACATATTAAAAAACTAGTTACCACCGCACACTCTTAGAGCAATGGTCACTCCATAAGTATAAGTGCTGATAGGGTATGGGGGGCAAAGGCCGGTGTAGACATCAAAATTTTATGATATATTCACAACTGTCTGATTATTCATGATAAAATATTTGTGATCAAATTAATCTCCAATTGATGACGTGGACAATCAGCAAATGAAATCAAGCCACATGGCAACATCAAATGAAGAAAGTCATATGGTTGTGTCAGAAGAAAAGACCTATATGGAAAGTTTTTTTTATTAAATGAAATACCAAATTAAATTCATAATTCAAATCTCAATAAATGTTAAGAGAAAATTTCAAATTAAATATTATTGAGTTGCCTATAAATAGAGGCTTCTCATATGAGAAAAAGGACAGACACTTAGAGAGAAAACACTACGGACACTCTGCCAAAATAGGGAGTCATCTCTAAAGTTCACAAGAATTCCATTGTTCATCAAGGCCTATTACTACTTCTTCAAATCAAAGTAGGGATTCTCCTTTAATCTAGTTCAAGATCAAGACAACAGTCCTCGCATCAAATCATGCACGTTTAACTATTCATTCAACTTGGAGACATCAAAGCACGATTCAAGATCAAGCTTCATAGCCCTTTTGGATCGTAACGTTTCTTGGAGATCGAATCAGAGGAATTTATTGTACTCTTTCATTGTAAAGATTCATACAGAGGATTGTACTCACATATATACAAATCAAATACAAATAGATTATTTGTTATACTATTTCGTGATCGTGTGATTTATCTTTTACGAAAATTGTGTGTACGAGTTCAAGTCTGCAAGAAGGAGCTTTACACACATATACACATAGATTAAGCTAGAGTAGAAATTCTATCTTGTATAAAAAAATAAAAAATAAAAAACTAGTTATATTAGCTAATGCCTATATGTGTATGCTCTTTATTATCAAACTAATACATATTAAGAAACTAGTTATATTAGCTAGTGCCTATATGTGTATGTACTAAAATATCATGTGAGTATTATAGATTAGTGTTGCTATGAGATTCGGTTAGTTGTTACTATTTCAGTTAGTTACATTATTAAGTGTCTGTTTGGCAAAGATTATTTTTGTCAACTTATTTTACTATTTAGTTTATTTTTGATACTATTCATGACTCTCACTATACTATTTCAACTAACTTTTACCCTTATCTATAGTACTTTCAGCAAAAAGTTTTCAATTTCAGTAAAATAAACGGATCTCAAACGGACCCCAAGTCAGTTATCGTTGAGACTAATATGTAGCTCTTTATTATCAAATCAAGACATATTAAGAAACTAGCTATATTAGCTAGTGCCTATATGTATATGTACTAAAATTTATGTGAGTATTATAGATTAGTGCTGCTATAAGATTCAGTTAGTTGTTACTATTTCAATTAGTTACTCTGTTAAGTCAATTACTGTTGAGATTGATATGCAGTTAGTTAGTAGTTAGCTTTGGGGGGGGGGGGGGGGGAATATGGAATTAAATTGTACATAATAGCTAAAAGGATCAATGAGATGTTATGAAAGAAATTAGCTAAACACTATTCTAATCCCACCCCATATTCTGGTAGGCTTGTTACCCTCGAATGTAACTATCTTCTTCTTCCTCATTTCTTCTCTAACCACTTAATTCTAGTATATCCAAGAACATAACAAGACACCAGTCAATTTTTTGTGTAGGTAAGGATTGAACTCCAAATTTCTTATTCAACAATTAGAGACTTTACTAAAACCCTTTAAGCATTGCTTGAACTTTGGGTAGGGTGGCCAAATTCCTTGTCCCACTCCAAATTACCCAACATGGATTTTACCTACCCAAAAATGGGATGGGATAAGAATGGATTTTGTCTGACCCACCCCAAGGGTGAATATAATTTAATTTATTTATGCATATCATAATATCATAAGAGGTCGAACTTAGTGCAATGATAAATGTCTTCCACCAAAAGCAATAGGTCACAGGTTCGAGTCCTGAAATTAGCGTCAAAGTAAAACACTTTGTTAGTTCCATATGTTAATGTGTTGGCCAATTGTGTTAAATTGTAACTCAAACTACAAGTCTTGTGTGTTAAAGATGTGCATTCCAAGATCAAGTAGAAGAAACAAGAACTTCTTAAGAGAAATGATGTTTCTATCTTTGGCAATAGCAACCTCAACAGAGTCCTGATTGATCATATTTGTTTTGATCATATTTGTTTTTACATTAAGTCGGCTATTAAGGTGAGTTATTGTAATCCTAATTAGAGTGCCTATATAAAGATCCATTAAGCATGATTTTTAGAAGTTTGGAGAGGCCAAAAAAAAAAGCTTCTGCTATTAATAGAGAAAACCCTAGCCTCCACCTATTTAACCTATAAGTTCAAAAGCAAATAGAGAACCATGTTTTATAGTGTCATTGTTGCCATAATGCTAAACAAGGCTAAAGCCACAAAGTCATCCAAGGATTTTTTTTTTTTTTTTTTTTTTTTATTATGGTTATCAAATCCTTAAGAGATTCTTGGAGTCATGGACGTGATTGATGAAGGAAATCCATGGTAGAAGAATCCAACCAAGTTAGAGCAACATTTGATCACGTAAGTTACTACTAAAGGTAACAATAAAGTTATGATTGATTTTTGTTGTAAGAAAATCAATTCCTAATGGTGGATTTTCTTTAAGGTTGGTGGTTAACCCCTATAGTGGTTTTTTTTTTTTTTTTTTCTTGGATTGTTGTCCTTGAGTTTTCCACTTCTTTACCATATTGTTTTAGGGGAAATTAACGGGTAATGAATCTAAATTTATAATTGGTTAATTTGTTAAATTGCTCTCTCTCTCTCTCTCTCTCTCTCTCTCTCTCTCTCTCTCTCTCAACCTTTCTACTACTCTCATTAGCACCAATGCCACCTCATAATGGATGCAATATGCTTCCATCCCACCCTGACCTATGGCCATTCCTTTCCTATACAAATTTTCCCATCCTTAGAGAAGGAATGAAGCACCTATGATCCAATAATCTCACTCCACCTTGTTGTGATATCTAACTTTGACTTTAAAATGTATAAAGCAAAAGACACCGAACAAAATACCTAATGGGTATTTAATTTTCTAAGGTATCTTTTGTTGGAGACGGGATATATAAGGCGAGAAGTTGAAGTGAAACCCATGTGCAAATCTTCTAGTTCTTATTCTAGGCATGGTCCTTACAAAAGAATTTCTTTATACAAAGTTGATATACGCGTTACATTCTTTTTCCCTCCTTTTTATTTTATATGACTATCTTTAGAAAATTAAGTACCTTTTAATATGAAAAGTTAGATTCCTAGAATTGCAACAAGGCCTAACTCTCATGTATATTATAATTAATAAATTATTATTCATCCAAAAGTTTAAACATATAAAAGATGCAAATTAACTTAATTAATAGTCTGGCAGTCTTCTTCACATATGGAATTAGACTCTCTCAAGTGAATGTGCGTAGCCTATTATATGGAATATCATACACTCTAATACTCGTGACAAATTATTATATATCTACTGAGAGTCTTTAGCTTAATTAGATAGTACTTTCTTGTGCTTCCAACGGACATATTACGAATTCAAATACCTCCACCTAACTATTGAGTTATAAAAAATAAAAATAAAAAGTATTATCTATCCAAAAGTTCTCTATAGTAAATAATAAATTTAATTATTTAAACGTTAATATTTGTAGTGAATCCAGAAGCCCATTACGTTGCTTGAGTGCAGGAATGGTAATGATTAAGAGAATAGGTTGAAGGAGATCAAGCTTTTTTCTCAAGAATGTGATATAAGTTAAGCTCCTTCAGTTTAGGAGTAAAGATGTCATTGCATTAGGTTTAGGAGTTGGTGAGGGTGTTGGATGTGTTTCTTTCTCAACAACAAATCCCATTGGGTAGAAGAGCCAATTGGCTATATTTGTAAAGTTTCTGTTGAACAAAAAGGATGATGATGCTTTTTTTTTTTTTTTTTAATTTTTCTTTCTTCCCAACTCCTCCCTCTCAATTGTTCTAGGAGGTTGGTCAAAAACAGCTTCATAAAACAAAGGAACATATATCATATTATAACAGGCATAAGCATACTATCGTTTAGATACATATATAGTGGAAGCAATTAATTAATTAGCTTCATTTAAGTTGAATGGCAAGTCAGCCATTTCTTACTCCTGACTAATCTCTCCTCCATCAAAGTACTAGCTTCTTTGGATATGTTTTTCTTCAACAAGATTCATTTAGCACAAACAAATTAATAGAGTTACTTGCTCTTCTCTAGTTAAAAGATCAATAAGTTGTGCAGGCACTAGTGCTTTCTTCATGATCTGCACCACTAGAAGAGACCTCAGTCGTAGTACTGGAACTTGAAGATGATGACGAAGAAGTTGAAGAAGCAAGAGGCAAACTAGACTTGTATCCCAACATAAAATTAAAGAATCTAGGTTGTGCCACCCCAACATTCTCGTTTTTGTTGTTTGAGCTAGTTTGATTAATCAGCATGTCATTGTTTTTCATGACACTTCCTTTCTTCAAATAAATGCGACAAAGAACCCAATTTTCCATTTGGACCAAAGAGTTCTGCCAGAAGTTAAACCAAAGTATTAATAAATTCACACAAGTGATAAAAATGTGTAAGGAATGTTTCTATATAGTGAATTGACTAAAATATGAGTAACTCTATATATATATTATTATGTAAGCTTTGTGCAAACTTTTCAAGAGTTCATCTGCCTACCAATCATCTCTCACAAACCTTGTAGTGTAGGAGTTGGATTTTTGGGCACTAAGTACAATTTTGCTAGGTATGTATGTATATATAAAGAAGATTGTGTGGATGGAACTCACCTGGATTGAGTTATGTATCTGTGGGAAAGTGCACCCTGTAGTTTCTGCATAGACAAGACGATATTCATGCATGATCCAATCAGTTCTAGACCCATGGGGAGGTTTCCCTTTGTAAAAAACCAAAGTCTTTTTCATTCCCACAATATGATTTCTTCTTGGAGATACAATTTTTTTGTCTGTCCCAGTTGTCTTCCAATAACCAGAATTAGTTGTCCTTTTGGTTCGGTTTCCATTAGGATATTTTGCTTCCTTTTGGCTGAAAAAGTACCTCTCTTGCTCGAGTTCACCTACACATAAATATAAACTCTATGACTTAATTCTATATTACAAGTGTCAAGGCAGCACATTTTCATACGTACCATGCAGGAGTAAATAAACAACCATATATTATTACTTACAAGGTCAAGATATGTATGTAAACCCATGCATGCATGCAACCTTGCAAATGGTGTGAAGTTCAATAACTTTTAACATGCTTTTTTATTACAAGCTAGCAATACTAGTTTTATATATATATAAAACAAACAACTTACAAATTATTTGACAAATCACTGGTCATTCCCATGGGATTATTATTTAATCACTTGTATTATTATGTATCAATTACAATATGCTGCTCGGCAGTTAAGAAAATAAATGTGCAAAATTTTGTGTCCCTAGAGCTATAGTTTTATTACTGGTTAGTGAGTTTATGAGCGGTGAACTTACACCTATAAAGCTGACAAAATAGTTATAAAAGTCAAAAACTATTATATTATCAAAAATAAAAATAAAAATTCAAAACTATTATTAGAATGATAATGTTTTTCACTAACCCGGCAATAATTCCCATGGATCAAACTTGCAAACGTTGATCTCAGGAATGACTGAAGCAGGCAATGGGCATGAGAGAACCTTGCATTTTAAGTACTGGAAGACAAGCTCTTCATCAGTGGGCTGGAAGCGAAAACCAGGAGGCAATATTCTGGTTACACCTTCCTGAGTAAAACTCAACTTGTCCATATGATCAAGACCTCTCTTTAGTCTTTACTACTTAGCCTCAGTCAACACAAATGAGTTGAGATCAAGCAAGCCATGTTGAGCTTTTATAGCCATAAGAGGGTGAGAGTGAGAGAGATGGGTGGCTGGGGTTGTTGAAGAAAAGAGATGCTTCTTTATGGTCTTTGTAAATTGGTAGGGCAGAGAGAAAAAGATTGGGATTGTATCACAATAGTAACCAGATATCATTTGTATATTATATTTGACAATTAAAGAAAGCTCATATCGTTCATCAAAAAAAGAAAGAAAGCTCATATCTCATACTTTTCATTTTTCAATAAGCAATGCTAAGGCCAATTTCTTTCGCAACAGCTGGTATTTATTTATTTTTATTAAAATAAAATTACTTTCACTTAAATTTAATAAAAAAAATTTCACATCTAACCTTTGATATTTATTTATTATAATTAGAGTAATATTACTTTTACTTTTGTTTACTTTCGTGATGCATCAACCAAAACGTACAAACTATATTAACAATTGTAAAAATGTTATATATCTCTAAGCTTATATTAGGCATTGAAAGACAATATATTGTTTTTCAATGCCTAATATTGTATGATAAAACAAGTTATAAAGTAATTTGTCATTGGCAGAATTTATTAATTGTCTTCATGGTAGTTCAAAGCACATCTTACTAAAACCTCTCTGATGTGTAAGTAGTCAGTCAAAGATAATTGGCAGTAGCATTTCTGTATTATATATTTGATTGGTTGGAGGACCTTGAAAAAGACTTTGATGAAGGATTGTTTTTCAAAGTTCATATATCCAAAATTCAACTGATAGTTCAAAAGAGGTTGTTGCCATGTTGGATAGAAGTAGACTAGTAGAATAGTACCACTAAGTTGAGGTCAGCTGTTGTCATGCTTACCTGCTCTCTTTGCAGTAAAAAAATACATTAAATTAACCTCAAGTAAAATTGTGTGACTAGAATGAGATGTGTCTATCTAAAGAGGTTATATATGCAGTTGCAAATGGGGTTCGGCTGCAAATTAAACTTCGAGTTCTGAGTACCTCCAGCATAAGAAATTATAGGGTGCATTAAGCCTTCCCCCTCATAAATATGGGTCTTATGCAGGGGAACACATATTTGAAACTTCCTAATATGCGAGAAGAATGCGTGATTTGACTAATTACACATTATAAAAACCTTAATCACTCTGTTATTTTTGGCCTAATTTGACTAACACACCAAACCTGAATCTGGATTGTACCGACTGATTCTATGCTTGAGAAACTGTGCTGAGTCATATATAAACTTAAGCTATTAAAAATATATAAATTTAATTATTTTAACAGAAATTATATTACAATGTTAAAAGCCAAATAGATCTCCTCTTTAGATGCATGACATACTTGTACTTATAATTGTGTTATGAGTAGTTCTAGTACCACAAATTTAGTTACAATTTTTCTTACAATTTTCCTGCATGATAGATTATGATTGGCTGTCTATCATTTTTACATGAACTCGTCACTTTTTTTCTACCACTCATAGTCAGTCATACAAAAGAATTGTGACTAAATTTATGGCATTAAATTTTTTTGTGTATCATATAAAGCTTTGGTGGTGTTTTAAATTTGAAAAGGCAATTTATATATGTTTGAAGGGGGAGAGGGGCAAGGAGGAACCCTTCTCTCCTTTCCCGTCCAAACATAGGGATGGGAATTTTTTTTATCACATTTGAGTCCAAAGTCATACAGTGACTCATAGCTTTCTTTACTTTCATGTTTTCTTCCTTCAAATTTTCCTTTTTAAATAATAATAATAATAAGCTGTAACTTTACTCTTAAAAAAAAAAAAAAAAAAAAAAAGAAGGCGCTATAGCTTTAGATCATGAATGGATGGGTGACTCATAAAGGTTTGTAACCAGCACTTTAGCCCCACGGGTAAGCGATTTAAAGAGCAACGTTTTTTATTTTTTAATATTTCTTATAATCAATATTACCTTGATTTTTTGTTTTTGTTTTTGTTTTTGCTGCACCTTGATTATTTGTTTTTAAATGATTTGTTTAGAAGGAAAAGCCATAAAAGTAAGGGGAACCCTTACAATTGCAAAGCGAAGAAGAGTCAACTACTTTTCTTAGTTGCGAAGATGTTGCCTTTTTTTCTCTCTCCATGTAAGATAGCCAGTTTGTTAACATGGTTTGCAAGTATTGCTTAAGCCCACAGCAACAAAAGTAATGTCTTTATGACCTTTTGGGCACAATTCTTTTCACTTATGTCTGATGTCACATCTCAACACTTCTTTTTTTTTTTTTGGAGAAAACATATCTCAACACTCATGAATGTCCTTTTTCACTTATATGTGTAATGCTTTTATATAAAATTATGGGCACAAAAAAATCTAGTTGTCAAGCTATTAATAGTCAATTAAAAAAAAAGTGATATTAATAATGAATTCAAACAGAAACCAATAACAATTCATCATTTACATTTTATTATGAAATTATTGTATCCATATCACTATTCAATTATTTTACAAATGGTCGCTCTCGAACCTTCCCCACTCTCTGCAATGAAAGTAGCCATTGGATATTACTCTCAAGATTCATCTTTTTATTTTCTTTTCTCCTCCATCCTGAAAAGACAGACTACTCAAGTTAAAGGTTGATAGTAGACAAGAAATGGAGCCTTTCCTGACAATTATTCACAATATTATAAAATAAACTTGTGTTTCCTTTAGGCGTATCACGGTTCATGTGCTCATAATTTACTATATATCATGGTCTAAGAAAAAGCAAGTTTTATGCTTAATGCATAAGTAAGAGCATCTCCAGCAAAATAAGCAAATTTGTGTACTGTTTGGAGAATGAACAGTGACTTTTATCTTTATATACTCACTTTTTCAAATACACTTTCCAACAGACTCTCTATCTCATTCTCTATCTCATTTAAATATTATTTCTTCATTCATTATTTATTATTTTTTTAACAACTACACATCTTCCAATATTTTTTTATTCAATACCTAATTATTATAATAGAAAAAAAAGGATTTGAAAAATGAACATTAGCTCATCAGACCTGATGAGCAACTGTTCATTAGCAAAAAAAATTTTGAGTTTTAGAGAGACTGTTGGAGCCCTCTTTCCTTGTTTTTTCCGGTTTCACTCTCCATATTTTGGCTATCCATAGCCTGTTGGAGATGCTCTAAGTTTGTGAATGGGTTTGGGACTCGAGAGTTGTGACCTATACTGAAATTGTCTAGATCAAGTTGTTCTTCAAGGTGAACTTATGCTTTGAGCATCTTTATGAATAAAGTGTCAAACACTAATGGGGTATTTGCTAGAGTAGTTTGAGTAATATTGTTTGTAATTTTTTGAAATACGTGTGGATGAAAAGATGTGTGAAAATGTGTGTAATATTGTTTAAAATATAAAAATATGAGTTTGAAATGGCTTGCCAAACAGGCCCTAAGACTTGGTTCTCTTAATCGTCTTTGCTATAACCAATCATGAGGGGGAAAAAAAAGTCCAATACATATCCCCAAAAAAAAAAAAAAAATCACAAATGTTTTAATTTTTAACATTTCAAGAAATATTGTATGATTTGTATCATCCCACATCATTTTTAGGATCTAACCATAAATATTCGTGCATCTTTTAGAATTTAATATCAAAATCCTTATATATATTTGACATTTTGAAACGCTCTATTTTTTGTTTTAACTATTCCTAATCTATGTTTGTGAGAGAGAGAGAGAGAGAGAGAGAGAGAGAGAGAGAGAGAGAGAGAGAGAGAGAGAGAGAGAGAGAGAGAGAGAGAGAGTCTAACCCTAACATAATGCTCTAAGTTTCCTTCTCTTGTCCTCTCCTCCCCCTTCCTTCCATCTCTCTATGTTCCAAACATAAATTAATGATTGTTGTTTATAAATCATCGAAGCAAATTGTTGTTTCAATCATATAAGGAAAAAGTTAATAGATACCTAAAAGTATTGGTTTATGAAATATTTTTAAAAATATTTTATGGAAAAATAAAAAATAAATTAATTTTTTATGGCTTTTTATTTATCCCATAAAAGTGATGTCAACACTTTTTTAAAATTGTTTATTAAAAATTATCCTAATGGTACTGATTAACAAGACTCATCATATAACTACCATGTCATCAATTATGCATAAACAATTGATCAATTTAAATCTTAGACATTTTCTTTGTAAACACAAAATATATATATATATATATTAGTTAAGTTTCAAAACTCTTGGCAACAGATTGACTTAACATTTTTTTTTTTTTGAGAATCAACGTAGTGCCTTTTATTCAATGAATACAATCGAAGTCTGCTAAAACAAAAGAAAGAAACTGTGGTGGAACATCCTCCATCCACACACTATAATCTGAAACATTTAAAGCAAAACGAGCTAAAACAGATTGACTTAACATTTGATGCAACAAGAATTCATTATTTACTTGTGGGTACAAACAATAATGATTAATATCAAGAAGTTTTAAATGGTAACTTGCAATTATTAGTGTGTGCCAATGTAGTAAAGTCCAATGGGCCTATATGAACACTTACTAGGCTGTGTCAATGTAAAGCCCAATGGGCCTAGAGTACACACTCTTACTAGGCTGTGTCAGTGTAAAGTCCAATGTGCCTTGCCCTGGGCCCATATAAACAGTCACAAATTCCAGGGAAACCGGGCCCATTATCCCATCTTCCTCAGCCACCGCGTTCTTTGTATTTAGGGTTTTAGAATCAGAAGCTTTTAGGTTTTCTCAGATTTGAGGGTTTTAGCAACTGAACAAAAATCCAATCTTTCTCTTTTTTTCTCTCTCAATGGATCCTTCACAAGTCCAATCCGCTGAATTTGCTCAATTTCTCGCTGTAAGTTTTTTTTTTTTTTTTTGGGTGTGTGTGTGTGTGTGTTTGGTCTCTCAGAAAGCTGAGGAAAATAAAACAGAAAATCTGAGGATTGAAAATATGTATATTATGTTTTTAAGGATTTTGTTAGAATAGACAAAAGTCTCTTATGTTGTTTGGTAACTGGAATGTATAGTCATGTGATTTTTTGAGTGTTCTGTTTAGCTGTTCTAAACTAGGATGTCTTGTTTGCAATTATTGATTTAATAATTTTAGTGTTTAATATTAACTGTTTTCAGTTGCCCATTACACTACTACTTACAAACATGCACTTAAGGAGGTTTTGAACCCATGATCTTTACCCTTTTTTTTTCCATTAATTCTTGTTGGAGGAGTGAGTGTCATTTGAGTCGGGGTCGGGTTTTTACTAGGTCGAACTAGATTATAATAAACTGGGTTATATAAGTGATTACAAGAAGTCCCAAATGAACTTGACTAGTTCTATTAGGCGCGAATGTGGCTAGTGATTCCATAGGTTTGAAGAAATGGTATCAGAACAATTTTCTACTTGTTACTTGTTAGTAGAGCCGCCATGTATGTCATGAGTTGTATGTATGAAAGGGAAAATGTGTGCAGGAGCATGGTGGAGTGCTACATGAACTAGTGACGGAGAGGTTATAAAAATGTTGGACGTCCCTTCCCCCATTGGGCTAGCCTTTTTTGGGATCAAAGGACTTGGAATGTTACAATATTCAGTTTCGGATGGTTTAAACATTAATGTTACCTACTGGCTTCAGACCTATTTGGCAATGATATTTTTCTTATTTGGTCTCTTGGGTGATGCCCTCAATGGTGCAGGATGTGTTGGAGGCATGGAAGGAGGGGTGGGTTGGCAGGGGAGGTAGTGGGACGATATGGCGAGTTGTTCCATAGTGTCTAATCTGGTGCCTTTGGCAAGAGAGGAATGCTTGGTGCTTTTGAGGGAGTTGAAATCAGTATGGTTAATTTCGAATATCTCTTTCTGAAGACATATATGAGTGGACTTCACCAACTTCTTTGTTTACTGCAGAAGGGTTTCTAGATTTTCTGAACTTCACTAATTATCTTTTGTTGTTCATGTTCCTTTTGTTTTCGCATTGCCTCTTGTATACAGCCTGTTCTTGGGCGGTTCTCTTTTTTTCTTTTTCTTTTTTTTCTTTTTTAATGAAATTATTTACTTATCAAAAAGTCATTGTTGTTGCCTCTTTGTCTATAGCTGTTCTTATTTAAGATGCTAGATGCTGAGACTTGCTGGTAGTTAAGTACAATTTTTGTACACTCTGCAACTTACTAGACAGTTCAATATAATTTTCAAGTAATAAACTTAGGTGGCATTTGGGTATTGCGTTTCTTGCATTGTGTTTTCTGCATTTTTTTTTCCTGGACGCATGTCTGGCACTGTCCATTGTCCATGAACAGTGATTTTAGGCTTATGAACAGTGCCAAATGCGTGAACAGTAACTTTTTTATTATTTATTTTTTTTATTGTTTTCAGTTTTCAATTTTCAACAAAATAAGCAATATCCAAACAGACCCTTAATAGCATTGCTCATATGAAAAGGAACTAATGACTTATTATCGATAAAAATCTTCAATTTATTCAAAGAACTCTTTTGCCATTTGTCACCCAACTTACCCCATGCTCCTGCATCATAAGATATGTCAGTATTGTTTTAGGACTTAACTTTAACTTGCATGACTTTTAGACACTGATTCTGCCTGTCATAGAACTGACTTTTTTAACAATTCATGTTGGTAGGGGTGGTAGTCATTATTTTGTTGATAATAGTAAGGCGTGTTAGTAGCAAGATTTATGTTCAATTTATGTGATTTGACTGAATAAGTTTGTAATGCCTGTGCAGCAAGAAGAGCAAAGAGCCAAGGTTGGTGAGATGGTGATAAAGATCACAAATGTCTGCTGGGACAAATGCATCACTAGTACACCAGGGAGCAAGTTCAGTTCCAGTGAATCTAGTTGCCTTTCAAACTGTGCTCGGCGTTATATGGATATGAGCCTCCTTATTGTGAAACGCGTCCAGAACATGCAGTGAAGGTCTAGGAGCATTGATGTGCTATCTCAATCACAAGATGTTGTTTTTGCCTATGTCCTTAGTTAAATTTTGCTGAAGATGTTTTATTTTTTCTTCTTTTTTTGGAAGTAGATCTCTTTCCATGTTCTTGAAACTATTTTATTAAGATGTTCTATTAACTTTATTGCACTCTATAATCAATTCCCAAACATTTATGATGAATAAATTTGTTAATGTGTATGGTTGTGAACAGTTGCATGAGTTTTCTGTTTAAGCCTTTCTGCAACTTGATGGTTTGGTGGTCTTCCTAAGAAGCAATAAAAATATAAAATACAGTTGTGAATGAACATTAGTATGTCTGAGTTAAAAGGCAGTGACATAAATGGAGATCCCTCAAAATTTAACACGACTATCTTCATGATTAATTAGGAGTGCCTTATGTTTGTGGTACAAATCTTTTGTATTTTCAGCAAAGAACCCCGAAGACCTCGTTCAATATTCCTGTTGCTCAGCGTTTACAGTCAAGAAACAATTATAAAATCTTGAATACAAGAGGTCTTTTGGAACTGTCCACTAAAGATGCCCCTTTATTAATTGCAGCGACCCTTCCAATGGCTCCAAAGAAGAAAAGTTTACTAATTAGATTCCTCAACTTCCTTGTATAATTAAGCTGCGAAATGATATTCCATCTTGTCTAGTAACTTACATGTTTGAATCACATTTTTCCATTTGAAGACAAAGACCAACATAAAACTCCAGATTTGACATGATCCTATGTAAATATTAGGTTTTCATGTCCCCAATATTTTCATGCAATAATTTTTTCTAATAATGCATATGTTCATGTGGTACTGTTTTAATTTTCTGCTGCTAATAAGCTTTTTGTTTGTTGTAATAAGCACTCTTTTCCTCCTGTTGCTTTGGTGGGATGTTTGCTTTCTTTCTATCAAATGAAATCGTGACTTATTAAAAGAAAAAATGGTTATGCAGTACTTTTATTTCTTTCAAAGAGATTGGGAGTTTGGTCACGTAGTACTTTTATACTGGTATTTTTGGGGCTAAAGCTAAAGGCTTATTATTATCACTTGGCGCGTAAGCCTTGTAACCTTCCACTTGAAGACATAGATAGTAGCTAGCTCCCACAGTTGGACATATGACAGAAGAACTGCTGACAAGGGGGATTTGAAAAAAAGAAATAGGTCCTCGATAGGAAAATGGTGTTATTGGTTCGAAGAAAACACAGAAGCAAGTTGGCCTTGGTTTGCATCAAGGAAACAATGTGAAAACTGGCACTTGTGTGGCCAAAATAGTTGCAACAAAAGACCATCACTAACAAAAAAGGTCCCTGCTAACTAAATAACAACACATTTGCATACCTGCTAATGGATGAAAACTACAAGTTGCTAACCATATATTAACATGCCAGATACTTGGCTACAAAAACTCAAAAAGGTTAATTGTAGTACTTAAGTAGTAGCCAAGCAAACATCAACGAGGCTCACAAACATAGTTACAGGTTATAACCAAACTTATGCAAAGGGAGTATCACTAACACTAAGAAATTGGTCCAAGATAATCTCCTTCCAAACTAACCAATGCTTGAAATTCTCTCTCTACCTCAGAGCTACTTCGTTCCAATCACAATGAAACGGATCACAACATCTTTTTCAATCTTTGACAGCTTCTCATTCAAGAAGACAGGGTACTCCCCAGCCACATACCAGTAATCTGGCATTTTCAGATAAGAGAGAAATGTTTTTCACAGGTCCACAACTCAGGAAGACCCCATGCTTCATCACCTTGTGTACAACACCCTCTAAAATATCTCCTTGGAAAAGCTTGAAGGTGATGCAGCTAAAAAACAACAGGAAACAGTACATCTCTAGTGTGCTGTCTCTACCCTCTCCTATGCTCTTCAGAGCATTGACAACAAGAAAATATCCAAGCTCCTTAGTGGCCTTCCTTGTACAAGGTTTTCCATCGGGGTACCGTAATTGACCGCCAAAGCAGCAATCCTTTTGCATCCAGATTTTCAGTAAGGATTATCACATTTTAGGGCAACTCTACTTTGAGAACCATTTTTTTTCCTACACCTTTCATAAACCAAAATAATAATACGATAACCATGAGTGCGCAAACTTGATTTAAATTTTGCGAAGTGTCCCAATCTCTGAGAAGGCAGTCATCAAAATAAAATAAACAGTTGAAAGGATGGACCATATAAATATGCAATAGCTGAAAGAAACCATTGTATTAAAAATTCACAAGATTATATGGGAAATCACCAAAAGATCATAAGCAAACAAACAATAGTAAAAACAAAATTCCGCAAATATTTGAGGACCCCATGTATCATATAACATGCTTTTTTTTTTTAAAGTTATTTATTTATTGATTTTTATCCATTGAAGTAAAAACAGTGGATTTTACAGAGAACAGAAAAGCTGCAACATTTACCAAGCGGCTGTTTCCACAACCCTGAGAAAGATCAGTAAAACTACTTAAAAATACAGGACTTGCCAACATGTATAATATAACATGTTTTAAACCAATTATTAAAAAAAAAAAAAAATCATCTAGCATGTAATCAATTATTTGAGTTTTTCAGCTTTGTATAGACAGAAGCACACAACAGCTTAAACAGGGCAACATGGTGGTGGTGGTGATGTGAATGAGGTGGAGCAGTAAACAAGTGGTACAGCAGAATTGGTAAGAAATAACATCTATAGTCATAAATAAAGTGTGGCTTTGTAATTTTGTTACAGTGAGGCACTGCCATGTGGATGATGCCAGTGATTTGCTTGTTCTTATAACAATAGTGATGTTTGTATCGGTGAATTTTGGCCCCAGTGGGAGAGGTAATGTGAGATTCGTACTGGTGACTTTCACTTCATGAGACAAGATTCGCATCCTATGAATACAGCCATGGCCTCATGGGATATGAAAATATGTGCTAATAATTAATAACTAAATTATAGCTGAAAATTTATCATTTGAGATAAGATAAACTAACTTTCACTTAAGAACTTATGAAATAAGATTCACCAACATTGTATAGTAAAAAACAAGTACAGATTTTTTACTGCAAATGGACTATTTCTATTATCAATAAATTACAACATGTTAATTTGATATCTTATGAACTTATTTACAAACTTGCACAATCCAATCTCAAGTATATATATATATATATATATATATATATAAGTATATTTCTATACATTTATACATATAAAATATAACATTACATATACTCAAATCAAGTCTCATACTCATGAGTTGTTTCATGAACACATGATAATATTTGGGCTTGGATTTTTTTTGTTTTTTTATAAGTAAATAATGTTCCATTCAAAAAAACTTGAAAGAATACAAAAAACCAGAGCACATAGGCAGTGTGCTAAGGTCCTAAGGACCCATCAGAAAGACAAACTATAAAGCATGGAAAGTACAACTATCTAGCAACTCAGGCAAAAAAGGAAAAATAAAAACTTACAAAGCATTTTTCCACTCAAACAAAATCAGGAAGAGAGAAAGCTTCAAGTCCTGAGCTTGAATTTTTTAATGGCCAAGCCTAAAAGCAAGCTTGAGTTTGCCTCATTTGATAAATAAACAATAAAGAAGCTTTTACCCGGGCCAAAAAGAACTAAGCACTACTAATGACTCATTAAAATACCTCTAACAAAGCTTTCATTTCTGTAAAACACCCATGAAAACCAGGAAAATACAAAACTTTGTCTACCAAAAAAGAACCCATTCCAACTCTATCTAATAAGATATTTTCTCATGGGTCATTTAGAATTGCAGAAAATAGAAGCAGCAAAGGAAAATTTCAGTCTCAACCCATTAAGAAAAAAAACTAAAATGTTTTAATACAAGCATGTAACTCAATCATTGAGCTGGATCTCGAAGACCCACTTGCTCTAAACATATAAAAATGCCGACTTTATTCACAAAAGCTCCAAACCCTTGTAGTTTCAAACATATTGGAATTATGGCATTTCTGAATAAATGGATGCTTACCCATGTAAATGCATGTTAAATACAACTCTTTCACATACAAAAGGAACTAACTTGTATAAGATTACAGGGAATCATCCAAAGCATTTAAAAAAAAAAAACACTTACCCATATTAATAATTTCATATATAAGACCCAGTAAATTCTATCAAATATGAAACAACCTCACAAGCTTTAGAACAAAGGAACAAAAAACAAATTGAAAAAAGAAGTCAGTTTTGGGGTGAAGAAGAACACAGACAGGAACAGAACATGGGCCTTGCTTTGTTATTTGTCTGAGACTGAACCAGCGTGTTAAAAAGAAGCCCATTTTTTAGACCAAAATCTATTTGATGGGCCAAAAGCAAAATGAAAAAAAAAAAATTTGAAGAAGACACAAAAAGTGAAAGGAAAAAAAGGAGGTCCTACCGGGAGTCGAACCCAGGTCGCTGGATTCAAAGTCCAGAGTGCTAACCACTACACCATAGAACCCTTGTCGAGATGAGATAAGGAATGTTATTATTTATTGAGGGAAAGTTGCTTCTTGGCTTATACAAAATTGAAGAGTCAATGGTTGGGGCAATCACTTTTTAGACCATGACCCGTAATCTTGGAGACTTTTCATTTATAATTGAGCTTGATTAAAGATGGGAATGGATGGGGAAAGAACCCAAAAGCAATAATTTGTTATATTGATATAGCATATTTCAAAACTAGGATAAAAGATTGACTACCCTAAAAAGATGAAAGACTTCATTTCTTTCTCAATTTGGATTAATGGATCCACTTAGATTAAAAATAATAATTGTGTGGGGGCGTGTTTGGCTACCCGAAGACCCAAAGGCTAGGAACTTGGACCTTGGGTCCGGGCCCACAACAATTATTATTTTTAAGTGGATTTAGAGATGGGAATGGCAAACCAACTCGTGGATTCCTGGGCCTAGAGTCTAATTTAGGAAAAAGGGGCCCAATGTAAAGATTAAAAAAATAAAAAAGAAGAAGAAGGGAAGCCAAAAAGAAAGCAACAAGATTAGGCAGAGAAAATAATCTTGTATTAATGTTCCCTCAGCTTGACCGAGGAAGGTATTCCAAGCTTAACAATAACATGAGTCTTAGTAGTTCTCTCTCTCTCTCTCATTCATCTCCTCCCCATTAATGGGATTTTCCCTTCTTTTTATAGTAATCTATCCTTAATCCTGACCCTTCAGCTGTAAGGTGGTAATTGTTCATCAGATACTAGTCACATCCCCCCTATTTGAGGGAAGTGCCAGGTGAGTGACAAGCTATCCAAGTACTGTTTAGGAGTCACTTCCTCTATTAATGTGATTATCCTAGTTCGTGCAGGACATTTAATGCGGAGGTGATGGGTGCTTCCCCAACACGTCTCCCCCCTTTTCTCCCTTAAGGCCTACCCGTAGCTGTCAGCTTCGGCCTATGTCCCTTGATATAGTGGTAGCTTGTCTCACCTTTCTGGGAGTGCAAGGGGATCTCCCTTGGTCGGCCTGATACTTCACTTGTTGGGCTCGTATGGCTCAAGGCCTGACCTAATATTGGTTCTGCACCAATAATAATAATTCATTTTCCCCTTTCTCTAAAAGGTTAGCTTGTTCCACCCTTTGACAAATTCTTTTGCAACAACTTGAACTAAACCCAGGCTATCAATGTCAATCAAAGCAAGTTTAATGAATGGGTCAATTATGTATTAGTTTGCTTAACTCACAACAACTTGAAAATGATAGTCCTAAACCGGGCAATCCGCTTTGACATAAGTTTGCTTAATCCATATAATATAAGTCATTTTATTTAACATTTTGAATTTTAAATATAGAATTGATTAATTAAATTAATTTTATGGTTATATTGAAAAAATCTATATTGAAGCTCTAAAGTCGTTAATCCTATTTTCAAAATAATAAAAATAATAAATAAAATACTCTCATTTCATTATTACCTTTTCTTAAATTGCATATTTTTTTAATTTGAAAAATGCGAATTTTTAGATTATATGCTATTACTATTTTATTTGATTTTATTATGCGATAAATTTTTGTATAAAATTTATTTGTTTATAATTATTATAATTTATGTGTTTACAATATATAAAAATATGTTAATCATTTTGGGTCATTTATTTTAGATGAGTTGAAATTGGTCGTGCCTATATCAACCCAACACAACCTATTTATTAAGTGTAGAATTTCTATCTTTTATCCAAAATTAACAAGTTGTTTTAGATTTTAGAAACTTTTAAATAATTATTAAATGAATCGTATTTAGGTTGATGAATGTATAGTTGAATATCTTTATATACACAAATACAATCTTCTTTTTTTTTTTTTTTGAGGAAATACACAAATACAATCTAGCAAGACAAAATTGTCACCTCTAAGTAGATGAGGATCATATCCATAGGTACAATAATAAAGCAAAAGTAATAGCAACATGAATTGTCACTTCTAATAGACGAGGATCATATCCAATCCATAATTAGAATATTAAAGCAAGAATTTTCAAAAAATTTCATTAAATGTTATCCTAAAAGATGGTTCCCAATCCGAGCTACTATCAAACAAGGTACGGACCAAATAAAAGCAAATTAATGGTGCCTAACTAATTTCATCGTATTCCAATCTTTTATCCCAAAAAATTATTATAATAATAAAGAAAAAACTAATTTCATCGTACATGTCTGGCCTGTCTGCCATAAACACCCAATCAAAGTTCATGGATGCTTATCTCTTAAAAAAAAAAAAAAAAAAAAAGTTCATGGATGCAGCGTCTCGATCTAGAACTCTTTCAATCATTTGATTTGGCGGTACCATTGTCCTCAAAGTAAATCTGCCCTGGACTATTCTTATTTCTTATGCCTATGAAATTTATGGCATGGACCCTAAAAATTTTAGTTGAAAACACATCATAACGCACAAGAATTTGATTACTAGGTGAGTCAGTCATGGACAAAAAATGTTCTAAACCAAAAGAACTACGTAGATTGCTCAATCTCATCTGTTGGACCCTAATCGTGTAAACTTAAACTAACCATAACCATAAGCTTATATAAAACCTTCCTGGTTCGAATCTTGCATTTCCATATCCCACCTACCACTATATATTACTTCCAACATGAAAATGACAAAATAGCAAATGTTCTTGTGGAAGCACTTCAAAAGAAGATAAATATATTAATGTTAAAGATTTTCTTTTTTCTTTTTCTTTTTTTTTTGTAAATATTAATATGACTTGTTATGATTAAAGCAACGTCACCTTTACTTAAGCCCACCATTGACACCAAATCTTTTATACACTAATTAACCATGATCTATACCACAAAATAATGTCAAAAATTGTAAAAGAAGTTTGTGTTCTTAAAATTATTGATATATGGACAAAGTTTGGCGCCAAACATATTTGGAACTTTGGACTCCAACTACTAATAGGAAGATGATATTTGTTTTTGTCATATATAATGCACATAACTCACTTAACCCAATCAGCCAAATAAGCCATTTGTATTGCACATAATGGAATACATGTTATCTTTCTATCAGTGATTGAAGCGAAACATTTTTCTCAATATATAATAGGACCTGAGGGAGCTGTAATGGTTGTGATGACCAAAGAATTTATGTAGAAAAAAATTGTCATGTACATAAGAAAGTGAAAGATGTACCAATAAGAGCCTGTAATACTCTAACGACCAGTTCAATAATGATATAACGTAAGATGAAAGGTGTAGAATGATAGCAAGAAAGTTTTAGAGAATATTGAAGCTGCCTGCCTATATATGTGGTTAAGCTTCGTTCGGTTTAGAATGTTTAGGAACATGCAAATTGGTCCTGACTCCCACCTGAAAGTGATGATAATTATGTATTTAGAAATCAAAAAATGCTTGACCAAAATAACCAACAAAAATGCATGGAAGCCTATTGATTAACGAGGTCCAAACAATTCAATATAAATTAATAAGTTGCTCTCTCTTTCTTCTGTAGGTTTTTTCTTTGTCTTTTAAATAATAATTTAAAAGTTCACAACAATTACTCCTAATATTATAGGGGTGTTTGGTAGAGTAATTTGAAATGTGATTTTTGTAATTTTTTGAAATACGTGTAGGTAAAAAAGTGTGTGCAAATGTGTGTAATGTTGTTTAAAATGTGAAAATGTGAGTTTGAACTCACATAACAAATAGACTCATAATGTCTAAGTAGCTGTAAGGTTCAAACACAGAGAAATATGTTGCTTTTTTTTTTTTTTTTTTTTACATATAAATGACATAGTTACTTAAGTGTTAAAAGTTACACATTGGAATTTTATATATAAAAAAAAGTCTCACGTAAAATAATAATTACAAAAGTGAATAATTAATATGGCATAATATTAGACCCAAATCTATAGATTTAAGTTTTTGGGTCAATAGTGTTCCTATATCTTATTTTTCCTAAAAATATCAATTTTGTAATGTCTCTTGAATCATAAGGTGGGACAAATGAGTAATGAAATAGATATAATTCAATAATATTGTTGATAATGCCGTAACATTCACCAGTGAGATGCACGATCCGTGCGCTTAAGAGTCACCTGCACACGAGAAGAAAACAAGAACACCTTACAGAAGGCACTGGTGTGGAGCTGGCCAAACATCCTCCGAAGGCTAAGTTAGAAATCTTTTCACAACTCTAGAGTGCTAGAGAGGGGTCAATTATGCGTACCTTGATATGAGGAGGGTGTTGGGGCTATTATAGTAGTGAGGTCTTGCCTCCTTTCCTTGTAGTCCAAGTCTCTTCCTTATAGCCCAAGTCTCTTCCTTGTAGGACAAGTCTTGTCCTTGTAGCCCAAGTCCTTTCCTTGTAGAACAAGTCTTTAGGAATCCGAAACGTGGTGGACAAGTTATCCATTGTGAAGAGTCTGCGGTTTTTAAGGTGTTCCTCCAATATTTTCCCATGCTTTGCCCCGTTCATGCTGGGCCTTCGTTTCATCGGGGACTCCACACAAAGAATGGGCTCGACCTTCTTTTGGCCCATGGACATGGACCCATTGGGCTCGTCAGGCCTTATCTCATATTTTTATCCTCTTCAGCTGCCCCCTTCACCCCATTTGGTCCGTCGCTTTTGTGCAAACGGTCAATTGGGGTGACGGTCAATATAGTCATGACGGTTCTATGTTCATGGGGCGACAGATAGACATACATGAACGGTGACAAAGAAGAGCTAGGATGGTGACCGTGAATACTTAATGGTTGGTGACGTAGTCAATGTGGTGACGGTCAGAACTTAATAGCTGACGGTCAGAACTTAATAGCTGACGGTCAAAACTTAACAGTCGGACGGTCAGAACTTAACAGCTGACGGTCAGAACTTAACAGCTGACGGTCAAAACTTTACAGTTGATGGTGACGAGGACCCTTGGAGGGAGGTTTATGACGCCGTCAGGTCTATAGAGGTCTGACAAGCTGCAGAGGCATTTAAAGCGATGACACGTGTCACTCGTCGAGTGGTTCGTATCTTGGATCGAAGTGCCGCTTCGTCTTCCGTGCACTCCATCTATAAAAACCAGCACCCTTCCCTTCATTTCTTTTACTTTACGCAGAAACTACATTGTCAGAGTGAGCCCGTCACCTGTCAGGGCTTACCCGTTCACATCCTCCAGCAACAACTTTTATCCGCTCACTCTTTTTCTCAGTAAGTGATTCCATCCGTTCACTTTGGTATACTTTTCAGTTTTTATACTTGACATGGTAAAAGCTTTAAATTTCTTGCATCCGTCTCTTTCTTTTTTATTTTAGACCTGTCAGTCTTAGGTTTTGTCGCTACGTTGTAGGCAATGTCTAGTGTGTCGAGTAACCAGTCGTTCGTTCGCAACGGGGCGGGTTACGAGGAATTGTACCCGTCGGGTTATAAAGATCCAGACGAACTAAGCGAGAGGACTCCGTCGGCCACTTCACCATCCTCAACAAATGAGGATATGGAGTTGGCCGAACCAGAGGAAGGTTCTGACAGCGGTGGTAAAGGAATTAAGTCAATAGTTGGAGCTGACGGACTTAGGGAGTTCGTCATGCTACCTGAGTGGACGGTGAATAACTTCAGGTCCACAATAAAGGAAGTGCACTTCAAAACGATTAGAGCAATTTACCAAATACACGACCGCATCCCTATCCGTTTACCCTACCAGGCAGAAAAATGCTATTACGACGGAGTGGACGACCTAGGGGTGTATGAACAAGCACTCAAGGCTGGCCTTAGGTTCCCTTTGAACAGACTCAAGCGAGAACTCCTCCAGCACTTGGGTTTGTTCGTCAGCCAGATATCCCCGAACACCTGGAGGGTTTTCATTGCAATGGAGGTCCTGTACGGAGTCATGTCTAATGGTTCCAGATCGTTGACCGTACGGGAGTTCCTCCATTGCTACCGTCCAGATAAGATAGACAAGTCAAGGGGGATGTATAGCTTTGTCCCTAGGAAGTCCGTCATGAAGGTCATTTATGAGACCCCTGACTCCAATCGTGACTGGAAGAGCCGTTACTTCTTCCTGGAAGGTGACGGCTGGATGTGTCACCCTGGGGAGACGGACTTCATGCCAGTCGATAAGAAATGGGGGATCTTGGACCCGTCTGGTATTATTTACTCCGTCGTGTTATGAAGGTGATTTTTCTTTAACTCTTTAACGACCGTCCTAATTATTTTGTCCCTTTTTATTTTTCAATACGACGGCGTCCGCAAGTTGATATAGAGGAGTACAACTTTTTGGAAAGAATTTTTTCAAAGACAAAGCCAGAGGAACGGACATGGGCGAAGTTGGTTAATCTTAATACCGTCCATTGGTATTGCGACGGACCCGAGCCCACTCCGACAACTATCAAATACGAGGAACGCACCCGTCAGCGTAAGTCCGTCACCCTTTACAACTAACTTAGTCAATTCCTTCGAGTTTACCCGTCTACTCTTATTTTACAGAGATGGAAGACGCGAAGAGAAGGGAAGCCATCAGAAGTAAGGCCGCGAAGAACAAGGAGACGGACGAAGGTGCAATGGGGACGGGCTCGAGCAGGCCCTTGGCGAAGAGACCAATGCCTAAGGTGGACCGTGCACCTAAGAAACAAAAAGTTTCGACGGAGCCCGTCATTGGTCTGATGGCGGAGGGTAAGAAGACGGTGACCCCGGCCAAGCCTGGGGGTGGCAAAGGTCTAATGGTTCCTCCTCCGGGTAGTCAGAAGAAACCGCCCGTCCTTCTCCGTGAAGACCCAAAGTATGCTTTGAGGAAGATTTCTTCTATTATCGAGAGCGAGGACTATGAGGACCTTGGAAAACACTCGATGGAGGCTATGGGGGAGACGAGCCTCTTCAGCATTGCCCAAGTAAGAGCCCGTCGCTATTTATCTATTTATTTGTATATATTTTTTGTTCAATCAACTAAAACTCCATTCCGTCGTCAGGCTACGCTCATGACGAAGGGCTTGATGGACCGGGCTCTTCACCAAGAGATGGCGCTTGAAAGGGTCCGGGAAAAGGCCAAGCTGACGGAGGAGGAGCTGCTCGAGCTGAAAAATTGGAAGGTGGTGTTGGAGCAGAAGCTCAAGCTTGCGGAACGGATGAGGGATGAATACCAAAAGATGGCGGAGGAGCTTAAAACTGTTCTGGAGGACAAGGAGAACGAACTCCGTCTAGCCAAAGAGAAAGCCGTTCAGGAGTATCGTGACTCCGACGCTCTCTTGACAGAGCTCGGAGTTTCATACAACGACGGTTTTGACGATGCCCTCCGTCAAGCCAAAGCTCTCTATCCCAAGTTTGACTTCTCAGCCGTCAACATCAATGTCGCGGAGGCTATGTCCGTTCAGCTCGATACTTCTGATGATGCAAATGAACTTTTTGCAGAGGAAGGGCCCATCACCGTCGTCCCCGAGGTTCATGCTGAAGAAGGAAAGTCCCTTAAAGCCAAAAATCCCGTCATTCCTGACGTGTAGACATAATTATTTACTTTTTTTCAAGTATTTTGAAAACAATTTGGATTTTGCCCGTTGTATGCCGGGCCGTTTTGTATTCGTTGTATTTGACATTTAACTTATTTATTTAAATGCACCTTTTATTACATTGTTGATGATTGTGGTGTATGATCCGTCCTTGTTGCCTTAATGTTTAATAAGTTGATCCGTCCACGTTGTGGACTTTTATAATGTTTGCGATCCTGGTCGGGTCCGTTCATTCCGTAGAATGTGGTCGTGACCCCTGATGGCCGTCCACTTTGTGGACTTGTATAATTTTATAAACTGGTTGGGTCCGTCCATTATGTAGATTGGGGTCTTGAACGTTGGTAGGGTCCGTCCTCTTTTTTGGAGTTGTATAAGTTTGACCTTTGTTGGGTCCGTCCACTTTTTGGACTTGTATAAGTTTGACCCTGGTTGGGTCCGTCCACTTTTTGGACTTGTATAAGTTTGACCCTTGGTGGGATCCGTCCACTTTGTGGACTTATAAGTTTGACCCTGGTTGGGTCCGTTCACTTTGTGAACCGTGTTGACCCTTGGTGGGATCCGTCCACTTTGTGGACTTGTAAGTTTGACCCTGGTTGGGTCCGTCCACTTTGTGGACTTATTAAGTTTGACCCTTGGTGGGATCCGTCCACTTTGTGGACTTATAAGTTTGACCCTGGTTGGGTCCGTCCACTTTGTGGTAATAATCTTAGTAGTAAGGACACAACATGGTCTTGAATGTTCCTTCATTATATTTAAAGCTGTAGAAAAAAGTATCTGCCCTCTTGGGCTTAAAAAGATACTAAAAGAGCCACAAAAAGCCAAAAATAATCAAAAGACTAGTAAGTGCTTCAAAAAATAACCAAAGACTAGTAGTAAATAGAAATGGACTGAGGGATAGAGGGAAACTGAATGTCATTTCTATTGGTAGTATTTCCGGAGGTGTTCCGTATTCCATGGGTGCTGAAGCTTCCTTCCGTCCATGGTTTCGAGGTGGTATGTGCCCTTCCTCTGCCATGATGTGATTCTATACGGTCCTTCCCAATTTGGTCTGAGCTTTCCTTGTGTAGGGTCTTTAGCAGCGCCCATGACCTTTCGTAGCACCAGGTCTCCGATCTGAAAATCTCTGTGCCTTACCCTAGCGTTGTAGTGCTTTGACATGAGGTTCTGGTATCGCGCCAACCTCTGTTCTGCCATTGCTCGAGCCTCATCTACTAAGTCTAGCTGTAGGTGCATAGCCTCTTCGTTTTTGTCCTCCGTGTAGCTCTGCACGCGATAGCTGGTGAGGCCGATCTCTGCTGGGATGACTGCATCAGCTCCGTATGTAAGTCGAAATGGGGTCTCCCCTGTGGGTGTCCTTGCAGTCGTCCGATACGCCCATAAGACGCTTGGCAGTTCGTCTGGCCAGATACCCTTTACCCCCTCGAGCCGGGTTTTGATGATTTTCAGCAATGTCCGGTTTGTGACTTCTACCTGTCTGTTTGCCTGCGGGTGTGCTGGTGATGAGTAATGATTCTGAATGCCTAGCTCTGAGCAGAAATTCCTGAACGCGCCGTTGTCGAACTGTTTTCCATTGTCAGAGACAAGCACCCTCGGAATCCCGTATTTGCATATGATGTTTTTCCACACGAAGGTACGGATGCTTTTCTCTGTGATAATGGCAAGGGGTTCTGCTTCCACCCATTTGGTGAAGTAGTTGATTCCGACTACCAGAAACTTTAGCTGTCTTAAGGCCGTTGGGAAGGGACCCATGATGTCTAACCCCCATTGCGCGAACGGCCAAGGAGCCGTCATAGGTGAGAGTTCTTCTGATGGTTGCCTGATTAGATTACTGAACCTCTGACACTTATCGCAGGCCTTCACGTATGATTGGGTGTCTTTGAGCATAGTGGGCCAGTAGTATCCGGCTCGGATCAGTTTGTGCACCAAAGACCATGCTCCTGAGTGATTCCCGCAAATCCCCTCATGAACTTCCTTCATCACATATTCTGCTTCAGTGTGGCTTAGACACCTTAGGTATGGTCGAGAGAAACCTCTTTTGTACAAGACGTCCCTAATCAGCATGAATCGCGACGCCCGGACTTTCAATCTCCTTGCAGTGTCCTTCCCGTCTGGCAAAGCACCCGACTGTAGATATTCTTTTAAAGGCGCGATCCAATCCTCTTCAACATCTATCTCCTGTATTTGTTTCCCGTCATCAATAAGCGAGCAGGTTTGGACAAAAGATAATACCTGCTTAGGCGCATTCATGAATTCTGCGGAGGCTGCTTTTGCTAGACGGTCGGCGCATTCGTTTTCCTCCCTTGGGATTTGAACGAATTTGACCTCAAGGCCGCCGGTTCGACCCTTCACCTCTTCCAGGTACTTCTTCATCCTCTCGTTTCTGCACTCAAAATCGCCATTGATCTGACTAGTTATCACCTGGAAGTCGCAATGTATAATCATGTTCTCAGCACCCGCGGCTTTTGTGAGATCCAACCCAGCTACCAAGGCTTCATATTCCGCCTCGTTGTTGGTTGCAGGGAAATCTAGTCTTATCATGCATTCAATCTTATCCCCCTCTGGTGTTAGTATAACTACACCGACTCCTCCTGAGTGCTGATTTGATGACCCGTCCGTGTGGATGATCCATAGTTTTTGTCCTTCAGCCCCTTCATCTTCTGGCTGGGTCTACTCGGCTATGAAATCTGCCACTACTTGCCCCTTTATTGCAGTTCGTGGACGGTACTGTATGTCGAATTCGCTTAGCTCAATTGCCCACAAGGCCATTCTCCCTGCCGCCTCTAGTCTGCTCATTGCTTTCTTCAAAGGTTGGTCCGTCAGAACTACGATTATATGAGCTTGGAAATATGGTTTGAGTTTTCGCGCAGCAGTTATGAGCGCAAGGGCCAATTTCTCCATCCGGGGGTATCTTTCTTCTGCTCCTCGGAATGCCCTGCTTACGAAGTAGACGGGTTGTTGCGAGCGTCCGTCATTTCGTACTAAGGCCGCGCTAACTGCTGCTTGCGAGACCGCTATGTAGAGGTACAGTTCTTCTCCTGGCATGGACGGGCTGAGCAGTGGTGGGGACGATAGGTACTTCTTCATGTCCTCGAATGCCTTCTGACATTTGTCCATCCACTCAAACGATTTCCTCAATACTCGGAAGAAAGGCAAACACTTATCTGTCGCTTTGGAGACGAATCTGTTTAGGGCCACAACTTTTCCGTTCAAGCTCTGCACTGCCTTCACTGTCCTCGGGGGTTCTAATTCCATTATGGCCCGCACTTTCTCTGGGTTGACTTCTATACCTCTTTGGGACACCATGAAGCCCAAGAATTTCCCAGCTGTAACCCCGAACACGCACTTGCTTGGGTTCAGCTTCATGTTGTGCGACTGAAGGGTGTTGAATGTCTCCTGGAGGTCGCTCAAGTGGTCGTTCTCACGCACACTCTTCACCAACATGTTGTCGACATAGACTTGTACGTTCCTTCCAAGCTGGTGCGCGAACATTTTGTTCATTAACCTTTGATACGTAGCCCCCGCGTTCTTGAGTCCGAACGGCATTACCTTGTAGCAAAAAAGTCCCTGGTTGGTTACAAAAGAGGTTTTCTCCTGATCTTCCTCCTTCATCTTAATCTGGTTATAGCCTGAGAAAGCGTCCATGAAACTCAAGAGTTCGTGTCTGGCCGTTGAGTCTACCAAGGTATCTATCCTTGGGAGTGGATAGCTGTCTTTTGGGCATGCCCTGTTGAGGTCCGTGAAGTCGACGCACATCCTCCACTTTCCGTTATTCTTTCTTACCATGACCACATTTGCTAGCCAGTCGGGGTAGTATACTTCTCAGATAAAACCCGCCTCCAGCAGCTTTCTAACCTCTTCTGCCACTGCTTTATCTCATTCTTGCGCGAACACCCGCTTCTTCTGTCGGACTGGCGAAGAGTCCGGGTTAACATTTAGCCTATGGACTATCACTAACGGATCGATTCCCGGCATGTCTTCGTGGCTCCATGCGAATACGTCCTGATTCAACCTCAGGAAGCTTGCCAGGTCTTGACGTACCATCGAGTTGGCCAAGGTGCCCATTCTGGTCGTCCGTCCAGGTCTCGATTCATCGAGCATGACCTCTTCCAACTCTTCTACCGGCTCCGCGATAGTCCGCTGCTTTCCAATGCACATGGTCTACTGATGATTCTCCATTTCCAACATGGCGATGTAGCACTCCCGGGCGGCCTCTTGGTCTCCTCGCAACTCTCCAATTCCGTACTCCGTAGTGAATTTAATCATCAAGTGGTATGTTGAGGTTGCTGCTTTCCAGGAGTTCAATGTGGGTCGCCCTATTATACCGTTATACGTGGATGAACAGTCGACCACCAAGAATGTCACGTCCTGAATGACTTGCTGCGGATAATCATCGACCGTCACTGAGTGTGTGATTGCTCCTAATGGGAGTACCCTCGTTCCTCCAAAGCCGACAAACGGGGCATTTGTTGGTGTTAATCGTGCTCTATTTATTCCCATCTGCTGGAATGCCGGGTAGTATAGGATGTCTGCTGAGCTGCCATTGTCGACCAGCATCAGGTGTACATTATAGTCTCCTACCCTTAAATTGACGACAAGGGCGTCATCGTGTGGATGGTGGAGGCGTCTCGCGTCGTCCTCTGAGAATCCAATAATCGGGCTTTCCCTCCGCGCTATCTTGGGTACAGAACCCGTTGCCTGTACATTCTGGACCATCCTGAGGTAGGTTTTTCGGGCCTTTTTGGACGATCCCGCTGCTACCGTGCCCCCTATTATCATCCTTATGTCCCCGATAGGGGGCCTCGGATGGTCGTTCTCCCGTCGGGGGGTCTGTTCCCGTGCATGCGCATCCGTCCTTTCCTTACTGACGAATTTCTGTAATTTTCCTTCTCTGATGAGGGCCTCAATTTGCTGTTTCAGATCGTAGCAATCCGCAGTATCGTGACCATGGTCGCGGTGGAAACGACAATACTTGTTTTTGGGTCGCTTGGCTGGATCGCTCTTTAGCTTCCCTGGGAACGTCAGGGATCCCTCGTCTTTGATCTGCATCAGCACTTGGTCTAGTGGGGCGTTCAGAGGGGTGACGCTTGTAAATCTTCCTCCTGGGGGTTTAGAACGCTTCTCCTCGCTTCTGTCTCCCGTCCTCAGTTTCTTCCTTCCATGGTCCTGCCTGGCATCTTCCGGTCTTTCTCTTTTCCTGGGTTTGTCTTCCCTGGCTGACAGTGCATCCTCTGCATTCATGTATTTTGTGACCCTGTAGAGTACCTCAGACATGGTTTTCGGATCATTTTTATACAGGGAGAACATGAATTTTCCCTTCCGTAGGCCATTGGTGAAGGCTGCCACCAAAATCTTATCGTCGGCCTCATCAATAGAAAGTGCTTCCTTGTTGAAGCGAGTTATGTATGATCGTAGCGTCTCACCCTCCCACTGCTTGATGCTCATTAAGCATGCTGTAGACTTCTTATATCTGTGCCCCCCGATGAAGTGCGAGGTGAATTGGGCACTTAGTTCCTTGAAGGTGTTGATTGAATTTGGTGTCAATCCGCTGAACCAAATTCTCGCTGCGCCCCTTAGTGTTGTAGGGAAGGCCCTGCACATGATCTCGTCCGGTACTCCCTGGAGGTGCATCATGGTATTGAAGGTTTCTAGATGATCTAACGGGTCCTTGACCCCGTCGTAGCTCTCAAGCTGCGGCATTCGGAACTTCTGTGGCAGGGGGTAGGAGTTGACTTGTATAGTGAATGGCGAGTCCGTCCTATTCACTAAATCGTCAAGGTCGCTGGAGACGCGTCCCTTGAGGGCGTTCATCATGACCTCCATTTGTTCCTTCATCGCCTGCATTTCCGCGAGGATGGGTGGTGGGGTTGTAACCATGAGAGAGGGCATGCTCAAGTTTCGCCGCTCCGGTCTACTGGGCTCGTTGCTGCCCTCTGATCTTTTAGGTCCCTTCCGTTCGGAGCTGTTCCCCTGGTTTTCCTCCTGGACGTTGTGTCCCGCGTCCCTCTGTCACAGTTGCTCCTCCAGATCATGGTTTTGTTTTGTGAGGCGCTCTACCGCAGCCGTGAGGGTTTGGACCTGTCTTTCTAATGCGGTGGACCTTGGCGGCTCGTCTTCTTGAACGTTGTTGTTGGTGGCCATTGAGCGTGTGAGTACCATGCAACTCTTATGTCCGGGATGCGACAATGGCTTAAATTGTCACGAACTACTTCCCACAGACGGCGCCAACTGATGATGCCGTAACGTTCACCAGTGAGATGCACGATCCGTGCGCTCAAGAGTCACCTACACACGAGAAGAAAACAAGAACACCTTACAAAAGGCACCGGTGTGGAGTCGGCCAAACACCCTCCGAAGGCTAAGTCATAAATCTTTTCACAACTCTAGAGTGCTAGAGAGGGGTCAATTATGCGTACCTTGATATGAGGAGGGTGTTGGGGCTTTTATAGTAGTGAGGTCTTGCCTCATTTCCTTGTAGTCCAAGTCTCTTCCTTGTAGCTCAAGTCTCTTCCTTGTAGCCCAAGTCTTGTCCTTGCAGGACAAGTCTTGTCCTTGTAGCCCAAGTCCTTTCCTTGTAGAACAAGTCTTTAGGAATTCGAAACGTGGTGGACAAGTTATCCATTGTGAAGAGTCTGCGGTTTTTAAGGTGTTCCTTCAATATTTTCCCATGCTTTGCCCCGTTCATACTGGGCCTTCGTTTCATCGAGGACTCCACACAAAGAATGGGCTCGACCTTCTTTTGGCCTATGGACATGGACCCATTGGGCTCGTCAGGCCTTATCTCATATTTTTATCCTCTTCAATTGTTAATGACCATATAGTCTTGTGACGCGTCTCTTTCATCTGTAAGTTGAAATTTAGGGATTGAATGAGGCAACTTAAATCCCCTCCATTTTCAATTAGCAAGAAAGATAAATGACTCAGTTCATCAAATATATATAAATATATATATATATATATATATATATATATATATATATATATATAATATGTCATTTATTTGTGTACTTATTGTGAATTTGAATTCTAAATGTTTTTATTGGAAACATAAAAAAAGTTCCTACTATTAGTTGTACGTACAACAGAATATTCAATATATAAGTGTGAGAGTGTGTTAACATATTGCACTTTGCTTCAATTTCTTAAAAAAAATTGCAAGAACCACAAAATGTAAATACAATATATTGTTTTTAAACTCAAAAGCATCTCATTAAAAAAGAGAGTAAAGATTGTAAGACAAAGAATGCCAAGTTTTCCCATTGAAAATAAGAATTTAAAAGATATATAACCCGTCAAAGACTGCCGACTATCTAAAAGAATCAAAAAGTTCAAATTTCACTTTTGCGAATGCGACTATCTAATTATATAGATTAAAAAAAAAAAAAAAAAAAAGGATAACACCCTTGCCAAAATTTCGATAAGACCTTTAACACGTCAAACACTGCCGACTATCTAAAAGAATCAAAAAGTTCAAATTTCACTATTGCGAATGCGTCTATCTAATTATATAGATTAAAAAAAAAAAAAAAGGATAACACCCTTGCCAAAATTTCGATAAGACCTAAACAGTAGAAAAAAGCTTTCTAGCTCAGAGCCAACCTATGAACAAGAACTTAATTCAGACCACGAAATTGCAGGCCTCCTTCCTTAGTGGACTACCTTTAGATTGATTATTTTTTTATTTAGTTTATTCAAAATGATCAGGATGTTGATTCTTATAATGAAACGACTGTAAATTAGTATTACCCGTCCTCTAAGTTGATGTGAGTTCCTTAATTATTGCTCATAACTTTCGTCAACCAGCTTAAGCATTTCTCATACAGTATTAGACTAGAGTCCATTCACCATTGTTGTTTGACAAATCTAAATTAATTCAACATATAAATTGTTAAATAATACAAAACAAAAGACCTGTATAGCTAAACTAGATGCAAATCATCAAATTCTTAAAATATATAACTATCAATGGGGTTTAGGCTAATGCTAACCAAGTTTAAGACATTTCAAAACTAACTAACTTGGTCCCTAAATGGCTAAATGTTGTTATTTATTTCCTTCTCTCTCACCAAATCCTAGTTACTAGCAAAACCCATAAGCTCAGTCGCCAGCGAAAACAAAAACAATAATACTGGCGAAACCCATAACCCCTCTCTCTCTCTCTCTCTCTCTCTCTCTCTCTCTCTCTCTCTCTCTCTCTCTCTCTCTCTCTCTCTCTCTCTCTCTCTCTCTCTCTCTCTCTCTCTCTCTCTCTCTCAGAGTTAGGAAATTTAGTCGTTTATGAACCAAGTTGGTTAGTTTTAAAATGTTTTTACATTTCATCCAAAAGAATTATAAATATTTTTAAAAAAAAACTCTTAATCTATACAAAATTAGAGAAAATCAATATGCAAAAAAAGAAAATATATATATATATATATATATATCTTAAAAAAATTCAAAACCTAAGTCCCAACACATCTCTAAACTAATCAAACTAACCTAATATGACAAAATTAACAAAGAAGATGTATATTACCATAAAAATAACAAGAATATGCTAAAAGTTTTGTAATTAAAGTAGCACATCTTAGTATATATTTTTAATAGATTTATTAAATCTCATACTTCCTAGTATCTATTTATAAAAATAATAACAAAATATAATAGATATAAATATATATATATATATATATATATATATATATATATATAATGATCATGATTAGCTTCATGTTAGATCATAATCCTTAATTGTTTTGAGGAGGTTTTTTTTTTTTTTTTAAGAGATAATTATAACATACTGCTAACCTCACAGTTTGAACATTTTACCTCCTAAATTCTAAACACTTTGTACATGAAAATGTGTCAATTCAGCTACAACATTTTTAGCAATTTTGAACATTATTCCAAATGTTTGGAATAATCTATCTTGTCCAGCTTTTGTAATACAGATTACAGAGTGAACGTTAAAGACTAGAAAAATGGAAAAGCTAATGATCTTGATTAGCTTCATGTGACGTCTTACATTATTAATTGTTTGAAAAAGAGAAAAAAAAATTTCAAAACGCATGGGATAATATCTGTCTTGTCAAACTTTAATTCGTAATCTAGATTACAAAGTGAACCTGAAAGACCACAAAAATAAAAAAGTTAATGATCATGATTAGCTTCATTATGTGAAGTCTTACGTCATTAATTGCTTTGGAAAGAGAAAATTAATAAACATTTGTGATAATCTGCCTTATCCAACTTTAAACGTGGTTTCTCAACAATAAAAAAACTTTAAACGTGAAAGACAGCAAAAATGGAAAAGCTAATGATCATGATCAGCTTCATGTCACTTGTACATCATTAATTGTTTTGAAAAGAGAAAATTATTTACAAAATTTCGGGATAAACTATCTTTTACCCTTGTCCAACCTTCTTTTTTTCGCGGACCCTATCTTGTCTGAAATTCGCAATTGATAATTTGATACAGATTACGAAATGAACGTGAAAGACTACAAAAATAGAAAAGCTAATGATCGTGATTTGCTTCGCGTGACATCATACATTATTAATTTTTTGAAAAAGAGAAAATTTAATTCAAAAACGCTTGGGATAATATCTGTCTTGTCATACTTTAATCGGTAATCTAAATTACAAAGTGAACATGAAAGACAACATAAATAGAAAAGCTAACGATCATAATTAGCTTCCTCATGTGAAGTCTTACGTCATTTAGGGTTTGTTTGCCAAGTTATCTCAAATATAAAACTATACATTTTAAACAAAATTATACATATTTTCACACTTTTTCACCAATACGCATATAAAAAACACTTGAACAACATAACTCAAACTACTCTCCTAAACACCTCCTATAATTGTTTTGAAAAGAGAAAATTATTTCCCTAAATTTCGGGATAATTTAGGGCCTGTTTGGTCTTGTATTTCAAACTTACATTTTTACATTTTAAACAACGTTACACATATTTTCACACACTTTTTCACCCACACATATTTCAAAATACTACAAACAACCTTTCTCAGACTTCCTACCAAACAACCCCCTTAACTTTTACTCGTCCAACCTTCTTTTTTTCTTTTTGTCGCTGACCCTATCTTGTCTGAAATTCGCAAATGATAATTTGACACAAGGGTTATCGCTTATCACATCTGAGAGTGGTGTATAGCTATAAGCTGTAGGGTCAATTTCTGGCAAATGTTGTGTATGTACAGTCTTCCAATTGTCAAAAATCCTCTTTTAATTTCGATGCAATTTCTCTAGAATCTCCACCTGGCCTTATTAGTTTTTTTGTCCTTAAATCACATAATAAATTTTGCAACCCACTCCTTTTCATTGAAGATAACTTGGAACCCCAGTTGGGACAAGTTTCGCAATAATTCATCATGCATGCCTGCCATCTTTGTGGAATGACAAGGCTCATAATTCATACATGCTGGAAACTTCTAATTTTATTATGAGAACAAAATGTCGATGTATATATAAATATGAGTTTTGTTAATGGGTGCTCTTAGTGTATTTATTATTATTCATTGAAAAAAAATTATGAAAAAATGAAAAGGTTATTAAAAGATCAAGAATTTTTTTCATTTTCATGTAAAATTTGTTTCTAAAATAATTTATTAATAGATGCCTTAGGGCATCCATCATATATATATATATATATATATGAATTGTTTTATTATTCGATATTTCTGGATCTTTTTGTATTCACTTTCTACAAGAAAAAATCACCAATGTTGCTGGTGATCGACTTGCCTTTCTAGGAGCCTTATTTGTTTGTTGTTTGTACTTTGTTGTTGGGTTCCAGCTTGTTCTCATCAATAAATTTCTTGATTTAAAAAAGTAAAAAAAATAGAAACAACTACCAATGTTTTGGTGTAGCATCTGCATTTTGGTGCATTATTCTCTCTTTCTTAGGTCTTAGTTAGAGACACACAATATTTTTACAAGTTGTGCAGAATATATAAGTTATGATCCGGAGAATATCACTTTTACATCGACCAATCCTAGCTGCATGTCCTAATAACAATGGTATTTTTTTTTTTTCCATGCCACAAATGCTTATTGTTTAACTATCACATGATTTTCTACGATTTTTCTTCCCAATAAAGTACTGAATCCCCCTTGGCGTACCTAGGTGGGGCAGCATTGTGAACATCAAAATGTAGAGATAGTTGTGTATCAATCTCAAAATCACAGAGGAAAAGCAATTACTATACACCTGTCCAATTGGACTGATCTACTGTTATAGAAAAGATTATTTAATTAGGGACAATAACTTTAAATCATCAGGTCATACACCACCAAGAAAAAGATAGGCCACGTACACATACACCTGTCCAATTGGACCCTCATACGACTGTTCTCGTTAATCATTCACACCTACCATATGCAATCGAATTAGCATTATGAAGCTGCATTGATTTGCAAACTAGGCCACGTACATTTAGTTGTTGATACAGAGTTTTCGAATTCAATTTGGCAAAGAACTTAGAAAGGTGAGGTACAAAATGTTGAGCCTCTAGCCTCCACAAATCTGAACTAGTTGATCAATTATAAATGAAAAGTTTCCTTTTTGTAGTTGCCACAACCTAAAATTTTTATACTATATGAATAGTTTCGTTACTGTAGTTACCACTTACCACAACCTAAACATAAGTTAAGTAGCAAAGTTAAGTTTGGTCTATTAGGCTCATTAATAATTAATCATAATGAAAAGTTTCGTTATTGTATGGTTACCACAACCTAAACATAGGTTAAATACGTAGCAAAGTTAAATTTGGTCAATTGGACTCATTAATAATTAATCATAATGCATTTAAATCAAAACATAAATATGGGTTAAGTGGCAAATTAGTTAAACTTGGTCAATTAATTGGACTCAAAGTTAATCAAAAAGCCTTTAAGTGCTAATACCATCGTGAATCTCCAAACTTATGCAAATAAGACACGTGCTGAGATCATTGTCAATCATCTAAGATATTGTGATGAAAATATCTCACATTATATATTGTTAAATTTAATGCATTATAATTATACTAATGATTTAGGATCGGCTTAGCTAATCTTAATTATTTCGAATCATAAGTGGTACTCCCTCCGTTCTACTTTTTTTGTCTTCTATTCCATTTTGATATGTCCCAAAATATTGTCTGGTTTCTAAAAATAAAAGTCATTAATTTACTAATGTTCCTATTATACCCCTATTAATTTATTAATTCAATTTTTTGATAAATTTTTTTAAGAGTAGTTTGGAAACTTATACATTTTTAAAAGGTAGATAAGACAATAAATGATGTTTCCTTAAAAAGTTTGATTTTTCAAACAGGACAAAAAAAGTGAGACGGATGGAGTATTTATTTAGCAGGTCTTATCATCCCAGGTGCCCAAATTTATTTAAATTTTAACCCTTCCACCAACCACTTCAAAGTTCACACTTTTATCTGTACTTACTAATTAATAATTAACGAAATGCATTCGCAAACTCAATATAATATTTCTCACTTTTTCTATTACAATTTTTCTACATTCCATCAAAAAAAGAATTAAAAAAACAATTGAGTGGGATAGGGTTTGCCAATATTCTTAACGAAACAGGTAGATACACATAATTGTCACTGCATCGAATGGATCCACTAGGAACAACAAGAACAAGACTCTGAATCCCCTGTTCACGCGAGTCAAAAGCAATAACATTGATAATATATCAGCCAAATAAGCAAAGCTTAACTGGAAAAAAATAAGGTTATCTTTGCAATAATGCATGACTACCTCATGTTATTGTTACGTACACATGTGACATGTCATAAGCTGAACATTGCCAATGTATCAAATATTTGTGCAATTATAGGTCATTAAGTGGCGATTTTGGGTTTGTTTTTGGTAGTTGTACATGATGAAAGTATTGCTAAATGGTTTGTGAGGAGAATAATTAGTATAGGGACAAAAAGTTTTCACAATCTTTCTCACTATGGAATAGAACTAATGAAAAATGATATTAGACTTATTTATCAGTTATTTGTTCTATATAAATGTGATGTAATTATAAATTACCATTTCAATAATTGTGAAAATATATATATATATATATATATATTAGAGGTGGCAAAATCTGACACAATCTACGAATTCGACACAACTAACCCGTTTATAAACAGGTCATGAGTTGAGGTTAAATGAGTTTGTGTCATATTCAGGTTGACATAGTTAACCCGTTTGACCCGTTTAGCTTATAAAATTATTAGTTATTTTGATATTATTGCTTAATTAATGGTTGTTTTTATATGTTTATTACTATATTTATAATTGCAATTGTATTTTAATTTTAAAAATATGGGAATTGAGAAAAATTATAAAAGTCCGGTATGACCTATTCATCAAATAGATTATTAAATGAGTCATTTATATTGATCTTTACATGACTTGTTAATTAAACGAGTTAAACGTGTCGGCTCGGGTTGATCTATTTAATAAACATGTCGTATTCGGGCCGAAAATTCCTGACACATTTACTAAACAGATCGGGTTCGAGTCAACCCATATAACCTAATACTCATAACTTGGTATGACATGCAAACATGAATTGTCACCCCAATAAAATATTATGAATATGTAAGGGTCCGTTTGGTATGTGTGTTTAAAAACTAAAAATTGTTGTTTGAAAACATTTGTGGAAATACGTGTGGGTGAAAAAGTGTATGAAACTACATAAAATGCTATTTAAAAACTGAAAATGATTGTTTAAAAACACAAACCAAACACCCCATAAGTGACATAAAAGAAGGGCATTAATTAAGGGTAGGAAAACCTTTTTAGGTATGTACGTACAAACTAATTTATTATGTTGAGTTGGCACATGTTGATTGTTGGGTGCATTGCTTTTTGGCACTATGGCCACCTAAGTGATGATTCATTGATCACTACTCTTCATGCAACGACATGGATTACTACCATTCATTAAAAAAAAAAAGAGACATGAATTACTACCTCTATAAATATGAACAACTGTCTATAGGTATATAGCAAAGTTTGAGTCAAAGAGAGCTAGGGTGAGGGCTTCACCTTCAAACCGTGCTCGTTTTCAATTTTGTGTTTGACACAGAGAAAGAGAAAGAATTAACCAAAAGAGATAGAGATGGTTTCCACTCACAGTCCCTTGGTCTTTGCGTTTGGCATTCTTGGTATATAGCTATGCTTAAATTCTATCAATATTCTCTCTCTTCTTCCTCTGCTTTTTCGTTTTCAAGTTGTCTCACGTAACAAAAGCAAAAATATTTCAAGTATGAAAACATATACGTAAACTTAGAGAGTTCTAACTTTTATTATATAACATAATTCTATATTAGAATAATGGTTAAATAATTAAAATTATTCCTTACAATTGCATATATATTTTAAAAGCCTACATTTTCTTGATGCAAGAAGCTAGAAGAGCTAAATTTCTCTCTTTAATGTCAATTTTACAGGTAACATTATATCCTTCGTGGTTTTTCTAGCCCCAGTGTAAGTTTCTTGCTCTCTCTCTCTGTTTTTTTTTACAAGTTTTTAGCCTCAATGTAATGAAGTACTAATTACAATAGGATAAAACTTAGGTACAGTACCTTAGGTTCTCATCTTAAGATTCAACCATGTGGTTACTTAATTAAAAAATACACTTCCATCCCATAAGAAAAAATCCACATAGTAGAATCTTAAAAGGAGAACCTAAGGAACAGCATCTAAGTACTATACTTAAGTCTTGCTTAATTACAATAAAATCTTCCAAATCCATTGCAGACCAACCTTTATTAGGGTTTATAAGAAGAAATCAACAGAAGGGTTTCAGTCAGTTCCATATGTGGTTGCACTATTCAGCGCCATGCTTTGGTTATACTATGCATCACTTAAATCTGATGAAATCCTTCTTATTACTGCAAACACAGTCGGTTGTGTTGTGGAAACCATTTACATTGCCATTTACATCGCTTTTGCACCAAAGCAAGCCAGGGTACTTAATAAAACTCTCTCTCTCTCTCTCTCTCTCTCTCTCTCTCTCTCTCTCTCTATATATATATATATATATATATATATTTATTGTTATTGGTTTTTGGTATGTACATTTGTTACAATTAGAACCATATATTTCCCTTTCATGCTGAAGTGACCTATTTCTCAGATAATGCACTAACAAAAAATTTTGGACTTGGGATTATAGACTTTCACGTTGAGGATTCTTATTCTGATGAACTTTGGGGGATTTGGCTCGATTCTTCTTCTCTCACACTTCTTAGCTCAAGGAGAAACCCGTGTCCGAGTTCTTGGTTGGGTTTGTGTAGCTTTTTCCGTGTCCGTCTTTGCAGCACCTCTAAGCATCATGGTACAAACCTAATCCTACTCTTTCTTCTTTAATTTATATTTGAATAATACAAATGATACAACTTTATGACCCGTTATAATTGGTGTAACATAATTTTGACGTGGCTTATCATCGACAGCACTTTTATTATACACTGATCACACTAGGTCATATTAACAGTTATATAAAAAAAAAAAAATTGTATTGTTTAATTTATTGCTTATTTTTTTCATTTATGTTTTAACTAACTATCCATGCATGATTTTACTACTTTTGTAGAGGGTGGTCATACGCACGAAAAGCATAGAGTTCATGCCATTTTATTTATCACTTTTTCTCACACTCAGCGCAATCATGTGGCTTTTATATGGTGTACTACAGAAGGATTTGTATGTTGCGGTAAGTTCTCGATCTCAGCCTCACAGCCCCAGAGAGAGAGAGAGAGGGTTAACAGGAGAAACATCTTTCTGGGAATCCTGAATTCCTGCTAAATACTATAAATATTAATGAAATTTTCCGCTGTTAACAAAAGTTGTTATAGTTTAAGCAAAAAGAAAACTCTATACTTCTTTTGCTCCTAACTTTAGAGCGAATCCTCTAACACTTGTTGGCTGCTGATATAGTGTTTTATATTTGTGCGTGTGTGGTGTACATGTGTTTATATATATATATATATATATATATATATTTCTGTATTTTAATTTGTATATATAACATACATACAAATTGTTTTGCTTTCTATGTTAATAAAAGCAATCAAATGATTCAAAACAACTGTGACAATTCCTTTGTTTTATAAAAAAATTTTACCACATCAAAAAGGTAATAGAAAGTGATGTCTCATCAACTTCTTATTTGAGTTGTGATCAAATTCTCATACTGTAAATGCTTTCTAAAATAGTGAAATTAATTTACTTTCAAAAAAAAAATAGTGAAATTAATTTGGAAACCTAAGAATCTTATAGCAATAATGACTATTCCAAAAGATACTTTTCTTAAAGTGCGGGGGGACAATAAAATTATTTTTATTGGTCTGTTTTGGTAAAAAAAACAAGATATTAAAGGGCTTTTACACAGCTTTTACGCCAGCCAATGAAATCATCCACCTAATTCTCCTTGAAGATATTTATGACATTCCTCTACTTTATTCTTTTTATCATTGGATTTTCGTTCCCTCTACTTTACTCTTTAAATTTTCAAAGGCAAAACTTTTTTTATCTATCACACACAAAAAGTCAGCCAAACCAAAAGCAGAGTTTGTGTTCATAATAATCGTCATCAAAGATCATCAAACACTCAAAAAGTCTCAAACTTTCCCTTTCATTGATTCATCCACCTCCATTATGTGCTCAATAAAAGCAAATAATCACATCTTTCCCGCCACATTTATCCCCTGCTTCTCAACCCCACCAAAACCAAACATGCGTCATGGACCTGGCCCTGGCAGAGCTAAGAGCACCGAAGCCAATTGGGTTCAAAAGGTGGCCAGTGGTTCAGTGCATCGTCACAGCCCTGTAATGTGTTACAAAACCCCTTTTTCCATTTTTTTTATCGTGAAATTTTAGTTTGGAAAAGATAATCTTTGTAAAATTTGTGATTTCTCTTTTAGATGTAAATTTTCTTTTGATTATGATGTCAAATGTGACATGTTTATGTTAAAAGTTGCAAATTTGAGATATGGGTTTCTGTCATTGTTGGATTAGTTTAAGGAATATTGTGAAAGACTTGCAAAAGACCCAAGTTGAATATTGTTGGATTAGGCTGAAGCTTGCATTTTGGTGTTACTTTTCTTTTCCTTCAACTTGAAGCATTGTTTCTGTCTCTGAAACTTTCAGATTTAATGCCCATTGTGTTGATGCATAGATCACCAGGGAAGATAAGTACCACAAGAGAAGAAAAACAATGGATTTGATGGTATGAAAAAAAAAAAAAAAAAAAAAAAATGAAGCCGGAAGAGAGAGTTACAGAGGGAACGGAGAGAGAGAGAGAGAGAGAGAGAGAGAGAGAATCCAAAGGAGAAGAGACTAGAGGAATGTCATATAATTTGAAGGAGATAGAGATCTTGAAAATAAACTATAATATTTTAAGTAAAATCCAATACACCAAGGCAAGTCCTTAATAATATTCTGTCTCTTTTCTTTACAGCTTCCAAACGTATTGGGTTTCATCTTTGGGGTGCTTCAGATGGTACTTTATATGATCTACAAAAATTACAAGACAGTTATAGACGATGAAAAGCTATCAGAAAGCAAAGCTGATATTGTAAACCCGAGCATGTCTGAGACAAATGTGTGCTCTCAGCCCAATTCAGATGAAAAAGGGATCGGTGACACTCAAAATGAGCTTGAACAAAAAGATCAAGATGTGAAAACCATGGAAGCCTCCAACCAAGGCCAGTTTTCTGTCAAGTGTGAAGTTTAATTACTCGACTTGTACCGAACCCATCTCCATGCTGTGTTTGATTTGCTTGTACCTCTCTCTCTCTCTCTCTCAAGTATTGTAAAAGAATGTGTACTAGAGAAGACGGCGTACATAATGGTCGGTGTCATTTAATCTTCAGGTGTTTCTCTATGTTTGTGTAATCCAGTGGACCTTGTAATGTTCAAAAAAGGTGATGGCTTATAATACTACTTATTTAGTACTAAATTGTCAGTCTTCTATTTTATTTTAAAATATTTCAAAATATAATTATCTTTAAAAAAATCAATAGGTAGTGATAGGGATAAATACCAAAGCAGATGGATCCAATTAACAGAGGCAGTCATAAGCGACAGAGTCATCAAAAGAGACGGCCTAGATACTCTACCAACCAAAGAACTAGTAGACGGGCTCATAACTTGGACGGAGAGGCAAGGCGAACGATGGACTCCTTAAAGTAGACTAATCCAAAGGAGACGGTATATTAAAGCCACGTGGTGCCTACATGGCATGAGTGGTCTCCAAGAATCCTAATATGAAAATGTCTTGTATTATATGCCCAACCATAATCAGAGGAATCCCCACAAGGAAAGGATCCCATAAAATACGAATATTAATGAGAATCTTCTCTACAAGGAAATACATTCTCCGTCAAGAAATAAAGGTCAGCTCTACACTACTATAAAAAACCCCCAAATCTCTCATAAATCAAAGTACGCACAATTCCCCAGATCTGACACTCTAGAGTTGAAGAAATTTTCTCTCTAACTTAACCTTCGGAGGGTATTTGGCCAGTATCACATCGGTACTCTCTATAAGGTATTCTCTTTGTTTCTATTTCGTAGGTTCTGTCAAAAGCACGTGAGGATCGTTTGACTCATTGACGATTTTTTACATCATCAAGTAGAATTTCTAATTTACAGTTTATTTCATTTAAAAAGTCAATACTATTATTTTGCTAGAGTTTAAACTAATATGAGTAGTTTTGGTAACATGAATATTTTTTAACTAAAAAATAACATATTAAATTATGTTCTTTAAAAAATTGAATTTTCTAAATAGATCAACAAATTGGGATGAATGTAATATATATTATAGTAGGGTGGATTAATGATTATACATCAATACTTGTGCTTAACCTTTATAAGTATGACACTCCCACTGGAGCTCGAAAGGTGGATTCATTAGTTTAAGAGATGATGTAGATCTGAAAATTTTATATTTAATCCGCCATACAATCAATCTATAGGATTTTTGGGATATCTTATGGACATAGAGTAGAATAATCTAGCCAAATGTTAGGACATCACTTCATTATATTAAAAAATTCATAAGTAAAATAAGAACTTATAATCTCCATAATTATTATTCTTTATAATCGAATCAAGACATTAATGGATTTATTTTTTATATAGACAATATTTGATTTCAACTCGCTTATTTGATAATAGAAAACTTTATTAGTTACTCAAAAAAATTTATTAGTATTTTTTTTTTTTTTGAGAACCAATAAACCGTATTAGTCAAGTTAGTTAAGTGAACTAAAAAAACACAACTAAGTTTACAATTTATTATTATTATTATTTTTTTTTGAGAATCAATTAAGTTTACAAATTAAGTAGTTGGATAGATAGAGCCATATAGAACCAACATAATGACTCCATCAAGGGCAAATACTAATAACAATAGCCTGAAAAGCTCTCATAAAAAATAAAAATAAAAAAGCCTGAAAAGCATATTCATTCTTTTTTTTCTAGAAGAAAGGCATATCTTCATCCTAATTAGAGCATCCGTATCAGATGTGCTAAATGTGCCAAATGCCAAATATTTGGCACATTTGGCACACCAAACACCATTTAACCCCATTTATCAAATGTATCATATCTCATTTTTTTGCAACATGCTACAGTAAAGTCACAAATTTGCCACAATATGGACAGGTGTGGCATATGGATTTATTATTTTTTTATTCCTCTTTCTCTCTCATCTCTCTGTCAGTCTCACCCTAAAACCCCAATCCTTTCCTCTCAAACCCCAACCCTCACTGCTCTTCCACGTCGACGCTGACGATCGAGTTTGGGATCGAACTTGACAACGAGTTAGATGTTAAAGACACGTTCTTCAGCGAAATCAAGTCCCCAAACGAAGTGGGTATTTCGCCATCAAGCACATTCGATGAAAAATTTAAAGACTCGAGGTATGCATATAGTGTAACCGAAGTGGGTATCTTTCCTTTTAGCTTATTAGCTGGGTTTGGTTTCGACAGAGGTGGGTGGGTTCGGTTGGGAGTAATGTCGGTGTGGGTTGGCGATGACGATGACGACGATGAAGATGGTGGGTTTGGAGTCAGGGTTGACTTGGATTATGAAGGTTTTAGGTTTGGAAGTGGGTGTGGGTGAGGGTGTGGAGGCGGTGGGTTTGTCGGGGTTTATGGTTGAGGTGGTGGTGGTGGTGGGGCTTTCAATTTGGTGTTGGTGGGCTATAGGTTTGTTTTGAATTGTGTTTTGGGTTGTGGATGAAAATGGTGGTTGTGTGGTGGTGGTTGTTGGTTGTTGGCAGCAGTGTGGTGGCTGTTGATTGTGTTTGATGAATTGTAAATATTATTTTAATATATAGAATTGAATGATAAAACATCTGATAAATGAGATGTTGTAAAATAATGTGGTAAAATAATAAAATAGGCTTTTAGTGTGGCAAAATGACATTTTTTATAGAACATCTGATATGGATGCTCTTATGCATGGACGGAGCCATGGTTGGACTTGCCCACCCTAATTTTTTTTTTAAATATTATTAAATATATGGGTACTAATTTTAGCAATTTTGTTTTAGAAAATTACACTTTTGTTCCCTTAAAAATATCATTGATTCTTTTAAGAGCATTGTTATAGTCACAAATTTTTCTATAACATTTTTACAAACGGTTAAGATAGCAAATTCTTATTGGTTCGCATTTAGGCTCACCACTTACATTATCAGCAATTTGTAAAAAGGTTTATAGTTCAAACATTTTCCACATTTTAAAGACCATTAAAAAATATTTATAAGTCTAAAATCTAAAAAAGAAATATACAAGCCCAAAAAAATTAGTACAACAACAAAAATTATCAATAGTAAAACTTAAAAAAAAAAAAAAATTAAGCCTAGTCAACCAATTTTACTTAAAACAAACAATCTGACACTTTAAAAAAATTTAAACAACTAGCAGCTATGCGACTAAGTAGCAACGAAGTCGAAAGCCGAAATCACTGCACACAACTAACAGTAAAGCCGCCCCCCCTAACTTTAAGTTCTGGCTCCGTCCCTGCTCTTATGCATGTGTTCTCAATTCGACCATATAGTTTATCATCTCCAACCATGTGCTTCTTTCATTGTTATTAATTTTCCATGAATAGATCATAATAAACCTAATAAATTCAAAATATATATCATGTTATGGATATAAATTTTAAATTCCATCAGTCTTGTACAAAGTTTCTATACTAGCAGACAATAATCTCAGTACATGACTACAGTAGTGGAAACTGAAAAGAAACCAATCTTACGTCAAAATAATAATAGAAAATTTCGAATGTACTATTAAATTCCATGAGATTCTCAAAAAAAAAAAAAAAATCGTTGATATTCGCATATAATGACCCATATCATGGCCTCCATGAATTGTGTTGTTTATCTATAGACCAAAAACAAAGTAGTGGGAGAACTACTTGAGTGCATGCGGTAGAAAGAATAGTCCTTAGACCTTCATAGTTTTAGGGCCAAGATTTAATCTTAAGAATGGTAATGAGTCAAGATGATCAAACAACGATAACAATTTTTTCTATTTTTTTGATAATATGATAGAGGTTAAAGGATTTAAACTCTAGATATTTTTATTGAAAATATCAAAAAGTATTAATTGTTTGTAAAAAATAGTTGAGGGTTTTTACATAGGTCAGCCATTAATGTAAGTAACAATTTCATTCTTGAAATTTTAATTTGAACAATTAACCCATACATTTTAGCATTGTAACAAATTAAACATTATCATATGGTATTTTCCATCAAAGACTAACACATTATTTAATTACATTCTGTAAATTGAAATACATAATAAATTTGAATATAATAGTTAAATGATTAAATTCATCGTGCCTATTCAAACTTTTGAGATAAATTATAATCTAATCTAATCTAATACTAGGTGTCCGTTTGGTTTGCGCGTCCATGTCCCTTTTTTTTTTTTTTTTTTTTTCAGCGCCTATTACAACAATTAGGCATATGAACAGTAACCAAAGCTTAAACATTTTTTTTTTTTTTTTTTCAGTTTTCATTTTTTAGCAAAATAACGGTATCCAAACGCACACTATATATAAGGGGAAATGTTAACGAGTGTCCTTAGGGCACTCGTTAGCATAACCCATATATAAAAGTATAAACCTTTTTCTACATTAAGGTTGTGTTGCCACATAAGAATAAAGACTTATCTAATTTTCAGCCACAAATAAGTTAAAAAGTGATAAATTATGAACCTGTTTAATAATGTTGTTCTAATAATGTATTTGTATTTTTTAAAAATATGCTTGAATAAATTATGGACATGTTTGATATCATTGTCCTAATAATGTATTTGTATTTTTTAAACCTTAAACACATGTAAACGTAAACGGGCCCATATGGTTTGGTAAAGCTACAATACCACCGTTTAAAAGCTTCTCATTATAAATAGAGCTTCTCATTACAAATAGTGATCATTATTAGCGATGAGGACACGGAGAAAGAAACAGAGAAAGAGGCAGAAACGGTAAACACTTCTTTTTGGTCTCTTCAATTTCTTTACACTTTCTCGAATGAGCATTCTTTGCGAAGATTTTCCCAATCGTTTCACTCCGCGTTTATCAAGTACAAATTTACGTTTTTTTTTTTTGTTTTTAACTGTCTCTTGGATTCAGTTGTAGATTTTCATTTGTCATTGATTGATTTTAATTTCTATCTGTGTAATAAAAAAATTAATGGGTTTTTTTTTTTGGGTTCGTAGGTGGAAAGGCAAATCATTGGAATTTTCTGTTCTTAATTTTAATTTCTTGGGTTTGGTAGATTTTTGTTAGATTTTGAGAAAGCAGAGATCAAATGTTATTGCTTTATAATCAATCTTCTGGTCTCTTTTGCAGGTAGTTATGTACTGCTCCTATTCATTTGAAATGTTCGAGCTCTAGCCCCAGTTTACGCATTTGAGATGCTCTTAAGATCATGTGTGTCCAATCTTTCTCCTCTCTTTCTAAGTAATATTTTATATTCAGTTCTTTTGCTAATATTGTTAGTTCTACTTTTGTTATGTTTTTTTTTTTTTTTTTGGATTTAATTTTGTGAATTCTTATCTAGGTTCATGTGGCTACTACCACTTAGAAACTTGATTTTAGTGTATAGTTTCTCTGTAGGCATTGATTCGTGTGCCTTTAAATTTTGGATATAATTTCAAAATTCATAACGAATTTTAAATTCCAATTCTTATTTGATTCCATTTGGGATTTATAGGTTTTAATTTGAGCCAAGATGGAATCACAATGGACATTGAGATTGTGTATTTGAAATTTTAGGGGAAACTAAGCTATGGGTTTGAATTTTAGAGTTTGGTCTCAGGTTCTGTCCAAACAAAAAAGATTTATACCAGACAACAACAGTGGCTGCCACTGCTGAATTTTAGAGTTTGGTCTCAGGTTCTGTCCAAACAAAAAAGATTTATACCAGACAACAACAGTGGCTGCCACTGCTGCATAAGATTGGTTTAACTATCAATCTAGGCTTGCATAACACATAAACACAACCATTTGGACAAAATAATATTCTATCCTGAATAATTTGTGCATCATGAATTGTATTCTCTCAATTGCAGAGGATGAAGAAGCCTTTGATTTAATATGTTGTATTGCTTGCTTCTGAAATGATGGATGGTCATTGACTTGCTATGCATGTTGCCTATGTGGAGTTTTATTTACAATCTCTCTCTCTCTCAAATCAAATTCTCAATATTTAAGTAGTCAAAAAAATTGTTTGTTGTTGTAGAGTAAACCAGCAAAATATTAAAAGGTTTTCGAATTGGTTTTAGGCGAGTCAATAATTTTGTTTTGCTGAAATAATTTGATTATAGTTCTTTTTTTTTCTTTTTTTTCAATTAATCATATGTCTTCCTCACGTATTGTATACTATTTTGTATTAACAATATGAAAACAACACAGTTATATAGAAGCCTCAACACTAAAAAAAAAAAAAAAAAAAGCATTTAATCCTATGCAGCACTTAAATCAAATGAAACCATGTTGAGTTCAAGTGTAAAAGGGGTTGTCAATGTAATAGTGTATGAAAATTGGGAAATTTCTTGATTTCATTGGATGAAAGTTAAGTTCAAAACTAACCTATCTGGCTAGCTGTTTTTTTATTTTTATTTTTAATTTTTTTTTTAATTTTTTGGGGGGGTGCTTACCAAGTAATATTTCTACAATCATTTGATGATTTTATGGCTATTTAATAAAATGATCCGATATGTTCTTTAGTTTTGTTTAATTGAGGATTACATGGTTTGGTAGATTGGAGTCTCATATATTCCCCAAATTTCAGGTGCTTTTTTAGATAGTATGTTACTCTACTATTTTCTCTGTTTGGTTAATGGGAAATTGTGAAAAAAGAAAAGGAGAAGATTGGGCTTTTGGGGTTTTTAAGGTTATTCGTGAGTCAATCATTTATGCAATTTACACTTCATTTGGCTAGATTTAGTCTGTCCTCCTCAAATTTCAGGTACCTTTTTTTCTTTCTCCTTGGTTGGCTGGAAGTTCAAGAAGGTAAAAGAATAGAATATCTCTAATATTGTTAATGTTAATGTCGAATTTGGCATAATTGATGTTATTTTGGGTTAGCATTAGGAGCTATCATTTTCCCAGACAGTAGGCACAAAATTTAACGATATAGATCATTAGATAGCTCATGTTGCAATCTTTTCAATATAAGTTGTTTTAGTCTTACCAATCTACCAATCTGAGGTTCTGAACTGATTTGTTTCAATTGCATTGGCATAGTCATGATATGTTTTTAACATGTGAGCTTTGCTTCAAATGATTGTATGAGAATAAAAGGAATAAAAGGAATTATTTGTTGAAGAAGAAGCAAATGAAGAAGAATAATGCACTTGCAATAATGGTTTTGTAAAATGAATATATATAATGAAACATTCATATACATGTTAAAAAAAAAAATTTGTTAAACATTGTGCTCTTTTAAAGTACTCTCTACCATAATTACAATATATGTTGGATAGTACACTTTCAAAGTTTCTTATTAAAGTTTATTTTCTACCATATTTAGAAGCAAAGAAATGTTACCAATGATCAAAGCAAGGTTAAAATAAAGGAAGACATTATGAAATTGATTAGGTGGGAAATCTAGAATAAAATTTAATTTGATGGTAAATTATAATTCTATTGAACTATCTTAGTAAAAAAGAAAAACACTATTGATCTAGATAGTTTGTAGTCTATCGGGAATCTCTAATGCTGTTTTAAGAGTGGAACAAATTCAATTTTCAAGAGAATAAGTGGGGTGTATTTTGTTGTCGTGTTTAGTGTCGTGTCGTTTAGGTCCTCTAAGGGACTATTTTTATGTATAGTTGTAGTTTTGAAAGTGTAGCTCGAAATGTCAAGTTGTGTTTCTCTTGTACAATTTTATTTTATTTTTTCTTTGGCGACTAGATTTGCTATCATCTCTGGCTATTTCTATAGTTTGAATGATAACTTAATTTGATGTAAAACAACTCTTTCAAATATTCAACAAAATAAGAAAAATAAACCTAATATTTCTTTAAATCTCATTTTCAATAGTTTTCAGTCGGTTCAATTTAGCATTTTGTTAATTTGTTAAAAGTGGACAAAAATATAATCATATATATTTTATTAAGTGGAAGTACAATCAGAATTCAAATTAAACCCAAATTATCTTTTAGGTGTAGTCTAAAACAATATCATAAAAATTGTTTAATAACCCAAGCTTTACATTAATAACATCAGTACAATTGACCATTCTCGTGCATAAGTACGGGTTAAATTCACCATCTCCAACATACAATTTCTTAGGGTCTGTAACATCCTTTGAAAGTCTCTCTGTCATGTTCTAGAGTTGGTCATGATAAATCCCTATTAGCCATTACTTTTAGTTGTAGAGAAATTATGATTTATTAACATCGAACTCATTTGACTAGGGCAAATAAAATTTGATGACAATGGTTTTTTCTTTTCATTTTCCCCTCATTAGGCGCATCCATTAGGCCTGTTTAGTTGCCCATGAATTGGAATCATTCATATTTTGTGTAATACTATGTTCACAAATCCGACATCTTAGATTATACTTTAGAATTTGAAGTTGTCATTGTAGTGGATAGAATGACTCATTTGTGGAAATTTTATGAAATGTCACCCCTTTAATTTTTACATTGAAGTATGTTGTCTGAGTGTTTTGTTTTAAAGATAGTAGTACAATTTGCTTTTTTTTTTTTTAAATTTTTGTACGCTTCTGTGCTTTGATTGGAAAGTTGTGCTAATGAAGTTCTTTATCAGTTTATATTGTACTTGGTCTATGTTTGTTTTTTAATATATTTTGCTAACAAAGTTTAAAATTTTTTTCACATCGTTTGTAGTCATATTTGATTTTCTTTATTTGTGAAAAGTGTTTGAATTAAAAGTTCTAGCATGTGTTGGGTAGAATTCTTGATAAATGTAATGTTTAATGAAAATTACTTAAAGGTTCTTGCATTGATGTTCAATATTATGAAAAACATATTGGATCATCATCCTCAACCCGTCCATATTGATTGCTTTTCAATTCATTATGATTATTCTTTTTATTTTTATTATTTCATGTTGAAATAAATAGTACCTTTCATAATTGTTTTATCTCCTCAGTATAAGCAGTTCATGGATTTATGCAAAGTACACTTACTAATACTAATATATATATATATATATATATAAGTCAAATCTTTCTTCCCATTGTTTCGGATGGGTAGTATAGGGAACAATGTGCATATTGATCATAAGTCTCCATTAACAGGAGAAAATATATATTGATTCTTTTAATTTCCGTCTGAATGAATTATTTTTTAGGAGTGAATTCTCTTATTTTGCATATAATATTTTCAAATGGAAATTAGGAGTCGTACATTGGAGATTTGTTTTGCCTTTTGTGTATAAAGACCTTGGGAATTTCTAAATATTTCCATCAAAGCTATTTTGGTTGTCATCGTATCTTTATTTACTTTTGCTTGAATAGTAGCTTTTAAAGTTTGCAAGGGAGGGAGTGTTTATAACTTATTTTGTATGAATTTAGTAATATAATTATCTCTAAAACTAATTAAATCGTTAAATTATTATCCCTAAAGTTTATTATGAGTTTCTTTCTTTATATTTTTTTGGGAAAAATGTATTCTCTTGATATTTTTCCTCCTTCGACTCTTATATTCTAACTTTGTTGTGCTCATGTAGAATATGTGTATCATTTACTCTTCTAGATTTTTTTTGTTCATCTAGATATTTTTTGCAATATTAGATACAATTGTTTAGTTTCCATAGATCTAAATGTTGTTGAATTGTGCTAAAAAAAAAAAAAAGAGTAATTGTTGAACTGTTGAATTACCTTTTAAATGAGAAAAATCTTTTGCTTTGATCTGAAATTATTATTTTCCTGGCCTTAAGTTTTGGTAACATTAGGGATTCACACCCTTGATTTTAATAACCATATTTCAACATGGATGCTTTAGAATGTATAGTAATTATAATTTTTTTGTAAGAGGGATTATGGGATTTTTTGGGTTAATTACTGCATTTTAAAATAACAAATAAACAGATTGTTAACGTATGTTATACACATTGCAACAGATTTTTAGACTTTATCAACTTCCTTACACCAGTCTTTTTTGCAAGAAACGTTGCTGGAACAAATTGATAGGTTAGGATAATTTGATTTCCCTTCTACTTATCTCATACTTCGTATTAGATTTTTTCCATTTAGTGTATTTGTCTTTCAATTGGCTCTGATTTGCATGTTTTAATGTCTTGACAACGTTGTTGGGTGATCATTTAATAATTTTTGTCTTCTTCTAATTCTGCTGTATTGGCTATTGTTTATTTTAATTCATTATGCATAAACTTGGATGATGGGTGAATTAGAAATTGAATTCATAGATTGATGGAGTTGGAGACGTAGTGGGTTTTGACAATTCCCACTTTTTTACTTTAAAGCATATGTATCCAATTACAAAATGACATGGGAATTTTTTGTTCCTTGATTTCGAGCTCCACTGGGCTTTTATTTTATTTTATTTTTATGAGTGCCTCTTCTTGCATATATGGCAGTAGGGAATGATTTTGTAATGAGTCTCCCATCATTTGTCCCCTAGATCATACAAACTTGTATATTCATGTCCCCATGTTATTTCTCTAAAATCATATTTTAGAAGTGATACAATATCTGTTTTCATGTTTTTTAAAAAGGTGATAATTGGATATATTTGCAATTAAAGGAATAAAGTAAACATACTGCAATAATGCAGCAAGTGAATTTCACCAATTAGAGATGCAGGGAGAAAAATGACATTCTAAAATACTGCAGAAATCATTCTCAACTTATGCCCTTATTGGTATAGTTTTTTACTCAAATCTATAGCCCTGCCTCTAAAAGGCTTCTTTTCTTCCTACTAAAATTGATTGATTTTTTTAAATCTATTAATATACATCAGAATTGAAAGCTAAATACAACTATTGCGTATATGCTTTGATTGCATCACACGGCAGAAATTCAATAAACAAAACATAGAGCAAAAACCCTAGAAAATACAAGCTGACCTCTCAAATTAGTTGGATTGAACTACGGATGTCTACGAAGCAAATACCTACTCTTTTTACTTAGTAACACTATATGATATGAATATTATATTGTTTGTGGCCAAAATGAGACCTTGATATCTAATATTTTTTGGATACTATTGATGAAATTTGTGAATGTTCAGAAAGTAAGATGACTTTAGAACCCAAATGGATCTCCATAGACTTATGGGGGATAAACTTGGTAATAGATGTGTTATCTCATATAAATTGTGTATTCATCTATTTATGTTTTGTATACAAGTGAATATTATGATGAGGAGGTTGCTGGTAGAGCTTATGATCTTGCTACCTTAAATAGACAATTTATATCAGTAGTTAAATGAATAACATATTTAGTTTTATGCAAGGTTGAGATTTCTCACAATTATATACAAAAAATTGTAATATTCAGTTTGATTTTTATACATGGTTGAGATTTCTCATGGTTAAATTGTCCTTCGTTTGGGTTCCTTTTCAATAGTTTATTGCTTTAATACAATTGGTAGGCTTCACCCATGGTTTTTTACATTTTCATATTTTTACATTATAAACATTGTTTGCATTTTCCTTTGGTGTAGTAGGTATTGTCATTAAAAAAAAAAAAAAATAGTGAAATTGATAATTTGGTATAAATTAGTGGCACTACATTTTTGGAATCACTCTTATAGTGAGAATGTGATTTTTTTTTTTTTTTGGGCTAAGTGAATTTTGTGAGACTATTTACTACTGTAGTTGATGTAATTCATAGGTTATTACTATAGGATTTGAATTTCATGATATTTTAAGTATTAATTATTGTTAGTTGAAGACATTGGTACTTGCTTCTAGCAAAAACAATGACAACTATTATCTCTCTTGGACCACCCTGAATTTATTTTATCTTTTGGAACTTTGGAACATGCTTTAAATAATTAACTCTTTTTTTTTTTTTTTTTTTTTTTTTTTTTTTTTTTTTTGTGAAACAAAATAATAAACTCTTGGAGTCAAAAGAAAGAAAGAAAAAATCACTTTCTTACATTTGCTTGAGTGCATATGTGATGAAGGAAAACAAATTTTTTTTTTTTGGGTCTATTTCAAATTTTGTTGAATGAGCAAGAAATTTCAAGATTAGATTTCATAGTCTCTATGTAAGACGCCTTGAATTTAGGTTTCTTTCTTGCAATTTTTTTTAAAATTTTTTTTTTTTTTTGTATTATCTAATTATGAAAATTTTAAATTTTCACCTACAGTTTGTCTTTTGTCATAAATAAAAGTATCCCGCACATTGTGCGGGTTATAAGCTAGTTATCATAGTAACAGAGCATAGTTTCATTTATTAAGAGGAATTTAGCTCAACACATGAGGAATAGTGTTAAATTATGGCTAAATGATAAAATTAATCATTTTCTAATAACATAAGTTTTTAGTTTTTGGTAAGTTAAACGTAACAATTAAAAATTTATGAACTAAATTGTGGATAAGACCAAATCACTAAGATGAAAATTGTAATTTATCCTAAACAATTATAAAATGTATCCTAATATCAACTAATTATTATTGCACTTATAAGACAGTCTTTTGATTATCTTTGATATTTGACAAGTATATATGAAGAAAACATATATCCAACACAGAGGATTAATTAAAGGAAATATATATCCAATAAAATGATATTTAATTTAGTAATTGTATTTTACTATGATCTCTTGATATTTAACAGGTAAAAATTAAGTAACGTATATAATCAAATAGTGGAATTGAAGAACTACTAGGGTTACTAAAAAAGAATTGGTTAGTGTAATATTAACCAAAAATTACACCATAAAGCAATTATTAGTGGAAGACCTCCTCCATCTGACTCTCCCTTCAAACGAAGGGACAAAACTTGACGCGATGTTAATTATTCCTTATTTGTTTTAAGGAAACAAAGTAATATGAAAAAATAGAATAATCATAAATTATTCCTTAGTGCACTAAGACAGTACTCTAGCTAGAGAATGATTCTCCCTTTTACAGTAGCCTTTATCTATTAATTATTCTGATCAAGTTTTGTTTTCTGAATGGTATAGGAACATATTGATTCTAAAATGCAACTCTACCATTAAAAAAAAAGATTTCCTGCTTCAGATGTAATAATTTCAGTGTAAGGGAACCTTTATAGAGTTTCCTTTTTCCTTTTTTATTGGCATGACCTCATTTAACCATTGTATTTAAAAAAAAAAAAAAAAAAATTGAACCCAAAATGCTTATTCATCATCTTAACTCTTAAGGAACCTTAATATAATCCTATATTTTTAACCTGCCATCTCTCTTAGGGTACAAATCAACCTTTCCACACACATATATGTCCTAGTTTATAACTTCTCTTTCTTTTCTTTTCTTTCTTTTTTTCGCTGAATGACAAAGTTTAAAGAATTATCATCATTTCCAATGGGAAAGCAATAATATTGTCAGCTAGTTTATGAATGAATGTCACCGTTAAAACCCACCAACACGCAAAAAAGCCTGAAAATAATTTATTGCTGTGTTAAGTTCATGCATTTCGAAATTCGCCCCCAAGACTCGAACCCCCCAAAGAAAGTGCCTTTTATGGGGTTCTTTTGCTGTTGATGGGCCCTATTGAAGTTTTCAAGATTATTTCCATCTCTGAAATATAGAGCAAGTGAATCAGTGATGTTAAAGTTTTTAAAAAACTGTTACCAATTCCAATGGAAAATACTATATATTGATGTCAACTAGGCTTACGAATGTCACCAATAAACCCACTGAAAAACACATGCACCGAAAGAAAAATACTGTAAAACATTTATAGCTGTCTTCACTCTTCAGTGAAGTCCTTGCATGTCAATCTTGTTTTTAGCTAGCCCTGAAAATATCAAAGAGAATCAATGGATTAAAATGGTATTTATTAGGCACTCTTTTGCTAAATGACTTAAAAAGATGTTAGTCTCTCTATAGGAAAACATCCCCTTCGCTCCTACACAACTTGGGAAGAGATGAAATAATTGTAAGCATGCATGTAAAGCTTGTTTCTAGCTAGCCCTGAAAATATCAAGAGAAATAATGGATAGATTAAAATGGTATTTTACGGCTCACTTTTGCTAAATGATTTAAAAAGGATGTTAGGGTCTCTATAGGAAACATCCCCTTCACTCGTACACACAATTTGGGAAGACATGAAATAATTGTGAGTATGTGAGTAGGAAATGGCTATGAGATTCCAAAACTAGGAGTACGCAGAAAACTAATACATAGACAGAAATAACAGAACCCAGCATATGAAGCACGTGGTTGGTCAACAAAGAAAAGGTATTTCTTGGCTGGACAGCAAAGACAGTGTACATCTTTCTTCATGATGTTGAGCCTCTAATTCACAACTTGATTGTTCTTTTTTATGCCAAATCAGTAAAAATGACTAGCTCAATCCCCATCAAGTGCGATTACACATCAAAAAGCTTATTAAGGCACTCTATGGGGAGAGGGAAGTCGTAAAACTTGTCTTGTACACTACAAGAGAGTATGTCATTTTAATATAGGCCCCACCTTGTATATATCTTCTTCTCTTATTTTTGTTTTTTAAGAATGACAGAATGAAATTGTGTCCCAAAAAAAAGAAAAAAAAGAAAAAAAGAATGACAGAATGAAATACTTTTTATGAAGGGGATGTTTCTTTTGCATAATATTGCTTGTTTTTGTAACTAAAAACGTGGGGTTAACTCGTGTTTTATATGTAAAACAAAACACAGTGTGGAGTATATTTCTTTTTATGAGATAAGAAACATTACGATTGCAGCTACTAACATACCACACATGAAAAGGAAAAGGGTAATGCCACGGATACTATAGTTTTATAACATTTTCTACGACAGTTAACAAGTTTTTTATACTAATTCTCATATATTCTTATCATTGATATTATTATTTTTTCTTTCTTTGGAGTGGTATTAATGCTCCTAAGGTTTCTCTAGTGGAATGGGCTAAGGTTTGTATGCCGGTGCAGAAGGGTGGTTTAGGGATTCGACAGCTGAGAAAATTTAATTCTGCTTTGTTAGGCAAATGGTTGTGGAGACATGGAATGGAGAGAGATGCCCTTTGGAGGAAGGTCATTGAGGCTAAATATGGAGATGAAGGGGGTGGTTGGTGTACCAAACCAGTGTTAGGGACCTATGGTGTTAGTGTGTGGAAATCCATTAGAAGTGGCTGGCTGGACTTTTCTAAATTTCTTCGGTTTGATGTTGGTGATGGTACTCGGATAAAGTTTTGGGAGGATGTATGTTGTAGGGATTGTTCCCTTAAGGAAGCATTTCTAGAATTGTATAGTATTAGTTGGGCAATGGAGTTTTTGTGTTAGAAGTGATGTGTTTCTCCAACGGGAGGCTTCATTGGGACATTCGGTTCCGTCGTCCACCACAAGATTGGTAGTCAGAATCATTTGATCGTTTTTGGGTTGTGCTTTATTCCACGAATGTGTGGGGTGTTGGTGATGACAAATTTTGCTGGAAGCCAGCAACGAGGAGAGGTTTTGAGGTTCGAGGCTTCTATCACTCTTTATCTCCTTCTTCTATCATTGATTTTCCTTGGAAAATGGTGTGGCAATCCAAGGTTCCTCCTAGAGTAGCGTTCTTTTCTTGGATTGCTGCCTTAGGTAAGATCTTAACTATGGATAATTTTTGGAAGAGGCATATTGTAGTGTTAGAGTAGTGCTTTATTTGTAAAAGGTGTGGAGAATCGGTGGATCATCTTCTTCTTCATTGTCCTATATGAGTTGTGGTCTATGATTTTTTGTTTGTTTGGTATACATTGGGTTATGCTGTATAAAGTTAGTGAGGTATTAGCTTCTTGGCAGGGGAAGTTTGGTAGACATCGAAATATAGGTTTATGGAGGTTTGTGCCGCATTGTTTGTTTTGGTGTTTATGGCGGGAGTGGAATGCTAGATGCTTTGAGAATTGTGAATGGTCTATTCTTGACATTAAGTTTTTCTTTTTTCGTACTCTCCTTGAGTGGAGTTTAGTTTTGCCTTCTCTATTCTTGTCCTTCTCTCCCTGATCTTATAGATTGTTGTAATTTGGGTTTTTTATTTGTGCCACTGTAGTACACTTCTAGTGTACTTGGTTGGTTGGTTTTTTAAATAAAATTTCTTACGTTACTTGTCAAAAAAAAAATTGATATTACTTTTTTATCTACCAATAATAACTTGTTACTTTAACAATTGGAAATAATACTAGGGCTTTTGTTAAGAGAAAATATATGGACAAAAAAAATTCTACATCCGGTTGATCGATATGACAGATTATTAGTTTTAAGTAAAAAAATAATGTTAATGGTAAGTTTAGATAAAAAACCAATAGAAACTTGTCAACTCAATTATTGTGAAATTTTTTATGTCTTTAGTATTAAATTTTTGTTAATGGGGCCATTAGACATTAGTTAAGAAAGAGTTAGCAAAAAGGACAAAAGTTAATTAAAATGTGAACTTTTAATTGAAAATGGTGCAATTGTCCATAAAAAGTAGCTCGAATGTATTTGGTTTTTCATCTTTAAGGAATTCCCTCAAATCAAATTGTAAGACAGATGATAAGTTTGTAGTAGCTATAAGCCTAACATCACTTCACACAAATATAACCAACTCCAAAAAAAATTGTTAATAACTACAAGCTATAGATGTATGTAATAAGTTTGTAGTGCTTACCCAATAGAGTATAATACTATAATCTAATCTCTCTTCTAGTCATTGTCATAGAATTAATATGAGAATTTTATTGAAACATTAGATAACATATGAGCAAAAGTCATTCATTCATATGGCGCATTTACCCTTGGTTTCCTAAATGGGTTTTCTTGTTTGGTGCCTTTCACATTCCATCGTAGGATTGATATAAACATGTTTGAATCCTATTGGTCATTGCAAAATTATTACTGTCATTTGGGTTGTTAAATGGAGTTTTTTACCTCGTCACCATATAACTATTCTTAGATGATGTAAGCTGCACCATGATATATTCATGGAAGCTTCAAGAGCTTAATAAGCTCCTAGTTAGAACTCCACTGGAAACCTCCAAAACCACTTAATTGACACATCATAAAGGACTTAGGTGGGACCAATGGCATTAGACAGTCTTCCAAGGAAAAGACTGATCAAAACTATTAGACAACACCTGGTAATAGGAACGAACAGTAAAACCTTTACCCCTAGCAAGATTCCAACACATCTTATCATCCCCAATTCTTTCAAAGAAGCTCCATAAATCCTAGAAATTAAGCTGTAGAAGGATTCCAAATCCCAATCTTCTCTATATCTTCTAAAAGTTAGATCTCAAAAAAGAACACCATTTGGGAACTTCATCAACTAAACCACAGAGGCCTCCTTATTTCGACTTAACAAAAAAAGTCTTGGGTAGAGCACACACAAAGAAGCGTCCCCACACCAAATATCCTGCCAAAATCTAATAGTAAACTTGGCCCTAACCTCAAATTTGATGAGATGAACAAAAGATGGCCAACTACGACTAATAGACATCCAGAAACTTACACTATGAGGGCCAATAACAGGAAGAGAGCACCAACCTCCCCCTTCACGACCATAATTTGCTCCTATCACTTTCCTCCACAAGGCCTGTCACTCGTTCCCAAATCTCCATAACCACTTTCCAAACAAGGCTTTATTAAAACTTCTCAGACTTCTAATAGCTAAACCTCCAAAATGAAGAGGAGTGCAAACCGTGGCCCATTTCACTAGGTGAGTTTTTTTAACATCCCCCATACCACTCCAAAGAAAATTTCATTAAAGTTGCTCAATACGGTTCGCAACCTCTACCAGGATAGGAAAAAGAGAGAAAATAGGTTGGAAGATTGGACAAAGTACTCTTAATAAGAGTAACTTTACCTCCTTTTGAGAGATACAATCGTTTCCAACCTGCTAACCTCCTCTCCACCTTCTCAATAATTGGATTCCAAATAGATCTATCTCTAACATTAGCATCCAAAGGAAGACCTAGATACTACATTGGAAAGGAGCCTTGCTTGCACCCTAGCACATCCACCATATCTACAATATTTGGAACCATACCCGCGGGGACCAATTCAGACTTACCCATATTAATATTAAGCCCAGAAACTACTTCAAACCAAAACAACACCAGCCGGAGAAACAGAATCTGACCAATATCAGCATCACATAAGACCAAGGTATCATTGGCTAAGAGAAGATGGGACAGCTGCAAAGAGTTTCTTGTAGGACTCACCCTAAAACCAGACATGAGCCCATCCCTCATTGCCTTATCCAACATTTTACTAAAAGCATTTGTAACAATAACAAACAATAACGGGGACAAAGGATCACCTTATCTTATACCTCTAGAGCTTTCAAAAAAATCACACGGAGTTCCATTAATGAGAATGGAGAATTTAACAGTAAAGATGCAAAAGCAAACCCATCTTCTCCTTTTTTCATGAAAGCCACAATGATCCAACATATAAATGAGAAAGTCCTAATTCACATGATAATAACCCTTCTCTACATCCAGCTTACACAACACCCTAGGAACTCCTGATTTTAGCCTACTATCTAAGCATTCATTGGCAATAAGAACAAAATCTAAAATTTGTCTTCCTTTGACGAAAGCATTTTGAGATTTGTGAACAATATCCCCAAGCACCATTTTCAACTTGTTAGATAAAACTTTAGCAATAATTTTGTACACCTCTCCAATTAAACTAATAGGCCGAAAATCTCTTACCTCCACTACATCAGATTTTTTAGGAATTAAAGAGATGAAAGTAGCATTCAAGCTTTTCTCAAATTGAGCATTATTAATAAAAAATAAAAAACTGAAAAACCTCCAAAAAATCAATTTTGATATCGGCCCAACAAGTCTGAAAAAACGCCATAGGGAATCCATCAGGTCTAGGAACTTTATCACCATCAAAATCCATGACCACTCCAAAAATCTTAGCTTCCTCGAAAGGTCTTTCCAACTAGCTAGCCTTATCCTCAAAATTCTTTGAAAAATTCAGCATATCCGGATGAGGACGAATGTGCTTATCTTCTGAGTAAAGACTTTTATAGAACCGAACAATACCCTCTTCAATAACTTCCTGATCAAATGTCAACACTCCACCAAAGATTAAGCTGCCAATACTGTTATTCATTCTATTAGAATTAGCCATCTGGGGAAAGAATTTCGTATTGCTGTCCCCCTCCCTTAACCATAGCACCCTCGATTTTTGTCTCCAACTAATCTTCTCCAACAAAGCCATCCTCTCAATCTCCAAGCAAATTATCTCTTTATCGCGCTTCTCATCATCAGAAAGAGACACCCTCTCCTCTCCTCTTTAAATGTATTTGCTTGAAAACATTATCTTCGATATTCTAACATCATATACTTAACCCAGGTTATCAACGTGAATCAAAGCAAGTTAAATGAATGGGTCAGTTATGTATTGGTCTGCTTAACTCATAACAGCTTGAAAATGACATGGTGGGAAAAATGCTTATACACCCCCTAAACTTTTAACCACTGGCCAAAAGACCCCCTCAACTTTTATAATGGCCAATTTACTACTTAAACTGTTCACATTTTCCAAATTAATACATCTGTTAGTTTGGTGTTAAAAAACTAATGTTTAAATCACGTGAGAAGCACACAAAAATTACAAAGGTGAATCAGCCTAGTTGGGAGGGAAAGAAAAAGCCAAGTTCAGAGAGAGGAACACGATAGACTGTGGAACCAGAATCTTGAACCGCTGTGACAGCCTTCTCTCCGGTGCTGCAATTTTTGTCCTGCAATCGCCTTCCCATAGGTACGCTGTTTTTTTTTTTTTTTTTCCTACTCTCTGTTTTTCTAATCTCAATCTCCATGTGCAAATTTTTGAAATTTTTTTTGTTTGGTTTAATTTTTGGTCTTACCCTTTACACTTTACACTTATCCAAGTGTTTCAAGATTTGTGGTGGATTGTGTAGAGTTGACTCTGGTGAAATTTTCATTTGTTTAAAACTGGTTTTGAGTATGTGATACAACTGTTTGATAAAATGCCTAAGAGAGATATGACCGGTTTTCTAATGGGTTTTCATTGTTTGGTAGGATTTTAGATGGGTTTGCAATTACTTGAAAATAATGTTCATGGCCGGGTTTATTTGTGCTTGATTGTTTCATATAAACTAATTGAAATTACAAATTGCATAAGAAAATTGTTTCATATAAACTAATTGAAATTACAAATTTTGAACGTGGCATTACTATTCTCATTGGATTCACTTGTGTAGGCATTGCCCAGGAGTAGGGTTTAGCCCGGCTTTTCTGTTGTTTCTTAGCATCATTATTCTCTGCAATTTTTTGGTTTGGTTTAATTCTTGTTTGTTCGATTTTCTGAGTATGCTATGGAGCTATTGCTTTTGAGTATGCCATAGAGCTGTTTGATTAAATGCTTGAGAGAGATATGACTTACTGTGTTAGATGAAATACTTTTACAATGAGCTAATATTAATTGAAATTGATTGTTATAGGCTTGTTGTGGGGCAGTGAGTGGAATATATTTTGATTAAAACTCTATTAGGTGGATGATAAATGCTTAGAATTACCACGCCCAACTAGAGCACCAGTTGCTGCTCGTACTTGAGAATTAGTTCAATGTGCTTTGCTCTGTTTCTTTGAGGCTTTTGATATCAACTGCTGCCCACCTTTTTTGCGTGTTAGCTATGAAACTGTTTTTTTTACTGATTGTGGCTTACACCTTATCTTATAGCTACTGAATGCATATTCAATGTTCATCTAATCACTTAGTGACTAGTGACAATTTTTGTCATACTAACATTCCTATTTGTCGATGTCCTTTGTCCGCTTTCATGTGACATTTATATATCTCACTGTTGTATTCATGTGTGCTTTGGTGAGCTTAATTGACTTGTCCTTTTATTGCATTAAAGTTTTTTTTTTTTTTCTCCTACTATTCTCTATATTGTTTTTTTTTCCTCTCCAGCTCTTATATTAATGTTCTTGTTAATTTTGTGTTGTAGTCATGGATGAATGTCCACGTGCACTCCTTGGAAATTCACATTCTATGCCAAATGCTCAAGCTCCTCAATCCCAATATGATTCTATTGAGGTTGATGGCCAATTTGAAATTGTTAATGTTCCAATTGAATTGGAGGATGATGGGGATGATGAAAATTACAATTTAAGTGATTTTTCTGAATCTAATGATGATATGAATGAAGATTTTGGTATGGAGGATGATGGATTAAATAGAGCAATTGGGGGCAAGCAACTTGAGGGCGTTTGGAATGGTGAAGAAGACTCAGACCATGGGGACAGTGATGAGTCAATGAGTGTAGAAGGGTCATCTGATGATAAAGGGAATTCAAGGCCTAGGTTCCTTGAGTTTAACCAATACACTGGCATGAAAAATGTACAACTAATGAAGGATCTCAAATTTGCATCACATGTAGTCTTCAAGGAAGCACTCATTTGATATTTAAATTCATGGCATATTGAGATCCTTTTAAGAATACTAATGGAGCCAATATACTTTTGTTTTTCAATATTGCTGGAAAAGTGTAATTATTGATTCATTGAGTACTATTTTTTGGCAAACAATGTACCATTTGTAAGCACTCATTGATATTTCAATTCATGGCAGATTAAGACATTCATTTTTTGGTGTTTAGGGTATGATATTAGTACATTACAAATTTGAATTACTCTGATGACAAGATTTATTTATTTTTATAGGGATGTAAACAATTGAAAGTTCTTTTTTTTTTAATAAAGAAATTGAAGAGGCTTAAAGTTATTGTATGAAGTTCAATTCAAACAAAGACTTCCTTATCCCTCATTCCAATGCAAAAACAAAAGGTGCATCTAAGAATAATCTCATTTAAGGCAAAAATTAAACCAAATTGGGAACTACTTTGTCATAGTTACAACAATATCTTGTTAATCACTAAACGCTATCAAAAAAATTAACCAAATTGGGTACAAAGGTGTGGAAGCAGAATTCTAGTTCCATTCTTATTATGTCACAAACCATTTTTTCGGTAGTCATACATAAATAGTCACTTCAAGTGACATCCAACATTAACACTTGGACTCAAACAAAATCTTCTTATGCTTTGCAACTTTGTTCTTTTTGCTACCACTAGGCTTTGGCCTTTCCCTTGTCCTTTTGGCTTCCACTAGCACTGTTCTTCTCTATACGAATTTGACTTGATTGCTGAGTATCCATACATGATTGCCAAGTACCCTAAATAATAGTACAACCACAATATCAATGCATTATTTTGAGGAAGTGACAGTGGACATTTATCCATGACTGCAACATAAAATTAACAAGAAGATCAATAGAAAGAACTCAATGAAAAAAGAAAAAAAGAACAATATAAAGAACACCTTGGAATTGTTCCCTCAAAGCTAGATAGTTTTATTGGTCTACTTATTTAAATAAAACAATATAGATAAAAAAAATATTAAAAAAAAAAAACTAGTAAGAAAAACTTCAAACAAAGTTGGACACAACCAATAAAACTACATTTGCAACCACACTTCACAAATACAACCCCAACAGGGTAATCAAACCCCAAGCCTGAAAACTAAATGTAATATAACCATAGCTTCTCAAAATTTGCTTATGCAATTTGTAATTTCAATTGGTTTATATGAAACAATCAAGCGCCCATGAACCTAGCCATGAACATTATTTTCATGTAATTGCAAACCCATCTAAAATCCTACCAAACAATGAAAACCCATTAGAACACTGGTCATATCTCTCTTAGGCATTTTATTAAATAGTTGTATAGCATACTCAAAACCAGTTTTAATCAATTGAAAATTTCATGACAACCAACTCTACGCAATCCACCACAAGTCTTGAAACACTTGGATAAGTGTAAAGTGTAAAGGGTAAGCCCAAAAATTGAACCAAACAAAAAAAATTGCAAAAATTTGCACATGGAGATTGTGATTAGAAAAACAGAGAGTAGGAAAAAAAGAAAAAGAAAAAAAAAAAGTGCGTACTAATGGCAAGGCGATTGCAAGACAAAAACTCCGGCATTGGTGAGAAGGCTATCACGGTGGTTCAAGATTTTGGTTCCACAGTCTATCGTCTTCCTCTCTCTGAACCTGGCTTTTTCTTTACCTCCCAACTGAGCTAATTCTCCTTTGTAATTTTTTTGTGCTTCTCACGTGATTTGAACGTTAGTTTTTTAACACCAAAGTAATAGATGTATTAATTTGGCAAGTATGAATAGTTTAAGGAGTAAATTGGCCATTATAAAAGTTAAGGGGTCTTTTGACCGGTGGTTGAAAGTTTAGGAAGTGTATGAGTATTTTTCCCTGACATAGTCATAAACGGGGCAATCCACCTAGACATAAGTTTGATTAATCCATGTAATATAAGTCATTTTATTTAACATTTTGAATTTTAAATATAGAATTGAGTAATTAAAATAATTTTATGGTTATATTGAAAAAATCTATATTGAAGCTCTAAAGTCCTTAATCATTTTTTTCAAAAAAAAAAAAAAACTCTCATTTCATTATTATTTTTCTTAAATTTCTTTTTTTTTTTTTTTTTTAAATTTTAATATGGAAGGAATTTCATTGGGTTGAAAAATATGAATTTTTAGATTGTATGCTATTACTATTTTATTTGATTTTATTATGTGATAAATTTCTGTATAAAATTTATTTTTTTATAATTATTATAATTTATGCGTTTATAATATATAAAAATATGTTAATCATTTTGGGTCATTTATTTTAGATGGGTTGAAATTGGTTGTGCCTATATCAACCGAACACAATGTTGAGGTGCAAAATATTATGAGAGTTGAAATCCAAAACTAATTGGCTCTCAAGGATAGAAAAGGCTCACTGTGAGCCAAGGCTTATTTAAATTGAGTAAAAGGAAGCCCAAGCTCATAAATGGGTAAACCTTAGCCTTAAAGAAGGAAGAAAGGGAGAGGAAGCTTGGCCCAACCTCTATGAGAAGAATCCCCAAGGAGCCCAAAAAGAGACTAGACTAGGATACTTAGGAGCTGCCAGAACCAGCGAAGGGATCCTCGAGAAGTGCTGGAAAGAATCAGCTAGGAAATGGATAGCTCAAGGAAGTATGCTCATGGACATAAGGAACAAAGAAATTCATGTCCCATTAGTCGCTTGCAACTCATAAGAAAAGGCTTTGTAAACAGATAATAACTTAGGAACCAGCACCTAATGAAGGGAAGTCTAGTATCTCGAGAAGAGCAACAAGGTGAACCATGAAGGAAGGTGGCTGAGGATCTTTTAGCCTGATAGAGGGGAATCTACCTATTTAGAGAAAAAAAGACAAAGGTTGAGGCAACCAAAAGGGGTTCTGAAAAAGTTTCTCTAGAAACTTTGAAAAAAGAGTTTAAAAGTTAGCCCCTAGGACCCCCTAAAAAAGGAAGTTCAGTTTGGGACTTTTGGGAAGGAAACCTCAAAAGAAGAATGTAGTGAGAAAATGAGGAAAGAACCAGCCACCAATGTTGTTGGCACAACATTGGTTCTAGTATACAGAGCAGCAAATAGAGGGAATTAATGGCACACAAAAAACCTTAGGAATGTAATATAAAAGGGGGATCAAGCCCTCAGGAAAAATCATTCAACATCAATTAATAAAAGCAAAAGAAGCAATAGAAAAAGTGATTGAACCTCAAAAAAATAGAGAAAAGAGAGAGACATTGTGAGGGATCCTGTGATAAGTATTGGAGGATGCACTTGGATTCAAAGGGTTTCAAACCTCACAAGTCTTGGAAGCCTACAAAGAGCTATCCAAGTCTATGACTTTTGAACTTAATTGAACATTGTGGCTTATCCTAGTAAAAATAGGGACCGGTGTATTAAAAACTTGATATAATGACATACCACTTTACCTTCTGAGGATCCTTGATGTCCTTACTTGCTTTTTCTTTATTTTTTTTACTGTTCCTCAGCCATTTATTTTACAATATGTATATATTTGCATGTATGAATGTGTATGTGTTGTAGGACCCATGTTTTGTGCGCAACTTGGTTCGTAATTAGCCCAATATAGCTGTAGTGAACCAAGCCTAGTCCACCAAACAACAAGTAAAAAACTCCTTGGGGGCTCAAAATCCTTGTTTCCACTTGGGCCTAGGTATTGTCCAAAATAAGAACCCACACACAACTTATTTATTAAGTATGCTACATGATTGTATTGTGTCAACTTATTTAATAAATAAGTTATTTTAGATTTTAGTAACTTTTAAATGATTATTAAATGTGTTGGGTTCTAAGATTTTAGGAATTAATGTATTAGAACTTCAATGTGTATTATGTTGGCAAACCATGATCAAAACATAGAGTCTAGGTTTAGGCTTGCTCAAAGTGTGGTTTAATGTAAAATTGGAATCGAGTGATTACAATAACTAATATTCAAAATCTGCAAGACTTAATCGATCGAAAATTAGACTCGATCGATCAAAAGTTGTGTAGATGTAATTTTCTGTAGAATTTCCAATTCAACCTAAACTGATATGACGTGTAGGGTTTTGTGTTTCACTCCAAGTATAAAAGGGAAAACCCTAGCTACGTTTTAGAAGTCTTTTTTGAGTTGTGTGTTGAATCTTTTGTGAGATCTGAGAAGTGTTTACCTTTATACACACACATAGAATTATCAAGATTAAGATTCACATCAAGAAGTTGATGATCTCTTCAGTTGCTGCATAAAAAACTTTAAAGAAGATTTGAAATCTTTGAGTGGAGTCTCAAAGTCACAAGTAGGAGAACTTGTGATTGCTGCAAATCAAAGAAAGCAGTAGTCCGTGGATTCGGGGTTGTCACGTGGTCATGGTAGTAAATTTTCTGCTTGAGGTAGTAATAGGATGTTAGTGGTCTAAGTCTTATTATAAAAATTTCAATTCTTTTATAGTGGATCTGTTTTTACCTTGAAAATAGTTAGGTTAAATCTTCTCCAGGTTTTTATACCTGTTAAGTTTTCTTGGTTCATCATATTTGTGAGTTCTTTATTTTTCCACATTATATCTTTTTACACATATTGGTTTAACCTAGATCTAATTAACAAACTTGTTAATCTGCTTAATATTAGGTTAAACATATTGTGTTAAGGTGTCTAAAAACTAATAAGTGATATCAAAGCGAGTTAGCTCTTGTATTTAGATCTTTTGATCTAAGAGTTGATCTTTGACTCCTATTGTCATGGAACACAGTCACTCTCTTGTGATCCATCCTCACTTTGATAGGAACAACTATGTCTATTGGAAAGTAAGAATGGAAGCCTTCTTGAAATCTATAGATGAAAGAGTGTGGAACTCTGTAGAATACGGCTGAGAGAAACTGACTACTCTTATTAATGAGTGGTCAACGTCACTAAAAGAGGCAGCTGATTTTAATAGCAAAACTATGAATGCTATTTTTAATGCTGTTTCTATGGAGGAATTCAAGAGAATTTCAAATGTTGAGGTTACTCAATATTCTTCAAACTGTGCATGAAGGCACAAAGGCAATTAAAATTAATAAGTTGCAGCAGTTAACAACTAGATTTGAAAGTATTGAGACGTCTGATGATGAAAGTTTTGATGAATTCTATGTTAAACTTAATGATGTTGTTAATTCTGCTTATAATTTGGGTGAAATTTATGATCAGCCTAAGATTGTTAGGAAGATACTTAGATCCTTAACTGAAGACTTTAGACCTAAAGTGACTGCTATCACTGAAAGTAAGGATTTGGACTCCATCCTTATTGATGAACTTGTAGGATCTCTCCAGTCCTATGAGTTAGACCTACCCAAAACAAACAAATCCAAATCAATGGCTCTTAAGTCAGTTGATGATGTTGATGGGAATGGATTTGATGATGAACTCTCTTCTATAGAGATTGCATATCTTGCCAAGAACTTTAGAAACTTTCTTAGGAATAACAACAGAGGGCAAAAGGTAAAAACAATGCTGAACCTAAGAAAAATGAACCAACCAAAGTCAATAATGCTGATAAATCAAAAGAAAAAGTTGGTCAAACTTCTAGTAATTCTCTAGGTCAACAATGTTTTGGTTGTCAAGGATATGGTCATATAAAATCTGAATGTCCTACATTCTTGAGGTCAAAGGGTAAAACTATGGCTGTAACCCTTAGTGATGAGTAAGTTTCTGATAATGAGTTTGAAAGTGATGAAGATGGAAACTTCTTTGCTTTCACAGCTACTGTTGTAGTTGATGAAAGCGTTTTGATTGAAGAGAACCCTCTGATGGGGAACTCTCCAAGTGTGCTGACTTACAAGAAGCTTATAATAAGCTGTGCAAGGTTGCTGCAAAGGATGCAATGAGTGTAGACTTAGGTTTAAAAAAGATTGCTACTCTTGAACTTGAAAAGAAAAACTTGTTGCTGAACTTGCTTGATGTTAATGAATTGGTTAATAAGGTGAAGACTGAAAACATGATGTTGCTTGATAAGATTAAGAACCTAGAACTAGAATTATCTGTTGCTAGAGAACAAACAAATAGGTCTGCTAGTTCTAAACTTGATCACATGCTGAGTGTTCAAAAGTATCTTTTAGACAAAACGGGTTTAGGTTTTGTTGATAACATCTTTGTGTTTGAAACTTATTCCATAAATTTTGTTCCTTCTTCTAAGCCACCCAAAATAGAGGTTGTCAAACCAGTAGAAGTTACTCCTGCTCCTAGGAAAATTAGGGTTGATCTTAAAGAGTTTAAGCCTAAGAATCCTAATCTCCCTAAGGACAAGAAGCATGATAGACCTTTGTGGATTTGTCATTTTTGTGGAAAAACTGGGCATACTCGCCCAAACTGCTTTAAGTTGCAAGCAGGGGTGGCTCGATGCATTTGGGGGGCTTAAGGCGAAAATTGATTATCTTATTTTAGATACAAAATTTCTACTAATTAATATGAACTACGTATAATTTTTTTCTTTTTTTTAGAAATTTTATTGATAGAAAAAGTTTGACAAAATTTTTCATACTTGTTGCAGCAGATTGATAGTGGTGAGTAAAACAGCGGTGTTAATGGTAGACTTAAAGACTTAGATGAGAACTAGTATTCTTATTATTATTCTTTTTTTTTTTTTAGAAGTGCAACATTCACAATATTTTTTTACAACAAATCCTAGGTTTTAAGTTGCTTTTGTTTTCTATTTGAAAATATCACTATAATTATTTTTTTTTGTCATCAATAACAATCTACTACTTAACATTAGTTGTAAAAGTGTTGTGAAAAATATTGTGGATGTTACATTTTTCTCTCTCTTTTATTTGTTTTTTATCTAGTAAAAAAATATTATTTTATTTATTGATTATAAATAACTCTATTGGTTAAAATTTAGGGGCCTTTTTTTTACTTGGGACCTTAGGCGACCGGATTTTTTGCTCTAACATTTAGCCGGCACTAGTTGCAAGCTACAAAATGAGCAAATAAGCAAAAAGTTCATGTGCCTCAAGCACAAGATCTTGTGGTACTTATTAGTGAATCGGTAAAGGTTTTAAATCTTTATACCAATGCTGGAGTTGCTCACAATTCTAATATGAATAATAACTCCAAAACCAGAGTTGCATCTAAGAAGTTTTAGATGCAAAAGACTCAATTTAATTGAGTCTTTCTGACATGGTCCTTGCGCTTCATCTCAAAATCCTTTGTGACCATTTTTTTTTTAAGTTTTTGTTTTCCTTTATTTTTAGGATTTGCGTTGTATAACATTCATGCATTTTATATTATGTTGTTTTTGTTTGTTTCTTTAAAATAAAACAAAAAACAAAAACAAAAAATGGAAAGAGGGATGTGGAAGGTTGTGTTTTGTATTACATATCTTGGATGTGTAATTAAGGTTTGCCATATTATCTTTACATAACATGCATGTGTACCTTATTTAACTTGGATGAGCTTATTTTTCTGCAATTTGCTAGTTTTAACTATGTAGTGCATGTTGTGTGAGATTTGTTTATAGTTTTTGATCGCATGATCTTGATTTTAAAGTCACATGCTTTTGATAGTAAGGACTAAAAAGTCCTAAGTGAAAGACATAAATAACCATCTCACTACTGTTTACTAGCCAATCATGAATACTTTAGTACAAAACGTAAGATTATGTGCTTGAGAAGGTGTAACACATACGCAAAAAAAAGAAAAAAGAAAAAAAAGAAAAGAAGGTGTAGCCTTAAAATAAAAAAATTTAAACAAAGGCAAAGAAATAAAAAAAATTGCATATACACTATAAGGCTAAAAAAAAAAAAAAAAAAAATTACATGATTGCAAGTTTGTTTTCTAGGAGATGTGAGAGTTATATGATGTAACTCTTTAGGTGATAGTCACTTTCAAAATTATGTGATGAATAACGTAGAAATTGTGATTGATTACTATTTACATATCACCTCACATGTATCTCATGATGTTACTAGTTGCACACACTTCACAAGTTATTCTTTACTAAACTTAGTACATGAAATTGTGTGTGAAGTTGGTTTGGCCATCCAAGATTATATGTTCTTTGATTTTGATACAAAATATGTTCATTGATTGAAATTTGGGGACAAATTGTGTCATAATCTTGTTTTTGGAAGTTCTGGGTTGAAAGCAAGTGTTTTTGAAAAACTTTTAAACTCATACTCATGCATTTCATTCATGAAATCAATTGGTTTGAGTGTTTTATGCATAAAACTTTTGCTGTCTTTCAAAAATTCAATTTTTCCAAAATTTCGATCAATTGAGTGTGTTTTTCGACTGATCGAAAATTCCTTAAATTTTTTAAACTTGGTTCTGCTTGGTTTGATTGATCCTCGATTGGCACTCGATCAATCGAATCTTTTTTTTTTGATTGATCGAACCCAGTTCTTGACTGATCGAAAATTTTAAAGTTTTTATAGAAAACTTTTTGCCTGGCTCGATTGGTGCTCGATAGATCAAGTTTCGAATGAAAAGAACAAAAAGGTCCTTTCCCTCACATGTTCTTCACTTTTCCAAAATTTTAACCACCTTTTTCTTCTTTCTCTTCCTCGACCGATCCAATCTAAGCATCCTTGTCGTTTTCTTCCTCGACCAATTCAATCTAAGCTTTGGTAAGACCTAAATACCATTTCCTTTTCATTTTAATTCCATTATTCATGCATTCTCATGCATTTTTCTTTAAAATTTTCGAACAAAAGAAAATTGGGGTTTTTGATTTTTAGGTTGTTTATAATCATATTTGATCATTGGGTTTTTGTTCTTAGATGTTATAAACATGATTCCATGCATCAATTTGACCAATTTTGTGATTAGAGAACAATTGGAAATTCTAGGGTTTGGTATTTTGAGAAAATTAGGGTTTTTTTTCAATTGGGCTTAAATTGATGAAATTGGTAGGTGAAATTGATAAATTCTATCATTATATGATGTTTTCTAACTAGTGTAATGATTAATTGATTAATTTGTTTTGGTTTTGAAATTGGGTTTTTCAAAATTTTGGGTTTTTTGGATTATAACTCTTTATTCAAGTCAATTGTTGGTAAATGTTGAGAAATTGAACAAGTTTTTGTGCATTAGAGCATGCATCATATGTGCATTCATTACATGCATCATATAGATTGTTATTTATTGCTATACCTTATACTTTAACCCTTTCTAAAGCAGTTTGCCCTTAGTTTTTTGTTTTATTTTTGTTTTCCTCTTCTTCTATACTCTTAGAATAATGGTTAGGAAAACTTGGGCAAAGAAAACCACTACCCCATCCTCTTCTGATTTCCAGAGTGATAAGTTTAGGTTTAGGAAAAACGAAGAAACTTAATGTGTTTAGACGTGTGTGGGCTGAACGTAAGGTTATCCTAGATAAGGTAGATCCCAAGATCCGTAGGAACTTTGAGCGTCGAGGTTGGTTACCTCTCTTAGATGTAGAGCATTCCCCCTCCAGTTGCTTTGATTAAAGAGTTCTATTCGAACCTTCCTATTCACTCCGATGATTCCAACATTCACTTTGTGATAAGTTGGATAAGGGCTGAATAGTTTGTTATTACCCTTGAGGTAGTAGCATCTGCTCTTGGTGTACCTTTGGTGTAGTAGCCTGTGTATCTTTACATAGAATCCCCTCCTTTCGACGATATCATGTCACTCACTACCGGCAAGGTCTTGAAACCCAGTCTGGACCATACGGTCCGACCAAAAAATTCTCGAACCGTTCATTTTTGCGGTTCTTTTAGCCTCAAAAACCATTCTATGGGGAAAAAAACAAGTTCCCTACTTCCCTTTGCATCTGAATCTTAAAAAAAAAAAAAAAAAAAAAAAAAAAAACAAAACAATGAAATGGACATTTTAGACCGTGCACGGATTTTCCGGTCAAACCTGGCTTTTTGTTTGAAAATATTTATTGAAAACTTGCCAGAAGCTTTGAATCTTTCATCGTCGAGAGAGACATCTTGTTCGATAGAAGCCGAAAGTAGCAGATCTTGTTCGCTAAATTGATTTTTGGAGGAGATTTTGCTCGGATCTTGTTTGCAGACGACGCAGCTCCTTCTTCCTCTTTGTTTCTTCACTGCTTCTTCTTTCATTCTTCATGGTCTCCTGAGTCCTACCTTTAGTTTAAAGTAGATGACTTCAGTTTATTTTTGCTTTTTAGTTTGGTGAGCCTAGCACGTGTGACATGACAAAGCCTCGGAAAATTTCCATCTCATTCTGACTCATTGCCCCTCCCAACGTGACATGATGGAGAAGTGAATGAGCCTAATTTAATATTAATATATAATTGTTTTTGAATGTTTCTGACTCATTGCCGTGTGAGCCTAGCACATGTGACATGATGGAGAAGTGGAAGATGACAAAAATGAGTTTGCAAGTGGATGAGCTTGGCACGTGTGACATGATGGAGAAGTGGATGATGACATATGAAAGTTTCTGACTCATTGCCCCTCCCAACGTGACATGATGGAGAAGTAAATGAGCCTAATTTAATATTAATATATGATTGTTTTTTAAATTTTGAGGTTTTTGGTTTTTGTTGATCATTATTATTATTATTATTTTTTTACTATTAAGTTGGATTTTGAATATAAAAATGCGTTTAAAAAAGTATTTATTTAGATTATTTTAGTCAAATTTTCAATTTTTACTAATTTAATATTTTCATTTATATTTAGAATAATTATTAAATTAATTATGACGTTATTACGGTTCGATCCCGGTTAATCTCGGTTCGACCTCAAAAACTTTGAATCTCTCTCTTTTACGGTTCAATGAACGGTCCGGGTTTTAAAACCTTGATTACCGATACTACCATTAGTTGGGGTACTGATCCTAGGGTTACCTCTCATGAGCTTACTGAGCTAAATTACTTGTTCCTTAGGATATCTTGCCATAGCATTTGGCCTATTTCTCATGTTTATATTATTCCTATTGAGAGATGTGCATTCTTGTACGCTCTAATCATTGATGCTCGTATGAGTTTTCCTACTCTTTTTATTTGTTCTCTTGTTTAGGTTCATAGGAGTGGTGCAAAATCCCATGGTTTTTTTTTTCCCAGTTTTCATTCATAGGATTCTATTAGATTTAGGTTTAGATCACTTCCTCGCGTCCGAGCCTGTACATATCATTGCTCCCATAGGTGCCACCTTCCTTAGGCAAAAGGCTACTTAGTTGAAAGCAAGTTCTAAACGCCCTCGTGTTGAGTCTTCTACACGTGATGCATCTCGAGCCCCACCTTCTAGTGATCCTTTTGCTAAGGTTTTTGTGGACCCCATAGTTGCCGTGGATCCTCCACCATCTACATCTAGCGCCTTTTCTATGCATACTATGTTAGATATGGTTTTCACCGTTCAAGCAGCACATGGATAGCTCTTGTTGGATTTGCTTAATGAGGTTGTAGCCTTACAAGCAGATTTGGTAGATGCTAGAGGTTCTACTCCATTGACTCCACACTCTGATGAGTCATGATTCCCCTTTGGCAATACGTCACAAAAAGGGGGAGTACCTATAGATAGAGGGAGATATAGATTGTATCTAGGAGATATATGATATGTATTTTGGTTTTGATGTATTTATTCTTGATATTGAGGTGTATATGTTAGGGGGAGACACAGTTTTTATGTTTTTATGTTCTTGTTTCACATGGTGGTACAATGGTTTTGATTTATATTATAAGGTTATTCATGGTGTATGTCTTTTTATTTTATGCTTTGTGAAAATAAGAAATTTATTTTGGTTTACTTGTATTTTCCACAAATGCGTTTATGTTTTGTTTAGTGTTTCAAGAATTTACATCTTAATTCAATTGTGGTTGCTATCTACTTTTGCAACAAATAGATAGTGGTTAGGTTCGATTGTAATTAGGGCTTCAATTTGTTATTGGGCTGTTTTACTTTGAGCATTTTATTTTTTCTAATGTGTTTTGTCACGGATTGCCAAAGGAGGAGATTGTTAGGTTCTAAGACTTTAGGAAATAATGTATTAGAACTTTAATGTGTATTATATTAGCAAAGCATGATCAAAACATAGAGTCTAGATTTAGGCTTGCTCAAAGTGTGGTTTAATGTAAAATTGAAATTGAGTGATTGTAGGAATTAATATTCAAAATCTACAAGACTCGATTGATCGAAAATTGTGCAGATATAATTTTCTGCAGAATTTCCAATTCAGCTCAAGCCCATATGATGTATAGGGTTTTGTGTTTCACTCCAAGTATAAAAGGAAAAACCTAGCTATGTTTTAGAAGTCTTTGTTGAGTTGTGTGTTGAATCTTTTATGAGATCTGAGAGGTGTTTACCTTCATACACACACATAGAGTTATCAAGATCAAGATTCACGTCAAGAACTTAATGATCTCTTCAGTTGCTGCTTAAATAACTTTAAAGAAGATTTGAAACCTTTGAGTGGAGTCTCAAAGTCACAAGTAGGAGAACTTGTGGTTGCTGCAGATCAAAGAAAGAAGTAGTTCGTGAACTCGGAATTGTCACGTGGTCATGGTAGTAAGTTTTCTACCCAATGTAGCAATAGGATGTTAGTGGTCAAAGTTTTATTGTAAAAACTTCAATTCTTTCGTAGTTGATTTGTTTTTACCTTGAGGATAGTTAGGTTAAATTCTCTCCAAGATTTTTACTAGTTAGGTTTTCTTAGGTCATCATATCTGTGTGTTCTTTATTTTTTGATATTATATCTTTTTACACATATCTTTTGACACATATTGAATTAATTAATTTAATTAACATGCAAAGCGCGTGGTAGCACAAAAAAATCACCAATTAACTAAAGTGTAGCGGAAATTAAATTGACACGGTAATTTGTTTATGAACAGGGAAAACCTATATGACAAAAACCCCATCGAGTGATTTTAAGGTCACCACTCCCGAGAATCCACTATTATCAAAACAAGCGATTACAAGTAAAGGAATCTCAATACCTTCTACCAACCTACAGTTGAACCCTTACCCCAATACCTAATTGGACTTGCTCTGTAGTGACAATCTCTCATTTTCAATGCATAGCTCTCAGTACGTGACTAACCAATAGATGTGCGGATCCCAGTATGCGACTTGATCACCAACTTGAGAAAGATGTTGGCTACAAAGTTCTTCAGTTCATCACACGAAGAAGATCATGAAACTCCTTGGTCACAAAACCTTAAGGTGTACAAACACAGCGGCTTCTTCAAAAGAAAGATGAACTAAAAAAAATTCTATCTCCGGTCACAATTTGCATGAACACAACTTTGTTTCACACTTGTGCAACTTTTGATGACCCTTAAAATTATCCTTATATATGCTTAGGGTTGTGAAAAAAAAAAAAAAAGTCTAAACACATACTCACGGATTGGAGTGAAATCAGTTTTGAAAAACTGAATTTCATAAACCTCGACATATAGGGTATCTATCGAGCTAGCTATCGAGTTTCGAGCTTCAGTAGCTTTTTAAACCCTGATAAATGCTAGCAATCGAGATAGTTGTCAAGTTTTTAAATCCAGCACTTCTTCACTTGTTTCTTGGACAGACTTACATGGCTTTAATACTTAAATTTGAAACCTTATTCATTTAAGTGTTAAACACGTCCTAGATTTACTCAATTACAAGTAAAGTACATTTTGTCAAAGGATTAATCAATTCTAAATTGACATATGTTCCTAACATCAAATCATATATGTCCTAACAAATTTCATTAAATGTTATCCTAAAAGATGGTTCCAAATCCAGGCTACTATCAAACAAGGTACAGACCGAATAAAAGTAAATTAGTGGTGCCAAACTAATTTCATCGTATTCTAATCTTTTATCCCCCAAAAAAAAAAATAATAAAGAAAAACTAATTTCATCGTACATGTCTGCCATACCCATCAACACCCAATCAAAGTTCATAGATGCAGCGTCTCGATCTAGAACTCTTTCATCAATTATTTGACTTGGTGGTATCAAAATCCTCAAAGTAAATCTGCGCTGGACTATTCTTATTTCCTAATCCTATGAAGTTTATGGCATGGACCATAAAAATTTTAGTTGACAACACATCATAACGCACAAGAATTTGATTACTAGGTGAGTCAGTCATGGACAAAAAAAATTTTAAACCAAAAGAACTATACCCAGATTGCTCAATCTCATCTCTTGGACCCTAATCGTCTAAACTTAAACTAACCATAACCATAAGCTTATACAAAACCTTCCTGGTTCGAATCTTACATTTCCGTATGTTATCCCACCTACCACTATAGATTACTTCCAACATGGTAATGACAAAATAGTAGATGTTCTTGTAGAAGCACTTCAAAACAAGATAAATATATTAATGTTAAAGAATTTCTTTTTTCTTTTTTGTTATTATTAATATGACTTGTTATGATTAAAGTAACGTCACATTTACCGTAGTCCACTACTGACACCAAATCTTTTATACACTAATTAACCATGATCTATAATGTAAAATAATGTCAAAAATTGTAAAAGAAGTTTGTGTTCTTAAAATTATTGATATATGGACAAAGTTTGGCGCCAAACATATTTGGAACTTTGGACTCCAACTACTAATAGGGAGATGACATTTATTCTTGTCATATATAATGCACATAACTCACTTAACCCAATCAGCCAAATAAGTCATGCAAGAAAGTTTTAGAGAATATTGAAGCTGCCTGCCTATATATGTGGTTAAGCTTCGTTCGGTTTAGGATGTTTAAGGAACATGCAAATTGGTCCTGACTCCCACCTGAAAGTGATGATAATGATGTATTTAGAAATCAAAATATGCTTGACCAAAATAACCAACAAAAATGCATGGAAGCCTATTGATTAACGAGGTCCAAACAATTCAATATAAATTAATAAGTTGCTCTCTCTTTCTTCTGTAGCTTTTTTCTTTGTCTTTTAAATAATAATTTAAAAGCTCACAATAACGACTCCTAATATTATAATGTCTAAGCAGCTGTATGGTTCACATACAGAGAAATATGTTGCTTTTTATTTTTTATTTTTTTATTTTATTTTTACATATAAATGATGTAGTTACTTAAGTGTTAAAGTTACACATTGAAATTCTATATATAAAAAAGATCCTCACATAAAATAATAATTATGAAAGTGAATAATTAATATAACATAATATTAGACCCAAATCTATAGATTTAATTTTTTGGGTCAAATAGTGTTCCTATATCTTATTTTTCATAAAAATATCAATTTTGTAATGTCTCTTGAATCATAATGTGGGACTAATGAGTAATGAAATAGATATAATTCAATAATATTGTTAATGACCATATAGTCTTGTGGCATGTCTCTCTCATCTGTAAGTTGAAATTTAGGGGTTGAATGAGGCAACTTAAATCCCCTTCATTTTCAATTACCAAAAAAGATAAATGACTTAGTTCATCAAAAAAAAAAAAATATATATATATATATATATATATATTGTATGTCATTTATTTGTGTACTTATAGTGAATTTGAATTCTAAATATTTTTATTGGAAATATCAAAAAAATTCCTATTATTAGTTGTACATAGAGCAGAATATTCAATATATAAGTGTGAAAGTGTGTTAACATATTGCACTTTGCTTCAATTTCTTTAAAAAAAAAATTGCAAGAACCACAAAATGTAAATACAATATATTGTTTTTAAACTCAAAAGCATATCATTAAAAAAGAGAGTAAAGGTTGTAAGACAAAGAATGCCAAGTTTTCCCATTGAAATAAGAATTGAAAAGATATATAACACGTCAAAGACTGCCAACTTAATGTCATTATTTGCTCTCTTTATAAAAAGAATAAAAAAGTTCAAATTTCACTATTGCGAATGCGACTATCTAATTATATAGATAAAAATAAATAAAAACAAAGAAGCTAAAAGATAACACCCTTGCCAAAATTTCGATAAGACCTAAACAGTGGAAAAAAGCTTTCTACCTTTAGTTTGATTATTATTTTTTATTTAGTTTATTCTAAATGATCAGGATGTTGATTCTTATAATGAAACGACTGTAGATTAGTATTAACCGTTCTCTTAGTTGATGTGAGTTCCTTAATTATTGCAGGGATAGACCTAAGTAGGGCCCAAGGATCCGGGCCCCCTGGTTGATGTAAGTTCCTCAATTATTGCAGGGATGGACCCAAGTGGGGGCTCGAGGGCCTGGGCCCGAGCCCCCTGGGTCCAATTATATATATATATATATATATATATTTATATGTATGTATATATGTATTGTTATTATATATTTTATTTTTGTTGTTAGACTACCTTTCAAAATTTTAGACCTCCTTTTTTCCTATCAACTTAGCTAGTCTAACCCTAACTATTCAACTTAAAAACTTAACAAAAACAATAAAAATAGTCATAATGATGATTGTATTTTAACAAAAAAATTATTTTACCATTAAAGAATAAAAAAATCATGTGTTATAGGAGAAGTTAGAGCTAAATTTTTTACAACAACAGTAAACTAATATAAATACTAGTTGACCATAGCATATTGTTAAAAATAAAATAAAATATTTTTTTAAGATTATATTTCTTCCTTCAATTAAAAAACTCAAATTCTCTCTCTTCTTTTATTATTTTAATGAGTTATTTATATTGTTTTAAATGAAGTGATAAAAAAAATATATAGCATTTGATATTGGATGTATTGTAAAGTGAGGTGGTAAAATAAATAAAATAGTTTTTTGATGTGCTAAAAACTAAGACTTTTAGTACCACCACTGTGAATGTTCTAACTTCAACAACAACAAAAAAAAAAAAAAAATTCATAGCCAGCCTAGTATTTTTTTTTTTTTTTAAATTGTCTTTGTTGGTAGATGATTGCATCTTAATGTATTTAGAAATAATGATTTTGTATATTTATAATTTTTTAATACTATATGAATGCCTATTTGGAGTTTTTTTTTTTTTTTTTTCTCTATACTTTGACCCCTGCTAGCTTAAAATCTCATATCTATCCCTATTATTACTCATAACTTTCGTTAACCAGCATAAGCATTTCTCATACAGTATTAGACTAGAGTTCATTCACCATTGTCGTTTGACAAATCTAAAAATATATTAACTATCTCTGAGGTTTAGGCTAATGTTAACCAAGTTCAAGATATTTCAAAACTAACTAATTTGGTTTCTAAATGGCTAAATGTTGTTACTTATCCTCTTCTCTTTCATCCCTTTCTCTTTCACCAAACCCTAGTCACTAGCGAAACCCATAAGTTCGATCACTGGCGAAAACAATAACACTGGCGAAACCCATAACCTACCTCTCTCTCTCTCTCTCTCTCTCTCTCTCTCTCTCTCTCTCTCTCTCTCTCTCTCTCTCTCTCTCTCTCTCCCTTGGTTTTTAGGAAATTTGACCATTTATGAACCAAGTTGATTAGTTTTAAAATATTTTAGACTTGATTAGCATTAGTTCAAATTTCAGGAGTAGTTAATGTATTTTATTTGAAAAATTATAAATAAATTTTAAAAAACTTTTAATCTATACAAAATTATAGAAAATAAATATGCAAAAATAAAATAAATTATCTTTTAAAAAAATTCAAAACCTAAGTCCTTACACATCTCTAAACTAGTCAAACTAATCTAATATGACAAAATTAACGAAGAGGATGTAAATTACCATAAAAATAACATAAATAAACTAAAAGTTTTGTAATTCAACTAACACATCTTAGTATTTCTAATAGATTTTTTAAATCTTATACTTTTTAATATCTATTTATAAAAATAAAATATAAAAAAAAAAAACGAAAATAGAGTACAAATAAAAAAAAATAACAAAAATAGAATAGTTAATGATCATGATTAGCTTCATGTCACATCAAAATCATTAATTGTTTTGAGGAGAAAATTAATTCCAAATGTTTGGGATAATCTCTTGTCCAGCTTTCATAATACAGATTACAGAGTAGTGAACATGAAAGACAACAAAAATAGAAAAGCTAATGATCAATGATTAGCTTCATGTGACGTCTTAAATCATTAATGGTTTGGAAAAGAAAGAAAAAAAAAATTTCCAAAACGTTTGGGATAATCCATCTTATATATCCAACTTTAATAAGTAAAACAGAAAATTAGCTAGTGATCATGATTAGCTTCATGTCACGTCTTATTACACTATAAATTGTTTTGAAAAAAGAAAATTAACTCCAAATGTTTGAGATAATCTTTGCCTTGTAACTCAATTGACACATTTTTACACACAAAACTCAAAAATTTAAGAATTTAAGAATTTAAATTGTGAGATTAGCAGTAAATAATAACTTTCTTCTAAAAAAATTTTACAGAGTGAATTTGAATGACATCACGTACTTGTGCATGATCCATGCATTGGTTCTGCAATGAGGTTGACACAAGGGTTATCGCTTATTCACAACTGAGAGTGGTGTCTAGCTATAAGCTATGGGATCAATTTTTGGACAATGTTGTGTACATGCAGCAGTCTTCCAAGTGTCAAAAACCCTCAATTTCGATGGTGACATATCCAATTTCTCTAGAATCTCTACCTGGCCTTGCTAATTTTTTTGTCCTACGTAATAAATTTTGCAACACACCCCTATCCGTTGAAGATAACATGGAACCAGTAGGGACAAGTTTCGCAATAATTCATCATTCATGCCTGCCATCTTTGTGGAATGACAATGTTCATAATTCATATCTCTGGATTTTGCCGTATTCACTCACAACAAGAAACAACTATTAATGTTTCTAGGTGCTTTCTTTGTTTGTTGTTTGTTGTTTGTACTTTGTTGTTAGGTTCCAGCTTGTTCTCAATGAATTTCTTGATTAAAAAAAAAAAAAAAAAAAACCAATGTTTGGTGTAGCACCTGCATTTTGGTGCATTATTCTTTCTTTCTTAGGTCTTAGTTAGAGACACAAAATACTTTTACAAAAGTTGTGCATAATATTAGTTATGACCAGTAGAATATCATTTTTACATTGACCAATCCTAGCTGCATGTCCTAATAACAATGGTATTTTTTTTTTCCATGGCACAAATGCTTATTGTTTAACTATCACATTATTTTCTACGATTTTTCTTTCCAATAAAGTACCGAATCCCCCTTGGCCTATCTAGGCCAGGCAGCATTCTGAACATCAAAATGTAGAGATAGTTGCGTATCAATCTCAAAATCACAAAGGAAAAGCAATTATTTGTTATATACATCTGTCCGATTGGACTGATCTACTGTTATAGAAAGGGTTATTAATTAGGGACCATAACTTTAAATCATCAGGTCATACGTACACTGCCAAGAAAAAGTAGGACCCTTATACGACTGTTCTCATTAATCATTCACACCCACAATATGCAATCGAATTAGCATTATGAAGTTGCATTGATTTGCAAACTAGGCCACGTACATTTAGTTGTTGATATGGAGTTTTCAAGTTCAAATTGGCAAAGAAGTTAGAAAGCTAAGGTTAGGGGTATGCATGGATCTGATTAAGGGGATCTTTTTTAACCCAATCCACCATGATGGGTTAAAAAAAATTTAACCAAACTCAACTCATCACATAAGTCCAACTAAACCTAACCCAACCCACATGGTTCAGGTTGAACCCGTGGGTTGGACAACTTTTTTTTATTACTATTATTATTAAATTGAGTAGAAAAAATATAAATATAAATATATTAAAAAAAATTCAAAAATTAGTATCAATATAACTCCATAAAGGTAAACAACACTAATGGCTAAACAATAATAGTAATTTATTAAGGTTTGTGTGAACAAATTGGCTTTTATATAAGATAGGAAAAAAATTATTAATTATATAATATATTTTAAATATATAGATAGGTCGGGTCGGGTTTGGAATTTTATGACATGAATCCAACCCGACCCGTTATGAAAAAAATTTTTGTAACTCAACCCAACCCACCAAGCCCTAAAAACCGACTCAACCTAGAGGGTTGGGTTGGGTCGGGTCGATTTTGATAGGTTGGTTGCTCACCCCTAACTAAGGTACAAAATTTTGAGCCTCTAGCCCCCACAAATCTGAACTAGTTGCACAATTATATTTGTAAAGTTTCCTTTTTGTAGTTGCCACAACCTAAAATTATTATAGTACATGAATAGTTTCATTACTATGGTCATCACTTACCACAACCTAAACACAAGTTAAGTAGCAAAGTTAAGTTTGGTCTATTAGACGCATGAATAATTAATCATAATGAAAAGTTTCGTTACATTCATCGATTCCAATCCGATCTTTTCTTTTTTTAGGTATCTGCTCTGCGAGCAGAGCGAATGAACATAAATCTAATCTAATATCATGAATATCCTTTGACCATTATATCCTCATTGAGGAGAAATTTGGAAAGGAAGGGACCTTCCTTTTCTATTCCTAGCCACTATAGTTTTGTTTTGTTATCTTCTTTGTCTGTAAATAGGCTTTCTTGCCTATTTCAGTTTGGTCATAATGCATTTAAATCACAACATAGATATGGGTTAAGTGGAAAATTAGTTAAACTTGGTCAATTAGTAATTGGACTCACTAAAAGTGAATCAAAATGCGTTTAAGTGCTAATACCATCGTGAATCTCCAAACTTATGCATATAAGACACGTGCAGAGATCATTGCTGTCAATCTTCTGAGATATTGTGATGAAAATATCTCATATTATATATTGTTGAATTTAATGCATTATAATCATACAAATGATTTGGGTTCGGCTTAACTAATCATAAATATTTCGAATCATAAGTGGTATTTTTTTAGCAGATCTTATCCTCCAGGTGCCCAAATTTATTTGAATTTTAACCCTTCCACCTACCACTTCAAAGTTCAAACCCTCATCTTTACCTACTAATTAATAACGAAATGCATTCGTGAACTCAATATAATATTTCTCACTTTTTCTATTACAATTTTTCTACATTCAATCAAAAAAAGAATTAAAAAAAAAATTGAGTGGGGTTTGCCAATATTCTTAACGAAACTGGTAGATACACATAATTGTCACTGCATCGAATGGATCCACTTGGAACAACAAGAGCAAGACTTTGAATCCCCTGTTCACGCGTGAGTCAAAAGCTATATGAGATAGACCGCAACAACATTGATAATATATCAACCAAATAAACAAGCTTAACTGGAAAAAAAAAAAGGGTTATCTTGCAATAGTGCATCTTGACTACCTCATGTCACGACAGTCACGTAAACATGTCATAAGTTGAACATTGCCAATGTGTCAAACATTTGTGCAATTATAGGTCATTAAGTGGCGATGTTGGGGGTTTTGTTTTGGTAGTTGTACATGATGAAATTATTGCTAAATGGTTTGTGAGGAGCATAGTTAGTACAGGGACAAAAAGTTTTCGCAATCTTTCTCACTATGGAATAGAACTAATAAAAAAATGATATTAGATTTAGGGTGTGTTTGGATACTGCTTATTTTACTGAAACTAAAAAAATATTGCTGAAAATACTGTAAATAAAAATAAAAATTAGTTGAAATAGTATAATAAGACTCATAAATAGTGCCAAAAGTATAATGAGGCTCATAAATAGTATCAAAAATAAGCTGAAAAGTGAAATAATTTTCATTTTTCATCATAACCCAAATGCATACTTAGGGTCTATTTAGATACTGCTTATTATTGAAAACTGAAAATTGAAAACACTGTAACAAAATAATTTTTAAATGTGTGAATAGTGCTTTAGGACCCACTTTTAACAAAATACTTGTGGGTCTCGTGAACAGTGCACATGACCTACTGAGTTGGATGCAAATGCAGCTGAAAAATCATTTCAACCCTATCTAAATGTTCACTTAATTATTAGTTATTTGGTCTATATAAACGTAATGTAGTATAACTTACCACTCCAATAATTGTGAAAAAAAAAAAAAAAGATAAAATATTGTGAATATGTAAGTACATTGGGATGGTGACGTGAAAGGAGGGCATTCATAAGGGTAGAAAATAATTTTAGGTATGTACAAACTAATTTATATATGTTGAGTTGGCACATAATATTGATTGTTGGGTACATGGCTTTTTGGTACTATGGCCACCTAAGTGATGATTCATTGATCACTACTCTTCATGCAATGACATGGATTACTACCTCTATAAATATGAGCAACAGCTGTCTAAGATATATATCAAAGTTTGAGTCAAAGAAAGCTAGGGCTAGGGCTTCACCTTCAAACCTTGCTCCTTCAGTTTTCAATTTTGTGTTTGACACAAAGAAAGAGAAAGTTTTAACCAAAAGAGATAGAGATGGTTTCCACTCACAGTCCCTTGGTCTTTACGTTTGGCATTCTTGGTACATAGCTATGCTTAAATTCTATCAATATTCTATCTCTTATTCCTCTGCTTTTTTCTTTTCAAGCTGTCTCACGTAACAAAAGCAAAAATATTTCAAGTATGAAAACATATACGTAAACTTAGAGAGTTCTAACTTCTAATACATAACATAATTCTATATTAGAATAATGGTTATATAATTAAATTTATTTCTTACAAGTGAATGTATATTTTAAAAGCCTACATTTTTTTGATGCAAGAAGCTAGAAGAGCTAAATTTCTCTCTTTAATGTCAATTTTACAGGTAACATTATATCCTTCGTGGTTTTTCTAGCCCCAATGTAAGTTTCCTTCTCAATTTTTTTTTTTTTTTTTCTAAGTTTCTAGCCTTAGTGAAATGAAGTACTAATTACAATAAAATCTTCCAAATCCATTGCAGACCAACATTTATTAGGGTTTGTGAGAAGAAATCAACAGAAGGGTTTCAGTCAGTTCCATATGTGATTGCACTATTCAGCGCCATGCTTTGGTTATACTATGCATCACTTAAATCTAATGAAATCCTTCTTATTACTGCAAACACAACCGGTTGTGTTGTGGAAACCATTTACATTGCCATTTACATCGCTTTTGCACCAAAGCAAGCCAGGGTACTTAATAAAACTCTCTCTCTCTCTCTCTCTCTCTCTCTCTCTCTCTCTCTCTCTCTCTCTCTCTCTCTCTCTCTCTCTCTCTCTCTCTCTCTCTCTCTCTCTCTCTCTCTCTCTCTCTGTATTTATTGTTATTGTTTTTGGGTACGTACATTTGTTACAATTAGAACCATATATTTCCTTTTCATGTTGAAGTGACCTATTTCTCAAATAATGCACTAATAAAAAATTTTGGTCTTTGGTATTATAGATTTTCACATTCTTACTCTCTCTGTACTTATTGTTATTGTTTTTTGGTACGTACATTTGTTACCATTAGAACCATATATTTCCCTTTCATGCTAAAGTGACCTATTTCTCAAATAATGCACTAACAAAAAATTTTGGACTTTGGGATTATAGATTTTCACGTTGAGGCTTCTTATTCTGATGAACTTCGGGGGATTTTGCTCGATACTTCTTCTCTCACACTTCTTAGCTCAAAGTGAAACTCGTGTTCGAGTTCTTGGTTGGGTTTGTGCAGCTTTTTCTGTGTCCGTCTTTGCAGCACCTCTAAGCATCATGGTACGGACCTAATCCTACTCTTTCTTCTTTAATTTCTATTTGAACAGTAAAAAGGTTATAACTTTCTGACCCATTATAATTGTTGTAACATAATTTTCACGTGATTTATCATCGACAGAACTTCCATTATACACCTATTACACTACGTCATATTAATAGTTAAAAAACAAATGTTATATCGTTTAATTTATTGCTTATAGTTTTCACTTATGTTTAACTAACCATCCAGGCATGATTTTACTACTTTTGTAGCGGGTGGTCATACGCACGAAGAGCGTAGAGTTCATGCCATTTTATTTATCACTTTTTCTCACACTCAGCTCAATCATTTGGCATTTATATGGTGTACTACAGAAGGATTTGTATGTAGCGGTAAGTTCTCGATCTCAGCCTCACAGCCACAGAGAGAGAGAGAGAGAGAGAGAGAGAGAGGGAGAGAGAAGGTCCTCGATCTCTGAATTAATAAACAGGAGAAACATCTTTCTTGGATTCTTGAATTCCTGCTAAATACTATAAAATATTAATGAAATTTTCCGCCGTTAACAAAAGTTGTTATAGTTTAAGCAAAAAGAAAACTCTATACCTCTTTCGCTCCTAACTTTGGAGCGAATCCACTTATACTTGTTGGCTGCTAATATAGTGTTTATATTTGTGTTTGTGGTGTATATGTGTTTATATATATTTCTGTATTTTCATATTTGTATATATAACATACATACAAAATTGCTTTGGTTTCTATGTTAATAAAAGCAATCAAAAGATTCAAAACGTTAACTGTGACAATACCTTTGTTTTATCAAAAAATTTTACCACATCAAAAAGGTAACAGAAAGTGATGTCTCATCAACTTCTCATTTGAGTCGTGATCAAATTCTCATACTGTGAATGTTTTTCTAAAATTGTGAAATTAATTTGGAAACCTAAGAATTTTATAGCAATGACTATTCCAAAAGATACTTTTCTTGAAGTGCGGGGGGACAATAAAATTATTTTTATTGGTCTGTTTTGGTTAAAAAAATTAATATGTTGTTCAAAAATACAACCAAGAAAACGCACATAAGATAGAGATCTTGAAAATAAACTATAATATTTTAAGTAAAATCCAATACACCAAGGCAAGTCCTTAATAATATTCTGTCTCTCTTTTCTTTACAGCTTCCAAACATGTTGGGTTTCATCTTTGGGGTGCTTCAGATGGTACTTTATATGATCTACAAGAATTACAAGACAGTTATAGACGATGAAAAGCTATCAGAAAGCAAAGCTGATATTGTAAACCTGAGCATGTCTGAGACAAAAGTGTGCTCTCAGCCCAATTCAGATGAAAAAGGGAGTGACACTCAAAACGAACATGAACAAAAAGATCAAGATGTGAAAACCATGGAAGCCTCCAACCAAGGCCAGTTACCTGTTAAGTGTGAAGTTTAATTACTCGACTTGTACCAAACCCATCTCCATGCTGTGTTTGATTTGCTTGTACCTCTCTCTCTCAGGTATTGTAAAAAAATGTGTAATAGAGAAGATGGTGTACATAATGGTCAGTGTTATTTAATCTTCAGGTGTTTCTCTATGTTTGTGTAATCCAGTGAACCATGTAATGTTCAAAAAAGGTGACAGCTTATAATACTACTTCCTTCGTCCTAAATTGTTGGTCCTCTATTTTATTTTGAGATATCCTAAAATGTAATTATCTTTGAAAAACCAATAAATAAAATTTCTAACTTACATTTTACTTCATTTAAAAAGCTAATACTATTATTTCGCTAGAATTTAAATTAATATGAGAAGTTTTGGTAACTTGAATATTTTTAACTAAAAAATATCATATTAAATGATGTTCTTTAAAAAATTGAATTTTCTAAGTAGATCAACAAATTAGGACGAAGGTAGTATATATTATATATTAGGGTGGATTAATGATTTATTATTGATTATACAGCAATACTTGTGCTTAACCTTTATAAGTATGGTACTCCCACTGAGATTCTCAAAAGGTGGGTTCATTAGTCTTAAGAAATGATGTAGATCTAAGAAATTTATATTTAATCCACCATACAGATACAATCAATCAATAGGATTTTTGAGATGTTTTATGGGCATAGAGTAGAATAATTTGGCCAAATGTTAGGACATCACTTCATTATATTTTTTTAAAAAATCAAAAGTACAATAAGAACTTATATTCTCCATAATTATTATTCTTTATCATCGAATCAAGACATTAATATTTTTATTTTTATTTTTATATGTAGACAATATTTGATTTCAACTTGGTTATTTGATAACAAAAAACTTTATTAGTTATTCAAAAAAAACTATTAGTTTTTTTTTTTTTTTTTAACTTTTTTTGAGAACCAATAAGTTTACGTTTAAAAAACACAATTAAGTTTACAAATAGAGCCATATAGACCCAACACAATGATTCCATCAAGGGGAAATACTAATAATAAAAGCCTGAAAAGCTCTCATAAAAAAATAAAAATAAAAATAAAAAAGCCTGAAAAGCATATTCACCCTTTTTTATAGAAGAAAAGGCATATTCATCCTAATTATGCACGTGTTTTCAATTCGATCATAGTTTATCATCTCCAACTATGTGTTTCTTTCATTGTTTTTTTCCATGTATAGATCGTAATAAACCTAGCTAATAGATTCAAATATATATCGTGTTATGGATATAAATTTTAAATTCCATCAATCTTGCACAAAGTTTCTATACTAGTAGACAATAATCTCAGTACATGACTACATGAGTGGAAACTGGAAAGAAACCAATCTTACATCAAAATAATAATAGAAAATTCCGAATGTACTATTAAATTCCATGATATTCGCATATAATGACCCATATCATGGCCTCCATGAATTGTGTTGTTTATCTATAGACCAAAAACAAAGGAAAATTATTAGGTACTCCTGGAGTACCGTAAATGCGTGCTCCCTCCTCTCACATGAATGGTGGGTCCCACCATGAATTTAATTAGTAAGACCCACCATTTATGTGAGAGAAGGAAGCATGCATTTATGGTACTCCGGGAGTATACAATAATTTCCCAAAAACAAAATAGTTGGAGAACTACTTGAGTGCATGCCGTAGAAAGAATAGTCCTTAGAACTTCGTAGTTTTAGGGCCAAGATTCAATCTTAAGAATGGTAATGAGTCAAGATGATCAGGCAATGATAACAATTTTTTCTATTTTTTTGATAATATGATAATTGGAGGTTAAAGGATTTGAACTATGGATATTTCTATTAAAAGTACTAAAAAAGTATTAGTTATTTGTAAAAAATAATTGAGGGTTTTTACATAGGTCAGCCATTAATATAAGTAACAATTTCATTCTTGAAATTTTAATTTGAACAATTAACCCATACATTTTAGCTTTGTAACAAATTAAACATTATCCTATGGTATTTTCCATCAAAGACTAACGCATTATATAATTACATTCTGTTAATTGAAATACACAATAAATTTGAATATATTGTCACTCGCATATTGTTTTTATATATTTGAGAGTAAAAAATTAGATTGTGGATGGATTAAAAAAATACTTAGGAGCTAAATACAAGGGTTAAGGTTTGTGTAAAATGCCCCCTCAAGTTGAAGAGTCTTAAGAAGAGAGACTCAACTTATCATGTAGGAAGAAAAATCTTAGTGAAAAGAATCCTTTTGGTCATGATGTATTGATGTCAGCCAGTTAGTCGATATGAAATAAAGTTGTAAGGCATTATGGGCAACTTTGTCATGAACAAAATGGAAGTCAATCTATCTTCAAGTGTCGGCATGAAGCACAGAGTTTGCTATGAGGTAATTGGGTCCTAAGTACATTATCACATTGAAGAATTGGAGCATGAGGAGGGACCAGACCAAGCACAGACAATAAATACTGGAGCCATGAAAGCTCAGTCGTAGTATCAGATAAGGCCTTGTACTTAGACTCAGTTAAGGAATGAGTGACAATATATTACTTTTAGAGGACTAGGAAATGAGATTCTTACAAAAAGATGGCATAACCACTGATAAGCATCAATCAATGGTGAGTTCTTGGAGATGAAAAGGTCAAGATGTGTAATGTGCTTGAGATACCGACGAATGTGCATGCCTGACTACAGCCTAGTATTACTCATCTATTGGGATGTGTTGATTAAACCTATTGGCATCGTCACCTTTTTGAACATCCCCACGATCGAGTGTTACATCACATTCATGCATATCACTTTGGGTAATCATGTCAATTTGCTAAAATCTAAAATAATGGTTAAATGATTAAATTCATCGTTCCTAACAATTTAAACTTTTGAGATAAATGGTAATTATCATAGTAATAGAGCATAGTTTCACTTATTAAGAGGAATTTAGCTCAACACATGAGTAATAGTGTTGAAATAATGGCTAAATGATAAAATTAATCATTTTCTAATAACATAAGTTTTTGGTAGGTAAAATGTAACAATAAAAATTTATGAACTAAATTGTGGATAAGACCAAATCACTAATATCTAACACAGAAGATTAGCAACATGTTGTAATTATCTCTCAAAAAAAAAAAAAAAAAACACAAAGGATTAAACGAAATATATATCCAATAAAATGATATTAAATTTAGTAATCGTATTTTACTATGATTTCTTGATATTTAACAGGCAAAAAGTAACGTATATAATCAAATAATGGAATTGAAGAACTACTACTAGGGTTACTAAAAAAGAATTGGTTAGTGTAATATTAACCAAAAATTACACCATAAAGCACTTATTAGTGGAAGCCCTCCTCCATCTGACTTTCCCTTCAAACCAAGGGACAAAACTTGACTGAATGTTAATTATTCCTTATTTGTTTTAAGGAAACAAAGTAATATGAAAAAAAATAGAATAATCACAAATTATTCCTTTGTGCACTAACACAGTACTCTAGCTAGAGAATGATTCTCCCTTTTACAGTAACCTTTATCTATTAATTATTCTGATCAAGTTTTGTTTTTTGAATGGTATAGGAACATATTGATTCTAAAATGCAACTCTACCATTAAAAAAAAAGATTTCCTGTTTCAAATGTAATAATTTCAGTGTAAGGGAACCTTTATAGAGTTTCCTTTTTCCTTTTTTATTGGCATGACCTCATTTAACCATTGTATTAAAAAAATTGAAACCAAAATGCTTACTCATCATCTTAACTCTTAAGGAACCTTAATTTAATCCTAACCTGCCCATCTCTCTTAGGGTACAAATCAACCTTTCCACACACATATATGTCCTAGTTTATAACTTCTCTTTCTTTTCTTTTCTTTATTTTATTTATTTATTTATTTTTGGCTGAATGACAGAGTTTAAAGAATTATCATCATTTCCAATGGGAAAGTTATAATATTGTCAGCTAGTTTATAAATGAATGTCACCGTTAAAACCCACCAACACACAAAAAAACCTGAAAATAATTTATAGCTGTGTTAAGTTCATGCATTTCGAAATTCGCCCCCAAGGCTCGAACCCCACAAAGAAGGTGCCTTTTATGGGGCTCTTTTGCTGTTGATGGGCCCTATTGAAGTTTTCAAGATTATTTCCATCTCTGAAATTAGGAGCAAGTGAATCAGTGATGTCAAAGTTTTTAAAGAACTGTTACCAATTCCAATGGAAAATACTATATTGATGTCAACTAGGCTTACGAATGTCACCAATAAACCCCATTGAAAAACACATGCACCGAAAGAAAAATACTGTAAAACATTTATAGCTGTCTTAACTCTTCAGTGAAGTCCTTGCATGTCAATCTTGTTTTTAGCTAGCCCTGAAAATATCAAAGAGAATCAATGGATTAAAATGGTATTTATTAGGCATTCCTTTGCTAAATGATTTAAAAAGATGTTAGTCTCTCTATAGGAAAACATCCCCTTCGCTCCTACACAATATGGGAAGAGATGAAATAATTGTAAGCATGCATGTAAAGCTTGTTTCTAGGTAGCCCTGAAAATATCAAGCGAAATAATGGATGGATTAAAATGGTATTATAAGGCTCTCTTTTGCTAAATGATTTAAAAAGGATCTTAGGCTCTCTATAGGAAACATCCCCTTCACTCGTACACACAATTTGGGAAGACATGAAATAATTGTAAGCATGTGAGTAGGAAGTGGCTACGAGATTCAAAACTAGGAGTACACAGAAAACTAATACATAGACAGAAATAACAATACCGAGCATTTGAAGCACGCGGTTGGTCAACAAAGAAAAGGTATTTCTTGGCTGGACAGCAAAGACAGTGTACATCTTTCATCATGATGAGCCTCTAATTCACAACTTGATTGTTTTTTTTTTTATGCCAAATCAGTAAAAATGACTAGCTCAATCCCCATCAAGTGCGATTACACATCAAAAAGCTTATTAAGGGACTCTCCATGGGGAGAGGTATTAAGTTTTAAAACTTGTCTCGTACTGTACAAGAGAGTATGTCATTTTAATATAGGCCCCACCTTGTATATATCTTCTTCTCTTATTTTGTTTTTTAAGAATGACAGAATGAAATACTTTTTATGAAGGGGATGTTTCTTTTGCATAATACTGCGTGTTTTTTAACTAAAAATGTAGGTTTAACTCATGTTTTGTTTGTAAAACAAAACATACTGTGTGGAATGGAAGAGTATTTATCTTTTTATGAAATAAGAAACATTATGATTGCGGCTACTAACATATCACACATGAAAAGGAAAAGGGTAATGCTGCAGATACAATACTTTCATTACATTTTCTACATCAGTTAAACTTAACAAGTTTTTTATACTAATTTTCCTATAGTCTTATCATTGATATTATTTTTTTATCTACCAATAATAACTTGCTACTTTAACAATTGGAAATTTTTTGTGCCTCTAAACCTATCGAAAAGAAAATACTAGGGCTCTTGTTAAGAGAAAATATATGGATGCAAAATTTTTTATACCCAATTGATTGATAAGACAGATTACTAGTGGTAAGTAAAAAAATAATGTTAATGGTAAGTTCAGATAAAAACCAATAAAAACTTGTCAATTTAACTATTGTGAAACTTTTATGTCTTTAGTATTAATTTTTTGTTAATGGGACCATTAGACATTAGTTAAGAAAGAGTTAGTAAACGGGACAAAAGTTAATTAAAATGTGAACTTTTAATTGAAAATGGTGCAGTTGTCCATGAAAAGTAGCTCAAATGTATTTGGGTTTTTTCATCTTTAAGAAATTCTCTCAAATCAATGTGTAAGGCAGATAATAAGTTTGTTGTAGTTGTAAGCCAAACATCACTTCACACAGATATAACCAACTCCAAAAAAAACTGTTAATAACTACAAGCTAAAAATGTATGTAATAAGTTCCTAGTGCTTACCCATTTAGAGTATAATACTATAATCCAATCTCTCTTCTAGTCATTGTCATAGAATTAATATGAGAATTTTATTGAAACATTAGATAACATATGAAACCTTTTGGTCATTGCAAAATTATTACTGCCATTTGGGTTGTTAAATGGAGTTTTTTTTTTTTACCTCGTCACCATATAAATATTCTTAGATGAAGCAGAGCTGCACCATGATACATTTCATGGAAGCTTCAAGAGCTTAATAAGCTCCTAGTTAGAACTTCACTAGAAACCTCCAAAACCACGACACATCATAAAGGACTTAAGTGGGACCAATGGCATATGTTTGCATACTAAGAATTGGAGAGATTATCACTTAATTTAGCTACTGTATAGTTTTGTTAGATAAAAGGGACTAAGTGAGGCTCAATGGGCTACAATTCAGACTTAACAAATAGAAAAAAAGCCGAAAGTTACATGATGCTTCACACACCACTCAAGTTGCAACTTGACCATTCCCTACTCACTATAAATTCACTCTCGCCCACACCTTGTAAACTCGTACCATTGTCAATTGAGAGTTAGTACATAGCAGCTAAGCATTCTCTTGAATACTTCAGCTATTGAGAGATAGAGAGAGTCTCAAAGGTCTTAGGCCATTGTAGTTAAGGAGGATTTTTAGTTTGTGTTTGAAAAATGGCCCCTCACCAAACTTTGACTTTTGCTTTTGGGCTTCTAGGTACGTAGTCACAAACTGTAATTATCTGTATGTGTTAGAAAATTTAAATTTATTTGCTTGAAAACATTATCTTGGATATTCTAACATCATATACTTCAATGCAACTTAGTGCATGCACATTTTTTTTTTAGTCCGTTAATTAATTTAATGGACATGCATTGCTCATGACATTCATATTTCAAAAATACTCTTCTAACTGTTTGGTATATGAAGTTGTAGCTAGGAAGGTGATATATGACCATGCAAATTCTTCAAAGAACTAATAACATAATTTGTTATTCATGTTTTCTTATTGTCGCAGGCAACGTCATTTCACTTTTGGTCTTCCTAGCTCCACTGTAAGTGCTGCTTTAGCTCACTGTTTTTTTTTCTTTCCAACTCAAAGGTGACTAATCAATGAGAAATGGGTCTAAATATATGATTCAATGTTTTGGTTTTCGTTGCAGGCCAACATTTTATCAAATATACAAGAAGAAATCTACTGCAGGATTTCAATTATACTAATTCTCATATATTCTTATCATTGATATTACTTTTTTATCTACCAATAATAACTTGCTACCTAAACAATTGGAAATTTTTTGTGCCTCTAAACCTATTGAAAAGAAAATACTAGGTCTTTTGTTAAGAGAAAATATATGGACACAAAAATTTCTACACCCCGTTGATCAATATGACAAATTATTAGTGGTAAGTAAAAAAATAATGTTAATAGTAAGTTCAAATAAAAACTAATAAAAATTTGTCAACTCAATTGTTGTGAAATTTTTTGTATCTTTAGTATTAATTTTTTGTTAATGGTGCCATTAGACATTCGTTAAGAAAGAGTTAGCAAAAGGGACAAAAATTAATTAAAATGTGAACTTTTAATTGAAAATGGCTCAATTGTCCATAAAAAGTAGCTTGAATGTATTGGGTTTTTCATCTTTAAGGAATTCCCTCAAATCAATTTGTAAGACAAATAATAAGTTTGCAGTAGCTGTAAGCGTAACATCACTTCAAATAGATATAACCAACTCCAAAAAAATTGTTAATAACTACAAGCTAAAGATGTATGTAATAAATTCGTAGTGCTTACCCATTTAGAGTATAATACTATAATCTAATCTCTCTTCTAGTCATTGTCGTAGAATTAATATGAGAATTTTATTGAAACATTAGATAACATATATATGAGCAAAAGTCATTCATTCATATGGCGCATTTACCCTTGGTTTCCTAAATGGGTTTGCTTGTTTGGTGCCTTTTACATTCCATCGTAGGATTGATAGCAACATGCTTGAATCCTATCAGACTTAACAAATAGACAAAAAGCCGAAAGTTGCATGATGCTTCACGTACGCATGCAACTTGACTGATCCACTCAAGTTGCAACTTGGCCATCCTACTCACTATAAATGCAATCTCGCTCATACCTTGTAAACTCGTACCATTGTCAATTGAGAGTTAGTAGATAGCAGCTAAGCATTCTCTTGAATACTTCAGCTATTGAGAGATAGAGAGAGTCTCAAAGGTCTTCAGGCAATTGTAGTTAAGGAGGATTTTTAGTTTGTGTTTGAAAAATGGCCCCTCACCAAATTTTGACTTTTGCTTTTGGGCTTCTAGGTACGTAGTCACAAACTGTAATTGTATGCATGTGTTAGAAAATTTAAATTTTTTTGCTTGAAAACATTATCTTGGATATTCTAACATCGTATACTTCAATGCAACTTAGTGCATGCACTTTTTTTTTTAGTCCATGAAGTAATTTAGCTTGATATTTCTTTGAAATTGCCGTTTGTGTGTGTGTGATAGGTTTTGTTGCTGTATTGATTGAAATTGTGACAGGTTTTGTGTGTTGTAAATTCTAGCTTGATAGGTTTTCTGGCATAGAAAGGAAAAAAAAAAAAACATAAGCTATAGCCGCGTTTAAATGTGGCTATAGCCGCGTTTCTAAATATGGCCAAAAAGTAGTATCTAGGCTGTCTACGGGGAGACTATGGCCGCATTTATTAAGCGCGGCCTAAGTTTATGGTCTTAGGCCGCATTTTAAACGTGGCCTAAGGTTAGAACTATAGCCACATTTAAAAAGTGCGGCTATATCCGGATACATTAGGCCGCGTTTAAAATGCGGCCCTAGACGTAAAGGTAAGGCTGTGTTTTCAACGCGGCCTAAGGTGTATGTCTTCACGTCTTTGGCCGCATTTAAAACGCGGCTACAGTACTAACCTTAGGTCGCGTTTTAAACGCGGCTATAGGACTTGGTCTTGGGCCGTGGTTAAAAAGTGCGGTCGTAGACTAATTAGTCCTATAGTCGCACGTTTTAGGCCGCTTTATAAAACGCGGTCTAAAAAAACGCGGCTATAGGCCAAATGGGACCGTAGTCGCGTTTTTTTGCCCTATGGCCGCGTTTTAAAAACGCGGCCTTAGAACCATTTTTTTGTAGTGGCTCATGACATTCATATTTCAAAAATACTCTCCTAACTATTTGGTAGATGAAGTTGTAGATAGGAAGGTGATATATGACTATGCAAATTCTTCAAAGAACTAATAACATACTTTGTTATTCATGTTTTCTTATTGTCGCAGGCAATGTCATTTCACTTTTGGTCTTCCTAGCTCCACTGTAAGTGCTGCTTTAGCTCGTTGTTTTTTTTTTCTTTCCAACTCAAAGGTGACTAATCAATGAGAAAAGGGTCTAAATATATGATTCAATGTTTTGGTTTTCGTTGCAGGCCAACATTTTATCAAATATACAAGAACAAAACTACTGCAGGATTTCCATCACTTCCATATGTGGTAGAACTCTTCAGTTCAATGTTGTGGATCTATTATGCATTACTTAATGTAAGTTTTTAGACCCCTTAAAACACAACCAGATTAACCTAGGTAATTAGCCAAGTGATTACTTAGTCAAATTATCAAATCTAGGTTAACAGAGTTATCATATTATTGTAAATTACGGAAACTAAAGAACACAACAATATGATTACCCAAGAAAACTAAATTGGTAAAAAACCTGGGGAGGATTTAACCTAACTATCCTCAAGGTAAAATTGAATCCACTATGAAAGAATTGAAGTTTACACAATACCGACTTAGACCACTAACATCCTATTTCTACCTCGAATAGGAAATTTACTACCACGACCATGTGACAGCTCTGAGTCCATGGACTACTTCTTTCTTGAATTCCCAACAAGTACAAGTACTTCCGCTTGTGTATCTTTAAGCTTTTGAATATGCAATTGAATCGATCACCAAGTTCTTGACATAATCTTGAAACTTGGAAACCCTAAGTATGTGTGAAGGCAACCACCTCTTAATCTCACAAAAGATTCACACACATAACATATGGAGCCTTCCCAAAATGTGGCTAGGGTTTTCCCTTTTATACTTAAGATAAAACATAAAACCCTACACGTCAAACGGGCTTGGACTAAGTTGGAAATTCTGCAAAAAAAACAATCTACACAACTTTCGATCGATCGAGTCTAATTCTCAATCAATCGAGCAAGACAGAATTGCATAATAGATTCTGCAGTAACTCGATTCCAACTTTACAGAAAAAGCAAATACTTTAAGCAAGTCTAAACAAGACTAAAACATTTTGATCATGGTTTGCCAACATTACAAATTGAAGTTCTAATACATTTAAACATAGAGTCTTAGAACTCAACAAACTCCCCCTTTGGCAATCCGTGACAAAACATAAACTAAACAAAATTGCTCAAAGTTTACATAAAAACAACCCATAACAAAAATATAGCCCAACACAAAAAATCCAACCTAACTACTATTTATCAGTTGCAAGTGTAGACAGCAGCACGACTGAATCAACCTGTATATTTCTTGAAACACTCAACAAATGCATAAACGCATGTGTGGAAAATACAAGTAAAACAAAAATAACTTCTTGATTTTACATAACACACAATAAAAACATATATCATGAATAACTCACAAATATAAATCAATAGGCAATGTGAAACAAGAAATATATACAAATCAATGTATCTCCCCCTATCATGAATAACCCAATCAAAACAAAAAATACATCATGAGCCAAAAATGTAAATACACAATGAAGCACCTAGATACAATCTAATAGCTCCACAAGCTTCACAAATACAAAAATCTCCCCCTAACTACAAAAGCCTTCTACAAATGTACTCCCCCTTTTTGTGACAGAATGCCAAAAGGCAATCATAATCCATAATCAAAAGGAGGTGGCGGAGGCGATTGTCTCAAATGCTATAGATCCGCTCGCAAAGCACGAAGCTCATTAAGCATGTCCATCAAAATCTGATCATAAGTTGCCTAAACGGTCATGACAGTCTCCAACATACGTCGAATGTCTGAATCATTCGAAGTCGAAGGTGGAGGAACATTAGCAGCAGGATCAACGGGCTCCTCAGCCGTAGCATCACCTATAGAAGAAGGAGGACAAGGAGGAGGAGGTGTAACACCAGAAGGCTTTACCCTAGGGCGTTTAGAGCTAGCTCTCATCTGAGCAACCCTCTGCCGAAGAAAGGTGGCACTTATGGGAGCTATGATATGGACAAGCTTAGATGCCGGAAACTCAACTAAACCAAGATGCAAAAGAATCCGGTGAATAAAAACAGGGAAGAACAAAGCATGAGCAGTAGAATTACTCCTATGAATCTCAATCAAAGAACGAATAAAAAGACGAGAAAAGCTAATAGGAGCATCATTAACAAGGGCATACAAAAATGCACAATGCTCCAAAAGAATGGTGTGCAGATGAGAGATAGGCCAAAAAGAATGACAAGCAATCCTAAAGAAAAGATAGTGAATCGCAGTGAGCTTAGTAGTAGTGATCCGATGATTAGAACCCTACTGGATAAAAAACCCAGTGATATAAGACATGATGTCGTCCAAGCGAGGAGACTCATCATAAGGGTAGACGGGATGCTAGACCACTTGCACCTCAAGAGCATCAGCAACTACCAAAGGGGTAATGGTGTACCCTACACCCTATACCCAACTCTTCACTAGAGTGTTGGCATCATAGGAGTGGACAGAGAGGTTCAAATAGAACTCTCTGATCAAGGTAGCTGAAGGAGGATGAGAAATATCCAACAATGGTAGCCAACCCCTACACTTAAAGTTACACCTAATCTCAAGATCTAGCTCATCTAAAAGAACCTTTCTCTCAGCCCAAATGTTTCTCCTAAGGTTAAGCTTCTCAAACGCTTCCTGGTTTTTCTCACTCAAGAACCTCTCACTATCAAAGGTGGGGGAAAGAGAAGAAGTGGAGGTCCTATTGGCTCTAGTTTTCCTAGGCATGATGCTAAGGAAAGGACAAGACACACAGAAAAGAACCAAAAAGGAAACAAGAAAAACCAAGGGCAGACTGCAAGTTAGCACAGAAAAAAAATAGAAATAACAATTCTATATGATGCATGAACATTATCAACACATGATGCATACCCTATTTGTAGTGAGAATAGGTTCAATTTAAGTTTAAAATCACAAAATTGGCTTGAGCATAGAGGTTACATCAAAAATCCCAAAATTTGGAAAACCCAATTTGAAAAATCCAATAATCTGACCAAATTGATCATTATACATGATATATAACAATTTGTAATGACCAAAACAATCAACCAAACAAGCCAATTTCGTCAAATTAAACCAAATTGAACAAAAACCCCAATTCGGATTCATTCAAACCCTAGAATTTTTAATTTCTCACAAATCACCAAATTGATCGAATCAAATCATCAAGAACAGTTATATAGCATCTTATAACAAAAACCCATTGATCAATTTTGAGAAAAATAGCTTGAATCATCAAAAATCCCAAAAATCCATTGGTTCAAAAAATTTCCCAAAATGCATAATTTAATGCATGAAACATGAAAATAAATGCAAAAGGAAGGGTAAAAAGGTCTTACCGGCCTTAGAGGAGAAAAACGAAAAAAATTTGATTTGTACCCTTGACCGATCAAAGAGAGAGAGAAGAACCTTTTTGAAAAAGTTTAAAAGTGACTTAACACGTGAAAAACAAAGGTTTAAAAAAAACTCTCTATACGATTTTTGATTGATCGAAAATTAGGTTTGATCGATCGAAAATCACTTTCGATTGATCCAACAGAAAACAAAACACACAGAGCCAAACCAAAGTTTTAATCGCAATTTCAATCGGTCAAGAAACAGGTTTGATCGATCGAAATTCTTAAAAAAACAATTTTTTGAAAAACAAAGCAAGTTTATGCAGAAACTCCTTAAAGCATTGAATTTTATTAATAAAATGCATGAGTATGAGATGAAATGCTTACAAAAACACTTGTGTTGAACCCAGTTTTCCCAAAAATAAGATTTTTAGACAATTCTCCTTAAATTCTCAAGCTTCAAACACATTTTGCATAAAATTCAAGGAATTTTCAAACTTGGTTAGCCAAACCAAAATTACATACAATAACATGTACAAAGTTTAGCAAAGAGTAACTTGTGTAGTGTGTGCAACTAGCAAAAACTTGAGATACATGCGAGGTGATATGTAAATAGAAATCAATTACAGTTTCTACAAAATTCATCACATAAAATTTGAAAGAGACTATCACCTAAAGAATTACATCATATAACTCCCACATCTCCTAAAATAAAAGCTTGCAATCATGTAAGTTTCTTGATTTGCCCCATAATGTATACACCAATTTTATTTGATCAAAAACTTATTAAATTAGCCGGGATAATGTACACACCAATTTTATTTGATTGTAAAGGTATTAAAGCCCAATAATGTACACACCAATTTTAGCATTTAAACTAAGGCTACACCTTATATTCTTTTTGTGCATGTGCTATACTTTCTCGAGCACAAAATCTTACAATATGCACTAAGGTGTTCATGATTGACTAGTAAACAGTGGTGAAATTGTTATTTATGCCTTTCCCAATAAGTTCAAGTTCGACAATCAAAAGCATATAACATCAAGATCAAGATCATGTAATCAAAAACTATAAACATCTTCCCACACGACATGCACTACAAAGCTCAAGCTAGTAAAGTGCAATAAATAAGCTCATCCAAGCTAAACAAAGTACATAAATATGTTATGTAAAAAATAAATTGGCCAATCTTGATTTCAAATCCAACAAAATAATGCAAAACACATTTTGCTTCCTTTTTCCTTTTTTTTTTAAATTATTTTTTTTTATTACCCAAAATTAACAAAACAACCTAGAATGAAATGCATTATGCAATGCAAATCCTAAAAACAAGGGAAAAAAAAAAGTAATGGTCACAAAGAGTAGAGCAATGAAGCACAAGGACCATGTCAGAAAGACTTACTTAAATTGAGCATTTTGCATCCAAAACTTTTTAGATGCACCTCAAGCATTGGAGTTCTTATTCACATTAGAATGATTTCTAACTTTAGGATTGGAATAAAGGTTAAGAGCCTTTACTAATTCACCAATAAGTACCATAGGATCTTATGCTTGAGACATGGTACTTTTGGTTTGTTTGCTCGCTTAGCAGCTTGCAGTTTGAAATAGTATGGACGAATGTACCTAGACTTTCCACAAAAATGACAAACCCATGCAGGCTTATCATGCAACTTGCCCTTAGGGGGTTTAGGAGCCTTAGGTCTAGACTCTTGAAGATCAACCCTAATCTTCCTAGGAGGTGTAACTTCTACGGATTTAGCCTCACTCACAGAGGGTTCGGAAGAAGAAGAAGGAATAAAGTTTATGGAATGGGGTGTAGGCACAGAGATGCTTTCTACAAAACCTAAGCCAGTTTTGTCTAAGGGAGACTTTTGAACACTCAGCATGTGATCAAGTTTGGAGCTTGCAGACTTATCAGTTTGTTCTCTAGCAACAAATAATTCAAGTTCCAAATTCTTAATTTTATCAAGCAAAAGCATGTTCTCAGTCTTCACATTATTCAACAATTCATTAGCATTAAACATTTTCACAAGCAAATTTTTCTTGATTACTATTCACATATCACCTCACATGTATCTCGAGCTTTTGCTAGTTGCATATACTACACAAGTTACTCTTTGCTAAACTTTGTACATGCTATTGTGTGTGATTCTAGTTTGGCCAACCAAGTTTGAAAATTCCTTGAGTTTTATTCAAAACATGGTTTTTTTTGTTGAGAATTTTAGGATAATTGATTGAAAACCTTATTTTTGAGAAATTTGGGTTCAATACAAGTGTTTTTGAAAAGCATTTCATCTCATACCATGCATTTTATTCATAAAATACTACGCTTTGAGGAGTTTCTGCATAAAATTCATTGTTTTTTCAAAAAATTGGTTTTTCTAGAATTTCGATTGATCGAACCTGTTTCTCGACTGATCGAAATTGCGATTAAAATTTTGGTTTGGCTCTGTGTTTTTCGATCGGTTCTTGATTGCTATTGGATCAATCAAATGTATTTTCGATCATCAAAAATCGTATAGAGAGTTTTTTAAAACCTTTGTTTCTCACGTGTTCTTCATTATTCAAACCTTTTTCAAAACACTTTCTCTCTCTATTTGATCGGTCTAAGGGTCAAAGCAAGATTTTTGTTGTTTTCCTCCAAATTTCTTCAAAGGTTTTTGTCATCTAAGGCCGGTAAGACCTTTATACCCCTCCTTTTTCATTTATTTTCCTGTTTCATGCATTTTAGGGAGAATGTCGAACTTAAGGGAAATTGGGATTTTTGATGATTCAAGCTTTTTCTTTGGAAATTAATCAATGGGTTTTTGTTATGGGACAATATTAAACTGTTCTTAGTGAATTAATTTGATCAATTTGATGAATTGGGAAAAATTGAAATTTCTAGGGTTTGAAACTACCTGAATTGGGGTTTTTTGTTCAATTTGGTTTAAATTGATGAAATTGGCTTGTTAGATTGACTCATTTGATCATTATAATGTGTTAACTATCTTGTGTAATGATCAATTGATCAATTTTTTGGGTTTTGTGAAAATGGGTTTTTCAAATTTTGGGGTTTTTGATGTAAACTCTATGCTCAATCCAATTTCGTGATTTTGGAGTAAAATTGAACTGATTCTCACTGCATTAGACCATGCATCATCTATTAATAATGTTCATGCATCATATGGAATTGTTATTTCTATATTTTTCTGTGCTAACTTGCAGTCTGCCATTGGTTTTTCTTTTCTTCTCTCTCTGTCTCTTTTGTGTCTATCCTCTTGATCTTTAGCATCATGCCTAGGAAGACTAGAGCTAATATGATCTCCTCTTCTTCTCTTTCCCCCACCTTTGATCGTGAGAGGTTCCTGAGTGAGAAAAACCAGGAAGCTTTTGAGAAGCTTAACCTTCGTAGGAACATTTGGGCTGAGAGGAGAGTTTTGTTAGACGAGCTAGATGGTGAGATTAGGAGAAACTTTGAGTGTAGGGGTTGGCTTCCTCTGCAGGACATTTCTCATCCTCCTCCGGCTACCTTGATCAGAGAGTTCTATTTAAACCTCTTTGTCCACTCTTATGATGCCAACACTCTAGTGAGGAGTTGGGTACAGGGTGTAGGGTACACCATTACTCCTTCAGTAGTGGCTAATGCTCTTAGGGTGCCATTGGTCCATCATCCTATCTATCCGTACAATGAGTCTCCGCCCCTTGATGACATTATGTCATTTATTACTGGTACTACTATCCAGTAGGGTTCCGATCCTCAGATCACCTTTCACGAGTTGACCGAGACTCATTATTTCTTTTTCCGAATTTCTTGCCATTCCATCTGGCCCATCTCTCATTTGCATACCATTCCTATAGAGAGATGTGCATTTTTGTATGCGCTTGTCATTGATGCTCCTATAAGTTTTCCTCATCTTTTCATTCGTTCTTTGATTGAGATTCATAGGAGTAGTTCTACTGCTCATGCTCTTTTCTTCTCCGTTTTTATTCATCGGATTCTTTTGCATCTCGATTTAGATGAGTTTCCGGCTGCTAAGCCTATCCATATTATTGCTCCTATAGGTGCCTCCTTTCTTAGGTAGAGGGCTGCTCATATGAGAGCAAGCTCTAGACGCCCTAGGGTTAAGCCTTCCAATGTCGCACCTCCTCCTCCTTCTTTTACAGGTAATACTATGGCTGAGGAGTCTATTCATCCTGCTGCTACTGTTGTTCCTCCACCTTCTACCTCAGATGATTCAGACATTCGACGTGTGTTGGAGACTGTCATGACCGTTCAAGCGGCTCATGGTTAGATTTTGGTGGACATGCTTAATGAGCTTCGTGCTCTGCGAGCGGAGCTGGAGCATTTGAGATGGTTGCCTCTGCCACCTCCTTTTGATGATGGATTCTATTAGGTTCTAAATGTTTAGAACAATTGGCAAATCGTGAACACAAACTTGTCTAGATATAGATTTTAGAGTATTAGACAATGCTCAAGGTGATTCAAGTCAAGATTCAAGAACATACAAGCTGCAGGAAGAAGACTTCATATTCTGCCTGGTTCGATCGATCGAAGAACAGGCTCGATCAATCAAAAATCGTATCTGCAGAATTTTAAGTCGGCCCAAACAGCAACTTAAGCCCATTAAGGATTAGGGTTTCAGATCTACTTCTCTCACTATATAAAGGAAACCCTAAGCCATGTTTTTTTGAGACTGTAGAGAGAGAGATTAGAGTGCCTCTTGTGCCTCTTTTGGTTTTAGGGTTTTGTACCCAATCCTCTCTAAAGTCTTGGTTACTTGAGAGTTATATTGTTGCTCATATTGCGGTTTATGTGAATCTCTTATGAAATCTTTAAGGAGGTTTCTTTCATATAAACTTAGGATTTTCAAGAAGAAGAAGTTTTCTACACCTTGATGATCAATCCAGTTGCTGTGATTGAAGCTTAAAGAAACACAAGCGGGTGTGCTTGTATTTGGTGGAGAATCCAAGAAAGAAGGAGTCCGTGAATTCGGAGTTTGCACGTGGTTGTGTCAATAAGCTCTACTGGTGGGTAGCAATAAGAAGTCGAGCATGGGGGCTTGTAAGTCTTATTGTATGAATTTCGATTATTTCAAGATAGTGGATTCAAGTTTACCTTGGGGATAGCTAAGTTAAATCCTCCCCAGGTTTTTACCGGTTTGGTTTCCTAAGTGATCATATCTTGTGTCTTTTATATTTTCGCTGCTTTATTGATATGATTATTTGTTTGTGTTAACCTAGTTTTAATTAATTTGACTAAGTAACAACTTGACTAATTTTCTAGGTTAATCCAATTGTGGTTTTAAAGGGTCTAAAAACTAACAAGTGGTATCAGAGCAGGTAGCTCTTTTGTTTTAGATCTTTTGATCTAAGAGTTGATCCTTGACCCCTATTGTCATGGATAATTTGAAGTGTCTTTCTGATCTTGTTTCTGGTTATGCTTCTGTTGATTTTATTGATGCCTGTGAAACTCTTCGTAAGAAATTATTGAAATCTATGAAAATTACTAAGAAATTCAAGAAGGAGTTAAAATTGGCTAATCTTGAAAAAGAGGAATTGGTTGTTAGATTAGATAAATCTAATAAAAAGAATGAATTTTTGAGAAATCAAATTTCCTCTCAAGATTAGAAGATGAAAAGCTTGGAACAAGAGTTAGTTGAATCTAGAGCTAAAATTGAAAATTTGACTTGTACCAAGTTTGCTATTGATAACAGAAGTGTTTCTGTTTCTTTTAAGCCTAAAACTGAGAAAGTTTATGTCCCTCCTTTTAAGAGGAATAATAAAGATAAGGCTTATTTTGCGAATACATGAGAGAACTTGTAGAAGAACCTTCATATTGTGCTCGAATGGTGTTCATTATCATGTCTTGTAGTTGTTGGACAGATATTGAGGCCATTGAGGTGGAATGTCCGTGTCGAGAAGTGCCTTCAACTCCTTTTCCCTTATCAACCCTAGTGTTTTCTCCTTTCAAAGTAAAGCCAGATGGGTGCTCAGGGCCAAGACTTGATTTGCCCGAATCTTGTAACTCTAGCTTGTTCATTAGGGTTGTAATTTTGACGTCATTTTCTTCAAGTGCTTTTGTGAGAAGGGTGACCCTTTGTTCCATTTTAGCCATCTTTTCTTCCATGGTAGAGGTGTTAGTCATCATCACTGGCATAACCTCTATATATGATGGAGAAAATGATGAAACAAGATGAGTCAAAGGCACTTCATTCCTTAAGTTTCTCATCACGGGTGAAGAGTTGATAGAAAAGGTCTTTGTTGGGGATGATTCATTACTAATCTCCAAATCTTTCGAGGTAGATGAATCCTTAGTGGTAGCTTTCCTATTAGCAAGAGAGTCCAAAGAGATGATAGTATGAAGTTGGCTTTCTTTGGTTGTTTGGGGTTGAAGTCGATCAAGAGTTTTGGATCAACTGCGAGTGATTGGTCCGACATAATCATCATCATTGGAAGCATCAACCACTGATTTTCGAACATTCTTGCTAAAGGCCATTGAAGCTGGTAGCGAAATGATGTCGAATTTCTTTTCTTTTGAAGGAGAAAGAGATGAAAGGCAGAAAGGTCCCACTGGGCGTGCCAGAATTTGTAGAGCGACTAAATTTCTAGTTCGAAATAATTCAAACAAGTAAAATAGTTTCACAAATAAGAATTTCTATTGATGATTGTGTGGTACAATTCTCTGAAATTACAAAAGAGTGATCCTCTGATTTGATCTCCTTGCAAGACTTATTGATTGGATTTGTGGTAATGTGATTTTGACTTGAACACAAAATATCCTTCAATTTGGTTGAGGGATGGATCGAAGATTGCTGAAACGGAATTGCAATGAATCTCTAGCTATGAGCTTATTAGAAATCCTTTGTTCTTCACGTTCTTCGTGTGTTCTTCGTCTTCGAAGGTTTATGGTGGAAGTTCTTTGGGGCTTTAGAGACTTGAATCCGTAGAGCTTCACCGATTTGTGGTTTGTTGATGTTTTTCAAACCTTTGAGCTTGATTCCCGTAAACTTTAGGATCTAGGCAGATAGTTTGGATGATTCTGCTTCGAGTGTTCTTCGATTTCGGGGTTAAAGTTCTTGAAGGTTTTGAGGCTTGATTCTTGCAGAGCTTTTGTACTTCTGAATCCCTGTCTTTCCAAATGTCTTAGGAAGGCTTCTATTTATAGGAGTTTGGGGGTGGGTGAGCGATACGTGGCAGAGTCTGATTGGTGACACATGTCACAGTCTGATTGGTCTGCCTGTCATCGCTTACACATGCTAGATCGCTTGTGTCATCGCTTACACGCGCTGGACTGCTTGTGTCATCGCTTACACGTGCTAATGTGTGATCGGTTTTTGCATGACACTTGGCAAATTTCTATTGGTTTCTGAGTAGTGATAGCAAAACCTAACAGCAATACGTGATACTTTGTAATTGACTGTATTTTGTGAACCTGGTAGTGTGACGTGTTAGCTTGTGATAGGTCGGGAATTTTCCTTCTCTAAAATAAGTTCGTAGTGCTTACCCATTTAGAGTATAATACTATAATCTAATCTCTCCTCTAGTCATTGTCATAGAATTAATAAGAGAATTTTATTGAAACATTAGATAACATATGAGCAAAAGTCATTCATTCATATGGCGCATTTACCCTTGGTTTCCTAAATAGGTTTTCTTGTTTGGTGCCTTTTACATTCCATCGTAGGATTGATAGAAACATGCTTGAATCCTATTGGTCATTGCAAAATTATTACTGTCATTTGGGTTGTTAAATGGAGTCTTTTTTCCCTCGTCACCATATAACTATTCTTAGATGAAGTAAGCTGCACCATGATACATTTCATGGAAGCTTCAAGAGCTTAATAAGCTCCTAGTTAGAACTCCACTGGAAACCTCCAAAACCACTTAATTGACACATCATAAAGGACTTGGGTGGGACCAATGGCATATGTTTGCGTACTAAGAATTGGAGAGATTATGACTTAATTTAGTTACTGTATAGTTTTGATAGATAGAAGGAAACTAAGTGAGGTTCAATGGGCTACAATTCGGACTTAACAAATAGACGAAAGGCCGAAAGTTACATGATGCTTCACACATGGAACTTGACTGATCCACTCAAGTTGCAACTTGGCCATTCCCTACACACTATAAATGGACTCTCGCCCACACCTTGTAAACTCGTACCATTGTCAATAGAGAGTTATTAGATAGCAGCTAAGCATTCTCTTGAATTCTTCGGCTATTGAGAGATAGAGAGAGTCTCAAAGGTCTTTAGGCTTGTAGTTAAGGAGGATTTTTAGATTGTGTTTGAAAAATGGCCCCTCACCAAACTTTGACTTTAGCTTTTGGGCTTCTAGGTACGTAGTCACAAACTGTAATTGTATGTATATGTTAGAACATTTAAATGTATTTGCTTGAAAACATTATCTTGGATATTCTAACATCATATACTTAACCCAGGCTATCAACGTGAATCAAAGCAAGTTAAATGAATGGGTCAATTATGTACTGGTCTGCTTAACTCATAACAACTTGAAAATGACATAGTGGGAAAAATGCTCATACACTCCCTAAACTTTCAACCATTGGCCAAAAGAGCCCCTCAACTTTTATAATGGCCAATTTACTCCTTTAACTATTCACACTTGCCAAATTAAGGGCAAAATGGCCCATTACCATTAATTATTGAAATATTTTGCCCAGAAATACTATTTCGAAAAAATATAGCTATCTACCACTTTTTGTGGTACTCAAGCTTGGTGAGCTCGAGTACCCCATTTTTCTATTCCAGCGTGGCACCCTGACATGGCATATGGAATTAAAAAAATAAGCTTGGTACCCGAGCTCATGAAGCTCAAGTACTGTTCTAGCCCAAGTTGTCTCCCAATTACCCACACTTAAACCATCTGTTACCCACAAACCAAACCATCTGTTACCCACACTTAAACTTTCTCAATCTGCCTCTCAATCTCGCTATCTCCCTCTCAATCTCAGCTATCACTTTCTCAATCTCCCTCTCAATCTCGTAATCTGCCTCTCAATCTCACTATCATCTTCCACACAAATACTCTCATTCTCCCTCTCAATCTCGCGATCTACCTCATTCTCCGTCTCCCTCTCGCTCTCGATCTCCCTCTCGCTCTGTTGCTCAGTCTCCCTCTCGCTCTGTTGCTCACGCTCTCGGTCTCCCTCTCACAAGGTATGTCTCGCTCAGCTTGCATCTTTAGTTTGAGCATTGGGTGTTTGTGGGTATTTGTGTTTGTAAATTTTGTATTTTTATGCATAATTTGATTCTGGGTTTTGATCCAAAAATTAATTAAGGAATTCAATTCAATTTAGTTAGTTAATTTATATTTTTGGGTGATTACTAGAATGTTGGTCTGGTTGTGCTTGTCTTTTGGGTTTTTTATTTTCTAATTATTAGGTAAAATGAGTTTAGGGGAGATGAGAATTGCAGTGCAGTAAGTGATATAAACATTTTCTAATTTTATTTTCTAATTAAACTTTACAACTATGAAAAATCATAGTTAATAGTTCATGGTTAGTTGATATCAACATTTAACTGCAATGAATGCATTTAAGTTCTATCAAATGCTATTTGAATGGTTATGGACACACATTGTTCTTACGTACATATATAGGAGCAAATAAATGCTAACATTTTACTTATACCTTTAGCCTTGCATGTAGAAGATGGCAAGATGCTTTAGTAAATTCCTCACAATCTTAGTGCTTAACAGGTCTTATGTTGTCATTAGACAATTTTCAAGAAGCTAAAAGACTAGCTTTGATTTGGTCCTCTTAATTTCTAGTTAAAATAAAATACACATCCAACAGATGTATATATTACATATATGTACTTCTTTTACTAAGGAAATTTTGGAAGACGTTACCTGTGAGAAAAAAAAAAACGATAACCCTGAAACAGTCATGCTTGCCTTTCACATCCGCTTTTAACCATCCCATCTTCATATCTCACATACTAAAAGTTTACAAGCTTCTTTTGTTGCCCTCTAATAAAATGTAGCTGTAGGATGATCAATAGGCTTGAGAATAACCCATGTAATTCAATCGAGGCCGAATATTGTAGTGATTATAGCTAGGATCTCCATAGTCAACAGCCTTTATTACCACTGCTTCACAACATCCATCCTGTTCTTGAACTGCTCCGAAGACTATTTCATTTGTTTCGCAGCTCTTCTCATAGTAAGTTTGAGGGCTAGATGAGAAGTGCCTGTGATGATGCTGCTGTTGTTGTTGTGGCTGTTGCTGAATATGCTGCTGCTGTTGTTGAACTTGGGGATAATCACCATCCCATCCATTATAGTAAGGCTGACTTTGTTGTGCACTAGGTACTTTTTTTTTTTAATTCTTTAGGGAGTAACATAGAGCATGATTGGCAAGTTATAATTTGAAACATCTTTTGAAATTCAGACTTGTGACACAGATACCTATGTGACATCTCTCTAGTCACCAACACATTTAACAACTAGTGATTGAAAACACATATCCTAGGATAACTTACATCTTTGGAAGAAAACATTGCTCGCACCCTTTGCTACAGCAACGCTAGCATGTAGCCAAAAAATGCAGCTGCAACAAGCACTGCTATCCCTGCAATATCAAAACACATCTTACACACCTTTGTGATCTTGAAATAAAAATGACATAGGGAAGTGTTGATTTTTTCGTTATACCTAGGTGGAAACTACCATCATAGTCGTAAGAACAGTCATCATCATTAAGTTGGATTTCTCGAATTGCCTGGTTTCCTTTGTCTATAACCAAAAGAGAGCAGCTACTTCCAATATAAACCAAATCAAAATCGTTTGAAAACTTTGCATCTTCACTTGGACCATCTACATGACCTCCTCCTCGACCCCATTTTCCACCTGCAATAGTTGTGAAAGGGGAGATACTCTATGCACACTGGATATGTGTAGAAGATGCTCATAAAAAATGAAAACACCAATCATTGCCTATGAATAGAGAGTGAATCAATGAAATCTAAGAATAGAAATTTACTCATTATTTCCTATGATCGGGACCACTCGAACAATGATCTTAAGAAGCCATATTTTATCTCTAGAACTGTTGACTCCTTTTCATTAAACATTCACTTCCTTCTCCCTCCATATGGTCCACATTAAACAAAGGTGGTGCCATTATAAGGAAGAGAGCTTCTATGTTTGCTAGACCAGCTATAAAAACCAAATAAATCATCTATCGCTCTCTTCGGCATCACTAGTCACCATTGTTCTCTGTACATAGGGGGGGGGGGGGGGAAATGAAAGCCCTTAACTTAGGAGCAACTTTGCAATGAAGAAGCAAATGGTCTACTTTTTCACTATTACGTTTGCAAATACAATATTGATTTACAAAGTGATACTCTTTTAGTTAGAATTTTCCCCAAGGCTGCTATTAATGAATATTTAGATGGTTATTCTATTTCTGCAATATCTTTGTGGTTATCTGCAATATTTAGATGGTTGTTCTATTTCTTAATGTCCCACTCCCACAACTATGAGTTAAATTAATTTTGGTCTGTCTCTAATTTTATTTTGGCTTTTGTCTCCAATATTTTTTTCAGCATACTAGGTTAATGCAAATGTGAATATGCAAGTTTATTTGAATATTTAAGATTTATTAAAAAGAGAATTTATGCAAAAAATAAAACGTTTAAAACTGTAACTCTTCCAAGTTAAATTGGGTAAGAAAGAAATCAAGTACAAAATCAGGCTCAGGCTCAGGCTCACATACCACCGGCTTGTTGAGATACACATGCGGTTGTCTTCTCCGGCCGGCAATTTAGACCCACTGCCAAACCTATTTTAATTGTAGTTCTAACCGAAAAATCGGCATATTAATGATTAGTGCCATTGTCTAAGAGAGCCATCAAATGATTAGGATGGAGACTTAAATTAAAGAGTCCAAAATTCTGCTCAGACTCAAGAACTCTCCTGAAATTAGTTACTTTCCCAAATCTGAACACAAAACATGGTTGTTTGAAATTTCATGAATGTACACTGCTTGAAATAAACTCTCAAACGTGATTTTAGAGAGAAAGTATCCAACATTTGTTTCGCGTTGAACATGCTGATCTATTTCATTTGGGTCAAAAGAATTAGGCTTGTTGGAACCATCCTAGCAATTGGGTTTTGCCATGTAAACTTACCATGAATGTGAATTTCCCAGAAGCAGGACTTAATAGCGCACATGCATGCAGCACATAGTAGTGGTTTATCATTGATGTTGATTAAAGTGAAAGTTAGTGTCTTTGTACTGCTCATACGAGTGCATTTGCTTCTGTTCATGATATCAGCAATTTTGTAAGCTAGTGCTTTTGTTTTTTTAGGACGCGTTACAGTACGGTCATATGTTCATATTATATTGGACCCAGTGCACAGAAGCGTTGGACCCAAACTTCCCCCATTTTTCTAACGATCTATTCATATTTCTTGTATTTAGACATTTTTTTCTCCTTTGGTTTTATGGCTTCATTGAGAAAATGACATGCATGTTTGGTAATGCATTTTCTAACCGCACCTTTTCAAAGCACAACTTTTTTAAACTTCAATTTTTTCCTAGGTGAAGCTTTCTCAAACAACCCCATTTTCAAAAGGCTGAAAAATAAGTTATGCAATACAAAAATATTACCTCTTTTGCTCAGCAGCTTGGAGCTTCGCTTCAAGGTGCTGACCAAGATCTTCCTCATTAGATGAGGACCATGATGGGTTTCTGGGCTTCGCTCGAGCCTTGTTTGACAATTTCTCATAGTATTGCTGCACCCAAAACAACATGACAGAATAAAGCTCATGTAAGATTCACTATTCAGAGGGACTAAGAACAATTAAAAAAACCAATGTAGGATTCAGAAAATGAAAACACAGAAATGCCTACAAAGTGAATTTTTTTCATGGAAATAAAGATAGTGACTACAAAAAACTATTTTAAAAAATGGGTACAAAACTAAATTTCTTATTGAAAAAGTAAGGGATAATTTAAATTCAATTCAACAAGTAATCATTTCTTCTTCTTCTTTTTTTTAAGGAAAGAATGTTAAAGAGAAAAATAATTTGAAAATGGAACAAAGAGACGCCCACCAAACGAGAAAAGGAAAGACCAGAAAGTGCAAAACAGAAAAAACTCAAACAGAAGAAGCACCCACCTTTACCTAACACCCCCCCCCCCCCCCCAAAAAAAAAATCCTTCAATACAAAGCTTTTAACTTTTAACCTCCCAAAAAAATTTTTATTTATAAATAAATAACATAACCCATGATTCTTTGAGATTCAAGAAGCTTATATCCAAATCCTATTACCATGTTTGGTTACCAAGAAAAAAAAATCAAAATTTTGATTTGGCTCCTGAGAAAATTACAGACTGTACCAACTTTTATGAAACGTTCACACCGTTTGGTGATCTCTGAAGATTTTCTGTAAATGAAATTTAGATTGATAAGTCTTCAAAATTTTTAATTAACTAATCAGCACGTTTAAAACAAGAATCTTTAACTACCTGAAGAATTAATTGGCTCAGTTAAGTTCCAAGTAATTTCACAAACCAAGAAATTCTAGTTATTTCTTTCCCTTGAATTTGATTTTCTCAGTAAATAATCGAAAAGTTAAGAAATTAAACCAAAACCAAAATCTCAAAATAATCATCAATTTAACAACAACAAAAAAAAGCTCAAAATTCAATTTTCTGAGAAAACAAACAAACCGACTTTTTTTTAATTAATCATAATTAACGTGACATTATGATAATTATATTTAATTAATGTGCAGTTCAAATAATTATATTTAATTAATGAAAAAAAAAAAAGAACAGTAGAGTTGATTTCTCAATCTTTTTCTGTTAATTTTCTCAATAAACAAACACGAACCTTTTTGTTAGTGATAATAGTAATTAATTAAATGAATTAAAAAAATTTCAAATAAAAAAAACAACAACAACAATGACAACAGCTGAGAAGAGTAAAGTTGAGAGAGAATCTTCATATTCAAGAACCACACTGAAAAGAGAGAGAGAGAGACTTGGCGGCGAAGATCAGCGTGGCGGAGCTTGGCTTCGATATCTTCGACAGTACAGTTCTGCGGGGACTTAGACTCGGAGAGTCTCTGACGAAGCCTATGAAGCAATTTGGGCGAAGAAGAAGAGTAGGACGAAAACGACGTCGCACCACTGTCATCCAATGGTCCATTACCATCGCTCCAACAACCACCACTTTCCCTTCTCCTCTTCCCTTAGGCGGCGACGGTGATGGAGACCAAGATTCCACTCCCCCGGCATCATCGATATGCGAAAGCAATCACAATGACGTCGTTTTAGTCTCTTAAGACAGTGAGAGAGCTGAGAGGTCGCCGCCGACGAGAGTCTTCTGGCGCCGACGGGTTTTCTGCCGCCGATGGTGTGAGGGTTTGGGGTTTGTATGTTTAGGTGTAAGTGAGAGTGAGAGTATGTTCTAGTAAGTGAGAGTGAGAAGTGAAAGATAACCTGAAACCTGTGTGTTTTTAGAGTTGTGTACCTCACTAACCAATACTCGAGCTTCAGGTGCTCGAGTACCAAGCTTATTTTTTTAATTCTAGATGCCATGTCAGGGTGCCACGCTGGAATAGAAAAATGGGGTATTCGAGCTCACCAAGCTCGAGTACCACAAAAAGTGGTAGATCGCTATATTATTCCGAAACAGTGTTTCTGGGCAAAATATTTCAACAATTGATGGTAATGGGCTATTTTGCCTGCCAAATTAATACATCTGTTAGTTTGGTGTTAAAAAACTAACATTTAAATCACGTGAGAAGCACACAAAAATTACAAAGGTGAATCAGCCTAGTTGGGAGGGAAAGAAAAAGCCAGGTTCAGAGAGAGGAAGACGATAGACCGTGGAACCAGAATCTTGAACCACTGTGACAGCCTTCTCTCCAGTGCCGATGTTTTTGTCCTGCAATTGCCTTGCCACTAGTACACTTTTTTTTTTTTCCCTATGCTCTATTTTTCTAATCTCAATCTCCATATGCGAATTTTTGCAATTTGTTTGTTTGGTTTAATTTTTGATCTTACCCTTTACACTTATCCAAGTGTTTCAAGATTTGTGGTGGATTGCATTGAGTTGGCTGTGTTGAAATTTTCATCTGTTTAAAACTGGTTTTGAGTATGTGATACAATTGTTTGATAAAATGCCTCAGAGAGATATGACCTGTGTTCTAATGGGTTTTCATTGTTTGGTAGGATTTTAGATGGGTTTGCAATTACTTGAAAATAATGTTCATGGCCGGGTTTATGTGTACTTGATTGTTTCATATAAACTAATTGAAATTACAAATTGCATAAGAAAATTGTTTCATACAAACTAATTGAAATTACAAATTTGAACGTGGCATTACTATTCTCATTGGATTCACTTGCGTAGGCATTGCCCAAGAGTAGGATTTAGCCCGGCTTTTCTGTTGTTTCTTAAAATCATTATTCTCTGCAATTTTTTGGTTTGGTTTAATTGTTGTTTGTTCAATTTTCTGTGTATGCTATAGAGCTTTTGCTTTTGAGTATGCCATAGAGCTCTTTTATTAAATGCTTGAGAGAGATATGACTTACTGTGTTAGATGAAATACTTTAACAATGAGCTAATTTTAATTGAAATTGATTGTTAGAGGCTTGTTGTGGGGCACTGAGTGGAATATATTTTGATTAAAGCTCTATTAGGTGGACGATAAATGCTTAGAATTACCACGCCCAACTAGAGCACCAATTGCTGCTCATACTTGAGAATTAGTTCAATGTGCTTTGCTCTATTTCTTTGAGGCTTTTGATATCAACTGCTGCCCACCAATTTTGCACGTTAGCTATGAACCTTTTTTTTTTTTAACTGATTGTGGCTTACACCTTATCTTATAGCTACTGAATGCATATTCAATGTTCATCTAATCAGGTAGTGACTAGTGACAATTTTTGTCATACTAACATTCCTATTTGTTGATGTACTTTTTCCGCTTTCATTCAACATTTATATATCTCATTGTTGTATTCATGTGTGCTTTGGTGAGCTTAATTGACTTGTCCTTTTATTGCATTCAAGTTTTTTTTTTCTCCCACTGTTCTCTCTCTCTCTCTCTCTCTCTCTCTCTCTCTCTCTCTCTATATATATATATATTTTTTTTTTCTCTCTCCAGCTCTTATATTAATGTTCTTGTTAACTTTGTGTTGTAGTCATGGATGAATGTCCACTGTCACTCCCTGAAAATTCACATTCTATGCCAAATGCTCAAGCTCCTCAATCCCAATATGATTCATTTGAGGTTGATGGCCAATTTGAAATTGTTAATGTTCCAATTGAATTGGAGGATGACGAGGATGATGAAGATTACAATTTAAGTGATTTTTCTAAATCTGATGATGATATAAATGAAGATTTTGGTATGGAGGATGATGGAATAAATAGAGCAATCGGGGGCAAGCAGCTTAAGGGAGTTTGGAATGGTGAAGAAGACTCAGACCATGGGGACAGTGATGAGTCGAGAAGTGTGGAAGGGTCATTTGATGATGAAGGGAATTCAAGGCCTAGGTTCCTTGTGTTTAACCAACACACTGGCATGAAAAATGTACAGCTAATGAAGGATCTCAAATTTGCATCACATGTAGTCTTCAAGGAGGCACTCATTTGATATTTAAATTCATGGCCGATTGAAATCCTTTTAAGAATACTGATGGAGCCAATATACTTTTGTTTTTCAATATTGTTGGAAAATTGTAATTATTGATTTGTTGAGTACTATTTTTTGGCAAACAATGTACCATTTGTAAGCACTCCTCGATATTTCAATTCATGGCAGATTGAGACATATTCATTTCTTGGTGTTTAGGGTATGATATTAATACATTATAAATTTGAATTACTCAGATTAGATGACAAGATTTATTTTCTTTTTTTTCTAGGGGGATGTAAAAAATTGATTTTTTTTTTTTAAAATAAAGAAATTGAAGAGGCTCAAAGTTATTGTATAAAGTTCAATTCAAACAAAGACTTCCTTCTCCCTCATTCCAATGCAAAAACAAAAGGTGCATCTAAGAATAATCTCATTTAAGGCAAAAATTAAGCCAAATTGAGAACTACTTTGTCATAGTTACAACAATATCTTGTTAATCACTAAATGCTATCAAAAAAATTAATCAAAATAGGTACAAAGGTGTGGAAGCAGAATACTAGTTCCATTCTTATTATGTCACAAACTATTTTTTCAGTAGTCATACATAAATAGTCACTTCAAGTGACATCCAACATTAACACTTGGACTTAAACAAAATCCTCTTATGTTTTGCAACTTTGTTCTTTTTGCTACCACTAGGCTTTGGCCTTTCCATTGTCCTTCTTGCTTCCACTAGCGCTATGCTGCTCTGTACCAATTTGCCTTGATTGCTGAGTATCCATACATGATTGCCAAGTACCCTAAATAATAATACAACCACAATATCAATGCATTATTTTGAGGGAGTGAAAATGGACATTCATCCATGACTGCAACATAAAATTAACAAGAAGATCAGTAGAAAGAGCTCAATGAAAAAACCAAAAAAAAAAAAAAAAGAACAATATAAAGAACACCTTGGAATTGTTCCCTCAAAGCTAGATAGTTTTACTGGTCTACTTATTTAAATAAAACAATATAGATATAAAAAAATAAAATAAAATAACTAGTAGGAAAAACTTCAAACAAAGTTGGACACACAACCAATAGCCCAGCAACAACACTTAAAACAACCCCCCTCCCCCCCTCTCTATGTCACCGAAGTATAGATAGCTACATTTGCAACCACACTTCACAAATACAAGCCCAACAGGGCAATCAAACCCCAAGCCTGAAAACTAAATGTAATATAACCACAACTTTGCAAAATTTTCTTATGCAATTTGTAATTTCAATTGGTTCAAGCACACATAAACCTGGCCATGAACATTATTTTCAAGTAATTGCAAACCCATCTAAAATCCTACCAAACAATGAAAACCCATTAGAACACTGGTCATATCTCTCTTAAGGCATTTTATTAAACAGTTGTATAGCATACTCAAAACCACTTTTAATCAAATGAAAAGTGTAAAGTGTAAAGGGTAAGCCCGAAAATTAAACCAAACAAAAAAAAAAAAAAAAAAAAATTGCAAAAATTCGCACATGGAGATTGTGATTAGAAAAACAAAGAGTAGGGGGAAAAAAAAAAGCGTACCAGTGGCAAGGCAATTGCAAGAAAAAAACTCCGGCATTGGTGAGAAGGCTGTCACGGCAGTTCAAGATTCTGGTTCCACAGTCTATCGTCTTCCTCTATCTGAACCTGGCTTTTTCTTTCCCTCCCAACTGAGCTGATTCACCTTTGTAATTTTTGCGTGCTTCTCACATGATTTGATCGTTAGTTTTTTAACACCAAAGTAACAGATGTATTAATTTGGCAGGTATGAATAGTTTAAGGAGTAAATTGGGCATCAAAAAAGTTGAGGGCATCTTTTGGCTAGTGGTTGAAAGTTTAGGAAGTGTATGGGCATTTTTCCCTGACATAATCATAAACAGGGCAATCCGCCTTGACATAAGTTTGATTAATCGATATAATATAAGTCATTTTATTTAACATTTTGAATTTTAAATATATAATTGAGTAATTAAAATAATTTTATGGTTATATTGAAAAAATCTATATTGAAGCTCTAAAGTCCTTAATCATTTTTTTCAAAATAATAAAAATAAAATAAAATACTCTCATTTCATTATTATTTTTCTTAAATTGCATTTTTTTTTAATATGGAAGGAATTTCAGCAGGTTGAAAAATATGAATTTTTAGATTGTATGCTATTACTATTTTATTTGATTTTATTATGTGATAAATTTCTGTATAAAATTTATTTTTTTCTAATTATTATAATTTATGCGTTTATAATATATAAAAATATGTTAATCATTTTGGGTCATTTATTTTAGATGGGTTGAAATTGGTTATGCCTATATCAACCCAACACAATGTTGAGGTGCAAAATATTATGAGTGTTGAAGTCCAAAACTAATTGACTCTCAAGGATAGGAAAGGCTCAATCTGTGAGCCAAGACCTATTTAAATTGAGTAAAAGGAAGCCCAAGCTCATAAATGGGTAAACCTTGGGCCTTAAAGAAGGAAGAAAAGGGAGAGGAAGCTTGGCCCAACCTCTATGAGAAAAATCCCCAAGGAGCCCAAAAAGAGACTGGACTAGGATACCTAGGAGCTGCCAGAACCAACGAGGGGATCCTTGGGAAGTGCTAGAAAGAATCAACTGGGAAATGGACAGCTCAAGGAAGTATGCTCATGGACATATGGAACAAAGAAAGACATGTCGCATCAGCTGCAACTTAGAAGAAAAGGCTTTGGAAACAGATGATGACTTAGGAACCAAAACCTGATGAAGGGAAGCCTGGTATCTTGAGAAGAGCAACAAGTGAACCATGAAGGAATGTGGCTGAGGATCTTTCAACTTGACAGAGGGGAATTTGCCTATTTAGAGAAAAAAGACAAAGGCTGAGGCAGCCAAAAGGGGTTCTAAAAAGGTTTCTCTAGAAGCTTTGAAAAAAGAGATTAAAAGTTAGCCCAAGACCCCCCAAAAGAGGAAGGTCAATTGGGAACTTTTGGGAGGAAAACCTCAAAAGAAGAATGTAGTGAGAAAATGAGGAAATTACTAGTCACCAATGTTGCTGGCATAACATTGGTTTTGGTATACAAGGCAGCAAATGGAGAGAATTAATGACATACCAAAAACCCTAGGAATGTAATATAAAAGGGGAATCAAGCCCTCAGGAAAATTCATTCAACATCAATTAATAAAATCAAAAGAAGCATTAGAAAAAGTGATTAATCCTCAAAAAAATAGAGAAAGGAGAGAGACATTGTGAGGGATCCTGTGATAAGTATTGGATGATACACTTGGATTCAAAGGGTTTCAAACCTCACAAGTCTTGGAAGCCTACAGGGATCCTGTGATAAGTATTGGAGGATACACTTGGATTCAAAGGGTTTCAAACCTCACAAGTCTTGGAAGCCTACAGGGATCCTGTGATAAGTATTGGAGGATACACTTGGATTCAAAGGGTTTCAAACCTCACAAGTCTTGGAAGCCTACAAGGAGCTATCCAAGTCTATGACTTTTGAACTTATTTGAACTTTGTAGCATATCCTAGTAAAAATAGGGACCAGTGTATTAAAAACTTGATATAATGACATACCACTTTACTTTCTGAGGATCCTTGACGTCCTTACTTGCTTTTTCTTTATTTCTTTACTGTTCCTTAGCCATTTATTTTACAATATGTATATATTTGCATGTATGAATGTGTATGTGTTGTAGGACCCATGTTTTGTGCACAACTTGGCTCGTAATCAACCTAGTATAGCTACGGTGAATCAAGCCCAGTCCACCAAACAACAAATATAAAACTCCTTGGGAGCTCAAGATCCTTGTTTCCACTTGGGTCTGGATACTATCCAAAATAAGAACCCACACACAACTTATTTATTAAGTGTGCTACATGATTGTATTATGTCAACTTATTTAAGAAATAAGTTGTTTTAGATTTTAGTAACTTTTAAATGATTATTAAATGTGTTAGGTTCTAAGACTTTAGGAACTAATGCATTAGAATTTTAATGTGTATTATGTTAGCAAACCATGATCAAAACATAAAGTCTAGGTTTATGCTTGCTCAAAGTGTGGTTTAATGTAAAATTGGAATCGAGTGATTGCAGGAATTAATATTCAAAATATGCAAGACTCGATCGATCGAAAATTAGACTTGATCGATCGAAAGTTGTGCAGATGTAATTTTTTGCAGAATTTCCAATTCAACCCAAGCCGATATGACGTGTAGGGTTTTGTGTTTCACTCCAAGTATAAAAGGAAAAACCCTAACTACATTTTAGAAGTTTTTTTTTGAGTTGTGTGTTGAATCTTTTGTGAGATCTGGGAGGTGTTTACTTTCATACACACACATAGAGTTATCAAGATCAAAATTCATGTCAAGAACTTGACGATCTCTTCAATTGCTGCATAAAGAAATTTAAAGAAGATCTGAAACCTTTGAGTGGAGTCTTAAAGTCACAAGTAGGAGAACTTGTGGTTGCTGCAAATCAAAGAAAGAAGTAGTCCGTAGATTCGAAACTGTCACATGATCGTGATAGTAAGTTTTCTACTTGAGGTAACAATAGGATGTCAGTGCTCGAAATCTTATTGTAAAAACTTCAATTCTTTCCAGTAATTCTCTAGGTCAACAATGTTTTGGTTGTCAAGGTTATGGTCATGTAAAATCTAAATGTCCTACATTCTTAAGGTCAAAGGGTAAAGCTATGGATGTAACCCTTAGTGATAAGGAAGTTTCTGATCACGAGTTTGGAAGTGATGAAGATGGAAACTTCTTTGCTTTCATAGCTACTGCTGTAGTTTATGAAAGTGTTTTGGTTGAAGAGAACCCTTCTGATGGGGAACTCACTGAGTGCTGACTTGCAAGAAGCTTATAATAAGCTGTGCAAGGTCGCTGCAAAGGATGCAATGAGTGTAGACTTAGGTCTAAAGAAGATTGCTACTCTTGACCTTGAAAAGAAAAACTTGTTGATGAACTTGCTTGATACTAATGAATTAGTTAATAAGGTGAAGACTAAAAACATGATGTTGCTTGATAAGATTAAGAACCTAGAACTAGAATTATCTGTAGCTAGAGAACAAACAAATAGGTCTGCTAGTTCTAAACTTAATCACATGCTAAGTGTTCAGAAGTCTCCTTTAGACAAAACAAGTTTAGGTTTTGTTGATAACATCTCTGTGTCTGAAACTCATTCCTTAAATTTTGTTCCTTCTTCTGAGCCACCCAAGATAGAGGTTGTCAAACCAGAAGAAGTTACTCCTGCTCCTAGGAAGATTAGGGTTGATCTTAAAGAGTCTAAGCCCAAGAATCCTAATCTCTCTAAGGACAAGAAGCATGATAGACCTTTATGGGTTTGTCATTTTTGTGGAAAGGCTAGGCATACTAGCCCAAACTGCTTCAAGTTACAAGCTGCAAAGCAAGCAAATAAGCAAAAAATATCTGTGCCTCAAGCACAAGATCCTATGGTACTTATTTTTGAATTGGTAAAGGCTCTAAATCTTTATACCAATGCTGGAGTTGGTCATAATTCTAATATGAATAATAACTCTAAAACCAGAGTTGCATCTAAGAAGTTTTGAATGCAAAAGGCTCAATCTAATTGAGTCTTTCTGAAATGGTCCTTGTGCTTCATCTCAAAATCCTTTGTAACCATTTTTTTTTAATTTTTTTTTTTTCCTTTTCTTTTAGGATTTGCATTGCATAACATTCATGCATTTTTTATTAGGTTGTTTTTGTTTGTTTCTTTTAAATAAAACAAAAAAAAAAGGGAAAGAGGGATGTGGAAGGATGTGTTTTTTATTACATATCTTGGATGTGTAGTTAAGGTTGGCCATATTATCTTTACATAACATACCCGTGTACCTTATTTAGCTTGAATGAGCTTATTTTTCTACACTTTGCTAGTTTTAACTATGTAGTGCATGTTGTGTGGGAGTTGTTTATAGTTTTTGATCACATGATGTTGATTTTGAAGTCACATGCTTTTGATTGTAAGGACTAGAAAATCCTAAAAGAAAGACATAAATAACTATTTTACCACTGTTTACTAGCCAATCATGAACACCTTAGTGCATATTGTAAAATTATGTGCTCGAGAAAGTGTAGCACATACACCAAAAAAAAAAAAGTGTAGCCTTAAAATAAAAAAAAATAAGAAAAAAAAAGGCAAAGAAATTTAAAAAAAAAAATTGCATGTACACTATAAGGCTAACATAAATAAATAAATTACATGATTGCAAGCTTGTTTTCTAGGAGATGTAGGAGTTATATGATGTAACTCTTTAGGTGATAGTCACTTTCAAACTTATGTGATGAATAATGTAGAAATTGTGATTGATTACTATCTACATATCACCTCACATGTATCTCATGTTGTTACTAGTTGCATACACTTCACAAGTTATTCTTTGCTAAAGTTAGTACATGAAATTGTGTGTGAAGTTGGTTTGGCCATACAAGATTATATGTTCTTTGATTTTGATACAAAATATGTTCATTGATTGAAAGTTTAGGACAAATTGTGTCATAATCTTGTTTTTGGAAGTTCTAAGTTGAAAGCAAATGTTTTTGAAAAACTTTTAAACTCATACTCATGCATTTCATTCATGAAATCAATTGGTTTGAGTGTTTTCTACATAAAACTTCTGTTGTTTTTCAAAAATTCAATTTGTCCAGAATTTCAATCAATCGAGTGTGTTTTTTGACCGATCGAAAATTCCTTAAATTTTTTAAGCTTGGTTTCGCTTGGTTCGATTGATCCTCAATTGGCACTCGATCAATTGAATCTGTTTTTCGATTGATAGAACCTAGTTCTCAACCGATCGAAATTTTAAAGTTTTTATAGAAAACTTTCTGCCTGGCTCGATTGGTACTCAATCGGCGCTCGACTGATCGAGTTTCAAATGAAAAGAACAAAAAGGTCATTTCCCTCACGTGTTCTTCACTTTTCCAAAATTTTATCCACATTTTTCTTCTTTCTCTTCCTCGACGATCCAATCTAAGCTTCCTTGTCATTTTCTGCCTCAAATTTTTTGAAGGTTTTTGTCCTAAAGCTTTGGTAAGACCTAAATACCCTTTCCTTTTCATTTTAATTACATTATTCATGCATTCTCATGCGTTTTTCTTTAAAATTTTCGAACAAAAGAAAATTGGGGTTTTTTATTTTTAAGTTGTTTTTAATCATATTTGATCATTGGGTTTTTGTTCTTAGATGTTATAAACATGATTCCCATGCATTAATTTGCTCAATTTTGTGATTAGAGAACAATTGGAAATTCTAGGGTTTGGTATTTTGAGAAAATTGGGGTTTTTTGTTCAATTGGGCTTAAATTGATGAAATTGGCTTGTGAAATTGATAAATTCTATCATTATATGATGTTTCCTAACTAGTGTAATGATTAATTGTTTAATTTGTTTTGGTTTTGAAATTGGGTTTTTCAAAATTTGGGGTTTTTTGGATTAAAACTCTTTGTTCAAGTCAATTGTTGGTAAATGTTGAGAAATTGAACAAGTTTTTGTGCATTAAAGCATGCATCATATGTGCATTCATTACATGCATCATATAGATTGTTATTTATTGCTATACCTTATGCTCTAACCCTTTCTAATGCAGTCTGCCTTTGGTTTTTTGTTTTGTTTTTGTTTTCCTTTTCTTCTATACTTTTAGAATAATGGTTAGGAAAACTTGAACAAAGAAAACCACTACCCCATCCTCTTCAGATTTCTAGAGTGATAGGTTTAGGTTTAGGAAAAACCAAGAAGCTTATGAGAAGCTTAATGTGTTTAGACCTATATGGGCTGAACGTAAGGTTATCCTAGATGAGATAGATCCCGAGATCCGTAGGAACTTTAAGCGTCAAGGTTGGTTACCTTTCTTAGATGTAGAGCATCCCCCTTTGGCTGCTTTGATTAAAGAGTTCTATTCGAACCTTTCTATCCACTCCGATAATTCCAACATTCACTTTGTGAAGAGTTGGATAAAGGGTGAAGAGTTTGTCATTACCCCCGAGGTAATGGCATCTGCTCTTGGTATACATTTGGTACAACAGCCTATGTATCCTTACACAGAGTCCACTCCTCTTGACGATATCATGTCACTCATTACCGTTACTACCATTAGTTAGGGTACTAATCCTAGGGTTACCTCTCATGAGCTTACTGAGCTAAATTACTTGTTCTTTAGGATATCTTGTCATAGCATTTGGCCTATTTCGCATGTTCATACTATTCCTATTGAGAGATGTGCGTTCTTGTATGCTCTCATCACTGATGCTCCTATGAGTTTTCTACTCTTTTTATTCATTCTCTTGTTTAGGTTCATAGGAGTAGTGCGAAATCTCATAGTTTGTTTTTCCCAATTTTCATTCATAGGATTCTGTTAGATTTAGGTTTAGATGACTTCCCCATGTCCAAGCCTATACATATCATTGCTCCCATAGGTGCCACCTTCCTTAAGCAAAGGGTTACTCAGTTAAAAGCAAGCTCTAAATGCCCTCGTGTCGAGTTTTCTACACGTGAGGTATCTCGAGCCCCTCTTTCTAGTGATCATTCTGCTGAGGCTTTTGTGGACGCCACAGCTGCTGTGGATCCTCCACCACCTACATCTAGCTCCTCTTCTATGCGAACTATGTTAGATATGGTTCTCACTGTTCATGTGGCACATGGACAACTCTTGTTGGATTTGCTCAATGAGGTTGCGGCCTTACAGACAAATTTGGCGAATGCTAGAGGTTCTACTCCACCAGCTCCACCCTCTAATGAGTCATGATTGCCCTTTAACAATACGTCACAAAAAGGGGGAGTACATAGAGATAGGAGGAGATATTTTGGGAGATATAGATTGTATCTAGGAGACATATGATATGTATTTTGGTTTTGATGTAATTATTCTTGATATTGAGTTGTATATGTTAGGGGAAGACATGGTTTTTATGTTTTTATGTTTATTGTTTTTATGTTTTTATGGTCTTGTTTCACATTGTGGTACATTGGTTTTGATTTATATTATAAGGTTATTCATGGTATATGTCTTTTTATTTTATATTTTGTGAAAATAAGTTTATTTTGGTTTACTTGTATTTTCCACACATGCGTTTATGTTTTGTTTAGTGTTTTAGGAATTTACAAGTTAATTCAATCGTGGATGTTGTCTACTTTTGCAATTGATAGATAGTGTTTAGGTTGAATTGTAATTAGGACTTCAATTTGTTATTGGGCTGTTTTACTTTGAGCATTTTATTTTTTGTAATGTGTTTTTTCACGGATTGCCAAAGGGGGAAATTGTTAGGTTCTAAGACTTTAGGAAATAATGTATTAGAACTTCAATGTGTATTATGTTGGCAAACTATGATCAAAACATAGAGTTTAGGTTTAGGCTTGCTCAAAGTGTGGTTGAATGTAAAATTGGAATTGAGTGATTGCAGGAATTAATATACAAAATTTGCAAGACTCGATTGATTGAAAATTAGACTTGATCGATCAAAAGCCGTGCAGATGTAATTTTCTGCAGAATTTCCAATTCAGCCCAAGCCAGTATGACGTGTAAGGTTTTGTGTTTCACTCCAAGTATAAAAGGAAAAACCCTAGCTACGTTTTAGAAGTCTTTGTTAAGTTGTGTGTTGAATCTTTTGTGGAGATGTTTACCTTCATACACACGCATAGAGTTATCAAAATTAAGATTCACGTCAAGAACTTGATGATCTCAAAGCACTTTAAAAAAGATTTGAAACCTTTAAGTGGAGTCTCAAAGTCACAAGTAGGAGAACTTGTGGTTGTTGCAAATCAAAGAAAGATGTAGTTCGTGAACTCGAAGCTGTCACGTGGTCATGGTAGCAAGTTTTCTACTCGAGATATCAAGTTTTCTATTCAAGGTAGCAATAGAAAGTTAGTGGTCTAAGTCTTATTGTAAAAACTTCAATTCTTTCATAATTGATCTGTTTTTACCTTGAGGATAGTTAGGTTAAATCCTCCCTTAGTTTTTTACCAGTTAGATTTTCCTAAGTTATCATATCTGTGTGTTCTTTATTTTTTCGGATTATATCTTTTTACACATATTGGTTTAACCTAGATCTAATTAACAAACTTGTTAATCAACTTGGTTTAATATTAGGTTAAATATATTGTGTTAAGGGGTCTAAAAACTAACAAAATGAATTGTATTTAGGTTCATCAATGAAGTTGAATATCTTTATATACACAAATACAATCTAGCAAGACAGAATTGTCACCTCTAAGTAGATGAGGATCATATTAATAAGTAGAATAATAAAGAAAAAGTAATAGCAATATAAATTGTCACTTCTAATAGATGAGGATGATATCCAATCCATAATTAGAATATTAAAGCAAGAATTTTCAAAAAATTTCATTAAATGTTATCCTAAAAGATGGTTCCAAATCCAAGCTAATATCAAACAAGGTACAGACCAAATAAAAGTAAGTTAATGGTGCCTAACTAATTTCATCGTATTCTAATCTTTTATCACCCAAAAATAATAATAATAAAGAAAAAACTAATTTCATTGTACAGTCTGCCATAAACACCCAATCAAAGTTCATGGATGCAGCGTCTCGATCTAGAACTCTTTCAATCATTTGATTTGGTGGTATCATAATCCTCATAAGTAAATCTGCCCTGGACTATTCTTATTTCTTAATCCTATGAAGTTTATGGCATGGACCCCAAAAATTTTAGTTGACAACACATCATAACGCACAAGAATTTGATTACTAGGTGAGTCAGCCATGGACAAAAAATGTTCTAAACCAAAAGAACTATATCTAGATTGCTCAATCTCATCTCTTGGACCCTAATCGATCGTCTAAACTTAAACTAACCATAACCATAGGCTTATATAAAACCTTCCCGGTTCGAATCTTGCATTTCCGTATGTTATCCCACCTACCACTATATATTACTTCCAACATGATAATGACAAAACAGCAGATGTTCTTGTAGATGCACTTCAAAAGAAGATAAATATATTAATGTTAAAAGATTTTTTTTTTCATAACTATTAACATGATTTGTTATGATTAGAATAACGTCAATTTTACTTGAGTCCACCTTTGATACACCAAATCTTTTATACACTAACCAAGATCTATACCAAAATAATGTCAAAAATTTTAAAAGAAGTTTGTGTTCTTAAAATTATTGATATATGGACAAAGTTTGGCGTCAAACATATTGGGAATTTTAGAGTCAAACTACTAATAGCAGATGTTCTTGTAGAAGCACTTCAAAAGAAGATAAATATATTAATGTTAAAGAAAATTTTTTTTTTTCATAACTATTAATTAACATGACTTGTTATGATTAGAGCAACGACACTTTTACCTAGGTCCACCTTTGACACCAAATCTTTTATACACTAACCATGATCCATACCAAAATAATGTCAAAAATTGTAAAAGAAGTTTGTGTTCTTAAAATTATTGACATATGTACAAAGTTTGGCATCAAATATATTTGGAACTTTGGACTTGAACTATTAATAGGGAGATGATATTTGTTTTTATCATGTATAATGTACATAACTCACTTAACCCAATCAGCCAAATAAGTCATATATATTGCACATGATGAAATACATGCTCTTTTTATTGGTTATTGAAGCCAAACATTAATATTTTTCCCAATCAGCCAACTTATACATGCTCTTTTTATTGGTTACTGAATTTATGTAGAAAATAATTGTCATGTATTTAAGAAAGTGAAAGATGTACCAACAAGAGCTTGTAATACTCTAACGACCAGTTCAATAATGATATAATATAAGATGAAAGGTGTAGAACGATAGCAAGAAAGCTTTAGAGAATATTGAATCTGCCTGCCTATATATGTGGTTAAGCTTCGTCCGGTTTAGAATGTTTAGGAACATGCAAATCGGTCCTGACTCCCGCCCAAAAGTGATGATAATGATGTATTTAGAAATCAGAATATGCTTGACCAAAATAACCAACAAAAATGCATGGAAGCCTCTTGATTAACGAGGTCCAAACAATTCAATATAAATTAATAAGTTGCTCTCTCTTTCTTTCTGTAGCTTTTTTTTTTTTTTTTTTTGTCTTTTAAATAATAATTTAAAAGTTCACAACAACCACTCCTAATATTATAATGTCTAAGCAGCTGTATGGTTCACACACAGAGAAATATGTTGCTTTTTTTTTTTCTTTTTTCTTTACATATAAATGACATAGTTAATTAAGTGTTAAAGTTACACATTGGAATTCTATATATAAAAAAGAGTCTCACATAAAATAATAATTACGAAAGTGAATAATTAATATGACATAATGTTAGAACCAAATCTATAGATTTCAGTAATAATTACGAAAGTGAATAATTAATATGGCATAATGTTAGAACCAAATCTATAGATTTCAGTTTTGGGTCCCTATATCTTATTTTTCCCAAAAAATCAATTTTGTAATGTCTCTTGAATCATATAATTCAATAATATTGTTAATGACCATATAGTCTTTTGGCACGTCTCTCTCATCTCTAAGTTGAAATTTAGGGCTTGAATGAGGGAACTTAAATCCCCTCCATTTTCAATTAGCAAAAAAGATAAATAACTCAGTTCATCAAATATATATATATATATATATATTATGTCATTTATTTGTATACTTATAGTGAATTTAAATATTAAATATTTTTATTGGAAACATTAAAAAAGTTCTTACTATTAGTTGAACGTACAGTAGAATATTCAATATTGCACTTTGCTTCAATTTCTTCAAAAAAAATTGCACTTTTCTTCAATTTCTTCAATATTCAATATAAGTGTGAAAGTGTGTTAACATATTGCACTTTGCTTCAATTTCTTCAAAAAAAAAATTGCAAGAATCACAAAATGTAGATACAATATATTGTTTTTAAACTCAAAAACATATCATTAAAAAAGAGAGTAAAGGTTGTAAGACAAAGAATGCCAAGTTTTCCCATTGAAATAAGAATTTAAAAGATATATAACATGTCAAAGACTACCAATTAAAGTTCAAATTTCATTTCTCTTATTATTGCGACTATATTATATAGATAAAAAATGAAAGCAAATTAAGAAGATAAAGATAACACCCTTGCCAAAATTTCGATAAGATCTAAACAATGGAAAAAAGCTTTCTAGCTCGGAGTCAACCTCTGAACAAGAAATTAATTCAGACCACGAAATTGCAGGCCTCCTTCCATATATAGTGGACTACCTTTAGTTTGATTATTTTTTTATTTAGTTTATTCAAAATGAGGATGTTGATTCTTATAATGAAACGATTGTAAATTAGTATTAACCGTACGTCCTCTAAGTCGATGTGAGTTCCTTAATTATTTCAGTTGGACCTAAGTGGGGGTCCAAGGGGTCCGAGCCCCTTGGGTCCAATTTTATATATATATATATATATATATATATATATATATATATATATATAGTTATTATATATTTTATTTTTGTAGTTGGACTCCCTTTCAAAACTTTAGACTCCATTTTTTTCCAATCAACTTAGCTAGTCTAACCTAACTAGTAATTATCCAACCTAAAAACTTAATAAAAACAATAAAAACAGTCATAATGGTGATTGTATTTAAGAAAAAAAAATTATTTTATCACCAAAGAATCAAAAAATCATGTGTTATAGGAGAAGCTAAAGCTAAATTTTTTGCAACTACAGTAAACTGATATAAATACTAGTTGATTATAGAATGTTGTTAAAAATAAAATACAATATTTTTTAATATTATATTTTTTCCTTCAATTAAAAAACTCAAATTCTCTCTCATCCTTTATTATTTTAATGAATTATTTATATTATTTTAAATGAGTGATAAAAAAAAAATAGAACATTTGGTATTAGGTGTATTATAAAATGAGGTGGTAAAATAAATAAAGTAGTTTTTTGATGTGCTAAAAGCTAATATTTTTAGCACCACTACTATGAATGCTCTAACTTTATAAAAAAACAAAATCATAGCCAACCTAGTATTAAAAAGAATATATATATATATATATATATATATATATATATATATTGTCTTTGTTGGTAGATGATTGCATCTTAATGTATTTAGAAATAATGATTTTGTATATTTATAATTTTTTAATACTATATAAATGCCTATTTGGAGTTTTTTTTTTTTTCTTTATACTCCGACCCTTGCTAGCTTAAAATCTCAGATCCGTCCATGTTATTGCTCATAACTTTTGTTAACTAGCTTAAGCATTTCTCATACAATATTAGACTAGAGTCCATTCACCATTGTTGTTTGACAAATCTAAATTAATTCAACATATAAATTGTTAATTAATACAAAATAAAAGGCCTATATAGATAAACTAAATCAAATTATCAAATTCTTAAAATATATTAACTACCCCTGAGGTTTAGGCTAATGCTAACCAAGTTCAAGATATTTCAAAACTAACTAACTTTGTCTCTAAATGGCTAAATGTTGTTACTTATTCTCTTCTCTCTCATCCATTTCTCTTTCACCAAACCCTAATCACTAGCGAAACCCATAATTAAGCTCAGTCACCGATGAAAACAATAACATTGGCAAAACCCATAACCTCTCTCTCTCTCTCTCTCTCTCTCTCTCTCTCTCTCTCTCTCTCTCTCTCTCTCTCTCTCTCTCTCTCTCTCTCTCTCTCGTTTTTAGGAAATTTGGCCATTTATGAACAAAGTTGATTAGTTTTAAGATATTTTAGACCTGGTTAGCATTAGTTCAAATTTCAGGAGTAGTTAATTTATTTTATTTAAAAAAAATTTAAAAACTTTTAATCTATACAAAATTATAGAAAATCAATATGCAAAAATAAAATAAATTAGAGATAATTACAGCAAACCCACCTGAGGTTTGGCCCGTTTGCGCTTTGCCTACCCGTGGTTTAAAACTTTACACTTTGCCTACCTAAGGTTACTTCCGTTAGGCCTCTGTTACCCACCTCCGTTAAAAAGAAGGGTAAAAGTATATTTTTGCACCATTTTTATGTCTCTCTCCTCCCAAAACATAAAACACATAAAAATTCAATAGAAAACAAGATCAAAATGTGCTATTGGTAAAAAATATTATGCAATTTCTTAGAACTTCAACTTGTATTTGAACTTAGCATCTCAACCACAAACAAACTCCTAATCTAACTCAACAACGTTCAAATAAAAAAAATCAAATCTCCTGCTCCTCATGTCTAAAAACTAGAAACCCAGAAAAGTTTAAACAGCAAGAATTGAAACTTATCGTGTCCAAAAATTGGAAACCCAGAAAATTTGAAAACCCAGAAAACTTCAAACAACAAAAATTGAAATTTCTCATGCCAACAAAAATTGAAACTCATCATGTCCAAAAATTGGAAACCCAGAAAAGTTGAAAACCTAGAATGGCGTGGAGACGATGTGGAGACCGGCGTGAGAACGGAGTGGAGATCGGCTTGAGACCGGTGTGGAGATCGGCATAGAGATCAGCGTTTGGTGGGTTTGGTGGTGGTGGAATGGTGGCCGGTTTCTGGGTTTGGTTCTTGCTGTGGGTTTCTTGGAGGTTCTTGATGTGGGTGTCGTGGTATGGTGGTGAGGCTGGTGTTTGGCGGTTCTTGGTGGTGGTGGCATGGTGGCGAGGCTGGTGTTTGTTGTGACTGGTGTTTGGATTGGGGTTGTGATTTGATTTTTAGTGTGAGAGACGAGAGAGATATTTTCTGTGCTTGGGTTATGGGTTTACAATTATAAACCAAAACCAGCTTGAAAAAGAAAGGATTACGCCCAAAAAATCAAGGTTCGCACAAAAGGAACACAGTAAAGTGCCACAAGAATTTGATTCACCTTAATACAGTAGCTCCTCAAAAACAGGATCGACAAATTGTTCCCACTTCCCATTATACAGCTCCAAAAGTTTTTCAGCTGGTGTCACACATGTTCTAACCACTTCAGCCACCTCATTTAGGAAACCTGATTCCTTGAAGCCTCTCCTTTCCAAGCCATCCTTTGCCACACGTACAACATCTTCAGCAACATGCCTCAGCTACCTCATTTGGGTTATGGGTTTTAGTGTGTTACAAATATATTTAAAAAGGTCCCAATGTAGACCTTTTTTAATGGTTCCTCATAAACAATCATATCTTTCTTGCCTTCTTCCTTTTTTGAGTATTTTTCAAAGGAATTTCAGCAAAGGACCTGTAATTTGTATAGAGACACATAACCTCATAACCCAAGCTCTTTCAAAAAAATTCAAACCCTAACTTTTTGATTCGTGTTATGTTATGTTTTGGTGGTAAAAGTTGTTTTTTAACGGAAAAGCCAAAGGTGGGTAACAGAGGCCCAACGGAAGTAACCTTAGGTGGGCAAAGTGTAAAGTTTTAAACCACGGGTAGGCAAAGTGCAAACGGGTCAAACCTCAAGTGGGTTTGCTGTAATTATCCCAATAAATTATCTTTAAAAAAATTCAAAACCTAAGTCCTAACGCATCTCTAAACTAGTCAAATTAATCTAATATGACAAAATTAACAAAGAAGATCTAAATTACCATATAAATAACATAAATAAACTAAAATTTTTGTAATTCAGCTAACTCATTTTAGTATTTCTAATAGATTTTTTAAATCTTATACTTCTTAATATCTATTTATAAAAAATAACAAAAACAAAAATAGAATACATATAAAAAAAAATAACAAATATAGAATAGATAATGATCATGATTAGCTTCATGTCACATCATAATCATTAATTGTTTTGAGGAGAAAATTAATTCCAAATGTTTGGAATAATCTCTTGTCCAGCTTTCATAATACAGATTACAGAGTGAACATGAAAGACAACAAAAATTGAAAAGCAAATGATCAATGATTAGCTTCGTTGACGTCTTAAATCATTAATGGTTTGGAAAAGAAAAAAAAAAATCCAAAACGTTTGGGATAATCCATCTTATCCAACTTTAATAAGTAAAACAGAAAATTAGCTAGTGATCATGATTAGCTTCATGTCACGTCTTATTACACTGTAAATTGTTTCGAAAAAAGAAAATTAATTCCAAATGTTGGGATAATCTTTGCCTTGTAACTCAATTGATACATTTTTATGTACAAAGCTTAAAAATTTAAGAATTTAAGAATTCAAATGGTGAGATTAGCAGTAAATTATAACTTTCTTCTAAAAAAATTTTACAGAGTGAATTTGAATGACATCATGTACTTGTGCATACTCCATGCATTGGTTCTGAAATGAGGTTGACACAAGGGTTATCGCTTATCACAACTGAGAGTGGTGTCTAGCTATAAGCTATGGGGTCAATTTCTGGAAAAAGTTGTGTACAGCAGTCTTCCAAGTGTCAAAAACCCTCTATTTCGATGGTGACTGATCCAATTTCTCTAGAATCTCTACCTGGCCTTGCTAATTTCCGTTGAAGATAACATGGAACCAGTAGGGACAAGTTTCGCAATAATTCATCAATCATGCCTGCCATCTTTGTGGAATGACACTGTTCATAATTTATACGTGCTGGAAGCTTCTAATTTTATTATGAGAACGAAATGTTGTCGATATGTATATGAATTGTTTTATGATTCTATATTTCTGAATTTTTTTGTATTCGCTTACAACAAGAAACAACTATTTTGTTTGTTTGTTGTTTGTACTTTGTTGTTAGGTTCCAGCTTGTTCTCAATGAATTTCTTGATTATAAATATATATATATATATATATATATATAGAAACAATCACCAATGTTTGGTATAGCACCTGCATTTTGGTGCATTATTCTTTCTTTCTTAGGTCTTAGTTAGAGACACAAAATACTTTTACAAAAGTTGTGCATAATATAAGTTATGACCAGTAAAATATCATTTTTACATCGACCAATCCTAGCTGCATGTCCTAATAACAATGGTATTTTTTTTTCCATGCCACAAATGCTTATTGTTTAACTATCACATGATTTTCTACGATTTTTCTTCCCAATAAAGTACTGAATCCCCCTTAGCGTATCTAGGCCAGGCAGCATTCTGAACATCAAAATGTAGAGATAGTTGCGTATCAATCTCAAAATCACAAAGGAAAAGCAATTATTTGTTATATACATCTGTCCGATTGGACTGATCTACTGTTATAGAAAAGATAATTAATTAGGGACCATAACTTTAAATCATACACCACCAGGAAAAAGATAGGACCCTTAGAGCATCCACAGCAGATATTGTAAAAAAATTGTCATTTTGCCACATCAAAGACCTACTTTATTATTTTACCACATCATTTTACAACATCCCATTTATCAGATGTTTTATCATTCAATTCTATACATTAAAATAATATTTACTATATATTAAAATAATATAAACAACACAATAAAATAATATATCTAACCAAATAAATAACATCCACAGCAATGCTGCCACCACCCCCACCACCACCACCACCACCACCGTAACAGCCACAATCCATTGCAGAACAAAAAACTGAAAACAAAACCACCACCATAACCACCGTCATCAACAATCCACCACTCACATCAAAAAAAAAAAAAAAAAAAAAAACAATCCACCACAAAACCCGTTAAAAACAGAGCAACACCCACTAGCACAACAACTTAAATCTAGAAAACACAACCAAAACCCGGGCAACCCAAACCCACGAAACTACTAGCACCGGCAACCCACTTGCACCAGCAACCAAAACCCACTAGCACCGGCAACCCACGATCAAGATCTCACCTCACCTCAACGTCGATGCCCATGATCAAGATCTCAACGTCGCTGCCCACGATCGTGACGAACACTCCGATCTCACCTCAACGTCGATGCCCACATCGATTCCGATCGGCGATGACGATGCCTAGAGAGATAGGCGATGATGATGCAAAATGCAACCGGTGAGAGATCGGCGATGATGGATCGACGATGGCGTGAGAGAGAAGAGAATCGGTGCAAATTTATATCATTCTTCGTAGAGAACAGAGGAGAGAAAACAGAGGTGAGAGAGAAGAGAGGTGAGAGAGAAGAGAAAAGAATAAACTAAAGAGAGAGGAGAGAGAAAATAGAATAAAAAAACAATAAAAATTATACCATTCTTCGTCCGTACCGTTGCAAATTTGCAACGGTACTATTCATATGTTGTAAAATTTTTTAGGTTTGGCACATCTGATAAAATGAGTTTTTAGTGTTTGGTGTGGGATATGTGCCAAATATTTAGCATTTGGCACATATCCCACATCTGCTGTGGGTGCTCTTATACGACTGTTCTCATTATTCATTAATCATTCACACCTACCATATGCAATCGAATTAGCATTATGAAGTTGCATTGATTTGCAAACTAGGCCACGTACATTTAGTTGTTGATACAGAGTTTTCAAATTCAATTTGGCAAAGAACTTAGAAAGGAAAGGTACAAAACGTTGAGCCTCTAGCCTCCACAAATCTGAACTAGTTGCACAATTATAGATGAAAAGTTTCCTTTTTGTAGTTGCCACAACCTAAAATTATTATACTATATGAATAGTTTCGTTACTGTAGTTAACACTTACCGCAACCTAAACATAAGTTAAGTAGCAAAGTTAAGTTTGGTCTATTAGACTCATTAATAGTTAATCATAATGAAAAGTTTCATTATTGTATGGCTACCACAACCTAAACATAGGTTAAATACATAGCAAAGTTAAATTTGGTCAATTGGACTCATTAATAATTAATCATAATGCATTTAAATCACAACATAAATATGGGTTAAGTTTCCCCAAAAAAAAAAAAAAAAACACTTAAGTCTTTTTTTTTTTTTTTTAGAGATAACTACAACATGTTGCTAACTCTGCAGGTCGAACTGTTTTCCCCCTAGACCCCCAAGAACTTTGTGCATGGGGAGGTATCAATTCAGGTACAAGACCTTTGGCATTTGGTCAATTAATTGGACTCACTAAAAGTTAATCAAAATGCCTTTAAGTGCTAATACCCATCGTGAATCTCCTAACTTACGCATAAAAGACACGTGCAGAGATCATTGTCAATCTTCTAAGATATTGTGATGAAAATATCTCACATTATATATTGTTAAATTTAATACTTTATAATCATACAAATGATTTGGTATCGGCTTAGCTAATCTTAAATATTTCAAATCATAAGTGGTATTTATTTAGTAGATCTTATCCTCCCAGGTGCCCATATTTATTTAAATACCCTTCCACCTATCACTTCAAAGTTCAAACCCTCATCTTTACCTACTAATTAATAACGAAATGCATTCGCGAACTCAATATAATATTTCTCACTTTTTCTATTACAATTTTTCTACATTCAAAAAATAGAATTAAAAAAACAATTGAGTGGTGTTTGCCAATTTTCTTAACGAAACAGGTAGATACACATAATTGTCACTGCATCCAATGGATCCACCTGGAACAACAAGAACAAGACTTTGAATCCCCTGTTCACGCGTGAGTCAAAAGCTATATGAGATAGAGCGCAATAACATTGATAATATCAGCCAAATAAACAAGCTTAACTGGGAAAAAGTAAGGTTATCTTTGCAATAGTGCATGACTGCCTAATGTTACGTACACATGTCATAAGCTGAACATTGCCAATGTATCAAATATTTGTGCAATTATAGGTCATTAAGTGGCAATGTTGGGTTTTGTTTTGGTGGTTGTACATGATGAAAGTATTGCTAAATGGTTTGTGAGGAGAATAATTAGTATAGGAACAAAAAGTTTTCACAATCTTTCTCACTGTGGAATAGAACTAATAAAAATTATATTAGATTTAGGTGGAGTTTGGATAGCGTTTTTGAGCTTGCGTTGCGTGTTTGTATTGTTTTTCTGTGGGTCTTGTGTACTGTTCACGAGACTCGTAAGTACTTTTTTCACTAAAAACAACTTAAAACTGGGTCTTACATCACTATTCACACATTTAAAAATTATTTTGTTACAATGTTTTCAATTTTCAATTTTCAGCAATAAGTATTATCCAAACAGACCCTTAATTATCAGTTATTTGGTCTATATAAACACAATATAATTATAACTTACTATTTCAATAATTGTGAAAAAAATATGAAATATTATGAATATGTAAGTACATTGGGATGGTGACATGAAAGGACGGCATTCATAAGGGCAAAAAATACTTTTAGCTATTCAGCAAAAAAATATATATATATATATATATATATATATATATACTTTTAGCTTTGTACAAACTAATTAATTATGTTGAGTTGGCACATGTTGATTGTTGGGTGCATGGCCTTTTGGTACTATGGGCACCTAAGTGATGATTCATTGATCACTACTCTTCATGCAACCACATGGACTACTACCTCTATAAATATGAACAACTGTATATAGGAATATAGCAAAGTTTGAGTAAAAGAGAGCTAGGGCTAGGGCTTCACCTTCAAACTGTGCTCGTTTTCAAAATTGTGTTTGACACAAAGAAAGAGATAGAGATGTTTTCCACTCACAGTCCCTTGGTCTTTACGTTTGGCATTCTTGGTATATAGCTATGCTTAAATTCTGTCAATATTCTCTCTCTTAGGGTCTGTTTGGGATTGACTTATTTTGCTGAAACTGAAATTTTTTTACTAAAAGTACTATAGATAAAGGTAAAAGTTAGTTAAAATAGTATAGTGAGACCCATAAATAGTACCAAAAGTGCAGTGGGGCCCATGAATAGTAGTAAAAATAAGCTGAATAGTAAAATAAGTTGACAAAAATAAATATTGCCAAACGCACACTTATTTCTCTGCTTTTTCGTTTTCAAGTTGTCTCACGTAACCAAAGCAAAAATATTTCAAGTATGAAAACATATATGTAAACTTAGAGAGTTCTAACTTCTAATATAACATAATTCTATATTAGAATAATGGTTAAATAATTAAATTTATCATGTATATTTTAAAAGCCTACATTTTCTTGATGCAAGAAGCTAGAAGAGCTAAATTTCTCTCTTTAATGTCAATTTTACAGGTAACATTATATCCTTCATGGTTTTTCTAGCCCCAGTGTAAGTTTCTTGCTCTCTCTCTCTCTCTCTTTACTTTTTTTTTAACAAGTTTTTATCCTCAGTGTAATGAAGAACTAATTACAATAAATCTTCCAAATTTGTTGCAGACCAACCTTTGTTAGGGTTTGTAAGAAGAAATCAACAGAAGGGTTTCAATCAATTCCATATGTGGTTGCACTATTCAGCGCCATGCTTTGGTTATACTATGCATCACTAAAATCTAATGAAATCCTTCTTATTACTGCAAACACAGTTGGTTGTGTTGTGGAAACCATTTACATTGCCATTTACATCGTTTTTGCACCAAAGCAAGCTAGGGTACTTGATAAATTCTCTATCTTTATCTCTCATTATTTATTGTTATTGTTTTTTGGTACGTACATTTGTTACAATTAGAACCATACATTTCCCTTTCATGCTGAAGTGACCTATTTCTCAAATAATGTACTAACAAAAAATTTTGGACTTGGGATCATAGATGCTCACATTGAGGCTTCTTTTTCTAATGAACTTCGGGGGATTTTGCTCACTTCTTCTTCTCTCACACTTCTTAGCTCAAGGAGAAACCCGTGTCCGAGTTCTTGGTTGGGTTTGTGTAGCTTTTTCCGTGTCCGTCTTTGCAGCACCTCTAAGCATCATGGTACAGACCTAATCCTACTCTTTCTGCTTTAATTTATATTTGAACGGATACAACTTTATGACCCATTATAATTGGTGTGACATAATTTTCATGTGATTTATCACCGACAGTACTTCTATTATACACAGGTGCTTACACCAGATGAAATTAATAGTTATAAAAAAATGTTCTATCATTTAATTTATTGCTTATATTTTTCACTTATGTTTAACTAATTATCCATTGCTGATTTTACTACTTTTGTAGAGGGTGGTCATACGCACGAAGAGCGTAGAGTTCATGCCATTTTATTTATCACTTTTTCTCACACTCAGCGCAATCATGTGGCTTTTATATGGTGTACTACAGAAGGATTTGTATGTTGCGGTAAGTTCTCGATCTTAGCCTCACAGCCACACAGAGAGAGAGAGAGAGAGAGAGAGAGAGAGAAGGTCCTCGATCTCTGAATTAATAAACAGGAGAAACATCCTTCTGGGATTCCTGAATTCCTTCTAAATACTATAAAATATTAATGAAATTTTCCGCCGTAAACAGAAGTTGTTATAGTTTAAGCAAAAAGAAAACTCTATACCTCTTTTGCTCCTAACTTTAGAGCGAATCCACTAATACTTGTTGGCTGCTGATATAGTGTTTTATATTTGTGTGTGTGTGGTGTATATGTATATATATATATATATATATATATATTTCTGTATTTTAATTTGTATCTATGACATACATACAAATTGTTTTGCTTTCTATGTTAATAAAAGCAATCAAAAGATTCAAAACAACTGTGACAATTCCTTTGTCTTATCAAAAAATTTTACCACATCAAAAAGGTAATAGAAAGTGATGTCTTATCAACTTCTTATTTGTGATCAAATTCACATACTGTAAATGTTTTTCTAAAATAGTGAAATTAATTTGGAAACCTAAGAATTTTATAGCAATGACCATTCCAAAGACACTTTTCTTAAAGTGCGGGGGGACAATAAAATTATTTTTATTGGTCTGTTTTGGTTAAAAAAATAAATATATTGTTCAAAAATACAACCAAAAAAACGCACATAAGATAGAGATCTTGAAAATAAACTATAATTTTTTAAGTAAAATCCAATACACCAAGGCTAGTCCTTAATAATATTCTGTCTCTCTTTTCTTTACAGCTTCCAAACATATTGGGTTTCATCTTTGGGGTGCTTCAGATGGTACTTTATATGATCTACAAGAATTACAGGACAGTTATAGACGATGAAAAGCTATCAGAAAGCAAAGCTGATATTGTAAACCTGAGCATGTCTGAGACAAAAGTGTGCTCTCAGCCCAATTCAGATGAAAAAAGGAGTGATACTCAAAATGAGCATGAACAAAAAGATCAAGATGTGAAAACCATGGAAGCCTCCAACCAAGGCCAGTTATCTTTAGTCTGAAGTTTAATTACTCGACTTGTACCAAACCCATCTCCATGCTGTGTTTGATTTGTTTGTACCTCTCTCTCTCAGGTATTGTAAAAAAAAATGTGTAATAGAGAAGATGGTGTACATAATGGTCAGTGTTATTTAATCTTCAGGCGTTTCTCTATGTTTCTGTAATCCCAGTGGACCATGTAATGTTCAAAAAAGGTGACTGACTTATAATACTAATTCCTTCGTCCTAAATTGTTGGTCCTCTATTTTATTTTAAGATATCTTAAAATGTAATCATCTTTGAAAAACCAATAAATAAAATTTCTAACTTACGTTTTACTTCATTTAAAAAGTCAATACTATTATTTCGCTAGAGTTCAAACTAATATGAGAAGTTTTGGTAACTTAAATATTTTTAACTAAAAAATAACATATTAAATGATGTTCTTTAAAAAGTTAAATTTTCTAAATAGATCATCAAATTGGGACAAAGGTAGTATATATTATAGTAGGGTGGAATAATGATTAATTAATGATAATACAGCAATACTTGTGCTTCACCTTTATAAGTATGGTACTCCCACTGAGATTCTTGAAAGGTAGGTTCATTAGTCTTAAGAAATGATGTAGATTGGAAAATTTTATATGTAATCCACCATACAAATACAATCAATCTATAGGATTTTTGGGATGTCTTATGGGCATATTGTAGAATAATCTAGCCAAATATTAGGATATCACTTCATTATATTTAAAAAAATCATAAGTACAATAAGAACTTATAATCTCCATAATTATTATTCTTTATCATTAAATCAAGACATTAATAAAAAAAAAAATTTTATGTAGATAATATTTGATTTCAACTCACTTATTTGATAACAAAATTCAAAAAAAAAAATATTAGTTTTTTTTTTTTTTCTTTTTTTGAGAACCAATAAGTTTACGTTTAAAAAACACAATTAAGTTTACATTTTTTTTTTTTTAAGAATCAATTAAGTTTACAAATTAAGTAGCTAGTTAGAGCCACATAGACCCAACATAATGACTCCATCAAGGGCAAATACTAATAATACAAGCCTGAAAAGCTCTCATAAAAAAATAAAAATAAAAAAGCCTGAAAAGCATATTCACCCTTTTTTTTATAGAAGAAAATGCATATTCATCCTTATTATGCACGTGTTTTCAATTCGATCATAGTTTATCATCTCCAACTATGTGTTTCTTTCATTGTTATTTTCCATGTATAGATCGTAATAAACCTAATAAATTCAAATATATATCGTGTTATGGATATAAATTTTAAATTCCATCAGTCTTGCACAAAGTTTCTATACTAGCAGACAATAATCTCAATACATGACTACAGTAGTGGAAACCAAAAAGAAACCAATCTTACATCAAAATAATAATAGAAAATTTCGAATGTACTATTAAATTCCATGATATTCGTATATAATGACCCGTATCATGGCCTCCATGAATTGTGTTGTTTATCTATAGACCAAAAACAAAATAGTTGGAGAACTACTTGAGTGCATGCAATAGAAAGAGTAGTCCTTAGAACTTTGTAGTTTTAGGGCCAAGATTCAATCTTAAGAATGGTCATGAGTCAAGATGATCAAGCAACGATAACAATTTTTTCTATTTTTTTGATAATACGATAGTCGGAGGTTAAAGGATTTAAACTATGAATATTTCTATTAAAAATACTAAAAAGTATTAGTTGTTTGTAAAAAATAATTGAGGGTTTTTACATAGGTCAGCCATTAATGTAAGTAACAATTTCATTCTTGAAATTTTAATTTGAACAATTAACCCATACTTTTTAGCTTTGTAACAAATTAAACATTATCCTATGGTATTTTCCATCAAAGATTAACGCATTATTTAATTACATTCTATTAATTGAAATACACAATAAATTTGAATATACTGTCACTCGCATATTGTATTTATATATTTAAGAGTACAAAATTAGATTGTGGATGGATTAAAAAAACACTTAGGAGCTAAATACAAGGGTTAAGGTTTGTGTAAAATGCCCCCTCAAGTTGAAGAGTCTTAAGAAGAGAGACTCAACTTATCATGTAGGGAGAAAAATCTTACTGAAAAGAATCCTTTTGGTCATGATGTATTGATGTCAGCCAGTTAGTCGATATGAAATAAAGTTGTAAGGCATTATGGGCAACTTTGTCATGAACAAAATGGAAGTCAATCTATCTTCAAGTGTTGGCATGAAACACAGGGTTTGCTATGAGGTAACTGGATCCTAAGTACATTATCATATTGAAGCATTCCCACATGAGGAAGGACCAGACCAAGCACAGACAATAAATACTGGAGCCACGAAAGCTCAGTCGTAGTATCAGATAAGGCCCTGTACTTAGACTCAGTCGAGCTAGGAATATGATGAGTGACAATACATTACTTTTAGAGGACTAGGAAATGAGATTCTTACAAAAAGATGGCATAACCACTGATAAGCACCAATCAATGGTGAGTTCTTGGAGATGAAAAGGTCAAGATGTGTAATGTGCTTGAGATACCAAAGAATGCGCATGGCTGACTACGACCTAGTATTACTCATCTATTGGGATGTGTTGATTAAACCTATTGGCATCGTCGCCTTTTTGAACATCCCCACGATCGAGTGTTACATCACATTCATGCATATCACTTTGGGAAATCATGTCAATTTGCTAAAACCTAAAATAATAATTAAATAATTAAATTCATCTTTCTTAACAATTTAAACTTTTAAGATAAATGGTAATTATCATAGTAACAGAGCATAGTTTCACTTATTAAGAGGAATTTAGCTCAACACATAAGGAATAGTGTTGAAATAATGGCTAAATAATAAAATTAATCATTTTCTAATAACATAAGTTTTTGGTAGGTAAAATGTAACAATTAAAAATTTATGAACTAAATTGTGGATAAGACCAAATCACTAATATCTAACATAGACGATTAGCAACATGTTGTAATTATCTCTCAAAAAAAAACACAGTGAATTAAATGAAATATATATATCTAATAAAATGATATTAAATTTAGTAATTGTATTTTACTATGATTTCTTGATATTTAACAGGTAAAAAGTAACGTATATAATCAAATAGTGGAATAGAAGAACTACTACTAGGGTTACTAAAAAAGAATTGGTTGGTGTAATATTAACCAAAAATTACACCATAAAGCAATTATTAATGGAAGCCCTCCTCCATCTGACTTTCCCTTCAAACCAAGGGACAAAACTTGACGCAATGTTAATTATTCCTTATTTGTTTTAAGGAGACAAAGTAATATGAAAAAATAGAATAATCATAAATTATTCCTTAGTGCACTAACACAGTACTCTAGCTAGAGAATGATTCTCCCTTTTGCAGTAACCTTTATCTATTAATTATTCTGATCAAGTTTTGTTTTTTGAATGGTATAGGAGCATATTGATTCTAAAATGTAACTCTACCATTAAAAAAAAAGATTTCCTGTTTCAAATGTAATAATTTCAGTGTAAGGGAACCTTTATAGAGTTTCCTTTTTCCTTTTTTATTGGCATGACCTCATTTAACCATTGTATTAAAAAAAAATGGAAACCAAAATGCTTATTCATCATCTTAACTCTTAAGGAACCTTAATTTAATCCTATATTCTTAACCTGCCCATCTCTCCTAGGGTACAAATCAAACTTTCCACACACATATATGTCCTAGTTTATAACTTCTCTTTCTTTTCTTTTCTTTTTCTTTTTCTTTTTTTTTTTTTTTTTTTTTTTGGCTGAATGAAAAAGTTTAAAGAATTATCATCATTTCCAATGGGAAAACTATAAAATTGTCAGCTAGTTTATAAATGAATGTCACCGTTAAAACCCACCAACACACAAAAAAACCTGAAAATAATTTATAGCTGTGTTAAGTTCATGCATTTCGAAATTCGCCCCCAAGGCTCGAACCCCCCAAAGAAGGTGCCTTTTATGGGGCTCTTTTGCTGTTGATGGGCCCTATTGAAGTTTTCAAGATTATTTCCATCTCTGAAATTAGGAGCAAGTGAATCAGTGATGTCAAAGTTTTTAAAGAACTGTTACCAATTCCAATGGAAAATACTATATTGATGTCAACTAGGCTTACGAATGTCACCAATAAACCCCCACTGAAAAACACATGCACCGAAAGAAAAATACTGTAAAACATTTATAGCTGTCTTCACTCTTCAGTGAAGTCCTTGCATGTCAATCTTGTTTTTAGCTAGCCCTGAAAATAACAAAGAGAATCAATGGATTAAAATGGTATTTATTAGGCACTCTTTTGCTAAATGATTTAAAAAGATGTTAGTCTCTCTATAGGAAAACATCCCCTTCGCTTCTACACAACATGGGAAGAGATGAAATAATTGTAAGCATGCATGTAAAGCTTGTTTCTAGCTAGCCCTGAAAATATCAAGAGAAATAATGGATAGATTAAAATGGTATTATACGGCTTACTTTTGCTAAATGATTTAAAAAGGATGTTAGGCTCTCTATAGGAAACACCCCCTTCACTCGTACACACAATTTGGGTAGACATGAAATAATTGTGAGCATGTGAGTAGGCAGTGGCGCTATGAGATTCCAAAACTAGGGGTACACAGAAAACTAATACATAGACAGAAGTAACAGAAGCTAGTATATGAAGCACGCGGTTGGTCAATAAAGAAAAGGTATTTCTTGGCTGGACGGCAAAGACAGTGTACATCTTTCATCATGATGAGCCTCTAATTCACAACTTGATTGGTTTTTTATGCCAAATCAGTAAAAATGACTAACTCAATCCCCCATCAAGTGCGATTACACATCAAAATCTTATTAAGGGACTCTCCATGGGGAGAGGAATTAAGTCTTAAAACTTGTCTCGTGCTGTCTTGGCTGGACAGCAAAGACTGTGTACATTTTCATCATGATGTTGAGCCTCTAATTCATAACTTGATTGTTCTTTTTATGCCAAATCTGTAAAAATGACTAGCTCAATCCCCACTAAGTGCGATTACACATCAAAAAGCTTATTAAAGGACTCTCCATGGGGAGAGGAATTAAGTCTTAAAACTTGTCTTGTACTGTACAAGAGAGTATGTCATTTTAATATAGGCCCCACCTTGTATATCTTCTGTTATCTTGTTTTTTAAGAATGACAGAATGAAATACTTTTTATGAAGGGGATGTTTCTTTCGCATAATACTGCGTGTTTTTTAAACTAAAAATGTAGGTTTAACTCATATATTGTTTGTAAAACAAAACATATTGTGTGGAACGGAAGAGTATTTGGCTTTTTATGAAATAAGAAACATTATGATTGCAGCTACTAACATATCACACATGAAAAGGAAAAGGGTAATACTGCAGATAAAATACTTTCATTACATTTTCTACAACATTTAAACTTAACAAGTTTTTTATACTAATTCTCATATAGTATTTTCATTGATATTATTTTTTTATCTACTAATAATAACTTGCTATTTTAACAATTGGAAATTTGTTGTGCCTCTAAACCTATCGAAAAGAAAATACTAGGGCTTTTGTTAAGAGAAAATATATTGGGTTAAGAAAATACTAGGGCTATTGTGAAATTTATATGTCTTTAGTATTAATTTTTGTTAATAGGACCATTAGACATTAGTTAAGAAAGAGTTAGTAAAAGGGACAAAAGTTAATTAAAATGTGAATTTTTAATTGAAAATGGTGCAATTGTCCATAAAAAGTAGCTCAAATGTATTGGGTTTTTTTCATCTTTAAGAAATTCCCTCAAATCAATGTGTAAGACAGATAATAAGTTTGTAAGCCAAACATCACTTCACTCAGATATAACCAACTCCAAAAAAAAAACTGTTAATAACAACAAGCTAAAAATGTATGTAATAAGTTCGTGGTGCTTACCCATTTAGAGTATAATACTATAATCTAATCTCTCTTCTAGTCATTGTCATAGAATTAATATGAGAATTTTATTGAAACATTAGATAACATATGAAATCTTTTGGTCATTGCAAAATTATTACTGTCATTTGGGTTGTTAAATGGAGTCTTTTTTTTACCTCGTCACCATATAAATATTCTTAGATAAAGCAGAGCTGCACCATGATACATTTCATGGAAGCTTCAAGAGCTTAATAAGCTCCTAGTTAGAACTTCACTGGAAACCTCCAAAACCACGACACATCATAAAGGACTTAAGTGGGACCAATGGCATATGTTTGCATACTAAGAATTGGAGAGATTATGACTAAATTTAGCTACTGTATAGTTTTGTTAGATAAAAGGAAACTAAGAGAGGCTAAATGGGCTACAATTCGGACTTAACAAATAGACAAAAAGCCGAAAGTTACATGATGCTTCACACGCCACTCAAGTTGCAACTTGACCATTCCCTACTCACTATAAATTCACTCTCGCCCACACCTTGTAAATTCGTACCATTGTCAATTGAGAGTTAGTAGATAGCAGCTAAGCATTCTCTTGAATACTTCAGCTATTGAGAGATAGAGTCTCAAAGGTCTTTAGGCAATTGTAGTTAAGGAGGATTTTTAGTTTGTTTGAAAAATGGCCCCTCACCAAACTTTGACTTTTGCTTTTGGGCTTCTAGGTACGTAGTCACAAACTGTAATTGTATGTATGTGTTAGAAAATTTAAATTTTTTTGCTTGAAAACATTATCTTGGATATTCTAACATCATATACTTCAATGCAACTTAGTGCATGCACATTTTTTTTAGTCCGTTAAGTAATTTAATGGACATGCATTGCTCATGACATTCATATTTCAAAAATTCTCTCCTAACTATTTGGTATATGAAGTTGTAGCTAGGAAGGTGATATATGACTATGCAAATTCTTCAAAGAACTAATAACATACTTTGTTATTCATGTTTTCTTATTGTTGCAGGCAACGCCATTTCATTTATGGTCTTCCTAGCTCCACTGTAAGTGCTGCTAGCTCACTGTTTTTTTTTTTTTTTTCCAACTCAAAGGTGACTAATCAATGAGAAAGGGTCTAAATATATGATTCAATGTTTTGGTTTTCGTTGCAGGCCAACATTTTATCATATATACAAAAAGAAATCTACTGCAGGATTTCAATCACTTCCATATGTGGTAGCACTCTTCAGTTCAATGCTGTGGATCTATTATGCATTGCTTAAAATTGATGCAAAGCTTCTCATCACCATAAACGCAGTTGGCTGCATAATCGAAACAATCTACCTCAGCGTCTTCATATTTTATGCAACCAAGAATGCCAGGGTATAAAAATATAGATTTCACAACTTTATCCTACTAAGTTATTAAGTTTCTTCTTTAATTATCAAAATATATTTGTATTCTAATTGAATAATGGTCTAAATCTTTCAGATCCTGACTGTGAAGCTTCTCCTTCTGTTAAACGTTTTGGGGTTTGGCCTCATGCTTCTACTTACTCTCTTCCTGGCAAAAGGCTCCCAGCGTTTACAAATTATTGGATGGATTTGTTTGGTATTCAACCTATGTGTATTTGCTGCCCCACTTTGTATCATGGTGAGCTTTACTTCAAAGAACATATGTTTCCTTTGCTTTATAAAGTTTTTTCTTGGACCTATCTTATTTTTGTGAAAAATGACTCATGTATTTACAACTATCATTTATTCTGCAGAGACAAGTTATAAGAACCAGGAGTGTGGAGTACATGCCATTTCCTTTATCTTTCTTCCTGACCTTAGGTGCAGTGATGTGGTTCTTTTATGGCTTTCTTCTCAAGGACTATTACATTGCTGTAAGTGCATTACAAACCTCCAAATACTCGTCAAATTTTACTATATAGATTTTACAACCTATGTGTAACTTTTAAGTCAGTTTATAAATATCTTGTAGTGAAATTGATAGGAACTTTAGTATTATCCTTCGTTGTTTTTTATATTGTTATTAACATCATTATTATTATTTTTATTTTATTTCTTTGCATAATCAAAAGCTTCCAAATACTGTGGGATTTATCTTCGGCATAGTTCAGATGAGCCTCTACTTATTTTACAAGAATGCCAAAAAGATGATTCTGGAGGAGCCGAAGCTGCAACAATTATCTGAGCACATCATTGATGTAGTTAAGCGAGGCACAATTGGGTGTCCAGAACCGAATCCTGTAGCTGCACTTAAAAATGTTAATGGAAATGACCATGCAAATGGAGATATAAGTGAGAAGGAAAAAGCAGAAGAACCCAATAAACGCAAGGATGATCAGTCAGCTGTTAACCCTTAGCCTTTGCAAGGGGACGTACGTGTGGTTTTAATATTATTGTACTTAGCTTGCTAGCTATCCATGGTATTGGTCTAATGTATGTGTTTCTAAAGTTTAGTTTGCATGTTGCAGTGTGTAGGGTTTTAGTCATTTAATTAGTGTTTTAGAATGGAGGAAATACAAAGTGTTTCAAATGCATGCATGGATCTCATTCTTATGGATCTCACCCTCATATGAATGTAAAGATGCATGTATTCAAAACACTTAATACCACCTCCTTAGGATGTCCCTCATTCTCGATCTTCAAGATCAAGAGGAAAGTACTCGTAAGTCTTCAAGGAAAGCAAGGGTCTCTCTCTGTAATTTTATTTGTCTTTTTATCACGCTAATGCAATGCAAAAAAGCTAGCTAATTTATTGACCTTAATTGCTTTATTCTAAGCAGTACTACTTGTCATGTCTATGAGGTGAAAGGCCATGCAATTATATATATACTTTCCACATACATGAATTCCAAAGCTCCATTATTGCATATATGTCATCCTACATTAATTTATTTTCTGAGCCTTCTCAGAAAAAGAGGGGAGCATTCCAAGTAAATTTAGCAATGAGTTGCATGCCAACTTCATTTCAGCCTTAATTTCACAGTTAAATTATAATTGTTATAACTTATTTCCCATGAGGTCAAAACTTTCCATGTACAATTTCCTAAATATCTTAGGTTTGATCAATGAAACACATCAAAAACAATATTTTCTCAATTATAGACTATTAAATTTAACCATATGATTTAATAATCAACACAGCTACAAGGTTTGAAAAACTTAAATATAATAAGTAAAAAATTATACTTAAGTTTATCCTTCTTACTTATGTATAATATGTAAAGAATTATACTTAAATTTACCTTTCAATCCAAATTTTGTATTTGACGTGACGACAATAAACTTTACCGAACTTACTAAAATCCAGATTCTCATGCGCATGCATGAATGTGTGTGTGTATATATATATATATAAAAAGCAAACTATAACTTGACCCACTTTGTAGTTCCCTTCACTTTCATGACCAAATTGCTCCCACATACCTGGACTGTTGGACATATAGGCTGCCTCTTTTATAGTTAGTTGACCTTAAAACCCGAGATGCAAGTGTATAATAAATGCCAAAGTTGCATGCAATAGTTTAGGTTCACGCACACTACTTGAAATAGTACGTAAAGCTTGCACGCACTAAAATTAATTACTAAATTTCTATCCCAAATATTTAAACTCATATCAGGTCAAAAGAAACGTACGTAGGACCGCCAAAGCAACAAAAAAAAAAATTGCTTGATGTTTATATGTTTTTGGCTAACCCACTTGTGAAACTTTTCAATTTCTAAGTTACTCTATTTAGAAAGAAAAAAAAAATCTCTGGATATCATGATTGAATGTTTTGAATTGATACTTTGTTATCCTTGGTAGAAATACAAACGAAAAATATTACACAGCAGCTCCAACAAATCCAAAATAATGAAGAATTTCAGATCTAAATGGCCCACCAAATCCATGTTCAGAGGCACCAGCTGGGCAGGCATATATAGTGAGGGAAAGAAATGAAAAGAAATAAGAAAAATAATTAGTCTTATAACATTAAAATTTTCACAATCATTCTTTATAATTGTTGAAGTAATATGTGCTAATAAAAAATAAGTATGTTAGTGTTGGACCCAAAAGAAATATTATAATTACAATTTATTACTTTAATTACAATTATGGGGGAAAAAAAAAGTGAAACTTTTAGTAAGCATTACTAACCAAACAAAAAAAAAAGTTGTATGAGTGTGCTATGTAAGGGTGCATATTAAGTTATTAAGTCCTATATTAGATTACTTTGTACTAAACAAATGATTATAGAAGTTTTTAATTATATGGTCAGGTGGAAGATATTATTCTTATTTTCCACCCATTGCAGGAGGTAATTAAGAACAACCCTCTTCCTTTCTATATCACTTAAAATGGAAAGAATCCACTTAATTATATGGTTAAAATTATTATTTCATTTTGACCCATACAAAAGTGTTACATTATTATGAAGTAGATCTATTTTAAATGAAGAAGATCTGAGGTTGCCACCCCATTACTTGCTTTTTATCATGTAATTTATTTTTAAATTTTATATATTATAGAAATGTATAATATACCAGGCTAAATGAGCTCCACCAATGCAAGGGAGATTCATCAACATCTTTGCTTTTACTTAATATTTCGTTTGTGTTCACACCCAACGCCAAGCTGTGCTCCAATTGGTAGGAACAAGTAGACCAGTAAAATAACTAGGTCGGTGTAAAGTCAAGTAGTCCAAAAATAACGATCCCAAGAGTAGCCCATGCCTATGTTTCCTGTAGGTTCCTATTCACTTGTGTATTGCTAGAATGGAGTGCACATGTATATGCATTGAGGTGATCAGAGAGTAACGCAAATTGCAAATTGCAAAGCACGAGTTAATGTCTGCTAAAGCCTGAGTAATTAGTCTCTCAACACTATTGACTGCACTGTTTCAGGTGCTTCCACTGAACACTGTCTATGTCATGAACTTCATGGTGCTTTTCACTGTTTCCCTGAACTTGCACATGAACATCATTATGTTTTTTCTGCTACCTAGCAGTGTGGAACTGGTGTAGGTGCTTAATGGTGTCTTAAAGCAATCTGAGTTCTTAAAAAGTCCAGTGGTGGCAGATTTCTTGGATCCGGAATATTAATTATTATGTTAAAACTAATATGAATTTTATTATAAAATAACTTACAAACTAACTAAAACAGCAATGAAAATAGAAAACGCTAAACCTACAACATATTTAGTACCAAAAAAAAAACCTTATGAACTAATAATGTTGTAAATTATTTGTGCGCATTTAAACAACATAATAAATTAATATTTGAATTACTTTTTTGTGACTGAAAAACATAAGTTATAAGGTTTATGTAATAAAATTTATACCAACCCTAGCATCACTCAATAAAGAATACTTTTTTTTTTAACTTTTTGAAAATGGGATTGTTTGACATACCTATAAAAATTATTTTAAATATGTGAAGTTAAAAATGTTGTACCTTGTAAAAATGCAGTTTGAACAAGTGCTACCGAATGAGTATAAGTTTTACAAACTGGTGTATTTTACATACAAACAAAAATTAAATAATTTATTTATTATGTTGTTGATATGACACCAATTACATTCATTAATTACTACATAGTTAGTAAATCTTTTATAAGAAAATTTATATTAGCTTTTAACATTCCGAATAACGAAGAATCAATAGAGTTGTGCCAAGACCAAGGATTAGATTGTGTAGTTATAGGAAAGAAATAGGTCTAAAACATGTAGCTAATAAGGTAGTGACCAAAACACAGAAGTAAGGTTTGAGGCCTTTGAAAACACAAATGTTAAGGTCCTAAGTAAAAAGAGGCCTGCCAGTTATAGTTAGTTTATCTACAAGAGATTGTAGAAGGGAAACATGGGTTAGAGTCATCAGCAAAGCCAAGAAGACCTTAAACTCTATATATAGAATAAGTTGAGTTTTTCCAATAGATGTAACTTTTGTTGGTAAGCTTGATGGGTAAAAAAGAGTGAGCATTTGATAGAGAAGGAATAGGAGCCATTTGTGGAGAAGAATAAGTTGGGTGAACAGCGTGGAACAAGAAGATGAAGAAAAAAGTCATGAGAGCTGAGTAACTCTGATACCATATTAAAACACATAATGATTAATTTGATAAATTATCAGTCTCACAAATTAGTTGTGTTATGCTTATTATATTAAAGGTAAACTATATATTTGGTCTCTATCCTTTACACCATATTTCAATTTGGTTCCTAACCTTTTAATTGTATCAATTCGGTCCCTAACCTTTTAATTGTATCAATTTGGTCCTTAACCTTTCAGTGTAGTGTCAATTTAGTCTCTGTCATTATATCTTAAATTAAAATTGTTAACATGGCAAACGGCCAAAATAGAATTTTAGTTTATTTTTCCATCAACGGAAGCTAATTTTTTATTTTGGCTATTAGACACGTTATCAATTTTCGTCTAAAAGATAACGGTATGAACTAAATTGACAAGGTATTAAAAGGTTGGAGACCAAATTGACACAATTGAAAGGTTAATGATCAAATTGAAATATGGTGTATAGAATAGAGACAAAAAACGTAGTTTGCCCTTATATTTATAATTAAGGATATAAGTTAGAATATAAAACATATAAAATTTACAATATATAATTAAAAGTGTCAACACAACTAAAAATGCCATTGATAAAAAAATATATAAAGTAAGTGTGCATTTGGCTGCAGTTTAAAAGGCCAACTTATTTTACTATTCAGCTTATTTCCGCTACTATTTATAAGTCTCACTGCACTTTTTGGTACTATTTATAGGTCTCACTATACAATTTCAGCTAACTTTTACCTTTATCTACAGTACTTTCGGCAAAAAATTTTCAATTTCAGCAAAATAAGCAGATCCCAAACAGACCCTAAGTGAGCATTTGGATACTGCTAAACGTTTTGCATCTAGCATTTATACTCCGTGGGACCCACGCCCAAGACTTAAAAATGCGTCTGTCAATGGTGTCTCGTGCACTGTTCACGGGACCCACAAACCTCTTTTTTCAGTAAAATTTTTATTAAAAATGGGTCTCACGGCACTATTCACACATTTAAAAATTATTTTGCTATCATGTTTTCAAATTTCAATTTTCAGTAATAAGCGATAACCAAACATACCCTAAATATCTTAATTGATTCATAACTATGTATGTGTACGTTGAGGTCACACAATTGGCTACAACAATATTGGCGGCTAGGTTTGACCAACAAGAATATATTCAAATCAAGTGATATTAATTTCAATTTCTATTGTATGCTCTTTTGTCTCTGATATCTTTGTTTACAATCATTGTTGTATAGAATTTCTCTACTTTTAGATGTATAGACTAGTGCTTTTCGTTTTTCTCTCTATTTCACTCTTGTTAATAGATTCTAACTTTTTGAAGCCAATTTGGACGGTGAATTGTGAACATGCATAGATTGCAAGCTAGGTTGCTCTTTTAGACCAATTAGTATCGTATAAATATGATATATTCCTCATTTCTCTCATATTATATATGTAATTCTATAATACATGTCCTTATTATCTTACAATTCTTGAATTCTATAAGATCTCTTTTGGTTATTGACACTCAATTCTTAAATCTGAATTTCTTTGATTTTCAGCTTAGACCAACCAATCTTGATGCCTTTTGTGAAAAATGATTAAGTTTGCCTCTCTCTTTTTTTGTGTGTTTTAAATAGGCTAACTTTTTTCGTAATGATTTTTATTCTTTAATAATCAGAAGACTGCGGGTGGTAATTAACGACTCAGCTTCACTAAGCCAGTATCATCTAATCATTAATTCATACTTTCTCCACACAAAAAAATAATCATTAATTCATGTACATTGATATAGTGTTAGCGACATTAGCGTTAACGTACGACAATTCAAAGCTATATTAAACTTTCAACCACTTTATTCAAAGAAAACTTTTCCTCATTGAAAGTTGGAGGCTTTAAACACTACTCCAAAAGTCAAATCCTTGGAAAATCTTTGACTGAAAATTAATATGTTTTATTGAAAAAAAGTAAAGTGCACGTAAATTAAAAATGTGTTTAGATACCGTTTATTTTGTTAAAAACTAAAAACTAAAAATATTGTAACAAAATAATTTTTAAATGTATGAATAGTATCGTGAGACCCATTTTTAATGAAAAAGTTGCTGAAAAAAGATATTTGTGAGTCCCGTGAACAGTGCACGAGATCCACTAGTGTGCACTGTCCACCACTTATTTGGCCGGTCAAAGAGATAGTGAGTCTTGTGCATAGTGCACGGAACCTACTAACAGACAAAACTCATGTTAAAACACTATTCTAAATAAATAAAATAAAAAGGAAAACGCAAACGCAAACGTGAGATGCAAACTCTCTATCCAAACATATACTAATTGTTAAGGTACGTATGAAGATTTGTGGGTTTCAATTAGCTCAACTAGTAAAGTCTTTGATTGTTGTATAAGAAATCTGGGATTCAATCCCCTCTTATACCAAAAACTGGTTGATGTCTTGGTTTGATGATAAAGAGTTATCATCATGAGCGGTCGTCATCTGTTAAAACTCTCTAAAAAAAAAAGTATGAAGATTTGGGTGGGAAATTTAATAAATGTTGATTCGTAAAACAATCAAATGGGTGAGCTAGCACTTATGGAATGATCTATAGCTCAATCGGTCGAGGTGCTTTTTTACAATTCTTATATTAACTGTCAACAGCATTACTTTTCAAAATGGAGTTTATTCCTTAATGAACAAAGGATCATAACTATCTTTTTATTATAATAGTGAAAATAAAAGGCTTAATGTAATGAGAGATTGAGGTTCCACTATGTGTAATAAATTTAAAGAAGAGTTTAAAAGATAATTAGCATGTGCATGCTGACACTTGTGTTCATAACATTCAGAGTTTAAATCCCTTCATTGTATCTATCAAATTATCAAAAAAAAGAGCATAGATCGATGTAATTAACATTCTAAGGTCATTTGTTAACTTAATATTGATATCATTAATGTCAAGAATCTTACAACTCAACAATAATGTAGCAATATTGTATGAACTCCGGTGGAGAAGAACTTGAGTCAAAATCCCCTTTTCTTGATTTGTTGTAAGAAAAATAATAAATATCAACATTAGCAATGATTAAGGATTATTCATAAATAAATAACAACAATGATTGAGAGTTGAGACCAATGGTTGATTGAAAGATTTCAAAAGTTCTCCATGAACCCGGGAGATTTATAAAAGTAACAGACAAATTTAGTGGGAGACAAAAGTCACAGTGTACGTCTATCAAATGATTCAAATTATTGTTAAATTGCTACGAGTCACGAACCATTGGTGGGAAATATTTTTATCATCAATGGAAAACCCTAGAGTGCGTTTGTTGTTGCGGACTTTTTTTTTTTTTTGAGAAAGAGAACATTCATTTTATAAATTTAAAGGGCGGCCAAATCAATCCTTAATTTAACCAAAAGTTAATAAATCCTTAACTTATTCTAAAAATAAAAATAAAAATAAAAAACTGAAATTGAGTTTATAAAATTTGTTCTACAATAATAACTATTTACCATCAAATCCAGACATTGACAAATTTTCTTTTAATATAACCAGTATTCAAATATAAATTTCTTATTCAACAACAAAAATCTTTACCAAATTCACGTGTCACTGCTACTTTCTGATACTTAAAAAATGAAATTTTTCAAGAAATGAGAATTGGTGTTTTATGAGAGAGAGGGCAAAGATTCAAGCACCAAAGTGGTGCAGCCCTAATATGATTCAGAGCCATTATAAAAGTCTATTAATCAAAAGAGAAAGTAACATGTGAAGCCCTCTCCCATAAATTAAAAATAAAATAAATAAAAAACATGTGAAGCCCTCACAGTGAGTAATTAGAAGTACATATGAATCTGGAATCCATGCTGACCAAATACAGTCGAAGCCTCTAGTCAGCAATCACCATAAAAGACTATTCACTATAGCACAATCTGATGATCTTGTACACTGAAAAAGAAATAACAAAAAAAATATAAAAGCCCAGGTAAATTCATTTATACTTTGTCCGTACCCATTTCTGGGGTGTCTAGCAAAGCATAAGGGAATGTGCAGAGAGAATCAGGCCGTGTTTGTGTTAGTGTTGGAATCTATGACTCACAAAAGCACATATGTATGGTCTTCACGTTTTGAACCTGCAATTCTACAACTTAGCAGGACACACCTATAGCCTATAAACTGACTGGTCCAAGTGGTCAAGTACTTTTCGTACAAAGAAAATAATTGACCATTTTTACAATTTTCACAATATTTTAGGAACAGGAAAATAATTAAAACTAAAAAAGAAAAATAGAATGATTAGTTATTCAGGAAGTGATGCCCAATCTGGATATGGGCATTCATAGGTCCATCCAGGTCCAGAGTACCTAAAACAATGTAGCCACAAACCCTCTTCAAGCCCATCATATCTGCAATGTAAAAAGTAAGGTTTATTAGTAAATAAAGCATACCCTTTTTTTCTTCTTTGGGAGTGGGGGTTAGTAAAAGAAAAAACAAGGTTTATTCAGGTAAGAAATATGGAATATTCAATAGTAAGGGATTCAGCTCCCAAATGAAAAACCACTCAAACAACCATAGATGGTTAATCTAGCAAGTGTTATTTTTCCTGTTTCTTATACACAAACGTTAAAACGATACTTTGTCAAGTCTTTCTGTAAAAGTATTAGAAACAAAATGAATACATTACATTAATTGCTCTGCAAGGGAAAGTGCAGTCTCAACCTAATAGATCCTCTGCTCAGTACCGAAAGAGAGATCACTTGGCCTCAGTTGTAAACGTGCTTCAAGTCCCTGGTAAACAATGTTAAGCAGATTCTAACTTTTTAGGTTGTTTAGTTTACACACACCTCGTGATCGTGAACCTATGACTTCACCCCCTCTACCTTGTACTTCCAAGGGGAGGAAATGCTATAGAGCTCATTGGAAAGAAAATTCCTAACCTAGTTGTCGTACTTAAATCACAAAACATCGGTCTGATCTATAGTCCATGATAAATGAGGCACAGAACGGAGACACTATGAAAATGTTCTTGGAGTTACAAAGGAAATTTTGAGCTCATATTGGTCATGTGTTGAGAACAGGAATTAAACTCTATGAGATCTAATCTCCCATTGTTCCTCAGTAGCTTAGTGGTAGAGCGGTCAGTTGTTAACTGATTGGTTGTAGGTTCGAATCCTACTTGAGGAGATTTGATTCATTCTGAATTCTTTAATTCAGAATGAAAGGGTTTGTTTTGACCCATACCCCCCCCCCCCTCTTTTTCTCCCCAATTCAACCATGCAATAGTAAATCAATTCTTCAAACAATCAATTGTGCTTGTCTCATAATGTGACCGTTACACGTTACACAGAAATGGGATGACATGCTGAAAATCAGAAACAACTTGGTACTGTTCCCATATACAATAATGGATAATCTGACAAAAGGCTCAACCAAAAGCAAACACATACTCTCACTCAGCAGATACCATAAAAAAATGGAATATATTCATGACATTTGCTTATTAGTCTACATTTTAATAAATTTCTTATCATAAGAGCAAGCCTCTTACCCTTTTGGGGCCAGATTTGGGCAATTTGTACACATAGGATCAATGCTAAAATCATCTCTAGAGTTCTCTTCACCAGGACAATTATCATGAAAAATGAACTCTGGTGAATGGCCTGAATTAGCAGCAGCTCTATCAGCACTCATTCCTCCAGCAGACCGACCAATTACATGTTCTGAAAGGTAAAGCATGTCATTGGCAATTGGATGACCTGTATACTGTAAATGAACACGGATCTACACCACAGAGAGATAGAGAGAGTTTAGAATTTAATTCATTCGGCACAGAAATATAACCAGACCACTAAAACATGAGCTTGTAATAGAAACTTCAGACTACTGAAAATGAAACATGAGGCAGCTTTAAAATATAATAGCATACATAATAGCATACATAATATTGAACCTGACAGTGAAATTAAGAAGGCAGAACAAAAAACCAGCAAAAAGATTTTTTTTGTTCATGGAAGCCGCAGAAATCTCTCTTAAAATGTTGCTACAGATTATGTAAAATTCCCTTTTTAGCCTGTCAAAATTTCTTACTTGATGAGTTCGGCCCGTGATTGGTTCACACAAAACAATGCTATGAGTGCCATCTGTACTAATCCGGGTAAATTTAGTAGAAGCAGCCTTCCCCTTCACAGCACCATTAGCATTTTCTACCTGCATAAAGGGAAAAATATTTCTGGATTCAGTATAAACACTATTAATTCTCTTATTTAAATCAATTGCCTTGATAAACAGATCAGTAAACCAATAAGGGTCCATGGCAAGGAGTTACAATCGATAATAACAGCGCATTCAATTCACTCCCCCACCCCCCACCCCCCTTCTTTTTCTTTTTTTTCCTTCTACTGTCTCACAGCAACAGCAACTATAGTTCTGCTATTACAGAGGGCCGAATAAAACGACTCACCTGTGCCGTGCTCCTTCCTTCTCGAGCATTATAATCTATGTTAGCATCAACCATTATCTGCAAAGAAAATTAATAATAACTGTCGAACAGTAAAAAAGAGAGGCAATTTAAGTGTATGAAAGAACAACACTTCTAGCATCCATCACTAATATCATTTGATTTTGCAAATGAAAGCTCAGAGAATCATGAACATATAATTGAAGGCCACAAAATATGAATTGATAGGCTCAACTAAACCCTGTTACTCAGAACTAAAGCAGCTAAGAAATGAATGCATCTATCTCTGTATTTTGCTTCTTTTTTAACTTCAAGCCACAGATTTTTGCCTCAATAAGAGAGAGGTTGTACATATATGAGTAAATGATTTGTGATACAGAGAGGAATGTCCTCCAACCATATCCCTGCTGAATCTAATTTTCAAGCCTCTAAAGCAAGTGCATGGGCTGCTTGGTTGCACAGCTTGGAACCACTGTGAATATCTACAGAACAAAAATACTTAGCCATCTTCTTGGACTCTTGAATTAAGCATCCATAGCTTGTGAAGGAGCATTCGTACAATTGCAGGGCCGAGAATACAGGTGTTGAGTGTCGTTCGAAAGTTGCTTCCCTCACCCCGATTTCTGGCATGAACACTAGTGCCCATTGTACTGCTAGCACTACTGATTCATCATTCGAGTGCCCCATCTGTAGCCTTTCTCGCAGCACCCCTATGTAGACTCCATTTGAATCCTGTATCAGCACTCCAATTCCTGTGCATTGTTAATCTTTCATTTGAACAGCAACCATGTTAACTTTAAACCGGTTCAAAGGCAGGGGAATCTGATTTTGTGGAATTCACTATATAAGATACAGTTCATCTGATTGGGTTTGATAGTATGTGTTTCATCATCAGTTGACATTTTTTGGGCAAGATGTTGTGCTCCACTCTCCAAGAGAAGAGCTTTAACTTCCTGGGGACTTTGATGGACCAGATTTGGGTGCATAAGGGTTTCATTCACCTTGGGTCTGAACTCTCTATGTTTGGGTCTTTCATTTTCCCTCCATGCACATGATGTAGGCTCTCTCACTGTGCATCTACCGCTCGCAATGGCTCTCCATATTTGCATATCTCATAGACAGCCCCCTACTTAGAGGAATAGATTTTATCATGGCCTTGTGGGGCACAAAAATATCATCAATTAGCTTCTGCTTCTATGTGTGCAACTCTATGTCTATCAGGTCGCAAGCCTTGCATATGGCTGTATTATATGTTGTGATGAAGTTACTTTGTGCATAGCTGTCGCAGGTATCCACTTGTCATGCCAAATTTTCACCCCCACTTGCCATCTTAACCCAACTTCAAGGACCTGTGTGGCTTCCATAAACTCCGCCATGAATATGATGTGTCTAGGCTCATTTCCATCTCCATAAAACAAAAACAAAAAAACACAAAGAGAAGTGTCTGTCCTTCATCACTTGATGTGGTAATTGGGTGAGTGTCTATGATTAAGAACCATCCATGTTTGGCTAGTAGAGCTAGGTTGAAAGTCTTTGAAATTCCTAAAGCCAGTGCCACCTCCATTTTTGGTTTGCATATCTTGTCCCAGCGTATCCAGTGAAATTTGCTCCCTTAGACCCTGTTGGCCAGCCAAAGGCTTCTCTCCATGGTTGTTAGACCAGATCCAAACTGTCCGGTTGCTTAAAACAGCTAATTGCGTACTCAGGGATAGCTTGAGCCAATACTTTGATTTGGATCTCACATCTAGCCCAGGACAAAAATTTCTCCTTCCACCCAAACTTCTTCCACAACCTCTCTTTTATTTCACAAAATGCCTGTTTTTTCTTCCTTCCCACCAATGATGGCAAGCCCAAGTATTTCTAGTATTTTTACTGATGAAGACCTTAACGTGTTTGATGGTGGAGCCTCACAGTGTCTTCTAGGAGTACTATGGCTGAAGAACAATGTGGATTTGTCCGAGTTGAGTTTCTGGTTCAATGCCTCTTCATAGACCTTGAGCACTAGCATAATGGGATTGGCATCCCTCCATTGAGACCAACAAAAAAGAACAAGGTCATTTGCAAAAAGAACATGGGTTAATTTAGGGCCTCCTCTACTAATTGCAACCCTCGTGATCGTCCAAGCATGGCCATGAGGCCTTCTACACATAACTAAAAAGGCATGGAGGCAGTGGGTCCCTCTACCTCAGCCCCATTGATGGGCAAATATACCCCTTTAGTTCCCCATTTAGTAGTAGTAGTAGAACATAAGTTACAGAGGTGATACAAGCCATTAGACAAGGCACCAAGATGGTGCCCTGTCTAATTTGATCCACACATCAACATGGTGACTAGAGAAAAATTTCATGTCCAACTCACTTTCGTTCTTCCTTACCATTGCTAAACCACCTCCCTTTTCAATATGATCCATTGCTAAAGCATTCTGATAGTCCAATCTACATCGTACCTTATATATGCCTCTAGAGTTGAGTCTCATTTCCACGAGAAACAAGACAATGGGTTTTTCAGGCTTCACTATCATGTGAAGCTCATAAACTAAGCATGGGTCCAATTCCATCTCTGATGCCCTGTATGACAATGCCGCATCAAATGGTATTATGCCTTTTGCTGCCTCTCTTTTCTTTTTCATGAGCCCATTTGAAACCCTAAGCCAAACTAATATTCTTCATCAGTAAGGCTTGCTCACTTGCTCTGTTAGCTTCCTCTCTACACAATCTCTTTCTTGGTGGCTTAACCAGCTACAACAGTAACAAAACAATGGCAATCGCTCAATCTAGAAATAAACCCAAATAGGTGCACCTGCCCCAAGTCTAATTTCTTTCCTGTAACAAAGGTAAATCCATGCTCACTCTTATGCATAAAAAACATCCTTGCCCCACTCCATCTAGAGGATGTTGATGTCAATGACTTCACCCAATGTCCTCCCAATCTGTTGACCTACTTTCCAACTCATCCCTGTTATTGTCAAATTAGAAATCTTGACCCAAAGAGGGATGATGTCAAAATATATTGTTGAGGGTTGGGAGAGCCCATCATACTCCTTTAATAGCACTAGGTGTCTGTCAACCATCCATGGGCTTTATAGCCGAACCTGTCCTTATCTGCCTTCTCGTTAAAGATGAAAAGGGTCAAGTAATCTCCTATATCTTGACTGTATAAAGCGCCCATTGGTCTCCAAAGTGTTCTCAATGTCACTTTCATAGCTTCACCATTGAAACTTTTCTACATGACAGCCACATAACCATGCTGATCTTACTCTTTTTTTTTTTTCATGGCTTGCAAACTCCCTTCGTCCACTACCACTTCCTCTTTTCCCGTCGCCAACATCTACAGTGTTTTCCACTTCCCAACCAGGATATCCTCCATCCCGGTGTGATATTCTCTCTACCATATCCTGCAGCCCTTCACCAAGGGGACAATACCTTGCATAAAATAAGATTGGGTACCTTCTACTGGTGGCTAGGGTTTCAAAGAAGCCCTAGACAAGAGGACCCTTCCTTTTTTGGTACTTGGTGAAGGATTTACTAGATCTATCTCTGTAATTAAGCAGCAACTAATTGTGTTCAACTTTTCCTGGTGCTTTGGATAAGGTAATGTCTAACCTATGCTTCAAGATTTTAACGATGTCAGCCATACAAATTAAAATATCAAGTTGACCAAGATTAAGTGGAACACACTCAGAATACAGTTGAATTTTACAAAATGTACCTACTACTGTAGCATGCATTTATATGCCTCAAAAAATTCAATATCATTACCACACCTACTCAAATATTTTTGAAATCATAGAACATTTTTTAAAGTAAAGAACCAGAAAGTCTGCAACGAGCAACATGAAAAGAAGGGATCCAGCACCATAACTGCAGATGATTGTGAGCAACACAGGCACACAAAAGCAAAGAAGAGAGAGAATTGCATCACCCCCCTGGAAAGAGAAAGTGGACTGCAGTACAGTAATCTACTTGTACAGTAAAGAACACTCTCCACATCCTCAGGCCTAAATAAATACACATTAATAGGATGACTTGAAAAGGAAACTGTTCATAGAAAACAAATTTTCAAAAAAGATATTAGAAAAAATTGGAAGAAAATGCCCAGATTGATCTCTAATTTTAAGCAGTTCAATTCATCACACGGGGCATACCAGAGAAAAAAAAAAAAAAGGTTTCCTTAATATTCAAGTATTCACATTCATCCTATTTCTCTCTATCTTAAACGTTCTCTTTCTAGAATCATATGCAACATACCTATTCTAAAGTGTATCTAGAATTTTCCCAATCTATCGTTATTTGGTGAGAAAATTCAAATTATTTTCCTTGGTAACCTTCTCTTTTTGTATCTGTGTAAATTTTCTTCTGTATTAGAGTATAATATCTCATGCACATTACCTCTGTCATCTTAAACAAAAGCATACCTCATTTTTTTTCAACAACAAAAAAAAGACCATACCTCATCCTCTGGAAATACCCCTATGACCTTTGCAATATATTGTTTCTGCACCAACCCAGCTTCAATCTGCCATAATTACATTTTACTTAAATACATTAATAATATAAGTCCAAAGAAGCACATAGATTCTGCTCCTATGCAACTCCTCCATTTTCATCATTAATAACAGTGACCAAATAGAGATCTTTGGTCTTAGAAAGAAGACATTGTCATAAAATAACATTATGCAATAGTTTGTTCAAGGAGTTGGCAACTTGTAGGCATGTTACTAGTTCCATTTGCTAGGAAGTCCTAAATAGTGCTGTACTAGCCGAGTATTAAAAATTCAAGATTGTTCATTTAATTTTATTTCTAACACAAACCAAGCTCAAGCTTGTCAGCAAACTATATTACATGTTTGAGCTTGGTTCATTTTCTTGTCGAACAAGTTCGAACCAAACTTGAGCTTGTTCACGAGATATGTGATTAACTTATTCTTTCCCATATATGGTAAAAAACACAAAAATGCTTTACATCTTCACAACTTTATGCCAATATTAATCACTAAATGTTGGTTGAAATTATACTATTTGAGTTAATTATATTGAATGATTTTGTCTATGAACTTGTAAAAATTACATTCACCAACCTTGTATGGTTAAAATTATATTTAATTTTTACTACAAAATGGACTATTTATATTATCAACAAATAAAAATTTGATTTCGTTTATGAACTTATTTATAAACTTACATAAACAAATCTCAAGTCTATATAATTATATTTTTATACATGTATACATATAAGCATATAATATTTTATATACTTAAATTGAGTCTCATGCTCACAAGCTTGTTCACAAACACAATATTATGCTTGACCTTGGCTTGTTTAATAACCAATCCTAAAGTTGGGCTTGAGTTTGGCTTGTTTGTTAAAATAAATGAACATAAAAATGCTTCTTCTCAAGTCGAGCCGACTCATTTATAAACAACTAGTTCATTTACAGCCCTAATCCTGAGTGAGTAAACTTTATATGACGAATCTATTGAACATTCTAATTTTCATAGAAAATACTAGTGACAGGATAAAGAACTTTGATCTCGGAAAGAAAAGATTTAGTATTATGAAATGGCATTCTGCTATACTCTGTTTGAAGAGTGCACAACAATTGATAATGTTATTTAATTTATCTGGCAGTCCTTACCTTTATTGTGTTCAAGAAATCATCCTTTTTCTTCTAGTTATTACATTCAACAACAGAAATTGACCATAAATGTAAATCAACTATATAGCAATAACCTATGCATTCTAACAACCAGGCCTAAATTCAGCCATATAACATGGCAAAAGGTTCATATTAAAAATATGATGATGAAAGAAATCCATGTATGCCAAAGAGAGCATGCAATAAGAAGATTCACATTGGTATTGTATGAGTACTTGAGGGAAACTTCTTTTCTTTTGATGATTAACAAAGAAACATGTTTTAAAACAAAAACAAAAATGCTCAAATGATAGAGATTACCTAAATAATAATAAATATTGATATCAATCAAGATCAGATAATATGGTTCTAGCTCACATTTTCAGGTAAAGATGTTCAGTTTCTTGCTCACTAGAAGTTTCATAAAACCAAAATGGCAGTATGAGGCTTACCTGTTGCCTAAAGAAGTCAGCCTTTGAAGCATTTCTGGCCAAAATAAGGAGTCCTGAGACAAGACGATCTAGCCGATGAATTGCTAACACGCTTGCATCAAGGGAAACACAAAATTGGACAATAAAAGAGCCGCCAAACAATTCCAATAGAATAAGAAGCTAACTTAAATTCACTTCAAAATCAGAAACCTGATTAGACTTTAGAACAAATTTTTCATTTCAAATCCAACATTCATTTCCAATATCATTATCTTTAGGATACGAAATAGAGGTGCCAATCCATACTCTGCTTGAAGGATGCCAACAATGGTGTTTTTACGATATTGACCACAGGGATGCACCTACATAGCAGTAAAATCTTAAAAATTAAACACCATAAAGATAAATATATGAGTTCAAGTCAGTGTGGGAATTGACAAACTACCCTCATGTAGCATGTCCCAGACCTTTCGTCAAACTAAAGCACTTGACTCACATGATAATAAAGCTTTATACTCCTAGTGATCACCTCAATCTAGATTAATAGTAAAAACCAAAAGATCCATATATCTTAACACAAAGGTCTAATTTTTCCAACTATCAAATCAACCAACAGACACAATAACAAACACCCATCAAGAATCACAGCTGACTTACCGGAACAGACGCTGGCTTGCAAACCGTCAGCACATCCAGTTCGTTCTGAAGAACAGAAACATCATAAGCCATCACCGGCGGTTCATGTCTAAAAATCTTCATGACATCAATTACAACCTCAACGTACTCAAAATACAATTTTTCAACATATGATGAGGCATAACAACAAACCTGTGTAAAAAATGGCTAATCTTTTGCGACTGCTTAACTATATACGAAATGGGCACTATCTCTCCATCAACTTGTATCCTTCCACATTTAACAGCACTAACCTACAAACCATAAAAACCCCAAACATATCACTGCAACATTTCATCAACTACTACCTTTTATGCATTTTACTAAACTTTTTTTCTTTTTTTGAAACAATTAAACTGTAAAAACATACATAGTAATCATATGATTCATAACAACCTCAAACATATCATTGTGACATTTCATCAAATACCTTATATGCATTTTACTAAACTTAAAATTTTTTTCCTTAAAAAAATCATACATAGTAATCATATGGTCGGCCTTTGAATTCCTCGGCAAACAAATCAACAATGGTTTTGCCTGCCCAACGATTCTTAACCTTAAAAAAAAAAAAAAAAAAAAAACACAACAACAAAAGTAATTAGTGGCTCAAACTCGAGGTTTATGAAACATAATTAAACATTAAAATAGTTCGATAAATTTACTAACGTGAGAGATGAACTCGAAGTAGTACGGCCTGACGTGGCGCCTCCCTGCAAATTATTTATAAAATTGAATTGAAGTGTTTGATGATTTTTGTTTTGTTTAGTTTAAGATTCAATTTTTTTTATCATTTGTGTTTGATATATTTTGGTAAGAATGGTGGGATTCTGTTGAATTTGGTAGTTACCGTTGCGTAAGATGTAATCTTGTGGCTCTGGTGGATTGGCTGGGGTTTGCCAAACGATCTCCATGCTATTGCTATTGCTATTGCTATTGCCCGCCTCTTCTTCCCGCTTCCTCTTGTTCATTTTTCTGTTTCTCCCATTGGGTTTTTAAAGCTATTTATATACGGTTGACACAATTTAAACAAATCACATGCCTCGTCTAATAACTAAAACTTCACTTGTCGGCCTCGGCTACAGTGAGTTGAATAAAATTGGGTCCTGCTTATTTACGGTGGAAGTTTCCACGGAACACGTTGAATTGTGGATATGTGTCTACTCTTGGACACAAGTCGTGTTGAATAAAATTATGATAAATTATAATTTATTCATATGTGATTTGGATGAAATTTAAATTATCTTATCTGTAGTTTGAAATTTGATACTTTATTTACATGAGGTTAGTTTAATTAAATTTCTTTAACTGGTTAAAAACATAACTAAATATGTGATTTTATTTTATTTTTATGTTTCTCTCCACCAAAAACACAAAAAAAAAATAAAAATAAAAAATAAAAAAATGATCAAAAAGAATCCAACGGAATACTTGCATTATGAGATTTCAAACTACAGGTAGGCAATTTAAATTTTAATCAAACCTTACGTGAGAGAAATTATAAGGTCCTCATGGTGGATAAAGTGTTAAATTTTAAATTACAAATAAGCAACTTAAATTTCAATTAAACCATAAGTAGGTAAGTTGTAATTTGTCCAATAAATTATGTAAAAAAAAATTACAAGTTGTTATTAATAAGTAAAAAAGTAGTTTCAGTAATATGTTTAAATTATAATCGAACCAGTAACAACTTACCATATTTGATTCGTTGCGAAAGTATTAGGCTAATTTTCAAACATATTTGTTATGTAATCAATTTTGAAACTTTTTTTATTCGATCACTTTTGGAAAAGACAAACCTTTGGAACTTGATGAAAAAAATTCATGAGATGATTTTTTTTTTTTCAAGTTTCTAGTTCTAAAAGTGGTCCATAACAAAAAAAAGTTTCAAAATGAGCCGTACTTGGAATATCAGTCTAAATGCGCAAAAAACAAGTCCCCCGTATTATGGGTAAATGCTGTTGGAATTCCTATTGATTCTCATTTGGGAGACAGTGACGGAGCTATGCATTTGCCCGGGCCATGGCCCCCCAAATATTTTTACTCTTTTTATCAAATTCTAGGTATATGTGGGTTGAGTGTTAGAAGCTAGGCCCTAAAATATTATATTTAGCCCCCCAAACAGTATCTTTGCCCCCTTAAACAAGAAAAAGCCTAACTACAAAACCAATCCAAAAATAAAGTGGTTTTTAGTGCTTGTTGGTGGTGCCGAGTGGCCAAGTGAATGGGTTTTGTGTTAGGAATCAAAATAGTTAATAACTTTCTTTTTAGAGGAAGTTAATAACTTAATATAGTGTTGTTTGTGTTTCTCAAAAAAATAATAATAATATAGTTTTGTTTGTGGTGTTTGCTTTAGGATCTTCATAATCCATATATATATATATATATATATATATATACAGGGCCAGCTGAACCATATAAGCGATTGATGCAATTGCCTCCCAAATAAAAAAAGGCCCCCACTTGTAAAAAAAAAAATATATATATATATATATATATATATAATATATTTATCTATATATTTTAATTACAAAAAAAAAATTTAGATACTTTTATTGGTCAATAAAATGCATTAAAAAAGTCACATTGTATCCTAAAATGCAGAATACTACACAATAACTGCACACAACTTGATAGGATAAGACTGCACAGTGCACAGTGCTCATAGCACTGTGCAGTCTTATTCACAGGCCCCAACATGGCAACACATCACAAGGCCCCCACAGGACCCCACACTAATTAATAAGTTATTACCTTTTTTTTTTTAATGCAAACTCTTACTTTATCAATTATTATAAATTATCACACCAATTAATTATTTGATGTATATTAGTATATCAACTAATTTGTATTATAGTGATACTAATTTATTGAACCATGTAATAAATTAATTTTTATTTGTACAAATTTAGACTTTAAAGTTAAAAAAAGAATCCATTTAAAATTTTCACCTAAGACCCCCAAAATTGTGGAGCCAGCCCTGTATATATATATATATATATATATATGCAAAATTTAGAGAAAGTTAAATTAAAATTTGAAATTAGAATCTAATTTTGTGCCATGTGTCTAAATTTATGTGGGGATTGTACTATAATTATCCACTTAAATTTGTGTCATATGTCTACTTAAGTTTTTTTTTAATTTTTGTGCTAAGTGAGTTAGTGAGTGCAAAATATTAAGAATCTAATATTAATAAACTATAAAATTAAATAATAATAAATAAATAAAACCAATCACATATACTCAAAAAAAAAAAAATTAACGCACAACTAAGATCACCACACTTTCTATCTTATTAAAAATTAAAAAAAAAATCATAAGTAGTATTAAATCTATATATATATATATATATATATATATATTAATAAGCAAAACTTAGAGAAAGTTCAATTAGAATTCAAAGTTAGAATCCAATTTTATGCCATGTATCTAAATTTATGTAAGGACCACATTATAATTATCCACTTAAGTTTGTTTCATGTGTCCACTTAAGTTTTTTAATATTTGTGCAAAGTAAGTTAATGAGTACAACATATTAAGAATCTAAAATTAATAAACAATAAAATTAAATAATAAAAAAAAAAAACCAATCACGTATATTCAATAAAAGTCACCACACAACAAAGAGCAACACATGTTCTATCTTCTTTTTTTGAGGATAAATGGCAAACTATCTTATCAAAAATTAGAAAAAAAAATAATCATCATAAGTAGTATTAAATTTAGGTAAGAATTTTAATATATGACCAATTATATTTACCTTTAAAAAAAATATTGACCAATTATTTATATTTTTATGATAAAAATTGTGTTTAATTTTAAATGTATCTATACGTATGCATGTGTTACATATTATTTTTTAAATAATTTTACTAATTATTTATATTTTTATAGTAAAAATTGTGTTTAATTTTAAATGTATCCATGTGTTTGCATGGATTACATACTAGTTATAATATGTAACACATGCATAAATAATTAATCTTAGCAAATGTCAAACTCTCTGTGACATCTCTTTGTGTTGTCTGTTTGAATGTTGTCAAAACTAGACTTTCACAACAAATTGAAAGATGATTTTTTACAAACACTTTGATTTTATACATTAAAAGAGAAATTGAGGCAACATTTAATACGGAATGCATTATACATGATTTTCAATATTTAAAAAAAAAATCAAGTTCTCTTTTGATAAATAAATACTAATTTAGATTTTCATGAAAAACATTTCATACTTCAACCCCTCTAACTCAAAATCCTAGCTCCATCCCTAACTCTCATGTAAACCCACCACTAACACTATTTTCTATTGTCTACGATTAACAACAATTAGATAGTTGTGATATATGTTGTAACTTTAGATTTAATGAAAACATATACCAATAAAGCTATGTCCATAATAATTTCACAGCAAAATTAAATCGTTTTTTGTCAAAAGATACTATAAAATAAAAAAATAAAGTAATTATCTTTAAGGTGCAAATTATGGTAGGACCATATGTGAGATGGTAGGTAAATTATGCTTTGTTTTCGAATTGGGATTTATGTTGTGACCCTATCATAGCTCAATATATGCTTTTTAGTTTGTATTCATAACATTTTGTCCACAAATTTGCTATATACACAACTTATTAAAATTACAGATTATGAATGATATTTAAGTTATGATTTTTTTTTTCCAAAATTTTTTTGTAATAACAAAGTATCACATGACTTTTCGAATTTTTCTACATAAGCAAAAATTATAAAAAGAACACGTTTCCAGCTCTTTAAGAGCTAAAAATTAACTTCTCCAAGAACTAGTATCATGATTTTAGTGGTCATGCACAATGCAAATGCATGCACACACATAAATGATATTATTATGGTGCTTTAACATGTTTTCATGTCTAGACTCCTCCATCTTCAAGCCTCTACATAAGAAGTTCATTTTAAAATTGGAGCTAGTCTCCTTGTTACACGTTACCCAGAGAAACATACAAAAATTATCAGGGTGGAGTTAGAAATTTTTGTTTGGAGAGCTGAGTCATGATAGTAATATATTAGTCAAGACAACTTTCCACACACACTTTTTTATTTGATTAGTTATATATATACACACACCAAAAAAAAAAAATAGCATTTTCTATTAGAATTATGTTTGTTTCATATTGCATACCAAATAACCAAAGTAAGTAAAAAAAATTCAATTGAATTAATGAAATTTTCAAAAATATCAATGATTCAAAACTTGGAGGAACATGTTTAGCTTCAAATATGTTTAGAAATATCTTACTCTAACCTATTAAATGGCAACTAAAGAGATATTTCATGTGTAGTTTTAGTTACAAAATTCTTTTTAATGAGTCAAATGACTTGTTTAAGCACCCCATAATAAGGATTTTTTTTTTTTAATTTGGTTTTGGGGGGGGGGGGGGGGGAATGGCCCCCACCATGTGTGTAGCTCCACCCTTAAAAATAATATTATGGACAAAACTTAAATGTTATTATTTATATTCTCATTTTAAAATTTAGCTATATGGCTTTTTTCTCATAGGATAGAAGTGTATTTTTAGTTAAGTACTTAAAAACAAGTCTATAGGTGGCTTTTTAGTCACATAGCTGAATTTTAAAAGGAAAACCTAATAAATATATCACTATAGATTAAATTAAAAAATATATTTCATGTATAGTTTTAGTCACAAGATTCTTTTTAACAAGTCAATGACTTGTTTAATCGCAACATTATAAGGAATTTTTTAAAATTCTGGCTTAGGTGCTATTCTTTAGATTCTTCTCTTAAAATTCAATCATATGGCTTTTTTCTCATAGGATGAAAGTGTATTTTTTTTTTTTTTTTTTTTTAAAGAGTTTCAACCTATGGCATTCGCTCATGATAATAGCTCTTTATTATCAGACCAAGACACCAATCAGTTTTTGGTGTAGACACGGATTGAACCTCAGGTCTCTTATTCAACCATCACACATTTTATCAGTTGAGTTAACTAGAACTCACATATTTTTAGTTAAGTATAACCACATGACTGAATTTTAAAAAGAGAACTTAAGAAATAGCACTGAAATATTATACCTAAATTTTTCTCTAATATTTATACACTATTAGATTAGATTAAAAAAATATATTAATCTTTTAATATATATATATATTAAGAGCATTCACAACAAGGGTGTCAAAACCACTCAAAAACTATTTTTAACATCTTAAACCACAAAAATTATGCTCCATCGAAGATGACATATCTAAAATAATTTGACATCCTGTTACAATGAACTCTCATAAAATAAGAGCTCACTGTAGCAACTTATTATTTTTTAATAATTTTATGGTGATTGGGTTTTGTAGTAATTATTTTTTATTATTTTAATGAGTTATTTATTTTATTATAAATAAAATTGAAAAAAAAAAATTAACGTGGGATGAATGGTAAAATGGGTTGTTAAAATTTATATTATATTTTTAAAAATTCATCACTCAAATCTCTCTCATATTTTAACTACCAAATAATATGGAAAAGAAGGTTATAACTTTATTTTTAAAGAGATAAATCTTAAATTTTTTTTTAATATCTTAAAAAAGGTGTTGTCATTTTCGTAATGATACTAAACGCTATCGTTTCAATGTCGACATTTCTACCTCCACTGTATGGCAATCAAAAACGCGTTGTGTACTGTATAGTTGAGTTGTTTTTTTTTTTTTTTTCTTTTTTCAATTTTTTGGATTGAAGAATTCAGAAAAGAAAAAGAAACCACTTTTGTTTTGTCTTCTTCAGCTCACCCAACCAACCTTCGATCTTTCAAAACCACCACACAGACACACACACATACACAACACCAAAAACAAAAACAAAAACAAAAACAAAAGTCCCATTTTTTTCCAAAAAAAAAAAAAACCAAACCCAAAAGCCAAAAGCCAAAACAAAGATCATCATCATTATCATAAAAAAAAAGGTTAAAAAAAATAAAACCATTCATGTTATGTTGTTGTTGTTGTTGTTGTTGTTGTTTTTTGTTTCCTTAATTTCACCAAATAATACTAGATCTTTTTTATTTTATAAAGCTGCGGTCGGTGGGACACGTGGAAGGAAACGATTGGAGGAGGAAAAGTCAAAACGGTGTCGCAGATGCCGGAGGAGGATTTAGTTGACATAAAGTTCAGGCTATACGATGGGTCTGATTTGGGCCCATTTCGGTACTCATCGGCCTCCACCGTCGATATGCTTAAGCAGAGGATCGTCTCCGATTGGCCCAAAGGTTTGGTCTTTTTGCCTTTTTAACTATGACCCAGTTTCCTAAATTCAATTTTCTCAATTGGGTTTTTCTTAATTTTAATCTTTTTATTGTAATTTGTTTCTTGTTTTTTTCAATCTGGGTTTTGTGGATCTTTGTTAGTAATAATTTATGGTTGTAACTCGTGTTTACTTGCGGAAACATTTAACATAGTATTATGAATGGATCACTTGACGCCTGAAATTTTAATAAAAATTATAAAAATAGACACTTGGCGCAAAATTTGATTACTGATTCAAATTAAGATAGGATGGTTTAAGGTTGTTTACTGACTGCATAGGTATTATAAAATTTGCAGAAACATGTACGGAGTATCATGAATGGATCACTTGACGCCGAAATTTTAATAAAATGATTAAAATGGACACTTAGGGCAAAATTAGATTACTATTAAAAGCTAATTTGGGTTCTGATTTTCGCGTATTTTCTTACTGATTCAAATTAAGATAGGATGGTTTAAGGTTGTTTATTGCATAGGTATTATAAGATTTACTAGACATGATCTTACAAGCTGATGTGTTACTAATGACAAAAAAGTGACAATTTTATTCATCACGACATTGGTTTGTAAGTATTGTGTGGCAAATAATTTTATTAAGAGTTCTTTGTATGGACAGGAACATGGAGGAAGATCCTCATTTGTGATAATCTTATTAAGGGAGGAATAATACACTCTAGTAGGTGGTGTTGTATGTGTCGTTATAGTGGGGAGACAGTGGAGCACCTTTTGTTACATCGCAGTGTTGCATATGCTTTGTGGAGTTTTGTCTTTCATTCCTTTGGGTTTTATTGGGTATTACCAAAAACAGTCCCTGACCTTTTGTTTTGATGGACACTTAGCGCAAAATTAGATTACTATTAAAAGCTAATATGGATTCTGATTTTTGGGTATTTTCGTACTGATTCAAATTAAGATAGGATGGTTTAAGGTTGTTTACTACATAGGTATTATAAAATTTACTATACATGATCTTACAAGCTGATGTGTTACTAATGACAAAAAAAGTGACACAATTATATTCGTCACAAAGTTAGTTTTGTAAGTGTTTTTGTGGTAAAATAATCTTATTTAACAGTTCTTTGTGTGGATGGGAACATGGAGGAAGATCCTCATTCCTCACTTGTGATAATCTTATTAAGAGAAGAATGATACACTTTAGTAGGTGGTGTTGTATGTGACGTTGTAGTGGGGAGACAGTGGAGCACCTTTTGTTACATTGCAGTGTTACATATGCTTTGTGGAGTTTTGTCTTTCATTTCTTTGGGTTTTATTGGGTATTACCAAAAATGTTCCCTCACCTTTTGTTTTGATGGCAGAATTGGGTAGGTAAAATTTTTTTCAGATTTTTTGGAATTTGGTTCTGTTATGTAGACTTTGTGGCAGTAAAATAATTGTCGTATTTTTAAGGATAAGGAAATTTCAAGAATCCAATTGGTTGAGCCATTTGCTAGATTGTTGTTTGATTAGTCTCAAGCGTGGGGCTTTACCGATTGTGACTCCATTCTTGAGTTTTTATAATCATTATCTTTCTGTACATAACCCTTGTAATTCTTTAGACTTCTTTGTGTTCATTCATGCATGTGGTAGTTCTGCTTAATAAAATACTGGTTTACCTATAAAAAAAAAAGTTAAGTCTTTTGTGTAAAAATTTGTAATAGTTTTAGCACTTTTTTAGAAGGAAAAAGTAATTTAGAAATTTATTTATTATGTTGTTAATGTAGCATCAATCATGTTTATCATCAGGTCGGTCTGTAAGTTATCTTTTGGTAGTAAAATCATAAGTAGCTTTAGCATTTTCTTACAGCATTTGGTATTTTGAACTGTTGGGTTTTGATTGGCAAATTTTGTGATACTGAGGGTTAAACAGTTTGTTGTTGTTGTTGTTGTTTCAGTTTTGTGAATTTGGAAGCAGTTAAAATGTTGATCACTCTTGCTTGCCAATGTTTTTTTTAGTAAATTCTTTGATTTTTTTTAATAATAAATTTGTTAATTTAGAGGTTTAATTTTCTGTATTTTGTTTTGACTCTTTTTACAATGATCTTTTCGATTGTTAGGTAAAACAATCATACCAAAGGCAGCAAGTGAAGTGAAACTGATTAATTCCGGTAAAATTTTGGAAAACAACAAGACTGTTGGCCAATGTAAAATGCCCTTTGGTGATAATGGCAGTGGTGTTATCATAATGCATGTAGTCGTACAGCCATCCCTGGCAAAGACCAAAACAGGTGATTCCATTGTGGATTAATATATGATGAATGTTTTGTTCCGCAATGATAATGCTTTTTATGTTCAAATGGCTTTGAAATTTAGTTTAATGCTTGTGTATGAACTTGATTATGTTTTTTTTTTTTTTTTTTTAAATAAAAAAAAAAGTTTTTAGTACTGAGTTGAGCTCACATGAATAGAAACTTCCACTTGCTGATAGCTCAGTTCACATTTACATGATATGGTACCCTATTATTTTGGAGTAGGTTTTATTTTTACCGATTGTTCATAGTTTGGGTATCCACTTATGCTTTATGCTATTCGGGAGAACAAAGCCCCTTTAGAGCAGTCAATACTGCAATAAGGAAGATATTTAAGATAGAGCTATAACCTTAATCATGGTCAGACTATCAACCACAAGACTCACTGGGAGAGGTCTTTTATGTGAAAAAGGTAAGGACCCAAATGCAAACAATGGGACCTTCAAGCTTAATGCCTCACAAAGTCCTAAATGGCAAATGTTGTAGTAATGTTCCAAGAATGGAGGTTATATTAATTACTGTCATTCTTAGCATGTTGCTGTCTTTTATTGCAGCAATTATGTCAAGTTTAGGAGTCACCCAGTTCTGTGTGGAACTTGATTGGACAACTAATATGGGGCACGTGAAATCTTTTTTACAATGTACTTCTCAAGGTCAAGCTTTGATTTCCTTGGATGATGTTCCTTCTTTCTTCTCATTCTTCCCTGGAGATTTTTCTCTTCCCAAAATAAGTTTTTTATTTATGTTCATAGAGGGTTTTCTTTTACCTAAGAAATTATGGTCCAATCCCTTACAAATTGAAATAGATTTCCCACATTAAACAATCCATACTGCCAATCTAAAACTTTATAAGGTTTGTTGAGGGGTGCAGCATGCAAGTTTCATATATGTGCTTGGGACATGTAATAGGAGACTTGTGACTATATATGCATTTTTCCCCCTGGTGTTAAATGTGCATTATTAATCTAATTGGATATTTACCTATCCAAAAAAAAAAAAATCTAATTGGTTGCCTTTCCTATTTTTCAGCTTCATAATTTTTTATTATTAATCTAATTGAATATTGAAAGTTGTTGGTAATTGGTATCTTTTGTTGATTTTTGTTAGTATTGACAAGTGTGTTTGCTTACACGTGTATATTGACCGAATCAATTTTTATGGCATCCATGATTCACCATCCCTAACAATTTATTGTAAGTTTGTGATTGCTGAAAGCTGCTTAGATTGATATTGCGTGGTGCTTTGTCTGAACAGAAAAGAAGATTGTTGGATGCCTTTCCTATGTTTTAGCCTCATAATTTTTTATTATTAATCTAATTGAATATTGAAAGTTGTTGGTAATTGGTATCTTATGCTGATTTTTGTTAGTGTTGACAAGTGTGTTTGCTTTGTTGGATGCCTTTCCTATGTTTTAGCCTCATAATTTTTTATTATTAATCTAATTGAATATTGAAAGTTGTTGGTAATTGGTATCTTATGCTGATTTTTGTTAGTGTTGACAAGTGTGTTTGCTTACATGTGGATATTGATTGAGTCAATTTTTATGCCATCCATGATTCACCAACCCTAACAATTTCTTTTAAGCTTGTAATTGTTGAAAGCTGCTTAGTTTGATATTGCGTGGTGCTTTGTCTGAACAGAAAAGAAGATTGATGATTCACCTAGGAAAATTGTCTGCTCGTGTTCTATAATGTAAAAGCAATTGTGTAGAGTTGGGGAATAGCTTGCCCCAGTGTCCAAGCTTTAGCTACAGAAGCATACTGTGTCTGTTCCAGCATTCATCTGTACAAGTGCATATTGGTGATGATGTGTTTATAAAAAAATCTGTGGTTTTGATGAATGTCAGAGTTCTATCAGAAGGTAGGAAGATTGACAACATCAAATGCCTTATTGATTTCTACAACTATGGATTAAGTACTTTCTTTTCCTTTCTTGCCTATTTTTAAGTTTAGCCTGAATGATTTGTCAGAGTCTCACAATATTGATGTATACATCTCTCTCTATGTAAAGACAATCTACAATGAAATTTCAATGAGAAATGCAAGTCCGTTAATGAGGGATTCTTTTATGATTGTTTTGCTCCATAAAATCAATTATAAACTTAATAGTGATACACACTCTCAATTCACCTACGAAACAACAATTATGCTTGAGGGGCAACAGAAAATCAAAGGCTATGGACGCAGGAATTGCCACCCTAAATCTGCACTAAAACCTGCTCAGCAGCTGCTATTGTTTTTTTTTTTTTTTGGATATCTTTACTCTTCAGGAGTATGGGCTAAGCTTGCAAATGCACCCTCAAAATGTGAAGGAGCAAAATATATTCCTTGCTCCAGCATCCCACAATAGAATCTTTCAAACTTTACAGTGTCACTCTTCTTTGCATCCCAAAATTTGTAAAGAGGCTCTTCTGTGAAGAAAAACACAAACATTCCACTTATATACCCACCACAAATCGCATGCACTGCCTTTTTCCCAACATCAAATATACATTGAACAAGAGTACCTGTGATCTTATCTAAATATTTGTTAACTTCTTGGCTCCTCCAATCCTTTAAAGAGTGTGTGCCTGACGTCATTGTCAATGTGTTTCCACTGAAGGTCACAACTTGGAACATTGGTCTGCTGGTGCCACCATTTCCATTATCTCCCTCCATCCTCCATATTTAATTACCAAATAAAAAGAATAAATAAATAACCCCAAAAGGGTGTGTCTTGGCGTTGTCCTTTACTATAGTTTAGTATAAATATTATTTTAACTAATCTAACACCTTAATATTATATTACTACTATTTTTATTTGATTTATAAAAATTGTAAATTTACATTTAAAAGTTACATAAATGTGTGTGTGTTTTTTTTGGGTTTGTGCGTTGCCAATTTTACTAATTTTTATAAGCTTATAATATATTATTTATATTTTGATTAATTATTAATTTAGTTAGGACTAAGGTAGTCAATACCTTCTTAATATCGGTCGTACTGGGATATATACTGTACTAATCAATAAATCAGTGCTAATACTCTTTTAAAATATTCCGGATAAAATATATCAAGTTGTACTAGTGTAAACATTTTATTTCGTTCCTTAGTTATGATGCATACCCTTTTGCATGTGCATTCCTCTCATGATATTTAGTTTTTAGATTAATGAAAAATAAAACTAATACACTGGAAATTTAAAAAAATTACCACTGTTTGCAGAAGCTAGATATTTCTTATTATGCATTACCAATTCTATGACAGTTAATGGCCTTAAAAGAAAAATAAGCATTAGTAATGACTAGAGGATATCAGCTTTCAAGTAAAACTAGTAATATTCAATTGAGAGGCAAGGAAAACAAACTAGAATGCTTTTCTTGCAAGAATAGTTATACGCTCAAGTTCTTGCTTATGATGAGATAGTTCAACAAAATTAGCTTCACAAATGTAAGTGCATTTGAAGTGAGCTTGAATGCAAAACCAATACGTATAACTCCATAGCCATCACTTCCTGCAGCATTCCAAAGCCTCCAGAATGGTTGACAAAAAACAAACCCTTTTTTAACAATGTGTAGATAAAAAATTTGTTGTGTAAGTTTTGATGAGTGTCAGAGTTTTTCTACAGAAGGTTGGAGGATTGACAACATCAAGTACCCTATTGATTTCTATGACTATGGATTAAGTGCTTTCTTTTTCTTTCTTGAAATTTCTAAGTTAGCCTGAATGATTTGTTATACACACAGTACTGCAAAACTGTATACATCTCTCTATGGAAAGACAAAATCTGCAATGGAATTTCAATCAGAAATGTTTGTCCGTTAATGATGGATTCTTTTATGATTGTTTTGCTCCATGAATGGATTATAAATCTAATAATGATACATTAAATGTTTTATTTAACAAAAAATTTCTTATGGGGTCTGCAATAATAGGAGCCAATGTGTTTTACTTTAATCAGTTATAAACATGAAACCAAAATTAGGTGATTTCAAGAAAATGAGATTCTAACTTTAAGTTTGTTTATTCTACTCTTTGCCCATAAGATACTTCGAAAATTCCATAAACCGATAGTGTGATAAATAAAATTTAAGAGTTTCTAATATGCAATAAGTCTTTTAAGTCTATTGAACCCACCAACCAAGTATCCTTGAAGTGACTATTTTTTGAAATCAAAATGTCTATACTCTCTACTCTCTACTACTTGGAATTTGGTAGTAGTGTCATTACTCATTGGCCAAAAGCAAGAGATTTTGTTTAGGCCTGATGAGATTTGTAAGGTCTAGATGTTGGAGTTGACAATTGGACCTGGGGAAGGATCATTTCAGGTTTGGATTGGGCTGCGTTGAATTGGTAACAATCCATTTGTGGTAGATGGAAGAAAGCAAACCCAATTCAGCCCTTTCGAAATTAAACATGATGGGTTCGGAAACAAACTTCTAAAACTTGTCACAACGAACTTGATTAATGGGAACGGCAAAAAAACCTTTGTGATTCACATTCTCATGGAGATATTTTCCCTCGTCTTTTATCTTTATCTAGTCAACTTGGAAATTACCTAATTAGGAATGACAAAATATCTCAAACTCAGCTAACCCTTGACTTGTCCCACTTTCACCCCACAGAGGGGACGGAACGAAAATAACTATAATCTCAATTTGATTTGATTAAAATCAAATTAATGCAATAATCATTAAAAGAAATAGAAGTTAACATATTTTTCAAGAAATGAAATAAAACAAGAAAGAAAAATGCCAGTAGTCAACAAATGAGATTTTTAATGATATTTAAAAGGTAGGCATTTGGGTGTCAATCTGATGACATTTTGAGTTATCATAAAAATTATTAACAAAAATAGGTATTAATAAATATGCAAAGTTAGATTTATTAATACCACCATATGGTCTTCTTATATCACCAGACCCCAAAACAAAATCATTCATTATCCACCAAATTCTCTCTCTACCCTCAATCCAAAACAGACCCTTTACACTAAACAAAAAAAAAAAAAAAAAAACCCGGAAAATATAATAAACCCAACAAGCATATCATAACCACAAATAAATAAATAAAATAAAATAAAATAAAAATTCAAATGGGCTAGCAAAAACTATTGTTGCTAAACATATACTGATATTTTCACATCTTGTCAAGAAGATACTCTTAATCTTAAAGACTATAACCTTGAATGGAATGATGCAATAGGCCAGGGTCATGGTTAATGGCCACAAAAGCTTCCTCTACTAAGACCTTTGAAACGCCACTCATGCAAATGTTGGCCAAGGATTTCGTGTGTTTCAAAATTCGTACCATGTTAAGTGCTTTTAATGATCCACATTCAGTATCGAACAATCTAACCATTGATCTCAAGCACTCAAAATCAAGAAAAGGCCATTCACACTCCTCTCATAGAATTAAGGATGGAAGATACTTTCGATGGTTCATATAGAAATATTCCAATTATGTCTATGATGCCATCTACGTTGAGCAGAGAGAAAGTACAAAGTTTGGGCATTAAGGACACTAATAGTGCGTGATAGGCAATTTCTCTTCCTCTCTCTTTTGGTTCTAGTTAGATTAACTAATAAAGTCTCTAGTAGTTAAATAAGAGATTTAGGGTTCAATCCCCTTTATGCCAAAAACCGATTAGTCTTAGTTTGATAATAAAATAGCTATTATTAAGAGTGGACATTATAATTTAAAACTTTATCTAAAAAAAAAAAAACACAAATATCTGAAATCTTCTTCTTCTTTTTTCAATACACACACGCACATGCATACACACACACATATAAGTATTTATAGCAAAGGCATTAAGGGCAAAGTTTGGGGTTGGGTTAAGGTTAAGTTTAACTAGGGTTAAAGAGGTGCACACATGGGATTGGGGTTTTCTTTGTTTTAAGTTTTAATTGAGAATGAATGATGGTTCATTGGGTAACTCTCTGAAAATGATTTTAGGGAATTTGATATTCTAGAGTGGAATGGAAGGAAGACAAGAATAAAATTATTTACTACATCACTAATTCGATCGGTCTGATCGTGATAGAATAAAAGAATAAAAAACCAACTCTTTTTCCAAATATCTATTCGGTTCTAATCTGGACTCACTATTAAAATTATTTTTTTACCAACTAATTACAACCAATAATAGCTTGCAACTTAGAATTTGTTGTAAAAATATTGTGGACATAATATTTTTATTTTTGAAAAGCCCTGTTTTGGAATAGAACTCAAATGTTTGTAAAATCGAGTTCTCACTAAATACAGTTGAGGTGGTCGTGGCTAATTTGGCTATTTCCAACAAAAATGAAAAATGTTAAAGTCACAAATTATTTTGCAATTTTTTTTTACAGATAGCTAATGTGGTAAATAGTTATTAAAATTGAAAAAAATGATATCATTTGTAGATTCAAATAAAAAAAATTTACCACATTATAACATTACTCCCAAAAAAAAAAAATATGTGAGTTTTTTTTTAATGAAGTTTCTTTGAAATGAAGTACGGACTCCTTATCCTCTATCTTTTTGGACTGATCATTGATCGAGCATCCTTTGATACCGCCCTTCGTACAACAAGTTCTGAGCCATTTGAGAAGAGGTCAGAATAGCAATGCTGCTTGAATTTATTAAAACAAAATACTATACATTTAATACTCATAGAGTATGAATCTTAGTCATTGTACGTACACAAAATGTAAATTTATGTATCTTTGGTCTTTTCTTTCATGAAAATTGTCTGCATGAACTCTTTTGAATCTAGGAAGAAACTGTATCACAAGATTAAATCACACTGAATGGCAGATTGTTTATTGGAGTAGGTGACTCATGAATGCAAAAATATTGAGAAATGGAGCATGATATTAAGGAGATCAAGTATATATTTCTGAACTATATCTTTTATGGGACTTGCAACTTGCAAATTGGGGTCTGTCAATGTCAAGACTCAAGGTCAAGGATATTATTGAAGGGCCATGGACCCCATGGAAGCCCTAAGATATAGAAGATAATTTGTAATTGTAATCCTGAATATATTCTTCTTGAGTGAGCTAGGAAAGATGTTAGGTTGAGATCACTTGCAAATGCTTCTAACACCATAATTATAAGCAAGAAACCCAAAAAATGCCACTAGTCTTGTTAATGCCTTCAATTGGGATTGGTCGAAGGCTAAGATTGTAGGTATGAGGTCTTGCTTTTCATGGTGTCAATGGAATGCTTATTAAATAATAATATTTGTAATAATTGTTACAATTGAAGCCTTGAATTTAGTTTGCTAATCTTTGAGTACCCATTAACAGAAATAAAAAAGTGTAAATAATAAAAATAAGCCGTGAATTTAGTTTGCTAATCCTTGAATTCAGTGTGCTGACAATGTTATGGATGAACAAATCATAAAATTGTTTTTACTTTCACTAGATGGCATGCCAAGTAGGTTTGTGTTTAGATCAGTGATATTGAGACTCTAGTCAACTAAGCCTACCTAAGACTCTTTCTGAATGCTTTCCCGCCATAGAATCTATGTAAATTTTAACTTTAAAAAAAAAAAAAAAATTATGTAAAAAATTTATATATAATCTGCCCAACCCCTTACACACACACTTGAAATGTATGTATGTATTCATTTATGTGTTATAGTTGAGTATTTTCATTCTTCAGCAAAAAAAAAGTTTTGAGTATTTTCATTCTGCAGGAGGCCCCCCAAAAAAAGGACCCCCAACGCACACATGCTCACACACACGCATGCCATATCCTATTTGTACCTATGGACATCCTATGGCAGAATGACTTCAATGTCTTTCATATAGCATTTAAAAAATGGGCAACAAACGATTTACCACTAGTGGCATATGCTTCACTTTAGGATTTCATGATATGATTTTTCTCTTCAATTCTGATGTCATCATTGTAATATAGAGCATAGTGACAACTTATGTGACAGCTACATAGATGACATATGTCATTTATTAATAAGTCCAGTTGTCTTTTACTTAGTTTTATTATATAGTCAAAATTAATTATGAGTCTTGTTGATAGTTGTTCCAAACTTCTAGCTTAATAAATTTGATCATAGAATGATGTAAAGTCAATCTAGAGAGTTGTTATCTGTGTTGGAAGTTGTCAAGCATTTAATTGCAATTATTTATTTCACATGCAATCTAATCATCAATAAATATCAATGAGAAATTAGAAGATAGCATAGAGTTTTTGTTCAGAAAATTATTTGCAGGTGTCCTTCCTTTGGAGTTGAGTAATTCCTCATAACAATCAAGTGTGTGACTTTGTAGTGTTGAGTGACATCTACAATTAGTAACGGTTAAGTGGCATCTCGAAACTATTCATCTTATCATTTGATTCAAAATTTGATTTAGCCAACCTAACAGATCTCTGCCTGCATCACATTGGCAATGACATTTTACCCCTAAAATAACTTGATCGGGTTATATAAAACACCAATGAAGCTAGCTATCTGATCTCTATGGACATTCAATGCTTCCCCACCTTAAGTAACTGTCCTGTATTAATTAGATGATTTAAGAAGCCATAGTTTGGAATGTATATGTGTGGATGTGCATAATACAACCCTTACAACATAATCAAACGAGTTGGTTTAGACAAATGCATATTGTCTTAACAACAACGTGTTAAGTTTGCAGGTAGAAATATGTTGTGACACTAACATGGTTAGAGTTTTCACAGCAAATCACAAATTAAGCCCTGAAGTTATAAAAGGTAATGAGTCAAACCTTCAGTTTAATTTTTTACCTTTTAGAGCTTTAGTGTTTAATTTGTTAATTTCTTAGTTCATATCTAAACTGAGGAATGGCTAACTTAAGAATTTATGTAAAAATACCAATTTCTTCATTCAAACACAGTGGAGCCACAAACTTGGGGAAGTAAAAAATTTCGGCTACATTTTAAATTTAATTATATTAAATATAAGCATAATGTGTGTACTACTTTGAATTTGACAATAGTGTCATTACTAACTAATCAAAACAAAAGCATGGGATTTTGGTTGGGCCCGATGAGATTTGTAAGGAATATATGTTGGATTCACGGTTAGAAATTGGAAATGACCATTACAAGTTTGAATTGGGCTTCGTGGAATTAGCAACTATCAATTTGTAAGAGCATCTCCAATGCTATAAATAAGTCATGTTAACGAGTGCTGTACGGCATTGGTTAAGAATTCATTTCAGGAAAGTTTTTATATCACTTTTATGGGAAATAAAAAAAGCTATCAAAACATTAATTGCTTTTTTTTCTTTTTCAATAAAAACTTTCTTTAATTAGATTCTTAACCAATGCCGTACAGCACTCATTAACATTTCCCATAAATGAAGGCAAAATATTCTCTATAATAGAGAATAACACCATAAAAAGAGTCTCCAATAGATTCTCTATAATTGAAATTTTTTTTGGTTTAGCTCATCAAGTCTGATGGGCTACTGTTCATTCTTCAAATGTTTTTTTTTCTATTATAATAATCAAGTATTTAATAAAAAAATGTTGGAAGACGTGTAATTGTAAAAATAAAAATAAATAATGAATGAAGAAATAATATTTAAATGAGATAGAGAATCTGTTGGAAAGTGTATTTGAAAAAGTTGGTAGATAAAAGGTAAAAGTTACTGTTCATTCTCCAAACAGTACAAAAATTTGATGAATTTGCTGGAGATGGTCTAATAGATGGAAGAATGCAAACCCAAAAGGCCAATGTGATAGGGTCACCCTTTGAGGGTATTTGGTTTGTGTTTTCAAATAACAATTTTCAGTTTTTAAACAACATTATACATATTTCTACACACTTTTTCACCCACACGTATTTATACACATATTTTCAAACAACAATTTTCAATTTTTAAACACATATACCAAACAGATCATTTGCCACTTTGCTTTTGCTTTTCCACATATCCCAACTTTTCAACCAAGTCATTGAAAAAATTGTTAACAAATATTCATTGATATAATTACACTTTTTCAACTCAATAATTGTACCCCAAAAACAAAAAAATTATGAAATTTTTTTAACATGATAATAATAGCAATATTTGTACCAAAATTAATGAACTCAAATTTCATTATACAATTCAAAGAAACATTGTCAAGTTGACAGCTAGCTAGCACACACAAAGTTGAGAGATGGGTTGCTAATTTGCGCTAAGTTCCACTAGGCACAATGCGCACAGCACCTATATTCTAGATGGGCTATTATAAGCTATAAGCTAATCAATCAAACCACTCCCAATCAAAAAATTACTTAAAAAAACTAAAAAAGTGACACACACATGGAGACCCAAAAGAAGAGGAAGTAGAACAAAGAGAAATTATAAATTTCTTTGTCCATTATTCTACTTAAAAAAATTTTCACTTGTTTAAAATTACTGAGTCAGTAATTAATTTTTATTTAAAAAAAATTTCTAACTAACAATTTTAAACATGTGAAAATTTTTTAGTGGAATGGTGGATCATATCACTTATCCATCATAGAAGTTATTACTGAATACGTTAGGATTCAAATATGTATTTAAGAGTGGACACGTATTTATAATCCAATGTGTTTAGTGATAATTTTCATCCTACACAAACCGCACTCGCCAAACAAAGGGGAATAAAAAGGTGAAGGATATTTGGGATCTTGTCAAGAAGATATTTTAAACAGATTTCTAAATAGTCCTAATAATATTCCTAGGCATGATGGCCCAGTTTTTTTTTTTTTTTTTTTTTGGAGAATAGCCCAGTTCTAATTTAACAATTCGTGCACACGTTTATAGCCTAACCCATAACCATAAAATAATTCAGTTGTGCACATGGGTGTTCAGTCGTGCACACCAAAACAAATAAATAAATGTGTTATGAGCCCATGGGTGTTCAAGTTTTTGATATTATGTTTTTTGAAATTGTTGGGGTTTTAAAAAGTGCAGGATCAAATTCAACTTTTTGTAAAAGTTAAGCGTTTAGTAAAAGTTATTAAAAAATAATTTTTGAAAAAACTAAGTGTTTTGTTAGTATTTATAAAAGTAGTAGTTTGAGGAGTAAATTACTAAAAAAGATAATGTATATATAAAGAGAATTATTTGTTTTAATTATCTCTCTTAATGCAAGTTATGGACACAATATTTTCACAAAAATTTTACAATAAAGTCTATATGACAAATTGTTAATGATAGGAAAAAAAATGCCACTAATAGATCTAGATGAGAACTAATAATAATTTACTATGTAAACTTTATTATGAAATTGTTATAAAAATATTCTGTCAATAGTACTATTTTTTTTCTAAAGAAAAATAGTACTAATTTAAAAAATTTAGAGATATAATAAAATATCACAATATTTTCACAATACTAATTTAAAATTAATTTTTGTAAAATAAAATTTTATTAATACTTATATTTTAAATGAGTTGTTCTAGGATTACATATGTATTCACAATTTTTTCTTCACCACATACTCTATAACATCATAGTTGTAAAAAAGAAATTGTGAAATAATCTGTGTTCCTACTCCTTATATTTTCTTCCATGACTGACAAAAATTAAAAGTTAGAAAGGCAATTTTATCTACACGTGGGACCTACGACTATGAGATGATCAAAATATCTTTGGTACATATCCGACACCTGCAGCAAAGGATTAACACCAAACTAGAGAGAGGCAGCAGAATCGAAAGGCCACGTGGACCAAGATATATATCACCTGGGGTCCACGGCTATTTTTTCCTGCTTCCATATATTGAAACTTTGTCCTTGTTTTCATGAACACGGCGACGTGTCACCACAATTCTTACTAATACCGACATAGGTGGACACTTGTACTATTTTATCATAGTACACGTTGCAGATGCTTTAAACTCTTAAAAGCGCGTCCAATTCCTCTACCACATACTGACATACCACAGATGCTCGCCTATATAAATCCTAATCCTAAACCAAAGTTTTCATACATCTTCGAACATTAACAATCTACTAGCTTTTGACACTTGTTTTTGTTATAGTCAGTAATTAGCCAAATTAGTTATAGCTTTGAGTTTTGCTTATTAGAAGCTCTTGCTTTTGCTCTTTTCACTCTGAAAATGTCGCATTACCAAAACCAGCAGAAGAAGGGGTTGACAGAGAAAATAAAAGAGAAGATACCAGGTCTTGGGCGCAAGCAAGATAATCCGTACCAGCAAGGTCACACAACTTCAACTACAGCCCCAGGTTACTACGAGGGCCAACATCAACAGGGGTTGACAGAGAAAATAAAAGAGCAGATACCAGGTGTTGGGCACCAGCAAGGTCACACAACTTCAACTACAAACCCGTACCAGCAAAGTCACAAAACTTCAGCTACAGTCCCAGGTCACAACAAGGGCCAACAACATCAGGAGAAGAAGGGAGTGATGGAGAAGATCAAGGAGAAGCTTCCTGGACACCGCTAGGTGGTGGTGTTGATGTCGCATACTCGCATCATTTATATATGTTTCTCACTTCTATATGTTAATTACGCTTGTTTGTAGCCTAAGCGAGGCCATATATTATATATATGGTACCCTTTTTGTTACAAACAAGTGATATGATATGTTTTTTTTTTTTTTTTTTTTTGGGGTTTAATAAGTGATGCATACAATCTTGTATGGTGAATATTGTGTTGTATGCTTCCATTTGTTTGGGTCAAATATTGTGTTTTGTGGTGTTATTACTTTTAATATAGTGGTGTGCTTACTTTTAATATAGTGGTGTGCTTTTGTTATTTTTTTGGCTGATATATGATATGCATTTTTTATTTTTATTTTTATTTTAATTGAGCTTCATATTGAGGCTTAAAATTGTCGGAAATAGCCTGGACTTTTGCTCTAATTAGGATTGTAACTTTGAGAGAAAATGATATAGTAACACAATTGTTGGGAGTTGGGACTTTAGGACAATGTAGGGCTCGTTTGGTACTTAGCACTCACTTTTTATAACTCAAACTCATCTCTCAAAATCCAAACGTCAAAAAATCTAACACTTTTGTTTGTTCACAAAACTCAACCATATATCTCAGTTTTTTTAACTTTATTTCTGTCAAAATGAACCAAACTCAACCATATATCTCAGTTTTTAACTTTATTTCTGTCAAAATGAACCTACACTGTCACTACACACAAGATTATGGCTGCTACCAGCGTATTTTTTTCTTTTCTTCTTTTCTGCTCTTCAAACCCCCGAAACCCAGCTCCAACACCACCAACGGCAAATCCAGAAATCCACAACCACCACCACCACCAACAGCCCTCAACACAACCACAACCTCCACCAAAAAATCCAAGCAAAGAAGCTCCACCATAGCCCAAGCCTCAACCCATCACAACCACAACAAAAACCCCAAACCCAAATCCTTAGATCGGAGATCCAAACTCAGCCATCTCTGCCATCACCGCGTGAAGAAAAAAAAAGAAAAAAAAGAAAAAGAAGAAGAAGCAGCAGAGTGAAGAAGAAAGAAAGAAAAAAGAAAAGAGAGAAGAAACTAAGAGCAAAAACCCAACTTGAAGAAGAAGAGAAACAAAAGAGGAAAAAGGAAAGAAAAAGAAAGAAGTAAAAGAAAAAAAAGGAAGAAGAAAGCATCAGGTCTAATCTCGTGTGATACACTAATGTCCCACAGATCCCAGAAGGGATGTCATCTAATATTTGTTGGTAGGTGTTCGTGGCAAAATAGGCCCATGGTAGTCGACACACGCTTCACTTCTTACAGAGGCCCGATGCGATTTCAGGGCCTTAGTGAGCTAATAGTGAGATAATACTATTTTATATTGTATTGAAATCAAGAATGCAAGCTCGAAGAAAGTTCAGTAATGGTGGAAAGCATGCAGAAATGTGGCATGTAGAGACCCTTCATAGAGAGAAGGAACATTTTGAGCTTTGAGAAAAATGATTTCGTACATATTAAAATAACTAGAAACAGAGCAACCAAACGACCTAGTTAGGCAATACAATTAACCAATACAAACATGATAAGTGGCCTAACTAAGTATGCTCTGTAATATCTACACCCGTGTAATACAAACACTGCTATATACTAAACTACAATACAAAAATTACTCAACTAATATCTATTAGATATTCTATGTGACAAATATCTACCGGACTTAGATATTTACAACATATTCAACATATTGGTCCAAAACTTTGAAAATGCTTTTGCTAGGAGGATTTCTCATTTCCATGCAAAATAATGAGAGATAAAGAGTTACAAGACTAGTCAAAAGTCACAAAATATGAGGTGAGAAACCAGGCAAACGCAGGAGTATATGATTTGTTGACAATCACTAAGAGCATCTCCAACAGGAGAGCTAAACACAAAATACAAATACTCAGTTTAGAGAGTGAAACCACAAAACATTTGTTCAACAGTTTCTCTAAACCTCAAAAAGTTTTTTGGCTCATATATGGTACCTCTCCAGCCCTGATGGGTTATTGTAGATTTGTAGTTGAATTTCTTCTAATAAAAATTCCAGTAACTGAAATATTATATCAATCTAGTTCTCATAAAAATAGTCAAATTGTAACACCAAAATTGAATCAGAATAAGAAAAGAAAAAACAGACAGAAGTCGATCTGACCGACCTAGTTTCATTGTACAATTCAAAGAAACATTGTCAAGTTGACAGCTAGCCAGCACACACAAAGTTGAGAGATGGGTTGCTAATTTGCGCCAAGTCCACTAGGCACAATGCGCACAGCACCTAGATTCTAGATGGGCTATTAGAGCATTCTCATCGACGATTGTAAAGAATTTAGGGTATGTTTGGTAACTATTTTTTCTCCTTATTTTTTGTTTTCAAAAATAATTTTCTATTTTTAAGACTAAAAAACTTGTTTGGCAACTCAAAATGGGCAGAAAACAAAAACTGTTTTCAAAATTCAATTTGTGAAGGAAACTGAAAACATGCAAAAGACTGTTTTCAGTTTCTAATTTTCAAAAGTCAATGAAAACATGCATTTAATTTAATGAATCGTTCTTATTTAATGAGTTAACATTAAATTTTAAATCCTAGTTACAACATATTTTAGTATTTTCTATTTTTTTTCTTCAAAAAACTATCTTTTTAATTTCAACTAACCAAACATATTTTTGATTTCAAAAATACAAGAAAATTGTTTTTTCTTTATATTCCCAAAAACAAGTTTTTGAAAATAGAAAACAAAAACGGTTACCAAACATAACCTAAGAAAATTGTTTTTTCTTTATATTTCTAAAAACAAGTTTTTAAAAATAGAAAACAAATATTGTTACTAAACATAACCTTAGTATTTATGATTTTAAAACACTACTTTTATAATATTAACACCTCATTTTACAAATACCAAACATCAAACATTCCATTTTTTTTTTTACAATTTCATTTAAATATTCTTTCTTTAATATTTTTATTCATTTTTTTACAACTTCATACAATTTTTATTCTTTCTTTAAAAGAAAGCAGGCCCTATCTAAATAAAAAATAATATAAGTTTTATCATTTGTAAATAGTGCGGTCTCAAATTTGTTTGAGACCACACTGTTCATTCATGCCAAATATTATAGCATTTAAAATACTTGATAAAATTGGCTTTTTAAAGTTTAGTGTGTTAAATGTCACTTGTGATGGGAATGCACTTATAAGCTATAAGCTAATCAATCAAACCAATCCCAATCAAAAAATTACTAAAAACCTAAAAAAGTCTCTCTCTCACACACACACACACACCCAATAGAAGAAGAAGAACGACAAAGGGGTATAAAAAAGTCTAGGATATTTGGGATCTTGTCAAGAAGATATTCTAAACAGTTTGCTAAATAGTCCTAATAATATTCCTATGCATGAGGGGGTCCAGTTCTAAATTTCTAATTTAACAACTCGTGCGCACGTTTATAGCCTAACCCATAACCATAAAATAATTCAGCAGTACACATCTGACACCTAAACAAATAAATAAATGGGTTATGAGCCCATGGATGAGTTTGGTTCGGCTTTCTGATATAGTATTTCTTGGAAAAGTTGGGGTTTTAAAAAGTGCGATATGAAATTAAGTTTTTTGTAAAAATTAAAAACTGGGTGTTTGATAAAATAATTCAGTAGTGCACATCTACACCTAAATAAATAAATAAATAAATGTGTTATGAGCCCATGGATGAGTTTGGTTCAGCTTTTTGATATAGTATTTTTTGAAAAAGTAGGGGTTTTAAAAAGTGCGATATGAAATTAAGTTTTTTGTAAAAATTAAAAACTGTTAAAAAGTAATTTTTGAAAAAACTGAGTGTTTGCTTAATACTTATAAAAATAAATTAACAAAAAAGAAAATGTATATATAAAGAGAATTATTTATTATAATTACCTCTCTTAATGCAAGTTATGGACACAATATTTTTACAATAAAGTCTTTATGACAAGTTGTTAATGTTTGGAAAAAAAAAATGCCACTAATAGGTCTAAATGAGAACTAATAACAACTTACTATGTTAACTTTATTATGAAATTGTTATAAAAATAGTACTGATTTAAAAAAGTTTAGAGATATAATAAAATGTCACAATATTTTCACGATACTAATTTAAAATTAATCTTTGTAAAATAAAATTTTATTAACACTTATCTTTTAAATAAGTTGTTCTAGGATTATACATGCATGTATCCACAATTTTTTTCTACACCAAATACTCTATAATATCATAGTAAAAAAAAAAAAAAAGTAAAATAATCCGTGTTCCTACTCCTATATTTTATTCCTCTTTACCCAAACCCAAAACTTTTTTTTTTCTTTCACTTCTTCGTCATCTTCTTATTTTCCTTTTGTTTTACATTCCTCCACACAAAGCCACACACAGACGCACACAGTCTCTCTCTCTCTCTCTCTCGCTCCCTCTCTCTACATATTTTCCATTTATAAAAAACTCTACCGATTTCAAAAGGTTTTTTTTTAGATTAGATATGTAAAACGTAAATAAAAAAAAATAAAAAAATAAAAAGAAAAAGAAGAAGAAGAAGCAGCACAGAAAAAGAAGAAGAAGAAGACGAGCCCGAGGCTAAAAAGGCCCAGAAAGAGTCGAGCCCAAGGCTAAAAAGGCCCAGAAACAAATGGGAAAAAACCCACCATAAATCCCTCACAGTCACCGCCTCTTAGGGTTTCACTCTCATTTTCTCTTCCTCCTCTGCCTCCAAAAGAGTGTACATTCAATCCAGAGAGAGAGAGAGAGAGAGAAATGGTGAAGTTTTTGAAGCCAAACAAAGCAGTGATACTACTGCAGGGACGGTACGCAGGTCGCAAGGCCGTGATCGTTCGATCCTTCGACGAAGGCACCCGCGACAGGCCGTACGGGCACTGTTTGGTTGCGGGGATAAAGAAGTACCCGAGCAAGGTGATCCGCAAGGACTCGGCCAAGAAGACGGCCAAGAAGTCCCGCGTCAAGGCCTTCGTCAAGCTCGTCAACTTCCAGCACCTCATGCCCACGCGCTACACCTTGGACGTGGACTTGAAAGACGTGGTCGCCGTGGACTCTCTTCAGTCCAAGGACAAGAAAGTCACTGCGGCCAAAGAGACCAAGAAGAGGCTCGAGGAGCGTTTCGTGACTGGGAAGAATAGGTGGTTCTTCACCAAGCTTAGGTTCTGAGTCTTAGTTTCAATCAATGGAGTCTATATCTGTTCTGACTTCTTCTTTTTTTTTAGCTTTGTATGGTTTTTATTGATGTTTGGATAATTATGGCATCTGGGTTTTCGTTGAATTGTTGGATTTTGCTTATTATAATTTTGATTTGTTATGTCTTATTTGGTCGTTTAAGTTAACTGCGGTTCGTGGATTTGATTGATTTTGGTTAGAATGTTGTTGTGTATGCTTAATTTTATGATACATTGTTGTGCCTGTACTCAACATTCTTCTTTTACAATTACATTTGCACTTTCTATTCTTCATTTAACATACATTGATTGATGGGTATTGTAAATTGGGCAAAACAAAAGAAGCAACTAAGCTTTTACATGATATGGTAGAAAGGGGAATGAATTCTCCCTGATGCTGTCACATATAATGCCTTGATAAATGGGTTTTGCAAAGAAAGGAAGATAGATGAAGTGTGCAATCAAATGTCCAATGGAGGAGGATCTTTAGATGAAATTACATATACCACATTGATTCATAATTGGCCTCTCAGCCCTCAACAATTGCAAATCAAGATTAATCATGAAATCTCAAGAGGTTTGTTTCAACTTGTTTAAACAAATTTATTATATTTAATTGACAGCCCATGTTCTGTTAGGTTATTTTATTTTTCTCTTAGGGAAGCCGATTGTAAACCATGGAACAGTCGTTGGTAACCTTCTCTTTGAGATTCAAGTATGATCGTGGAACTTCTGCAGCCTCCTATGCTCTCCGCAATATTGCTGTTGGTTATCTATACGAGTGTTTGCTTTTGAAGGAGGTGTGTGCTTTCAAATCACCATTCTATCTTAGAGCTGGATATTATCCTATACAGTGTTTTAAATTTCTTTATCCCATTCCCATCTTGCAGGTCATATTAAGACAATCAGATAAAGCAGAATACCAGAATTCTGGTGATGAGAAGATTCTTAAATTACTATTTAACCACTTTGAAAGTGAGGAAGAAGGTGTTAGTAATGTTGAAACAGAGCAACTGGGGAAAATTGCACTTATTGAACCTGAAAAACTTGTTACTGCACTTAAGGTATCCGATTAGATGACTTTGTTAACTTTTCCTCAAGCTTATGATGATTATTCTATATTTACATTTGATGGGGTTTGTATCTTCGTTTTCCATTCTTATTCTAAAGACTGCTGCTTTTTTTCTTCTATATTTACAATCTGGTCTATATCACAATGTATATCCACTTCAAAACAATACATCACTCATTATCCACAAAATTCCTATCTCTCAATCCAAATCAGAGCACCTTTTGTTACATTGCAGTGTTACATATGCTTCGTGGAGTTTTGTTTTTCATTTCTTTGGGTTTTATTGGGTATTACCAAAAATATTCCCTCACCTTTTGTTTTGATGGCGGAATTGGGTAGGTAAAATTTTCTTCAGATTTTTTGGAATTTGGTTCCATTATGTAGACTTTGTGGCCGTAAAATAATCGTCGTATTTTTAAGGATAAGGAAATTTCAAGAATCCAATTGGCTGAGCCGTTTGCTAGATTGTTGTTTGATTAGTCTCAAGCATGGGGCTTTACCGATCGTGACTTCATTCTTGAGTTTTTATAATCATTATCTTTCTGTACATAACCCTTGTAATTCTGTAGACTTCTTTGTTTTCATTGCACATGGTAGTTCTGCTTCATAAAATACTGGTTTACCTATAAAAAAATAATAAGTCTTTTGTGTAAAAATTTGTAATAGTTTTAGCACTTTCCTAGAAGGAAAAAGTAATTTAGAAATTTATTTATTATGTTGTTAATGTAACATCAATCATGTTTATCGTCAGGTTAGTCTGTAAGGTTATCTTTTGGTAGTAAAATCATAAATAGCTTTAGCATTTTCTTACAGCATTTGGTATTTTGAATGTTTGGGTTTTGATTGACAAATTTTGTGATACTGATGTTGTTGTTGTTGTTGTTTCAGTTTTGTGAATTTGAAAGCGGTTAAAATGTTGATCAATCTTGCTTGCCAATGTTTTCTTTAGTAAATTCTTTGATTTATTTTATTTTATTTTTTATAATAAATTTGTTAATTTAGAGGTTTAATTTTCTGTGTTTTGTTTTGACTCTTTTTACGGTGATCTTTTCGATTGTTAGGTAAAACAATCATACCAAAGGCAGCAAGTGAAGTGAAACTGATTAATTCCGGTAAAATTTTGGAAAACAACAAGACTGTCGGCCAATGTAAAATGCCCTTTGGTGATAATGGCAGTGGTGTTATCATAATGCATGTAGTCGTACAGCCATCCCTGGCAAAGACCAAAACAGGTGATTCCATTGTGGATTAATATATGATGAATGTTTTGTTCCACAATGATAATGCTTTTTATATTCAATTGGCTTTGAAATTTAGTTTAATGCTTGTGTATGAACTTGATTATGTTTTTTTTTTTTTTTTTTTTTTAAATAAAAAAAAAGTTTTTAGTACTAAGTTGAGCTCACATGAATATAAACTTCCACTTGCTGATAGCTCTGTTCACATTTACACGATATGGTACCCTATTCTTTTGGAGTAGGTTTTATTTTTACCGATTGTTCATAGTTTGGGTATCCAGTTATGCTTTATGCTATTCGGGAGAACAAAAGCCCCTTTAGAGCAGTCAATACTGCAATAAGGAAGATATTTAAGATAGAGCTATAACCTTAATCATGGTCAGACTATCAACCACAAGACTCACTGGGAGAGGTCTTTTATGTGAAAAAGATAAGGACCCAAATGCAAACAATAGGGGTCTGAATGACAGTCGGAAATGTTTGATAGTGAAAAATCTGTTGCGTGAGTGGAAGTGTGATGTTATATGCCTTCAAGAAACTAAGCTTACAGGCTTGGATAGACAGATGGTGGGGAATTTGTGGAGCTGCCCGTTTGTGGATTGGGTGGCTTTAGATGCTGTCCAGACAGCCGGTGGGATTCTTCTGATGTGGGATAGGAGGGTTCTAGAGAGGAAGGAGGTGCTGGTGGGTTCTTTCTCTGTGTCTGTTCAGTGGCAAGGGGTGAGGGACGGTTTCATTTGGGCGTGCTCGGGGGTTTATGGCCCTATAGATAACTCAGCGAGAGGGTTTATGTGGGATGAGTTGGTTGGTGTTCATCATCTTTGGAATGTCCCTTGGTGTTGTATTGGGGACTTCAACATAGTCCGCTTCCCTAGTGATCGATTGGGTAATCCTCGTCTTACCCCGGCTATGGAACTTTTTTCGGAGTTTGTCGAGGATCTTAATTTGATTGATTTGCCTTTGGAGGGAGGGAGCTACACGTGGTCTAGAGGGTCGGCTCGGCCTTCGATGTCTAGGATAGACAGAGTTCTGGTGTCCCATGATTGGGAGGAGCATTTTCCAGATGTGACCCAACGGATTTTTCCTCGCCCTGTTTCAGATCACTTCCCAATTCAAGTGGAGGTTAGGGGAATGGCGAGGGGGAAAAGTCCGTTTAGGTTTGAGAATATGTGGCTCAAGACGGATGGGTTTATCGATAAAGTCCAGTCTTGGTGGAATCGTCACTCTTTCCATGGCACGCCTAGTTTTGTTTTTGCCAAAAAGTTGAAGGCTTTGAAGGAGGACATCGTCCAGTGGAACCGTGTGGAGTTTGGCCATGTCGGTCGCAAAAAGTCTCAATTATTAGAGACTTTGAAATTACTAGACGCCAAGGAAGAGGAGTTTGGCCTCTCTGATGCAGAGTCCTGTGAGAGAGTTGAGGCGAGATCTGAAGTAGAGAATCTCCTTTCTTTGGAGGAAATCTCTTGGAGACAAAAATCTAGGATGTTATGGATTAAGGAAGGAGATAATAATACTAAATTTTTCCACAAGATGGCTAATTCCCGTAGAAGGTTTAATCATCTGAGTTTTCTGGAGGTGGATGGGGTGATCTATGAGGAGGAAACTGAGATAGCTGCTCAGGTAGTAAATTTTTATAAAAACTTGTACCAGGAGTCAGAAGAGTGGAGGCCCTTCATGGAAGGCTTGGAGTTTGACCAGATTGATGAGTCGGAAAGGGACTGGCTTGAAAGGAGGTTTGAGAAGGAGGAGATTCTTCTAGCCCATAATGAGTTGGCTGGAGATAAAGCTCCAGGTCCGGATGGTTTCTCTTTGGCTTTCTTCCACCATTGTTGGCGGGTGGTGGAAAGAGATGTTTTAGCAGTGTTTGAGGAGTTCTATCATCATAGTAAGTTTGAGAAATCTCTGAATGCTACCTTTATAGCTCTTATTCCTAAGAAAAACGATGCTTCTAATATCCGAGATTTCAGGCCTATCAGCTTAGTGGGGAGCTTGTACAAGTTATTGTCGAAGGTTTTGACAAATCGGTTGAAACAGGTCTTAGATCAGTTGATTTCAGAATCTCAGAATAGTTTTGTGGGAGGTAGACAAATTCTTGACTCAGTCCTTATTGCTAACGAGTGTGTTGATACTCGTGTGAAGAGTAAGATTCCGGGGGTTATTTGTAAGCTAGACATTGAGAAAGCTTATGATCATGTGAATTGGGAGGCTCTTATAGATCTTTTGAAGAGAATGGGATTTGGGGAGAAGTGGTGTAGATGGATTCGCACTTGTATCTCAACTGTCCAGTTCTCCATTTTGGTTAATGGGACGTCTGTTGATTTCTTTGGGAGCACGAGGGGTCTAAGACAAGGGGATCCGCTTTCTCCATTGTTGTTCTTGGTTATGATGGAGGTCTTCAGTAGGATGTTGAAAAAGGTTGAAGATGCTGGCCTAATCAGGGGTTTTCAAGCAGTTGGTAGTCGGGGAGTAGGGGAATGTGTCTCGCATCTCCTGTTTGCGGATGACACTATTTTATTCTGTGATGTGGATGTAGATCAGATCCTTCATGTGCGGATGCTTCTCATTTGCTTCCAGGCTGTGACAGGTTTGAAGGTTAATGTCTCGAAGAGTGAATTGGTTCCTATAGGGGAGGTTGATAATGTTCAAGCCTTGGCAGAGATTTTGGGCTATCGGATTGGGTCTTTACCTATGACCTATCTTGGGATGCCATTGGGGGCTTCTCATAAATCGCCTTCTATTTGGAATCCTATCATGGAGAATATTCAGAGGAGATTGGCCGGATGGAAGAAGCTGTATTTGTCTAAGGGTGGTAGATTGACGCTGCTTAAGAGCACGCTTTCTAGCCTTCCTACTTACTTTTTATCCCTTTTTACCATTCCTTCTCATGTGGCTAACAAGATTGAGAAGATTCAGAGGGACTTCTTGTGGGGGGAATCGAAGGTTCATTTGGTGGGGTGGGATAAGGTGTGTACTCCTAAGGGTAATGGTGGATTGGGTATTCGGAAGCTAACTACTTTTAATAAAGCTTTGCTAGGGAAATGGTTGTGGCGGTTTGGGGCAGAGGAGACTCGTCTTTGGCGGAGGGTTGTGGCTCTGAAGTTTGGGGAAGATTGGGGGGGTTGGTCTTCCAAACTTGGTAGGGGTGTTCATGGGTGTGGTTTATGGAGAAGCATCTGTAAAGGTTGGGGGGTTTTCAGCCAACACATCCGGTTTAAGGTTGGGGTGGGGAATAGGGTGAAGTTTTGGACAGACCAGTGGTGTGGGGAATTACCACTCCACCTTTCCTTCCCGATTGTGTATGGGATTGCCATTAGTAGAGAGGCTTCGGTAGCCTCGTCTCTTGAATGGCTGGGGACTGAGAGAAGTTGGAAGGTTTCTTTACTTAGAAATCCAAATGACTGGGAGGCGGGTGTTGTGGTTGATTTCCTTCATACCTTGGGTTCAAATTTACCTCATTCAGAGCATGGTGACCGTATGATTTGAAAATTGTCAAAGAAAGGGGATTTTAACGTCCGCTCTTTCTATGATAAGTTTCGAGGTCCCCTGCCTATTATCTTTCCTTGGAAAGGTATTTGGAAGGTTAAGGCTCCTACGCACGTCTCTTTCTTTGTTTGGACTGCAACTTGGGAAAAGATTTTTACAGGGGATAATCTGCGGTATAGAGGCTTCGATTTTGTTGACTGGTGCATTATGTGCCGCTGTAATGGGGAGTCGGTGAACCATTTGCTTCTTCACTGTGGAAAAGCTTTTCAGTTGTGGAGCCTGGTGTTTAGATCTTTTGGGGTCTCTTGGGTTCTGCCAAGATCGATTGCAGATACGCTCTTCGGTTAGTGGAATTGGTTTGGAAAGCACTCCTCTAGAGTTTGGAACCTTGCTCCGTTGTGCCTAATGTGGTGTATTTGGAGGGAGCGAAACTGGCGTACTTTTGAGGACAGGGACAAATCCGATGACCAATTGCTCGCTTATTTTAGTGGCTCTCTTTTTGATTGGTCTAGGGCTTGGGGACTCACCTCTAGTGATTTTATCCCTATGTTCCTTAGTTCTCTTCTTTGTAATTAGTTCTTGTTTGCTCCGTCTGTTTTTTTGTTTTCTCTTTTGTATTTCTCTTTGTTTGTGTCCCTCTATGTTCTCTTTCGTTGGCCTCTTGTTTTCTTGAGGTTCTTTAATATATTTTTCTTACTGATCAAAAAAAAAAAAAAAAAACAATAGGACCTTCAAGCTTAATGCCTCACAAATTCCTAAATGGCAAATGTTGTAGTAATGTCCCAAGAATGGAGGTTATATTAATTACTGTCATTCTTAGCATGTTGCTGTCTTTTATTGCAGCAATTATGTCAAGTTTAGGAGTCACCCAGTTCTTTGTGGAACTTGATTGGACAACTAATATGGGGCACGTGAAATCTTTTTTACAATGTACTTCTCAAGGTCAAGCTTTGATTTTCTTGGATGATGTTCCTTCTTTCTTCTCATTCTTCCCTGGAGATTTTTCTCTTCCCAAAATAAGTTTTTTATTTATGTTCTTTGAGGGTTTTCTTTTACCTAAGAAATTATGGTCCAATCCCTTACAAATTGAAATAGATTTCCCACATTAAACAATCCATGCTGCTAATCTAAAACTTTAGAAGGTTTGTTGGGGGGTGCAGCATGCAAGTTTCATTTATGTGCTTGGGACATGTAATAGGAGACTTGTGACTATATATGCATTTCCCCCCCTGGTGTTAAATATGCATTATTAATCCAATTGGATATTTACCTATCAAAAAAAAAATCTAATTGGATGCCTCTTCCTATTTTTTAGCCTCATAATTTTTTTATTATTAATCTAATTGAACATTGAAAGTTGTTGGTAATTGGTATCTTTTGTTGATTTTTGTTAGTACTGACAAGTGTGTTTGCTTACATGTGTATATTGACTGAATCAATTTTTATGGCATCCATGATTCACCATCCCTACAATTTATTTTAAGTTTGTGATTGCTGAAAGCTGCTTAGGTTGATATTGCATGGTGCTTTGTCTGAACAGAAAAGAAGATTGTTGGATGCCTTTCCTATGTTTTAGCCTCATAATTTTTTATTATTAATTTAATTGAATATTGAAAGTTGTTGGTAGTTGGTATCTTATGCTGATTTTTGTTAGTGTTGACTAGTTTGTTTGCTTACATGTGGATATTGATTTAGGCAATTTTTATGGCATCCATGATTCACCAGCCCTAACAATTTCTTTTAAGCTTGTGATTGCTGAAAGCTGCTTAGTTTGATATTGCGTGGTGCTTTGTCTGAACAGAAAATAAGATTGATGATTCACCTAGGAAAATTGTCTGCTTGTGTTCTATAATGTAAAAGCAATTGTGTAGAGTTGGGGAATAGCTTGCCCCAGTGTCCAAGCTTTAGCTACAGAAGCATACTGTGTCTGTTCCAGCATTCATCTGTACAAGTGCATATTGGTGATGATGTGTTCATAAAAAATCTGTGGTTTTGATGACTGTCAGAGTTCTTCTATCAGAAGGTAGCAAGATTGACAACATCAAATGCCTTAATTTTTTCTACAACTATGGATTAAGTACTTCCTTTTCCTTTCTTGCCTATTTTTAAGTTTAGCCTGAATGATTTGTCAAAGACTCACAATATTGATGTATACATCTCTCTATGTAAAGACAATCTACAATGAAATTTCAATGAGAAATGCCTGCCCGTTAATGAGGGATTCTTTTATGATTTTTTTGCTCCATAAAATCGATTATAAACTTAGTAGTGATACACGCTCTCAATTCGCCTACAAAACAACAATTATGTTTGAGGGGCAACAGAAAATCAAAGGCTATGGATTTAGGAATTGCCACCCTAAATCTGCACTAAAACCTGCTCAGCAGCTGCTATTGTTTTTTTTTGGATATCTTCACTCTTCAGGAGTATGTGCCAAGCTTGCAAATGCAGTCTCAAATTGTGGAGCAAAATATATTCCTATATTATCTTTCGAACTTTGCAGTATCACTCTTCTTTGCATCCCAAACGTTGTAAAGCTCTTATGTGAAGAAAAACAGACATTCCACTTATTTACCCACCACAAATCGCATGCACTGCCTTTTTCCCAACCTCAAATGTACATTGAACAAGAGTACCTGTGATCTTATCTAATTATTTGTCAACTTCTTGGCTCCTCCAATCCTTTAAAAAGAGTGTGCCTGAGGTCATTGTCAATGTGTTTCCACTCAAGGTCACAACTTGGAACATTGGTCCTGCTGGTGCCACCATTTCCATTATCTCCCCCCTTCCTCCATATTTAATTACCTAATTTAAAAATAAATAAATAAAAACCCCAAAAGGGTGTGTCTTGGCGTTGTTCTTTGCTATAGTTTAGTATAAATATTATTTTAACTAATCTAACACCTAAATATTTTATTACTATTATTTTTATTTGATTTATAAAAATTGTAAACTTACAATTTAAAAGTTACTTAAATGTGTTTTTTTTTTGGTAGCCAATTTTACTAATTTTTATAAGCTTATAATATATTATTTATATTTTAATTAATTATTATTTAGTTAGGACTAAGGTAGTCAATACCTTCTTCATATACGATTGGGGTTATATACTGATCAATAAATCAATGCTAATACTCCTCTAAAATATTCTAGATAAAATATATTGAGGTGTACTAGTGTAGATATTTTATTTCATTCCTTAGTTATGATGCATACCCTTTTGCACGTGGTCCCCTTATGATATTTGGTTCTTAGACTAATGAAAAATAAAACTAATATATTGGAAATTCAAAAAATTACCACTGTCTGCGGAAGCTAGATATTTCTTATTATGCATTACCAATTTTATGACAGTTAATGGTCCTAAAAGAAAAATAAGCATTGGTAATGACTAGAGGATATCAGCTTTCAAGTAAAACTAGTAATATCCAATTGAGAGGCAAGGAAAACAAACTAGTAATGCTTTTCTTGCAAGAACAGTTACACGCTAAAATTCTTGCTTATGATGAGACGGTTCAACAAAATTAGCTTCACAAATGTAGTGCATTTGAAGTGAGCTTGAATGCAAAACCAATACGTATAACTCCATAATCATCACTTCCTGCAACATTCCAAAACCTCCAGAATGGCTGACAAAAAGCAAACCCTTTTTTAACAGTGTGTATTTAAAAAATTTGTTGTGTAAGTTTGGAGGATTGACAACATCAAGTACCCTATTGATTTCTACGACTATGGATTAAGTGCTTTCTTTTTCTTTCTTGAATTTTCAAAGTTAGCTTGACTGATTTGTCATACTACCGCATACATCTCTCTATGGAAAGACAAAATCTGCAATGGAATTTCGATAAGAAATGCCTGTTTGTTAATGATAGATTCTTTTATGATTGTTTTGCTCTATGAATGGATTACAAATCTAATAATGATACATCAAATGTTTTATTCAACAAAAAATTTCTTACGGGGTTTGCAATAATAGGAGCCAACGTGTTTTACTTTAATCAACTACAAATGTGAAACCAAAATAGGATGATTTCAAGGAAATGAGATTCTAACTTTAAGTTTGTTTATTCTACTCTTTGCCCATAAGATACTTCGAAAATCCCATGAACTAATAGTGTAATAAATAAAACTTAGGAGTTTCTAATATGCGACATATCTTTTAAGTCTATTGAGCCACACCACCCAAGTATCTTTGAAGTGAATATTTTTTGAAATCACAATGTCTCTACTCTCTCCTACTTGGAATTTGGTTGTAGTGTCATTACTCATTAGTCAAAAGCAAGAGATTTTGTTTGGGCCTGATTAGATTTGTAAGGTCTAGATGTTGGAGTTGACAGTTGGACTTGGGGAAGGACCATTTCAGGTTTGGATTGGGCTGCGTTGAATTGGTAACAATCCATTTGTGATAGATGGAAGAAGGCAAACCCGATTCAGCCCTTTTCAAATTAAACATGATGGGTTCGGAAACAAACTTCCAAAACTTGTCACAACGAACTTGATTGATGGGAATGGCAAAAAATACCTTCGTGATTCACATTCTCATGACAATATTTCCTCATCTTTTATCTTTATCTTGTCAACTTAGAAATTACCTAATTAGAAATGACAAAATATTTCAAATCCAGCTCATCCTTTACTTGTCCCACTTTCACTCCAACAAGAGGACGGAGCGAGAATAGCAATATTCCCAACTTGATTTGGTTAATATCAAGTTAATGCAATAATCATTAAAAAAAAAAAATAGAAGTTAACATATTTTTCAAGATATGAAATAAAAAAAGAAAGAAATGCTAGTAGTCAACAAATGAGATTTTTAAAGATATTTAAAAGGTAGGCATTCGGGTGTCAATCTGATGATATTTTCGGTTTTTTTTTTTTTTTTTTTTTTTTTTTTTTTTTAAGGGGGAATATAAAGATTATTAACAAAAATAGTTATTAATAAATATGCAAAGTTAGATTTATTAATACCACCATATGGTCTTCTAATATCACCACACCACACCCCAAAACAAAATCATTCATTATCCTCCAAATTCTCTATCTACCCTCAATCCAAAACAGACCATTTACACTATACCAAAAAAAAAAAAAAACCCGGAAAAATATAATAAACCCAACAAGCATATCATAACCACAAATAAATAAATAAAATAAAATAAAATAATTCAAATGGGCTAGCAAAAACTATTGTTACTAAACATATACTAATATTTTCATATCTTGTCAAGAAGATACTCTTAAAGACTATAACCTTGAATGGAATGATGCAGTAGGCCAGGGTCATGGGTCATGGCCACTACAAGTGGCCACAAAAGCTTCCTCTACTAAGACCTTTGAAACGCCACTCATGCAAATGTTGGCCAAGGATTTCGTGTGTTTCTCAATTCGTACCATGTTAAGTGCTTTTAATGATCCACATTCATTATCGAACAATCTAACCATTGATCTCAAGCACTCAAAATCAAGAAAAGGCCATTCACCCTCCTCTCATAGAATTAAGGATGGAAGAGGCTTTCGATGGTCCATATAGAAATATTCCAATTAAGGGTTTATTTGAGATTCGCTTATTTTGTTGAAACTGAAAACTTTTTGTTGAAAGTACTGTAAATAAAATTAAAAGTTAGTTGAAATAGTACAGTGGGACTAATGAATAGTACCAAAAAATGCAGTGGGACTCATGAATAGTAGCAAAAATAAGCTGAATAGTAAAATAAGTTGGCAAAATTAATCATACCAAACGAACACTAAGTCTATGATGCCATCTGCATTGAGCAGAGAGAAAGTACAAAGTTTGGGCATTAAGGACACTAACAGTGGGTGACAAGCAATTCTTCTCCCTCTTCCTTCCGGTTTCAGTTAGCTTAATTAGTAAAGTCTCTAATAGTTGAATAAGAGATCTAAAATTCAATCCCTTCCAACGTCAAAAACCGATTGGTATTTTGGTTTGATAATAAAAAAGTTATAATCAAGAGCAAATGCTATAATTTGAAACTCTCTCTCTAAAAAAAAAAACACTAATACCTGAAATCTTCTTCTTCTTTTTTCAATATATATATATATATATATATATAAAAGTATTTATCACAAGGGCATTAAGGACAAAGTTTGGGGTTGGGTTAAGGCTAAGGTTAACTGGGGTTAAAGAGGTGCGCACATGGGGTTAGGGTTTTCTTTGTTTTAAGTTTTAAGCGAGAATGAATGATGGTTCATTGGGTAACTCTTTGACCATGATTTTAGGGAATTTGATATTCTAGAGTGGAATGTAAAGAAGACAATAATTAAATTATTTACTACATCATGAATTTGATCATCGGTCTGATTGTGATGGAATAAAAGAATTGAAAACTAACTCTTTTTCCAAATATCTATTATGTTCTAATCTGGACTCACTATTAAAATTATTTTTTTTTACCAACCAATTACAACTACTAATAGCTTGCTATTTAGAATTTGTTGTAAAAATATTGTGGACATAGTATTTTTATTTTTGAAAAGCCCTATTTTGGAATAGAACTCAATGTTTGTAAAATCATGTTCTCACTAAATACAATTGAGATGGCCGTGGCTAATTTGGCTATTTCTAACAAAAATGAAAAGCCCTAAAGTCATAAACTATTTTACAATTTTTTTTACAAATAGCTGATGTGGTGAATAGTTATTAATTTTTTTTTTTTTTAAAGATATCAATAGTGGATCTCAATAATAATTAAAAAAATTGCCACATTATAACATTACTCCCAAAAAAAAAAAAGCGAGTTTTCTTTAATGAAGTTTCTTTGAAATGAAGTACGAACTCCTCTCCCTCTCTATCTTTTTGGACTGATCGTAGATCGAGCATCCTTTGATACCGCCCTTCGTACAACAATTTCTGAGCCATTTGAGAAGAGATCAGAATAGCAATGCTGCTTGAATTTATTAAAACAAAATACTATGCATTTAATAATCATACAGTAAGAATCTTTGTCATTGTACGAACACACACAATGTGAATTTATGTGTCTTTGGTCTTTTCCTTCATGAAAATTTTCTTCATGAACTTTTTTGAATCCAGGAAGAAACTGTATCACAAGATTCAATCACACTGAATGGCAGATTGTTTATTGGAGTATGTGGCTCATGAATGCAAAAATTTGGAGAAATGTAGCATGATATTAAGGAGATCAAGACTCAAGTATATATTTCTGAACTAAATATTTTATGGGACTCGCAACTTGCACACTGTGGTCTGTCAATGTCAAGACTCAAGTATATATTTCTGAACTAAATATTTTATGGGACTCGCAACTTGCACACTGTGGTCTGTCAATGTCAAGACTCAAGGTCAAGGATATTATTTAAGGGCCATGGGCCCCATGGAAGCCCTAAAATATAGAAGATAATTTGTAATTGTAATCCTGATTATATTCTTCTTGAGTGAGCTAGAAAAGATGTTGGGTTGAGATCATTTGCAAATGCTTCTAACACAATAATTATAAGCAAGAAACCCAAAAAATGCCGCTAGTCTTGTTAATGCCTTCAATCGGGATTGGTCTAAGGCTAAGATTGTAGGTATGAGGTCTTGCTTTTCATGGTGTCAATGGAATGCTTACTAAATAATAATATTTGTAATAATTGTTACAATTGAAGCCTTGAATTTAGTTTGCTAATCTTTGAGAACCCATTAACAGAAATAAAAAATTGTAAATAATAAAAATAAGCCTTAAATTTAGTTTGCTAATCCTTGAATTTAGTGTGCTGACAATGTTATGGATGAACAAATCATAAATTTGTTTTTACTTTCACTAGATGGCATGCCAGGTAGGTTTGTGTTTAATCAATGATATTGAGACTCTAGTCAACTAAGCCTACTTAAGCCACTTTGTGAATGCTTTCCCACCAGAAGTTTCATTTTAGGATTTTATGATATGATTTTTCTCTTCAAATCTTTAATTTTGCTATCATCATTGTGATACAGAACATAGTGACAACTTATGTGGTAGCCACATGGGCGACATGTGTTATTTATTTATAAGTCTAGTTGTCTTTTATTTAGCTTTATTATTCAATCAAAGTTATTTATGAGCCTTGCTAGTAGTTGTTCCAAACTTCCAACGTAATAAATTTGATCATAGGATGATGTGAAGTATCTAAGGAATTGTCATATGTATTGGAAGTTGTCAAGCATTAATTGTAAGCATTTATTTCACTTGCAATGTATTCACCTATAAATATCAATGAAAAATTAGAAGAATACAGAGAGTTTTTATTCTGAAAATTATTTGCAAGTGCCATTGCTTTGGAGTTGAGCAATTCCTCCTAACAATCAAGTGTGTGATTTAGTACCGTTGAGTGACATCCACGATTAGTAGCGTTGAGTGGCATCCGCTACCTCCAATTGAGTGGCATTCCAAAACTATTCATCTTATCATTTGATTGAATCTTTAATTTAGCCAACCTAATAGATCTCAGCCAGCATCTCATTGACAATGACATTTTGCCCCCAAAAAATCTTGATTGGGTTATATAAAACATCAATGAAGCTAGCTATCTGATCTTTATAGACATTCAATGCTTCCCCACATTAAGTAACTGTCCTGTATTAATTAGATGATTTAAGAAGCCTAGGTTTGGAATGTATATGTGTTGATGTGCATAATACAACCCTTACAACATAATCAAACGAGTTGTTTTAGACATATGCATATAGTTTTAACAACAACGTGTTAAGTTAGTAGGTAGAAATATGTTGTGACACCAACATGGTTGAAGTTTTGAAAAGTAGCAAATTATACCTTAATATTCCAAAGAGGTCACAAAATTAAACCCTGAAGTTATAAAAGGCAATGAGGTTTAAACCTTCTGTTTAATTTGTTACTTTTTAGAGCTTTAGTGTCTAATTTGTTAATTTCCTAGTTCATATCTAAACTAAGGAATGGCCAACTTAAGAACTTATGTAAAATTACCAATTTCTTCACTCAAACACAGTACTGGAGCCACAAACTTGTGGAAGTAAAAAATTTCGGCTATTTTTTTAAATTTTATTTTATTAAATATAAGCATAATGTTTGTACTACTTTGAATTTGACAATAGTGTCATTACTCATTAGTCAAAACAAAAGCATTGGTTTTTTTCTTTTTCTTTTTTAAAAAGCATTTGATTTTGGTTGGGCCGGATGATGGATTTCACAGTTAGCAGGTTTCGATTGGGCTTCATCGAACTGGCTACAATCCATTTTTTTTATAGATGGAAGAAAGCGAACCCAATCTAGCCCTATTCAAATTAAACACATGGGTTCGAAGACAAACTTCTAAAAGTTATCACGAAGAACTTTATTTCAGGAATGTAAAAAATTCCACATTCTTCATGATTCACGTTGTCCGACTCCATTTTAGGCAAGAGTAGGCTTTGCTAGTCTAGTCCCATCCTTCTTGACCCACTCCACCCCAAAGGTTTATATATTTTATTATTTAAAGTATTTATATATATATATAATTTAATATTTTTTCATCCACATCTCACCTATAATTCATCATTTAAAATTTTAGCATTCTCACACTCATGATCTAACCATGCCCCACTCCATTGCAACCCCAACTTTAACTAAACATATTTTTCCAAAAAGAAACATCCAAATTTTTTTTTTTTTTGGAGAAGAAAATAAATGCAAAAGTTAAGAGTTAGAAAAGGATGGCAAAATTGAGCTGTTGAATATTCATGAGATTGTACCGTCGTACATGACCAGGTCTGTTTGTGATTTGGAGTGTGAGCCAAATTTCCTTTCTTTTTACAATTGTGTACGCCCAACAGTACAACTAGGATGGATATATATGATTGGATGGTGGATACACACCATACATTTTCAACTTTCTATACATGACTAGTAGAAACTTGCCAAACTACAAATTGATTGTCCTCAATATCCATTTAAAAGTCTATTATTAGTCCTCCAATCTAATTGTCTTACCTAATCCAATTGCAAATATATGTTTTTTTTTTAGCCTCACTTTTTAATAAGATTAATTGATAGCAAATTATGGACATAACTTTATCTGACGGGCCAGGCATTGAATTTATATCATTGTTGTAGGGATTACCAAAACAAATAAACAAAAACAGTGGGGACAATAGAGAGACAGACAGTACAAACATAAGGCCACCACCACAAGCAAATTGTCATCATGCACATAGAGTGATTACCACGTCCAAAAACAATGGACAGCAAAAAAGAAACTGTCAGAATCAAAGCATAATTCGGCTATATATATGTAATATGCTGTTTACCACATCCTCATCATGAAACAAGACAAACAAAATATTCCCTACAATCACAGTTTCAAATCTCGCATTGTAAAATTCCATATATGTGTAATACTACTACCATGTGGTCTATATCACAATATATATCCACTCCAAAACAAAAACATCAGTCATTATCCACCAAATTCCTATCCCTCAATCCAAATCAGACCCCTTTACAGTATACAAAAGCCCCAGAAATAGAAATAAACCCCAACAAACATATAAAGCAAAAACAAGACAAGGGTATTGAGTTTTTTTTTTTTTTTTTTTTTTTTTTTTTTTTTTTCTTAACTATACCTGGTCTTGCTTTGTATGCTTTTATATGAATGTAAACTAGTATAGTTTGGGTTGGGCTAGCAAAAACTATAATGTTTTTTAGTTTTATACTAAACACATGCTACTGAAGAGACCGACATTGGGTAAGAAAAAGTATTGGCATACTGAAAAGAGAGAGATTCACCAACACCCAAAGACTTGCCATCATTGACAAGGCAATCATCAAATCCAAGCCTCCTAAAAACTTTGGGGTTGATGAGCTTGGCTGAGCTGAACCATCCACACTTCAAGTGAATGGCAGCAATGTTGCAACTAGTAGCGCAGACATTCAATATCTCAACTGTGTAGGTGGGAATACCGCTAGGCAATGGAGCTGTGGGGCCTTGGTTCACCATAATGTCCGATTTGGTACACTTTTCGCCAAATATTCGGTTTGGTTCCACCATTGCTGTGCTACCTGTGTAAAGCCAGAACAAATAAGAAAAGGGATCTTTGCAATAAATTCTGGACAGTGAAAGGACACGGCTTATAATATTAATGACACACACTATTAATAATACACAACAAAAGTATAAGCTATAAAGCATTAAAAATGTGAACACACACCCACCAACTTTATTTTCAATCGGGTTACATCATCTACAGACAAAATACACTTTTTTGGAGGTGAATTCACGGGAATTATAGTGTGTAAATTAAATGGGAAACAGACAAAGGAACCCCAAAAGGCCAATGTGGTATGGTCACCTTTGCCACTTGCTTTTCCACATATCCCAACTTTTCAACCAAGTCGTTGAAAAAATTATTAACAAATATTCATTGATATAATTACACTTTTTCAACTCAATAATTGTACCCAAAATAAAAATTTATGAAAATTTTTTAACATGATAATAACAGCAATGTTTGAACTAAAAAGAGGGTGTGTTTCGAGCTTATTTTGTTAAAATTAAAAAAATTATTACTGAAAATATTATAAATAAAAATAAAAATTAGTTAAAATAATTCAATAAAATCTATAAATAATATTAAAAAATATAATAAAATTTATAAATAATAACAAAAATAGATTGAATAATAAAATAATTTTAATTTTTAAATGCAACCGAAACGCACACACTCAAATTCATTATACAATTCAAAGAAACATTGTCAAGTTGACAGCTAGCCAATTCAAAGATATTGGTTGCTAATTTGCGCCAAGTTCCACTAGGCACAATGCGCACAGCACCTAGATTCTAGGAGGGCTATTATAAGCTATAAGCTAATCAATCAAACCAATCCCAATCAAAAAATTACTAAAAAAATTTAAAAAAGTGACACACACACAGTCCCAAAAGAAGAAGAAGAACAAAGGGGTATAAAAAGGTCAAGGATATTTGGGATCTTGTCAAGAAGATATTCTAAACAGTTTGCTAAATAGTCCTAATAATATTCCTAGGCATGAGGGGTCCAGGTCTAATTTAATAATTCGTGCACACGTTTATAGCCTAACCCATAACCAAAAAAATAATTCAGTCGTGCCCATCTGACACCAAAACAAACAAAACAACGGTGGTTGTTTGTATTTTTATTTTTAAATATAAAAAATATATATAAAAATAAGTATAATGTTGTTACATGTTATTAAACCAACTTTACCGCAGAGTCCAAATATCCCAAATATTTATATTAAAAAAACCAAAAATCCTTAGACCGCAATGCATTAAAAAAAAAAAAAAACTAAATTAATTAAGGAATTAAGGAATTCGAATCTCACCAAGAAGCTTGCGATGTGGAAGCTTGATGATATTGGTTTTTCCTTGGAAGATTATTGAGCTCTCCACACCTTAATAAATAAAAAAAAATAGAGATTAAATTCTTTTTTTTTTTTGGGTTGCCAAAATAAGAAGGAAATTGAATTAAATATTAGAAGAGAACACAGAGGTCCCTTGTGTTTGTGAAAGAGGAACCATAAACCAAATCCACAGCAATTATTACTATTTTTGAGACGCCATAGAAATTATTGAAACATTAAAATATTATACTAAAAAAAACATAAATACAAAAACAAAGAATGTAACAAACATTTTTTTTTTTTCAATTAAATAGAATAATAGTGAGAAATAGGAGTATAGAAGCAAACCAGAAACAACAACGAAAGCAGCTAAGAACAACAGCAACGACAAAGAAGCTAGAGCCACAGCGAGTTTCAACTCTCTCCTCATCCTTCCTTTATGACTCGGACAAAAACTCGGCCAAATTGCTCTCTCTCTCTCTCTGTCTCTCACAGAGATACTAACACCTGAAACAACAACAAAAACGAAGTGATACGGTCAACAAAGGCAAAGCTATGATGAAATATCCATATATATCACATCAATGAAATCAGGGACAAAGAAGAGAAGCAGAGCCGTCGATCTGAGCAAAAGAAGGGTTCAGATTTGACAACTTAAAAGAGTCAAAAAAAGTGAAAAAACCAAAGGCCAAAACTCACGGGTGGTGGTGGACTAGCCGACTAGGCTTTTAAAGGTCTAGAGTGAGTAGACAGAGACTTTTACACTAGAAGTAGCTCAAAACGACGGCGATTTGAAACCCACCACGTTAGCGAAATCTCCATCAACGAAAAAGAGCTTTGTAAAGCAGAACTCTCTAGAAAGTGTTTTGAAAAAACAAATTTAAGAGGGAAACTAAGAGTGAGACCCTATAAATTGACAGTACTGAGAAAGAAAAAAGAGAGTAGACAAAGCGAACAGCTAGAGAGAGCGCAGAGAGCGAGGTGGTTTCTTTGTGTGTGTGCATGCAAAAGCAGAAAAAAGAGAGAGAGAGAAAGAGAGACAAACATGGCAGAGTGGGATATGGTGGTGGTGCTTAAGCCACAAATGACAAGACATACAGTACACAATGCTAAAGCAGCCTGAAAATCCATATATGATTATATGAGAGAGAGAGAGAGAGAGAGAGAGAGAAAACCTTTTTAGGTTTGAGAATTTGGAGGCTGGAGAGACCTTAATGAAAAAGTGAGTACGTGATTTTGTGGTTTGTGGGGTATATATAGTGAGGAGGATTTGGGTGTGTTTAACAGGTTGGGTTAAGGGGTTAACTAGGGTTAAGGTTGCACGTGGGGTTTGGGGTTTAAAGTGGGAATGATGGGTTTATTGGATAATGATTGGCTGACTCGCATTTTAGGATGGGGATGTGGGACCTATGAGAGAGAGAGTGAGAGCATTGCATTTCGTGGGGGTTGATTATGGGTTAAAAGGGGTTCTTAGGAGGGTGTTTGGTTGCTAGCAAGGGTGGAGCTACACTTACCCATGGGGGCCTTGTCCCCCACCCCCCCCCCCAAATTTTTTAAAAACTTCATAATGTATATGAATTTTGCAATTTTTAAAAAATATTAGACCTTAAAATTAATAGTTAACCCGTCCAAAAAATAAAAGTTGGCCCCTACAAAAAGTAATTGAACAACTAATTGTGGGTTTCAAGATCTGAAGTTTGGTGGTACATTACTTCTTGGCTTCACAGCTTATAAGGCAGCAAGTGAGGGGGTTTTCCTTCGATGTGAGACTCTGAGCCAAAATCAATTACAAGTGCAAACACTTGATCTGAGGCAAAAATGGTCTCCATAGGTAGTATAAAAAAAATAGGTTAAAAAATATATATATCTTAACTTCCCTTAAAGCATTCGCATCAAGGAATGCTATCTCATCCCATCACATCCCATTTTACCATCCAAAAAAACTATTTTATTAATTATACCATACAACACACCCAACATCCCAAAATTCAATTTTTTCCCCCATTTTATTTAAATATTCTATTTTATTCCCTTTTTTTTTTTTTTACTATTTCTCTTTTTCTATTCATTTTCCTCTCTTTCTCCCTCAACCTCTAGCACCGGCCACAACAGATAAAACCAAAAAAGTTCAACACACAGTCACCCCCACATATCCCAGCATTACCCACCAGACCATCAAACCAAAACCAAAACCACATTTAAAAAAAAAAAAAAAAAAAAGCAACAACAACAACAACATTAGTTCAAACCAAGCCAAAACCCCACCATCGGAGCCACCATCAAACCAAGGCAAAAAAAAATCACCATCAAAGCTATTGACAAAGCCACACACACACAACACCAATCCAAACCCAGAAACCCATCGATCTCAGCCATACCCACCTCTTCCTTTAAGCATCGGTTACAACAGGAAAAAAAAAAAAAAACACAGAACCCAGAACCTAGATGAGAAAGAGAGAAGGAAGAGAGCCTTATCCAATTCCTAATTCGCTTATTCACAGAGAGAGAGAGAGAGAGAGAGAGAGAGAGAGAGAGATATCTGTTGGGCTTTGTGGAGCCTAGTTGTGTTTGATTCGGTTGACGACCCAACCCAACCCGAATAATGTTGCGTAGTTTTTAATGGGAGATTTATTGAGGCTTAGTCCATGGAGCGAAGGCTTAGGCCGATAGGCTCAAGTCGGAGTGCTTATGGACAAGCCTTTTGGGGGTCCAGGGGCAACGCCCTCGGGAAAATTTTTTGGCCCGTTTTGTAACCCATTGTGAATCCTGTGCACAGGATGTAAAAACCATTTTGGATGATTAGGGTTTTGTTGTTGTTGTCGCCTTGAGAGAGAGTGTGAAAAACTATAGCTACACTTTTATATTACCGAACCACGTAAATATTGTCTTGTGCGTGTGATTATTTTCTTTGGCGTGCGTTTTATCTATTTTTTTGTTTCTCACAGGTTGAGAATTTCGGGTTAATTCCCTACAATCTCAATTCCAATGGCACCAAAGCAGAGGACCCCAAAGGTTAGCCAGAACCCAGATCTGGTTCGTGGGGTCGGCAAGTACTCCAGGTCCAAGATGTACCACAAGCGAGGCCTTTGGGCTATCAAGGCCAAAAACGGCAGCGTTTTCCCTTGCCATGATGCTCAGCCCAAGTCTCCTGCTCCGACTGTCAAAGCTCCCAAGTTCTACCCAGTTGACGATGTGAAGAAGCCACTCGTTAACAAGAAAGAGAGAAGATAAGAGAAATAATGAGAGAGAGGAGAGAGAAATTTCGGGAATTAAAAAAGTATAATAAAATATTAGTTTTTTTTTTTTTTTTAACCATTGTGCTACAGTGCAATTCTACCTTACAATTTTAAAGGTAGAATTGTACTGTAGCAGTATTGCAAATTTTTTTTGTAATATTTGCTTTTTACAAGTCCAGATGTGGGGGTTTTTTGGGCCTTTTATGCTAAATTTTGCTTGCATATGGCATTCCCAATGTGAATACTCTTATATAACTTGGCATGATATGATAGAGTTGTTTTATACTAAATATTTTTGAAGAACAACTATATCTCACGTAAAGTTAAATAAGGAAAGTAGCTCTATTGCACGTGGGAAGTTAAAAAATAGTTTTTCAACTCATTTTAAGGTTGCTACTAAATATATAAAAATGAGATAGTTTTGGGCATGTTTGGTTATAGGTATAATTTATTGGTAGACATGTATAATTATTTCTATTGTTTAACTATTATGTAGTTTGGTCATATTTTTATTACAAAAAATAGTAATTTTATATTAATAGCTATTATTTGATACAAGGAATAATTATTTATCTCTAAAAAGATTGTAATAGTTATTCCATAATAAGTGTAATAATTTCACCACCGTGATGGTCATTCCATAAGTATAAGTACTTGTGGGGTTTGGGGGGTAAGGGTTAGAGTTCAAGTCTCCAAAAGGGAGTTTCACACACATAAACATTTATATTATGCTAGAGTAGATTTCTATCTTATATATATATATATATATATATATATATATAAAGAGTAATAATTTATAAAATTAATATATTTCAAGATAGACAAACTTTTCATATGAAATAATAATTATGAAAATAAAAAATCATAAAAAATAACTCATCTCTCTTTCAAATTTATAAAATAATATTTTTTAGAAAATATAATTGTATGAGTTAGATATTTCCTAAAATAGATTTTAGGTTTTATCTTGTATTATAACTCGCAATCAAACTAATGATATTTCATAAAATAGATCTTAAGTTTTATCTTGTGTTACAACTTGTAATGAAACTTATGAATATGTTTAATTATTTTATTACAATACATTTTATTACCAGTAATAAAACTCATCATTTCTGTCATAAATTCATATTTAGTGTACCAAACGTGTCCAAATTTTATTTTTAATTTAACATTATTTTTGAAATATTTTATTTAGTTGTCATATTTACAAAGTATGTAGCAAACTAGCATCTCGAGTTTTTAAGACTTGAGTTACATGGGAAGGCAAAGTGACGTGGAAAAATCCACGTGGAAATCGAGTATTTAAAACTCGATTTCCGTCATTCTTCTTATTCTTCTTTTTCTTCACCTAGTCTGTTCTTCTCCTCTGTTTTTTCTGGGTTCTTCTTCTGCAAGTTCCTTTCTTTTTTGTGCTTGGGTTCCTTTCTTTTTCTACAGGTTCCTTTCTTCTTCTTCACCATGGGTTTCTTTCTTCTTCGTGTTCTTTCTGGTCAGTTCTTCTCCTCTGTTTTTTCTGGGTTCTTCTTCTGCAGGTTCCTTTCTCTTTTGTACTTGGGTTCCATTCTTTTTCTGCAGATTCCTTTCTTCTTCTTCACCATGGATTGCTTTCTTCTTCGTGTTCTTTCTATTCTCGTGGGGATTGTTCTTCTTCTTCCTCTGTGGGTCACTTCGTCTTCTTTTCTTCTTCAATTTCAGACCTTCTTCAATTCTTCAAATTCGTGTTCTTATTCTATGAAACTCGAGTCTTTAAGACTTGAGTTCCATGTGGCAAAAATATTTCCATGTCAGTAATCGATCTCGAGTCTTTGAGACTCGATTTCTTATCGAACTCGAGTTTTAAAGACTCGAGATGCCAGTTTCCTACATACTTTCAAAACCTTACTAACTAACGATATTATATTCCTTCACTACGCTAATCTGCAAATATCCCCAAACGTGTCCTCTATCTTGTACATATTTAGAATACTACAAATCTACAACCCTCTAATCCCATTCTTTTTATTTTTATCTTTTGAATAATGCTATTGACACAAATTATTTTATAACATTTTTCCAAACTGCTGATGTGGCTTTAGCATTTTTAAAATAATAATTGGTAAATAAAAATGTGATATTAGTAAGGAGTCCATATTAACTAGTAAGAACTTGCTATATCAATAATTTATAAAAATATTGTAAAATAATTTGTGGATGTAGTATTATTATTATTATTATTATTATTATTTTTTAATGATAAACAAAGGTATCTTCTTATGCACATTCACCATTAAATTGCAACAACACGCTGTTTAATGTTTCCTCAATCTCTTATCCTTATCTCTTCCTCATCATTAAATAGCATGTCATTAAACATTAATGGCAAAAATAAATTATTAAAAAAAAAAAACAAAAAAAACTGACCATTATTATGGAGAAGAAAGTATTTGGAATCTAGAAGTTTAACAATTAACTAGCCTCATCACACGCACTTCGCATGTGCGATGAGTTTTTTTTTTTTTTTGTTAGTGGTCCTATTTTGTTAAAAAAAACTGTATTTTTTTATTTTATTTTATATATATATATATATATATATATATAATTTTTATTTTGAAATTTTAATTTATAAATGAATAAATCAATTTGAAAATTAATAGGAAAGTAGTCCTATTGTTTAGGCAGTGTTTTAGTGGAAATTAGAGTTGCATTTTTACTAAATTATCCTTTAATTTTGTCTTTACTTAAATATAAGGGTGTAGAGATATTTTTGAACTAAAAAAATGAGAAATTCAAACAGGAGAAACTCCTGAAATAATAGTATAGATAACGAGGCGATAGAATTTTGTTTACCCATTTAATTTTAGAGTAATCATAGAATAATTCTAGTATCACATAAAATGTCACAATTTTTATCTATTAGTATTAGTCAATAACAATCTACCATTTTTTTTTTGTAGGTTCCAGTTAGCTCAACTGGTAAAGTCTTTGATGGTTGTATAAGAGATCTGGAGTTCAATATTCGCCTACACTAAAAACTGATTGGTGTCTTGATCTGGTGATAAAAAACTATCATTAAAAGCGGACGTCATATGTTGAAACTCTCTCTCAAAAAAAAAAAAAAAAACCATCTACCATTTTTCCTTCTTAAATGTCACATTCACAATTAAATTACAACATCTTTAATGTTTCATTAATTTCTTCTCCTCACATGTAGGTCTTTTCAATTTTACACTCATTTCCAATATCTATCGCCTTCTTCTATGCTAAATCCTTGCATTGACCACAAAATTCTTTTCTGGGTCAGTATAGATATTTTTGTATAAACCCAAAATTTGATATATTCCACATCCAGGACAAGGTGCATAAACAGTAACTTTAAATTTTCTTTACTACTTGTATGTTAAACTGAAAGTAATAAAAAAAAAAGAATAATGCAATTCATTTCTTTGTTTTAATTGGCATGTGACATAAGAGTACACGTCTACACTCTGATGTAACGAGAAAGCAAAATAGTACGTGTACGGATTTGGTCATCACTATAATCTATAGGCCCACAAGGTATATAGAAATAACAGAATTGGAAATATACGCAATAAGTCAATAACTCATAAGTTTGGTTAAAAAATTCCTATTTATATTAACATAAAAACCAACTTTTATTTATTTCTTATTTTACATAACTACATTAAAAAAAAAAATAATCACATTATATTATCGATTCTAAACCATATTTCATTAAAATATTATTTGTTTATCTTTCTTCACACACAAGAAGTCAACAATTATCATCTACTTTCTTTATTCATCATTAGGATATGTAAAATTAAAAAAAAAAATAAATGCAAAATAAATAGTGTAAATGTACATTTTTACATGATTATGGTAGAAATTTTATAAATTTACACGTGTAACTTGAATACTTGATTGGTATGGGTGACTTTAGAACTTTTTTTTTAGTAAACAGTAATACTTATTAGAACATATACGAAAGGGTGACTTTAGAACTTTTTTTTTAATAAACAGTAATACTAGTATTTTAAATTAGGTTTATAATACTTTACATAATCATAGTATAACTATAAAATGGTCTAACATTTGTAGTTGTAGATTGAGGTTATAAATGACGGCCACTAGAGACATATAATCAATGTAGGATAAACATCTTTTTTTTTTAATAAATAATAATACTTATTAGAACACATACAAAAATAGTAATACTAGTCAAATTAAGCCATTTTTATTGTTTATTTTGTACTTGGCTGCAAACGAAGATAAATTATTATATTCATATTCCCTCTTATAATGTGTGAATTTTTATACACAGGATAACGATTTATATATTTAATACAGGAGATACTAATTTTTTGGTCTAATACATATAATAAACACATTTTTGAAACATGGGTAATGATTGGAGAAACAAGTATTTTTTGTTTGAGTGCATTATAGTTGATATTCGTAGAATGTCACTCGAGAGTAGAGAATGATTTTTATAATACAGGCCCACAACCTTTTCTCTTTGGAGGTATTTGTGTACAGATGGGATTCATTCCCTTTCAGGGTATTGAATGAACATCGGTACGATTACCCACGCAACAAAATGTGGTCCCAAGGGAAAAAATTGTGGTTCTCAAAGGTGGGTCAACTTGAAATTGTTTGGCATTGGTGGTCAATATCAAGGAACCAAATATGTATATATGGGTTTAATGGGGCAAGTTCAGAGGTGAGGAGTTTTTCAACGCATGATTCAACTGTAATTATTATTATTATTATTATTATTGTTAGTTGTTAGTTAGTTGGTTCGATTAATAAATTTATTTATTGTCAAGTAAAAGATTCGAGTTTGAAAAGATTTGAGTTTGAAACTCTTTTCTTTTATCTCAAAAAAGAAAAAGAAAAAAAGAATACTCGGTTTTTTTTACAACTTTTTTTAATATAAGATAGAAATTTTATTCTAACTTAATTTGAAACTCTTTTCTTTTATCTCAAAAAAAGAATACTTGTTTTTTTTACAAGTGTTTTTTTATACAAGATAGAAATTATGTTATAATCTAATCTAAGTATGTATGTGTATGTAACTTCCTTCTAGAGATTTAAATCTTGTTCCTTATCCCCCATATCATATAAACATTTATACTTGTGAAATAATCATTTTACCAAAGGCAAAGGTGTGCGGTGGTGTTAAAAAATTTGTGAATTAGGTGGTAAAAAAATTATGACCATAGCATGATTCACCGACAGGCTCTTTTTTTTTTTTTTTTTTCCTTTATTCAATGCAATTTTTTTTCTATAGTATCTCCATAAAAAATAAAAAATAAAAAATAAAAAACTCTCCTTTTTATCATTTTTTTTTCCCTTCCCATCTTTTCTTGTCCCCTCCTCCATGAACGGCCATGACCACCTCTAAGGGCATAAACTCCAAAATTAAACACAATTGGATAACCCCCAAACCTGCATCTCTCAATTGCCCCTGCCGACATCGGGGTTTTCAAGTGGTACAAGACATCATGTTACTTACGAAAAGCACGATGAGGAACCAAGATTTTGGTTAGAAAGTGGAGAAAATTAGTCTTTTTAAAACTTGCCACTGGATAATGCTTTATATTTGGATTTCTTAGCAACCAACTAAATCTTCAATGGATAAATATGAAAACTTAAAACACTACTACTAAAATAAATAAATCTATACAAGAGGAAAGGCAACAGGCTTGGTTAAATAAGAGGAAGGGTAACAAGCTTGATTAAGACAAACCTCACTTGAAAAGCAATTTTAACTCGCAAATATTGATATCAATATTATAAACAAATATTGATATCTGGTTAGATAAACTAACACCAGATTTAGATGGTGTATTTCAATTTGATTTTACTCATTGATAAGATTTATTTACCTTTTTTAGAAAAAAAAAAAAATCTATAAAGACCAGTTTTGGCTTGGACCCTAAACAGGATTGGGTTTCGACCCAACAAGCCCAAATAATAAATTTGTAGAGCGTGGGAGAAAGAACTAGCCTGATTATAGAAAATAGATAACAATCATAGATGGTTTGGAAGAAGTATTGAGAATATAAGATACAAAAATTGTCCTCGGCGTAGCCTGAGTAACTCAGTTGTAATAATTTAATCAAGAGCAAAGAGTTCTTTTTTCAGTAACTAGTTCTCTAGTCCTTTTCTCTAGTGTTTTTTTCCGATCCCCTTTTTCTTGGCGACCTTCTCATGCTATATACCATGATTTGAGTATCATCTTTGCCATATACGTGTAAATTTGGTTTTGGGAGCTTCTTCCTGTCCCATCTCACACCTCCCTAAACTTTCTACTATTAGCTGTAAGGCTGCTCGATCACTGTTCAGGTATCACCTCCACATTAATGCGGCCAGAGAGTTAGTTAGGAAGCATTTAATGTGGAGGTAACAACTCTCGTAGATATTTGTTATCTTCCTCCCTCATCCCTTATCCAATATCCGACTCACCGTCATGATGCCACTTTAAAGTAGTATTCAGGATGACATGAAGGTTTCAAACCATCTTGGACAAATGTTTCCGAGGTGACTTTTCACCTCGGAAAGATTTGGGACTATCATAAATAACTTTCATTTCTTTCTTCAACGTCATTTCCGTTATTACTTTAGTTTACCGTTTTTGGACCGGTTAGCATCCTCGGATTGGGCCATTGGGCCATAGGCCCAGTCCATACAGCCTCAACAGTACTTCATAGACAACTGGTCCCCACATAATCGTACCGTGTAATAGAGTGTTGCGGTTGACTTGTAAGTTGTAACAACTTTTCGGGATTGATTAAAACATTTATTAAGATAGAAAAAAATGGTTGTTTTTTTAAAGAATAAGTGATAGAAAAAAAGAAGAATATATTAAAATATATTTAACAATAACAAAAATTGTAATAGATTAAAATCTCAAAAATATAACCCAATGTTTTCTATTGGATATTTGAATTCATAAATCCTTTTGTTTTATATTTTTAGCTGATAAAAATTCTATTTTGTTTGATTGTATTATTTACAGTACATTTGTTTTCAACTTGTGTGGGAATATGAAGTTATTTAGACTTAACAACATTTGTTCTATGCATGGATTAGTTAACAAAATAATTTATATATAAAGCATAACTATTACCATAGTTTTTTTTTTTTTTTTTTTTTTTTGAGAAATAACTATTACCATAGTTAAACTATAATTTAATTACTAATTGTGAAGCAATAACAAATTTTACTTATGGCGTTTTACTATTTATATAGGGTAAAAATAAATTAATTTCTTTTGATAGGTAAAATAAAAATTAAAGAATAAACTAAACAAAAAAAAATCATGAATAAAGCTCGAACATATTCAACAAATAATAAATCAGCTTTAAACATGTCATCTTAATTTGAGCTTGATGATAGGTTTGAGCTCAACTCTTGTTTGAAAATTTAATTAAATGACAAATACTTGACTCAACTCTACTAATTTACAACCCTATTTGGACTTAGGTATAAGGGAGAAGTCTAGGGTGATTGCCCCTGGTCCCACTGAAACTTCCCCCCTCCACTCCCAAATATACTTGATCAATCTTATTCCTACATTCTCGTTCCATTAGACAAAATGTTGGTTATCTAATGTAGAATTGATAGCATTAATGAGTAATATTGAAAATATAATGTTGTTCACAACCATCGCATATTTTGTTTCATCACAAAATGTTGGTTATCTGATGTAGAATTGATAGCATTAACGAGTAATATTGAAAATATAATATTATTCACAACCTCTAGAATAAAGCTCGAACTTATTCAACAAATAATAAATCAACTTTAAACATGTCATCTTAATTTGAGCTTGATGATAGGTTTGAGCTCAACTCTTGTTTGAAAATATAATTAAATGACAAATACTTGACTCAACTCTACTAATTTACAACCCTATTTGGACTTAGGTGTAAGGGAGAAGTCTAGGGTGATTGCCCTTGGTCCCACTGAAACTCCCCCCTCCACCCCCAAATATACTCGAACAATCTTATTCCTACATTCTCGTTCCAATAGACAAAATGTTGGTCATCCAATGTAGAATTGATAGCATTAATGAGTAATATTGAAAATATAATGCTGTTCACAACCATCGGCATATTTTGTTTCATCACAAAATGTTGGTTATCTAATATAGAATTGACAGTATTAATGAGTAATATTGAAAATATAATATTATTCACAACCTCTTAGCATATTTCATTTCATTATCGACACCACTTTTATCATACCCTAATCAAACCAAACCATATTTTTAAAGGGTATGATAAACTTTTTCAATTTTCAATAAAACTTTTTCTAAAAATGATATACTATTATGTGACCTTAGGACACACATTAGTAAAATCCATTTTTAAAAGTCACGAAAAAATAAAAATCAAATATTCCGTTCATATTTCACTAGCTCAAAGTTCAAACACTTGCTAGCAACTAGATCTGGATTGCACAGTTTGACCGAAAGCAAAAGCTTTTATTACGTGATGGAAATGGGTGCACAGTTGAGCACTACAAGAACAGATTTCTTTGACTGGCAAACTATTTTATAATAGTTAATTTCCCTACTTGAGCCTTTGATAATTCAATGTCAAACTTGTTGAGTAATCTCACACTCTCACTCTCACATAATCAATTTACCTCTCCCAAAAAATAAAAATAAAAATAAAAATTTACCTTTCCTCGCCAATTTATAAATTGGAATACCATTCATCAGTATTTATACTCCAAAGAAAATGATGTGATGGTTAGATACTTGATACAGTAATGGAAACTTTCATAAACTACTCTTTTCATTTTCTTTGTGTGGAACTACCAATAATTACATTCACATATTAAATACATCAGTGCACTATCATGCGTTTTGGATTCAAAATTTGGCACCAGCTTCAGCATTTGCAACTCAGGATAACAACCCAAGGGCTCATGTCTCTGTTTTCTTTGCCTTTGTACACTAAACAATTGGGGGTGATCAAGCTACCAAAGGCTAGTGTCAACAAAATTTACAAAATGAATGACCGTATATCTAAGTTAGGAAGCTTAAGTTATGTTTAGCCGAGTCATCATAAAACCCTTGTGCCTGCCGAGCCAAAGATGCAGAGGGGGCATAGTATCTATTCATACATCATACACGACTTCTTCAATGTTTGCTGACGGAAGAATGCATTTTTTCTAGCTGCCTTATCTTGTCACGCAACACTTCGATGGTAGAATTTGCATCCTACACAAACAACGTTGCTCTACACATGAGTAATCCTCACAAGCAATAAAAGGGACTATCGCAAAACAAAAATACAAATATGCAATTCCAAACTTTTTGTTTTTGGTTGGGAATTGAACCTGTAGCCTCTTCTTCAATTTTAGCTCCTCATTCTCCCTTCGATCCCTCTCCTCTGCAAATATGTCAATCAAACTTTCTTGTTCCTTGGTCAAGTCATCAATCTTTTGCTGCGCCACTAGGAGCTGATCAAAGAGCATAAGGACTTTTTTAAATTAAAAGATAACCAAATAATTACATTGCAAGCTTTGAGAAATTAACTGATGTTAAAGATCCCACAGTGGTACTCTGGTACACAGTCCCTTTTAGTGTTCCTTTTTTTTTTGGGGGGGGGGGGGGGGGGGGGGGGGGTTCATTTCTTTTTGATAATTCAATAATTAGGGGATGGGGGATTGAAACCCCAGAAACACCATGAGGTGCCAATCAGTCGAACTATAAGGCACTTGCCATATTTTTCATAATGAAGTCCAACCCAAGTGTAATTATGAAGTGCAATTAAATGGTCATTCAGAAGGCTACTAAACTCGATCAAGCCCCAAACCAGGTCAAATGATACCTGCTACAGGATTCCCAAAAAAAAAAAAAAACCTCCTACAGGAATTGCCCCAACTAAATTTTAAAACAAATAAAATTCCCTTCGGATGCATAAATGGTAGGCACTTATCCAAGTTGAAAAATTTTGTACAAGGAAATTCAATCATCATCCAAACAAAACAGAGCCATTTCTACTTGAAAATTATTCTGTCTTCCAGCATAGTTACCAAGATAGAAGGCACATACCTGAGCTTCAAGAGATTTACACTTGTCTCTTTCAGACAGCAAATCGTGCAGCAATTCACCTAAAACTTCTCCCTCCCTTCTCTCAAATCTACACCACATGAAAAAAAAAAAGGGGGGGGGGGGGGGGAGGGAGGAGAGGGGGGTGGGAAGCTAAGTTTGAGCATAATGATGCCATAGTTACTGCATTGAACATTTATAACTCATGTTTGATAAATGACAGAATGAGTACCTTTTCCTCAACTCTTGATTCTCTTCTTTCAATTGTTCCACAGTGCGTAAATCAGAGTCTGAAAGTGAAGGTGCACTACAATTAACATCACCTACCTGCCAGTTCAACAGAGGCATCAGTAATGCTCATCTGGACAAACCTTAGAATCGTTGATTCATAACAATGAGCAATTGAGCACATCACAGACTTAATCAACTATAAGACCAATGCTGAACTTTAACCATAAAGAGACTATCTGTAAAATTAGTTTACCTAATACAGTAAGACATATCTTTGAGAGTTGCAGATTTTTTTAACTGACCTATATAGAAGACGACCAATTGGATGACTCAAACCCAAAGATCCATCAAATAGAACAATGATGGCCCACCAATTATATTAAGATGCAACAAAGCTTCAATAGATTTTATATTATAAGTGCCGGGGAAAACGTTTTTCAACATGAAGCAAGGGTAACAACTCCCTACCCTCCCTTTAAAGTGGTTGGTGCATTAAACATCTCTTCAAGGACACCTCACTTCACTTGGATATCAAATATTAATAAAATCTAATTAAAAATATGAACATAATGGAAGTTAGCAATGATAAACAAAGGTATCTTCTGCATTGGAAGAATCTCCAGATATGCAACAATTATGCATTGGTCTGCATTAGCATACTTTCTGTTATCATCTAATTCGACACAAAATAAGTTCAAAAAGAGTGACTGGAAGATTACCTTTGAATGGGATTGCATGGAGGGACGAACAGTTATTCCACCTGATGCACAATCTTGCTGAGATTCAGCATCATCCATGATTGAAGATGCTCTATTAGTATGCAAGGCACTTTTCCCAAAAGATTTTATACCAGGGAATGCCTTATGACCACTACCATTTGATTGTTTCTCAGGTAGATCTATATGCACGTCATTGTCACTTTCAATTTCTGCAGAAGGTGATGATGGTTCAGAAAAATCGTGTCTTTTTCCAGATTTTGTAGGAGTGTTCACTCTATTTTTCCCTTTACTTGACAAATGACCATCCCCATATTCCTGGAAATTCTCTGATTCTTTTCGTCCGTACCTCTGATTTAACCGTGATGAGTATTTCTCTAAATTTGAAAACGGGGTCTTGCTGCTTGAGGCAGTATTCTTCTTTTTTGACTGAGATGGGGGGGGAAGGGAATCAAGAGAAGTTTCTGCAAAGCCAGACAGTTGTAAGAAATGGAAAAGGTGTCATTCTAGAAATATTTCACCACCAGATAAGTAAAGCAAGCACCATATTTGGTTCTTAAATTAATGAAAAAAAACTAATAAGCTGGAAATTCATAAAATTACCACTGTCTGCCGAAGCTAGAAATTTTTTATTACGCCGTGCAGCATAACCAATTCTATGACAGTTAGTGCCCCTAAAAGAAATGTAGCCATTAGTAATGACGAGGATATCAGCTTTGCAAGTAAAACTAGTAATGGTCAAGTGAGAGGCAAGAAAAACAAACCAGTAATTCTTTTGCATTTGTATTAACCGTGACTCAAGTCTTGCAAGAACAGTTGTGCGCTCAAATCCCTGCTTATCATGAGCCGGTTCAACAAAATTAGCTTCCAATACACCTGCAAAGCACAAATGAAGTGCATTTGAAGTGAGCTTGAGTCAACAATCTAAAACTTCAAAGCAAAAACAATACCTATAACTCCGCGACCATCACTTCCTGCAGCATTCCAAAGCCTCCAGAATGGCTGGCAAAAAACAAACCTTATTTAACAACGATTTCAAGAAGAACCTCATTTTGAATTTCAGACAATGAAATGACTATCATGCCTCAAACAGACTCATGTAAGATGCAGAAACTCCAAGAATACAGAAGCCAAAAGAAAAACCAAAAAGAAGTAGAAAACTTGATGAAACCTGAAATTATCGAATCAGCAGTAACGCAAGGAGAAGGTCAAGAATACTGTTTCAAGAAATTGCCACAAGGCTAATATATCAACCATTTCAAAAAGTTCCTATTTGTGTTCCACACCCCTTCCTCAATTTTCTAATATTTCAGTCATTAACACATCTCAACTGGTTTTCTCATACATAACAGAACCAATAGTACATATTTTAAAAAATACAAAACAACGATGACTTAAGAACAGCAACAAGGTTCTGTTAGTTAAAATAGACTTGGTTTGGAAGACATTATACCAAATGCAAGGATCCAGTTTGTGTGAGGATGTCAAATCTTAAAGAACTTAAAGAAACAGAAAGAAAAAAAAAAAGAAGGGGCGGGGGGGGGGGGGGGGGGGGAGGAGTGGGTTGTCAAAAAACAATATAATTCCATATTGTAATTATAGAAAATCATACCTTAATAAGCCGATTCTTGTGATAAACATTGAATCCTTGAACATCAATATGATATTTCGCATCCTTAACAAATCCGATAGTTACAACAGCAATCATCTGATGACAATAATTGCATAAAATCAGAATTAATGTACCACAGCAGACAAGAATATCAAATCAAAATTATTATTTTTTGTGTTACATTTGTATCCTTTGGGACCCCATCACCACTAGGATGTGGTCGGTATGTAACCTCCTGAGACATCATCATGTCATTCACTATATTGTGGTGCTCCACATCTTTCCCACGGAGAATTATTCGAAAGCTAGGAGGAAGCCTTAGATAGAGAATTGATGCGTAACTCTGGAAAGTGAAATGGAATATTATAATTAAAAACAGAAAATTCAACAAGAAAGAATAAATGATTGGGAGAAGGAAAAACTCAATCAAGCTACATGATATCTTCCACTTTTTTTTGCATTTTTCATTCTTCCGTTTTGTTTCAAATTGTCATCTAAGGATAAGTATGGCATTCATACACCAATTGACCTTATCCTAATTTCGAGAAGTTCAAATTTCTGTAAACTTCCTCTATTGATCTGCTTTTTTATTGCTTTCTCCTGCATGTCTGCATGTATCTGATTAGGAGGTATTGCATTTTTTAACAATCCATTGAATAATTTTTCCGGGTGTTGTGTACTTAGGGAGACAAATTCCAATAATTATCAACAAAATCTTTTTCCCTTTCCCCCATGAATGACCCATTAATAAGGCATTCTGATAATTACAGCAAAAATGGGGGAAAAATACATAAACAAAGAATTCCCTTTTCCGTGAGAAGTAGGACTTATCCATAATATACCCTTTCACCTCTCCATGTCCCTCAGCATCTTCCAATCTCTTTAAACAATATCATCTTTCTTTTGATTCGTACAGCACCGCATGTGACAATTTTGTAAAGATAAAAATGCCACTGGCCTAAGAAGAAAGTAGACCAGATATCTTACAAATGCAATAAGAGAACAGTAAAACAAATGTGAATAGCTACATTATATCTTCCTAGAGGCTAAAAAATCTTTTTTTTTGATAAGTAATAAGGAATATTATTGAAAAAAGAGCAAGAGAAACACAGAGTTCACGGTAGTGAACAAAGGAAAAGAAGAAACAAAAAGACAAAAGCAACCCCTAATCTATTCTAATAGATGACAGAAAATCCAACAGGGTAGAACTATCCGAATAATCCCAACAACGAGACCAATCAAAGAGGGTCCGCTGGCAAAACTCTAATAACTGAACCACAGTTTTTCCCTCGTCCTCAAAAGACCGCCTATTCCGTTCAGTCCAAATAGTCCACATTAAACAACCTGTAACCAAATCCCAAATATCTGAGCTATGCTTCCCAAGCCAATGATACCAGCAAAATAATAAGTCCACAACTGAACTTGGCATGACCCATTCGATCCCAAACAACCGAATCATATACATTCATAAAGAATGAGCTATCGGACAGAAAAGCAATAGGTGATCCACAGATTCCGCATTGTTACAGCACAAACAACAACGATTCGCCAAAGAGCGACCACGAAGCATAAAGTTATCCAAAGTTAGAATCTGACCATGGGTTGTTGTCCACATAAAAAAAGCCACCCTTTTAGGAACCTTAACTTTCCAAATTCCCTTCCAGGGAAAAGTGGAAGGAGCAGCATTTCGAATCTTATGATAAAAGGACCAAGTATCAAACATCAATTAGAAAAACAAAATGATGATTTCATTAGAAAGTCAAACATTACTCTTAATGAATGTCGATAAGTTAGGAAATGCTTAGAGTTGGGATACTCTTTTGCCATTTGTATATTTTTCTCATCTCGGTTAACGCCTCTGATTTGAATGTCCTGCCAAATCACATAACACAAAAATAATAAGAATCTTAGACAGAGAATTATGCTCAAACAACGCAATCAACAAATAAAGGGGAAAAAATCCACGAATAGATGAAGGACATCGGACACATACATGAGGATCGGCATCAAAATCAAGTTCCAACTGTCCTTGGTCATCCTCCCAAAGATTGTAGATAATTATCCGCGTGCCATGAGCTCTCATCAGGTTAAACTATTAAGAAATATTACAATCAATCACAGATAAATAAATGAATAAATAATAGCCTGCAGAGTAATTGTAATTTAAAATTTCAATAAAAGAAACTTGGCAGAGCATATTAAAATAAAACAGAAACACAAGATGACATTCCGCATTGACTGAATCTAAATCATGTTATGACAATAGAAACACATAACTGCTGCTCATGGCCTAAACCATGATAACTTTGATGATAGCAAACTAGCATTCTATCGAAAACAATAAAATACCAGAACCTACCAACACCCCCCCCCCCTTTTTTTTTTCTTTTTTTTTTCCCAAAAGAATTGAAACCATGTGATGAAAATATATACGGAATTACCCACTCTTAGTACAAGAAAATTACCAAGTTGATGCTGGCCCACAACTAAAACAACTTAAAATAACATTAGGTAACCAAGCTTTTTTTCCCCCCTCTTATATACATTTTAAGAGGGAGATCAGGGATTCAAACCCTAGATGTCTCCGTTATAAACACTAGGGAATGTAATTTGACCTAAAGATCATTGGCAACATAAGTTAACCAAGTTGATGCATGTACCAATCTGCTTTATTAAGATAAATAAGTTAAAAGGCATGTTTCATGTCCCAACAAGTGGTTGAGGAATTGTCAGCAGTGACACATGTTTTGCCTTGCTCATGGAGGCTTCTTAGATGACTAGAAATTCTGGAAATTGCTTCAGGATCAACAATGATCTGCAACCTATTTTTTAATTGGGGCCCAAGAATCAGCTTTCAATGGTCACTCACGTTTCTATGCTTCCTACAAACATTACATCGAATTCCCTAGCTTTTGTCTAAAAAGATTCTATATATAACAAGGGAAAATGATATAGGGAGAAGAAAATACCAATAATAATGCAAAGCATTTCCACTCCTACATAAGTATAAAGAGTCACCTGACGAAGAAGGTCTACTTCACTGGAGAATGGGGACCATTGAACTACTGTTTCTAAATTTTTACTCCAATCACCAGGAGAAGACCTTATAATCTTGTTCCATTCTTGTTCCTTGCCTTCATAGTCAAGCTTGAAATTTCACCCACAAAACAATTAAGATCAGAAGTGCAAAGGTATCATAATTGCTAAAGTGACCATACTAACATATTACATAATGACATATACATTTTGTTGATATAATGCGAACCACAGTTATATGACTAGATTTGTATATACCCCAAGAGATTGGCTAGTGGTTCCCAAGTACTCATGAGATCCTAGCCAGCATCCCGGGGCCGTCAGATGCTCGAAGAGCTCTGGACATCCATGTTAGTGGCCGAGGGCCGTGGGGGTTGGGGGGGGGGGGGGGGGGGATTAATTACCATGGGAACTACGATATCTTCCTTCTTGGTGCTCCTCAAAAATGTATAGGACAGTAACCCAATGCTCTGTGTAGGGCTGAAAAATAAATGACTCAATTAGTTACAAAGTTATAGAAAGGATAACAAATGAAGCAAAAATAAAAACAAAAGATAATGAATTGGATACATGAGAAGAATAAAATGACAAAGGCAACCATAATTGTGTAATCTACCAATAAACTAAGTCGGCTTTGTTTTCTAAATAAGTAAAAGAAGCATAACTTTCTATCCACAACTGGAAAAGCAAAAAAAAGAACAATAAGACGCAATAAAACACAAACCTTTTTCCATCTTTTCCACAACATCGCGAAAACACAATTACATCTGCTCCAAGTCTCATGGTACTCGTCTTAAAACCATTTCCATCTGATAAACAAACACAAAGGAAATTACTATGCTTTCTTTAAGGTAGAAATACACAAATTTGTCTCCACTTCCAGAACTAGTGATTTACATTGTCCAATAGTATTTGCCAATTTGCTTTTTGCAGAATACCCCAACGACATGCACTGTCGCATTTTATCTGGATCCATCCCACCACCATTATCTGCAATAGAATTGAAATAAAGTGAGACTCTAAAATAAACATCTCAATGATGTCATTATAGCATTGCAGGGAAAATTAATGTACTAAAACATCATCTAACATTTATGAAAATAACAAAGCTAACCTAAACTAAATATCTGAATCATCCCCCATAGACCTACTCATTAACTTGGGGGAAAAAGCAGCAGTAGCCCTGAGCATAATAAAGGCTGAACGTAATTAATCAGTACCTTCAACAATTGAAAATCACAACAACTTGAAGGGTACAACTAAACATTCCTTGTAACTTACAGCCACCGGCCTGAATAAAAAACCAAACTGGTGCCGACCCAGCCACACCACTGGAGGCTGCTGCTGACGGCACGGTCTGGTGGCCGGAATTTTTTAGGGGTACCAATGATTGGCCAGTGTGGTTGTCGGTACCCTCTAAAAAATTCTGACAAATACCACACCGCAATGGTCGCGCATGTATGTGTATATATATACTTAAAATTAAAAATAAAATAAAATATAAAAAAATCTTCAGTCTTATTCCCACTCTCACACTCAGCCCCCAGATTTTTCTTCTCACCTACTTGCCCTTCTCGCCTCCCTCATCTTTTTCCTCAACTCCAGCCGCCACTCACCACCTCCGCCTTCCTCAAACTCTGATCGCCATCCAGCATTTAAACTCAAAGAAAGCAAAGCTTCCAAACTTCAAATCAAAGAGATTGGCTTTGATCTATCAAGAACAGAGAAAAAGAAAAGGGGTTCCAGATCTGCTCTAAAGGGTAAACTTTTTCATTTCTTGAATCTGATTTCTGAGATTCTAAATGCTGTGGATTTTTATTTGTGGGTTTTGAAACTGTGTTGTGACTTGTGGGTTATGGAACCTTTAGTTTTAGATTGGCTGTAGATTTACTCTCAGATTTTTGTGGGATTTGGAACTTTTGAACTCTCTCACTCTCACGGTTGTGGGTTTTCCCGTCTTTTTCTTACCAGTCGTCAGAAGCCGACTACCTCATCAACCGACTACCTCATCAACGGAAAAGGCCACTAATGTAGTTGAAATTTTGACCCCAGTGGTGTGGCAACAGTTTGAATTTTAAGAATACCATTCCTCACGGTGTGGCCCAAAAACCTCTCCTAAAAGCAGACCGAACTGTGCACACCCTTACTTGTAACACACATATTGAATAAGAATTCAAAGCAGCAACACTGTTACAAGTAAAAGCAAAGTACCATGTAAAAAAGTATCATCAAATGGTAGACTGGGGTTATTCAGCCAAAAAAAAAAAAAAAATTTGGTAGACTGGGGGACTACTTCTAATGATTTCGGCATTGACAAGTACGGTCACAGAAAGTAACCTAGAATAAGAATTACCTATTCAAAGGCATATCAGAATCATAATCTCAAATCGGTCATGTCAAACATGAAGTTTTTTTATGAGTGAGTTTTGACCCAATGGGAGGAGGGGAAGGGGAGAATCAAATTGTAAAATACAAATTGTGGTGCTCATGATACAAAAGTCTAACCACTTAATAAACAGACTACTTCTTTCCATTTGCAGCTCATTGTTTTTCTCATGTAATAGTTTTCTACAGGGCCATGCCCTCAGTATTCCATAAAAACCAAACATCCATGCTTAATTCAAAACACAAACAAGTCTTCTTCTTTACTCTTTTGGGTACAGAACACACAAGATTAAGGCACACTCTAAAACCTAATTATACCAGCCATCATACTTTTTCTTCCTCAATTTCACCTCCAATTGTCACCAGTTATGATTATCAATTAAACGGTGAACCTCTCAGTCAAAATCCAACAAAGAAAACTGATTGCACACAAAATCTGATGCAGATCTCCCCATATGCATACAAGAGAGAGAGAGAGAGAGAGAGTCCTAAGTCCTGCAGGGGAAAAAAATCACACAAAGAAAAGAAAGAAAAAATAATACCTTCGATTAGCAACATTCTGCTCCCATCTTTCTTACTTACAAGCATATCTATGTTAACATATGTAGCACCATTGCAGACCTGACATCAAAATGAATAAGTTACCACAAGTGAGAAGTGTATGCATGTGTTGCCATTGCATGATTAAAAAAATATGTATTGTGTAGAATACCTCATCCAAAGAATTGTCCAGAAGCTCTGCAAAAGCTGCAGATAGAATTTCAATGAGCAGTAAAGAACTAGTAACCCTTAATGAACTAAAAAAAAAAGCTCACAATGTCCCACATTTTAAGGAGAAACATAATCACATTTGCAAAATTGGTTCAAAGGCTTTACCTCCAAGAGCCCACTTATGACTGGTTGCATTGGAATGTAGAAATTTAGGATGAACCCTGACATGATCCATGCCAACTGAAGATTTCAAAAGAAATATCATATTGTTGTTGCTTTGCCAAGTATAACACCTACTGCTTTCACTAACTTTGCTCTGCTTTTACATATCATGGTAATGAAAAACAATGAACTTACTCAAAACTACCATTTTTTTATCGGTAAACAGTAACTGTATTCATAGAAAGAAAATGTAAAACAATTATACTCAACTGCCCCTACAAATCAAACACTACAGTACCAAAAAACCTATAAGGTCATAAATATTACGGGCTCTACAATCATCTAGTGACACATAAGAAAGTAAAATGCAGACAAAACCAAACTTAATTATCCCTACAGAGAGTTATTGCCCCTCCAAAATTCGTCTGTTTCTGAAAGAACTATATTCCACACCCTATTTCAAAAAGAAACTGGTTTTCTCCCCCTCCAACACTTCACTGTATCACACGCCATTCTCAGCATCACTCACAGCACTCCAAACACCACAACAACAAAATTCCTCGACTCCATAGCTATTGCACACACATTTATTAATGCACATGCAACACCAATCCACAATCCCCGTCTTCCGATTTAGAAGACTACCCACAATAAACTTCACACCCCCTATCAAAATAAAATCTTTTTATTTTCGAATCCAAGTTCAATGTATCTTAAAATCCCACATCATTTGAATTCCACTAATGTTCACTCCCAATTGGAGAAATTAGCTCGAAAACACTACAAATTTGCTGTAACCTACCATAACAAAACATTTAGAGTTCAACATTTTGCATGCATTTGTCCAATAAAAACAAAAGAAATCAATGCAGCCAAATAAGCCAATATTAATTACCAAACTAAGCCTACTTCATCACTATAAAAACAACAACATTCACAATTTCACATCCAATTCAAAATAAAAATCATATCTTTCCTCTCTTTTCCTTCAAATTTTCTCACCAACCAAACAAAAAACAGAGAGAGAGAGAGAGAGAGAGAGAGAGATTACGAGTAGAAGATTCCCATGCGGAACACGGCGCTCCCTCATAGTCACCAGCTTTCCAGAACTGCTTAGACGAGCATTTCGCAATCGACTGCGCAACCGGAACATCCGCCTCCGCCGCCGTCGTCACCACCGCCGTCGTCACCGGCGGAGGAAGCTGTTGGAGAAAACCGGCAGGTACGATCACGCCTCCAAACTCATCAACTCTCCTCTTCTTCTTCTTCGTCATCATCGCCACCCCTCCTCCTCCATTCGAAACCCTCACTCTCCTCCCCAAAACGACACCGCTGCCACTCCCATTCCTACCATTACCACCGTTATCATCGCCGTCGTCCGAGTCAGACGACTCACTACTGCTGCTACTGCTACTACTACTACTGAGTTCGATCACCGAGTCAAACGCTCCTCCCAGAAACGGTGCGTTTCCGATTCCTCCACTACTCTGTAACGCCCTCGTCGCTGCTTCTATAATCTCTTTCTTCACAATCCCATCCATTGAGAGAGAGAGAGAGAGAGAGAGAGAGAGAGATACAAAAATCAAAAAATGAAAACAAATCAAAACAGACTTTGCTATTTGATGCGAGATTCAAATATAGTTTCACGACCAAAAAAAAAAAATTTTGTCCTTGTTTTTGAATAAAATAAATGATAGGTTGCAAATAACAATGAACGAAATATTGCAGAATTTGGATTTTACTTTTCATATTTGTAGGTGTTTAGATTTTACATCTATCATTTTATTATCTTAATTTTAGCTCTTATATTTTTGGGCTATTTGGATTTTGCTTCTAAAATTTTGGATTATTTAGATTTTGCACATTAAAATTTCATAATTTTATGATATAAAATTTAACATTTCACAAACTTTAAGATGAAATTTGAGATTTATCCTAAAATAAAGAACAGTTTAGTATAAAAGTTTAAACATTTTTTTTAACACATATTTTTAATTTTTTAATAATATTATACGTGTTTCTATGCACTTTATTAAACCGACCTTTTGTTTTTTTATATTTTGACCGTCGAATCAAGTTGGATCGGATCGGATGGGTTGATGTGGAAGTTACAACGTGCGGTTAAGCGCGCGTAGGAATGTGCAGTGGGATTTGTGGGAGAGTGTGTCAGTGGGTCCCAGTGAAGTAGTTCTATCTTAGAGCTTTGTAGAAGCGTGCTCAGGTGGGTACTGTTGACGATGAGTTTCTTCAATTCCCTTCCCACGCGCATGCTACTTTTACCGTTTTACGTTCTCACTCTCTCTCCATTTTTATTTTCAATGGCGGTTACAGGATCACTAACTTCTTCTTTTTTGCCAAAGTTTGTCATCCTATCAATTTTTTTTTTAATTGCAAATTGCATCCTTAAAACTTGAAGGTATTTAAATTTTATATTACTTTTAAAATTTTGGAGTGTTTAGATTTTACACTCTAAATTATGAAATTTCAATGAGTAAAATCCAAACACTCTTAAAATATAAAGAGTAAAATCCAAATTCTGAAATATCAAGATGTAAAATCCAAACACCCCGTAAAATCTAAATTTTGAAATATCATGGTGTAAAATCTAAACACTCCCAAATGTTAAGAGGTAAAATCCAAATTCTGAAATTTCAGGGTGTAAAATCTGACCACCTCCAGAATTTAGGGGTGTAATTTACAATTTACCTGTTTTTGTATATAAAAGTTTGGGTTGTTTTCAATTTCATCATTAATGTTTTGATTGATCTATGATTTCATGTCCTTCATTTACGTTAGTAATCTAGCCTATTATGTGTTGTCCATCAAGATGCTACATCAATATTAGTCAATTTTTATTAGTAATTCGATTGGTTAGTGTCGTTTATGAAGACATGACACTTATATAATGTTAGGTGTCATCAAATTAGTAACATAAAACACAATCGAAAACAAATGGATAAAATGAAAATAACCTTAAACTTTAACAGCCAATAGTGTACTTTAGTTTTATTTTTTTCAATCAAGATAAAATTTAGTTATAATTTTGTAGGTACAATACATTAAGTTCCTCGATTGAATTTAATTACGTAGTTGTATTACATTTAATTGTCTTTGTAAAATACATTACTGAATATGTTTTATTGATCCAAACAACCATGTGTTTCAATTTATTTGAAGAATCTAGTATATTGCGCATCTAATTAACTGTACTTAATTTATGCCATTTTAAAAAACTCTTAATTTTCTATTACACAAATTTCGTGAGTGTTGGTATGTTGTGATTGGTATAAAATTATATTAGTAAGGGTATTAGACACATGTGGAAGTTATATTACATCAATAATAGTGTTACTCAAATAAGTTTATGTACATGATATTATTCACAAGTATTTTCACAATTGCTAACTTGACTTGTTATAAATTGTGCATGATGAAAATCATATACTATATAATAAAAGTTTAGCCCTAGAAGTCGCGGTTATGCTGAGAGAATATCCTACCTAATTGTCATGTGTGCTACTTTTAATGATAGTTTCATTTTACTACTAAATTTTTATTAACAATGGAAAAATTTATATAAGCCAAATAGAATTTTGTTAAACCAAGGGATAATGATTTGTGTTTATCACTTTATCTCATTTTTATAGTTATCAATATAGGATTGGTTTAAGTTACACTTAGTTTAATTCTAAACAATATTATACCACCAACCACTTGTTCTTGAATTCATATTTTGAAAATTTCACCATTGGATTACATGGTATATATGTTCTTAACATGTATGTCAATTTTCATGTCGACTAGTGTGTAACCTCGTACATATACATGAGTACAATTAAAAACAATTATAATTATACAGTTCAAATTATACATTTTTTTTAGAAGAGGTTGGAATTATACATAGTAGTAGCTTACATATTTTTTAAACCATAGATTTTAAAAATATATAATGATTTTTCATTATATATATATGAATTTTATTGGATTTAGACTTTTCGATTTTTGCACCTAATAATTTACTTGTCACAAAAATTAAAAAATTAGATTGACACATGATGGAAAATTAGATTGACACATGGTGCAAACTAAGATTTCAACCGAAATGTAATTAAAATCTAATAGGATTTAGACTTTTCAATTTTTACCCTCAATAATTCACTAAGTACAAAAATTAAAAATTAGATAGGACACAGGGTTCACAATTACCCTCAATAATGATATGAATATTGATTTTTTATCCTCTTGAAATTTTGCAAGTATGGATTACATATGAACATCTAACGGCAGATTTGTCAAGATTTAATTACATCCATTTAAAAATTATTGGGTGTTACATTGCTTAAAGTTACACTAAGCAATGTTGCATTACCAAATATATCATTATCATAATTTATAATCATATGAGAATGTTGAGAATTTTTTATTTTAAGTGTTATGAACTTATCATTTTAAAGATTAGGATTTAAAGTCTATAAAACTTCTTGTAAAGCCTTATGTTTATACCATGCAATTATCTACTGTTATGATTAAAAAAAAAGAAAAAAAGAAAATGCAAGTAGACTAAACATGGTTCTATAATGTCCCTCGCTAATCCGTACTATGTACAGGAACCTACCTATTTGTGAGGTAAACTAAAATAATTTTATTAAATCTTAAATTGATTAAGAAACTACATCATTGCATGATTTGCTCTTGTACGACTTCAATTTGTGTTACAATTTGATGAAGAAGTCATTACTTGAAAGGCAAAAAAAATTAAAGAATTAGATTATTCACTGCTTATAAATTATTAAAACAAAATAAAATATATATGACTAAACAATAGAGAAATATAAAAGAAAGATGAGTTACATTCAAAAGAATAATTTCAATTATTGCAAACTTCTTTATCTTGTAAGAAACGGCTAAAGATAATTTGGCAGTTCAGGTACAAAAATTACTTTTTGAAAAATACATGAAAAACCATAATATATATATATATATATATATATATATATATATATATATATATATATATATATTAACAAAGTAGAAGAGAAGAAAATAACATAAGAATAGCTCATACATCCACTCGGCTTTAAAAAAAATATTGGGGTTTGCATTACTTTTATAGTGTTTATGATTAACCTTGCAATGTTTGAGTTTAAGTTGGACTTGTTAGAGAGAGAGTTTCACTCATTGTTAAGTTTGGACTAAATAAAATAATTTTGTTTTAAAAAAATGATAATGATTCCTACCAAGCATCTTAATTACTATGTTATTGTATAAGAAGTTGCAGCAGAATTCTTCTATTATCCTAAGAAGTTGAACTTTATCAATAGTTGACGACTTTTATATTTATCCAAATAAAGTCACGTTTAGGATAATCTTAATATAGGATTTATTCAAGTTTTTTTTTTTTTAAAAATCAACATTTGAGTTTGAATTTAAGTTAGACTTGTTAGGGAGATAGAGTTTCATTTCTTGTTAAGTTTGGACTAAACAAAAATAATTTTGTTTTGAAAAAATGATAATGATGAGTTTGAGTTTAAGTTGGACTTGTTAGAGAGATAGAGTTTCATTCTTTGTTAACTTTGGTCTAATTTTTTTTTTTAAATGATAAAAAAAAATGATGAGTTTGAGTTTAAGTTGGACTTGTTAGAGAGATAGAGTTTCACTCCTTATTAAGTTTGGACTAAATAAAAATAATTTTATTTAAATATTGTGCTAACATGGAAAATTGTGAAAGTTTCAGAGGATTCGGTTATATATATATATATAGATAATTAATACTTATTAGAAATATTTTAGGATTATGTCTTATATATAGAAAATGCAGCTATGCAACTATAATGCTTCGGCATTGTTTATTCAGTGTATTTGCACTTTTCATTCCACTGTTCATTTACAGTGGAAATTTGGCGAGACATTTTTCTTTATAATTTTTAGTTTCGAACAGTAGCTACAGTCCCAGGCGGCACTGTAGCTACAGTAGTTACAGTTTTTTTTTTTTTTTCCTTCCGTTTGTACTTTTTTTTCTTTTATATATATATTGTTTTACTAATACAACAAATTTCACAATTATTGAGGTATCAATTTCTTATAAGTCAAAATAAAATAATAAAATATGAAACTGTGACCAACCACAACTGAAAATAAATATTTTGTGAAAATGTTGTGATACTTGTTAGGTGAATATTTAAAAGTTACAGTACTTTTGGTTTGTTCAAATGGCACTGTAGATACAGTAGCTACAAAGTTTTTTTTTTCTTTTTTTCTTTTTTTTTCCTTCAGTCTTCCGTTTGTACTTTTTTTTCTTTTAAATATTTATAAGAACCTGCATATATATTGTTATACTAACACAAAAAATTTCACAATATTTTCACAATTATTGAGGTGTTAATTTCTTATAAGTCAAAATAAAATAATAAAATATGAAACTGTGACCAACTACAACTAAAAATAAATGTTTTGTGAAAATGTTGTGACACTTGTTGGGTGAATGTGTAAAAACTACAGTACTTTTGGTTTGTTCAATATGTATTGTTCATCGTTTTTTTTTTTTTTTTTCCTAGACATCAATTTGTGCTATTTTTTTCTATAGTATTTTTTTACTGTTCATATAGCGTTTTTCACTGTTCATCTACAGTTCCATTTTGGTTAGCCACTTTGTCTTTTTTTCTTTTTTTTTTGTCTTTTGTTTGTACCTTTTTTTTCCTTTTATATATATCACTCTACATCCAGTGTTTTTGCGTTGTACATCTACAGTGCCATTTTGTTGAGCCACTTTGTCTTTTATTTATTTATTTATTTAGTTTTGAACAGTAGCTACAGTACCGAGTTGGTTTACTTAACTTTGTTGAGCCAAAATTCACTATTCCACATACAATTTTTTTGGGTTGCCTTTTTGTATTTTTTTTCTTTACACACTATTTTAAGTAAAAACACATAGTTTTGCATACAAAAATAAAAACAAAAACTTAGGAAAAAAACATTTTTCATCCTTTATGTTTGGGGTAGTTTACAATTCTTATTTAAACTTTAAAATCATGCAATTTTTCCCTTAATATTTTGGAAAAGAGCAAATAAATCATATTGTTATTCTCTCAGTTAAACCCTAATGAAAGTTTATGATTCTTAAAATATTTTATTGTGTAATGTCTAAATTACTCTTGCTAAATTTTAACATCCTAAAAATTTTCTTTATGTATTTTGTGTTTTAAATGATAAAAATTCTTAAAAAGATAGAATGATGATATTCAATGACACAAGCCTTCTGTTATTTATTTTTAATATTTTTTTAAAATTTCTTAGCAAAACTCAGTTGTTCATTGTTGGAAGATGATGATATTCGTTATCATTCTTAGAAGTTTTTAGAGAATAGATATATTGTCTTTAGCAAGTAGGTACTAAAAATCTATTATAGTTAAATAAATATTTATATGTTAAATAATTACCCTAACTTTGTGGTTGATCAAAATTCTTAAACGAATGAGATTAACTTTTTTCTACATAATTATCAAAATTCTTAAAATTAATGTCTCTTTTGATTAATGTAAATCTCTATATATTTTAAAAATTAAATGTTTCATATCTTTGTTTTATAATACAAATAAAATCTAGAATTGACCTTAATTACTGCAGTACTTTTTTTCCATGATAAGCACGTATTGCCCTAACTAGTTTAATCTAATGTGAAATAGACAAGTTTATAATAACTCATTGCCGAACTTAAATTATAATGAATAACAACCATTTTTGAATTATTCGTATAATTCTATCACTCTTATCCAATTCAATTTAACACTTTTATAAATAAATGAATTTATAGTTTGATTTATGTGACACCCTTTTTTTTTTATAGCAGTGACACCTTTTTTTTTTTTTTTTTTATGTGAATCATTTAGCAATGTTAGGTTCTTCTACAATATTCATTCTGTTGTTCATTGCTTTCTTATTATTTAGTTTGCCTTCATTTTCAATATATCTTTCATATGATGGGAGATCACTAGAAATTATTCACATCACAATTAATAAATGTTAACAACTGTGAAAAATATTGTGTTCCTCTTCCCTAGTTTTACTTTTTACAAATTTCACTTTTCATTTGCATTAAATCACATGGATAGAGTTATCTCAAAACTGATTTGAAGAAAAATTCCTATAACCTATTACAAGGTGATTAGAAGTTAAAAAATCATCAACATCTACTTTTAGTCACATGACATATTTGAATTTAAGTGACAATTTAAAATAATTTAATAAGTTATACGATTTAATAAATATAAATAATTTTATAATACCTCACACATCCTTCTCAAAAGAAATAATACCTCACATAATACCTCACAAAGCAACTAAGATTTAATATGAATACATCCAAAGCAATAAGATTTAATAATACCTCACAAATAATGAAAAATGTACTCTCCAATGGAGTTAGAGTGTGGGGGATATGCAATATGCAACATCAAATTCTATGATTTGACACCATGACCCCACAAAGTCATGTCACAAAAGGTCATAAAGTCACACCTCATCTTGGAAGCTAAAGGAAGAAACTGATGGATCAATCATCAATATTTTAATTTTAAAAACATTGCATCTAGGACCACATAACATATTATAAAATTCATCATCAGAATTAAATACTATGAGGTTGAGGTACCCTATGACATAGGTTATTTTAAAAAATGAGTTGTAAAATATTAAAATGAGGTGTTAGTATAAAAACCTAAATTTTAAATTTTATATATTTATTTTTAAAATATTCCACGTCACAAGATATTTCTTAGGTATTCTCGAAGTATAGAGAATGATATTTTTTTCTTTTCACATTTATAGTAGGGTCCACTTATTAAATTAATAGTGAAGTCAATCATAAATGTGAGAGAATGATGCATTATTCCTCTGTACTCCAAAAGTACCTAAGAATTTTCCTCACGTCATATTGTTTATTTTACACTACGGGTCTGTTTGGGATCTGCTTATTTTGCTGAAAGTACTGTAGATAAAGGTAAAAATTAGTTAAAATAGTACAGTGGGACCTATAAATAGTACCAAAAAGTACAGTGAAACATATGAATAGTAGCAAAAATAAGCTAAATAATAAAATAAACTAACTTTTTAATTTTTGTCAAACACATACTATATTTCGTTAAAATATTATTTTTTTATTGTTTTTATTTCTTTACACGTAATAACTATCATCTACTTTCTTCTTTCATTCTTAGAATATGTAAAGAAAAAAAAAATAAAGAATTAAATATAAAATGAAAAGTGATAATGTAAATTTATATTTTGGATTTTTTTTTTAGAATATTAAGCATTTTTAACACACACATACGGGGAGAAGGTTTTTAAAGAAACTTACAGTGGTGTATATCAAAAATTGATATATTTTTCTATTTTGCAGTTTTATGCAAATGTTCTAAGTCAAACAAAATAAACATAAATGTTTTTTTTTAGTAACCATAAGTAGGGGTGTCAATTCGGGTTAGCGTGTCGGGTTCGTGTCGTGTCGTGTCGAGGTAGGGATATTCGACTAAATGGCTCAACCCTAACCCGACCCATTTAATAATCGTGTCATGATCCTTCAACCTTAACCCGACCTGTTAATAAGGCGGGTTGACCTGACCCAACCCATTTGACACGCTTAATAAACGAGTCGTGTTGGGTTGACACAAATGTAACACAATCCATTTCAACCTGCATAATATTAAATATAACATCCATCTAGAAATAATTTTTTTTCATCTTAAAAAACAGTGCATACACTTCAAGTTTTCAACCCACATTCAAAATAATATAGTTCAACAAAAATATAACCTTCATCTAGAAATAAGTTCTTTACACTCCAAAAGAAGTGTATACATTTCAACCCAAATTCAAAATAACAAAGTTTAACAAAAATAAAATAACATAGTTCAACAAAAATATAATATTCTTGAAACTCGCCAAATGCTAAGTATTAATATTGAAAGAATTTGAGCAAACAGTAGACTAATCCTGACTATGACCACGATTATCATCCATAGATTCTTTGTTGATGTCCAAATTCATAACATCTTCCACAAGCTCATCCAATTTCATTTGTGTAAGTTCTATGCCAAAAAAACAAAAAGTATTAGTAGTTCTAGGGTGTGTAAAATTTCAATTTCCAATTATATCTCTTGTAAATTTTTGTAATTACTCACTTTTCTTTTTAAATTTAAAATATATGTTGGATATAAAAGGTATTTGACAAATCTAAAATAAAATAAATATTTATTTGTTATACGAGTTAAACGAGTTATATTAAGTGGGTCATTTCGGGTTGACACAAATAAATTGGCGTGTCAAACGTGTCTATTGCGGGTTACGCGGGTTGACTCGTTTATGACCCATTTCTTATCGTGTCGCTTTCGGGTTGACCCGTTTATGACCCAAACCCATTAAGGCCCAACCCTAACCCGAAAAAACCCGTGTCGGGTTCGTGTCGTGTTCGCGGATTGGGTCGAACATTGACACCCCTAACCATAAGCATAAATGTTTGTTTTATATAAATATATATCTCGTGCATCTACACAAACATCATCTCTCTCACAACCCATAGACCTTACAAGAACACTAATATATAATGAGAAAAATAATGCACATATTGGATAATGGGAAAATTATTAATTTTTAGAGTATAATTGCATTCTTGGATTCACCCTATCCACTAAATTAAAAGTGATTAATTAATACAAATAGGTCAAAAACAACTTGAGGTAGGTTTCATCTTATACCCAAATCTTTAGGCCTAGTATAAATGGCGCAATTTGACGAGACACCATTGGTGCTAATGGTCTCAAACTATCATTGCCATGAATCCGTGGATCTAGTAGCCCATTTGAGCAATCATATTACACTGTAATTGAAAATTATATTGAATGGTATATTTCAAATCAATTTGACTCCCATGTTTAGATTTAGAGTAATATATCACTATGATTGATGTAATACATGACAACCACTCGTGACATTGTTGCTTTCTTATAAATAAAGTCAAAATTTTGAACATAATTATTTGATAAGGTTTATGAGCTTAACAAAATGGAATTTAGTCCTGACCATATGTCACATATATACCCAAAGGTCAAGTTTTATGTAATTTTTAGAAAGATATACCTCTTTGACTATGTTATGTAGAGTCTGGAACCCATAAACCGTGTTATTACTGTTGGTAGTAGACTTTATTTCAATTATTTGTGAAAGCCATGGAGGGGACAAAATGCTTGATTTAGTCAACTGATTAATCTCATGTCAAAAGCTTGCCTTCTTTAGAATAGGGAACAAGCAAACGAGCAAGATGTGTTAAGATTGGTCTGGTTCCAAGATCTGCATAGAGATTTTTTTTTTTTTGAAATATTATATATATATATATATATATATATATATATATATGAATAAAACTTAGGTACAATACCTTAGATACTGTTTCTTAGGTTCCCCTCTTAAAATTCAATCATGTGACTACTTAACTAAAAAATACGCTTTCATCCCATGAATAAAAATCTACATGGCAGAATTTTAAAAGGAAAACTTAAAGAACAACACCTAAGTACTGAACTTAAGTCTTGCCCTATATATATATATACACCTAGATGAAAGTAATTAATTTATAAAAGGCATATAAATTGAGGTGACGAAATACAATAGGTTATTGCTATTAGGAAGTCCAAAAATATGTTTGTGACATTAAAGGTTTGTTTGGATACCGCTTATTATTGAAAATTAAAAACATTGTAACAAAATAATTTTTAAATGTGTGAATAGTGCCGTAGAATCCAATTTTAATGAAAATTTTGCTGAAAAAAATACTATGAGTCCCGTAAACTATTCATGAGACCCGCTAATTTTGACGCAAATGCAGCTGAAAATGAGTTTTAGCTCTGTCCAAACTCATGCTAAATGAATATATTTACCATTGCCCAAGTAATTACTCAAAGTAAATCAAAGCCAATAAATGTTTTTGGCAACCAATACCCATAAAAACAATTTTTTTTGGGGATAAATGTACGAGTCCATTCACTAAACAGTAGTAATAGAAGGGGACAAATGTTAGCTTGTTGTCGGCAAACAAAACAGCATTTTTCAAATTTAAAAGAAATTCTATATAAGTAGGAGGAATAGAAAATAATACAAATTCTATCTGTAGCAACAAATAAAGAGGGTAAAAATTTAAAGTGAAACTTAATTGTCTTCTTGTTGTTGTTATTGTTATTGTTATTATTATGTATTAGATCACATTCAAATATGATGATAAACGGGTGATCATACAGTCTAACGTGCTCATTGGACACATGTAAACAAACGACTCACAACTTAGTCTCATTAATAAAAAAATATGTTCACGCTGAATACGCTCTAAAAAAGTGTGAGAAAACTACAAAGAATTTCACTAGGAAGGCGCCAATAGACAAATTTTATTCTATGAAGTCATCGAGTATAATTTTAATGTGAAATCTCCCTTTTTATATATTTTTGTATTTGTCTATAATTAATAAGACAATTTTATATGTTCATTAAAGTTTAAAAATATGATGATATATCAAAATTAATAATTTTGTATTCAATATATTTATCAATCATGATTATTATATCAATACTATAATCTGCCTCTCCCTTTCCAAATACAATTTTTTGATTTCATTCCTGGATGCTTCCATTATCGGGTGGAAGCTCCTTGTCCTTGGTCGGTCTCGCCCCGGGAGCTATGTGTATTGTGTATTCTGCCTGAGCTCCATGTGCGGACTTGTCACTTTGTTTAATGAACCTCAAGTTGTTGGGTCATAATCCTTCAAGGTTGTCCAAAGTGATCATCTCTGACCTTAATTGGTTAGAGAGGATCTTCTCTCCCATCAAAATATAGTCGACATTAATACGTAGTCATTTTGGCTTTGTTATTTCATGCAAAACACAAAGGATTCTCACTTCTATAATTTATGAATGAATTTGAATGGATTTGATAAATAAATGATCATACTAATAAATTAATATATAAAATAGATTATACCCTATCACTTGTAATGAGTTTAAATCATATTATTAGTGAGATATATATATATATATATATATATATATATATATATATATATATATATATATATATATATTACTTAGACAGAGGGCATCACAAAGGTCCATTGACAATCATTCCATTTCCACATAATCATAGAGTTGTTCCCCTATGGCCAAAAGGCCCGTAACAAATTAAACACCTTACGTTAATTCACAATAATTAGTCTCTTGGCCTCAAGTTGAATAAGCGAATCCATTTAAATTTGCAGACTAAACTAGAGCAAAGCTAATACAGTAATGAAATGATTATGTTTCCATTATGAGATAGTCTGGTGGTATCAAATCACTTGATTATTGTTGTAAGACATAGTCTGGCATAGGAGCCATATTGTGTCGGCTCCAAGCATTGAAACTAAATCTTACTGGCCCATTGTTGTAAGATAAATAAAATTTCCTAAAATTGAGATTATTTTAATGATACTAATGATACTAATATGATGTGACATGAATTTCAGTTTTCACGTTAGAACTTTTTTTTTGAGAAACCACCCCAGGAAGGCGGGGAGGGAGAGAAATATATTAAACTAAATCAGAAAGATACACAGAGAGGATGTCTGGAGGAACATCCTCCATCCAGACATTATAAGGGGAGAATTTACAAGCTTGCCTAGCAAGAGAGTGGGCTACTTTGTTGCCTTGTCTGCGAGTATGACAGAAACTGATATCAATGAAGGCTGCGGAGATAATCTTGATATCTCGGATTATATGCCCAATGCTGGAGGAGGGAACATTTGGGCAGTTTAGAGCTTTTATTACCACTTCCGAGTCACCTTCAACAATCACCCTGCTAAACTGAAGATCTTGAGCTAAACAAATAGCATTACGAGCTGCCAGCACTTCCACCATCTCTACCGAGGCAGGCAGCGGAATGACTTGTGACGAGGCAGCCATTACTAGACCGAGGTCGTTTCTTATGATTACTCCCAGCCCAGCATAGTCATGCTCCTTGAATAAGGCTCCATCGAAGTTAGCTTTAACCCAAACTCCAGGAGGCGGCGACCATTTGACAGGGGCGGGAGGAGGAGAGGGATCACAGTGAGGGGGATTAGCAGCATGAAATTCCTGGAGGCAGTCACGGGCTATGGTATTAATCCTCTGCAGCGGAACAGCCTTCTCTCCAAGGCGAAGCCTATTCCGGCGATTCCAAATGATTGAGGAAATGATTGCAAACAGCTCAAAACAATCATTCCTAGTACAGCAAGCTTGTAAGATATCCAAGAAATTGGAGCAGAACCTGGTTTGTTTAGATAGCCAAGCAAAATGAACAGCCCAGATTTCTTCTAACACCGGACAAGACCAGAGAGCATGAAGAGTTGTCTCTTGATCAATCCCACAGGCAGGGCAAACCGGGTCACATTGCACCTTTCGCTTAACCAAATTCACCCGGGAAGGAAGAGCATTCAGCCCAGCACGCCATATTAAAATTTTTACTCTGTTTGGGACGTTCAGGTTCCAAATCGTCTTCCAAATATGCTTGGATTGAGAAATATCCGATGATCCCGGATTATCACTGGCCTCCAAATTCGAGAGAAGTCTATATCCGGTTTTAACCGAATACTCTCTGTTAGCAGTCAAAGGCCAAAAAACTTTATCATCACAATCTACTAAACTAATAGGAATAGATTTGATCATTTTCGCTTTATGAGGCAAAAAAAGGCTGTCAATTACCTCAGGCAGCCAGCATCTGTTGACCCCATCCAAAAGCACTGAAACTCTCACATCCATACCAAGAAATTCAGGGGAAGACAGTACACGACTAAGGTAAGGGTCAGGCAGCCACCTATCCTGGTAAATCTGAATTTCCGAGCCATTGCCCACTCTCCAGAGCAGCCCCTTCCTAATCACATCCCGCCCTTTGAGAATGCTTTTCCATGCAAAAGAGCCCGATCCCACCTTTGCATCGATAATACTTCCATGTGGGAAAAACTTAGCTTTGAAAAATCTATGAAAAAGAGAATCATTGCTGTCCAGAAGACGCCAGACTTGCTTAGCTAACATCGCGTCATTGAATAATTGTAGATCTTTAAAGCCCAATCCACCCAAACCCTTGGGTTTACACAGCGACTTCCAACTTGTCCAGTGAATTTTTCTTTGATTGCCTCGCTGCCCCCACCAGAATTTACGAATTAGAACCTCAATCTCGTTACACAGAGAGGTGGGGAGCTTGAAGCAGCTCATGGCGAAAGCCGGGATGGCTTGGACAACGGCTTTAAGGAGAATTTCTCGGCCTGCTTGGGACAGGAGTTGCTCCTTCCAACCTTGGAGCTTAGCCCAAACTCGCTCTTTAATGAAATCCAAACTAGCTCTTTTAGATTTTCCAACTAGTGCCGGGAGGCCGAGGTATTTTTCATAGAGCTTGATGTCCTGAACCCCCAAAGCATCTTTAATTTGGTTTTGGATCTCCCTAGCCGTGGATTTACTGAAGAACAAGCCTGTCTTGCACCTGTTTAGCATCTGCCCCGAAGCCCTTTCATAACAAGCCAGCAGCTTTTGGATCATATGACATTCATTGACTGAAGCCCTACAAAAGACAATGCTGTATCTGCAAAGAATAGGTGTGTCAGTCTAGGGCCTTTTTTACAGATAGAAACACCCCGAATAAGACCAGCCTCCGCTGCTCTAGCAAGGAGACCATGCAAGCCTTCCGTGCAAAGTATGAATAAATAAGGCGACAGCGGGTCCCCCTGTCTAATGCCCCTTGATGGGATGATTAGGTTCGATGGCTCCCCATTAACCAGGATAGAGTAACTCACTGTTGATATGCATTCCATAATTAAAGCCACCCACGAGTCGCAAAAACCCATTCTTTTCATCAAGGCTTCGATATAGGACCATTCTAACCGGTCGTAGGCTTTGCTCATATCCAATTTGAGCGCCATGAACCCAGATTTCCCATGTTGGTGATGTTTCATATAGTGTAGGGTCTCGAAAGCCATAAGGATGTTGTCAGTTATGATTTTCCCAGCCTGGAAGGCGCTTTGATTCTCAGAAATGATAAAAGGGAGGACAGTCTTAAGCCTATTGGCTAGGACTTTTGAAACTAACTTGTATATCACATTGCACAGGCTTATAGGCCTGAACTCCGTAATGTTTTCTGGGGACTTAACTTTCGGAATCAGGGTGATATTAGTGTGGTTAATTTCCTTTGGAATCTTACAATTATTCAAGCAGTCCAAAACAGCATTATAAACATCATCACCAATTAAAGACCAAAAGGAGTGATAGAAAATCGGAGGCATACCGTCGGGGCCAGGAGCCTTGATGGGGTGCATTTCTTTTATAGCTATATCCACTTCTTCCCTTAAGAAAGGTTTGGAGAGTTGGCAGTTCATTTCTTCAGATACAGAGGGTCGGATTGTGTCAAGAATTTCACTCATTTCTGATGGATAGGAGGAGGTGAATAGGGAGTTAAAGTAATCAACAGCTATCTCTTTGATCTGGTTCACCTCCGAGCACCACTCATTGGCGTTGTTTCTAAGGCCGGAGATCCTATTCCTTCGAAACCTATGGGAAGCTTTGCTGTGGAAGTAACTGGTATTTCTATCATTGCATTTCAGGAATAGTGCCCTTGCACGTTGCTCCCACATCAGACTTTCTTTATCTAGTAAAGCATTCACCTCTGATTGAAGACTCTTCACTAATGCAAAGTCTCCCCCATTTCTAGCAACTGCAAGTTCAGCTTTGGCAAGCATTTTACTTTTAGTTTCAATCAATTTTTTAATACATCCAAAAGATTGTTTACTCCAAATGGAAAGTTTGACACCACAGAGTTTGATTTTACCTGCAACCTGAGCCATAGAGATATCCGGAACAGAACAGCCCCAAGCCGAATTGACTGTATCAGAGCATCCTCTGTCACCCAACCACATTTTCTCAAATTTGAATGGTCTATTCGGTAAGGGCAGAATTCCATTTGGCTTCACTATGATTGGTTTGTGGTCTGAGGTGTGAGAGTGTAAGTGCTGGACCTGAGTGCCCGGATTGGAAGAAAACCAATTGTTGTTCGCTATTGCCCGATCAAGCCGTTCCAAAACCAAACCCCTAGAGCGTTTCCCTTTCCAAGTGTATTTCTCACCTCTGAAGCCTAAGTCCATTAGACCGCACTCGTCCAGGACCTCCCTGAACTCCTTCATCAGATTTTCTTGTCTCGGACCCCTGCCCAACTTTTCGTGAGACCACAAAACTTCGTTGAAGTCTCCAGCGCAGAGCCAGGGAAGAGCAAGACGCCGGTGCAGCTGGCGCAAAAGAGACCAAGTTTCATGCTTTCTTCTAGAGTCCGCATGACCATATATGCCAATAAATCGCCATCGATCCTCGCCGGAGCCCCCAACAATCGTATCTATATGGTTCGGCGAGGAGGAAATCACTTCGATGTGGACTGTCTTTTTCCAAAAGAGGCAGAGACACCCCGTATAGTTGATCCTGGGAACAATCCAAGCTTGGTCGAAGTTCAGTTTATTACATAAGCTTCGTAATCTATCTTCATTTGCCCACGTCTCAGCCAAAAACAGGGCAACGGGATCTTGTGCTCGGACTAAAGCTTCGAGCTCACGAACGGTGCGCCGGTTCCCAAGCCCACGCACGTTCCAGCATAGCCAACTCATTGTTGTCGGCGGGGCTGAGGGTCAGCCGCCGCCGTTGGAGTGGGGTTTTCATCGAAGAGAGGAGCTTCAATGGCTCTGCGTTTTGTGGGGGATTTGTACTCTGGAAAGGAAGGTGAACTTCTTTTACCTATAATAGGGGAGGAGTCTTGTGATTCTGAGAACATGGGAGGTCTTAAAATTCTAGTCCATTTCTTACCCTCTTGGGCCCGTGTGAGGTGAGTCTGTGGGCCTTGATTTGTAATGTCACACACTTTTGTGGGCTGAATGGGCTAGACTTGAGTTTGTTCCGTGTTTGTGTTGGAGTAGATAAATGGCTGAGATTCTCCTTCTGCCAGATTTTCCTGCCCATTCACATCTGAGGGCCCATCTTTCATGTTCCCACACTCAAATAGGTTGATATCTTTGTCAATCTCTCGGATTAAGTTCTCAAAGTCTTCTTGCGGAGTGGGTGTCTGAACAGCATCAGCATCTGTCAAATCCGAGTTGTCCAAGACAGCAGTTGTGTCCCCGTGAATTGTGTGAGAGCCCATACTTGCACAGGGAGCATTTATTGTTATCGGTCTGTTGTTACCCGCTTCAGAGACTAACGGGAGGTTCTGTTCATTTGGATGTGAAGATGACGCTGGCGCATTTTGGGCCGGAGATGCCATTTTCTTCTTGGCAAAAAAACCAGGGACAGCCACTACATTTTTACGTGTTGCTACAAACGGAGGGGCTCTCAACCATGCCCCAAATTGCTGATCATCTGGTTGAAGAGATCCTTCGCTTTCGAACCACTTCTCGCAGTCCTTATCGATGTGTGTGAGTCGGCCACACCAGTAACATAGATTAGGGAGTCTTTCGTATTTGAAGGAAACCCAATGTTCTTTGTCGTCATCCATGGTGATGAGACGGCCACGGCAGAGAGGAAGAGAAATATCAATGGACACTCTAACTCTGATAAAGCTTCCTCCGTCCCAATCATGAGGATCCCTTGGGTGCTGTATGACCCCTAATGTTTCACAGATCTGTTCCGCAACTTCTTTGTTCCTGTACCTCAGCGGTATATCATATACTTGAACCCAGAAAGAGACATTGTTGAAATTGCATTCATCTAGCGATGACTCCTTTCTAATTTTTGAGAGAGCCATTAGGTGTTTGTCAAAACACCATGGTTCCGTCGATAATATTCTGTCCACTTCTGCTTCATTATCGAAAGAAAAAAGGATAATATGATCCCCATTATTCTTAATACTAAAACCATTTTTTGATCTCCATAGTGGCGAAAAGGTTCTAGCTATAGCTTCAATATTCAAAGTGCGTTTAGTAAAGAACCTGGCTGCAATGGTAAAATCTTCTACGGCTTGTTCTCTTTTCAATCTGAGACCTGAACCCTCTCTATCGGAAAGGGAAAGAGAGCTCCAATGTTTTGTAAGATCGTCCATTCCCTGTGAAAGATGCAAATAAATAAAGGTGTTTCCCAAACCCCTTGAAAGAATAATACCACTAGCCTTGAGAATACACGGTAAATATACAATTTAACCTAGAATCGAATAGTCGTGGTTTCAAATTTTAGTTTGGTGGTATCAAATCACCTGATTATTGTTGTAAGACACAGTCCGATTTTAATGCTCCATTGCACAGGAGCCATATTGCTCTAATGCACTGAAGTTAAGTCTTACCCATTATTGTAAGACAACTAAAATTCCATCAAATTGAGATTATTTTAATAACGCATGATATATGACGTGACGTGAATTCCAGTTGTCACGTTAGAATTTTTATATTGAGATTAAATTAAAACCATATAAAATATAAAGACGATTTTGAAACATATGTTAAAAGATGGACGAGGCGACTAAATATACCATTTAACCTAGAATCATATAGCAAAATAATTTTTAAATGTGTGAATAGTGCCATGAGACCCATTTTTAATGAAAAAGTTGTTAAATAAAGTACTTGTGGGTCCCGTGAACAATACACGAGACCTTCTAGAAAAGCATAATCTACTATTCTCAAAAAAAAAGAAAAGGTGAAACACTGGACGTGGAACGCAGACTCTAAATATACAATTTAACCTAGAATCGAATAGTTGTGGTTTCAAATTTTAGTTTGGTGGCATCAAATCACCTGATTATTGTTGTAAGACACAGTCTGATTTCAGTGCTCCATTGCACAGGAGCCATATTATATTGGTTCTAATGCACTGAAGTTAAGTCTTACCCACTATTGTAAGACAACTAAAGTTCCATCAAATTGAGATTATTTTAATAGCGCATGATATATGAAGTGACGTGAAGTGAATTCCAATTGTCACGTTAGAATTTTTATATTGAGATTAAATTAAAACCATATAAAATATAAAGACGATTTTGATGATACCATATAATATGGAGAAACATTCCTTATAACCCTAAAAAACAAGCCTATCCTTATCAGAATCTTCCCAACCTTAACCATTAAACACCAAGTCCTTGGATCCCCTCTTACAGGCAGAGATCTTCTCATTGGATTTGATCTTCTCCATCAAATACCAAACCTTAGATGGTCCTCAAAAGGGCTCATGCACAAGCAACACCTTCTTACTTGGACCCAAGTACCCCATTTGTTTACCATGGATCCCTTTGATTCCTTAAAACTCCAGATTATCAGTGACTGTTGTGCTAGCAACCATTCTGAATTCCTCCTTAAAAATCCAAATCCTTTGTGGAAAAACCCAAAATTCTTCATATACCTTCCATTCAAGAAAAATGAAGATGTCAACCCCACAAAAGCCAGTCACAGAGGGATGAATCTAGAGCACTTAGTCTTGGCCACCCAAGAACTATCCACTCTCTTATCTGAAGGCCTTATTGAACCCACAACTTCTCCCTGGGCGTGTGAAGCTTTCTATGTCAACGAGCATGCTGAGCAAATTCGAGGCAAACTCAGGTTGGTAATCAATTACCAGGATCTCAATCACTTTCTTGCAGATGACAAATTTCCTCTACCAAACAAGAGTGCTCTTTTCCAGCATCTTTCAAATGCAAAAGTGTTTTCAAAGTTTGATCTTAAAGCAGGATTTTGGCAGCTAGGCATCCATCCAGAAGAAAGATACAAGACGGCCTTTTGCATCCCAGATCACCATTACCAATGAACTGTTATGCCTTTTGGCCTTAAAAAGGCCCCATCCCAATTTCAAAAAGCAATGGTAATGTTGTTCCAGCCACTTTTAGCTAACGCATTAATCTACGTGGATGATATCCTTTTGTTCTCAAAAGATGAAGAATCCCATGCCAAGTTGCTCACTGAGTTTTATAACTTAGTGAAATCTCAAGGAATAATGCTTTCAGAAAAGAAAATGATCATAGGACAGTCTTCTATAGACTTTTTGGGAGTAAATATTTCAGATGGAAAGTATACTCTGCAGCCTCATATAGCGTCCGCTTTGGCTGAATTCCCAGACAAGCTCACAAACGCCAAGCAAATACAACAGTTCCTTGGAATTGTAAATTACATGTTGGATTTTATTCCAAAAATCTCCAGATATAGGAACTGTTTGGCTCAGTTGTTGAAGAAATCTCCCCCAGAATGGAATTCTACTCACACAGAAGCAGTCCAACAATTGAAAAAGTTATCAGAAAAGCTTCATCCCTTACAGATTCCAGGACCAGGCAAACGGATTTTGCAGACAGATGCAAGTGATGAATATTGGGCAGCAGCTCTTTTTGAAGAAATTGATGGCAAAAGGAATATTTGTGGCTATAAAAGTGGTGCATTCAAGCCCTCAGAACTTCATTATCATTCTACTTTCAAAGAGATTCTTGCAGTCAAGCATGGAATTGAAAAATTCCAATTTCATCTTCTCGGGCACAATTTCTTAGTAGAAATGGGCATGTCTTCCTTCCCCAAAATGCTCCAGTTTAAAAGGAAAATGCTCCCACATCCTCAGTTACTCAGATGGGCAAATTGGTTCTCACAATGGTCTTTCCAGGTCAAACACATTAAAGGTAAAGATAACCTTATCACTGATTATCTTTCCAGGAAACCTCCAGTCCTTAATACCACAATTATTCCTCCACCTTTATGTGTATATCCTGTCACAAACCCATCCTCATCCTCAAGTCTTTCCCCTACAGACCCTAATGATATCCTCAATATGATAGAAAACCTCCCCTCAGAAATAAAAGACCAAATCAAGACCTTGACCCTTGAAGCCAGAGCCAAAAGAATTATTAAAATTCTCCATGATTTCCTTAAAAAGAACCAAAGCCACTTCCTTGCTATTTTCCCTGATATAGACCAACCATGGAAAACCCCTTTTGCATTTTGGATAACCAATTGGACTGTTGCACATTACCTTTATATGTGGTACTTGCTCAATGAATATTACTTGTGTCTTCATTTCGAACCACCGTTTTATGGTTATATTTTCCCTCAGAGAAATAAATATTTTCATAAATTCTGGTCTGAAATTCTAAAAAAAAGATGCTCATAATGGTGAATGGGTAAAGTATCATAAAATAGAGCACCCCAGATTTGGCCACAAAGTCACTTCAGCATGTATGGTTGCCAAACTTCATTCTAAAAATAATATTCAAGCACAAGGAATTTTTCATCCTGCTGAGATGTATTGGGTCACCAATTTAGATGGAACTCTCCATACATATTCGGATGTCTCTTGGATATCTTCTCATCATTCTCTCACCATGGCAGAATCTCTTAATAAGGGTATTCTCCCTGATATAGTTCCAACTGGCCCAGATGTTTGTAAGCAACAATGGCCACATGAAGACCATTGGGAAATGCCAAATCCCCTTATTGGATATGATGATCCGCAATATCATAATCATGATCCTGATGAAGATGTTGATGAAGAATGGTTCCAAGGAAGAGATGGATGGGACTAGACATCTCTGAAGAAAAAAAAAAAAATTTATTAATGCTCGTGGAAGTTTGTAGAAATGTGCAAAGAATCTTGCAGATTAATGCTCGTGACACTTATTTGTCCTGATATGAAGTTTGTAGAAATGTGTAGAATATCAGTAAAGAATCTTGCAGATTAATGCTCGTGACACTTGTTTGTCCTGACATGAAGTTTGTAGAAGTGTGTGGAATATCAGCAAAAGAATCTAGTAGATTATCAGCAGCTTTTAAGGCCTTTAAATAGGACTCTTGTAGGTCTGAAAGGGGCAAGAGGGAGTTCAGAAAAACAAAAACAAGCTCTCTTTGTAAAATGTATTCCCGTGTCTCTTATGTCTGATGTAAAAAAGTTGTTTAATCTAATAATATCCTTCAGTTTGCTGTATCTTGTATTGTGCTCTATTCCACATTTCCGTATTATCTCTTATATGTTGTTAGTAATCTACTTAATTAACCAGTTTCCATAATCTTTTTACACCCTCTGTCTAACGTACCTCTCTCAATCTACGTAATTATCCAGTTTCCATAATCTTTTTACACCCTCTGTCTAACGTACCTCTCTCATTATATGGTATCAGAGCCATGTCATTTGTTTCCCCCTCCTTTGATTAGTATGCTTTGATTATTGTCTTGATTAGTATGCTCTGTGGTTTACAGTTGCCACTAAGTGGATCCTCTGTATTAATCACATTAGAACACTGGACTTGATAATCAAAGTAGAACACTGAGGAGATTATTCTCAAGGTCTTTAGAGAATCCTATTTGCCATAGTATCTTGGTGGACGTCTAAGCCTGGAGTAGGTGTTTTGGTCCTGTTAAGTCTTTGGTAAAAATTTCTTATCATAGGAAACTATCATGGCAAATCCATCTTCGGAAGTAATAGATACCACTAAATCAACTTTTGATCTTTCTCTTCGTAAGTCTACTGCTAATAGGTTAGACTATTTGTATGAAATTTCTCATATACCTGAATATAATGAGAGAGGTACGTTATAATGAGAATATAATGAGAGAGGTACGTTATAATGAGAGAGGTACGTTAGACAGAGGGTGTAAAAAGATTATGGAAACTGGTTAATTAAGTAGATTACTAACAACATATAAGAGATAAGATGGAAATGTGGAATAGAGCACAATACAAGATACAGCAAACTGAAGGATATTATTAGATTAAACAACTTTTTTACATCAGACATAAGAGACACGGGAATACATTTTACAAAGAGAGCTTGTTTTTTTTTTTTCTGAACTCCCTCTTGCCCCTTTCAGACCTACAAGTGTCCTATTTAAAGGCCTTAAAAGCTGCTGATAATCTACTAGATTCTTTTGCTGATATTCCACACACTTCTACAAACTTCATGTCAGGACAAACAAGTGTCACGAGCATTAATCTGCAAGATTCTTTACTGATATTCTACCCATTTCTACAAACTTCATATCAGGACAAATAAGTGTCACGAGCATTAATCTGCAAGATTCTTTGCACATTTCTACAAACTTCCACGAGCATTAATAAAAATTTTTTTTTCTTCAGAGATATCTAGTCCCATCCATCTCTTCCTTGGAACCATTCTTCATCAACATCTTCATCAGGATCATGATTATGATATTGCGGATCATCATATCCAATAAGGGCATTTGGCATTTCCCAATGGTCTTCATGTGGCCATTGTTGCTTACAAACATCTGGGCCAGTTGGAACTATATAAGGGAGAATACCCTTATTAAGAGATTCTGCCATGGTGAGAGAATGATGAGAAGATATCCAAGAGACATCCGAATATGTATGGAGAGTTCCATCTAAATTGGTGACCCAATACATCTCAGCAGGATGAAAAATTCCTTGTGCTTGAATATTATTTTTAGAATGAAGTTTGGCAACCATACATGCTGAAGTGACTTTGTGGCCAAATCTGGGGTGCTCTATTTTATGATACTTTACCCATTCACCATTATGAGCATCTTTTTTTTAGAATTTCAGACCAGAATTTATGAAAATATTTATTTCTCTGAGGGAAAATATAACCATAAAACGGTGGTTCGAAATGAAGACACAAGTAATATTCATTGAGCAAGTACCACATATAAAGGTAATGTGCAACAGTCCAATTGGTTATCCAAAATGCAAAAGGGGTTTTCCATGGTTGGTCTATATCAGGGAAAATAGCAAGGAAGTGGCTTTGGTTCTTTTTAAGGAAATCATGGAGAATTTTAATAATTCTTTTGGCTCTGGCTTCAAGGGTCAAGGTCTTGATTTAGTCTTTTATTTCTGAGGGGAGGTTTTCTATCATATTGAGGATATCATTAGGGTCTGTAGGGGAAAGACTTGAGGATGAGGATGGGTTTGTGACAGGATATACACATAAAGGTGGAGGAATAATTGTGGTATTAAGGACTGGAGGTTTCCTGGAAAGATAATCAGTGATAAGGTTATCTTTACCTTTAATGTGTTTGACCTGGAAAGACCATTGTGAGAACCAATTTGCCCATCTGAGTAACTGAGGATGTGGGAGCATTTTCCTTTTAAACTGGAGCATTTTGGGGAAGGAAGACATGCCCATTTCTACTAAGAAATTGTGCCCGAGAAGATGAAATTGGAATTTTTCAATTCCATGCTTGACTGCAAGAATCTCTTTGAAAGTAGAATGATAATGAAGTTCTGAGGGCTTGAATGCACCACTTTTATAGCCACAAATATTCCTTTTGCCATCAATTTCTTCAAAAAGAGCTGCTGCCCAATATTCATCACTTGCATCTGTCTGCAAAATCCGTTTGCCTGGTCCTGGAATCTGTAAGGGATGAAGCTTTTCTGATAACTTTTTCAATTGTTGGACTGCTTCTGTGTGAGTAGAATTCCATTCTGGGGGAGATTTCTTCAACAACTGAGCCAAACAGTTCCTATATCTGGAGATTTTTGGAATAAAATCCAACATGTAATTTACAATTCCAAGGAACTGTTGTATTTGCTTGGCGTTTGTGAGCTTGTCTGGGAATTCAGCCAAAGCGGACGCTATATGAGGCTGCAGAGTATACTTTCCATCTGAAATATTTACTCCCAAAAAGTCTATAGAAGACTGTCCTATGATCATTTTCTTTTCTGAAAGCATTATTCCTTGAGATTTCACTAAGTTATAAAACTCAGTGAGCAACTTGGCATGAGATTCTTCATCTTTTGAGAACAAAAGGATATCATCCACGTAGATTAATGCGTTAGCTAAAAGTGGCTGGAACAACATTACCATTGCTTTTTGAAATTGGGATGGGGCATTTTTAAGGCCAAAAGGCATAACAGTTCATTGGTAATGGTGATCTGGGATGCAAAAGGCCGTCTTGTATCTTTCTTCTGGATGGATGCCTAGCTGCCAAAATCCTGCTTTAAGATCAAACTTTGAAAACACTTTTGCATTTGAAAGATGCTGGAAAAGAGCACTCTTGTTTGGTAGAGGAAATTTGTCATCTGCAAGAAAGTGATTGAGATCCTAGTAATTGATTACCAACCTGAGTTTGCCTCGAATTTGCTCAGCATGCTCGTTGACATAGAAAGCTTCACACGCCCAAGGAGAAGTTGTGGGTTCAATAAGGCCTTCAGATAAGAGAGTGGATAGTTCTTGGGTGGCCAAGACTAAGTGCTCTAGATTCATCCCTCTGTGACTGGCTTTTGTGGGGTTGACATCTTCATTTTTCTTGAATGGAAGGTATATGAAGAATTTTGGGTTTTTCCACAAAGGATTTGGATTTTTAAGGAGGAATTCAGAATGGTTGCTAGCACAACAGTCACTGATAATCTGGAGTTTTAAGGAATCAAAGGGATCCATGGTAAACAAATGGGGTACTTGGGTCCAAGTAAGAAGGTGTTGCTTGTGCATGAGCCCTTTTGAGGACCATCTAAGGTTTGGTATTTGATGGAGAAGATCAAATCCAATGAGAAGATCTCTGCCTGTAAGAGGGGATCCAAGGACTTGGTGTATAATGGTTAAGGTTGGGAAGATTCTGATAAGGATAGGCTTGCTTTTTAGGGTTATAAGGAATGTTTCTCCATTGGCTGCTCTGAACATCTGATGATGGGGTAACCAGAGCTCTTGAGGTAAAATTCTGGGGTGGAGGATTGTTGCTGCTGCTCCAGTATCAAATAAGGCTATCACCGGAATTGGTCTAGAGTATGTATCGAGGAGAAGGTGAACTTGGGCTATCGGAGTTGGGTTGGTCAAGGGGGCTATTATTGGTTGAGATGTGTAGATGGTTTGGATTTCTGGATCTGAATCATATTCACTGTCTGGATCTGAGTCTTCTTCCGAGGTAGAATAAGCCACAACTGCCAAAGCTTGAGGAGAGTATTCATCATCCAAGGAGAAGAGCGACTCTATATCCGAGAAAGGAATGTCCTTTGCATGAATCTGGGCTTGTTCAAGAAGCTTTGCTGCCTTCTCTTTTTTCGGGAAATTTTTTGCAAAATGGCCTGGTCTCCTGCATATAAAGCAAGTCTTAGAAGTCTTTCCCTTAAACTGCTTCCTTCTGAGAAACTTCCATTTCTTCTTTCTGAAAGTGGTCTTCCTTTTTCCCGCATAACGTGCTATCTGCAAATCTTTTCTCCTGCAATTGTCTTTGAGTTTAACCTAGAATCAAATGATCATGATCTTCAAATTTTCATTTTTTTATTTCACAATCAGTTGCTTCAGCCCCTATCTAGGAACAGTGAATTTCCTGTTTTAAATTAGTTGAACTACGGCTAGCTACCAGTTGAATTCTTCCAATTAATGCCAATTGTTTAACTAAAAATTTTATAATATGGAAAATGATAGTTGTTCGTATTTTTATTTTATTTTATTTGCTAGCTAGTCCAGATTGTACCAAATATAAATTTTGACGTGCTGATTAAAAAAAATTAGGCCTCCAGAGTTGTTCACATGGGCACTAAGGCCCTGTTTGGTACATGTGTTTAAAAATTGAAAATTATTGTTTGAAAATATTTGTGGAAATACGTGTGGATGAAAAAGTACGTTGAAATACGTGAAATGTTGTGTTAAAAACTGAAAAAAGTTGTTTAAAAACAAAAACCAAACACCCCTAAATGTTCCAAGTTCCAACATTGCAGCTTGAAACTTCATTGATTTAATTAAATAACCTGTCCCTTCAAACTTATTATTGTTTAGTTTAGTGATATGCAGGTCATCCTTTATGGTCAAGAAAAAGTAATATAAATATATGATTGAAGGAATATTGGAAGAATATATATATTTTGATAGCCTCTTAATAAAAATAACCCTATATATCCTCTTGGTATATGGTAATGCCACCACATTAATTTAAGTATTTGACATGTTTGTTTCTGCTAGTATTAATGTTTTTAATATATAAGTTCGGGTTAGCTCAACTGGTAAAGTTTCTGATGGTTGTATAAGAGATTTGAGGTTCAATCTTTGTCTACACCAAAAACTGATTAGTGTCTTGGTCTGATGATAAATAACTATCATCAGGAGTGGACACCATAAGTTGAAATTCTTTGTAAAAAAAAAAAAGTTTTTAATATGTTCAAATTAGTTTAACTGGTAAAGTTTCTGATGATTAAATAAGAGATTTTAAAATTCAATCCTCAGACCTCGCCTATATCAAAAACTGATTGGTATCTTATTTGGTGATAAAGAAGGTGTTGTATATTAAAACTTTATAATAAAAAATAAAAAAAAAGTTTTTAGAAACGATCTAGATTGAGGTTGATAACTTCTTCACGTGCATGTACACTTATTTGTGTTTATGTTTTCTTGTGTCTTTAGTTTTGCATTTATTAGGTTAATTCTGTGTTCAGACATAGGTAGCTATACATCTATAAATTTGAGGAAGAAAAAAATGGAAAAACTTATATAGTTCCTTAGCTTTATTATAAATTCCTCTATTAAAAATCTGATAATGCGACTACATTGACCAATAAATTAACCACTAAATTTAATTTAATTATTTTTTAAAAAAATAATATTATTTGTACTACATTAACCAATATGATAACTGAATTTAATTATTGTATTGTATAGTATATAGGCCAAAATGGGCAAATGCTCTTTTCGAGCAAAAAAACTAGCATTTTGCCCAATTTCCTAAACTAATTAGGGAAATGTCCCTGTTTTGAAACTGGATTTTCTCAAAATCGAGTTTCAATGTAAAACTCGATTTGTAGAAAATTGAGTATGGGGTGATCAAACTTAAAAAAAAAAAAAAAAAAAAAAACTTTCATAGAGCTCGAGTTCCATTTAAAACGTTACTGTAGGGCTCTCTGAACGTAGCTACAAGATCAAACTTAAAAAAAAACAAGATCAAACTTAAAAAAAAAAAAAAAATTATTCCATGGAACTCGAGTTCTAATTTTTTTTTTTTTTTTCTAAGTTCACGTTCGCTATAACTCGATGTTCCAAAAATCGAGTTATACATTTGAAACTCGATTTTTAGAAAAAAAAAGTTCCAAAACATGGGCATTTTTCTAATTAGTTTGAGAAAGATGGCAAAATGTTGGATTTTTTTGTGTGAAAGAGACAAAGGCCAATTTTCTCCATAATACATAAGTTAAAAAAAAAAAAAAACAATTGGTTTACCTTGATTATTTTAAATAAGTAACTTGTTTACTTAAAATTTTCTTTTAAAGTCACTTTTTATCTCACGATTTAAATGAATAAACTAACAATAAAATAAAAAAGTTTAATCAAACACACCAACACTTGGTGTGTGGTACATGTTGTGGTTAACATAGTTTTTATCTTATGTTACCAACAGTAAAAAAGTTTAATCAAACGCGCCAACACTTGGCATGTGGTGTTGTGGTTAACATAGTATTTTTTTTTTAGTCGTATGTTAAATGTATCAGGCCGCACATGCATAGATCACAATTAATTTACAGGACCATTTTTTCAGCTGAAGTCCGTGATTTATTTTACTTTGTATACTTGTTCATATATGTGTACGTAGCTGAGAATTCTGATCTAGGACTTGGACAGAGAATTCTGAACTTTTTTTTTTTGGACACAGAACTTAAATAACAAGGTACTATATATATCCAGGTTTTGGTCAACTATATGATAACCAAGTTGCAAGACTATGATAACCAAGCCTGAAACCATATCTATTGCAAAGTGAAATCAGAGATTCAGAATTGAAAGCTTGTTGCAGCCCAAACATGCAGGACTATTAAAAATAACAGCATGATAATTATAGGTTACAACTTACTCAATAAAATAAACATTACTACATATTTTGAAAATTTAACTGTTGAATTGCATGTTCTTTATACTTTCGATACATATGTCAAATTTTATGTCAATCATATATTATTTACTATATTATCTATAAATTTTTATTTTATGCATAATTTTAAACTATAAAAACTTGCAATTTAAACGATTTATTGACGACATAGTTATTGATTTTTAATTTTCTAGAAATTTTGTATACATGAAAAATATAAGAAGAAGATGTAATCCAATGGTAGATTTGTCAAAATTCATCTCCAATAAAAAGATATTGAATAAGCTTGTAACATTATGTTACAACTAATTTTATAACTAAACTTTATCATTAAATTAATCCCTTACAGATACAGTAGAGTGAAAGACTTCAATGTTCAAGTACGTCATATAAAATTAGTTTTAGAACCACTTCTATATAGTTTTAGACTTTCAGTTATCCAGTACTCTTCTGAGTGATGAAGGCTATGAAGTTCTTTCAGTTATAGCCAGGGGCTAGATGGTATAACTTTTTTTTTTGGATAAAGGCAAAGCTTATTATATAAGTGAAAACATTATTTTGGTCTTTACATTTTGAGGTCACAGTTACTTTAGTCCTTACATTTTGGTAGCAATCAATTTAGTTCTTGTTATTTTCAACTTGAAATCAATTTGGTCCCTAGTGTTAACTTACTAACGAAAAATACTTATGTGGCTAACGGATTGCACAGTTGGCATACTTCATGCTTCGGTGGCTACTAAAATAATAATATAATATTTTAATTAGTATTTTTAAATGCCACGTTAGGATCTAAAAAAATTAGAAATGGAAAAAAAAAATCCATATTAGAGAAATAAAACAAAAAAAATTTGAAAATGAGGAGTTTTAAAAAATTTCCCGTTTTTCTTGCAGATTCTTAGTAGCCAAACACAGCAACCTCAAAATTCTTTGAGGAGTTTAACCCAGAATAATCTAAACCCATAATATGTTTGTTAAGGACTTTAACCAAACCTAGACTAAACCCCTTAACCATAAAATTAAAAAAAAAAAAAAAAAAAAAAAAACTCAAAATCCCTTAACACCTTTCACAAAAACCAAGATCCAAAATTGGATGAAAGAAGCACAAAATCTAAACCAGTACCCCAGCCGCCATTGTCGAACCAAATTTTTTTTTTCTCAGATCTGCAAATTTTTATATCTCACAAACTCAAAACACAAGAAAGAAAGATCTAGATTATAGTTACATAAATAAATATTATCCTCCAAAAGAAAAGATAAAAAAAAAAAATCAACGCCGAGCTGCTCCTCAAGTAGTGCTTGATCAGATCGAGCTTTTAAGGTTGTTCTTGAAAAATGTCATCGATCTCTTTAGGATCATCAGTGCCAAACTGATCACTTCCTACGTTTCCTTCGTTATGTCAAACATTGATGACAAAGTTACAAATTCTAAAGTAAATTATATTTTGCCAAACCGATCTCTAAATAGTTCTAATTCTCCAATGTTTCATTTTGTTAAAATCATTTTATTTTCTCTTTTAAAAATCATTCTATTTTTTCAATGTTCTGACGTGGATTTTATTATGTGGATGTGGTTTTTAAAATAACAATTAAAATATTTTAGTAGCCACGTAGGCATAAAGTGTGCCAACTGTGTAATCCGTTAGTCACGTAAGCATTTTCTGTTAGTGAGTTAATGGTAGGAATTAAATTGACTTCATGTTGAAAATAATATAGACTAAATTGATTACTACAAAAATGTAAGGACTAAATTGACTGTAACCCTAAAATATAAAGACCAAAATGGTATTTTTGCATATTATATATCCTTTACTTTTACTCAAGTTTACCAATAATTGATTCTCAAAAAAAAAAAAAATGTTGGGGTTTTTAGACAAACTAAGTAGAAGTAAATAATAATACCAAATTAATTTGAAGTACAATTATACCTATTAAAAAAAAAACATAAAGTAGAAGAGCTAGGGATATTCAATTTTTTCATATATAATTTTAAAGTATATTTTTAAAAATATATATAAATAAATCCTTTTAGTATAAACTTTTTCTCAATAATGAATTAACATACTGGAAGCATTGTTTATAAAAAAAAAGTGTAATATAGATTGTTATATGGAAGAAAGGCGTGGGCTTGTATTTAAAGGCTTGTGTTGGACAATAAAAGTTTATTTTTAAGTTTTTTGTGTGTATATAAAGTAACATAAATACTAATAATAAAGTAATAATTGAGAGAATCTATGGATATGTGGTTCTAGAACACACAACACGTGTGTGGCGAGTGGCACACTTGGCACATAGCTAGACATGTTGTGTATGATGTGTGTAGATTGGACGATAATTTATTTATTTATTAAAATAGGATGAAATGCACTAGAACAAAACTTGTAGCTCATAAAAAGCTATTTTTTATTTTCTAAAAGGTTAAGAATTATTCTAAAAGGTCATAATACTCAAAGAATGTGTCAATTCAAATAAAAAGTCATAACTCTTCCTTGCCTATAAATTAAGGGAGTTAATTATAATTAAAAAAATACAATTTCTTAAGAAATTATCTTTAATAGATATTGGAATTATTCTTTGCAGTTTAGTGAAGACTTTGAAAAATCCACCATAAATAAACTATTACAATAGTTTATACTCAATAAAACCATTGCAGTATTTTTATATATTAAAAATAAAAAAGAAGAAGTCTGTAGTAGTATTCAATCTCTATGTATCCTTTGCAAATGTCCTACTTAATTGCTTTCCTATTGTAGTAGTCCCCAAAACCACTAAAATCCTTCTATAGTGATTTTCCCAAGAATGCACCTCACCCATGTGAATAAGAACGTCACTCACAAGACTCAAAACTCTATCGTTTACAGTTTAATACTCAAGAGTCAAGATGTATAGGAACATGCGATGGTTTTTCTAGTTTTTGTTTTAGGCATATGGATGGTTTTCTCTATTTAAGCTCAGGGAGAAGGCTTTACGATTTGAAGGTTTTATAGCTCTGTTATAATAACCTTCCATTCCTATAAAAGTCATGCAAAATGTGATTTATATAGGTGCACAAATAGTATCATGACGATGGATGACTTTGAATATTTGGAGATCTTTTATCTAAAAAAAGGTATTGGATATCTCACAAGATACAATCATATAATACATGCTTATCAATAATGATCAAATTTTATATTCAGTAAAAATTAAAATTAAAGCATTTTTTTTATTAAACTTTCCCATTTGACATTTATAGTTAACTTCATAATATTTTATCATATAAATTGTTGAAGCCTCATAATTTCATATATCATTATTCTACGCACACAAATATTATTAGTTTATTTTAATTTATTCTATATTTAAATGTCCATTAGAATGTTGTTACCATTAAAACAAAACATTACTAATAAATACCATAATTACCTATTAATAACTACCATAATTGTTAAAATTCATATTGAGATAAAAATAAGACTATTAGTAACTACCATAATCATCAAACTACATACTTAATTAGACAAAAAGCATTAGAGACATTAAAAAACCATATTTTGTTAAAACATTTGCACATGACAAGTTTTATTATGGTTTAATAATCACTTTCTTTAAACCTGTTTTAGTTTTTATTTATTTATTATTTTTTATGAGAAGATAAACCTGTTTTAGTTAAAATATCAGGAATAGTAAAATTCCAAGAAGTTCATTAAACCTACTCCCGCTTATAATGTGGCATCCATGCCATTACCAATAAAGGCTTCCTTTATAACCTCCTACTCTTCTACTCATTGCTTTGACCATTATCTGCAAGTAGGTTTAATTCTCTAAGTTGTCTTTTATTCCAACAATTTATTTGTGGAGCGTATGCATATATTGAGATTATAATATTCTTTTCCACTATATGGGCGTTGAAGATTGCTAGTGGCCTTTCAAAATCTTGCTGCGTTCAATTGCATTGACAAAATACCAAATTATTAGTCTGCAAATGGAGTATGGGCCTCTATATATATATAACATGTACTAATGCAGCCTCTCATTTCAAAACCTTTTGCTCTTCTATACGCATCTCCATATAGTTCCATCTTTATTTTTCTTCTTGTGTTGGATTCACATCTTCAATTGAAAGTCTGTTTCCATTACAAAACCTCTCTATATATCTCTCTTACTTAGATTATCAAATACGTTTAAGTATTCAATACGGATTTTGAGCTATACAAATAGAACAAGAATTAAGTTTAGCTTTCCATTTGGCAAATATATAGCAAGCTAGATTAATCTCTTTTCCTTCCATATTCCATATTTTCTTGTCATTCTTCAATAGTAGAAATGGAGATTGTAAAAGTTAAGTGCAGGAACACCTTGATTTTCAAGGCATGGAAACGATGTCTATCACTAGTAGCTGGCAACAAAAAATGTTGTTCATCATCATCTACCACTTTCAGTTCATTGACAAAGCGCAAAAAGAATCGTCAAGTAGCTCCGGAAGGCTGTTTCACAGTCTACGTTGGACCTCAAAAACAACGATTTGTGATCAAGACCAAGCTTGTTAACCATCCTTTGTTCGCGATGCTGCTAGAGGATGCTGAATTGGAATATGGGTACAATAGTGAAGGCCCCCTTGTGCTCCCTTGCGATGTTGATTTGTTCTACAAAGTGTTGGCAGAGATGGACAGCAGCGAGGATTTTAGTCCTAGTTGCGGCTTTGCTAAAGTTTATTCCTTAATTCTGCCTAGTCCAGCTCGTCGATCGAACATTGTTAGCATTAACAAGGTTCATGATGCCTATAGTCTTCTTAGTCCATCAAATTCGATGATTAAGATGAATCAACTACGACCATTTATTATAAGATCATGTTGATCTAGCTTTCTTTTTTAGCATTTGTATCATATATATTATCCAACTTATCTGTGTGGGTAGAGGGAATTCTATACGAAATGAACCAAAATAATACATATCAAGAAATTTGTACTAGTTATATATATTATATATGCTTTCTTTTCTCCACTCATTTTGCTCTCTCCAATTGATTCTCCCATGTTCTCAACCTCACTTGGCTGAGCCACCTAGCTATCCAATTTGCCTTAAAATGGATTTTTGATTAAACTAGAAACTTTTTTTTTTTTTGGTGGAATGAAAACTGTGTGTTGTTTTGGTAATAAATCATGTTATAGTTGTAGGTGGTTGATTCAAGAAAGAGAGAATCATGTAGTAAGGATGTCGTGTCCCAATTATGTGCTAAGAAAGAAAACTTTTAGCACTACAAGGGTTAATCCGCGGAGATCAAATCCATTGTGTACACAATGGATTTGAGTGTGTAATATGGTAATGTAATAGTAGCTAAAAGATTGCAAATTAACCTAGACGCCTAAAGCCAGTTATCTTAGTTGAGTGTTGAAGTATTATAGGACAAGTAAGACATGGATTTGGTGGGAACTACTCCCTAAAACTAGGCGTTTGTCCTATCAAGTAAATGTTACCTTTGTTTGGTTGAAGGGATGGATACCAAAATGCCTTCCAGAATTGCAAGCAAGGGATTTACTAATTAGTTAAAAAAAAGAAAAGATACCTTCAAAAAGGTAATTATGTTATCCCGAGACAAGTTAACCCTCAAGATCCCTTGGATCGATTACCAAGAAAGACCTAGATGCGTAGTAGTCAAACACCCATTGAGGAGATTAGGGTCTTCTATGGAGATCGAGCTAAACCTTGCTTCAAATTAGTGTTCCTTATCAGATTTGCCGGGGCAAATCCAATAAGATGTGCCTGGCCAATTTGCCCAAAGGCTCTATGGATGGTCTAAAGACCTATTCTAGCCTCGCTATAGGCCCAACCATTTCTAGTAGCTTATTTCATAATGTGAAGAACACTCGATCCTTAACTGGGTGTTTTTGTAGTTCTTTTTAGAATTCCTTAATCTGTTCTTAAAGCAATATAGTTAAATGTGATCAAGTGCTTGTAGCTTCTTGCTAGTGTCAAGTGTTCGCAACTTCTTCTTTTATCTATTTGTCTTGCTTTGTGTTTTGAATTATTGTCTTGGTGATAAAATTAAAATAAAAGAGGAAGTGAGGGGCAGAATTATATTATGGCTTAGAGGGTCATTGGAAAGAAAAAATACAAATTGGTTTTGGCCTTTAGAAATGAGGTTACTGTTTTAAAAATTTAATGGTAACCCCCAAAATTAAAATGAATATGATCAATCATAGCCCCGGCAGCTATAAATTTAAAATTCATTTATTTTGTCATTACTTTGACCTCAAGGTAAATAAAATGCAGTTGCAACCTTAAATATAATGTGTGATAATAAATCAAGAGCGAACTTTTTATTTGTCTTAATGATGTAGTCGCCGCCTCATTTCTTCAATTTTTCTCACCATATAAATATAGACTTTTTCTCGTTTCCATATCACAAATCAATATCAACAGGTTCACCCTACCTTTTTTGTATAGCCGCCAAGACCAATAGCACCAGTATACGTACATGCATATACATACATACAATATTCTCTATTATTGGCAGTGCTATAGAATTGAAGCTAGCCAATGGCATATGCATCGATGTAATGATATACATTCAAATCCTACATTGCATGCATGTTTTCAAATATACATCACACTATAAACATTATAACAATGCATGTAAATCACACGCTTGTTTGAACTTTCAATCCCTGCAGACGTTTTGGTGCGCCGCCAATGCTTCAGCATTGCAAAAGATAGCTTATGAGAATAGGGAAAAGTCTGCATGGGGCTTAGAAATCTAGTTAAGGTGGTCACAGTAGTTTTAAACAATATTATTAATTTTGTTTCGGGACCCGTTTCATTTTATCAAGTAAAACAGAATATTTTGATATCGGCTTATTTTAGCATACCGTTTCAAGGTGTTTCGAGTTCTTAAAAAAATATATAACATATATTATTAATATTATATAAAATAATGAATTTAATTTTTTTAAAATCTTAAATAAAGTGGGATTAAAAAATATTTAAATACTTTTAATTTTCTACTAATAAAATTCACATTTTGAATAATTGTAAACAAAATAATAAATGTATAGTGTATACTCTTTCACCTTAAAAGCAAATGAAGTAAAGTTTTTATTTATTTATTATTTTTAAGGGGAAAATGAAGTAAAGTTGATAAAAAATTTATGTGGTTATTTTTTAACTTTTTACTAGTGGCATTATTGTAAATAGATAAGAATCTAGGATTAGTTTTTGAACTAGGAAATTTCCTAGAAGTTTCCTTACAATCTCCATTACTCCACACGTATTTTCCATTTTCACTTACCATGTCCTTTCCATCTGATCGCCTCCATTCTTCTTCTCTCGTCTCCAAAGACTTCTCTGCTTTTTTTTTTAATGCTTTCTTTGGTTTTAACTTTTAACGCTTCCTCCCACAATCAAGGCTGGACCCCAACACGCCCAACAGGTAAGTGTTCTCTAGCAAAGGAAATGTCAACAATAGAGAAGTGTGGTGGCTCAAAGAGACAATGTTGAAGCTGAATGAGAAACAGTGAAGCCCAAAACGGCGTAGATGAGCTTTTAGTTTTTTTTTTTTTTTTTTTTTTTTCCTTCTTTAAATAGGCAAAATCTAGTACCGGCCGAAATCCTCTTCTCGGCCGAAATTGGCCGGAATGACCCGAAATAGCCGAAATCTGACCCGAGGTGGAACGTAGCTATCCTCGTACTGTTTGAGATCTAAATATCCAATGGTAATTAAAACATGAAAAATACATTACTTAATATGATAATTCCCCTACTTGATAAACGGTAAGACTTTACTATACAACAAACATATGCAGCTAGCTAGCTCAAGGTCTCTCTTTAATCATATCTTGTGGTACTCTCGAAGGAAACCTGTACAATTGGTCTTATCTCTCAAATTTTGTAATGAAATGAAAAATCAATGAACAACCTCCTTAATGGAAAAGGCATTAATTTTGGGGATCTAATCTTGTTGAAAAATATACCATAAATAAACTATTACAATAGTTTATACTCAATAAAACCATTGCAGTATTTTTATATATTAAAAAAAAAATCTTTGTAGTATTCGACACCTCTTTAATTTGTTGTTAGTAAATTTCGAATGGATGATGCTATTTTAACACCAAAGAGAGTTGCTTTAATTCTACACCTCTTTTAAAGAGAAGTCGAAATCAACATTTGTGGTGTGGAATTTCGATAATGTGAAAGAGAAAGAGAGGATGTAGAAATAACAATTTTTTAGTGTTGAAAGATCTAGAAGAAGTAAACACCTTTCAAGTTGCAACCTTAAATTATTCAGCAAAAATATGAAGTTTCAACTTAAATTGCCATTTTTCTTTGGCAACACTTTTAGTAGATAGAAGACAGAAGAAGATTGTGGAAAAACAGAAACAACACGAAAAAATATATACGTATCTAGTTATATAGTTATAGCTTATAACATATATCATTCCTTAAAGTTCTTATTCCTCACTTGGTCTTCTCAATATCTTTTGTGTTACTTGTTCCAATTCTATTCTATAATAAATAATATATATTGCATCACTTTAGCATTTGTTCAAATCCACATACGTTAGTTTACAAAATATGTCAACAGAAATAAATGTTTTAGTCACGGACGGACCTAGGTGAGGGTCTAAGGGAGCCGGCCTCCCTTGGTCCATTTTTTTTTTTCCAAATTATATACATCATTTTGGTAGTCCAAAACCTTAGGCCTCTATTCAACTAGCAACTATTCAACCCAAAAACTTAACAAAAATTATAAAAACATTCACAATAGTAATTGTATTATATATATACTAAACAAATATACTAAACAAATAGTTAAATTAAGTAAAAGATATAAAGCAATAAAAAGATGTAAACAATCAAGGAAAATGAATTAAGGTTTTGGAATCCGCCTTGTAAGTCATATTAGCATATATTTATGATCATTAATTTTTCCCAATTCACTACATGATAATCTAGAAATCAATCTTGCTATCATGGAAAATATCATCATTAAAACTAATGTTTAAAAATCTAAAGCATGTTCTTCTTCGCTTCTTAAGTATAAAACCAAATCATCAATTGTATTTGTAGCCAAACAAATCACAAGATATATCCAATTCTAAAAATCAAATCATAAATTGTATCCATTGACCGACAAATCACAAGTGATATCCAATTTTATAATAAAAAATTAATAAACCAAGCATTCAATTAATTAAGACAAATCCTAAATCATGAGAAAAACATTATTGAACTCATATCTAGAATCTCATCTTAGTCAATTGATATGAAGCAAGAACAATTTAAATCATTAAAGAATAACTATTGTGGGAAAAATCAAATCACATAAATATTACTGATGATCCTTAACAAGGTTTCATCCTCAACCTTAATTATAAATTTAGCTACTCATAGTAATTGAAAGAAAACACAAGAATAAAATACTAAACATTAAACTAAACAAATAAAATAAAACTAACTGTCATGGAAGAAAACCAAAGAAGTAGCTGCACTCTCTATACATTCAGCCCTCAGCCCTAGCACTGGCCTCCTTGAATTTTGCCCTAAAGAACCTTTAAATAGGTCAAGGAATCCTATTACAAGTTGAATTCCCGTTTGGAGAAAATCCCAAATTTTTAGGCTTCACTTAACCGACGATTTTGGCCTGCTTAGTTTCAGAATTCGGACTTTTGGTAAACTACAAAGTTGTAACCCTTTAAGTTAAATTTCCAGCTCGACTTGAATCACCTCGATTGGACATCTGAGCCGAAAGTTATGCTGAAAATACTAACTGATGTGTAGGCTGGAATCCTAATCCGAATTGGACTTAGATTTGGTGCAAATTTCTTTTGATTCCTTACTCCAATTGGACTTAAATTTAATTGAGTTGGTCTTCTCTTGAATTCATCATGGCTGGATTTAAGTTGGCTTGATTCAATTGGTCTAGCCCCACTTTGCATGTAAAGTCTTTGTTACCTGCAACACAAAGATATTATATAATCAGTTACAAAATAACATAAAAGTAAGGCTAAATACGTAGATATGTAAGTACTTTATTGTATATATTTCATGCACATCATATTTTATTAAGATTATCTCACTACCTTCAATTAAAAAAACTCAAATTCTCTCTCTTCCTTTATTATTATTTTAATGGGTTGTTTATACTATTTGAAATAAAATGGTAAAAAAATAAAATATTTTTTGTTGAGTGTATTGTAAAGTGATTTGGTAAAATAGATAAATTAGTTTTTTGAGGTGTTAAAAGCTAAATTTTTTAGCACTGCTACCGTGAATGCTCTAACTTCAAAAAAAAAAAAAAAAAAAAAAAATCCTTGCTATCCTTGTACTAAAAAAAAAACTTTTTTTTTTTGTTTTGTTTTGTTTTTGCTTGTAGATAATTGTATTTTAATGTAATAAGAAACAATGATTTTGTGTATTTATACTCTAGCCACCTCTAGCTTGAAATCTTGGATCCATTCCTAATTTTAGTTAAACTCCTTTTTTTTTTTTTTTTAGAAACAAACACACACATACACATAAGGGAGAGGGAAATGGATTCTAGCACAAAGGCACACCACAACTCTACTCAACAGTCATGGTAACTTTTAAGGGAGGGTGAGGTAAGTTATACTACACATAACACACTCTCTTAAGCAATGTAGGATAATTACCCAATTTTTTTTTTTTTTGAGAAAATAACACATACACACACACACACACAAGGGAGAGAGAAAGAGATTCTAACACAAAGGCACATCACAACTTCATTAAAAAACCATGGTAACTTTTAAGGAAGGGTGATGCAAGTTGTACTACACACAACATACTATCTTAAGAAATGTGGGACAATTACCTTTTTTTTTTTTTTTTTTGAGAAACAAACACACACACACAAAAAAGAGAGAGGGAAATGGATTCTAACACAAAAACACATTACAACTCCACTCAAAAGTTATGGTAACTTTTAAGGGAGAGTGGAGCAAGTTATACTATACACAACACACTTCTTTTAAGCAATGTGGGATAATTAAACCCTTTTTTTTTTAGAAACAAACACACACACACAAAAGGGAGAGGGAAATAGATTTTAACACAAAGACATACTATAACTCCACTCAAAAGCCATGACAACACTTGATTGTCTTTACTTTTAAAATATATATTTTTTAGATATGATAGATTATTTTTACTTTTTTTTTTAAATTTATTTTGTGTTACTTGTTTCAATTCTATTCTATAATAAATAATATATATTGCAACACTTTAGCATTTGTTCAAATGTACATACGTTAGTTTACAAAATATGTCAACAAAAATAAATGTTTTAGTTAAATCCCCTTCTCTTTTTCTCTTATTATGAAACCAAACTTGATTGATTTATTTATAGATACGAATATACGATAGATTTTGATAGCCATTTTTGATGGCCACATAAATATATTTTTTGTGACTTTTTGTAATTATTTTTTAATGTAGTACAAATTTGTGTAAAATGGGGATAATTTTAATGTGTCATCCTATATCGCCATGGTGATCTAAATATGAGAAAGTCTTTGATTTAAGGAGGCTGAATAGAAAAGTGAGACCTGGTGTGGGTAACATGTTAGATGGTCGTAATTAACGAGTCCAAATTTTCTATCCCACTTTTCCTACTTAACTATATACTCCATAAATAAAAACATGTTACATGTCCATCTATTTAATTAAATGCTAAATTTATGCCTTCTATTATTTCAATGACCTAAAATAAATAAATAAATAACCCATCATATTTTGGTAATTGAAATAATAGAAGACATAAATTTAACATTTAATTAAATAGATGGACATGTGACATGTTTTTATTTGTGGAGTATATAGTGGAACAGGAAGAGTGGGACAAAAGATTTGGACTTGTAATTAATGGCTCATGATTGGATATCGTTTGGGACCAAAAATAACATTTGTATTATTATTATTTTATAATATATGATCATAATTCACAACACACTTTTGAGTATTGAGTCTATTGACTGATCTCACGTGACACGTCTGCATCGTAATTTCTTCAAGGCCGATCTCAACACAAGTGAGTTATAATTATATACAAATAATTTTAGTATTGGTGTACTACATACTTTTACACACATTTTGCCACAAATTTCTGTTTTATGTAGTAAATTATGATTGACTATTAGTCAATATTACATAGACTAACTATTTTTTTTCACTACTCACAAATTGTCGGTCAATAAAGACAATTACGATAAAATATGTGTAAAAGTGTATGGTAATAAAATTATTCATCATATTGTCAATCATGAAAGTTGTGTGGAGCTTTCATTCTTACCAAATTTATCACACTTTTGGGCTTTTCTGAGTGACCCAAATTGACGTAGATCGATGCACCATCATATATTCATATACATATAAATATATAATACAGCTTACATTGAGCTTTTTCTTTGACCTTAAAAATTGACCGGGTTTTTCTTAGCCCAATTTGTGATGTCCATAGAAAAATATACATGTCTTGTTCATACTAGTCTCTGCATGGGGGCAGAGCGAGGGGGACCAGGGCGGCAATAATGGGCCCATGTTCCCTTGGACTTTGAAAATCGCCTATCCCTTTTTCTTTTTTGAGAATCCCTTTATATGTTTTTTTATTAGAAATAAAAAATTTATGTTAAATATCATTAATGGTTCTCCCAAATTTTAACAGAAATGCTACATTTTACTCTTAATTTATTATTTTAAGGGAAATATTTTTTTTTTTTTTGAGAAGGTTTTAAGGGAAATGTTAAGTGAACCATTTTAGGATAGTTTTTATGGAAAAAGAGAAAAAATAATTAATTTTTTGATAATTTTTTCAATTTTCCATAAAAATGATATAAAAAGTTTCCTAAAATGATTTATTAAATTTTTTTTAAAGGATATCCATTAACATGACCTTTATTTTAATTCTTATTATTTATATGTCATATAGTCTTTTTTTTTTTTTTTGGATGGGGCATATAGTCATTTGTAACTCTTTTTATTTTATTTTATTTTTATTTTTATTTTTATCTTATAGAGAAGAATGTCATACATAACTCATTTAATTAAATTGGAAAAATTTCTAATAGTTGTATAAGAGATTTAGGGTTCAATTCTCGTCTATACCAAAAACTGATTGGTGTTTTAGTTTGATAATAAAGAGTTATCATCAGGAGACCATAGGTTGAAACTCTCTATCTCCAAAAAAAAAAAAATGTATTCAAGGTTTACATTCTTCAATAATAATAATAATTAATTGTCACATAATGAATTAGAGGAGATTCCTATACACTGGTTTGAAGGAAATCACATTTGCATATAGAATTCTCTATGTATATTATATGAACATTTTATATATTCATAGCATGAGATATTATTATCTTATTAAATAAGATGAAGTGAAACTGAAAAACTAATTTTAACATGTTAATGATTTTGATCTTATTATCCTTAGGAATCATTATTTATAATACGGTTATTTTACATGGATATGGTTTAGATTATTAAATGGTAATCTACCCCCCCAAAAAAAGATTTATTATTATATAGTAAGTTTAGCTTTGGAGCAATGAAGTTTCTCCAAAAAAAAAAAAAAAAAGAAAAAAAAAAAGAAAAAAAAAGAAAAAAAAAAAAATGCTTTGGAGCAATGAATATGCTACACCTTCCCATCACGCTTACATTTATTGGAGCATTTGATGTAAAGGACCACTTATGCTTAAAGAATGGTTGGACTCAATTCGCATGAAGACATCCAAAAAATTAAGATTTAATAATACCTCACAAATAATAAAAGGAAAGATTATTTGTTTTTTTTTGGGTTGTTGTTGTTGAAAAATGCTATTGGTATTTTGTTCCATCTGAACTCTGAAGATGTCTTGCTATGGCATAATGAAAAATGTACTCTCCAGAATGCAACATCAAATCCTATATAAAAAAAAAAAAATCCTATGATTTGACAGCATGACCCATCATGTTTAGGTCATAAAGTCATGCCCTAAGAACATTCAAAAAGTAAAGGTTATGATTGGTAACGATTTTTGTTTTTATTTTCAAAAATTTGCTTTTGAGAATATAAAGAAAAAATAAATTTTTTTTTTATATATTTGAAATAAAAAACATATTTGGTTGGCTGAAATTAAAAAGATACTTTTTTTGAAAAAAAAAAAAGAAAATACTAAAATATGTTGTTATTAGGATTTGAACTATAATATTTACTTATTAAATAAGACAGATTCATTTAATTAAATATGTGTTTTAATTACCTTTTGAAAATTAGAAACTAAAAACAGCCTTTTATATGTTTTTCTATTTTCTTCACATATTGAGTTTTGAGAACAGTTTTTGTTTTTTTGTCCATTTTGGGTTGTCAAACAAGTTTTCTAGTCTCAAAAATAGAAAATTGTTTTTGGAAACAGAAAATAAGGGGAAAAAACAGTTACCAAACATACTCAAAGTATCTAAAAAATTCCCGTTTGGCACGTGTGTTTAAACAACAATTTTTAGTTTTTTTGGAAGTACATGTGAGTGAAAAAGTGTGTAGAAATACGTGTAATGTTATTTAAAATTTGAAAACATGTGCTTAAGTTTATGTACCAAGTGGGCCATAACTTTTAGCAACTCAAAACACTACTTTATCTCTTTTAATAACCCACTTTACATTCAACACATTAAAATAATATAAACAACACAATAAAATAATATATCTAACATAATAACCAACAACCACAACCATTAATACATTAAAATACTTTTTTTTAACACTCTACATTAAAATATTATTTTTTGTTTTGAGTTTTGAGCTACAGTGGGCTGCTAGCTCAAAGTTAAATTTTTTTTAACTTTAGCTTTTTTGTTGTAGCCACAATTTTGGAGAATTGGTTGCTAAATTGACTTTTTTGTCAATTTAGCAACTTCATTGGGATGCTCTAAGAGCACTAGCATTGTGGTGTAAACACCCCCCAATTGTTATTTTAGTAACTAAACCTTTAAATTCATGCTCTCTCCGGATATGTAAATCCAAAATTTTTTTACATCCCACTGTTCATGGGATTGTAAATAAAAAAATTAGTTTTTTAATCTCACATACTCTCTCTCTTCTACTCACTTTCAGACTTTCTTTCTTTTCACCTCTCTTTCATATCAGCGTGGCACAAATCGGCGTGAAAGCTTTGGGTGGGTGGGATTCAAATCGCTGTGGGCCACTGCGGGTCTTGGGTTTGGTGGTCTTATGTTTACACCAGACAATTATCTACAATTACAATTTTATAAAAAAAGAAAAAGAAAATGCAAGTAGATATATACTAAACATGGTTCTAACATATCCCTAATTAATAATAATTAGAAATATTTTGGGATTATCTTTAATCTAATGTGAAATAGACAAGTTTATAATAACTCATTGCTGAACTTAAATTATAATGAATAACAACCACCTCTAAATTATTTGTATAATTCTGTCACTTTTATCCAATTCAATTTAACGCTTCTATAAATAAATGAATTTATAGTTTGGTTTATGTGACACCTTTTTTTTAATGTGAATCATTTAGCAATGTTTGGTTATTCTACAATATTCATCTTATTATTTAGTTTGCCTTCATTTTCAATATATCTTTCATATGATGGGAGATCACCAAATATTATTCAAATCACAATCAATAAATGTTAACAATTGTGAAAAATATTGTGTTCCTCTTCCCTAGTTTTACTTTTACAAATTTCATTTTTCATTTGCATTAAATCACATGGATAGAGTTTATTTCAAAAATGATTTAGAGAAAAATTCCTATAACCTATTATGTGGTGATTAAAAGTTAAAACACCATCAACATCTACTTTTAATCACATGACATATTTGAATTCATGTGATAGTTTAAAATAATGTAATGAGTTATGTGATTTAATAAATATGAATAATTTTATAATACCTCACAAATAAGATTTAATAATCCCTCACACCTAAACACCTAATAAACACCTCACAAAGCAACTAAGATTTAATATGAAGATATCCAAGGCAATAAGATTTAATAATACCTCCTAAATAATAAAAGGAAAGGCTATTGGTACTTTCTTTTTTTTTTTTTTTTTTTGGATGAACTGGTATTTTCGTATTTTGCTCCATCTTAAGATGTCCTGCTATAGCCTAATGAAAAATGTGCTCTCCAATGGAGTACGGTTGTGGGGGATGCAATATGCAACATCAAATCCTATGATTTGACCCCATGACCCCCAAGGCTATTGGTACTTTTTTTTTTTTTTTTTTTTTTTTTTTGGGATGTACTGGTATTTTCATATTTTGCTCCATCTTAAGAACATCTCCAACAGCCAATGCATAGGTAAAATATAGAGAGAAAATGCTCAAAATGTCTACTATTCATGCTTCCAGCAGACTCGCTAAAACCCCCCTTTTTTTTTTGCTAATGAACAGTAGCTCATCAGGTTTGATGAGCTACTGTACATTAGCAATCGAATTTCTTGCATTAAAATATTAGAACAACTACTTATTTTATCAATTATTTCTCTCTCCTTTAGATTTTTTTTTTCTCTCATTCTCTCCACTGCTTCTTCTTCTTCTTTTTTTTCCCTCTCATTCTCTCATTCTCTCTGTTGCCGTTGTTTCTTTTTTTCTCATAAACCAAATGAAATTAGAAAAAAAAAAAAGAAAAAAAAAAGAAAAAAGAGAAAAGAGAGAGACCTGTTCATGAGAAAAAGAATTAATCCAAACGCAAAACACAAAACACAAAACACAAAACAAAATCCAATTCTTAAAATAAAGTTGAATCAGAACAAGCAAATATTTAAAAAAAAAAAAAAAAAACAAGCCGATCTGACCCAAGTCGATCGGTGGGGAGGACGACGAGCGGCGGTGGAGATGCTGGAGCGGCGATGGAGATGCATGCGGTGGAGGCCCAAGCCGATCTCTCCCAGTCTTTCTCCTCTCTCTCTGTCTCTGTCTCTCTCTTTTATCTGATGAGAAGAGCAATTTTTTTTTTTTTTTTTGAGGAATAGAGGAGCAAATGAAATGTTGCTGGAAGGTTCTGGAGGAGAAAACGATATAAAAGAAGGGGAATAGAGGACACGTGTGTGGAGGAGAATGAAATGAAAGAATAAAAAATAATATAAAGAATAAAAAATCCTAATTGAGAAATTTTACCACAATATTTTTATAATAAAATTTAAGTAACAAATTGTTATTAGTTAATATTGGCAAGAAAAAAAATAATTTCAGTAGTGAGTTCAAATTAGAATTAATAACAACTTTCCACATAAATTTTGTTGAGAAAGTATTGCAAAAAATATTGTAAATATAACACTTTTCATTAAAAAATATAATTGTTGAGAATAAATATAGAAAGAATAAATGATGATAAAGAATGAATGAAGAAAAAATATTTAAATGAGATAGAGAATGGGATAGAGAGTCTGTTGGAAGTGTATTTGAAAAAGTGAGTAGTTAAAATGTAAAAGTCACTGTTCATTAGTCAAATAGTACAAAAATTTGGCTATACTGCTGGAGATGCTCTAAGATGTCTTGCTATAGCCTAATGAAAAATGTGCTCTCCAATGGAGTACGGTTGTGGGGATGCAATATGCAACATCAAATCCTATGATTTGACACCATGACCCCCACAAGTTCAAGTCACAAAAGGTCATAAAGTCAAGCCCCATATCTCGAAAGCTAAAGAAAGAAACTGATGGATCAATTCAGTATTTTAATTTTAAAAACATTATGTCCATGACCACATAACATATCTTAAAAGCTAAAGAAAGAAACTAATGGATCAATCAGCATTTTTATTTTAAAAACATTACGTCTATGACCACATAACATATTATAAAGTTCATCATGAATAAATTACTATGAGCCTGCTTAATTTTTTATTTAATTTATTTGTTTATGTACAGCTTATTCGTTTCTTGTACAATTGTATTTTGGTCTAATTCAATATTTTAAGCAAAGTAAATCATTTAAAATAAGTATGATATAGCTTATATTTATGTTGTTTATTACGAACTAAAAATAATTGTACATAAACATATAGGTTAAATAAGGGTATTTACATTCGTTCGTGCAAAATTTCTATATATTTTAGTATAAAAATTTGTTTTTTATATTTTACGAACTCTTTTTTCAAAATACCCCATATTAGAAAGTAATTCTTAGGTACTCATAAAACACAGAGAATAGTACTCTCTCTTCTGGTGGGATCTACTTATTAAATTTATAGTAGGGTTCATCATAAATGTGAAAAGAGGGAACATCATTTCTCTGTACTCTGAAAATGTCTAAGAATTTTCCCCACATTGTATTATCTATTTTACATTACATTTCATTAAAATATTAATTTAATTTTATTAATTTTTTTCTTTTTTTACACATAATAACTACCATGTACTCTCTTCTTTCATTATTGGAATACATAAAAAAAGAATAAAAAATTAAATATAAAATGAATAGCAGTAATGTAAATTTACACGATTACGGTTGCAACTTCGCAAATTTACACATTTTTAACTTGACCGATATAAGTGATTTTGGGGTTTAAATATATAAAATTGATATATTTTTCTATTTTACATTGTTTGATACAAATGCTCTAAGTCAAACAAAATAAGCATAAATGTTTTTTTATTGGTAACTGTGGGGGCGGAGGCCCAAAATTCGTGTGTATTGGGCCTTGGGCTTATGAGAGCCCAAATTGATAAGTGTTGAATCCTAATCTATATCCACAAACTTGACTTGCCGAGGAGATAAAATAAGAGATTAAAGGCTACCAAGATTTACCCGCTAAAATTTTGGGTCTGTGAAGTAACAGGAGAGCTTTCCAAGGAGATACTCCTCCTCGAATCTATTGAATACGGTATAATTGCTTACTCGGACCATTATAAGGGTGCTCCACGAAGTTCCCACCATGTAGGAACGTCTCACAGATACACTGGGAGGAAGGAAGACTCCAAAATATCTATTCAAAGGCTGCTACCTCCACATTAAATGCACTATACCTAACATTATGACCGCATTTATGTGGAATAGACATCTGAACAGTGTTTCTAGGGAGATTATTATTCAGAAAAGCTGAAGAAGAAAGCTAATGGGACAACTACTCAAGTGGTGGCTTAGATGATAAACAAGTGTAGGGGGAGGATAGTTCAGGAGGACTATATAATAAGAAATATCTTCCATAAGAAGAGGACGGTAGAAAAGTTGAAAGGGGAAGAACGTTAACAATCAGCGTTACATTGTAAATTTGTTCTACAAACTTATGTTAGCATTTGTCTCCTCGGACATAGAAATTTGATTCATTAGGCGAGAAGTTCATCCATATTAGCCGTTATTCAATTCATTAATACCTAGTTCATCGACCAATTCTCTACAAATTCATTATATTGGGCTCACTGGGCTCATATCCCAAATCTTTTGGGCTTGGGCTACGAATTGTGACCCTACAGTAACCATAAGCACAAATGTTTGTTTTGTATATATATATATCGTGCATCTACACATACAAACATTTTCTCTCTTACAACACATAGACCTTACAAGAACACTAATATATAATGAGAAAAATAATGCACATATTGGATAATGGGAAAATTATTAATTTTTTAGAGTAATGCCTCCTTTGATTCACCCTATCCACTAAATTAAAAGTGATTAATTAATACAAATAGGTCAAAAACAACTTGAGGTAGGTTTCATCTTATACCCAAATCTTTAGGCCTGCTATAAATGGCCCAAGTTGAAGAGACACCATTGGTGCTAATGGTCTCAAACTATCATTGCCATGTATCCGGGGATCTATTAGCCCATTTGAGCAATCATATTACACTGTAATTGAAAATTATATTGAATGGTATATTTCAAATCAATGTGACTCCCATGTCTAGATTCTAAATTAATATGTCACTATGATTGATGTAATACATGACAGCCACTCGTGACATTGTTGCTTTCTCATAGATAAAGTCAAAATTTTAAACATAATTATTGATGGGGTTTATGAGCTTAATAAAATGGAATTTGGTCCTGACCATATGTCACATATATACCCAAAGGCCCAGTTTTACATAATTTTAGAAAGATATACTTCTTTGGGAAAATTATTAAATTATCTGAAAGTACCATAAATGTTTACTCATTCCTTTCACATGAACGGAAAATTATTAGGTACTTCCGAAGTATCACAAATACGTGCTCTCTCCTCTCACATGAATGGTGGGTCCCATCATAAATTTAATTAGTAGGACCCACCATTCATGTGAGAGGAGGGAGAACACATTTAGGGTACTCCGGGAGAACACAATAATTTCCCCACATGAACTACTATAAATTTAATTAGTGAAACTTACAGTTATGTGAGAGAGGGGAGTGCGCATTTATGGTACTCTGAGAGTATCAAATAATTATCTACTTCTTTGACTATGTAAGGCCTTGAACCCATATACCATGTTATTACTGTTGGTAGTAGACTTTATTTCAATTATTTGTGAAAGCCATGGAGGGGACAAAACGCTTGATTTAGTCAACTGATTAATTTCATGTCAAAAGCTTGCAATCTTTAGAATAGTGAACAAACAAACGAGCAAGCTGTGTTAAGATTGATCTGGTTCCAGGAACTGCATAGAGCAATATTATATATATATATATATATATATTTCTTTTTTTAATTTTTGGAGAAAAACATAGAGCAATTTAAGCACCAAGATGTTAAGATTGGGTTTTTTTTTTTTTTTTTTTAGAGAACATAGTGATTAAAGGAGGTCGAATATATATATATATATATATATAAATGAAAATTATTAATTTATAAAGCATATAAATTGAGGTGAAGAAATATAAATATATATATATATATATATATATATTTTAGAATACTAAATATTTTAACACACATTTGGGAAGAGTGGAGAAGGTTTTAAAGAAATTGACAATGATATATATCCAAAACTGACAGAAGTGAAGAAATACAATAGGCTATTGTTATTAGGAAGTCCAAAAATATATTTGTGACATTAAGGGTCAGTTTGGGATCCGTTTATTTTGCTAAAACTGAAAATTTTTTGCTGAAAGTACTGTAAATAAAGGTAAAAGTTAATTGAAATAATATAGTGGGATCTATAAATAGTACCAAAAAGTATAGTAGGACCTATGAATAGTAGCAAAAATAAGCTGAATAGTAAAATAAACTGGCAAAATTAAGCTATGCTAAACTCACATTAAATGAAGGATAAGACTTAGGTACAATATTTATGTACTATTTCTTAAATTCACCTCTTAAGATTCTGTTATGTGAATTTTTTTTTATAGAATCAAAGTGTATATTTTAATTAAGTAGCCACATGAATCAATCTTAAGTGAAGAATCTAAAGAATAACACCTAAAATATTGTCCTTAGATGAATATATTTACCATTGTCCAAGTAATTAATTAAAGTAAATGAATGTTTTTAGCAACCAAAACCAGATAAAAACAAATTTTTTGGCATAAAAGTACGAGCCCATTCACTAAACAGCAGTTATAGAAGGGGACAAATATTAGCTTGTTGCCGGCATACAAAACAGCATTTTTCAAATTTACAAGAAATTCTACATAAGTTGGAGGAATAGTAAATAATAGAAATTCTATCTCTAGCGACAAATAAAGAGGGTAAAAATTTAAAGTGAAACTTATCTTCTTGGTGTTGTTATTGTTTTTGGTATTATTATTTATTTGATCACATTCAAATATGATGATAAACGGGTGATCATACGGTCTAATGTACGTGTCAATTGGGCACATGTAAGCAAATGACTCACAACTCAATCTCATTAATAAAAAATATCCACGCTGAAACCACTCTAAAATAGTGTGAAGAAATTAGTAAATTACAAAGAATTTCACTAGAAAGGCGACAATAAGCAAATTTTATTCTATGAAGTCATTGAGCATAATTTTGATGTGAAATCTTCCTTTTTATATATTTTTGTATTTATCTATAATGAATAAGACAATTTTTATATGTACTTTAAAGTTAAAAAATATGATGATATATCAAAATTAATAATTTTGTATTCGATATATTTATTAATCACGATTATTATATCAATACTATAAGCCGCCTTTCCCCTTTCAAATACAAAATTTTTGGTTTCGTCCCTAGATGCTTCCATTATTGGGTGGAAGCCAGTGGAGTCAATTCCGTACCGTACCGGCCGATACGGCCAGAAATTATCGTACCGACAGGTGAACCGGTACAGAAACACCCATGATTCGTACCGCTTAAAATACCGGTCCTTACCGGACTATATAGGACATATTGCCGAATATCGGACATCTCGGCCGAAAATGGATATCGGGCAGTACTAAAAACTTGAAGAAAATGGAAAAAGTTAGCAGCAGAAAGCTCACGATGCCGTCTTCACTGGTTGTTTTCCCATGTTGTCGGCCATTCCCCCAACCTTCGTCCTTCTATTTTATCTAGCTGCTTCTCTTTTTTCTTCTTCTTGTTCAATTTTGACCGAGACTATTCTTCTTGTGCCTTCTGTTTTAGTTGTGTGTGGCTCTCGTTTTTTTTTTTTTTTTTGTTTTTTTTTTTGAGAATCAGTGTGTGGCTATTGTTTAATTGTTTTGTGTGAGTTTTAGTTGTGTGTGTGTGGCTCTTGTTTTGTGTAAGTTCTGACACCCACGTGAACTCTAATGAGTTCAAATTTCAAATATACTTTATTTTTAGGCTGGTTGCCACTCACATTTGGTAAGCAATTTTATTTTTTGTTTTTTTAATAATTAATATCATCTTTTTATATTTTTATTATTATTACAATCTAGTATATCAGGTTATATTAATGGGTTGATATTTGAGCAAGAAATAATCATATTAAAAATAAGCAATTAATTTAGAGAAATATGCTATTATAAATTTAAGGATTCTTATATAGATTTATAAATAATTCTAAATAAATAATAAGTATGTCTATATATATATAAATATAAAATAATAGCGATAAATCCGAAACGGTACACCGGTATTGACCGGTATCCGAAATATATCGTACCGCTGGCCAAACCGGTACAGCCTCTGGTACGGTATTGACTCCCTTGGTGGAAGCTCCTCGTCCTTGGTTGGTCTCGCCCCAGGAGCTATGTGCATTGTGTATTTTGTCTAAGCTTCATGTGTGGACTCATCAGTCGTCACTTTGTTCAATAAACCTCAAAGTTTTTGGGTCATGATCCTGTGAGAGTATGTACAGACCTTGAGTATCTCTTACCTGAATTGGTTAGAGAGGATCTTCTCTCCATTATAATATAGCTGAAATTAGTAGTCATTTTTGGCTTTGTTATTTCATGCAAAATGCAAAGGATTTTCACTTTTATAATTTATGAATGAAATTTAATGGATTTGATAAATAAATGATCATTCTACTAAATATATAAAATAGATTATACCCTATCACTTGTAATGAGATTAAATCATATTATTAATGAGATATTGCCTAGAAAGAGTGCAAGTGCGTCACTAAGGTCCATTAACAATCATTCCATTTCCACATAATCATAGAGTTGTGCCCCTATGGCCAAAAGGCCTATAACAAATAAAACACCTTACGTTAATTCACAATAATTAGTCTCTTGGCCTCAAGTTGAAGAAATGAATCCATTTTAATTTGCAGACTAAACTATAGCAAAAGCTAATTCAGTAATGAAATGATTATGTTTCAATTATGAGATAGTCTGGTGGCATCAAATCACCTGATTATTGTTGTAAAACATAATAGCCATAATGTGTCGGCTTCAATGCTCTAATGAAACTAGGTCTTACCCATTGTCATAAAACAAATAAAAAATTTCATTAAATTGAGATTATTTTAATGATGTACAATATATGACGTGACATGAATTTTAGTTGTCACGTTAGAAGTTAGAACCATTTAAAATGTAAAGAAGATCTTGAAACATATGTTAAAAAGATTACATGATTAAGGTTGCGTTTGGAAAGTGAGTTTAAAGTCAGTTTATTTTACTATTAAACTTATTTTTGCTAATATTTAGCTTATTTTTGTTACTATTTATGAGTCCCATTACACTTTTTGATACTATTCATGAGGTCATTCTACGATACCCATATTTTTTGGGGGGTACAGTACCCACTTGAATCTTAGTTATAAATTTCACTTGCTTTAGTCTGGTTTGTTTATTTAATTTTAATAAGATACCTGCTACCAGTCATCTAGGTTTTCTATAAAACCCAAAAAAAAAAACATACGGGTTCTTCTTTTGTCAAGCGCTTGAGAGAGATCTCTAATTAACTAGGTTCTTCCCTCTAGCCGCCTCTCTCAAACTTTCATGACTCTGCCTCCTTGAGTTTTGTGTTTGGTATTCAAATCATGATTTTGATTTTTAATCCTTTTCCTATTTATTGATTGAAGTCACCAGAAAACCCTAGAAAGATCAAATCCTACACCTAAATGACATTTGTCGAGTCTTGAAGAATGGTTAGATACTTTTTCTTTTACTTAATCATTTTAATTTAATTTTTAGGTTTGATTTTTACTCTTCCCTAATCTGTTGTTTGCTAAGTGGCACAATATGGTTTATATTCCTCTGATTGTTAATTCTTCATCTTCTTCTTCTTGGTTCTTGGAGAAATCCTTTGAACCTTTCACACAAAGGATCTCTCTTTGCTCACATGTCTTTCTTTTTTCCTCTCTGCTTTTCACTCACTTTGAATTCACTTTTACTTTATTGAGGCACCCTATAACATGTTACTTTTATTACTATGATTTGTAAATATCAAATATCATTTGTGGTTTCATAAGTAATTTCTATTGTTGTTTTATAATGTTAATTTCTATGCATAGATTTGGTTAAGGTAGATCCTGATGAGTAGAAGTAGTTTTTTCTGATTTGGTTTTGGTGCATAAAGAGGTCAGCATCACTTTGGTTGTTGTTCTTTCTTATTTTTGCAAACCCCCGATGGGTTTGTAAACTATTGAGAATAAAATCTTAAATTTAATAGGTGCTTTTTTGGGGTAAAATATCTTCCATTTAATTTGTGTTTCTTTTAGTCCAACTTGTATGTATTACTGTGTTTTTTTGTTGTTGATCAGACTGTGTTATTTATTCATACACATTATAAAGTTTATAACTTTGTGTTATTTAAGTTGCAATGTTTTAGTGGGCATGCATGCTAGGTGTTTGAGAGAATGACTAAATATGTATACTTGCGATTAGCAAGTTCTGTTTCTGTTTTGTTAAAAAAGAAAAAAAGAAAAAAAGAAAAACTTTGTGGTCATTGTGTGTTTAGCATTTTTAAATTTCATTCAAGTAATGTAGACCTTGAAAGAGATAGTGCACCCCATCTTTTGTTTTCATTTTAAACTAGTTCCTGCCTAATCTTTAGGACGTTTTTGGTCTCCAAGTCAAGAATATTTCATCTGGGTCTTACTATTTTTTGTTTTTGACTTTTAAAGATAATGAAAATGATTTATATTTAAAATTATTTTTTTTTTCAAAAATTATAAAATTGGATGAAAAATATGATTAGATTCAAGTTTAGAAAATATTTCTAAAGCTTGAAGTTTGTGTTTGATCTATTGTGTTTTATCAGTTTTTAGTGAGACTGTTTGAAAATTCTTGAAAAAAAAAAGGTTTTCTTTCTAGGAATTTTCAATTTATTTTATTCCCAAGAAGGTTCCTTTTAGTTCTGAACACAATAATTCAATTCACAATCTTTGATGACCACTTATAATAGTTTTTCAATTTGGAAGAAATAGGAATAGAGTTTTAGTATGGTTATCTTACTCAATCCAAGTAAGGGAAAAAGGGAGATGCTATCTTGCAACTTGTTCATTAGTGTTCCGGGTCATTTACAAAAAATAAAGTGCTTTAAATACTCCTCACTTGAGAATTAGCAGCTGCATGTACTCCTTCCAATTGATTTCAGGGGGAGATGACTGCCTTCTTATCCCTTGCCTTTCAGTCTCAAATTAATATATAATAAAAAGCCCTATGAAAAATTGGAGGACCACCACTTTCTGGTGGTTCTTCATTCATGCTAGTGATTGTTAAGACCAATTTTCTTTTTTGGAGTTATTGTCATTTTTTTTTTGTTTTATTTTTCCCTTCTTGTTTAAAGTGTTTTTACTTTCCACTTGTCTACTCAGGTGTAATAAAATGATATGCAAATAGTCCTTGATAATTTTGCATTGTGATACTAATTATTGTGATGAATCGCAAACTAATATCAACATCCGCTAGTTTTTTATTGGGTATGCAGAAGGTCGATTTGATTGTCATTCATGGCCATTGATACTGAAACTAAAAGATTGGCCTCCATCTACTTTATTTGAACACTTGCCACGACATGGTGATGAGTTTATCTGTTACTTGCTGTTTAAGGAATAAACACATCCGCACAAGGGTATTTTAAACATTGCTCTCCAGTTGCCCAAAAAATCAAATATGGGTCCCAAGATTTATATTGCGTATGGAGTTAGTCAGGAGTTGGGCCATGGAGACTGTGTCACTAAGCTTCACTGCGACGTGTCTGATGCGGTATGTTTGGTCTTGTTGAAACTCCTGCTAATTAGTTTGTTTTGTTTGTCAAAGGAAAATTTCTGTTTGGTTGAAGTACTGGATGAAGATGTTTATATGAGTTCGTATAGGTTAAAGAAAGTATATGTGAGGCCTGATGAGCTCAGTAAGGGTTGGCATTTGGTAAACATTGCATGGCTGTTGAGTGTTGATTACTGCCCATCAAACATTTTATAGAAAATCTCTAGTACCTTCATGCTAACATAAAGAAATGGCTCACATTTTCTCTTTTGAAAGGCATTTTGACAAAAGCAGTCGTTAGTCTTGCTACAATTGGAGGACATTGAGATCGTGTGTGGGAGGGGTAGATCTACTGGTGTTGGTGCAAAATATATGAACGATGCAGTTGAAATTATGATTGAGGAAGGAGAAAAGTGATGAATTCTCCTATTGCACAACAACACGTCAACATTTGGTATCGATAAGTTATGCTATTGAGCCTTGCCAAAGAAAAAAAAAAGTAGAAAAGATCCACTTTGAAATAATTTTTCAGTTTGAGATTTTGAATGTTGTTAAAAAAAAAAAAAAAAAAATCCCATGTATTTTGGGTACTCTCTCTAAAATATTTTAGTTGGAAAGAGTTGGCAAGACATTTTTTTAGTTGACTATGATGGATGATATTTAGTCATTATCTTGTCAATTGGTGTATCAATGGCCCCTTTGTTTTGAATTTTGTGTAAAAAACACATATTTTGGATATTTTATCAATTCTCTTGATATGTAAATTTTTAGCTGTTAAGAACTTTGAAAAAAAAATTTAGTCTATGTTTTAAATGTTGTGAAAAAACTCATGCATTTGGGTTCTTTCTTTATATTGATATAGAACATTTTAGTGGTCAATAGTTGGCAAAAACAATTTTACTTGGCTGAGATGATAGATTTTTAGTCATTATCTTGTTAACTGGATTATCAATGGCTTTTCATTACCCCATGTATTTATTAAAAATCTATTACTAAAATTAAAATTTAGATTAATTGGATTAAAATTTATTAAAATCTTTTCAGCCAAAGGCCTTGTAGCTGAATTGGCACCTCCCATGCACAAAGTGCTTGGGGGTCTAGGTGGGAAAGAGTTCGAGCTGCGGGGTTAGCAGTATGTTATAATTAATTCTCAAAAAAAAAAAAAGAAAAAAAAAAAAATAACTGGAAAATTATTTTATTTACCTTAAATCTAAATCTAAATCCAAATCCAAATTTAGGTATCTAAACAATGGAATTTCAAATCCTTCATTGCATAAAAAGACCCAAACAAAGAATTTAAAAATTAATGGCTTTTTAAATCCATTGATTTCAAATCAAGCTTTTACAATCTATTGATTTTAAAATCAATGAGTTTCAAATCAAGCAAATTGAGTGGTTGTATAACATTTTTATTGTCATTTTGGTCTTGCAAATAGAGGTTTTAGGGTGTATTTTGGTCAATTTTATATTTCAAGGGTCCTTTGGTCATTTTTTAGGTGTAAAGGGTATTTCAGTAATTTTCAGGTTTCGGGGGGCATTACGGTCATTTTTTAGGTTCTAATTGTATTTTAGTAATTTTTTAGGTTATAGAACCATTTCGGTTAAATGTGAGAAAAGCATGATCAAATGTGATGTTAGTATTACCTAATGAGATAATAGAACTATCAAATGTGAGAAAAGAAAAAAATAAGGGAACCATCGAATGTGACAAAAGTATAGTCACATGTTATGTTAATACTGCACAATGTGAGGATGAAACAATCAAATGTGAGAAAAAAATAAGTGAACCACTAAATGTGATAAAAGTATTATCAAATGTGATGTTGGTACTGTCGAATGTGACAATGGAACCATCAAATGTGAGAAAAAAAAAAGAGGGAACTGTAGAGCGACTAAATTTCTCGGTTCGAAATAAATCAAACAAATAAAATAGTTTCACAAATGCGAATTTGTATTGATGATTGTGGTACAATTCTCTGTGATTACAAAATAGTGATCCTCTGATTCAATCTCCTTAAAAGATTTGCTAATTGGATTTGTGGTAATGTGATTTTGACTTGAACACAAAATATCCTTCAATTTGGTAGAGGGATGGATCGAAGATTGTTGAAATGGAATTGCAATGAATCTCTGGCTATGAGCTTGTTAGAAATCCTTTGTTCTTCGCGTTCTTCGTGTTCTTCGTGTGTTCTTCGTCTTCGAAGGTTTATGGTGGAAGTTCTTCGGGGCTTTAGAGGCTTGAATCCGTAGAGCTTCACCGATTTGTGGTTTGTTGATGTTTTCGGACCTTTGAGCTTGATTCCCGTAAACTTTAGGATCTAGGCAGATATCTTGGATGATTCTGCTTCGAGTGTTCTTCAATTTTGGGATTGAAGTTCTTGAAGGCTTTGAGACTTAATTTTTGCAGAGCTTTTGTACTTCTGACTCTTTTTCTGTCCTCTGTCCAAATGCCTTAGGAAGAGCTTCTATTTATAGGAGTTTGGGGGTGGGTGAGCGACACGTGGCGAAGTTCGATTGGTGACACATGTCACCACCTGATTGGTCCGCCTATGTCATCGCTTACACGCGCTGGACTGCTTGTGTCATTGCTTACACGTGCGAGGTTGCTTGTGTCATTGCTTACACGTGCGAGGTTGCTTGTGTCATTGCTTACACGTGCGAGGTTGCTTGTGTCATCACTTACACATGCTGAGGTGTGATTGGTTCTTGCATGACACTTGACAAATTTCTGTTGGTTTCTGAGTAGTGATAGTAAAACCTAGTAGCAATACGTGGTGCTTTGTAATTGGCTGTATTTTGTGGACTCAGTAGTATGATGTATCAGCTTGTGATAGGTCAGGAATTTTTCCCTCTCTACAAATGCCCCATCGAGACTCGTTCACGCACACAGTTTTTGGAGTGTGGTGTGGGAATGAGTTTCGAAAAATGATTTTTTTTTTTTTTTTTTTTTTCACTTGACTCTTTAAGTGAAGTAGTTGAAGGTGGTGGAGCTTTCAGCATGATGAGATAATTTCCAAAGAGCAGATCCACCCACATGAAAGGCTTTGGTAAGACTGAAAAGGGGTCTGCGAGTATTTGAATGTACTTGCATGACTGGACCTTCTCAGTATAAGTTAAGTTGAAGTAATTTCAGAAGAGTATTCTGGATTGTTGGTGGCGATCACAAGGTGTAGAAGATGGGGAAGATGTGAAGATGTTGGTTGGGCACAGCATGCAAGGTCATGGGGCTAGCCTCATTTTTCTTTTTCTTTCTTTTTCTTTTTTTTTTCTTTTAACCGCTGGTGAAGTAATATCAGAAAAGTATACTTCGGATTACGGCGAGGCCATGTGGGAATGTGATTGAATGTGCTTGTGTCATCGCATCATTCAAGTTAAGTTGAGGTAGTTTCAGAAGCTTATGGATTCTGGGGGTGCTGGTGTTGGTGATGAAGATGACGGGGATGAAGCAAAACGAATGGGTGAAACATACGCCTCCATGGTGCTGGCCCTGTATGTTGGGGACCCTCTGGTGTAGATGTTCCTGGGAAGTACACCTTTGGATCTAGGACTGACTGCATGCTAAATGAGGTCCGACGGCAAGTTGTAGAATGTGCTTGCGTGATGGGACCATGCTGACGGACGTTAAGTTGAAGTAATTTCAGAAGAATACCTTCTGAAATACCTCAAGCCGGATTTAAGTTGGAGTAATTCCAGAAAATGTGTTTTGAGGTACCAGCAACGATGACCTTTGGGTCCCCTACTTGTGGGAACATATGATGAGGCTTTGGCGACCATTTACCGACACCAAAGGTTGAATTCTGATGAGCTGGTCCCTTGGATATCATTATAAGTGTTGGATGAAAGACAATTTGTAGGATACCCCAACACTTTTTACCATCTTTTTCTACTGCCACTTGTTGGAAAAGCACAGAAAAAAGAAAGATGGAGCTAACTTGTGATTCTGGTCTTAGAAACCAGCCAAGTTGGTGTTTGTTCTGAACCACTGCTTTCGTTGGAAGACCAAGCAATTGGAAAGAGACTACTGGAGACCTTAGGTTAGGAACAGGTGTCTCTGCTGGACTTGGATTTCCTGGCCAACCAAATCCACGGAAGCATGGAAGGGCAATGCAGACCTTGTTATGAGTAATTTTATGGACAACGGTAGTCGTTAAGTGGAGAAACAAAATTTGTTTGGATCTAAAACTACAATGACACTGTGAGGAGGGTTTCTACTGAACCATAAGAGGGTTGATTTCAAACTGATTATGAAGCAATTTTGGTTGCTAAGTGTTGAAAATGATAAGGTCATAGTGAGAAACGGTTGTGAGAAAGAGGACTTGAAAATTTGAAAGAAGCAAATCTTCATTTCATGATTCAGTGTTTTTTTTTTTCTTTTTTTTTTTTTGATGAGTTCTTGATGAGTCCGGCCCTTCTATTTATAGTGGAGAGACGAAGAATGGTGGTTGTGCAATCGAGAATGGCGGTTGAGAATTTTTGGTGAGACTGGTGGATTCTCGACTGGTAGGCACCGAACGGTAGGCGAGAATGTTTGGCACCGAATGAGGAATGGTAGGCTGAAGACCGGTAGGCACCGAACGAGAATGGTAGGTTGAATTAGCGACCCAGTGTAATTTCAAGCTCAAGACACACTTGTGAGAGTTCATTTGTACTTTGGAAGGGAAGCCTTAATAAAGTTTAGAGAATAACCTTGAGGGAATCCAGACCGAGTGAATGAATCTCAAATCTTGATCTTGGGAGCTTAACTTTTGGATACTGTTGGTACTTCGGGGAAGTGGGTCACATAAGTGGTTTCCAAGTCCAAAAACAAATAAGTGGATTTCACAATCAGAACCCACATGAAAATCTGAATAGGACAAGTTTTGCTCGAATATCTTGATTCTTGGTCAAAGTTCACATTAAAACCAACAGTTGTAGAATCACATTATTTGAGCAATTTCGGATTCTCAAATGAAGAAATAAACCCCAAAAATGGAATCTACGTGAAAAATTGGGTAAGACAGGTACTTCTTAAAAATTTTGACTTTTTGGTCAACATTTGTGCAAAAGTCAACTTTTGGAAACTGGACATTTGCACAATTTCTAAGCTTTGAATGAAGAAATGGGTCCCAAAATCGGAATGTACTTGAAAAATTGAGTGGGACAGGTCTGTTTTGAAAATTTTGACTTTGTGGTCAAGGTCAAGGGTCCATTTGGTCAAAGCATTTTCTTTTTCCCTTTTTCTTAAATTTTTTTTTTTTTTTTTTTGGCAGGCGGTTCGGACCGGGTCAGGATGCGGGTCGGTTTGGGTCAAACCAGGTCAGACCTTAGTGGGTGGTGACGTCATGGATGACGTCACTGCTTTGGACGCGTGTGGCACGTGTGCACGTGTGGCACGTGCTCTGGGCGCCTACCGTATGGCGCGTGTGAGCGCGTGAGATTTGATGGAGGCGCGTGGGAGGGCGGTTCGTTGAGCCAGTGAACGGCGGATTTTCTGGCGGCGCGTGACGGTGATTTTGGACCTGAAATTTTCAGGTTTTGTCGATCTAAGGCCGTAGAAGACCATGGTTTTATCATTTTTGTGAAATCATGGGCAGATTTGCACAGATTTGAGGGAGTAGGCCGCGGGTTGTTTTGAAAGATCGTGGCTTCGCCTGTGGTGCGTGGCGGGGAGTGGCAGCTCTTTTGGGGTTGATTTTCCTGGGTTTTGTAGATCGGAGGTCAACAGATCTAGTGGTGGCATTGGTTTTGTAAAATTCTTCTTAGATTTACGCAGACTTGAATGAGAAACTCGCGAGTTCGTCAGGAATTTGTGGCGGTGCGTGGTGGCTCCGTTGTTGATGATTTTTTTTGGGTTTTGTACATCAAAGTCCTTAGAAGACTTCTGTGGGTTGATTTTTTGTGAAATCTTGTCAGAAGTTTTAGAAATCTGGGATGGGAGTCCGCTGGCCTTGTTAGACTTGCTGCCCCCTGGTCTACTTTGGCGGTGGCCATCCTGACAACGTTTGACAACCCAGGCAGGGAGTGATTTAGGATAACCACCAAATGTCTTTGCAGTTTTTCAAGGGGTTGTTTATGAGGTCTAATGTAAGAATTTCTTTCTGACAACCCGATCTGAACATTTGCCCCCTTTCCATTTTTTTCAAGGTTCGGTGCAGACCTCGTTGACCTTGAATTTACAAAATCTGATTTTAAGCTCTACAAACCTCTATATAAAGCCATCCGAGGTATGCATTGAATTGTGCAAGCAAAGCCTTGGTGGGTGATATAATGTGTAGAGATTTTTTTTTTCTTTTTTTTTTTCACAGTATGCTTTGTTTGTACTAATCCTTTTTTTTTTTTTTTTTTGACAGGCTAGAGATTAAAATTGAAGCTTTCTCTCTTTGTTGATTTTTTTTTGTTTTTTTTTTTTTTTTTTAGACGTGCCATGAGATTTTCTTCTGACAAGCTCTTTGTTGTTGCTTGTTCTTGTTATGCAGCATGTTTCTCTTTGCAATTAAGCTACACCAACACTTATCTTTTCAACGCAGCCGTTTCAAGAGTTTTTGCAACGTAGCCACATCGTGAGCCTTTACCATGAAGCCGTGCTAGCCCTTGTCCTTGTACTGAAGCCATGCCAACATTCATCTTTGCCATAAACCATAAAGTAATATTTGTATTTGCATCCGCTATGAAGTCGCACAATCATTTGTCTTTGTAATGAAGCTGCACTAGCACTTTTCTTTTGCCATAAAGCTGCCTCGACATTCTATTTGTATTTAGGCCACATCTACACTTCATTCATACCGAAGCTGTGCCAACATCCATTTTTTCCATGAAGCCACAACAACATTCTATTTGCATTGAAGCCATGCCAACGTTCATCTTTGTCATAAAGCTACGTTAACACTTCATTCGCACTGAAGCCATGAAGCTATGTCAACAATTCATTTTTGCCATGAAGCCACGACAACACTCCACATTAGCACTTGCACTCGCATTGAAGTTGCACCAATATTTGCACCGAGCCACATCAAAACTTCATTTGCATCAAAGCCATGCCAACATCCATCTTTTCCATGAAGCCACGACAACACTTCATTTGTATTGAAGCCGTGCCAACATTCATGAAGCCATGTCAAAGCTCCATTTGCACCAATGCCGTGTCAATATTCATGAAGCCATGAAGTCACGTCAACACTTCATTTTTGCCATGAAGCTACGTCAACATTTCATTCGTACCGAAGCCGTGCCAACATTCATGAAGCCACGTCAAAATTTCATTTGCACTGAAATCATGCCAACATTCATGAAGCCATGTCAAAACTTCATTTGCACTGAAATCATGCCAACATTCATGAAGCTACATTAATACTTTATCTGCACCAAAGTCGTGCCGACATTCATCTTTTCCATGAAGCCACGACAATACTTCGTTTGCATTGAAGCCATGCCAACATTCATGAAGCCATGTCAAAACTCTATTTGCACCAACACCGTGCCAACATTCATGAAGCCACGAAGTCACGTCAACACTTCACATTAGCACTGGAGTTATGCCAATACTCGTCTTTGCCATGAAGCTACGTCAACATTTCATTCATACCGAAGCCGTGCCAACATTCATGAAGCCACATCAATACTTTATCTGCACCAAAGCTATGCCGACATCCATCTTTGCCATAAAGTCATGACAACACTCCACATTAGCACAAATTTTCAGAGGCAACATAGCTCAGACATCGAGTGTGTATAGTACTGTAGCCAGACATCAAGATTTTAGAGATGCCAACAAGACGTCAAAGATGCAAGGAGTCCCTACCAAGACTTTGAAGATGCAAGAAAATGCCAACAAAACCTTGAAGATGCGGGAAAAGTGATGCCAAACCTTTGAAGACGCCAGAGTATGCTGCGAAGACTTTGAAGATGTCGAAACATGCCATCAAGAATCTTGACATCGCACGAACATGCCCATAGAGGAGAGATGATGCAACATCGACTTCGGATATATAATCTATCATCATTCTGGAGGAAGTTGACATCGTTCAGATTTCAGAGACATGATGTGAAACGACACCACTCAGAAGGGAGATGATGTGGTTCAACAGATTTTTTTTTTTTGATGATTTTTTTTTTTTGATAATTTCCTTTTTGATGATTTTTGTTTTCTTTTGCTTCTTTTTTTTTGTATTTTTTTTTTGTTTCTTTTTTTTTTTTTTTAAATTTTTTTTTAAGTGCATGACTGAACTCAGCAAAAGATACTAAGTTGCCAACGTACTCTTGAAAGGGATCAAGCCATCACGTAGTTCAAAAGTTTTCTTCTTCTTTTTTTTTTGATAAATTTTTTTTTTTTAGTGCGTGACTGAACTCAGCAAAAAGATACTAAGTTGCCTACGTACCCTTGAAAGGGATCAAGTCATCACGTAGTTCAAAAGTTTTTTTTTTTTTTGTTTATTTATTTTTTTGATAACTTTTTTTTTTTTTTTAATGTATTTTTGCAAAAAGGAGGGCTCAGTGTGTAATAGTGGGTATCACCACTGATCGAACCCGAGACGGCCTCAAGGGTGACATGGGCATCCAACCACTACGCCACACTAGCAATTGGTGACATAGAGTAGGATTAATTTCTCCTTATTGGTACGCTTTCAAGGGTAATGGGAAGACATCATGTACTCTTGCAGCGTTGTAGTGGGTAGTTTAAGCTCTTACCGAGGAGCAATCCTTGATTTTCAAGCATAGAAGTGTTTAAGGAACTTCCCATTGATGGGGCCGATCCTTGCATCATCATTGTTGAGTAACTTGTGAGCTTGGTTGGTGTTTGCCCCCTGCTTGAGAATTGGAAGTACATCACAAGCAACGGTCACATGGTTTGACCCGACAACTTCATTCAAGTTTAGATCAATCTTGTTTTCTTTGGCAAGCTTTATGATTTGTTCTTTGAAGACGAAGCATTTTTGGATTGGGTGGCCAATGATGCGATGATATTTGCAGTAGTTAGGGTCATCAACTTTCCCCATGTCTTCTGGTCGCCTGCATTCTGGCAATTCAATCAACTTCATTTGCAATAGTTGTTCAAAGATGTTTGGCACATCTTCATTGGGGAATGGATATACTTTTTGCTCACGTTCCTTAAAGGTCAAACGATGCACCTCGTTCTTTTGCCATCCTTCAAGTCATTTTTCATTTGCATTTGCTCCTTTTCTTGGAATCTTGACTTAAGTAGTGTTAACAATCATTGGGTTTTTGAGGTTGACTTTTGCATTCTTGTCATTCCTCCTTACTTCATTTTTGCTTTCCTCAAGTATGGAAGGGTTTGTACTTCCATGGCTAGAGATACTCAATTCCATGTCATGCGCATGAGTTGCTAGCTCTTCAAATGTTCGGGGCTTTATCCCTTGAAGGATGTAAAGAAGTCCCCAATGCATGCCTTGGATGCACATTTCTACAGCAGATATTTCAGAAAGTCTATCATTGCAATCTAGACTCAAAGAACGCCACCGATTGATATAATCAACGACGGGCTCATCCTTCCACTGTTTAGTATTGGTAAGCTCCATCATGCCTACTGTGCGCCTTGTGCTGTAGAATCGGTTGAGAAAGTCCCTTTCAAGTTGTTCCCAACTATTGATTGACTCGGATTCTAAGTCTGTATACCAATCAAAGGCATTTCCCTTGAGCGAACGAACAAATTGCTTTACAAGGAGGCCTCCTTGAGTCCCTGCGTTCTCACAAGTTTCTACAAAGTGAGCAATGTGTTGCTTAGGATTTCCTTTGCCATCAAACTGCAAGAACTTGGGGGGTTGATACCCATTTGGCATTTTCATGTTGTCGATGCGCTTTGTGTAGGGTTTTGAATATGTGAGAGAACTTGTAGAAGAACCTCCATATTGTGCTCGTATGGTATTTGTTATCATGTCTTGTAATTGTTGGACTGACAACGAAGCCATCGAAGCAGATTGTTCTTGTTGGGGAGTGTTTTCAATTTCTCTCCCTTCGTCATCCTTCGCAGATGTGAATTTATGACCATGGCTTGATTCACCAAGATCTTGAACTTCGAGTTTGTTCATTAAAGTTGCAATTTGGAGGTCCTTATCTTCAAGTGCTTTTGTGAGAAGGACGACCCTTTGCTGCATTTCAGCCATCTTTTCTTCCATGGTAGAGGTGTTAGTCATCATGACTGACACAACTTCCCAAGATGATGGAGAAGAAAGCGATTTGAAGTGAGCACGTGAAATCTCATTTTTTGGGTTCCCTTTAATGGGAAAGAGATCGCGCGACCAACTTCTTGTGTAGGAAGAAGGGGATTTGCCCCCATACTTGAGGTGTTCCAAGGTGGAGATATCCTTGTTGATGACCTTGTTTCTTGTGAGAGGGTCTAAGGAGATGATTGTCTGGACCTTGGCTTTCTTGGTTGATTAAGTTTGAAGTTGATTTTTTGCTTTAGGTTGGCTACGATTGTTTGCACCAATGCAATTGTTGGTGGTAGCCGTACCAAGTTTAGTTGAAGTAATTATTGTTGAAGCTTGAATGTTCTTGCTAGAGGCCATTGAAGTTGGTAGCAAGATGATAAAGATTTCTTTCTTTGAAGGAGAATGAGATGAAAGGCAGAGAAGTCCTACTGGGCGTGCCAGAATTTGTAGAGCGACTAAATTTCTCGGTTTGAAATAAATCAAACAAGTAAAATAGTTTCACAAATGCGAATTTGTATTGATGATTGTGGTACAATTCTCTGTGATTACAAAAGAGTGATCCTCTGATTCAATCTCCTTAAAAGATTTGCTAATTGGATTTGTGGTAATGTGATATTGACTTGAACACAAAATATCCTTCAATTTGGTAGAGGGATGGATCGAAGATTGTTGAAATGGAATTGCAATGAATCTCTGGCTATGAGCTTGTTAGAAATCCTTTGTTCTTCGCGTTCTTCGTGTTCTTCGTGTATTCTTCGTCTTCGAAGGTTTATGGTGGAAGTTCTTCGGGGCTTTAGAGGCTTGAATCCGTAGAGCTTCACCGATTTGTGGTTTGTTGATGTTTTTCGGACCTTTGAGCTTGATTCCCGTAAACTTTAGGATCTAGGCATATATCTTGGATGATTCTGCTTCGAGTGTTCTTCAATTTTGGGATTGAAGTTCTTGAAGGCTTTGAGACTTAATTTTTGCAGAGCTTTTGTACTTCTGACTCTTTTTCTGTCCTCTGTCCAAAAGCCTTAGGAAGGGCTTCTATTTATAGGAGTTTGGGGGTGGGTGAGCGACACGTGGCGAAGTCCGATTGGTGACACATGTCACCACCTGATTGGTCCGCCTATGTCATCGCTTACACGCGCTGGACTGCTTGTGTCATTGCTTACACGTGCGAGGTTGCTTGTGTCATTGCTTACACGTGCGAGGTTGCTTGTGTCATCGCTTACACATGCTGAGGTGTGATTGGTTCTTGCATGACACTTGACAAATTTCTGTTGGTTTCTGAGTAGTGATAGTAAAACCTAGTAGCAATACGTGGTGCTTTGTAATTGGCTGTATTTTGTGGACTCAGTAGTGTGATGTATCAGCTTGTGATAGGTCGGGAATTTTTCCCTCTCTATAGGAACCACCAAATATGACAAAAGAACAATCACATGTGATGTTGGAACTATATAATGTGAGGATGGAACCGTTAAATGTGAGAAAAAATAAAAAAACTATCAAATGTGACAAAAGAACTCTCATATGTGATGTTAGAATTGCATAATGTGAGGATGCACCTGTCAAATGTGAAAAAAAGAAAAATGAACCACCAAATGTGACAAAAGAATTGTCACAACATGTAATGTAGAAACTGCACAATGTAAGGATGAAACCATCAAATGTGAGAAAAAATAAAGAAACCAACAAATGTGACAAAAGAACTGTCACATATGATGTGAGAACTGCACAATATAAGAATGAAATCATCAAATGTGAGAAAAAAAAAAGTGAACCACCAAAGGTGACAAAATAACTATCACATGTGACGTTGGAATTGCACAATATGAGGATGAAACCGTCAAATGTAAGAAAAAAAATAAGGAAACCATCAAATGTGACAAAAGAATTGTCACATGTGATGTTGGAATTGCACAATGTGAATATAAAATAATCAAATGTGAGAAAAAATAAGGGAGCAATCAAATGTGACAAAAGAACTGTCACATGTAATGTTAGAATTGCACAATATGAGGATGGAACCACCAAATGTGAGAAAAAAAAAAAGGGAACCATTAAATGTAACAAAAAAACTGTCACATGTAATGTTGAAATTGCACAATATGAGGATGAAACCATCAAATGTAAGAAAAAATAAGGGAACCATCAAATGTGACAAAAGATTTGTCACATGTGATGTTGGAGCTGTATAATGTGAAGATGAAATCGTCAAATATGAGAAAAAAAAAAGAGAATCACCAAATATGATAAAAGAACTGTCACATTGTGATGTTAGAACTGCACAATGTGAGGATGAAATCGTCAAATGTGAGAAAAAAATAAGGGAACTATCAAATGTGACAAAAGAATTGTCATATGTGATGTTGGAACTGCATAATGTGAGGATGAAACCGTCAAATATGATGTGTTGGCAACCTGGGGGTGTTTGGTATGGTTATTCAAACAACAATTTTCATTGTTTAAACAACACAATACGTATTTCCACAACACTTTTTCACTTAAATGTATTTCCAAAAAAAATTAAACAATATTATTAAAACAATATTACTAAACAGGCCCCTGGTATAATTCTCTACTAATGGGTATCGTAGTAAAAAAAAAAAAAAAAAAAAAAAAGGAATGTAAAATAGAATTACCTATATTTAAGATAATAATTATAGTATTTAGATTGTGAATTGTAGAGTGATTTATCTTTTTCTTTATTTTTTTATAGTACTTTACTTTCAAGAAACTAAGTATTGGATAAATTTTATTTTTATTATTTTTATTTCTTTTGTAAATCTTATATTATTAAGTGGATTATAAATAGATAGTAATTAGTGTTTAGAGTATGGAATATGGAATGACTTATCTTTATCTTTATTTATTTTTTCTTTTTGTATAGTACTTTACTTTCAAAAAATCAAGTATTGGATAAATTTATTTTATCACTCTTTTTTTCTTTTGTAAATTTTATATCATTATGTGGATTATAAATATTTGAGATAGTAATTAGTATTTAGAGTGTGAATTGTGTAGTGAATTTATCTTTTTTTTTTTTTTTTTTTTTTTTTTTTTTTTTTTCTGTTATATAGTACTTTACTTTTAATAAATCAAGTACTGAGTAATTTTTTTTCTAGTTTTTTTTTTTTTCTTTTGTAAATTTTATATTATTAAGTAGATTATAAATATTTAAGATAGTAATTAATATTTAGAGTGTAGACTGCAGAGTGATTTATCTTTTTTTTTTTTTTTTTTTATCTTTTTCTTTTTGTATAGTACTTTACTTTCAAGAAATCAAGTACTAGGTAATTTTTTTTTTCACTTTTTTTTTTGTTGTAAATTTTATATTATTAAGTGGATTATAAATATCTAAGATAATAATTAGTATTTAGATTGTGGACTGTTGAGTGATTTATTTATTTTTTCTTTTTGTATAAGACTTTACTTTCAAGAAATCAAGTACTGGATAATTTTTTTTTTTCATTTGTAAATTTTATATTATTAAGTGAATTATAAATATTTAAGATAGTAATTAGTATTTAGATTGTGGATTGTGGAGTGGTTTATTTTTATCTTTTTTTTTTTTTTTTTTTTTTTTTTTTGTATGGTACTTTAGTTTTAAGAAATCAAATATTAGGTGAATTTTTTTTTTCACTTTTTTTTTTCTTTTGTAAATTTTATATTATTAAGTGGATATAAATATTTAAGATAATAATTAGTATTTAGAGTATGGAATGTGAAGTGATTTATCTTTATCTTTTTTTATATGGTACTTTACTTTCAAGAAATCAAGTATTGAGTAATTTTTTTTCACTTTTTTTTTTCTTTTGTAAATTTTATATTATTAAGTGGATTATAAATATTTAAGATAGTAATTAGTATTTAGAGGGTGGACTGCAAAGTGATTTATCTTTTTTTTTTTTCTTTTTGTATGGTACTTTATTTTCAAGAAATCAAGTATTGGGTAATTTTTTTTTTCATTTTTTTTTCTTTTGTAAATTTTATATTATTAAGTGGATTATAAATATTTAAGATATTAATTAGTACTTAGATTGTGGAATATGGAGTGATTTATGTTTTCTTTTTATTTTTCTTTTTGTATGGTACTTTATTTTTAAGAAATTAAGTATTGGGTAATTTTTTTTTAACTTCTTGTTCTTTTGTAAATTTTATATTATTAAGTGGATTATAAATATTTAAACTAGTAATTAGTATTTAGAGGGTGGACTGCAAAGTGATTTATCTTTTTTTTTTTCTTTTCTTTTTGTATGGTACTTTATTTTCAAGAAATCAAGTACTTGGTATTTTTTTTTACTTTTTTTTTCTTTTGTAAATTTTATATTATTAAGTGGATTATAAATATTTAAGATAATAATTAGTATTTAGAGTGTGCGCTGTGGAGTGATTTATCGTGTTTTTTTTCTTTTTCTTTTTGTATGGTACTTTACTTTTAAGAAATCAAGTACTAGGTAAATTTTAGTTGTCACGTTAGAAGTTAAAACCATTTAAAATATAAAGAAGATCTTGAAACATATGTTAAAAAGACCACACGAATAAGGTTGCATTTGAAAAGTGAGTTTAAAGTCAATTTATTTAACTAATCGGCTTATTTTTGCTACTATTTATGAGTCTTATTATACTTTTTGGTACTATTTATGGGTCTTACTATACTATTTCAGCTATCTTTTAGTTTTATCTACGGTACTTTTAATAAAAAGTTTTCAGTTTCAACTAAATAAGCTGTTCACAGACAGATTATAAATATACAATTTAACATAGAATTGAATACTCGTGGTCTTCAATTTTTTTTTTTTATTATTTCAGAATCAATTACTTCAGCCTCTGTCTAGGAAAAGTGAATTTCCTGTTTTAAATTAGTTAAACTGCGGCTAGCTACCAGTTGAATTCCTCCCATTAATGCCAATTGTTTACGTAAAAATTTCTCATTATGGAAAATGATAGTTTTACGCAATTTTTTCACTACAATAACCTTGACTTGTTTCAGCCCACTTTCTCAAGGGTTGACTAAAAAGTGCCGAAACCATCACTAAAAATTGGGGCGCAGGGCTAAGTTTTATTAGCTTTATTCTGAGGGTCATTAAAATCCTCAAAATAAACCTATACAACCCTCAGATAATTTTACCTCCAAATTTAAACAATTTTCAACGCATCCTATGACAACCTTTGATAGAAGACATCTCAAAATTTCCAACCCTTGAAATAAAGTCCAAAATTAAAATACAAAAGGAAAACTCTTTCTTTTTTCACATTCCACACTTAGAAATGACTCACACAATCAGAAAATTCTCTCAAAATTGGAGCTCATCTTAGAAAATTCTCTCAAAATCAATTTGAGCTCATCTCAGAAAACTCAAAGTATGTGCTTTTATGGATCTTGTCCCTCTTAGATTTCCAAATGCACTTGGGACTTTTATGCATCCAATTTATGGTCACGGGGAACTACCACAGGCTTTTTGCTGTCGTGCTACTGTCAAAGGTTGCATTCTTGTAAGTTCTAGTGACGGGATTCACAGTTTAGTTTTCTAAGAGCATCATCATTTGATAATTCCTTACCATTTTTACATCCTACTGAATACTTGTTAATGTCTTGTGCATTTTGTTTATGATGAAATAGGTATATGCATGTTCATACTTGACTAATCTTATTTCAAATGTACTTCATTGTTTGAATTATGCATTTTATAAGAGAGAACTTGACCTATTTGCATGATGCCTTTAAGAATTGGGAGTGCAGTCAATAATTTGCTTTGATTTGGATTGAAATTGCGTGGCTAGTAATTGAAAAACCTGAAAACAGATTTCATAGGAAGGGATGAAACCCAAGAATAGTTAGAAAGGAAAACTTTATTTATTTTTAACTGTGAATAAGATTTTTATTGATAAATACCATATAAATAATGTTGGTAGTACATTTTGGGTCAGGATATTTACCTGGTTGCAGAGATTTGATTATTGAACTTACATCTTCTTGTTCTTGTCAATATGGACTTCATTGTATGACGATTTTTCAATCAACACCTCAACCATTTAACAAGTGCATGATTAATTGGTTTGTCTATTTCCTTGCAGTTCTTAATGCAAGGGAAAGTTGGTGGCTATGCATCAATCTTTGAGAAGTATCAGAAGAAGACAAAATCCTTTATGTGAGACCCTTTAAACATTAGTACATCAAGTTGTTTTGCATTGAAATAGAATAATATTAAGATTAGGATTTTGATCATACATGGTTCTTGTACTGATTCATTTCTCTTCTTCTTCTTCATTTTTTTTTCTCTCCTTTATCTAGTTAAAATACTAAGTTCCTTTATTTTAAATATGAAAATGTCTACATAAACTTCAAGAATGAAGAATTTAGTAACTTAGAAAGCTAATTGATTTTTTTTTTGATATTTGTGTTTTGGTATAATATAGATTTTTTAGGTTGATAACTTTAAACTCAGCACATGAAATATGTAAATTGGATGATAATTTTTTGTATATTAAAATAGGATGAAATGCACTAGATCAAAACATATAGATCATAAAAAGCTATTTTTTATTTTCTAAAAAGTTATGAATTATCCTAAAAAGGTCATAATACTCAAAGAATGTGTCAATTCAAATAAAAAGTCATAACTCTTCATTGCCTATAAATTAAGGGTGTTAATTATAATAATAAAAAATACAATTTCATAATAAGAAATTAACTTTAATAGATATTGGAATTATTCTTTGTTGTTTGGTGAATTTGTTGTATCTTGAAGATGGATGGCTTTGAACTCAGCAACAAACTCTTTTATATATATATATATATATATATATATATATATATAGTTAGGGGTGTGAAGATTTAAATTTAAATGTTTTTGTTGAAAATATCAGGAAGTACTAATTAAGTTATAAGGCTATTGGTAAAACCAAACTTTTTTAAGTGAGGCAATTATGACATTAAATATAATGTTTTCAATACACCCCAAAATCTTTGTTGGAAATACCAGGAGGTATTGATCGAGCTATAAAGCTCTTGGTAAAAACAAACTTTTTAAACTGAGACAATTATAACATTGAATATAATGTTTTCAATACACCCCAAAATCTCATTATCTCTTTCTCTCTCTCTCTCTATATATATATATAAAATAATTTTGATTTTTTATTTAATTTTTAGATAAAAGATCTCCAAAAAAACAAAAGATTTGGTTTCAGTCCATTTATCTAGGAATCCAGGAACTTCTAGGAATCTTTTACTGTTTTAGTGAACTTCTAGGAATTTTTATATTGGTAATGGCATGGATGCCACATTATAAGTGGGAGTAGGTTTAATATGAACTTCTAGGAATCTAAAAAAAAGATTTTGGTTTAAAAAAAAGTATTGGATAGCTCACAATATTCCATTATAATATATGCTTATCAATGATTGTCAAATTTCATATTTAATTAGTCAAAAATAAAATAAAAAAATATATTTTTTATTAAACTTTTCCATTTGACATTTATAGTTAACTTCATAATATTTTATTATATAAATTTTTGAAGTCTTACAATTTCATATATATGTCATTATTCTACAAACATATTTTTAGTTTGTTTTATTTTGTTCTATATTTATATGTCCATTAGAATCTTGTTACAATTAACACAAAATATTATTAACAAATAAATACCTTAATTACCCATTAATAACTACTATAATTGTTAACATTCATATTTAGATAAAAATAGTAGGTTCTAGTTAGCTCAACTGGAAAAATTTTTTATAGTTGAATAAGAGATCTGAGATTTTACCCCCACCTACACCAGAAATTGATTGATGCATTGGTTTGATAATAAAGAGTTATCATCAAGAGTAGACATCATAAATTGAAACTCTCTAAAAAAAATGAACTTCTAGGAATCTTAAAAAAAAAAGATTTTGGTTTTAAAAAAAAAGTATTGGATAGCTCACAATATACAATTATAATATATGCTTATCAATGATTATCAAATTTTATATTTAATTAGTCAAAAATAAAATAAAAACATATATATTTTTATTAAACTTTTCTGTTTGACATTTATAGTAAACTTCATAATATTTTATCATATAAATTTTTGAAGTCTTACAATTTCATATGTCATTATTCTACACACATATTATTAGTTTGTTTTATTTTATTCTATATTTATATGTCCATTAGAATCTTGTTACAATTAACACAAAATATTATTAACAAATACCTTAATTACCTATTAATAACTACGATAATTGTGAACATTCATGCTTATATAAAAATAGCAGGTTTTAGTTAGTTGAATTGGTAAAGTTTTTGATGGTTGAATAAGAGATCTGAGATTCAATCCTCACTTACACCAGAAACCGATAGATGTTTTGGTTTGATAATAAAGAGTTATCATCAAGAGCGGACATCATAAATTGAAACTCTCTAAAAAAAAAAGGAACTTCTAGGAATCTAAAAAAAAGATTTTGGTCTTTTAAAAAAGTATTGGATAGCTCACAATATACAATTATAATATATGCTTATCAATGATTATCAAATTTCATATTTAATTAGTCAAAAATAAAAACATATATTTTTTATTAAAATTTTCCGTTTGACATTTATAGTTAACTTCATAATATTTTATCATATAAATTTTTGAAGTCATACAATTTCATATGTCATTATTCTACACACATATTATTAGTTTGTTTTATTTTATTCTATATTTATATGTCCATTAGAATCTTGTTACAATTAATACAAAATATTATTAACAAATAAATACCTTAATTACCCATTAATAACTACTATAATTGTTAACATTCATATTTAGATAAAAACAGTAGGTTTTAGTTAGCTAAACTGGTAAAGCTTTTGATGGTTGAATAAGAGATCTGAGATTCAATCTTCACCTACATCAGAAACCGATTGATGTCTTGGTATGATAATAAAGAGTTATCATCATGATCGGACGTCATAAATTGAAACTCTCTAAAAAAATATTTAGATAAAAATAAGAATATTAGTAACTACCATAATCATCAAATTGCAAACTTAATTAGACAAAAAGCAATAGAGACCCAAAAAAAACCATATTTTGTTAACATTTTTGCACATGACAAGTTTTATTATGGTTTAATAATCACTTTCTGTAAACCTATTTTAGTTAAAAGGGTAATTACTACTTACCCACTTGTGGTTTGGCTAAAATTTAAGTGGCTTGCTTGTGATTTGGCCAAAATTTAGCACTTTGCCCACCTGAGGTTAGCTCAGTTAGAATTCTGTTATCCACTTCTATTAAAAATGATTAAAATTTTCCATTTGACATTTATAGTTAACTTCATAATATTTTATCATATAAATTTTTGAAGTCATACAATTTCATATGTCATTATTCTACACACATATTATTAGTTTGTTTTATTTTATTCTATATTTATATGTCCATTAGAATCTTGTTACAATTAATACAAAATATTATTAACAAATAAATATCTTAATTACCCATTAATAACTACTATAATTGTTAACATTCATATTTAGATAAAAATAGTAGGTTCTAGTTAGCTGAACTGGTAAAGTTTTTGATAGTTGAATAAGAGATCTGGGATTCAATCTTCATTACATCAGAAACCGATTGATGTCTTGGTCTGATAATAAAGAGTTATCATTATGATCGGACGTCATAAATTGAAACTCTCTAAAAAAATATTTAGATAAAAATGAGAATATTAGTAACTACCATAATCATCAAATTGCATACTTAATTAGACAAAAAGCAATAGAGACCAAAAAAAACCATATTTTGTTAACATTTTTGCACATGACAAGTTTTATTATGGTTTAATAATCACTTTCTTTAAACCTGTTTTAGTTAAAAGGCTAATTACTACTTACCCACCTGTGGTTTGGCTAAAATTTAAGTGGCTTGCTTGTGATTTGGCCAAAATTTGTCACTTTGCCCACCTGAGGTTAACTCAGTTAGAATTCTGTTATCCACTTCTATTTAAAATGATGCTAAATATATAGTTTTAATTTACTTTCTTTTATGTCTCTTTCCTCTCAAAACATAAAAAATGTAAAAGAATAAGAGGATACATGTGTTAGAATGAATAAGTGAGTAGGTTGCTTAGGTGTATGTTGCTGCACTAGGGGGGCGTGTGATGCTGCATGAGGGGTGCTGGTGAGCTGCGTGTACCAGTTGCGCATGAAGAGTGTGCTAGTTGCTGATGAGGCAGGCAGGAGCAGCTGATGAGGTGGACATCCAGAGGGCTGCCAGTCTGTACCTTGATGCTAGAATAATAGATGTAGTGGCTTAGTTGGCATTCCGTAGTTTGTTAGCATTAAACATTGTGTTCACATTGGTGATTGTAGCCAAATAAGAGTTAGTTGTGGTTAGTTGTTAGGATCTTAACAACTGGTTGACAGCTGCCTTGGCAGTTAGGCAGTTAGAGAAGTGAGGCATTGAGAGGGTATTAGAGGGTTGGGGAAGAAGGGACTTGTATTAGAAATCATATTCCTAATTCCAATTCTCAATTCTTATTCATTCTCTCTCCCTAATACTCTGTTCTTATCTCTTCTCTGTTCTTGGAGGCATAGTTGTCCTCGAATTCAACTATCCACACCCTGTTCCTAACATTTGGTATCAGAGCAAGGCTTTCCTCGGCCATGGTTGAAACACGTTCCACAACTATTGCGACACAGGAGGCTCTAGCTTCATTATGAACTGCAAGTGATCATCATGGTAAAGAAATTCAAGAAATGCGCACGATCCAAGAAGTGCATACACGTACTATGAACGAGATGAATCAACAACTAGCAATCCTGGTGCAGAGGCGTAATGGCTCTGATCAAGGTGGATTGCCCCAGTCTTCAACATATGATGAACATAGGAATGTCAATTCATCAACAATGGCTATGACTCGTCCTGTGAGATTGGAGTTTCCAAGGTTCTCTGGAAAAGACCCTGCGAGTTTGGTTTACAAGGCCAACCAATACTTCAAGTATTACAATACACCAATTGCAGAGAAATTGATGTTAGCTTCATTTCACATGGAGAGTGAGGCTCTAGTTTGGTTCCAAGATAGTGAAGAAGTAGGTCTCTTTGCTGATTGGGAGTCGTTGATCCAAGCCTTACATATCCGATTTGGGGCTACGGCTTATGATGATCCTATGGAAACACTGACTAGACTGAGACAAACTGCTTCAGTGTCATTGTACAAAGGCCAATTTGAGGTGCTATCCAATAGGATTAAAGGATTATCAGTTGCTCATAAGTTAAGTTGCTTCTTAAGTGGATTAAGAGACGAGATAAGGCTACCAGTAAGAATGCTTAATCCTAAATCCTTGAATGAGGCTTTTGGTTTGGCAAAGATCGAGGAAGAGTATAATTGGAGTTGCAGGAAGTACTCCAAAACTCAAGGGGATCAAGGGAAACCTTCAATTCTGGGAGCTCCTCCAAAAGCTCCTCCTCTGTTGGAGTCTAGACTGAGGCTACCCATTAAGAGGATTTCTCCTGCTCAAATGGAAGAGAGGAAGAAGAAGGGGTTGTGCTACAACTGTGATGAGAAATGGGCTCTAGGTCACAAGTGCAAGAGTGCTATGTTGTTCCTATTGGACTATGTAGAATTGGTCCAGGAAAATGCAAATGCTGGGGTTCACTTAGCTGAATTGGAGGAAAATGGATATGCAGATCAGATTGGACAAGTTAGGCAAGATAAGGAAGATGCAGAGATTACTCTTTATGCATTGAATGGCACTCCTACTTCAGGTACGATGAGAGTCATGGGAAGGATTAGTTAGAGGTCCTTTGTGATCTTAATTGATTCAGGGAGCACCCACAATTTCATTGATGCTGTTCTTGTTTCACAGTTACATATCCATGTAGACACTTCTCAAATTCTGGAAGTGAAGGTTGCTAATGGTGATGTAATTAAAACTCAAGGGGTTTGTAAGGCAGTACCTATCTTGATGCAGGGAGAGACATTTTTGGTACACTTACATGTGTTACCAATGGGGGGATGTGACTTAGTTTTGTGCACTCACTGGTTGGGAACCTTGGGAGTCATTCAGTGGGATTTTAAACTTCCCACAATGAGTTTTTATCATGATCACAGACATGTTCAATTACAAGGATTGAAGAGTGCTAATTCTCAATTGCAAGATGGTGATAACTTTTTGAAACAACCAATAAAGAAGGGACTAGTTCTCCAGATTTCAGTCCAATTGCAGCCTCAATTGATGTATGCAGAGGGACAGGGTCAAATTCCTGAAGTTATTGCTGCATTGTTACTGGATTATAAGTCTGTTTTTGCTACTCCAGAAGGTCTGCCTCCTTTAAGAGATCATGAACATCCTATCACTTTGAAGGAGGGAACTCAAGCTGTATCTCAGAGGCCTTACAGGTACCCCTACTATCAAAAAAATGAAATTGAGAACATTGTTAAGGAGTTGTTGTTTGTGGGGTTTATCAGAAATAGTAGTAGTCCATTTGCCTCACCTGTTCTTCTGGTTAGGAAGGCTGATGGCTCATGGAGGATGTGTATTGATTATAGGGCCTTGAACCAAGAAACTATTAAAGATAAGTACCCCATACCTGTCATTGATGAGTTGTTAGATGAACTATTTGGTGCTACTGTTTTTTCTAAATTGGATTTAAGATCCGGATACCACCAAATTAGAATGAAGGAGGAAGACATTCCAAAGACTGCCTTTAGGACTCATGAGGGTCACTATGAGTTCTTAGTGATGCCATTTGGTTTAACCAATGCACCTTTAACTTTTCAGTCACTTATGAATTCAATTTTTAAACCTTACCTAAGGAAATTTGTCTTGGTGTTTTTTGATGACATACTAGTGTATAGCAAGGATTTGGCTGCCCATGTTACTCATCTTAAATTGGTGTTGGACACATTGGTGAATCATCAATTGTATGCCAAACAATCAAAGTGTGTTTTTGCTTGTAAAGAGGTAGAGTATTTGGGACATCTAATCTCTGGTGAGGGGGTCAAAACAGATCCAAGGAAGACTGCTGCTATGCAGCAATGGCCTATTCCTCATGATGTAAAGGCCTTGAGGGGGTTTTTGGGCTTGACTGGCTACTATAGAAAGTTTGTGAAAGGGTATGGTTTGATTGCAGCTCCTTTAACTTCTTTGTTAAGGAAGGATTCGTTCACTTGGACTCTTGCAGCCTTAAAGGCCATCCAATTACTCAAGGATGCTATGTCAAGTCCACTTGTGCTAGCCTTACCTGACTTCCCTAAACCATTTGTGGTGGAATGTGATGCTTCTGGGTTGGGTGTTGGGGCTGTCTTAATGCAGAATCAGAGGCCCATTGCTTATCATAGCCAAGCCTTGAAGGGGAAAGCACTTGCCCTTTCCACTTATGAAAAGGAATTGTTGGCCTTGCTGGTAACTGTGAAGAAGTGGAGGCCTTACCTCCTTGGGAGACCTTTTGTAATCAAAACAAACCATCAAAGTCTGAAATACCTGTTGAAACAAAAGATTGGTACCCCTGCTCAGCAAAAATGGATCACCAAACTACTTGGCTATGCCTTTATAGTTGAGTATAAGCATGGTAAGGAAAATTTAGTTGCTGATGCACTTTCAAGAAGGGGAGATACTGGGAATGTTGATGCTGGCTGTAGTGAAGTGGGTACTCTTTACATTATATCCTTTCCTACTCCTAATTGGCTTGATGACGACCTTAAAGCAAGTTATGTCACTGATCCAGCCATGCAGCAAACCATTCAAGCTATCAAAATCTGGGCAGAATGTTCTAGTGGGGTTCACATTTTGCAATGATCTGTTGTTTTATAAGGGCAGACTGTATCTGGGAAGTTCAAATCAGGCTTTAAAGACTCTTGTCTTGCAGCAAGTACATGACAGTCCTCTAGGGGATCATTTTGGTTATTTAAAGTCTTTCCATAGACTCAAAAAGGACTTTTATTGGTCTGGTATGGGGACAGACTTGGAGAAATTAGTCAGGGAATGTGATGTATGCCAGAGGTTGAAGAATGAAACTTGCTTCCCTGCTGGTTTGTTATAGCCCTTGGTCATTCCAACTAGGCCTTGGCTTGACATTAGCATGGATTTTGTGGAGGGGTTGCCTAAATCTTAGCAGAAGTCAGTGGTGTTTGTTGTTGTGGACAGATTCACCAAATATGTTCACTTCATTCCATTAGCTCATCCATACACTGCTGCTAAGGTGGCTCAGTTGTTCATGCAGTTTGTTTTCAAGTTACATGGCTTGCCCTCCACCATTGTAAGTGACAGAGATCCAGTATTCACTTCTAAATTCTGGTCTGAATTGATGAAACTTCAAGGAATTAGTCTAGCTATGTCATCTTCTTACCACCCTCAAACTGATGGCCAAACCGAAGTTGTGAACAAAATTTTGGAGCATTATTTGAGGGCCTTTGTTGCTGACAGACCTCAAGCTTGGGTGGACTGGCTTCCCTTAGCTGAGTTTTGGTTCAACACTAATTTCCATTCTTCTCTTCAGCTCACTCCATTTGAAGCTCTTTATGGATATCCTCCTCCTAAGTTGGTGGATTATGTGCCAGGAACTACAAGGATTGCTGCTGTTGATTCACTTCTGCAAGACAGGCATCAACTTTTCTCATTGCTTAAGTACAATTTGACTGCTGCACAAGAGAGGATGAAGTGGTTTGATGATAAGAAAAGGGTGGATAGGTCCTTTGCTGTGGGAGATTGGGTGTATCTCAGACTGCAACCTTACAAGCAGTCTTCAATTCAATCCAAGAAGTTTGGCAAGTTAGCCCCTCGTTTCTATGGACCCTATCAGGTTGTGTAGAAGGTGGGAGAGGTTTCCTACAAGCTTGATTTACCTGCAGGTTCTCAAATTCATCCTGTGTTTCATGTGTCCAATCTCAAGGCTAAATTAGGTGCTCAGGTGGTTCCCAAGCCTGCTTTACCTGCTATGACTATGGATCAGATTCCTAACCCTGAACCTGTGGCTATTTTAGCTACCAGGTCACATCAGCTAAGGAGTAGGCTTATTACTCAGGTGTTGGTGCAGTGGCAAGATGAAAGCAAGGATGATGCTACTTGGGAGAATCTTTTTGTTTTGCAGCAGAAGTTCCCTCACCTTGTGGGCAAGGTGCTTTGAAGGGGAGGAAATTGTTAGAATGAATAAGTGAGTAGGTTGCTTAGGTGTATGTTGCTGCACTAGGGGGGTGTGTGATGCTGCATGAGGGGTGCTGGTGAGCTGTGTGTACCAGTTGCGCATGAAGAGTGTGCTAGTTGCTGATGAGGCAGGTAGGAGCAGTTGATGAGGTGGACATCCAGAGGGCTGCCAGTCTGTACCTTGATGCTAGAATAATAGATGTAGTGGCTTAGTTGGCATTCCATAGTTTGTTAGCATTAAACATTGTGTTCACATTGGTGATTGTAGCCAAATAAGAGTTTGTTGTGGTTAGTTGTTAGGATCTTAACAGCTGGTTGACAGCTGCCTTGGCAGTTAGGCAGTTAGAGAAGTGAGGCATTGAGAGGGTATTAGAGGGTTGGGGAAGAAGGGACTTGTATCAGAAATCATATTCCTAATTCTAATTCTCAATTCTTATTCATTCTCTCTCCCTAATACTCTGTTCTTATCTCTTCTCTGTTCTTGGAGGCATAGTTGTCCTCGAATTCAACTATCCACACCATGTTCCTAACAACAAGATCAAAGGTAGGGGTTTTGTAAAAATTAAGAAACCAGAGTTATTGGTCTAATGATTAAGAAACCAGAAGCTCAATTGAAGGAAATTTTTTTATTGAATTTTATTAAAGGTAAAGAAATATTATGTGGTTTGTGGAACAGAGTTTAACCCCTTGTGCTAGCGTTGCGGAGAGAAACCTGTTAGCAGACACGGCGAAAATCGTAGACAAGAACAACAAAATTAACAAAAGTAAAGAGGATCTGAGAAAAATAGTGACGGATGGACTGTCATCTCTTGGCTATAATTCCTCTATTTGCTAATCCAAATAAATCTCCCTCTTACGTAGCAGGTATTCGATCTCTTACTTTTCTGTGTTTTGACTATTCATAAAGAACAGAAGAAGAATTATTTAAGGTTGTAATTAGCCCTTAGTTAATATATCAGAAATAGTAAAATTCCAGGAAGTTCATTAAACCTACTCCCACTTATAATGTGGCATCCATGCCATTACCAATAAAGGCTTACTTTATAACCTCCTAGTCTTCTACTCATTGCTTTGACCATTATCTGCAAGTAGGTTTCTCTAAGATGTCTTTTATTTCAACAATTTATTTGTGGAGCACATGCATATATTGAGATTATAATATTCCTTTAATCCTTTCCACCATATGAGCGTTGAAGATTGCTAGTGGCCTTTCAAAATCTTGCTGCGTTCAATTGCGTTGACAAAATACCAAATTATTAATCTGCAAATGGAGTATGGGCCTATAACATGTACCAATGCAGCCTCACATTTCAAAACCTTTTTGCTCTTCTATACGCATCTTCTAACTTTTCCATATAGTTCCATCTCTATTTTTCTTCTTGTTTTGGATTCACATCTTCAATTGAAAGTATTTTTCAATTACAAAACCTCTCTATATATCTCTCTTACTTAGATTATCAAATACGTGTAAGTATTCAATATGGATTTTGAGCTATACAAATAGGTCAAGAATTAAGTTTAGCTTGCCATTTGGCATATATATAGCAAGCTAGATTAATCTCTTTTCCTTCCATATTCCATATTTTCTTGTAATTCTTCAATAGTAAAACTAGAAATGGAAATTGTAAAAGTTAAGTGCAGGAACACCTTGATTTTCAAGGCATGGAAACGATGTCTATCACTAGTAGCTGGCAACAAAAAATGTTGTTCATCTTCATCTACCACTTCCAGTTCATTTACAAAGCGCAAAAAGAGTCGTCAAGTAGCCCCGGAAGGTTGTTTCACGGTCTATGTTGGACCTCAAAAACAACGATTTGTGATCAAGACCAAGCTTGTTAATCATCCTTTGTTCGCGATGCTGCTAGAGGATGCTGAATTGGAATATGGGTACAATAGTGAAGGCCCTCTTGTGCTCCCTTGTGATGTTGATTTGTTCTACAAAGTGTTGGCAGAGATGGACAGCAGCGAGGATTTTAGTCCTGGTTGCGGCTTTGCTAAAGGTTATTCCTTAATTCTGCCAAGTCCAGCTCGTAGATCCAACATTGTAAGCATTAACAAGGATCATGATGCCTATAGTCTTCTTCGTCCATCAAATTCGATGTTTAAGATGAATCAACTATGACCATTTATAATAAGATCATGTTGATCTAACTTTCTTTTTTAGCATTTGTATCATAAATATTATCCAACTTATCTGTGTGGGTAGAGGGAATTCTATACGAAATGAACAAAAAGAATACATATCAAGAAATTTGTACAAGTACTAGTTATATATATATATATATATATATATGCTTTCTTTTCTCCACTCATTTTGCTGTCTCCAATTGATTCTCCCATGTTCTCAACCTCACTTGGCTGAGCCGCCTAGCTATCCAATTTGCCTTAAAATGGATTTTGATTAAACCAGAATTACTATTTTAATTTTTTTTTTTTTGTTTGTGGAGTGAAAGCTGTGTGCTGTTTCAGTAATAAATCATGTTTTGATTAAACTTAGGGAATTAGCCAAGTTGTTACTTAGTCCAATTAAACAAGTCTAGGTTATCACAATAATAAATATCAAATCATGCAAAGCAGCGGAAAATAAATAACACACGATATGATTACCCAGGAAACCAAACCGGTAAAAACTTGGGAAGGATTTGACTTAGCTATCCTCAAGGTAAACCTGAAACCACTATCTTGAAAGAATCGAAGTTCATACAAAAGGACTTACAAGCACCCCCGCTCGACTTCGTAATGCTACCAACCAGTAGAACTTACTGACACGACCACGTGCAAGCTCCAAATCCATGGACTCCTTCTTTCTTGGATTCTCCACCAAATACAAGCATACCCGCTTGTGTTTTCTTTAACCTTTAATGGCAGCAATTTAATTGATTATCAAGGTGTAGATAAATCTTCTCATTGAAAACCCTAAGTTTGTGTAAAGGAAAGCTCCTCTAGATCTCACAAGAGATTTACACAAACTGCAAATATGAGCAACACTAAAACGTGGCTAGGGTTTACCTTTTATACTTAGGACAAATAAGAAACCCTAAAAACGTTTTAAAACAAATAGGGCTGAGTTGGACAAATCTGCAGAAAAGCTTTCTGCCTGAGCTTCGATCGGTCGAGCCTATCGTTCGATCGATCGAGCCAGGCCGAAAGGCACAAAGCCTCCTTGCTTTAACTTGATTCCAACTTTACATTGACACATAACTTTGAGCTAGCTTTAAACACTTCTAAAGATATTGTTTTGATCATGGTTTGCCAATAATACACATTAGAGTTCTAAATACATAAAATCCTAAACTTTAGAACCTAACAGGTGGTTAATTCAAGAAAGAGAGAATCATGTAGTAAGGATGTCGTGTCCCAATTATGTGCTAAGAAAGAAAGCTTTTAGCACTACAAGGGTTAATCCGTGGAGGTCAAATCTGTTAGGTTCTAAAAGTTTAGAACAATTGACAAATAGTGAATACAAACTTGTCTAGATATAGATTTTAGAGTCTATAGGTATTATTAGACAATACTCAAGGTGATACAAGTCAAGATCCAAGAACAAGCAAGCTGCATAAAAGAGAATTCGAAATTTGCTTGGTTTGATCGTTTGAAGAATAGGCTCGATCGATTGAAATACAGGTCTGTAGAATTTTAAGTCGGCCCAAATAACAGTTCAAGCCCATTAAGGATTAGGGTTTCAGATTGACTTATTCTAGTATATAAAGGAAACTCTAAGCACGTTTTTATAAGGCTTTTTAGAGAGAGAAGAGTGTGCCTTTTTTATAGATCTAGGGTTTTGTACCCCAAAAGCTCTCTAAAGTCTTTTACCGGTGTTATTCCTTGAAGAATCTCAAAATCTGGTGCTGTAGAAGTTGCTGCCTTTTCTAGTCATCAAAGATGCTAATGATCTAAACATCCAAGGGTGGTCTTGGAGTAACAAACAAAAGAGTTTGTGTTTTTTATCACAAGAGTGGATGCTTGTGTTGCGAAGGCCAGAAAGAAGTAGTCCGTAAACTCGGAGCTATCATGGGGTCGTGGTAGTAAGTTCTATGTATAGTAGCAATAGGATGTTAGTGGTCTAAATCTTATTGTAAACTTCAATTCTTTCTAGTGGATTTGTTTTTTACCTTGAAGATGGCTAGATTAAATCATCCCTAGGTTTTTTACTGGTTTGGTTTTTCTGAGTCATCATATCATTGTGTTATTTACTTTTCCGCTGCTTTACATGATATGAATAATAAACCTAAGTATTCACTTGGTTAATTAATTAGGTTAAACAATCTAGTTTACAATGGTCTAAAACCTAACAAGTGGTATTAGAGCAGGTTAGCTCTTGATATAGGTTATTATACCTAGAGTTGATCCTTGATCCCTGTTATCATGGATAATTTTAAGTGTCTTATTGTTTTTTATTGTGATGATTTGAATAAAAAAGACATTATTATTTTAGTTGATCTTTTTGAGGCTTTTGAAAGGAATTTGTAGGATTTCAGTCTTTTTCAAAAGATTGGTGTAATCCCTTAAATACACTCTGCTTCTCATAGATTTTTACCTACAAAGCCGAAGACTCGTGCTATATGGGTGAGAAAAGACTTGCTAAAGTGAGTGTTATTTACTTGTCCCTAATTTAATTTTTTCAATTGTTTGTAGACATGTTTTGTTTTTGTTTTTGGTCTTTTTTTTTGGTTGTTTTTTATTAAAAAAAAATCCAAAAACATTGAAAAATTTCAAAAAGAAAAAAATATTTTATTTTGTGTCTAGTTTTATTTTTCTTAAAGATTACATGAATTATGATATCTCTCTCTTGATTTAGAATATGCTTGACATTGTGGAGAAATTTGAATAATATGTATTGCTCAACTAAGTGCATGATTATTTTGAGATAAATATGATTTTGTTAGTTTTTAGACCCCTTAAAACACAATTGGATTAACCTAGGAATTTAGCCAAGTTGTTACTTAGTCAAATTAATTAAATCTAGGTTAACACAATCAAATAATCATATCAAGTATAGCAGCGGAAATATAAATAACACAAAGATATGATCACCCAGGAAATCAAACCGGTAAAAACCTGGGGAGGATTTAACCTAGCTATCCTCAAGGTAAAAAACAAATCCACTAGAAAGAATCGAAGTTCATACAATAATACTTACAAGCCCCCATGCTCGACTTATTGCTACCCACTAGTAGAACTTACTGACACGACTACATGCAAGCTCCGAATTCACGGACTCCTTCTTTCTTTGGCCTTTACAAAACACAAACACCCACGTTTGTGACTTTGAGATCCCACTCAAAGGTTTAACAACACAAACTCTCCTGTTTGTGACTCCAAGACCACCCTTGAAAGTTTAGATCATCAACACCTTTGATGACTAGAGAAGGCAACAACTTCTACAACACTGGATCTTGAGATTCTTCAAAGAATAACACCAGTAGAAGACATAAGAGAGCTTTTGGGTACAAAACCCTAGATCTACAAAAAAGGCACAAGATGCACTCTAATCTCTCTAAAAAACTATCGAAACCCCACCTAAGGTTAGCTTATAATGTCCTTTAAATACTGGAAAAAACGGCTTGCGATTTGGGCTTCAAACGAATAAGTTATGGCCTTTTTACGTTTGCTGATACGTGATTTTGGATCGATCGAACCAACCAGCTTATAACTCACTTGTTTTTATCCCAAACTTGAGTTTTTTGTCTTGGGCTTCAATGTAGACCATTCTAAACTAATAAGACTTAGTTTTTGTCATGTTTTGTCATGGTTTGCCAACATTACAAACTCAAAACCTAACAATCTCCCCCTTTGGCAATCCGTGACAAAACACACATACAACATAATGCCCATATACAATAAAATGCCCAAATACATCACAAATCCCAATCTAAGACTCTTAACCTAAAAGTTGCCAATAAGAGGTAGAAGGTCTTGATTAGAATGTACCTGTCTTTCCTAAAACACTCAACAAACACATCAACGCATGTGTGGAAAGAAAGACATATAAACAATAATGTGAAACAAAATATAAAAAACAAAAGTAAACTAACTCTCCCCCTAAGTTAGATACATCAAAAAGTTTTTATATTCTCCCCTTTCGAAAACAATTTCAACTCCCCCTAAACAAAACAAATAGGATTCCCACAAATTCTCATCTAAATCTCTCTCCCCCTTTTTGTCATGTATTGACAAAGACAACTCATTAAAGAGTAAACATACACAATAAAGGATACGAGAATAAAAAGAATCAAGGGAACACAAAATAATTCAACTCTATAGAAAATAGAGACAACTCCTCCTATGAACAACACAGGTTAAAAAACAAGCTTCTCCCCCTATAAAAATAGGAAAAACAAAACAAGTTTTGGGAAAAACAGTTTTGGGGAAAATTTAGGAGGTAGGGATAAATGAAAAACACACACACCAAACTTAAAAAACTAAGTTGAGTATACACATGAAGAAAAATATTCTTTCTTTCAATAAATGCAAACTTGACACTATGTGACCCATAAATAGTTGCATGAGTAGAGAAAATATTTGTAAATTGATTATTCATCATATTTCTTAAGAAAAATATTTTCTACAGTTCACACATAAGAAAGACATATACTAGAAAGTATATAGCTCAAAAATTAATCAAACAATTTTTTGATCAAGTTGAGTACCCAATGTAGCAAAATGTATGCATGTTATGTGTGAAAATAATGAGAGATATGACTGCAAAACTGCAAGATGGATACAAAAAACAATGCAATGCATGTGAATCCTAAACATAAATGATGCATGAAAAAAAAAATTTGGTCAAACCAAAATTTTTATCGCAATTTCGATCGGTCGAGAGACAGATTCGATCGATCAAAAATCTGGAAAAAAGAGATTTTTGAAAAACAGAGCAATTTTATGCAGAAAACTCCTCAAAGCATAGTATTTCATGAATAAAATGCATGAGTAAGAGATTAAAAGTTTTTTAAAAACACTAGAATTCAACCTAGATCTTCCAAAAACAAGTTTTTCAACTAACTTGTCCACAAAACTCAAGCATTAAACAAGTTTTGTATCAAAATCAAGGAACCTTTAATCTTGGATGGCCACAACAAGATCACACACAATATAATGTACCAAGTTTAGCAAAGAGTAACTTGTGTAGTGTGTGCAACTAGCAAAAGCTTGAGATACATGTGAGGTGATATATGAATAGGAATCAATCACAATGTCTACAGAATTCATCACATAGTATTTAAAAGAGACTATCACCTAAAGAGTTACATCATATAACTCCCACATCTCCTAGAACATAAGCTTGCAAACATGTGAGTTTCTTGAATTTTGCCTCATAATATACACATCAATTTTAATTATGTGAGTTGGCATCAAGCCTAATAGTACACACCAATTTTAAGCATTTAGCAATTAATCCGAGGTTTCACCTTATGTTCTTTTTGTGCATGTGCTACACTTTCTTGAGCACAAAATCTTATGATATGCACTAAGGTATTCATGATTCGCTAGTGCACGGTGGTGAGATGGTTATTTATGCCTTTCTCAAAAGGATCAAGTCCGACAGTTAAACAACATGTGACTTCAAGATTAAGACAAAGTGATAAACACCATAAATATCTTTCCTACACAACATGCACTTCAAAGTTTCAACTAGTCAAGTGCAATAAATAAGCCCATCCAAGCTAAACAAGGTACATAAACTTGTTATGTAAAAATAAAATGGCCAATCCTTGATTATAAATCCAAGATGTGAAATACAAAACACAAAAATCTTTTTGGTTTTAAAAAAAATTTATGACCAAAAACAAAAGGCACATAATATGCTAAATGAACAATGCAAATGCAATGCATGATAGTGCTTAACTAAGCTATAGAGGGTACACAAATAAGAAATATCAATTTCTTAATTAACCCTTGAGTACATGTACAAATTAGTACATACTCACACAAAATCAAAAATAGCTTAGCACTTATATAACACATACTATTCAAGTTTCTCGACAATGTCAAGCATGTTCTAAATCAAGAGAGAGATATCATAATTCATGTAATCCTCAAGAAAAATAAAACTAGACACAAAATAAAATATTTTTGTCTTTTTGAAATTTTTCAATGTTTTTGGATTTTTTAAAAAACAAAACAAAACAACCAAAAACAAAAAACAAAACATGTCTACAAACAATTGAAAGAATTAAATCAGGGACAAGTAAAACAATACTTACCTTGGAGAATCTTTTCTCACCCATATAGCACGAGTTTTCGGCTTTGTAGGTGAAAATCCATGAGAGGCAGAGTGTATTTGAGCAATTACACCAATCTTCTGAGAGAGACTGAAATCCTGCAAATTCCTTTCACAAGCCAACAAGCTCAAATTTTTGAAAAGAATATGAAACAATTTATATGGACTTATGGCATGAGAAATATCATCACATATCCTAGATCGAAATACAGAATGCTTAGATTTCAATTTATGAAAATTAGGACGAATGTGACCATGGACACCACAAAAGTGGCAAATAGGAATAAATTTAGGAACATCAGTATTCCTAACAGCAAATCTATTCTCAGACTTTGGTTTTTGCCTCAACAAAGAACAATTTGGTCTAATATGACCAACAACACCACAAAGGTAACAAGTAGGCACAAAAACAGATTTATTATGCTCTCTAACAGTAGGTTTAGACTTAGGTTTAGAAACATAAGCGTCTATATCAGAATTTTTACCTTTGTCTAACTTAGCAAAATAAGCATTTTCTTTATTATTCCTCTTAAAAGGAGGGATATAAATTTTCTCAGTTTTAGGCTTAAGAGAAACAAAAACACTTCTGTTATCAACAACAGGCTTGGTACTAGTCAAATTTTCAATTTTAGCTTTAGATTCAACTAACTCTTGTTCCAAGCTTTTCGTCTTCTCATCTTGAGAGGAAATTTGATTTCTCAAAAATTCATTCTTTTTGTTAGATTCATCTAATTTAACAATCAATTCCTCTTTTTCAAGATTAGCCAATTTTAACTCCTCCTTGAATTTCTTAGCAATTTTCATAGATTTCAATAATTCCTTATGAAGAGTTTCACAGGCATTAATAAAATCAACAGAAGTATAAGCAGAAACATGATCAGAAAGACACTTCAAATTATCCATGACAACAGGGGTCAAGGATCAGCTCTTAGATCAAAAGATCTAAAACAAAAGAGCTACCTACTCTGATACCACTTGTTAATTTTCAAAATAAATTGACCAATTGATCATTACACAAGTTAGAAAACTAATTAGAATGATCAATTACATCAAAACAACAAGCCAATTTCATCAATTTCAACTCAATTGAACAAAATCCCCAAATCGGATCCAACATAAACCCTAGAATTTTCAATTTTCCACAAAACCCCAAATTGATCAAATTAACCAACAACAATCATGAATACAACAATATCCCAACAAAACCCAATGATCAATTTCAGAAAAAGAGCCTTGAATCAACCAAAAACCCAAATCTAAGGAGGTCCAAAAATACCTTTTAAATGCATGAAAATATGAAAATAAGAACAAAAGGAGAGATAAAATGGTCTTACCGGCCTTGAGTATGTACTAGTTTATACATGTACTCATGGGTTAATTAAGAAATTGATATTTATCTATAGCATAGTTGAGCACTGCCATGCATTGCTTTTGCATTTTATTTATTTAGCATAATGTGTGCATTTTAGTTTTGGTCACAATTTTTTTTTTTGAAATCAAAAAGATTTTTATTTCTTTTGTATTACACATCATGAATATGTAATTGAGGTTGGCCTATTATCTTTGCATAAGATGCCCATGTACCTTGGTTAGCTTAGATGAACTTATTTTTATGCACTTTGCTAGTTTGAGCTATGTAGTGCATGTTGTGTGTGAGTTGTTTATAGTTTTTGATCACATGATCTTGATTTTGAAGTCGTATGCTTTTGATTGTAAGGACTAAAAAATCCTAAGAGAAAAACATAAATAATCATCTCACCGTTGTTTACTAGTTAATCGTGAACACCTTAGTGCATATCATAAGAATTTGTGCTCGAGAAAGTATAGCACATGCACAAAAAGAAAATAAGGTGTAGCCTTAAAAAAGAAAAAAAGAAAAAAAGAAGGGGGAATAAAAAAAGGAAAAATTTGCATAAAATGTATAAGGCAAAAAAAAAAAAAAAAAAAGAAAAAGATTGCAAGCTTGTTTTTCTACGAGATGTGGGAGTTATATGATATAACTCTTTAGGTGATAGTCACTTTCAAACTTGTGTGATGAATAATTTAGAACTTTTGATTGATTATTATCTACATATCATCTTATATGTATCTCATGCTCTTACTAGTTGCACACACATCACAAGTAATTTTTTGATAAGCTTTGATGATTAAAAACCTTGTTTTGAAGTTCTGGGTTGAAAACTCATGTTTTTGAAAAACATTTAAACTCATTCTCATGCATTTCATTTATGAAATTACTTGGGTTGAGTTATTTCGGAAAAAATTGGCCTTTACCTTTTTAAAACAACAATCCAGCATTTTGCCATATTTTTTAAACTAATTAGGAAAATGCCCCTCTTTTGAAACTCAATTTTTTCAAAATTGAGTCAAGTCCTATAGTGGCATTTTTAAGGAGCTTATAGTGACGTTTTAAGAACCTATAGTGACGTTTTTTAACTTGATCTCCATAAAGTCAAGTTATAGGTAGAAAAAAAGAAAAAAAATTGCATGTAACTCGACTTTAGGGAATTCAAGTTAAAAAACGCCATTATAGGTCTTTAAAACGTCACTATAGGCTCCTTAAAACACCACTATAGGGCTCCAATTTTTTTTTTTTCTAACTCGATTTTGAGAAAATCGAGTTTCAAAAGAGGGGTATTGCCCTAATTAGTTTAAGAAATTGGGCAAAATCTAGATTGTTTTTTTGAAAGGGGCATTTGCCCATTTTCTCCGAGTTATTTCTATATAATCTTCTGCAATTTTTCAAAAATTCAAAGACATATGTGTAACAAAATGTGTGTGAAAGCTTTAGTAGTTTGGTACTATTATTCAAAAGTGGGGATGTTATTGCTGGAAACTTCGCAGTACTTAAGTGGAGCTATTTTCCATACTAAAAGTATTACTTACTGGTCCTCTCTCGCAAGAGTTTAATTAGAATTTTCTAAAGACACGTAGTAGTTTATCATTTTGCACTGAAGTATCGCAGAGTTGAAGTTATGTCAAAATGATTAGTTTCTAAACTCCTATCTCACATGGTGAGTAATTTTAAAGAGATACTTGAAAGTATTGTTTTGCTCTAAATTTACATGTTTAAAAGCATTCGCATTAGCTTGTATAAATTTTTTTGTCTATTTTAGAATAAGAACTTACTTTTCTATTTAGATACTCACTTTTCAAAATATTTCATATTAGATTATCTATTTTGTATACTACATTTCATTAAAATATCAAATTTTCTTGATTTTTTAAATTGATTTACTTTCTTCACACGCAACAACTACCATCTACTCTTTTCCTTCATTCTCGAGATATGTAAAAAAAAAACAATTTAATGCAAAATAAATAGTGTCATTGTAAATTTACCCTGTTATTGTAGCAAATTTGTAAATTTATACAATTATACACGGACTAATATTGGTCATTTTTAGGCAAAATCATGTAAATTCTACATCTTTTTGTAGTATACAAGAACTGATGTAAATCCGCTAACAATGATGAAGCTATATGTTGTTAGTAAGTTCAAATAGATAATGCTATATATTTTAACACCAAAGGGAGTTGCTTTAATTTTACACCTCTTTTAAAGAGAAGGCAAAATGGCATATTTGTGATGTGGAAATCCGATAATGTGAAAGAGAAAGAGAGGATGTAGAAATAACACTTTTTTTTAGTGTTGAATGATCTAGAAGAAGTACACACCTTTCAAGTTGCAACCTCAAATTATTCAGCAAAAAAATGAAGTTTCAACCTTAAATTGCCATTTTTCTTTGGCAATACCTTTAGTAGATAGATGACAGAAGATTGTAGAAAAACAAAAACAACATAAAAAAAAATATACGTATCTTGTTATATAGTGATGGCTTATAACAGATATCATTCTTTAAAGTTCATATTCCTCACTTGGTCTTCTCAATATCTTTTGTGTTATTTGTTCCAATTCTATTCTATAATAAATAATATATATTGCATCACTTTAGCATTTGTTCAAATCTACATACGTTAGTTTACAAAATATGTCAACAAAAATAAATGTTTTAGTCAGGGACGGACTTAGGTGGTAGTCCAAATCCTTAATCATCCCTTTAACTAGTAACTATTCAACCCAAAAACTTAACAAAAATAATAAAAATATTTACAGTAGTGCTTGTATTTTATAAAATGAAAAAAAAAAAAAAAAGTTTACCATCAAAGAACCAAAAAACCATATGTTATTAGAGAAACTGAAGCTAAATTTTTTACAATCACAATAAACGGATATAAATACTAGTTGACCGTAACAAATTGTTAAAAATAAAATACAATATTGTATTAAGATTATCTCTCTACCTTTAATTAAAAAAAAAAAACTCAAATTCTCTCTCTTCTTTTATTATTTTAATGAGTTGTTTATATTATTTTAAATAAAGTGGTATATTATTTTAAATAAAGTGGTAAAAAAATAGAGCATTTTATGTTGGGTGTATTGTAAAGTGAGGTGGCAAAATTGATAAATTAGCCTTTTGAGGTGCTAAAAGCTAAATTTTTAGTACCACTATTGTGAATGCTCTAACTTTAAAAAATAAAATAAAAATCCTTGCTAGTCTAGTATTAATTTTTTTTTTTGTTTTTATTGGTAGATAATTGTATTTTAATGTATTAAGAAACAATAATTTTGTGTATTTATAATTTATTAATACTATATGGATGCCTATTTGAATTTTTTTTTTTTAATACTCCAGCCCCCTTTAACTTGAAATCTTGGATTCGTCCCTAGTTTTAGTTAAACTCCTTTTTTTTACTCTCTAATTATAAAATCACACTTGATTGTCTTTACTTTTGAAATACCTTTTTTTTAGATATGATAGATTTTTTTTTTTAAAATTTTTTAAAATTTCTTTTGTGTTACTTGTTCCAATTCTATTATAAATAATATATATATATTGCAACACTTTAGCATTTGTTCAAATCTGCATACGTTAGTTTACAAAATATGTCAACAGAAATAAATGTTTTAGTTAAACCCTCTTCTCTTTTTCTCTTATTGTGAAACCAAACTTGATTTATTTATTTATAGATACGAATACGATAGATTTTGATAGCCATTTCTGATGGCCACATAAATATATTTTTTGTGACTTTTTGTAATTATTTTTTAAGGTAGTATAAATTTGTGTCAAATAGGGATCATTTTAATGTGCCATCCTATATCGTCATGGTGACCAAAATATGAGAAAGTCTTTGATTTAAGGAGGCTGAAGAGAAAAGGTGAGACTTGGTGTAGGTGACATGCATGTTAGATGGTCAAAATTAACGGCTCAGGATTGGATATAGTTGGAGACCAACAATAACATTTGTATTATTTTATTTTATAATATATGATCATAATTTACAACACACTGTTGACTGACTCACGTTTGCATCCTAATTTCTTCAAGGTCGGTCTCAACACAGAGTTATAATTATTTATGAATAGTTTAGTATTGGCGTACTACATATTTTTACACACATTTTACCATAAATTTCTGTTTTATGTGGTAAATTGTGATTGACTGTTAGTTGCTATTACATAAACCGACAATTTTTTTTCCCACTACTTACATGCAGTCGGTCAATGAAGATAGTTACAATAAAATATGTGTAAAAATGTATGGGACTAAAATTATTCCGTTTATATCAATCATGCAAGTTGTGGAGCTTTCATTCTTACCAAATTTATCACACTTTTTGGGCTTTTCTGAGTGACCCAAATTGACGTAGATCGATGCACCATCATATATTCTTATACATATAATACAGCATTGAGCTTTTTCTTTGACCTTAAAAATTGACCGGGTTTTTCTTAGCCCAATTTGTGATGTCCATAGAAAAATATACATGTCTTGTTCATACTTGTGCCTGCATGGGGGCAGAGCGAGGGGGACCAGGGCGGCAACAATGGATCCATGTTCCCTTGGACTTTAAAAAACGCCTACCCCTTTATTTTTGTTTGAGAATCCCTTTATATGTTTTTTTATTAGAAATAAAAAATTTATGTTAAATATCATTAATGGTTCTCCCAAATTTTAACAGAAATGCTACATTTAATGCTTAATTTATTATTTTAAGGGAAATGCCTTTTCTTTTTTGATGAGAAGGTTTAAAGGGAAATGTTATGTGAACCATTGTAGGATAGTTTTTATGCAAAAAGAGAAAAAACAATTAATTTTTTTGATAGTTTTTTCAATTTTCCATAAAAATGATATAAAAAGTTTTCTAAAATGATTTATTAAAAATTTTCTTAAGGATATCCATTAACATGACCTTTATTTTAATTCTTATTATTTATACATCATATAGTCAATTTTTTTTTTGGATGGGGCATATAGTCATTTGTAACTCTTTTTTTTCTTTTTTATCTTATAGAGAAGAATGTCATACATAACTCATTTAATTAAATTGGTAAAGTTTCTGATAGTTGTATAAGAGATCTGGGGTTCAATTCTCGTCTACACAAAAAATTGATTGGTGTCTTAGTTTGATAATAAAGAGTTATCATTAAGAGCGGACACCATAGGTTGAAACTCTCTATCTCAAAAAAAAATATATATATATATATATATATATATTTATATATATATTTGAGGTTTACATTTAAAAAAAAAAATTTATCACATAATGAATTAGAGGAGATTCCTATACACTGGTTTGAAGGAAATCACATTTGCATATAGAATTCTCTATGTATATTATATGAACATTTTATATATTCATTGCATGAGATATTATTATCTTATTAAACAAGATGAAATGAAACTGAAAAACTAGTTTTAACATGTTAATGATTTTGATCTTATTATCCTTAGGAATCATCTATATATATATAAAAACCGAAACTTTTGAAACTCCCACAATTTTCCACATCAGCACAATATTTAAATTAAATTTTCCACCTCATCACTATTTTCTTTTTCCAATGCAAATTAGACTTCTAGCCAAATAAGGACACTCTCCCACCGCTTCTACTCTCTCCTATTTAAGAATTGCTTGCGTAGAAAACCTAAGCCCCTAAATAACCTAACAAGTGAAGCCACAGCAGGTGGTTCTCTTTGCAAATATGCAGCTGGAAGTGCAATCACAACAGACTTCAAAAAATTATATGCACTTGTGCAGTGCACGCTTGATTTGTCTGAGCAAGACTGCACTAATTGCTTATTTATTGCTATTGCGGTTTATCCACAATATTGTGCTGGGAAGGTAGGTAGGAGTGTACTTCTAACTAGTTGTAAAATCAGGTATGAGGACTACTCTTTTTATTATTATTATTTTATTATTTTTATTTTAAATTCTTTTTATTTTAGATTTTATGATTAGATCTGCTATTATCTTCTTTTGCCGCAACACAATTTTCTCCTTAAAACTTATTTTTCTTCAAGATTTTTTTTTAGGGTGGCTCATGCTTCACAATTCACATATTCCACTTATGTATTGGACTCCTCTCCTTCTTCGGTCAATGCATCAAGGTTAGGGTTATTTGATTTGTTTAATAAAAATTATAGATTTGTTGCTTTTTCTTATAAGTTTGTCAATTGTTGTTTTGTTTATTTAATTGCTAGGCCTAAATATTTTAATTAAATCTTCAAATTTTTTTAACCTTTTAAAAGTTTTAATATTTTGAATTTTAACATTTAAAAGGTAACTCATATTTCTCTAATATTTCTATGTTGTGTAGACATATTTTTTTTGTTTATTATATTTCTCCATTGTGTAGTCACATAATTTTTGTTTTGTTTTAATAAATTCTTGGCTCAAAATCTTCTAATTGTTTGGTTTACATATGAATTTTTAAGTTCATTTTTTGCAATACATTTAATTGTCTGGCCAATTTCAATAGTAGAAAAGCTATAATCATGGATTCCCTTCTTTCTATTGTATTTCTCTATTGCATAATTAAATATATATATATATATATATATTGTTTTATTTCAATACTTTTGAAGCTTTGAATCTTCTGATTTTTTTTAAAATTTTTTTTTTTTTTTTGGCCTTTTGGAAGTTTTAACATCATAACTTTTGGGTTTTATTTTTTCTATTATCAGAAATTATCTAGAAGATTTCAATGAATATCCATGAATTATTCTTTTTGAGGGTAACCCATCTTTATCTTATATTTCTATTCCTAACTTTTTTTCCTATATTTTTTCTTTAATTGTCCGTGTTTACGTCTCTTTTGTTTTTCTTATTTTTACTTTCATAGCGTATGTACATGTTGTGTATGTTTTTTGATTCTTTTTTTTTTTTTTGTAATGAATCCTGTGTTTTTCATGACTTTAGTGAGTCATATTCTTAATGATTGAAATGGTTTTGTTTGACGAGGATTTTGTTCATATTGGTTTCAAAGTTTATTTCTTGGCTTATATTATAGATTGTAATATACTTATTCATCAAACTGTTTAGTAGAGTTTGTTTTCGAAATTGTTTTCAGTGTTGGACATTTTCTTGAAGCATGTTGGTATCATATATTAAAATACTGTTAAGTTGATAATAATAATAATAATAATAATAATAATAATATAGTTTAATAAATGTCTAAAATGTATAACTGTTAACAAATGTTTTAGCTATATGATTTTATTTTACAAATTCAATTTTGCTATTGTAGTAAAATAAACAAAGATTAAATTATATATTGTACTCAATACATTTCCCGTGCATCGCACGGGTTAGCGACTAGTTATTTATAATATGGTTATGCTACATGGATATGGTTTAGATTATTAAATGGTAATCTACCCCCAAAAAAGAAGATTTATTATTAAATAGTAAGTTTAGCTTTGGAGCAATGAATACGCTACACCTTCCCATAACGCTTACATTTATTGGAGCATTTGATTTAAAGGACCACTTATGCCTAAAGAATGTTTGGACTCAATTCATATGAAGACATCCAAAAAATTAAGATTTAATAATACCTCACAAATAATAAAAGGAAAGATTATTCTTTTTTTTTTGGGTGGAAAAAGGCTATTGGTATTTTGTTCTATCTGAACTCTGAAGATGTCCTGCTGTGGCCTAATGAAAAATGTGCTCTCCAAAATGCAACCTCAAAACTTATGATTTGATAGCATGACCCATCTAGAGGGTCATAAAGTCATGGCCCATCTTCAAAATTAGGAATATCCCAAGTAAAACATTTAAAATTTTAGTTTTTAGTAACTCAAAACTCTACTTTATCTATTTTAATAACTCACTTTATAATACACCTTACAACAAAGGTTTTATATTAACATTTAATACATTAAAATAATATAAATAACACAATTAATAAAATAATATATCTAATACAACAACCAACAACCACAACCATCAATACATTAAAATACTCTTTTTTAACACTCTACATTAAAATATTATTTTTTGTTTTGAGTTTTGAGCTATAGCGGGCTGCTAGCTCAAAGTTAAATCTTTTTAAATTTAGTTGCTTTGTTGTAGCCACAATTTTGGAGAATTGTTTGCTAAATTGACTTTTTTTTTTTTCAATTTAGCAACCTCACTGGGATGCTCTAAGAGCAATAGCATTGTGGTGTAATCACCCCCAATTGCTATTTTAGCAACTAAACCTTTAAATTCATAATCTATCTGGGTATGTAAACCCAAATTTTTTTACATATATGCAACCTTACTGTTCATGGGATTGTAAAGAAAAAAATTAGTTTTTTAATCTCACACTCTCTCTCTCTCTCTTCTTCTTACTTTTAGACTTTCTTTTTTTTCACCTCTCTTTCTCCCACACTCTCTCCTCTCTTCCTCTCATGGTGAAACCTTCTCCTTTCTCTCAATATTGGTGTTTGGGCTTTAGATTGGCATGGCACAAATCGGTGTGAAGGCTTTGGGTGGGTGGGATTCAAATCGCTATGGGCTACCGCGGCTCTTGGGTTTGGTGGTCGTGGGGTTGTGGGTGGCCGTGGGTTGAATTGGTGCTTGCTGGGTTGGGTTGAATCAGTTGAATTGGTTGTAAGTGAATCGGTTGAATCAGTTGAGTCGGTTGGGTGTAGAAATTTTGTTGATATTTTTGTGTTTGTGGTGCAGCAATGCTGTGTTGGTGGTGGTGGCTGGTGATTTTTAGGTTGTTGTGGTTCGGTGGTGGTGGTGATGGCAGGTTTTTGGTGGTTGGGTTGAGTTTTAGTGGTAACTGGTAGGTGGTTAATGGCATTGGTGGGGTTGTTAGTGGTGGTGGTGGTGATTGCTAGCTATGTGTATATTATATTATTATTTGATAGAGTAGTTTATATTATTTTAATATGTTGTATGTAAAAATAGAAATTGAGATGTTGGGTGAGTTGTAAAATAAGATGGTAAAATAGGTAAAGTAAGTTTTTAGGGTATAAAATAGAACATTTTTAGTATCTAGGATGCTAATACTCTAAAGAAAGAAATTGATGGATCAATCAATATTTTAAAAACATTATGTCTATGACCACATAACATATTATAAAATTCATCATTAGAATATAATACTATGAGCCTATTTAATTTTTTATTTAATTTATTTGTTTATATACAACTTCTTTCTTTCTTGTACAATTGTATTTTGGTTTAGTTCAATTTTTTTTTAAATAAGTCTGATATAGCTTATTTTATGTTTTTTTATTGCAATTATATCTAAAAATAATTGTACATAAGCACAAGGACAGATCCAAGATTTTGATTTTTTGGGGGGGGGGGATATGATTATTTTTTTTAATGAAAATGCAAGTTATTGTCCATTTGGCACTAACAAACTATCAATGCACTAATATGCAATTAGAAAAATGCTAAAATTACTAGAAATTTTTTAACAAAATGTTTACAAATTGATTTGGTAATTAATGTAATTAGTGTCATTTCAACAAATAATAAATTAGTACTTATATTATTTTTTTTAATTATGACACATCAATTTAGTCAATTTCTTACGATGACCGTTTCAGTTTGGTTATGTAGGGGTGTGCATGGGTCAGGTTGAGAAGATTTTTTGACCTAATCCGCCATGGTGGGTCAAAAAAAATTTAACCCAACCCAACCCATTACATAAGTCCAACCCAACCTAACCCAACCCACATGGGTCGGGTTGAACCCATGGGTAGACAAAAATATTATTAAATTGAGTAGACAAAAATATAAATATTAATATATTAAAAAAAACCTAAAGATTAGTATCAATGTAACTCCTTAAAGGCAAACAACACTAATGAATAAACAATAATAATAATTTATTAGGGTTTGTGTGAACTAATTAGCTTTTATATAAGATAGGAAGAACTGGTTATTTTAAAAAATTTATTAATTATATAATATATTATATATATATATATATATATATATATATATATATATATATATATATATATATATATTAAATTAGTATGTAGGAGGAACTGAGGAAGTGCTACTCTACAGCTGTTTTTTTTTTTTTTTTTTTAAATTATTAAATATATAATGTATATTTAAGTATATATATATATATAAGTGCCCTATAGCTGATTTAAATATATATATATATATATATATATATTAAATATATAATAATTTTAAATATATATTAAATAAGGGTGGGTCAGGTCGGGTTTGGCGGGTTTGTAATTTTATGACCCAAACCTAAGCCGACCCGCTATAAAAATTTTTTTGTAACCTAACCCAACCCACCAAACCTTAAAAACCGACCTAACCCGATGGGTCGGGTTGGGTTGGGTCGGGTTTGGTTTGGCGGGTCGGTGGGTTTTTTGCACACCCCTATGGTTAAGGGAATAATGTGTTTGGATACCAATCAAGTACCATTTTGGGTTTATTTATAACAATAGTTTGGTATAAACTTAATTGTTTTGAACTATTATATAATTTTTAAGACTTTTAAGAGTCTTTAAAAATGATATATCTCTGTTATAAAAAAAATGATATATCTTATCAATAAAAACAAATGATATAACCTATAATAACAATTATTTTATATATATATATATGTATATATATCTTTTGAAACCAATTATTATATTATAATAACATGTTCCTTTTTAAATGTGTATGCCTAGATATATTGAAAAAATTAGATGCGAAAAGGTAGAGGTTAAAAGCTTAGCATGTGTCCTAAAGGTGGTGGAATTAAAGCTGTAAAAGACAATGTGTGAAGGGTTATAGAAATTACTTTCATCATTTATTACTCTCATGTGAGCTAAGCAAATAAAACAAGAAATGAAAATTAAGGGGACCAAACCAAATATGTTGAACAAACAAAGAAAATGATAGAGATGAAGAAAGAAGAAGATGAAGCAGAAGACAAAAAGAAGACGATAAAATTTTGAAGAAGATAGCTCGGTAAGGGGTGGTCTGATGAATTTTTGTATACTAAAGGGTTTTTTTCTTTCAAAAGTTGGGGGGGGGGGGGTGGGGGATCCCCTCAGCCCCAAGGCAGTTTCGTCTCTGCATAAGCATATAGGCTAGCATTCACATCAGCTTGTGCATAAATTTCTGTTTATTTTAGTATAAAAACCTACTTTTTATATTTTACATACTCACATTTTAAAACACCCTATTTCAAAACACCTCACATTATATTATCTATTTTACACTATATTCATTAAAATATCAATTTCTTGATTTTTTTTAATTGTTTCATTTTCTTTACACATAATAACTACCATTTTCTATCTTTCTTCATCCTCAGAATACGTAAAGAAAGAATTAAAAATTAAATACAAAATGAATAGTGATAATGTAAATTTACATGATTACGATTGCAATTTTGCAAATTTACAAATTTTTAGCTTGACTTATGTAAGTAATTTTGGGGTTTAAATATGTAAAATTGATATATTTTTTTATTTTGCATTGTTTGATGCAAATGCTCAAGTAAAAAAAAAATAAGCATAAATGTTTGTTTTGTATGAATATATATCTCTTGCATCTACACAAACATTATATCTCTTACAACACATAGACCTTATAATAACACTAATATATTATGAGAAAATTAATGCACATATAAGAGAAAATTATCTCTTATTAATTTTTTAGAGTTTGCCCTCTTTGATTTGAAAAATTATATCTTATTTTGGATGTATACACCATCTCTCTCACAGCAGGTTGGTCCCACTTGCTGTGAGAGAGATGGTGTATACACTTGAAATAGGGAATACCATCTCCTTTGATTTATTCTATCCACTAAGGGGTGTTTGGTTCTGTTAGGTTTTTAGACCCCTTGTCACAATATGTTTAACCTAATATTAAACTAAATTGATTAACAAGATTGTTATTCAAGATTAGGTTAAACACAAATAAAAATAAAGCGGAAAATATAAAGAACACAAAGAACTAATGACCTAAGAAAACCAAACCGGTAAAAAACCTGGGGGGGATTTGATCTAGCTATCCTCAAGGTAAAAATAGATCTACTATGAAAGAATTGAAGTTTTACAAAAGGACTTAGACCACTAACATCCTAATGCTACCTCGAGTAGAAAACTTATTTCCTCAATCACGTACTAACTCCGAATCCACGGACTACTTCTTTCTTGAATTTGTTACAGCACAAGTTCTCCTGCTTGTGACTTTGAGACACCTCTCAAAGGTTTTGTTATTCTTTGGAGGTTCTTAATACAACAATTGAACCACCACCAAATCTTCATATTGGTAAATTTTTTTGTGTGCTCTAAGGTAAACACCTCTTAAATCTCACACAAGAGCAAACACACAACTATTCAGAGACATCTAAAACGTGGCTAGGGTTTTTCCTTTTATATGAGTAAAGCACTTAACCCTACGCGTTTATTAGGCTTGGGCTACATTTGAAACTTTTTTGCAGAATTCTGGAACTGCGTGTTTCGATCGATCGAGCCGTACAGTTTTACTCAGTAAATTCCTGCAAAACACTTGATTCAAACTTACACTTAAACAAACTTTGAGCAAGCCTAAACCTAAACTCATTGTTTTGATCATGGTTTGCCAACATATACAAAATGAAGTTCTAATACATTTAGTTCCTAAAATCTTAGAACCTAATAGGTTCACCATTACGCCATAATATTACGTTATTGTAATCACACATTAATGTAATCTCAACACAAGAATACAACTTTACATTATTTAGAAAATTGATGAGATTAAGATGATGTGATATATTTTGTAATTTTAAATTATGGTTATGTTAAAAAAAAAAAAAAACCAAAAACTTTAATGTTGTATCATTGTAATATGCATCACATTAAAGGCACATCACAATGAACTAAACGCCCTTAAAAGTGATTAATTAAAAAAAAAAAAAAAAAAACCTTGAGGTAGCTAGGTTTCATCATATATCCAAATCTTTAGGCCTAGTATAAATGGCGCAATTTGACGAGACACCATTGGTGCTAATGGCCTCATCAAACTATCATTGTCATGAATCCGGGGATCTATTAGCCCATTGGAACAATCATATTAGCCTGGAAATACAATCTTCTTACACTATAATTGAAAATTATATTTTATTGAAAATTATTTCAAATCAATGTGACTCCCATGTTTAAATTCTAAATTAATATATGATTATGATTGATGTAATACATGACAGCCACTCGTGACATTGTTGCTTTCCTACAAATAAAGTCAAAATTTTAAACATAATTATTGAGTGATAAATGGGGCTTATAAGCTTATTAAAATGGAATTTAGTCCTGAGTATATGTCACATATATACTCAAAGTCAAGTTTTATATAATTTTAGAAAGATATACTTCTTTGACTTTATTTCAATTATTTGTGAAAGCCATGGAGGGGACAAAATGCTGTTGATATTATTAATTTAGTCAATCGATTAATCTCATGTCGAAAAATAATTATATATATATTTGCATTGATGAGAATAATTAATTTATAAAGCATATAAATTGAGATGAAGAAATACAATAGGCTACTGCTACTTGTTAGGAAGTCCAAGTTTTGATGCAATGGTTGCTTCACAAGTATAACTACTTGTGGAGTGTGGGGGGCAAGAGTCAGGGTTCAAGTTTTCAAGAAGGAGTTTTACACACATATACACTTAGATTATGCTAAATTAGAATTTATATCATGTAAAAAAAAGGGGGGGGGGGAATCCAAAAAATATATTTGTGACATTAAATGAATATATTTACCATTGCCCAAGTAATTAGTCAAAGTCTCCAAGTATATCAAAGCAATTCATTTGGGATATATAAATGTACGATCGAGTCCATTCACTAAACAGTAGTAATAGATGGGGACAAAGGTTAGCTTGTCAGCATACAAAACAGCATTTTCCAAATTTAAAATAAATTCTACATAAGTAGGAGGAATAGAAAATAATATAAATTCTACCTCTAGCAACAAATAAAGAGAGTAAAAATTTAAAGTGAAACTTATATTTTTGTTGTTGTTATTGTTATTATCTATATCTATATCTATATCTATATATAATAGCAGAAGCTAAGAGAAAGTGGGTACCTACAATTAAGGAGGTGATGACAAATAGGATTAAAAAGCGATACATTATGTTGTTTGGTATTGTTGCACACCATTTAAAAGCGATAAATTATAATTTTTCACTACGTTAAAACACCGTTTGGAGCCCTCTTGGTATAAAAAGGAAATTAACTACTTAAGACAGAAAAAAGAAAGATTGCTACATGGAGAAAAAAAAGGAGAGAGATACTGGGAGAAAAGAGAGACAGAGAAATAGAGAGGCAGAGAACGGAGAAGGAGAGAGAGATCGAGAGATCAAAAACTGCACGCTCTAAAAACTGAAACCCAAAACACACAATCATCCATTCTTTCCATTTGTTAACACAAACGGCCAAAAGAAAAGATTTTCCCTGCCGATGAAAAAGAAAAAACTGAAGCCCATTGAAATATTTCCACAGTTTGCAATTGTTAGTTTTTAGACCCCTTAAAACACAATTGGATTAACCTAGGAATTTAGCCAAGTTGTTACTTATTCAAATTAATTAAATCTAGTTAACACAATCAAATAATCGTATCAAGTAAAGCAGTGGAAAGATAAATAACACAAAGATATGATCACCTAGGAAACCAAACCAGTAAAAACCTGGGGAGGATTTAACCTAGCTATCCTCAAGGTAAACTTGAATCCACTATCTTGAAAGAATTGAAGTTCATACAATAAGACTTACAACCCCACACGCTCGACTTCTTATTGCTACCCACCAGTAGAACTTACTGACACGACCACGTACAAGCTCCGAATCCACGGACTTCTTCTTTCTTGGATTCTCCACCAAATACAAGCACACCCGCTTGTGTTTTCTTTGAGCTTCAATGGTGGCAACTGGAATGATCATCAAGGTGTAGAAAAATCTTCTCCTTGAAAACCCTAAGTTTATGTGAAGGAAAGCTCCTCAAAGATCTCACAAGAGATTTACATAAACCGCAATAATGAGCAACCCAAAAACATGGCTAGGGTTTCCCTTATATACCTAGGGTAAATTAGAAACCTAAACCAATTAAAACACTTTAGGGTTGAGTTGGAAAACCTAATTAAAAAACATCAGGTATGATTTTCAATTGATCGAGCCTAAGCTTCGATCGATCGAAATGTACTAAAACTGTTTTTTAATTAGCTTAGTAATTTATTCCAACTTTACAACAAGGAACCAACTTTGAGCACTTCTAAAACAACTTAAATACATTGTTTTGATCATGGTTTGCCAACAATACAAATTACGATTCTAAATACATAAAACCTAACAAACTCCCCCTTTGGCAATCCGTTACAAAACACAACTTAAATAGCTCAAAGTTTACAAGTAAAAGCCCTTTGCAAAATAATGCTCATAAACACAAATTCAATCCTAACTACTATCCATCAGTTGCAATAGTAGACAGTAGCTTAATTGAATCAACCTGTATATTTCCTGAAACACTTAAACAAAATGCATAACCGCATGTGTGGAAAAAAAAATACAAGTAAAGAAAAATAAAAATCTTGATTTCAAACAACACATAATAAAGACATATAATAATGAAGAACTCATAATCATAAATCAATAAGAAGTTTGAAACAAGAAACACAAAATAAACTCCCCCTATCATGAATAACCCAACCAAGGTAAAAACAAAGTGGCAAGAGCTAAAAAAGTAAAGTACATAGTGAAGCACCTAGATACAATCTAAACAACTCCACAAGCTCCAACCAATCAAAAGTAAACTCTCCCCCTAAAACAAAAACAAGTACAAAGAATGCCAAAAACATCTCATATGTACTCCCCCTTTTTGTGACGGAATGCCAAAGGGTAATCAAAATCCATCATCAAAAGGAGGTGTCGATGAAGAACTCCGAAACCGTGCCAAATCTGCTCGTAGACCTCTAATCTCATCCAGAATGCCCACCAAAACCAGTCCTTGAGCCGCCTGAACGGTCAAGACATGATCCAACGTATGTCAAATGTCGGGATCATTCGAAGTAGTCGGTGGAGGAACATCAGTAGCAGCAGCAACACCAAAAGTCTTAGCAGCACCTGTAGAGGAGGGAGGAGGGGGAACACTACTAGAGGATGCACCGCAAGAGACCGAAGGATCAGCTTTCAAATGAGCAGCCCTCTAACGAAGGAAAGTAGCACCTAGGGGACCAACAACATGAACAGGCTCACTAGAAGGAAAGTTAGCTAGACCTAGAAACAAAAGAATCCTATGAATGAAAATAGGATATATAAGCGCGTGTCCTATGGCAGAACTCCAATGAACTTCGTTCAAAGAACGAAGGAATAAGTGACGAAAACTGATAGAGGCACCAGACATAAACGCATATAGAAACACACATCGCTTTAGAGGGATGGTGTGGAGATGAGAAATAGGCCACAAGGAATGACACGCAACTCTAAGAAACAAATATGCGGTCTCAGAAAGCGCAGAAGACGTGATTCGAGGATCAGAACCCCACTGGATAGATGATCCAGTGGTGTGTGACATGACCTCATCAATAGGAGGTGACTTATCATAGGGATAGACCAGATCAGTGACAATCGGAACCCCAAGAGCCTCAGCCACTACCCTAGGGGTAATGGTGAACTCCTTACCTCGTATCCAACTTTGAACAACGGTGTTAGAATCATAGATGTGACATGAGAGGTTAGAAAAGAACTCTCTAGTCAAAGCGGTCGGGGGTGGATGATCTATCTCTAAGAGTGACAGCCAACCTCTAGACTCAAGATTAGCCCTAATGGCTGGATCGACCTCATCTAGAATCACAGAACGCTCAGCCCAGATCTTACGTTTACTATTAAGTTTCTCATAAGCCTCACGCGCACGCTCATTCCTAAACAACGAACCCTAGAGGGAGACATAGCAGGGGTAGAGGGAACCTTATTAGCTCTAGTCTTCCTAGGCATGGTGCTAGAATAAGGAACAAGATCACACAAAAAAGGAATAAGAAACAAACACAAAAACCAAGGGCAGACTGCAAGTTAGCACAACAAAAATATTGAACAAGAAGAGCTATATGATGCATGAGCAGATTAAATGACATGATGCATGAGCTAAGGCAGTAAATGAAGTTCAAAATAAGTTCAAACTCACAAAATTGGCTTGAGCATAGAGTTTCTAACTAAAACCCCCAAAAAAATTCAACCACTTGTTAATTTTTCAAAATAAATTGACCAATTGACCATTGCACAAGTTAGAAAACTATTTAGAATTATCAATTACATCAAAACAACAAGCCAATTTCATCAATTTCAACTCAATTGAACAAAATCCCCCAATCGGTTCCAACATAAACCCTAGAATTTTCAATTCTTCATAAAACCCCAAATTGATCAAATTAATCAAAAACAATCAAGAATATAACAATATCCCAACAAAACCCAATGATTAATTTCAGAAAATAAGCCTTGAATCAACAAAAATCCCAAATCCATGGAGGTCCGAAAATGCCCTTTAAATGCATGAAAATATGCATGAAACTATGAAAATAAAACCAAAAGGAGGGATAGAATGGTCTTACTGGCTTTGAGGGAGGAAAACCTTGCAACAATTTAGGAGGAAAACGACAAAAAATTTGTAGTGCAGCCTTGCCAAGTCGGAGAGAGAAGAAAAGTTGAAAAACTTTTTGAAAAAGATGTTTTGAAACAGTCAAAGAACTGTTTTAAAAAACCTGAAATACGATCTTCGATTAATCGAAAAACAGGTTCGATCAATCGAACCAGGCAGAGGCTCACAGAATTTTTAAAGCAAGATTTCGATTGATCGAAAAATAGATTGGATAAATCGAAATTCTGGAAAAAACAGCTTTTAAGAGAAAAAAAACTGATTTTTGAAATCTTACCTCAAAGCATTGAATCTAAGAAAAAAATATGCATGAGTATGAGATGAAATGTTCTCCCAAAACACAGGTTTTAAACCAAATTTTCCAAAAATTTAGATTTTAAACAATCTCCCCCATTTTTAAAGCAACAAAAACAGTTTTGCATAAAACTCAAGGTATTTTTCAAACGTGGTTGGTCAGACCATAAGCACACACAATTATATGTACAAAGTTTAGCAAAGAGTAACTTGTGTTGTGTGTGCAACTAGCAAAAGCTTGAGATACATGTAAGGTGATATGTGAACAGAAATCAACCACAAAGTCTACAAAATTCATCACATAGAATTTAAAAGAGACTATCACCTAAAGAGTTACATCATATAACTCCCACATCTCCTAGAACATAAGCTTGCAATCATGTAAGTTTCTTGAATTTTGCCTCATAATATACACACAAATTTTAATTTAAGTGATTTGGCATTCAGCCTAATAGTACACACCAATTTTTTAATGTAAGAGATTTATCATTTAAACTGAAGCTTCACCTTATGTTCTTTTTGTGCATGTGCATGTGCTACACTTTCTCGTGCACTAAGGTGTTCATGATTGGTTAGCGCACAATGGTGAGATGGTTATTTATCCCTTTCTCAAAAGGATCAAGTTCGACAAAGTGATAAAACACCATAAACATATTTCCCACACAACATGTTCTACAAAGCTTCCACTAGTGAAGTGCAATAAATAAGCTCATCAAAGCTAAACAAAGTACAACAAACATGTCATGTGAAAATAAATTGACCAACCTTGTTTTCAAAAACAAAGAGAATAGTGCAAGAACAATAATGTGCTTCCTTTTTCTTTCCTTTCTTTCCCTCTTTTTATTTTTTATTTTTTTTTATATTAGATAAAAAACACCTAGCATGAAATGCATGAATGTAATGCAATGCAAATCCTAGAGACAAAAAAGAAAAAACACAAAAACCAAAGAACAATGGTCACAAAGGAAAAACAATGAAGCACAAGGACCATGTTAGAAAGACTCAGTTAGTTTGAGTCTTTTGCATCCAAAACTTTTTAGATGTACCACGAGCATTGGAGTTTGTATTCACATTAGAGTGATTTCCAACTCCAAGATTGGAATAAAGGTTGAGCACCTTTACCAATTCACCAATAAGTGCTATAGGATCTTGTGCTTGAGGCACTGACACTTTTGGCTTATTTGCTCTCTTAACAGCTTGCAGCTTGTAACAGTTTGGACGAATGTGTCTAGACTTCCCACAAAAATGATACACCCAAGTAGGCTTACCATGCATCTTGTCCTTAGAAAGGGTAGACACTTTAGGTTTAGATTCTTTCAGATCAACCCTAATCTTTCTGGATGATGAAACTTCTATAGGTTTAACAACCTCACTAACAGGGGGTTTGATAGTTTCACTCACAACTTCACTCACAGAAGGTTCAGAAGAAGATGAAGGAACAAAGTGTGTGGAATGGGGAGCAGATGCAGAGATGCTTTCAACAAAACCTATACCAGAGTTGTCAGAAGGAAACTGTTGAACACCCAGCAGTTGATCAAGTTTAGAACTAGCAGATCTAGCAACAGATAAATCAAGTTTCAAAATTTTAACTTTATCAAGCAATAACATGTTCTCAGTTTTCACATTGTTCAAAAGTTCATTAGCATTAAACAGTTTAACAAGCAGATTTTTCTTATCAAGCTCAAGAGATTTAATTTTTTTCAGGCCAAGTTCCACATTCATAGCATCCTTTGCAGCAACTTTGCAAAGTTTATTGCAGGCCTTTTGAAGATCTGCATCTTCAGAGAGTTCCCCATCAGAAGGGTTCTCTTCAGCAGATATGCTTTCATTCACTACAGCAGTAGCTGTGAAACCAATGAAGTTTCCATCATCGTCACAATTTGACTCATCATAAGAAATTTCACCATCACTAAGGGTTACAGTCATAGCCTTACCCTTAGACTTCAAGTAAGTAGGACATTCAGATTTAATGTGACCATACCCTTGACATCCAAAACACTGAGGACCTATAGAATTATTAGAAGATTGACCTTCTTTTTCTCTAGGTTTGTCAATATTGTTAACTTTAATGAGATCATTCTTCCTAAAATTTCTAAGTTCAGCAGTGTTAACACCTCTTGCCTTTCTATTGTTATTTCTGAGAAAGTTTCTAAAGTTCTTGGCAAGGTAAGCAATCTCTGTAGTAGAGAGCTCATCATCAAATCCACCAATCTTAACATCATCAACTGACTTAAAAGCCATTGATTTGGATTTGCTAGTTTTGGATAGGTCCAACTCATAAGATTGAAGAGATCCTACAAGTTCATCAACAGGAATGGAGTCCACATCCTTACTTTCAGTTATGACAGTCACCTTGGGTCTAAAATTTTCAGTTAAGGATCTAAGAATCTTCCTAACAATTTTAGGTTGATCATAAATTTCACCCAAGTTATAAGCAGAATTAACAATAACATTCAATTTAGCATAGAATTCATCAAAAGATTCATCATCAGACATCCTAATGCTTTCAAATTTAGAAGTTAATTGCTGCAATTTATTGATTTTGACAGTCTTTGTGCTTTCATGCACAGTCTGGAGGATATTCCAAGCAGTATGAGTAACCTCAACATTTGAGATTCTCTTAAATTCCTCCATAGAAACAGTGTTAAAGATAGCATTCATTGCCTTGCTATTGAATGCAACTGCTTCTTTTTGAGAAGTTTGCCACTCACTAACAGGAGTAGTGGGCTTTTCCCATCCGTATTCAACGGAGTTCCAGACTCTCCCATTAATGGATTTCAGGAATGCTTTCATCCTTACTTTCCAATAAGCATAATTATTCCCATCAAAGTGAGAAGGAATAACCAGAGAGTGTTTGTATTCCATGACAACAGGGGTCAAGGATTAACTCAAAGATCTCAAAGGATCAAAAACAAAAGAGCTACCTGCTCTGATACCACTTGTTAGTTTTTAGACCCTTTAAAACACAATTGGATTAACTTAGGAATTTAGCCAAGTTGTTACTTAGTCAAATTAATTAAATCTAGGTTAACACAATCAAATAATCAAATCAAGTAAAGCAGCGGAAAGATAAATAACACAAAGATATGATCACCCAGGAAACCAAACCGGTAAAAACCTGGGGAGGATTTAACTTAGCTATCCTCAAGGTAAACTTGAATCCACTATCTTGAAAGAATCGAAGTTCATACAATAAGACTTACAACCCCCCACGCTCGACTTCTTATTGCTATCCACCAGTAGAACTTACTGACACGACCACGTGCAAGCTCCGAATCCACAGACTCCTTCTTTCTTGGATTCTCCACCAAATACAAGCACACCCGCTTGTGTTTTCTTTAAACTTCAATGGCAGCAACTGGAGTGATCATCAAGGTGTAGAAAAATCTTCTCCTTGAAAACCCTAAGTTTATGTGAAGGAAAGCTCCTCAAAGATCTCACAAGAGATTCACATAAACCGCAATAATGAGCAACCAAAAAACGTGGCTAGGGTTTCCTTTATATACCTAGGGTAAATTAGAAACCTAAACCAATTAAAACACTTTAGGGCTGTGTTGGAAAACCTAATTAGAAAACGTCAGGTACGATTTTCGATTGATCGAATCTAAGCTTTGATCGATCGAAATGTACTAAAACTTTTTTTTAATTAGTTTAGTAATTTATTCCAACTTTACAATAAGGAACCAACTTTGAGCACTTCTAAAACAACTTAAATACATTGTTTTGATCATGGTTTGCCAACAATACAAATTATGATTCTAAATACATAAAACCTAAGTCTTTAGAACCTAACAACAATCAAGAATGAAAAGATGTCTCTCACTTTCCTGTCAGATTTCTTCATCTAACTGGCTGTTAATTTCTTTCACTGGTGAGTTTTTATCTTTGATTTAAGTTTTTTTGTTAATTATGATTAGGTTTTGATATTTTGTTTGGATTATTTTCGATTTTGGTATTTTAATTACATTTTTCTCTTCGCTTTTCAGTTTGACATTCTCATTTGCACGCCCTCAAGTTCAACCAGGTACCAATTTTGAATCGATCAGATTCCAAATTGCTTAGATCTACTTTGATTTATTTCGTTTTTGTCGGATCTAGGGTTTATCATTTGCTCTTTGGATGAATATATTGCTTTTGTTTATTGGTGGTGTTGGTACTATACTTTGAATGTTCTGATTTCAATGTATTTTTTAATCTTTAAAAAATCGTACGCTGCATCGTTTGAAGAGGCTTCCTATCACAACATAAAAACAGTCTAATGGTCTTTGAGTATAAATACAACACTAACTGCATAAAGAGAGAACAGAGTTGTTCATCGGACCCCAAGAGAAAGAGAGAAAGATCCAAGGCCGGCCATTGTCCATTCCTTGGCCAAACTTAGACCATTGGACAGCAAGCATAGAAAGAAATTGTTAGTTCATGTATCAACCACAAAATCGATGGAACCGCAACGGTAAATTTTTTCTATTTCCATTTTTCAGATTTGGGTATGAAATGTTACTTTTAATTGATTATTTTTTGTTGGGTAGGTTTAGATTTGATTCGTTTTTGTTTTGGGTTTTAGGGTTTTCTATCAAAATGTTTGTAGATATTTGCTTTTGTTTTGTTTTGTTTTTTTTTTTTTTTTTTTACTGTCAATTTAGGGATTTGGATTTATAACCCTTTTCCTCTCTATTTGTTAAAATCAGGGAAACCCTTCATAGTTTAAAACAAAAATACCGTTAAATGACCGAAAGTCTGATAAACAGAGAGAGAATGAGTCAATGAGGCGCAGAGAGTTGGGAGAGAGAAAAATCTGAGAAATCAAACAAAAACTGCATATACCCCATAGTAACCAATCAAGAAAAAAGAGAACCCTTTCCCAGTTCCTTTCAAAAACTTTTTCTTTCTAGTTACACTAAAACGACCTTTTTACTTTTTGATTTTTCCAGAAAAAGAAGCAGAAGAAGAAGGAAGATGAAGTCGAGTAAAAAGAGTTCCCTCTGACTTTTTGATTAATAATGCCTCCAACGGGTCCCTATTCTTTCTCTGACTTTTTTTTTTCTACCAAATTTAAAGTTTAATTACTTTTGCTATATGTTTTCCACTTATACAATCGCAGTTAGATTTTGGTTCCGGAAATTAGGGTTAAGGAAATCGGAATTATGATATGTGACTATTTTTTATTAAATATTTTTGATAATGGGTTTGTTTGAATTCTTCTCTTTTGGATTTAAACATTCAATTTCTTTCTCTACAGAAATGAAATGGAATCTCTCTACAACCTAGAGTCTCTAATTTAATCAAAGCAAAGGTACTAATTTCTTTTCTTAATATTCTCTTCGATTATGGTTTGCTGTCAATTTAGGAATTTGGATTCATATTCCTTTTCCCTTAATGGCCTCTTACCTGTTCTGTTTTTTTTTTAGTGTGTGTTTGTGAAATTGTGGGATTTTGAAATTTGATAGTATAACTTTTTTTATACTAAGTTTATTACTTAGTAGATTTTAGTTGACATTTTTTAAAAGACTTTCAAGACTTGATTTTGTTGTTTTTGATGTTGGGTTTTAATGGGTTTAGATTGTGAAATCTGAAGGTATAATAGTAAAAGTAATTGCAGCCAGTTCTAAAGTTTTATTTTTTTGTTTGTTTCAAATTTCAATTTTGTTTGTTAGTTTACTTTGCTAATTGTGGATTACTTATTGTATTTAAATACCATGAAATTTCGATAAGTTAAGGAGGCAAGTAGAGAACCTGTCATGTGTTGATGCCAGGTTGGTCATTTTCTAAACAAGAGTGTGTGTATGTGTTTTTTTTGCCTTTTCATTCATACCCTAGATTTGATCCCATAATTAGAGAAGTGTATACATAGAATTTTGAGTTCTTTGAATTGGCCAGTTACTAGGCATTGTTGGTTAAAATGTTGAAATTCATTAGTTTTATGCATTTTTGCAATGTGAGAAATGGCGTGGAATTGGAATAAGAAATTAAGGCTGTTAATGTTACAATCTATTTAAGCAGAGTGTAACAAATGAGTGAATATGATTTATTTGTCAAGAGTATCTTTGTTAGCGTTATTATTATATAAAATTCATACCTGAGTATTTTGTTTTTTTAAGAAGTCGTACTTGAGTAACTTAATCATCCTAATAAGCTAAAAAAGTTAGGATGTGATTTATTGGTTAGTATTTTTGGCCTGTAAAAGAATATTCGATGCTTCGATGTTATGAGTACCAAAAATAAGATTTGGTTTAACTAATAAATTTTTGGTAATTTTTCTGAATTTCCACACTATGAGAAAGGATTTGAATTCCAAACAAGAATCCTCTCTTTCAAATTCCATTAAGTACTTGAAATTTTTAATATTGTTGTCAACTGTAATGTTTCACAGTATTATGGTTAGTGTACTCCATAATTTTTGGCTTATACTATTTTAAGGGAGCCTCAACTGAAGGCCAAAAGGCAAGCTAGCAACATTATATAGATTATTTTCAAAAGGCAACATCAGCATGGAGTGTCAAAGTTCCATAACATTTTTGCTCGATTTATCGTTTATTTGAGTTCACTTCATTATAGGTTGTGGGATTTGAAGTGTCCACTGATACCAAGATTAGTTTCATAATATCACCAGTTTCTTCTAGATGATAAAAATTTACACTTTTTGGTTGGCATGCTTTACTGACAGTGGTGGATTTTTTCATTCAGTATTGAAACAGAATCTGTTTAAAAAAAAATTAAAGGAGCAGAATTTTCAAGGTAAGAAATTGAATTATTATTAGAAAATGAAGAAGTTAAACTATGCGTATTCTAAAAGTTCAAGCTATTATAAAATGAAGAAGTTGATCATATGATTATAATTTTAACACTTTTCTTTAAGTTTAGATCTAAATTCCTCCTTAATAAATGAAGTCCCATGATATGTACCACTGTAGAAAACAACTCTCCTTAACAAAAGCTACTACACAATCTGATCTTAGCCGGTAAGCAAACACTTTTTCTTTAATAAGCATTAATTTTGAAATGATGCATTTCTTTTCAGCGTATACGTAACATATTGGTTCATTTGTATGTAAATTTGATATTTTTCAAGTTTGTGATTTTAAATATATGATGTGTTTAAGTTCATTTTAATGTCACTATGTTAGGTTTCCATGCTTAGGGTGAGGAACAAGCACTATGGTACGGTTAAGTTTTTTGATATAAGTTTTGATGATTACTCTCCGAAGGAGTATAAATGCTTATACTACAAAACTGTATGGTCTAAACAGTGCTAAAATTTTCAGTAGACACAATTTGCTGGTTTAAGAGAGTTTGGCTAGAGTTGTAAGATAAGGAGAAATTGAATTATGTGTGACAGTAACACTACCTGTTAGTCATTTCAATATGACTTCAGAGACTAATATGTTACTATCATGAGTTGTTGGTTTAAGAGGGTTTGGTGGGAGTTGTAAGAAAAGAAATTGAAAATGAAGTATATGTGACAGTAACACTACCTGTTGGTCATATCCAATATGACCTCACTGACTAATATTTACTTTTTTTGGTGGCTTTTAGGGATCATTAGAATTTTTCTGAAAAATCTAGCATGAAACCATGTAGCTCTATGGTTTGGCCATAGGAAAGTAATGATAACTTTATAGAATACATAGTAGAGCATATTAACTTTGTGGCACGTGTATATAGAGTTTAAAGCATCTCTTTTGTCAGATTTATTACAATACAGTGATGCAGTGGTGTTGGTGAATATGAGTTTAACATGGCATAAAAAATAAAAAATTATCTCGCGCATTGCGCGGATTAAACACTAGTTATATTATAATATTAGATGACATTCAAATATGATGATAAATGGGTGATCATACAGTCTAATGTGTCAGGTAGGCACATGTAAACAAAAAACTTACAACTCAATCTCATTAATAAAAAAATATGTTCACGTTGAAACCACTCTAAAAGGGTGTGAGAAAATTGCAAAGAATTTCACTAGGAAGGCGAAAATAGACAAATTTTATTCTATGAAAGAATGTCATCAAGCATAATTTTGATATGAAATGTTTATTTTCAGATATTTTTGTATTTGCCTGTAATGAATAAGACAGTTTTTATATGTTCATTAAAGTTTAAAAATATGATGACATATCAAAATTGATAATTTTGTAGTCAATATTTTTATTAATTATGATTATTATATCAATACTATAATCCGCCTCTCCCTTTCCAAATACAAATTTTTGGTTTCGTCCCTAGATGCTTCCATTATTGGGTGGAAGCTCCTCGTCCTTGGTCGGTCTCGCCCCGAGAGCTATGAGTACTGTGTATTTTTCCTAAGCTTCATGTGCGGACTCATCAGTCACCACTTTGTTCAATGAACCTCAAAATTGTTGGATCATGATCCTTTAAGGTTGTCCAGACCTTGAGTGATCATCTCTGACTTGAATTGGTTAGAGAGGATCTTCTCCCCATCAAAATATAGCCAAAATTAGTATTCATTTTGGCTTTGTTATTTCATGCAAAACTCAAAGGATTTTCATTTTTATAATTTATGAATGTATTTTAATGGATTTGATAAATAAATGATCATTCTACTAAATATATAAAATAGATTATACCCTATCACTTCTGATGAGATTAAATCATATTATTAATGAGATATATTGCTTAGATGGAGGGCATAGCAAAGGTCCATTAACAATCATTCCGTGTTAGGAATTGGGAAAAGATTGGTAGTTGATTTCGAGGACAACAAGCCTCCAAGAACAGGGGACAAATGAGAACAGAGAGATAAAGAGAATAGAGGAAATAGAGAGGAATTCTGGAAACAACATCAATCAAGTTCATTCCCTTTTCATACACATCTCCCTAGTCTAATACCCCTCAGTAACTAACTCCAAGCCAGCTATGTAACTACCTTGCCAGTTCATTCCCTCCAACTAACTAACTATATCAACTAATTCTAATGCCACACAAGGCTGATGTAAACATATCACCAATACAATTAATACAAGTATATCTATACTAAAATACAAGTATACAATGCCAACTAATCAAATACAACATTATCTAAAGCACAGACACATTATACACTCAGGCTGCACTAGCACCTGCACACCTCATCAATTGCGCATGCATGCCCCATCAGCAGTAGACGCACCTCACATCAGCACCCTACGCACACCCTGCAGCAGCTCACCATGCAGCAACACCACACACACTCCCCATCAACACCACACACACACATACAACTACACACTCCTAACAATTTCATCCCCTTCAAAGCACCTTGCCCACAAGGTGTGGGAACTTTTGTTGCAACTCAAACAAACTCTCCCAAGTAGCATCATCCTTACTCTCACCCTGCCATTGAACCAGCACTTGAGTGATGAGTCTACTCCTCAGCTGATGAGACATAGAGTCCAAGACAGCCACAAGCTCAGGAGCAAGGATTTGATCATCAGTCACAATAGGCATGGAAGGTCTAGGAACCATATGAGCACCCAATCTAGCCTTACGATTTGAGACATGAAACACAGGATAAATTTGGGACCCTGTAGGTAGATCAAGCTTATAAGAAACCTCTCCCACCTTCTACACAACCTGAAAAGGCCCATAAAAATGAGGAGCTAGCGTTCCAAACTTCCTGGACTGAACTAAGGTCTACTTGTAGGGTTGCAGCCTAAGATAAACCCAATTCCTCACCTTAAAGAACCTGTCCACTCTCTTCTTTTTTTTTTTGATACCAAAAAGGGAGAAAGAAAACCAACAGATTACACAACATCTGGATTAAACCAGCTACAGTTCAGAGGCATTTGACATGCCAAGTTAGCAACTGACCAAACAGAATTAACAGCAAGCTTAGGCACTAAGTACACACCACAACAAAGTCCATTTTGGTTCAAAAATTCTAAATCAGCAAGCCTGATTTGTTGTAGCCGGTTTGTGGTCTTCCTATGTTGAAATAGATGGACTAAATGTCTGCTAGTACCTAGAAACAAAATATATTGGAACCCATGGTTTTTAGCTTTACGAGCAGCTTCCACCATAGCATCCAACAGCGCCCCACATGTTGTATCAGCTACACTATTATTAACACCATAAAACAAGCTATCTCCCTACCTAGTAATAGCTTCATAAGTTTGGCTTCCTGCTCCTGGCTCCAGCAAGCTTAACTATCAGCTGCCATTGCCCTGAGGATGAGTAGTGGTCTGGTTGAGGTCTTCTTGGCTGACTAGTGTGGCTTGGTTGATCAAGGAAAGCCTTTTTGTACCTACAAGCCATAGATTGGGAAATTAAAATCACACTCATAGGGTTAGGATGTAAACCATCATAGAGCACTCTGTTCCTGTGTAACCAAATATGCTAAAGGGTTGTAAAAATTGCTTGTAAGTAAGCCATTGAAGAAGTCTCGCTGGATTTGAACTTGATGAGGAGTGTTGAAAGCCATTGTTGGACACTTAAACTCCTAAAGTCAGTAGCATGTACAACCAAGGTTGAACCATGCCAACAAGCTCTAGTAAAAGGGCAGAGGAGAAAGAGATGAGTTAAAGATTCAACATCAAAATTATAGAGGGGACATGTTGTTTGGGTTGGAATGCCTCTGTTGTTCAGATTAAGAAGAGTGGGCAATTTGTCCTGGATAAGTTTCTAAACAAAAGTACTGATTTTCAAAGGTACTTTGACTCCCCAAATCAGGTTCCACACATTTTGGTTTCCATGAATATTTCCAGAAGAATGGGAATCCTGCATAGTAATCTCATAGGCTCTTTTGACTCTGTAGTTACTGTTAGCCTCATTGGAGAACTTCCAAAACAACTTGTCTTGCACATCATGAGTTTTAGGTAAGGGAATTTGAAGGATTTGTTTGCTCAAAGGAAAGGGGTATAAGGTTTGGACTAAGTCAGCTTTCCATGTTATGGAATTGTGGTCAATAAGATCCCCCACTGTACCTGTTTGTATTTCAAGATGAAGCAAGTTACCAAGAGAACTAGGAAACCAATTTTGATGAGTAAGTGGGATATTGAATCCACTACCAACCCTCCACTGCCCCTCCCTAATTCTAAAATCACCCTGCTTAACAATATTCTTCCAACACCAAGAATGATGAGACTTTGGAGTGTATTCTTGTAATGAACAATTTGGGTAGTATTTGGCCTTATAAGTCCTTGCCAGCAAAGAGTTAGGATTTTGGTACAGATTCCAATATTGCTTTGCAAGCATAACATGGTTCATGGGACCAAACTTTTTAATACCAAGACCTCCCTTCCTCTTAGGTTGATAGATTTTTTCCCAACTCAAAAGGTGAAGTTTTTTGTCACCTTGCCCATGCCCCCACCAAAAGGCTCTAATAATGGTATCCAACTCATTACACACCTGATGAGGAACCTTAAAACATGAGAATGTGTATAAAGGTAAATATTGAAGCATAGAGGATATAAGAGTTGTTCTTCCTGCTTGTGATAATAACCTAGCCTTCCAACCTTGCAATTTGGACTGGAGTTTTTCAACCAAGAAGTGAAAATCAGCTATTTTGTTACCCTTAAGCTTAAATTCGAGGCCAAGGTACTTGGTAGGGTTATGCACCAGATTAACTTTTAGCTTTCTAGCCAAGGCTTCCTAGTCTTCCATAGGCATATTAGGTGAACAAAATAAATCAGATTTGAGGGGATTTATAGATTGTCCAGATACCTTACAATACCAATCCAAAATTTTCAGCAAGGTGTCTACAGAGTGCTTATCCTTCTTGAAGAACAAAAGGGAGTCATCAGCAAACAACAGATGGGTAAATGAAATGCCATTTTTTCCAACTTTAACCCCTTTTAACTTGTGTAAGGTTTCAGCTTGTGTAAGGGAGATGGATAGGATATTAACACAAAAAAGAAACAAATAAGGGGATAAAGGGTCCCCTTGTCTCAACCCTTGAGTTGGTGTGAAAGATTTAGACATGTGACCATTAATAAGTAAGGTGAATTGCACAGAGGTGACACACTCCATAATCCACTTAATCCATTTTGAGTCAAACTTCATCACCACAAGCACTGCCTTCAGAAAATTCCATCTAACTTTATCATAAGCTTTACTCATATCTATTTTCAAAGCCCCAAAATTGAATTTCTTCCCTCTCTTCCTTCTAAGGTCATACATGATTTCATGTGCTATAAGAATATTGTCAGAAATGTTTCTTCCTTTGATGAAAGCATTTTGAAAAGGAGTAATGAGCTTATCCATAAGTGGTTTCAGCCTATTAACAAGAATTTTGGAAATAATCTTATATAAGACATTGCAAAGACTAATAGGCCTGAAATGAGTAACCTCTTTAGGGTAAGTGACCTTAGGAATAAGGGTAATGAAAGTATGGTTAAGCGATCTAAAAAGTAAGCTAGAATGGAAAAAGGCTTGGACAATATTAATAACATCTGACTTGACAGTTGACCAAAACTCTTGATAGAAGATGGTAGGGATACCATCAAGTCCAGGAGCTTTGTGAGGCCCCAATTGGAACACAGTGTCCTCAATTTCCACCCTTGAGACTGGTCTAATAAGATAATTACAATCCTGGGCAGATAATGCAGGAATAGGTAAGCCTTGGAGCTTATGAACTAATTCCTCCACCCTAATGTTATTTCTAGTCTCATAGTTTTCCTTAAAGTGATCATTAAGTATAGTCTCAATCTCTTCAAGCTTATCAATGAAAATGCCCTGATCATTCTTGATGTGGAGGATCCTACTTCTAGCTCATCTCTGTTTAACCACTGTTTGAAAAATTTAGTGTTCCTATCCCCATGAAAGAACCACTTAGTCCTTGCCTTTTGAGCCCACATCAACTCCTCTCTATCTAAGAGGGTTTCAATCTCCATCCTAAGGGTTTTTTTTGGCTTTAGCATCCTCAACAGAGCTGATGTAATTTTGAAGAACTTCCAGCTGGGCCTATTTCTCTTGAATCTCAGTTTCCACTCTACCAAAAACCCGTCTATTCCATTCCAAAATGTTCTTTCTCACATTAGATAATTTGTTTTGCAATTGGGCAGCTCTAGAACCAGAAGAAATTAAATTCTAAGACTGCTTAATCAAATCATGACAAGTAGGATGTGAAATCCACATGTGCTCAAACCTAAAGGGTCGTTTCCTAAAAGGACCACGGATCTCCAAATCCAAGAGAATAGGTCCATGATCAGAATGGATGATAGGAAGGTCCCTAAGAGAATGTAAAGGATACATATTGACCCATTCAACTGTGGCAAAGGCCCTATCCAACCTTTCCATTACTAGATCCTCATCTTCTCTATTATTTATCCATGTATATCTCTGACCAGTGGCCATTAAGTCACACAAATGAAGATCATCTATCACTTGTTGCAACAAATTAGCACCAACAATGTTGCCCTGATTGAAGGACATTTTATCCTGAGAGTTTAGGACTTGATTAAAATCCCCAATGCAGAGCCAATTTAGATGTGAAAGATCTTTCAAAGATTTAAGCTGTTGCCATACAAGGTCTCTTTTGGCATGATTAGGATGTCCATACACAAAAGTGATTGAAAGAGGATTCTGTTTATTGTCAAGTAAACTAATATGGATGAGATGTTCAAATGCAAATACTAGAACAAGACTCTGCCTAGGCATTCAAGCCAGGATCAGCCCCCTACCAAACCCTACTTTTGGAACCTCCCACCTATTAGAAAACCCACACTTATCCCAAACTTGTTTGCCTTTGCCTTTAGTTAACCTAGTCTCCATAAGAAACAAAATGTCTGGTTTCAACTCCTGGGCTTTTTTCTGACACTTAAGAACTGTAGAGGATTTGCCCAGACCTCTACAGTTCCAACTCATAATCCTCATGGCTGTTGGGGAAGCTGCTTTGGGCCAGCTTCCCAACACCCATTTGGATATTCAAGGAGCAATTCATCATCAGGAAATACATGAGGCATGGAATTAGAAAGTGATTTAGGTAGAGGAGAGTCATTGGTACCTTCTTCTTGGAGAAAACCACATAGTAACCTCTGTCTAATGTTCCTTCCCAGCCTCCCCAAATCAGATCCGAACCTCTTTCGAGCAGCATTAGTTGTGTTTGGCAACCATTATTACAATGCAGACTTGATAGATAACCAGGATCAGAATTAATGGAAGTAGGTGAAGGTGGACCTAGGCCTAGCCCATGCCCCTCAGAACCAAAAAAGGAGTTAAGGCCAGTATCAAGGCTTATAGTCTGTGATGGGCCCGCCTCAGAAACTCTTCTAATTCTCGGCCCAAAAGTAGGATTTACAGTCTCAACCCTCAGTCTATCTCTGACCACTCTATTGACTACAAGTTATGCAATAGGGTCAGAATCTTCAGGAATTTGTCCCACATCCCATGCATCGCTATGTAACCACTCAGGACGACCTTCATTCAGCATATCTAGATTAAACATCCTTACCGTATCAGAATCACTCTCTGTATCCGAGCTTACATCTGTTTCAACTCTCAATTCCCCAGTTGTAATATATGGGCTTGTACCCTCTACCCAAGTCCTCCTAAGGGGATAACTGGGGGTAGCTTCTTCATTAAGAGAACCCTGTGAGGCCTCCTCTGGAACTAGATTCAGGTCTGTGGTGTTGGTTGGGTGTATGGGAGTATTATTAGTGGATGAGGCAGGGGAATTCACAGGGGTATGGGTATAAGAGGTATTACCTAAATTGAGAATAAAAATGGCTGAGTATAGATTTGCATGGTTAGTCAGCTGATGTTGGCCCATGGTAGGATTAAGTGGTGCATGAGTATTGACATCATAATAGTTTGAGGGTGTATCAAGGTCAGAGGAAACCTAGGTATTCACACTATGGGACAGGGGACAAACAGTTGGTGGTTGATGATTAGGATTTGGTTCAGGATGATGAATGTGACTAGGTTTATTAGATTGCATGTTGTTACCACCAGAGTGTGATTGATGAATAGGATTTGGGTCAGGATGATGAATGTGATCATGATTATTAGGTTGCATGTTGCCATCACAAACCTGAGTCGTCCAATGCCTCCTTCTATTGTAGAAGGCCCTTAGCTCATTGTGGAAGTGAGGTTCCATAGCATCAAACCCATATTGCACATGAAAGATCCGCTGCAAACGTTGCCTTTGATGAATCAAACACCTCTCCACCTCATCCATGCTCTCATTGCACTGTCTTCTAGTATGACCAATCAAGGCACACCTGGTGCATAATCTATGTACCCTTTCGTAACGACATTGAATCCAAGTTCTAGAACCATCATCTAGGTGAAGTATAAAGCCAGAAATGAGTGGCATCCACGAATCCAAACAGACACGGACTCGTAAAAACCTAATGTTTCTAGGAATATGATCCTCCCAATCAACCCTTTCCATAAAACCTATTAACTGACCCATCTGCTCAGCCAATTCCGGGTACTAATACTCAAGGGTAAGCCATGTAGTTGAACCCAAATAGACACATAATTAAGGTGAAGGCTATTCACCACCAAATTAGGCCTCCATTTCTCCAAGACTAGAAGGGCACCATCAACAGCCCACGGACCTTCCACACATATATCCTCTAAATCTTCAGACTTTTCAAAATGGATCAAGTAGAAGAATGAATCTCTACCTACAACAGTAGCCACGCCTTTGAGTCGCCATGCACTGTTGATAAGTTGTTGTAGATACGCAATTGAGAACTTCCTGTAATCCAGAATAAAACCAAAAGCATAGTGTCTCCAAAAACCTCTTTGCATGTCAACATTTTCAGGATCATCCTTTAGAATAGGCCCATGTCTAGCAAAAGGGGCATCATTAACCTCACTACCTAGTGAATCCAAGTCAGATTTTTCAATGAAAGGGCCAGAGCTCACCTCTGACCCACTACTTTCAGACCATCCAAAATTACGAGCTGTAAAGGGGTCCCCTATGTACACGTGAAGAGGGAACTGCAACACAATGACAAAATCCGTGAGTCAAAACACATAGCACAGTCCCTACAAGAGGCCAAATCGAAAAAACAAGGAGAAAAAAGGTAAAAGTGTAGAACAGGAACATGGCAAGTCAAGGAAAGGATAAAGAAAAGTGCAAAAGAGTAAAGTTAAAAGAGTACACAACAACCAACATAGTGGAACAGAAGGTTGACACAGTAAAAGAAGTAAGAGGAGAAAAAGAGAGTGAGTGATGGGAAATAAAGGTTAGGAAAAGGGGGATGGAGTCTTTGGGTAAAGGTGCCAGCAAAGTCTAGAAGGAAACTCCAACTAGTTAGAAGTAAACACAAAACACCTAAGTGGAACTAAAACTTTGAAAACATAGAGAGAGAAGCTCTCAACTTAAAGAGAGAAAGATTCTACATCAATTAAAAATAAGTTATAACAGTATGTCCATTCTCTTCTTGTTAGCAAACCACTTCATTATCTCTTCAGTAGCATTCAAATTGTGCTTAAGCAATGAAAAGAGCTGCTTCCTATCCTGCAAAAATGAATCAATAACTGCCACCCTTGTAGTACCTGTGACATATTCTACAACCTTAGGAGGAGGATATCCATAAAGTGCCTCAAATGGAGTGAGCTTAATGGAAGTGTGGAAGTTAGTATTAAACTAGAATTTAGCCAAAGGAAGCCAGTCCACCCAAGAATGAGGTCTGTCAGCAGAAAGGGCTCTCAAATAGTGCTCCAAACTCTTATTTATCACTTTAATTTGGCCATCAGTTTGGGGGTGGTATGAAGATGACATAGCTAGACTAATCCCTTGCAATTTCATCAATTCAGACCAGAATTTAGAAGTAAACACTGGATCCTTGTCACTAAAAATGGTAGAAGGCATTCCATGTAACTTAAACACAAACTGAATGAACAAGTGAGCAACTTTAACAACAGTGTAAGGGTGAGTCAATGGAATGAAATGAACATACTTAGTGAACCTGTCCACCACAACAAACACCACTGACTTTTGTTGAGACTTAGGTAACCCTTCCACAAAATCCATACTAATGTTAAGCTAAGGCCTATCAGGAATAGCCAAGAATTGCAATAAACTACCAGGGAAGTAGGTATCACTCTTCAACCTTTGGCAAGCATCACACTCCCTAACAAACTGTTTTAAGTCCCTCACCATATTAGTTCAATAAAAATCCTTTTTAAGCCTTTGAAAAGACTTCAAATATCAGGAATGATCCCCTAAAGGACTAGCATGCACCTGTTGCAACACATGAGCTTTTAAATCCTTAGCAGAACCTACCAAATACAGTCTTCCTTTATAAAACAACAAGTCATTGTAGAAAGTAAAACCAATAGGAACATTATGCCTTGACTTAATGGCAAGAATGATTTTCTAAATAGCAGGATCAGATTCATAGCTGGTCTTGAGATCATCAAGCTAAGTGGGAGTGGGAAAAGAAATGATGCATAAGGTTCCCACATTATCAAACTCATCAGCACCATCCACAGCAGCCTCCCTTCTGGAAAGTGCATCAGCAACCAAATTCTCCTTGCCATGCTTATATTCAACCAGAAATGCATAGCCAAGAAGCTTGGTGATCCATTTTTGCTAAGCAGGAGTTCCAATTTTCTATTCTAGCAAATGTTTGAGGATGGTTTGTCTTGATCACAAAGGGTCTTCCAAGGAAGTAAGGTCTCCACTTCTTCACTGCCACCACCAACGCTAATAATTCTTTTTCATAAGTGGAAAAAGCAAGGTTCTTACCCTTCAAAGCTTGGCTGTGGAAGGCAATTGGCCTTTGATTCTGCATTAAGAGAGCCCTAACACCTAATCTAGATGCATCACACTCTATTACAAAGGGCTTGGAGAAATTAGGTAATGCCAACATAGGTGGATTTGACATGGCATCCATAAGAAGTTGAAAGGCATGAGAAGCTTTAGAAGTCCAAACAAAGGAATCCTTTCTCAACAAGGTTGCCAAAGGGGTTGCAATTTGATCGTACCCCTTTACAAACTTCCTATAGTAGCCTGTCAAGCCTAAGAATCCTCTTAAGGCCTTAACATCCTTGGGAATTGGCCACTACCGCATAGCAGCAGTCTTTCTTGGGTCTGTTCTGACCCCATCACCTGAGATAAGATACCTTAAATATTCCACCTCCTTACAACCAAACACACATTTAGATTGCTTAGCATACAATTGACGTTTAACCAAAACTGCTAACACCAAACGAAGATGCTCCCCATGATCAATTAGATTCTTGCTATAAACAAGGATGTCATCAAAAAACACCAAGACAAAGTTCCTTAAGTAAGGTTTAAAAATGGAATTCATGAGGGATTGAAAGGTGGAAGGAGCATTGGTTAAGCCAAATGGCATCACCAAGAACTCATAATGAACCTCATGAGTCCTAAAGGCAGTTTTAGGGATGTCCTCTTCCTTCATTCTGATCTGGTGGTAACCAGACCTTAAATCAAGCTTAGAGAAAATAGCAGCACCAAATAATTCATCCAATAGTTCATCAATGACAGGTATAGGGTATTTATCTTTAATGGTTTCTTAATTTAAGGCCCTATAATCAATACACATTCTCTAAGAGCCATTAGCCTTCCTAACTAAGAGAACTAGTGAAACAAAAGGACTACTACTATTTCTAATAAACCCAACATATAACAATTCTTTGACAATTTTCTCAATTTCATTTTTTTGGTAATAAGGGTACCTGTAAGGCCTCTAACAAATAGCTTGAGCTCCTTCCTTCAAGCTGATTTGGTGTTCATGATCTCTTAAGGGAGGCAGCCTCTCAGGTGTAGCAAAAACAAACTTAAACTCAATTAACATAGCAGCAACTTCTCCATCTTGCAATTGAAACCCTGCACTCCTCAATCCTTGTAATAGAACCTGCCTGTGATTATAACAAAAACCCATTGTAAGCAACTTAAAATCCCACTGAATTACTCCCAAAGTGCCCAACCATTGAGTTTCCAAAACTAAATCACACCCCCCCCCCCTTCATTGGCAACACATGCAAGTGTACCAAGAACTCGTGCCCTTGTAGCAAGATTGGCACTTCCTCACAAACACCTTGAGTTTTGATTAGATCACCATTAGCTACCTTAACTTCTAGAATTTGAGAAGTATCAACATGAATATGCAATTGTGACACTAAGGCAGCGTCAATGAAGTTATGAGTACTTCTTGAATCAACGAGAATCACAAAAGACTTATGTTTAATCCTTCCCATGACTCTTATAGTTCCTGAAGTAGGAGTGCCATTCAAAGCATAGAGAGTGATCTTAGCTTCCTCTTGATCTTGTCCAATTTGATCTGCATCTCCCTTCTCCTCCAATTCAGTGATATGAACTCCATAATTGTTGTTTTCTTGAGCCAACTTCACATAATCTAGAAGAAATAGCATTGCATTCTTGCATTTGTGGCCAAGACCCCACTTCTCATCACAATTATAACATAATCACTTTTTCTTCCTTTCTTCCATTTGAGCAGGAGAGATTCATTTAATGGGTAGCCTAGCTTTAGACTCCGAAAGAGAAGTAGTTTTTGGAGGAGCACCTAAAATGGAAGGCTTCACTTGATCTACTTGGACCTTAACACTCTTTTACAACTCCAATTATACTCTTCTTGGATCTTTTCCAAACCAAAAGCCTCATTCAATGACTTGGGGTTAAGCATCCTCACTGGCGGCCTTATTTCATCCCTCAATCCACTAAGGAAGCAACTTAGCTTGTGAGCAACAGATAACCCTTTAATCCTATTGGACAAACCTTAAATTAGGCTTTATACAAAGACACTAAAGCAGTCTGCCTTAGCCTAATGAGTGTTTCCATAGGATCATCATAGGTCGTGGCACAAATCTAATGTGCAAGGCTTGAATCAATGACTCCCAATCAACAAAAAGTCCTACTTCTTCACTATCTTGAAACCATATCAGAGCCTCACCCTCCATATGAAACGAGGCTAGCATTAACTTCTCTGCAACTAGTGTATTATAATACTTGAAATATTGGTTGGCTTTGTAAACCCAACTAGCAAGATATTCCCCAGAAAACTTTGGAAATTCCAACCTCACAGGGCGAGACAGAGCCAATGTTGAAGAATTAGCATATCTGGATTCACCATTTGTTGGAGATTAAGGCAATCCTCATTGATCAGAACCACTACACCTCTACACCAGAATTGCTAATTTTAAATTCATCTCGTTCAAAGTCCGTGTATGCACTTGTTGAATTGTTCGCATTTCTTGAATTTCTTTAGCATAATGATCAGACGCAATCCTAAGCGAAGCAAGAGCTTCCTGAGTAGCAACAATACTTGAACGTGTCTCAGCCATGGCCGAGGAAAGCCTTGCTCTGATACCAAATGTTAGGAATTGGGAAAAGATTGGTAGTTGATTTCGAGGACAACAAGCCTCCAAGAATAGGGGACAAGTGAGAATAGAAAGATAGAGAGAATAGAGGGAACAGAGAGAGGAATTCTAGAAACAACATCAATCAAGTTCATTCCCTTTCCATACACATCTTCCTAGTCTAATACCCCTCAATAATTAATTCCAAGCTAGTTGTGTAACCACCTTGCCAACTCATTCCCTCTAACTAACTAACTATATCAACTAACTCTAATGCCACACAGGGCTGATGTAAACATATCACCAATACAAGTAATACAAGTATATCTATACTAAAATACAAGTATACAATGCCAACTAATCAAATACAACATTATCTAAAGCACAGACACATTATACACTCATGCTACAATGGCACTTGCACACCTCATCAACTGTGCACGCATGCCCCATTATCAGTAGACGCACCCCACATCAACACCTTACCCACACCCTGTAGTAGCTAACCATGCAGCAACATACGCATGCCTCATCAGCACTACATGCATTCTCCATCAGCACCCCACACGCAAATACAACTACACACTCCTAACATTTCATTTCGACATAATCATAGAGTTGTCCCCCTATGGCTAAAAGGCCCATAACAAATTAAACACCTTACATTAATTCACAATAATTATTCTTTAGGCTTCAAGTTGAAGAAACGAATCCATTTTAATTTGCAGACTAAAATAAAGCAAAAGCTAATGCAATAATGAAATGATTATGTTTCCACTATGAGATAGTCTGGTGGCTTAAAATCACCTGATTATAGTCGTAAGACACAATCCGGCTCTAGTGCTCCATTTATAGGAGCCATATTGTATTGACTTCAATGCACTGAAGCTAAGTCTTACCCATTGTTATAAGACAAATAAAATTTCATAAAATCGAGATTATTTTAAGGGTAAATTTCACAAACCTACCCTAAGGTTTGTGATAATACCAATTAGGTCCAAAACATTTTAAAACCCACCAATTTGATCCTCAAAAACAACTTTGTACCTAACTTTTATTCTCTCTTTCTTTCTGTCTCTTTTGTCTTGTTCCTCTCTTTAAACACTCTTCTCTAAGAGCATTCGCATCTGAGAATGCTACTCTATCCTATTTTATCATCCCAAAAAGCTATTTTATCAATTATACAATACCATTTTACAATACACTCAACATCCCAACTTTTATTTTTCTATTATACTCATTAAAATAATATATCTATACAATAAAATAATATAATCTAATCTCTTTCTCCACCCATCACACTTTTATCTTTTCCTCACAGGCTCTCTCTTTCAACCACCACCACCACCATCACCACCACAACCACACAAAAAAACCCATTACCAGTACCACCACAACCACACAAAAAAACCCATTACCAGTACCACCACATCTGCCACAACTGTGAAAAAACCCATCACCACCACATTTGCCACAAGAAACCTACCACCACCTCTACCCACAAAACCATCACGAAAAAGCCAACCAAACACCATAGCCACAAGAAACTGGCCACCATGCCACCACCAAACCTAGAAACCAAACAAAAACCAAGCCCACGCTGATCTTCACAACCCAAACACAGGCCACAACAACCACCAAAAAAAAAAAAAAAAAAACCCTATCAGAACCCACCCAAACCCACCTCGTCAATCTCCACCTCAACCTCACCGCCACGTCGATCTCCACATCGCCTTACTGCCACATCGATCAACAAACCCACTACGCCGATCAAACCCACGACAGCAACCAGAAAGAGAAAGCAACCACGGTGGCAAGCAGATAGAGAAGAGGGAGAAATGAAAAGCACAGATAGAGGGAGGTGTCGCCACGCCGATCTCCACTTCACCATGCCACCACACCGATCAGGAAACCCACTACGCCGATCAGACCCATGGCGACAACCAGAGAGAGAAATCAACCACGCCGGCAAGCAGATTGCACGGATAGAGAAGAGGGAAAAGAGAGGAGTGTTTGAGTCTAAGCTGAGCGTGAAAGACAAAGGAGAGAGAGTGAGTAATAAAAAAATGAAATTTAATTTTACAATTGGTGAACAGTGACTTGTATAAGTAGAATTGTATTGTAGCAGTATTGTAAAAAAATTTACAATTAGCAGCCTGGATGCAGCTTGGTTTCTGTGTGAAAATGCTAAAATTTGCCAAGATATGGCATATGAAAGTCCCCGTGCGAATGCTCTAAGTTCTCTCTAAGATTCTCTCTCTCTTCTATGAGTTCTCTCTCTCTCTTCTTTGAGGCCTCCAATACTTTCTTCGTTATTCATTCTAAGCCCCACTCCCATCTCTCTCATCATGCCTGTCATCAATATGCCACCACATTTTCTGCCATCGCTGTGTTCGAAATGCTATTAAGGGAAGAGACCTACTTGGGCAACACCTTGTTTTGTACGGCCCTAATTGTTCTTGGGGTTTGGCTTTGTATTACTATTCCTCAATGACTTTGTAACCTCCAAAAGGTTATTTTTTATGATCCATGTTATTTGGGGTTTTCAAAATGTAAATTCGTGTTGGGTATTTTTGTTTCAGATTGCAATTGGGATTCTTTTTCCTTGTCATGTGTTTGTGTCTGTAATATTAATTTCTAGCTTATTATTTGAGGATAGGGAAATAGAAATCTGGATCTTATGGTTTTTGTTGATTTGGTTGTGACGAGGACAAAATTGCCTTTTGTCCATTTCGGGCAAATTAATCAGCCTTTTGCCCTTCTTCCCAAACTAAATAGGGAAATGCCCCTCTTTTGAAAATCGAGTTTTTCAAAATCGAGTTAAGCCCTATAGTGACGTTTTTAATGACCTATAGTGGCGTTTTAAAGGACCTATAGTGACGTTTTATTGCCTATAACTCGATTTCATGGATATCAAGTTACAAAACGTCACTATAGGTCCTTTAAAACGCAACTATAGGTCATTAAAAACGTCACTATAGGTCCTTGAAATTTTTTTTTTTTAAACTCGATTTTGAGAAACTCGATTTTCAAAAGAGGGGCATTTCCCTATTTAGTTTGGAAAGAAGGGCAAAATGCTGATTAAGTTGCCCGAAATGGGCAAAAGGCAATTTTGTCCGTTGTGACGATAAGGTTAGTATATGTTTTGTGGTGGGCAACGTGGTGTGGGTTTTGCTTTTATTGGTAGAGTTTGGTTTTACATTTTATCCAGTTTTTGTTGATTTGGCTGATGAAATAATATAACGGTTAAGTGAGGGGGAGAGGAAGAAGACAAAAGAGAAGAGAGAATAGAGTTAGGGGTAAAGTTGTCTTTTGAGGACCAAATCGATGGGTTTTAAAATGTTTTGAACCTAGTTGATATTATCACAATCCTCAAGTAGATTTGTGAAATTTACCCTTATTTTAATGAGATATATATATATATATATATATATATATATATATATATATATTTGACGTGATTCAGTTGTCACGTTAGAATTTTTAATACTAAAATTAAATTAAAACCATTTAAGATATGAACACGATTTTGAAACATATGTTAAAAGATTCGTGACATGACTAAATAAACAATTTAACCTAGAATCAAATAGTCATGGTCTTTTTTCCTTTAAAAAAAAAAAAATAGTCATGGTCTTCAATTTTCATTTTTTTATTTCACAATCAGTAGCTTAGCCTCTGTCTAGGAACAGTGTATTTCCTGTTTTAAATTAGTTGAACTACGGCTAGGTACCAGTTGAATTCTTCTAATTAATGCCAATTGTTTAAGTAAATTTTTTCCAATATGGAAAAAGGTAGTTGTACGTTTTTTTTAAATTTTTTTATTTGCTATCTAGTCTAGATTGTACCAAATTAAAAATTTGAGGTTGATTGAAAAAATTAGGCCTCTAGAGTTGTTCGATGTGCAGTAAAGGTCCATTTAGTAATATTGTTCTAGTAAAGTTGTTTAAGTGTTGTGGAATTATGAGTAAGTAAAAAAGTATTGTATTATTTAAACAACGTTACTAGAACAACATTACCCAACGAGCCTGTTATGGTTTCAGACTTTCAGTAGTACTCTTTCGAGTAATAAAGCCTATGAGGCTCTTTCAGTTATAGCCTCGAGCTGGATGGTATAACTTTTTTTTTTTTGTTGGATAAAGGCATAACTTATTATTAGAAGTAGCAATCGAAAAAAAAGAGTAGAAGTAAATAATAATAATTGTAAAGTTGTGTTTTACAACTATTTTTTGTTGGCTTTAATTCCGTGCCAAATTTGATTGTAATTTTATTCAATCTTCTGTACCTTGTATTTTATGTGGGATTTCTTTGTAAGGGTTGTGTGTGAGAGAGAGTGTGAAGACTTAAGGCAAAGTGAAGAGCAAAGAAGTTTTTGCGGGTAGCTCGCAAGAAGCCTTCCAGTGAAGTGAAGCATGTGCTTAGCACATGACTGGAATGCGAAGAGTCATGACAGATGGTGATGGCTGGTTTTCGCGAGTGTCTCGCAGGTAAGGCCTTCCCGCAAGATACCTGTGAAACATTCTATTTTGCTAATTTGTCATATCTGATACACTAGGTTTCTACACACACTATATATACCCACATATTGAAAAGAGTGTTTTCAGAGAGAAAACCCTAGCCACAACCCTTGAGAGTTAGAGATTGTTATACCCACAATCCTCTACACAATCCATTGTGGTTTTCCTCAACTCCTACCTCTCCATTTCCAAATCCTTGAGAGGTTGATAGCCCAAACACTTACCACATCCATTCTGAGTATAAAGTGAGGTTTTGGTGTTGCTGGGAAGCATTGGAAGAAGCCATATGTTTGGTGGATACAATCGGGCTAAATTGCGTGATCCGAAGAGTTAGAGAAGACAAAGCTTGGCGAAGTCAGTTAGTAGCAAGAGCTTGGAGGGCTGGAGTACATGGGGTAAACTAGGCTTGAAGGGTCTTTTGTTATTTGTGTACTCTAACTTATACTTTAGTGGATTGATTTATCACTTGGAGGGCGGCGGAAAGGTTTTTCGTCGAGTACTTCGGTTTCCTTTTCGATAACAATCGGCATGTTATCTTGTGTTTGCATTATTCTTCCCTGCTCTTTTAGCTTTCATTTTATTGCTATGATATGATGAATATGGCTTAGAGTAGTTACTTTGTTTATCCGCTCGCATTTACTCTATTCCACACTTAGTTTAAAAATCAACAGAACCGTAATTTTAATTTGGGGGTCTAAACAGCTCTTGTGTTTTCACACAAATTTGAGCTTTCAATAATAATTGTAAGGTCTCAATTTATGGCCCAAACCAAAATATAGGGTATATTGACCCAATGAGCCTAAGACAATAAATTTGTAGAGAATGGGTTGGAAAACTGGGCCTTAGTGAATTTGGACAACAGTTATCATGAGTTCATACACAATTTGAATTGAAATTCAGACACAAATAGGAATAGGTTCCCAGTTCGAGGAGCTTCACATTCATATAAATCAGTTCTAACTGAGTACAATTATGAATTAGATTGCTGTAGTCTCTTCTCTAGAATTTCTCTGATCCCTTCTCATAGAGGATTCCTCACATTATATAGCTCCCTTTGGATCATCTTAACCTTACACTTGTCGACCGTTTAAGATATCACTTGAGTACCTGTCCCATTAGACACCCCTTTTGGCTTTTTGTGAGTTGTGGTAGCCAATACTTCACTGTTCAGATATCTTCTCCACATAAATGCAGCCAGGAAAGTAGTTACAATGCATTTAATGCGATGGTAACAACATTTCCTTAGATATTTTTGTGTTCCTTTCCTTCTTCTATGTCCATAAGACACGTCTTCATCTTTTGAGCTTCTTGGAAGGTCCCTCTAACTGTTGGGACACAAACTCGAGTTGTGCTAGCCATATCCGAGGAGGATTTCATTCTTGGACATTCTTCCACGTGTCCTTTACACATGAAATTCTATGTTGGAACCTCTAATAATTACCAGTCTCTTTTCGAACAGTTTAATGTCCTTGAACAAGGCCCAAGGCCCAATATGTTATTTTGGGCCCTTGCCCCTACAATAATAATAATAATAATAATAATAATAATAATAATACCAAATTAATTAGAGGTACAATTATATCTAAAAAAACAAACATAAAGTAGGAGAGCTAGGGATATTCAATTTTTTCATATATAATTTTAAATTATTTTTTAAAAAATATATAAATAAATTCTTTTAGTATAAACTTTTTCTCAATAAAGAATTAACATAGAGGAAGCATTGTTTGTTAAAAACAAATGTTTAACATAGATTGTGATATGGAAGAAAGGAGTGGTCTTCTATTTTAAGGCTTGTGTTGGACGTTAAAAGTTTATTTTTAAGTTTATTTTTTTTTGTGTGTATATAAAGTAACATAAATACTAACAAATAAAATAATTGAGAGAATTTATGGATATGTGGTTCTAGAATACACAACACGTTTGTAGCGAGTGGCACACTTGGCACATAGCTAGACATACTACATATGACGTGTGTAGATTGAATGATAATTTTTTTTATTAAAATAGGACGAAATGCACTAGAACAAAACTTGCATATCATAAAAAGCTATTTTTTATTTTCTAAAAGGTTAAGAATTAAACTAAAATGTAATAATACATAAAGAATGTGTCAATTCAAATAAAAATTCATAACTCTTCCTTGCCTATAAATTGAGGGTGTTAATTATAATTATAAAAAAAAAAACATTTTCTTAAGAAATTGTCTTTAATAGATATTGGAATCATTCTTTTTAGTTTGGTGAATTTGTTGTATCATGACGATGAATGGCTTTGAACTCAGTATAAAATTTTCTTTGGATACATCTTTGATTAAATTGTGAGGAGATTTGAATTTTGGATTTTTCTGTTGGAAACACCAAAAAGTACCGATTGGGCTATAAAACTTTTGGTAGAACCAAACTCTGTTAAGTGGGGGCATTTATCACATTAAATATAATGTTTTCAATATGCCGCAAAGTCTCATTATCTAGAATCTATATATATTAAGGAAGTTTGATTTTTGATTGACCTCTTTATATTGTGCCACACAAGTAGTTTTGGAGATCTTTTATCTAAAAAAAAGGTATTGGATATCTCACCAGATACAATCATATAATACATGCTTATCAATAATGATCAAAATTCATATTTAGTCAAAAATAAAATAAAAGCATTTTTTTATTAAACTTTCCCGTTTGACATTTATAGTTAACTTCATAATATTTTACCATATAAATTGTTGAAGCCTCACAATTTCATATATCATTATTCTACATGCACACATATTATTAGTTTGTTTTAATTTGTTCTATATTTAAATGTCCATTAGAATCTTGTTACAATTAAATTAAAATATTATTAACAAATACCATAATTACCTATTAATAACAACTATAATTGTTAAAATTCATATTTAGATAAAAATAGGACTATTAGTAATTAACTACCATAATCATCAAACTACACACTTAGACAAAAAAAAAACAATAGAGACAAAAAATCATATTTTGTTAAATTTTTTCTTACATTGCACATGACAAATTTTATATTGTAGTTTAATAATCATCACTTTCTTTAAACCTGTTTTAGTTAAAATATAAAAAATAGTAAAATTCCTAGAAGTTCATTAAACCTATTCCCACCTTTTTAAAAAAAAATTTTGTTTCATACAAGATCGAAATTATACTCTAGCATAATTTAAGTGTATATGTGTGTGAAACTCTCTCCTCAAGACTTGAACCTTCACCCTTGCCCTCCACACCCTACAAGCACTTATACTTGTGGAGTGACCATTGTGCCAAGGGTTCATGGTGATAACCTACTCCCACTTATAATGTGGCATCCATGCCATTACCAATAAAGACAAACTCGGGATTTTAAGTTAACAGGGGCCAGAGTATAAAGGAGAAAAAACTCCAAATATGCATTCATATAGTATTAAAAATTGTAAATAATCAAAATCGTTGTTTCTAAATATATTAAGAGCAATCATTTATCAACAAAGACAAAAACAAAAACAAAAACAAAATAATGTTTTTTTTTTTTAATACTAGGCTGGTTAGGATTTTTTTTTTTTTAAAGTTAGAGCATTTACAGTGATGGTGCTAAAAATTTTAACTTTTAGCACCTCAAAAATGTATTTTATTTATTTTATCACCTCATTTTATAATACACTCAATATCAAATGTTCTATTTTTTTATCACTTCATTTAAAATAATATAAACAACTCATTAAAATAATAAAGAATAAGGGCCTAACATTTAGAAGGGCCAACTACAAAAATAACATATATAATAACTAAAATTAAATTTAATAAAAATGGACCCAGAGGCCTGGCCCCCCTGAGCCCAACCTGAGTCCGTTGGCTTACTTTATAACCTCCTAGTCTTTTACTCATTGCTTTGACCATTATCTGCAAGTATGTTTCCCTAAGTTGTCTTTTATGTCAACAATTTATTCGTGGAGCATATGCATATATTGAGATTATAATGATCTTTTCCACCATACGGGCGTTGAAGATTGCTAGTGGCCTTTCAAAATCTTGCTGGGCAAGTAGGTTTCTCTAAGTTGTCTTTTATGTCAACAATTTATTCGTGGAGCATATGCATATATTGAGATTATAATGTTCTTTTCCACCATTATACGGGCGTTGAAGATTGCTAGTGGCCTTTCAAAATCTTGCTGGGCGCGTTCTTGCGTTGACAAAATACCAAATTAGTAGTCTGCAAATGGAGTATGGGCCTCTATATATAACGTGTACTAAACCAGACTCTCATTTCAAAACCTTTTGCTCTTCTATACGCAATTACGCATCTTCTAACTTTTCCATAAAGTTCCATCTCTATTTTTCTTCTTGTGTTGGATTCACATCTTCAATTGAAAGTGTTTTTCCATTACAAAACCTTTCTATATATCTCTTACTTAGATTATCAAATACGTGTAAGCATTTAATATGGAAATTGTAGAAGTTAAGTGCAGGAACACCTTGATTTTCAAGGCATGGAAACGATGTCTATCACTAGTAGCTGGCAACAAAAAATGTTGTTCATCTTCGTCTACCACTTTCAGTTCATTGACAAAGCGCAAAAAGAATCGACAAGTAGCTCCGAAAGGTTGTTTCGCAGTCTATGTTGGACCTCAAAAACAACGATTTGTGATCAAGACCAAGCTTGTTAATCATCCTTTGTTTGCGATGCTGCTAGAGGATGCTGAATTGGAATATGGGTACAATAGTGAAGGCCCTCTTGTGCTCCCTTGCGATGTTGATTTGTTCTACAGAGTGTTGGCAGAGATGGACAGCAGCGAGGATTTTAGTCCTGGTTGCGGCTTTGCTAAGGTTATTCCTTAATTCTGCCTAGTCCAGCTCGTCGATCCAACATTGTTAGCATTAACAAGGGTCATGATGCCTATAGTCTTCTTAGTCCAACAAATTCGATGATTAAGATGAATCAACTATGACCATTTATTATAAGATCATGTTGATCTAGCTTTCTTTTTTAGCATGTGTATCATAATTATCATCCAACTTATCTGTATGGGTAGAGGGAATGCTATACGAAATGAACAAAAAGAACACATATCAAGAAATTTGTACAAGTACTAGTTATATTATATATGCTTTCTTTTCTCCACTCATTCCGCTATCTCCAATTGATTCTCCTATGTTCTCAACCTCACTTGGCTGAGCCGCCTAGCTATCCAATTTGCCTTAAAATGGATTTTGATTAAACCAGAAACTTTTTTTTTTTTGTGTGGAGTGAAAAATGTGTGTTGTTTCGGTAATAAATCATGTTATAGTTGTAGGTGGTTGATTCAAGAAAGAGGAAATCATGTAGTAAGGATGTCGTGTACCAATTATATGCTAAGAAAGAAAACTTTTAGCACTACAAGGGTTATTCCTTGGAGGTCAAATCCATTGTACACACAATGGATTTGAGTGGGTAACATGGTAAGGTAATAGTAGATAAAAGATTGCAAATTAACCTGGACCTAAAACCAATTATCTTAATTGAGTGTTGGAGTATTATAGGACAAGTAAGACATGGATTTGGAATCAGGCCCTTGTCCTATCAAGTAAATGTTACCTTTGTTTGGTTGAAGGAATGGATGCCAAAATGCCTTCTAAAAGTGCAAGCAAGGGATTTTCTGATTAGTTAAAGAAAAGATACCTTCAAAAAGGTAATTATGTTATTTCGAGACAAGTTAATCCTCAAGATCCCATGGATTGATTACCAAGGAAGACCTAGATGCCTAGTAGTCAAACACCCATTAAAGAGATTAGGGTCTTCCATGGAGATCGAGCTAAGACTTGCATCAAATTAGTATACCTTATCGGATTTGCCAAGGCAAATCCAATAAGATGTGCCTGGTCAATGTGCCCAAAGGCTCTATGGATGGTCTAAAGTCCTATTCTAGCCTCGCTATAGGCCCAACCATTTCCAATAGCTCATTTCGTAATGTGAAGAACACTCAATCTTCAACCGGGTGTTTTTGTAGTTCTTTTTAGAATTCCTTAATCTGTTCTTAAAGCAACATAGTTAAATGTGACCAAGTGTTTGTAGCTTCTTGCCAGTGTCAAGTGTTCGCAACTTCTTCCTTTATCTGTTTGTTTTTCTTTGTGTTTTGAACTATTGTCTTGGTGATAAAATTAAAATAAGCTTAGAGGGTCATTGAAAAAAAAAAGTACAAATTGGTTTTGGCCTTTAAAAATGAGGTTACTGTTTTAAAAATTTAATGGTAACCCCCAAAATTAAAATGCATATGATCAATCATAGCCCCGGCAACTATAAATTTAAAATTCATTTATTTTTGTCATTACTTTGACCTCAAGGGAAATAAAATGCAGTTGCAACCTTTAATATAATGTGTGATAATAAATCAAGAGCCAACTTTTTATTTGTCTTAATGAAGAAGTCACCGCCTCATTGCTTCAAGCATTGAACGTACCAAGGATCTCTTTTTTTCACTATATAAATATAGACTTCTTCTCGTTTCCATATCACAAATCAATATCAACAGGTTCACCCTAGCTCTTTTGTATGGCCGCCAAATCCAATCCCTAATGCAATAGCACCAGTATACGTCCATGCATATTCATACATACAATATTCTCTATTATTGGCAGTGCTATAGCATTGAAGCAAGCCAATGGCATATGCATCTATGTAATGATATACATTCAAATCCTACATTGCATGCAGGCTTTCAAATATAAACATTATAACAATGCATGTAAATCACTGGCTTGCTTCAACTTTCCATCCCTGTATAGCATTGCAAAAGATAGCTTATAATGAGAATAAGGAAAAGTCTGCATGGGGCTTAGAAATCTTTTTAAGGTGGTCGCAGTAGATATCTTCATACACAGTGGTAATTAACTGTTTGAGATCTATTAAAACCTGAAAAATACATTACTTAATATGATAATTCCCTCACTTGCTAAACAGTAAGACTTTACTATATAACAAACATATGAAGGCATGCAGCTAGCTAGCTCAAAGTCTCTTTAATCATATCTTGTGGTACTTGAAGGAAACCTGTACAATTGGTCTTATCTCTCAAATTTTGTAATGAAATGAAAAATCAATGAACAACCTCCTTGATGGAAAAAGCATATTGGGGATCTAATCTTGTTGAAAAATCCACCATAAATAAACTATCACAACAGTTTATACTTTATACTCAATAAAACCATTAGTTGCAGTATTTTTATATATTAAAAAAAAATCTTTGTAGTATTCAATCTCTAGGTATCCTTTGCAAATTTCCTACTTAATTGCTTTCCTATTGTAGTAGTCCCCAAAACCACTAAAATCCTTTTATAGTGATTTTCCCAAGAATGCACCTCACCCATGTGAATCAGAATTAACGTCACTCACAAGACTCAAAACTCTATCGTTTACAGTTTAATACTCAAGATGTATAGGAACACGTGATGGTTTTTCTAGTTTTTGTTTTAGGCATATGGATGGTTTTCTCTATTTAAGCTCAGGAAGAAGGCTTTACGATTTGAAGGTTTTAGCTCTGTTATAATAACCTTCCATCCCTATAAAAGTCATGCAAAATTAATGTGATTTATTTAGGTGCACAAAGTAGGGTTAAAGTTGAGCAAGAATCCTTTTTCTAGAAGTATTTGGATCACAAATCCAACGATTTCACTCAAGCAAATGTCACACAAAATTTTATCTTATTTAACGTTAATTTCAGCCTTTAATGAATCACTCAAGTGAGTTTCGTTTCACTTCTTAGCTTAAATTTCTTCTTCAATTAGCATCACATAGACTTTTATGCTAATCCATGTCTCAAATACAATGAAGGAGGCGTTTGGGCTCCGCGTCCACGTTTATAAGCTCACGTTTCTGCTTTTTTTTTTTTTTTTTCTTCGCATTTGTTGACTTTGGGAGACAATTTTTACTGTTATGAACAGTGTATACACTGTTCACACACTGTGCATACACTGTTCACGTATTAAAAAATATTAAAAATGGGTCCCATGATACTATTTACACATTTAAATATTATTTTGCTATAGTGTTTTCAGTTTTCAGTTTTCAGTTTTCAGCAACAATAAGTTCAATCCAAACACACCCGAAATTTAACCCTTGATTTTGTTGCATAGAATATGCCAACATCTAAAACCTAACATTTTGTGTAATGGTTGCACACAATCAATCTCTTGTAACATGTGGAGTTTATGGATGTGTAGTCTCCACCAACTATGAAAAATCTTGCATGTTGACGTATATGATAATTTTTCCCACCCGCCCGCAAACCTCCCTAGGTACCAACCCAACTGGAAGTACAAATTTAAATTGTCATCCTCGTACAGACTCATAAGCCCTTCCCTTCAACGTGTAGACTAATGGAAATAGAAGTTAGTCATTTACACGTAATAAGTTGCAGAGGCTTATTAAAAAAGGAAGATAACAACAGCTTGTACATGTATCTGTTCTTCACATGGGAGGCACCGAAGAGTTTGATCTGAAATAGCTGGAGTCAGTCATCTTTTGGAATATTTGGATACCTAAAAAAAAAACAGATTCAACAGACTGAATGATAAATTGATGACCATCCATCACCATCACCTTCAATAATTACTAATTTGGTGTCCATGAATGCAACCATGATAGATACAATAAGACCTGGAAAAAAAATGTGGTCAATAATGTTAGTACCACACATTTTTACACATACTTTGCTACAATTATCTTATATAACAGACTGTACAATTGGTTGTTCGTTATTATCATATAGACCCACTGTTTTTTTTCTACTACTTACAGTTTGCCACCAGGGACGAAATCAGGACTTGGAGTTGGGGAGGGCAAAAGGATAAACAAAAAACAGCATCTTCTTTAAGAGAATATTCAAATCATGACTTAAAGAGATTATATTCATACCAAGAACCTTGAAATCTTCAACCCTTTTTAGATTTTTAAAATTTTTTAAAACGAGGTTGGTATGGATCTAACTTAATGTAATATCGCCGAATCTCATCTTGTTGATTAACGTGATAAGTATATATTTGCTTACGCCATCTGAGATCACGTTGTAATTGCAACAAGCTCATATCAACCTTTTGAAATTTTGTTTGAGAATTTTCCTCAATAGTGATGTCGAGATTTTCCTCAACTAGTTTATTAGGATTTTTCCTAATTGTAATGTTGAGATTTTCCTCAATTGGGACATCAGTATTTTCCTCAACATTGGTGGTTGGTAATGTAGCGCCACTAATATTAGCTTCTAAATCATTTGAAGCTTTTCTTTTTAAAAATCAAATATAGTAATTGATTTTTTCATAATCTACAAATAAAATATAATTTGAAATTATCATATCATTACATGGTCAATAATCTATAATCACAAACACTATATAAACACTCAACAATTAACCAATAAATTTTAAACATGCAAAAAATCTCTTTAATTACTCACCCAAAAAACATCTTTTTAATTTTTTAAAAGACACCAAGCCACTACCACAAAACTACATCAAAAGTATATATGCAATATATAGGTGTTGAGACGTGTTGCACTGTTGCCAGTGTTGTATTGTTGCGTCACTTGCGTGTTTTGTTTATTTATGCTTTTCATTAAACAAAGAGAGGAGAGGACTACTGGACTCAGTGGACTAGACAGCTTTTTATATATAAAAAAATATAAATTTTGTCATTGATTAAATAGAGAAAGATGAGTCTAGAGTCATAGTGCAAGTTTACCTCTTTGTCTCTGATTCTTTCTTTCACTCTTTCTCTTTAGTCTCTGCCTCTCTTCAAATTCTCTTCACATTTTAATCAAACAATTAGAGATTCAGATATGAGAGGGACTGAGGGAGGATACAATATTCTCATCCAAAAAAATGAAAGAGATTGGATATAAAAATTACCAGGCTTGTTCTGACAGGGGTAGGGCGGTCTGCGGTGGACTGGTGGTGGTTGGTGGCGTCAGGCGTGGTGTGCTACCGTGCTTGTTTGCCTTTGCTTCTGGTGCTTGCCGTTGCCCAACCCCTCAGTCTGTGTTCTGCCTTAAAGTTAGGTTGTTTTTTTTTTTTTTGGTGAGTGGCTAAGAAATTCCCTTCTTTTTCCCTGTTATTACGTGTGCCTTGCCATTGGGTGTTTTAATCGGCTTTGATTATTATTATTACTACCTCCCTTTCACTTTTTTTTTTTTGTGCGGTTTGAAAAGTTAAAATTTTTAAAGAAATATCATTTATTGTCTTATTTACCTTTTAAAAATGTATAAATTTTCAAAACTATCCTTAAAAAAATTATCAAAAAATTAAATTAGTAAATTAATAAGGGTATAATAAGAACATTAATAAATTAATAAATTTTATTTTTAAAAATAGGACAATATTTTGGGACATCTCAAAATGAAATAAATGACAAAAAAAGTGAGAAGGAGGAAGTATTATTTTTGCTTGTGTTTGTTTTGGGTGTTGTTTCGGCCTAATTTTTGCTACCGCACTAATTTTTTTTTTTTAGCTTTTAAAAATATTAATAATATTGTTAAAGGGGTAATGTTTAATTTTATTGAATAAATTGCTAAAAATAATATATTATATACATGTTAAAAATTTAAATAAAAAAATCCGAGGGGGGCTACTGCCCCACGTCCAAGAATAACTCCATCCCTGTTTGCCATGTGGGACAGTTGTAATAAAATGTGTGTGAAAGCATTGTTTGCCAAGTGGGACAATTGTAATAAAATGTGTGTGAAAGCATGTGGTAGTTTAATTTGGTACTATTATTGAAAAATGGTGAAGTTATTGTTGGTATCTTCGCAGTACTTAAGTGGAGCTATTTTTCATACTAAAAAGTATTACTTATTGGTCCTCTCACAAGTGATTAGAATTTTCAAAAAGACACATAAAAGTTATCATTTTGCTCTGAAGTTTTGCAGAGGTGAAGCTATGTCAAAATGATTAGTTTCTAAACTCCTATCTCACACGGTGAGAAATTTTAAAGAGATATGAAAGTGTTGCTTTGCTCTAAATTTACATGTTTAACAATGATGAAGCTATATATGTTGTTAGTAAATTTCGAATGGATGATGCTATTTTAACACCAAAGAGAGTTGCTTTAATTCTACACGTCTTTTAAAGAGAAGTCGAAAGCAACATTTGTGATGTGGAATTTCGATAATGTGAAAGAGAAAGAGAGGATGTGGAAATAACACTTTCTTAGTGTTTAATGATCTAGAAGAAGTAAACACCTTTTTAGTTGCAACCTTAAATTATTCGGCAAAAAAATAAAGTTTCAACCTTAAATTGCCATTTTTCTTTGTTAATTAATTTAGTGGATAGATGACAGAAGATTGTGGAAAAACAAAAACAACACAAAAAAAGATATACGTATCTAGTTATATAGTGATAGCTTGTAACATATATCATTCTTTAAAGTTCATATTCCTCACTTGGTCTTCTCAATATCTTTTGTGTTACTTGTTCCAATTCTATTCTATATATAATAAATAATATATATTGCATCACTTTAGCATTTGTTCAAATCCACATACGTTAGTTCACAAAATATGTCAGGTTCGGGCTCCCCTTGGTCCAATTTTTTTTTATACAAATTATGTAGTACATCATTTTGGTAGTCCAAAACTTTAGTAGGCCACCTTTCAACTAGCAACTATCCAATCCAAAAACTTAACAAAAACAATAAAAAACATTCACTATAGTAATTGTATTTTATATATATATATATATATATTAAAAAAAAAACTATTTTACCACCAAAGAACCAAAAAATCTTATGTTATTGAAGAAGTTAAAGCTAAATTTTACAACTACAATAAATTGATATAGATACCAGTTGACTATAACAAGTTGCTAAAAATAAAATAAAATATTTTATTAATATTATCTTTCTACCTTCAATTAAAAAAACTCAAATTCTCTCTCTTCATTTATTATTTTAATGGGTTGTTTATATTATTTTAAATAAAGTAGTAAAAAAATAGAACATTTTATGTTGGGTGTATTGTAAAGTAATGTAATAAAATAGATAAATTAACTTTTTGAGGTAATAAAAGCTAAATTTTTTAGCATCACTACTGTGAATGCTCTAACTAAAAAAAAAAAAAAAAAAAAAAAAAAAAAAAAAAAAAAAAAATCCTTGCTAGCCTAGTATTTAAAAAATACTTTTTTTTTTTGTTGGTAGATAATTGCATTTTAATGTATTAAGAAATAATAATTTTGTGTATTTATAATTTTTTAATGCTATATGGATGCCTATTTGGATTTTTTTTTCTTATGCTCCAGTCCCCCTCTAGCTTGAAATCCTAGTTCCGTCCTTGGTTTTAGTTAAACTCCCTTCTTTTTTTTCTCTAATTATGAAATCACACTTGATCATCTTTACTTTTAAAATATTTTTTTTTAGATATGATAGATTTTTTTTTAATATATATTTCTTTTGTGTTACTTGTTCCAATTCTATTCCATAATAAATAATATATATTGCAACACTTTAGCATTTGTTCAAATCTGTTAAATATTAGCATTGATACACCATGTTGAATATGCTAGTATGGACGCGGAAGCGAAAGCATAAAGTATAGAATACAGTAACACACGAGAGTTAACGTGGTTCAGCCTAATGGCCTACATCCACGGAGGAAACCCTAAAGGGCTACATCAATAATATATTAAAGTGTAGTACAAATCTTGTGTTACAATGAATCATAACATGTGTATATATAGTAGACTAAACCCTAGACTAATAGACTTCTAGTACAAGTAGGAGATTTGGCTTGCACACAAAGTAGAATTAGGCTTGGGCCTATGCTAATGAGCTAATATATCTCTAACACCCCCTCTCAAACTCAAGATGGAAGTTTGATGAAATCTTGAGATTTGATAAGATTGAGAAGATCTCTTGAGTGAAGTTTGGCTCTGTGACGGTAGTTTGAGGAAGGCAATGGTCTTGCAGTGTTGATGCGACTTCTAACAGTGGCTTGACTATACCGGAGAGTTTTGAAGGCAACAGTAGGAAGCCAAAGAAGATGAACGCAGCGAAAAAAACACCGAGGAAGACAAAGATTGCTCTTAAATATACCGTAAGGACAGAAAATCATGGCCACAAGAAGGTGGCTCTGATACCATGTTAAAAATTAGCATTGATACACCATGTTGAATATGCTAGTATGGACGCGGAAGCGAAAGCATAAAGTATAGAATACAGTAACACACGAGAGTTAACGTGGTTCAGCCTAATGGCCTACATCCACGGAGGAAACCCTAAAGGGCTACATCAATAATATATTAAAGTGTAGTACAAATCTTGTGTTACAATGAATCATAACATGTGTATATATAGTAGACTAAACCCTAGACTAATAGACTTCTAGTACAAGTAGGAGATTTGGCTTGCACACAAAGTAGAATTAGGCTTGGGCCTATGCTAATGAGCTAATATATCTCTAACAAAATCTGCATACGTTAGTTTACAAAATATGTCAACAAAAATAAATGTTTTAGTTAAATCCCCTTCTCTTTTTCTCGGATTTTTATTTATTTATAGATACGATAGATTTTTATACACATTTTTTATGGCCACATAAATATATTTTTTGTGACTTATAATTATTTTTTAAGGTAGTATAAATTTGTGTAAAATGGGGATCATTTTCATGATGACCTAAATATGAGAAAGTCTTTGATTTAAGGAGGCTGAAGAAATGGTGGGACCTGGTGTAGGTAACGTGTTAGATGGTCGTTATTAACGGCCCAGGATTGGATATAGTTCAGGACCAACAATAACATTTGTATTATTATTATTTTATAATATATGATCATAATTCACAACACACTTTTGAGTATATTGAATCTATTGACTGACTCACGTTTGCATCCAAATTTTTTTAAGGTCGGTCTCAACCCATGTTAGTTATAATTATTTATGAATAGTTTAGTATCGGCATACTAAACACTTTTACATGACTATTTTTTTTTTCGCTACTACTCACATATAGTAGGTCAATAAAATATATGTGAAAATGTATGGTACTAAAATTATTCCTTTATATCAATCATGCAAGTTGTGGAGCTTTCCTTCTTACCAAAATTATCACACTTTTGGGCTTTTCTGAGTGACCCAAATTGACGTAGATCGATGCGCCATCATATATTCATATACATATAATACAGCTTACATTGAGCTTTTTCTTCGGCCTAAAAAATTGACCGGGTTTTTCTTAGCCCAATTTGTGATGTCCATAGAAAATTATACATGTCTTGTTCATACCTGTACCTGCATGAGGGCAGAGCGAGGAGGACCAGGGCGGCAATAATGGGCCCAGGTTCCCTTGGACTTTGAAAATCGCCTACCCCTTCTTTTTTTTTTTGAGAATCCCTTCATATGTTTTTTTATTAGAAATAAAAAATTTATGTTAAATATCATTAACGGTTCTCCTAAATTTTAACAGAAATAATGCTACATTTAATGCTTAATTTATTATTTTAAGGGAAATGTCTTTTTTTTTTTTTTTTTGAGAAGGTTTTAAGGAAAATGTTCAAAGAACCATTTTAGGATAGTTTTTATGGAAAAAGAGAAAAAAAAAAGTTAATTTTTTGATAGTTTTTTCAATTTTTCATAAAAATAATATAAAAAGTTTCCTAAAATGATTTACTAACAATTTTCCTAAGGATGTCCATTAACATGATCCTTATTATAATTCTTACTCTTTATATGTCATATAGTCATATGTGATTTCCTTTTTTTTCCCTTTTTTTTACATTCTTAAAAAATAATAATAATAAATTACCATATAATGGATTGGAAAAGATTCCTATACACTGGTTTGAAGGAAATAACATTTGCATATAAAATTCTCTATGTATATTATATGAACATTGTGTATATTCATTGCATGAGACATTATTATCTTATTAAATAAGATGATGTGAAACTGAAAAACTAGTTTTACCATGTTAATGATTTTGATCTTATTATCCTTAGGAATCATTATTTATAATATGGTTATGCTACATGGATATCATTTAGATTATTAAATGGTAATCTACACCCCCCCCCCCCCCCCCCAAAAAAAAAAAAAACTATTACTAAATAGTAAGTTTAGCTTTAGAGCAATAAATATGCTACACCTTCCCATCATGCTTACATTTATTGAAGCATTTGATGTAAAGGACCACTTATGCCTAAAGAATGGTTGGACATACACGCTTACATTTATTGAAGCATTTGATGTAAAGGACCACTTATGCCTAAAGAATTGTTGGACTCAATTCATATGAAGACATCCAAAGAAATTAAGATTTTTTTTTTTTTTTTTGAGTGAAAATAAATTAAGATTTAATAATACCTTTTCACCAAAAATAAATTAAATTAAATAATACCTCACAAATAATAAAAGGAAAGATTATTGGTGTCTTTTTTTTTTTTTTTTGTTGAAAAAAGCTATTGGTATTTTGCTATATCTGAACTTTGAAGATGTCCTGCTATGGCCTAATGAAAAATGTGCTCTCCAAAATGCAACATCAAATCCTATGATTTGACAGCATGACCCATCATGTTCAGGTCATAAAGTCATGCCCCATCTTGAAAGCTAAGAGCACCCAAAGTAAAGAATTTATAAAATTTAGCTTTTAACAACTCAAAATACCACTCTATACGACAAAAGTTATATATTTTTAGCAGTTCATTTAAAATAATATAAATAACTCATCAAAATAATAATAAACAACCATCACAAAAACCATCACAACACAATAGCAATAGCCACTACTATCATTGCCCCACAAGCCACAAGCCACAACCAAAAACCACGGTAGAGGGGAAAAAACACACACACACACACACGCGCGCGCGCGCGCACACAATCTAGCCCCCAACAACCTTCCTCTTCCACCACTTCTCAACTTGCAACCACCAACCACAGCAAAAAGCCAAAAAAAAAAAAAAAAAAACCCACAATCTAGCCACCACCAACCTTTCTCTTCCACCTCTCAACCACAACCACAAACATAGCACAGTCACCGTGACTCATTCCTCATTGAAATCAAACATAACACAGCACAACCACAAACACAGCATAGTCACCATAAACCTTCTTCTTCCACCTTTCCACCATAACTACAAACACCAAATCCATGAAACCCATGATCAAAATCAAACACCACCACCACAACCACCTATCCACAACACTAACACCTAAAATCAACCACCACCACCACCACAACCACCAACCCACGAAAACCACACCCAAAATCAACCACCAATGCCACCAACCCATGAAACCCACATCCAAAATCAACAATTGCCACCATTGCCACTAAGCCCAAGCAGAAGAACTCAAATTAAAGGAAGAATTTTTAGATAATAACAAGGAATTAGCAAAGACTTCTTAATGACAAAAAAAAACATGTTAATCATTTTTTATTCCTCTTTGCTTTTAGACATGGTCTTCACCAATCACCACCGTCTCTCGGCAACAATCATGAGCACCATCACCACCGTCTTCGACAAACTCGTCCTTATGACCTTGTCGGACAACATCTTAGTTCTGATGAGGCCCAAGATCGGAGGATCTGCTTGGCACGACATGTCACTATGAGAGAGAGAAGTGAGACCCAACAGAGGAGAAGTGAGAGAGAAAAGAGATATGTGGGAGAGAGAGAAAGAAAGAAATCAATAAAAAATTGTAGCAACTTGCTACAGTTGGCTGCTAGAGAGTAATAAAGCAAAATATTATAGCAATGAGTTAAAATGATAACATTGTTGTAGAGTGTGTTTTAGTGTTTGGGTTGCTAAAATGACTACTTAGTCATTTTAGCAACCTCATTGTGAATGCTCTAAGAGCACTAGTATTGGGGGTGTAAATACTTCCCAGTATTTTAGCAACTGAATCTTTAAATTCATGTTCCATCTAGGTATGTTAACCCAAAAAATTTTGCATCCCTGCTACAATGAGGTTGCATATATGAAACCTCACTGTTCATGGGATTGTAAAGAAAAAATTAGTTTTTTAATCTCACACACTCTCTCTTCTCTTCCTTTCATGGTGAAAGCTTCTCCTCTCTCTCAATATTGGATTTTGGGCTTCAGAGTAGCATGGAGGCTTTGGATGGGTGGGATTCAAATCGTTGTGGGTGCTTATGGGTGGTCGTGGCTTGCTATGGATGGGGTGGTGATGGCTCGGGCGTGGGTTGTCGTGGTTTTGCTTGTTGTAGGCCGCCAGGAGTCTAGGGTTTGGTGGTCATGGGTTCGTGGGGGCGTGGGTAGCTGTGGGGTTATAGGTAGCCATGGGTGGCCGTGGGTTGAATTAATGCTTGTTGGGTTGGGTTGAATCGCATGAATTAGTTGTGAGTGAATCGGTTGAATTAGTTGAGTCAATTGTGGCTGGGTTGGATTCAATGGTGGTTGGGTTGGCTTTGATGGTGGGCTTCGGTGGTTGTTGGGTTGGTTTAGGTGGTGGGTTTAGCTAGTGGTCATTCCAGTGGTTTCTATGGTGTTGTGCAGCGGCTATGGGTGGTGGGTTTGGCTATGTGGGTTTGATGGAGGAAGAGAGGGGAGAGAGAGATGGTGGTGTTTGATTGGCGGTGGTGGTTGGTGATTTGGCAATGGGTATGGATCTCGATGGTTGGTTGTGGTTTGGTGGGTGTGGAAATTTTGTTGATATTCTTGGGTTTGTGGTACAGCAATGCTGTGTTTGTGGTGTGGCTGGTGATTTATGAGTTGTTGTGGTTTGGTGGTGGTGGTGATGGTGGGTTTTTGGTTGTTGGGTTGAGTTTCAGTGGTAATTGGTGGGTGGTTGATGGCGTTGGTGGGGTTTTTGGTGGTGGTGGTAGTGATTGCTAGCTGTGTGTATATTATATTATTATTTGATAGAGTAATTTACATTATTTTAATAAGTTGAATGTAAAAATAAAAACTGAGATGTTGGGTGAGTTGTAAAATGAGATGGTAAAATAGATAAAGTAGGTTTTTAGAGTGTAAAATAGAACTTTTTTAGTATCTCAGATGCTAATGCTCTAAAGAAAGAAATTGATGGATCAATCAGTATTTTAAAAACATTACGTCTATGACCACATAACATATTATAAAATTCATCATCAGAATAAAATACTATGAGCCTGTTTAATTTTTTATTTAATTCATTTGTTTATATACAACTTCTTTCTTGTATAATTGTATTTTGGTTTGGTTCAATTTTTTAAGCAAAATAAATCATGTAAAATAAGTCTGATATAGCTTATTTTATGTTATTTATTACAATTATATCTAAAAATAATTGTACACAAGCACAGGGATGGAACTAGGATTTTAATTAGGGGGGTGGAATAAGAATTAATTTTTTTTAATGAAAATGCAAATTACTGGCCATTTGGCACTAACAAACTATCAACGCGCTAATATGCAATTAGAAAAATGCTAAAACTACTAGAAAATTTTTAACAAAAAGTTTACAAATTGATGTGGTAATTAATGTTATTTCAACAAATAATAAATTAATATTTATATTAATTTTTGTAATTGATGACACATCAATTTATAAGATTTAAGTAGTAAAATCTATATTATACCTAATATCATTGATTCAATTAGGAGAATGAATGAGAGTTGAGAGAGGGTAGAGAGCCCTCGACTAAGAGAGAATTGCTTAAAAACAAAAAATGAGTCAATTTCGTATGGTGACCATTTTAGTTTGGTTAAGGGAATAATGTGTTTGGGTATCAATCAAATACCATTTCGTGTTTATTTATAACAATAGTTTGGTATAAACTTTTTTTTTTTGAACTATTATATAATTTGTAAGACTTTTAAGAGTCTTTAAAAATTATATATCTTTGTTATAAAAAAAATGATATATCTTACCAATAAAAACAAATGATATAACCAATAATAACAATTATTATATATATATATATATATTAAACCAAATATTATATAATTATATTATAATAACATGTTGCTTTTTAAACGTTTATGCTTAGATATATTGAAAAAAATTAGATGCAAAAAGGTAGAGACTAAAAGCTTAGCACGTGTCCTGAAGGTGGTGGAATCAAAGCTGTAAAAGACAATGTGTGAAGGGTTGTAGAAATTACTTTCATCATTTATTACTCTCACGTGAGCTAAGCGGATAAAACAAGAAATGAAAATTAAGGGGACCAAACTAGATCTATTGAACAAACAAAGAAAAGGACAAAGAAGAAGAAAGAAGAAGACAAAGCAGAAGACAAAAAGAAGCCGATAAAATTTTAAAGAAGGCAGCTCGGTAAGGGGTGGTCTGATGAATTTTTGTATACTAAAGGGTTTTTTTTCAAAGGTTGGGTGGGGGGAGGGGGGGGGGGGGAGTGGATGGCCCCTTAAGCCCCAAGGTAGTTTTATCTCTGCATAAGCATATAGGATAGTATTCACATCAATTCATGCAAAAATTTCTATTTATTTTAGTATATAAACCCACTTTTTATATTTTACACACTCACATTTCAAAACACCTCAAATTATACTATCTATTTTACACTATATTTCATTAAAATATCAATTTTCTTGATTTTTTTTTTAATTATTTCTCTTTCTTTACACATAACTAGCATGTAGTCCGTGCTTACGCATGGAAATATTAACAATTGTGATGATAAGATGTTTATCTTAGTAGATTCAGTTTCCACATTGAGCATTATGAATGGAAGTAACTTAACACCAACATTTAAAAATCAAATTGGACACATAGCACAAAATTAAACTACAATTAGAAATTAATTTGATTCAATTTGAATTCTAAAATTGAACTTCAACTTAATATAATATATATGATTATATTTTTGTCACTTTTAACAAATTAACAAAATCTTAATCCAAACACACTAAAAATTATTAAAAAATAAGAACTGATCATTGAGCTTAGAATCTTATTGGAGGCGCCAATGTATGAGAGTGTGAAGTAAGGAAGAGTGGGATTGAACATTGTGTTTGAACCCGGCCTTGCTCTAAGAAATCCGTAAGGAGGAGAGGGCAGTGTGTGGATCTAGTTGGTAAAGGTTGAGAGAGGAGGAGACATGGGATGACGATATGGAATTAGGAGGAGATGATGTTTTACTTTTATAGTCTTTCTCGTTGGACTCCTTGGTTCTGGTTGTGGGATTAGAAGAGCTTCAGGCTCTATTGAGATCACCCATAAAAGTGTGCATGTGAGATGTTCTTGCTTAGGCCAATGAGTATTATTATTATGGTTTTCTTGGCTTTCGTGTTAAATGTTAATGCATCATTTATTTGGGCACAAAAATTAGAAAATTTAGATAAGATACATGACACAAAATTGAAGTCAAATTTATAATCTAATTAAATTTTTTTTTGAGTTTTGGTTAGGACAAGTGGCGCAAAATTGAGAATCCAATTGAAATCTAATTAAATTTTCTCTCTGCTTCACCTATTATTATATATATAGATAAGTATCATTTACTCTCTTTCTTCATACTCGGAATACATAAAGAAAGAATAAAAAATTAAATACAAAATGAATTGTGATAGTGTAATTTTACACTATTACTATAACAATTTTGCAAATTTACACATTTTTAACTTGACTGATGTAAGTGATTTTGAAGCTTAAATATGTAAAATTGATATATTTTTCTATTTTGCAATGTTTGATGCAGATGCTCAAGTCAAACAAAATAAGCATAAATGTTTGTTTTGAATGAATATATATCTCTTGGATCTACACAAACATTATATCTCTTACAACACATAGACCTTATAATAACACTAATATATTATGAGAAAATTAATGCACATATTGGATATATGAGAAATTTTTTAATTTTTTAGAGTATTGTCTTCTTTGATTTGAAAAATTATATCTTATTTCGAGTATATATCATCTCTCTCACATCAGGTAGGACAGCAGGTTGGTCCCACTTGTTATGAGAGAGATGGTGTATACACCTGAAATAGGGAATACCATCTCCTTTGATTCACTTTATCCACTAAAAATGATTAATTAAAAAAAAAGGAAAAAAAAAATCAACTTGAGGTAGCTAGGTTTCATCATATACCCAAATCTTTAGGCCTAGTATAAATGGCGCAATTTGACGAGACACCATTGTTGCTAATGGCCTCAAACTATCATTGTCACGAATCCAGGGATCTATTAGCCCATTGTAACAATCATATTAGCCTGGAAATACAATATTCTTACACTATAATTGAAAATTATATTTTATTGATAATTATTTCAAATCAATGTGACTCCCATGTTTATATTCTAAATTAATATATCATTATGATTGATGTAATACATGACAGCCACTCGTGATATTGTTGAAGTCAAAATTTTAAACATAATTATTGAGTGATAAATGGGGCTTATAAGCTTAATAAAATGGAAATTTTTTTTTTTTTTATAGTGAATAAATAAAATGGAATTTAGTCCTGAGCATATGTCACATATATACTCAAAGTCAAGTTTTATATAATTTTAGGAAGATATATTTCTTTGACTTTATTTCAAATTATTTGTGAAAGCCATGGAAGGGACAAAATGCAATTGATATTATTAATTTAGTCAATCGATTAATCTCATGTCGAAAAATAATGACATATATATATATATATATATATATATATTTGCCTTGATGAAAATAATTAATTTATAAAGCATATAAATTGAGGTGAAGAAATACAATAGGCTATTGTTACTTGTTAGGAAGTCCAAAAAATATATTTGTGACATTAAATGAATATATTTACCATTGCCCAAGTAATTACTCAAAGTCTCATAGTATATCAAAGCAATTTTTTTGGGATATATATATAAAAGTATGAGTCCTTTCACTAAATAGTAGTAAAAGATGGGAACAAAGGTTAGCTTTTCACTACAACAAAAGTGGACTATGGTAACGAAACCTTTCGTCACAATATGTTCACACTGAAACAACTCTAAAAAGGTGTGAGAAAATTTTAAAGAATTTCACTAGGGAGGCGACAATAGACAAAGTTTATTCTATGAAAGAATGTCATCAAGCATAATTTTGATGTGAAATGTTCATTTTCAGATATTTTTAGATAATGAATAAGACAGTTTTTATATGTTCATTAAAGTTTAAAAATATGATGACATATCAAAATTGATAATTTTATATTCAATATTTTTATTAATTATGATTATTATGTCAATACTATAATCTACCTCTCCCTTTCGAAATACACATTTTTGGTTTCGTTCCTAGATGCTTCCATTATTGGGTGGAAGCTCCTCGTCCTTGGTCAGTCTCGCCCCGAGAGCTATGTGTATTGTGTATTTTGCCTAAGCTTCATGTGCAGACTTGTCAGTCGTCACTTTGTTCAATGAACCTCAAAATTGTTGGGTCATGATCCTTCAAGGTTGTCCAGACCTTGAGTGATCATCTCTGACCTGAACTGGTTAGAGAGGATCTTCTCCCCATCAAAATATAGCCGAAATTAGTAGTCATTTTGGCTTTGTTATTTCATGCAAAACGCAAAGGATTTTCATTTTTATAATTTAGGAATGAATTTTAATGGATTTGATAAATAAATGATCATTCTACTAAATATATAAAATAGGTTATACCCTATCACTTGTAATAAGATTAAATCATATTATTTGTGAGATATATTGCTTAGACAGAGGGCATAGCAAAGGTCCATTAACAATCATTCCATTTCCACATAATCATAGAGTTGTCCCCCTATGGCCAAAAGTCCCATAACAAATTAAACACCTTACGTTAATTCACAATAACTATTCTCTTGGCATCAAGTTGAAGAAACGAATCCATTTTGAATTTGTAGACTAAAATAGAACAAAAGCTAATGTAATAATGAAATGATTATGTTTCCATTATGAGATAGTCTGGTGGCTTTAAATCACCTGATTATTGTTGTAAGACAAAGTCCGGCTCCAGTGCTTCATTGCATAGGAGTCATATTGTGTGTACTGAAGCTAAGTTTTCCCCATCATAATAAGACAAATAAAATTTCATAAAATCGAGATTATTTTAATGATGTTCAGTATATATTTGATGTGACATGAATTTCAGTTGTCACATTAGAATTTTTAATGCTAATATTAAATTAAAACCATTTAAGATATGAAGACGATTTTGAAACATATGTTTAAAGATTGGTGACACTAAATAGTAAATATACAATTTAACCTAGAATCGAATAGTCATGGTCTTTTTTCCTTAAAAAAAAAAGTCGTGGTCTTCAATTTTCATTTTTTTTATTTCACAATCAGTTGCTTCAGCCTCTGTCCAATTAATGCCAATATGGAAAATGGTAGTTGTGCGTATTTTTTTTCTTTGCTAGCTAGTCCAGATTGTACCAAATTAAAATTTTGACGTTGATTGAAAAATTAGGCCTCTAGAGTTGTTCAGATGTTCACTAAATGTTCCAAGTTCCAACATTGCAGTTTGAAACTTTATTGAATTAACTAAATAACCTGTCCCTTTAAACTTATAATTGTTTAGTTTTGTGATATTCAGCTCCTCCTTTTGGACAAGAAAAAGTAATATAAATATATGACTGAAGGAATATTGGAAGAATAGATGAGTAATATTTTATTATCCCTTCGCATATAAATATTGATAGCCTCTTAATAAAAATAACCCTATATATCCTCCTGGTATATGGCAATGCCACCACACTAATTTAAGTATTTAACACGTTTGTTTCTGTTAGGATTAATGTTTTTATTGGGTTTCAGTTAGCTCTCTTCGATACTTGAATACGAAATTTGTGGTTTAATTTTCGGACCTCGCTTATATAAAAAATCGATTGTAATCTTGATTTGATAATAAAAAACATAATCATCAAAATAGAGCGTTGTATATTGAAACTCTATAATAATAAAAAATGCTTTTGAAAACGATAAAGATTGAGGTTGATAACTTCATGTGCATGTACACTTATTTGTGTTTATGTTTTCATGTGTCTTTAGTTTTGCTTTTGTCAGGTTAATTCTGTGTTCACACATAGGTAGCTATACTTCTATAAATTTGAGGAAGAAAAAATTTATTAAAAAAATTGGCAAAACTTATATAGTTCCTTAGCTTTATTTTAAATTCCTCCATTAAAAATTTGATAATGCGACTACATTGACCAATAAATTAACCACTAAATTAAATTTACTTATTATTAGAAAAAAAAAATACTATTTGTACTACATTAACCAATACAATAACTGAATTTAATTATTGTATTGTATGGTATATAATTTTTTTTTTTTTTAAACAATGGGTTTACCTTGATTATTTTAAGTAAGTTGTTTACTTAAAAAAATTAAAACCTCTTTTATCTCATAATTTAAATGAATAAACTCACAATAAAGAAGTTTAATCATACGCGCCAACACTTGGCGTGTGGTGTTGTGGTCAACACAGTTTGTTTTATCATATATTATATGTATCAGGCCTCACATAGATCACAATTAATTTACAGGACCATTTTTTCAGCTGAAGACCGTGATTTATTCCACTTTGGGTACTTGTTCATATATGTGTACGTAGCTGAGAGTTCTAATCTAGGACTTGGTCAGAGAACTTAAATAACAAGGTACTCTAAATCCAGGTTTTGGTCAACTATATGATAACCAAGTTGCAAGACTATGATAACCAAGTCTGGAACCATATCTATCGCAAAGAGAAATCAGAATTGAAGTTTCAAGTCTGAAACCATAACTACACTGTTAGTCCCTCAAGTTTACTCTGTGTGTGCAATTGGTCCCTTAAGTTTCAAGTGAGCGCAATTAGTCCCTTAAGTTTTCAAAATGAGCCATATAAGTCCTTTTATTAACTTTCGTTAGTAATGTTGCTTATGTGTCTAACGGAGTAATGACATGTCATTTTTTTTAATGACATAGCATTTCTTTTTATTAAAAAATTTAAAAAATTAATTTACAAGTAAAAGAAATCTAACCGGTTCCAACCAATTCTATAATTACACTCTCTTCGTCTAAATACAATTAGAACAAGACAAGGTATTACTAAAGTTTATATGCAAAAATGGCCCCAATATCACTGGTAGAAATTGCCAAAACAACTGAGTCCAAACAGCTTAGCTAATCAGATATCTAAACAATACTAGAAATTAACATATATATTCCTATACCATTCAAAAGAACCTATCAAGCTCAACAATCATTATCCCTGAGACCTTGACTTCTCAACTTCTCAAAGACACCAAGAGCTTCCATTGATATTTGCCATGGATACATATAGCCTCTGACGTAACACATTCTTTCTCTCTGCAACTTTTATTCTTTTCATTTTCTTTGTGTCCCAGCCTCCATATCTGAACCCCTGCTTTCTCTCTTACGCATACATATGCCTTTTGACACTCCAACAATCTTCACAAAGTCTCTGAAAAGCATAACAGCACAAGAACCATATTCCTATCCATAGAATCCAGTCACTGCCGCCACCACCACCACCACACCTCAGCTCCGCAACGTGGCTTTGCCGAAAGTCGAAGTGAGATCCAACCACCCCGCCACATTGGAAACTCCTCTGTCTCCGGCCACCGAAAACAATTGTATCGCTCAGTTGTTGCGAACACTGTAGTCATTCTCATCTTCTTCTTCTTCTTCATCTCCTCCATGATCGATATCGAGCTCTTTGTCTTTGCTTTGAAAGATAATGGCTAGCAGAACGATTCAATATCGCTATCGTGGGTTTTACTTGAATTAGAACGGGTCTTTTTTTTTTTTTACTTGTAAATACATTTTTGTAATTTTTTAATAAAAAATATCACATCATTAAAAAAAAAAATGACATGTCATTATTCCGTTAAACACATAAGCAACATTGCTAACGGAAGTTAACAGAAGGACTTATATGGCTCATTTTGAAAACTTAAGGGACTAATTGCGCTCACTTGAAACTTAAGGGACTAATTGCGCACACAGAGTAAACTTGAGGGACCAACAGTGTAATTTCGCCTAGATTTTTAGTACGGTTGTTCAAAATAATTTGAAAATTGTGATTTAAAAAGTATTGTAAAAACATATGTTTAAAATACTTGTAATGCAAAAAAAAAAAAAAAAGTGTTTAGTACCATATTTTTAATAACCTCTTTTTCCTAGTAGTGGAGTTTCGAGGAAGGTCACTTTGAGTGACAGGATATGTACTCAATCTACGTTTGACTCATCTTCATAACACCTTTCCTAACCTTTCCACTGAAATATTACTTTAGTGGACTCTGAACTTAATACTCCCACAATTGTTTATTCGTCCTCGGACCAATCAACGTCCTCAGACAAAACCCAAGGCCCAATATACGATTTTGGGCCCTTATCCCTACAATAGCCCCTCAAAATTCTGATTTTTCCCTCTTATCCGAGGAGAAAAATTGGGGTTTTGATTTCTTAGGAGTTAAAATTACTAATTCCTCTGATTTACACACGTGGGAGCACCGTCAGGCACTTCCCATAACTGTTACTGACGCCTCGAAGCTCGCGATGCGTCATTAATTGCTCTAGGTGGCGCTTTGTTCCCCGCATCCCATGGTGAGGAGCAAATCCTACGGTGGACATTCTTCTTCGAATTTTGAGCAAAATAACTCCCACTCATTTTTCCCTCCTATATAAGGCGCATGAAGGGCTCACTTTTTCTCACTTTGCAAAAACTTTCAAACTCTCAAGAGCTCTTAACCTTTCAAGAACTTTCAACATTTCAAGAACTTCCTACAGAGTCACTTGCTCACTTTCCCATAAGTTTTTGTTCTTCATTTCTTCTAGGTTGTTTTCTGCTCAGCCCTCCATTCTCTGACTCCTTTCTTTAAAAGCTTCATCCACTTCCCTTTAGATTAGCCAGATGGGTAGGTTTAAGCACCTGGTGGATTCTGATGCCGGTATGAAAGGTTTTAGGGCCAAGTACCACATTCCACAAGGAGTAGCCCTGCAATATTGTGTCCCAGACCAAATAGTCACAAATAGGGAGGAAATGGAGGTAGTCATTCTTGTGATCGCTTTCATAGAGGGAGGAATGACAATCCCTATAGGCAGGGTGACCTAAGACTATCTGATCAACCATATGTTGACTCCCCACCAGTGCACCCCTAACCTATTTAGGATCTTAGGTTGCGTAGACGCTCTCAATGAGCAAATGGGCTTAGGGCTCACGTGGCTCGATGTAGTTCATATGTACGAGTGCCACAAACTTTCCAGCACGGAATATTATCTCAAGTCGAGGTCTGACATTGTTAGACAGATATCATGCCTCCCTAAGTCTAACAAAGACATGAAGGATGACTACCTGATTGTCTCCAGGGAGTGGCATAACGATCTTCACTGCCCAACTCGGGCGGGAGATCCAATTGGGGTACCCTAGGATTAGTCCCTTTGGCAGGGGATTTAGCCCTTTTAGCTTTATTCCTTTTCATTTTTAACATTTCATCTTCTTTTGACGATAAATTTCATTGGCCTGACCATGATTTCCTCCTCGGACGTTTTTGCAGATAAAAGGCACGTTGCTGTAAGACTTAGCCTAGTCAACATTCCAGCTCTCACCTATTTGTTGAGGTCCGAGATCTTTATAAGTGAGGATAGGCAATTGCGAGCCGCTCACTTAGTACTTGACTACGAGCCTTTGTCAAGGATCTTCCAAGAGGCGGGTCAGGCAATCAGAGATGGTGATCCTAGGCTAGCTTGCATAGACGTCTCCATGCCTAGTTTTTTGGCTCAAAGAGACCGTCCACCCATCGTAATTCCACCTCAACGGATTTTTCCCCAGGTTGCAATAGCACCAAGGGAGGAGATCGAAAAATTTCACTTTGAAGAAGAGGAGACTCAAGGGGCTCAGATAGTTCACATCTCAGACGTCGAGGAGGAAACCGATAGACACTCAGGTGTTCACACCCCGATCCTGGTGATTGCTCGTCCAGACAGCACCTCCGAAGAAGAGGAAGACGAGATGGCATTGAACCAATGGAATAAAAGCCTAAGAGACCTTATAGCTGCAAGGAACAAGGGATTAACTTCACAAGAAGTCCCCAAATCCCAAGTTCCTCCCACACTTCCCCCTCCTCCCCCTCTACCCCTTACTGACCTCAAACTACACACCATTCCCAATCTAAAGAAGAAGAGGCCAATGCAGGAGCTTGAGGAAGGAGAGGTGGCCTCTCAGAAGGGCACAAAACAACAAAAAAACGGCCAAAGACCCCAAAGATAAGAAGTCCACTTCTGTGGACAACCGGGAGGAGCAAAACTTGGCCCAGGTGCACCTTCAGCAGCATACCTGGTCTCCTCGACTGGAGGTGGATGGAGCTGCCATCCCTTGGAACTCCTCAATCAAGGAGTTCCAAAGAGGTCACTCTGCATATGTAGCTAAGGCCTTGAAGCAGCCACTCCTTTTAACCTAAGGATATGGACGCTGTGAGAAAGCTGAAGCAGCAAGACCTCTTCCTGTCCTTAAAAAGGGACCTCGCTATGTTAAGTTCATAGCCACACACTTTTTATTTATTAAGTACTAGTCAATTATTTATTTATTTATTTTTTTTTTACATGGGGTTGCCACATTGTTTTTGTGCAGATCACCCAGGAGGTCTTTATGGCCGAAGAATGAGTCGAGGATGCCCGAAATGATGTTAAGAACGAGGTCCACCTCTGCCTTGAGACTGAGAAGGCCTTAGGGGCCACGAATGAGGAAAACGAGGAGCTACTCTCTAAGCTAATTGCCGAGGAAAGGGAAAGGAGGAGCGTTGAGGCAAGACTGAAGAATGGCCAAACTCAAGTCGAGGACCAACGCAAGTTGTTTTATCAGATTGAGATAGAGCTGGCAACTTCAAGGCAACTTGTGATGGATCTGAAGGCAGATCTTCAGAAGGCCAAGGAAGCAGCTCAGTTGGTCAAGGAGGCAGCGGGAGGCTGAAAGGCAGGCGTCTTACCTCCTCGGCCTAAAGGAGACACAAGCCAAGCTCATTGAGGAGCTAGTTGAGGTATGCAGGGACTACTGCAATGTAACATGGGATGAGGCCCTTAATGTTGCAGAAGTCCTTGTATACTTGGCGTGGAGGTAGCCTGGGAGCATATTTTATCACCCTAATATTCGTGAAGTTCCAGATGCCATCCCTTTTCCCCCTACCCTCACTCAAGAGACCTCGGAGCAGCCCCTGACTACCTAAGTTGCTCTCCCCCCCCCCCCCCAAGGATTCGAAAGGACCCATGGGGCCAAGGAAAAAGGTAAGGGCAAGGGGTCCAAGCCCCCCTCAAATGCCAAAGATGCTGCCAAGGCCAAGGAAGCTGAAGCTAAGGCAAAGGAAGCAGAGGCCAAGATTAAAAAAGTTGATCCTAAGGCCAAGGACACTCCTACCTCTCAACCGAGCCAGAAAGAAGACTCTTCTCCTCCCAAGGCCAAGGCTTAGGACTTAGGATTTTCTTGTAGTTTTCTTTTGTAGTAGTTTTTTTTTTTTTTTTTTGTAATGACATTCTATCAATGTAAATAATGTATTCCCTCTTCTATTTAATGAATTTTTTTTTTCCTTTTATCTCTTGTTCCTTTACTTTATGTGCTTTGAAGCTTAGTACTATCATAAATAGCATTGAACTGTTGTTACTCTATCCTTAATAAAAACTAACAATAATATGCCGCTAATAACTTAAATAATTTGATCAAGTACCAACAATAAAGAAGTTTACCACATATTTGTATTGTGAATTGAACCTTCTACAATGGAGGCTGAATCTGATGGAGATAAATGTATACTTTGTAAAAAATAAAAAGGGGCAGATAACCTTCATCCTGCTCATCACTTAGATATATAAATAAGGGCTTCAACTTACCCAAAGTCATCAATCCAAGGAGTTGGATATAATTCTGGATATGTTTTAACACTTAGTAGAAGACCAATATATATCACAGTGTTAATTTTCCCCAAGTATGTGATCCGAGGGACCAGTCATGACTAGGGTTCTGTTTAATCACTTAGAAAGATGTCATAGAGTGTTAATTTTTCCAAAGTATGGTCCGAGGGACTAGGCATAACTAAGGTTTTGTTTAATCACTTAGAAAGATGTCATGGAGTGTTAATTTCCCTAAAGTATGTGGTTCAAGGGACTAGGCACGACTAAGGTTCTATTTAATCATTTAGAAAGATGTCATAGAGTGTTAATTTCCACAAAGTATGTGGTCCGAAAGACCAGGCACGACTAAGGTTTTGTTTAATCACTTAGAAAGATGTCATAGAGTGTTAATTTCCACAAAGTATGTGGTCCGAAGGACCAGGCACGACTAAGGTTTTGTTTAATCACTTAGAAAGATGTCATAGAGTGTTAATTTCCACAAAGTATGTGGTTCGAGGGACCAAGCACGACAAAGGTTCTCTTTAATCACTTAGAAAGATGTCATAAAGTGTTCATTTCCTCAAAGTATGTGGTCTGAGGGACCAAGCACGACTAAGGTTCTATTTAATCACTTAGAAACATGTCATAGAGTGTTAATTTCCCCAAAGTATGTGGTCTGAGGGATCAGGCATGACTAAGATTTTGATTAATCACTTAAAAAGATGATAATGAGAAGTACGATGTATTTACACAACAAATGAGCCTATGACAAAGGAAACTTTCATTAATAATAATACATTTTCAGGTTGTTTACATTCTAAGGGTGTGGTATTACATGTTTATCTAGGTCTTTAAGGAAATATGCTCCTATACTTGCCACCAATGTGATGCGATATGGCCCTTCCCAGTTGGGCCTCAGCTTTCCCCATGCCAGGTTCTTTGCAGTACCTAGAACCTTTCTCAACACCAAGTCACCAAGCGTTAACAGCCTTAGCTTCACATTTGCATCATAGCCTTGTTTAAGCTTGTGTTGGTAATATGCCAATTGGACCATTGTACTTTCTCTCCTTTCTTAAATAAATTCTAAGCACTTTTCTAGAAATCCATTGTTATTGCTCGGATTTAAAGAACTTGTCCTCAACATTGGGAAGCCAGTCTCTAAAGGAATAATTGCTTCAGCTCCATAGGTCATTGAAAAGGGGGTCTCCCCTATTGATCTACGAGGTGTGGTTCGGTATGTCCAGAGGACATGTGACAGCTCTTCCACTCATTTTCCCTTCGCATTGTCCAACCTCTTCTTGAGTCCACTCACTATGATCTTGTTCACAGCCTCGGCTTGTCCATTCCCCTAGGGATAAGCTAGGGTAGAATATCTATTCGTAATTCCTAGGTCACAACAATATCTCTTGAAAGATTTGCTATCAAACTAAAGGCCATTGTTCGAGATGAGGGTACAAGGAAGCCCGAACCGTGTGACAATGTTTTTCTAAATGAATTTCTTGGCATCCACGTCCCTGATATTTGCCAAGGGCTCAACTTCAACCTATTTAGTGAAGTAATCCGTGCCGACCAACAAATATCTCTTGTTCCCCACTGCCTTGGGAAAAGGGCTAACAATGTTTATGCCCCATTAGGCAAATGGCCAGGGCTGGACAAGGGATTAAAGACCCCTCCCAGTTGGTGGATGTTTGGTGCATATTTCTGGCGTTGATCACACTTTTTTACATACTCTTGTACTTCTTTCTGCATGTTTGGCCACCAGTAGTCTTGAGTAATGGTTTGGTGAGATAAAGATCTGCCTCTAGTGTGGCTTCCACAAATCCCTTCATGTAACTCCTCAAGGAGTAGTTCTGATGCTTTAGGATGTATGTAGAGCAAGTATGGTCTAGAAAAGGAGTGTTTGTACAATTTTTGGTCCTTGGATAGCCAGAACCAAGGAGCTTTCCTCCGTACTTTATCAACTTCTGATTTCTCCTCGGGTAGGATATCTTCATTCAAAAATAGTACTAAAGGGTCCATCCAGCTAGGCCCTACCCTAACTTGACGAACATGTAATATCTCTACCTTCCCTTCCGTGGGTTTGCACAAGTTTTTTACTAGGATGACCCAAGGTAATCTCTGCGCCAAGGAGGTTGCAAGTGTGGCTAGGGAATCGGCATGTGTGTTTCCACTTCTAGGGACATGCAATAGGCTGAAAGATTCGAACCCTACTTGTAAACACCTAACTTGACCCAGGTACCCTTGCATTCTCTCATCTCTTGCTTCCAACTCTCCCTTCACTTGGCCAACAACCAACCTTGATTCTGAGAACATCTTTATTGCCTTTCCGCCCATTCTTTGAACCATGGCCATTCCCATCAGTAGAGCTTCGTACTTAGTCATGTTGTTTATGGCCGAGAATCCCAATCTTAATGATTTCTCAATGGTGATTTTCTCGGGTGAGACCAGAACTAGTCCCATTCTGAACTCCCTTTGATTCGCTGCGCCATCAACATATACCTTCCAAACTAAAAGTTCTTGCAGGGTGTTTCTACCTCTTTCTCATACGGGGATTCAGCAAATTCGGCCACCAAATTTGCGAGGACTTGGCCCTTGACAGAGGTACGAAGCATGTACTTGATGTCAAAAGCTCCTAGGATTGTACCCCACTTGGCAATTCTCCTTGTGTAATCAGTACTTCGGAGTAGAGTTCTGATCGGAAGCTGAGTTAGGATAACAACTATGTATGCCTGAAAGTAATGGGGAAGTTTACGGGTAGCATGTACTACCGCCAAAATGGCCTTCTTCATTGGTAAGTAACGGACCTCGACCTCATGCAGTAATTTGCTCATATAATAAACTGGTCTTTGTAAGCCGCTATCAACTCGTATTAGCACCAAGCTCACAGCATGAGGGGCCACAACAACATAAGCAAACAGGATCTCGTCCATCTCAGGACTGGACATGATAGATAGCCGAGAGTAGGGGTGTTCGCGGTGCGATGCGGTGGGTTTTGAGCCATTTTTAGCACCGCACTTTACGGTGCGGTTTAGCTAAAACCATAATTGCACCGCATTTTGTTTTTGCGGTCATATGTGCGGTATGGTGCGATTTAGAGTTTAGCCAAAACCATAACTGCACCGCACCTCATTTTTGTAATCACATGTGCGATACTATGTATAAGATACAGTTTGAAGTCAATATATTTTTCAAATTTTGGATTTTTCCTACTTAGCCAAAAACTAATTTTTCCCTTTTTTTGGACCAAGTTTTAAATTATTGAGCTAGTTTTTCTTTATTTTGGGTTGACTTTTCTAGTCAACACTTGCTAGGGTTATTAATTTTTTTTTTCTTCGAAAACTAGGGTTATTAAACTATTAATTATATATTTAATATTAAAAATAAATAAATATATCAATATATAGAGAATGTGCGGTGTGGTGCGGTTTATGCAGTTTTCTTATTATAAAACCGCAAACCGCACTGCACCATGCGGTGTGGTGCGGTGCGGTGCACTATTACTTGCGGTGCGGTGTGGTTATGCCATTTTGCAGGCGGTTTTGGTGCGGTTTGTGCAGTTTATGCGGTTTGGTGAACACCCCAAGCCAAGAGAGATATTCCTTAAGTTACTTGAAGGCCAAAGCACACTCCTCGATCCACTCAAATCCCTTCCACTTATTCATCAACAAGAAGAAGGGTCTGCATCTATCTGTTGATCGAGAGATAAACCGATTCAAAGTAGCAGTCATTTCAATTAGCCTCTGTAGTTCCTTGAGATTCTGAGGTGGTTGTAAACTGTTAATCGCCTTAATCTGGTCTAGGTTAACCTCAATTCCCCGATGAGTTACCATGTAGCCCAGAAACTTGCCTAATCTCACTCCAAAAGAGCACTTAGAAGCGTTAAGGCGCAATTTGTGTTTTCTCAGAATTTCAAAAATGCTCCTAAGGTCACCCACATGCTCGGACACAATCTTACTTTTCACCACCATGTCATCTATGTAGACTTTGATATTCTTGCCCAATTATGGCTTGAACATCCTAGTCATCATCCTTTGATAAGTAGATATCGCGTTCTTTGGACCAAATGGCATCACCTTGTAGTGGTAGTTTCCAGTGGGGTTGACAAAAGCTGTCTTTTTTTGATCGTCCAAGGCCAGTGGTATATGGTGGTATCCTTAGAAAGTATCTAAGAAACTCATCCGAGAATGGCCTACCATTGCATCTACCAGTTGGTCTATTCGAGGCGGGGGAAGGGGTCTTTTGGACAGGTTTTGTTCAAATCTGTAAAGTCTACACACACCTACCATTTTCCACTTTTCTTTTTTACTACAACGGTGTTGGCCAGCCATTTAGGGTAGAATACCTCCTTGATAGCCCCTGCTTGCTTAAGCTTCATCACCTCGTCTTTGACAGTATCAGAATAATCTTTGGATGAGTGCCAAGGTAGTTGCCTTTTAGGGGTGACAGATGGATTAACATTTAAATGATGGCAAATGAAGCTCAGATCCACCCCTAGGGCTTCGTAAGCGTTCTATGCGAACACATTAACATTTCTCCTGAGAAACTCTATTAGCTCTTCCTTCTCTTGAGGAGGCAGCTAAGCTCCGATCTGAAAGAACTTCTTTGGATCATTACCAACAACAATCGTTTCTAAGTCTTCACATTTTGCCTCCTTGGCTGATCCATTGATAGGCAACTCCAGAGCCTTTAATTGCTATAAGCCCCTTTCAGCAAAGGCCGAGGATTCAGCTTTGGGCTGATGTAGGATAGCAGCCACTAGACACTGCCTAGCCATGGATTAGCTTCCAACGATCTCTTCAATCTGACCCCCCTCCTAGTTGGATATTTCACCTTCTGGTGCAGAGTAGAAGAGACGGCTCCAAAGGCATGAAGCTAGGGCTTGGCCACAATGGCCGTGTAAGGGGAATAAGCGTCCACCATGATGAAATCCACCTCCACCACTTCTGAACCAGCTTGCACCGACAGTCTAATCTGGCCTCTCGAAATGACAACCTTCCCGTCAAAACTCACCAAAAGGGAATTGTAGGCTATTAAGTCCTCAGGTCTCAAGTTTAGCCCCTTGTACAAGTCAGGGTACATGATTTTAGCACCATTGCCTTGGTCCACCATCACTCTCTTCATATCATACCCCCCAATCCTTAGCGTGATCACCAAAACATCATCATGGAGTTGTATAGTTCCAACCTTATCTTCATCTAAAAAGCTTTACACTGGTTGGATACTCATTTTAGCCCTCTTTGGCTCAAAATTTGAGTCCTCGGCAAACATCCAAGTGACAGACATTATTCTGGAAGGGTGGACCCGATCCTCCCTAGAGTTGCAAAGATGATATTTATCGTGCCTAAAAGAGGTCTTAAAGAATCATCTCTTCGGGGTTCCGAAACCGTCTGGCTCCCCTGGCTATTGGAATGATGTAAAAGTTGCTTCAACTTTCCCTCTCAGACCAGCTAGTCCAAATGGTCCCATAAATTTATACAGTCTTCTGTAGTATGTCCCTGATCTTGGTGATATTGGTAATAAAGGCTTTGGTTGCTCCTCATGGGGTTTCCTGCCATCTTATTTGGCCATTTGAAGAATGACTCATTCTTAATCTTCTCTAGAACCTAATGCACCGACTCCCGAAACACTGCGTTAACCGCCTGGGTATTGGCAGAGCTTGACTGCCCAACAAAATCCCTCCGAGGTTGGTTGTTGTTGTATCGGTCCGACCTGAAATCCCTCATCTCCTAAGGGATAACCTTAGCCTTTCCTTTCCCCTGCTGTTGGTCTTCCTCAACCCTCTTGTACTTATCAATTTGGTCTATGAGTTGGTGCACACTGGTGACAGGCTTGCCAGTTAAAGACTTCCTTAAACTGTGCTCGGCTGGGAGGCCGACCTTGAAAGTGCTAATGGTCACGTCATCAAAGTCACCATCTATCTCATTGAATATTTCCCAGTATCTATCCGAGTACGTCTTCAAAGTCTCCCCTTCTCGCATGGATAAGGACAGTAGGGAATCTATAGGCCGAGGGACCCTGGTACACGTAATAAAACGAGAGTCAAATGCCCGGGTGAGCTCCTTAAAGGAATCTATGGAATTTGCCCTTAGGCCGTCGAACCATCTCATCGCCACGGGTCCTAGACTAGATGGGAACACCTTGTACATCAAGGTTTCGTCCTTAGAATGGACAGCCATTTTTTGATTGAAGTGGCTCACATACTCCACAGGATCCGTTCAACCATTGTAGATGGTGAATGTTGGCTGATGGAACCGCCGAGGAAGTATTGCCCCTTCAATCTTGCGCGAGAAGGGCGACTTGGAACTCTGGTCTAACGCTTTGCTCATAGCATCATTTCCCAGGCCTCTACGAGTCGGGCTCTTGTATCTACGTTCACGGTGGTGTTCCTCTTCATATGAGAAAGACTTACTGGGAGGAGTCCTTAATCTGCGTCGATAACTACCGTCCTTCACACCATCAAAAGAGGAGTCAGACTGGGAAGGAGTTCGTTTTCGTCGTGTATGGCGTAACTCCTTCTTTAGATGGTCAATCTCCCTTTGCATGGCTCTGTTGTTCTGCTCTTAAGAGGCATGACTTCCAACTCGAGAGTGACTTCTACTAGAATATGTGGTGTGCATGCTACCTTTTTGATCTAGCCTGCATTCGAGGTTAAGGAAATCATCTTGTCGCTGGGAACCCATGGATTCTTGTTTATGGGAACTTGATCCTACCATAAATAACCGTTGTACTCACTATTACACAAGTTCTTCCCATAGACGACACCAATTGTAGGGACACCTTTTGAAACCCAAACCCAATATGTAAAGGCATATAGGCCCAGTGAGCCCAGCATAATGAATTTGTAGATGATGGATTGAAGAACTATGCCCTAATGAATTGGACAATGGATAAAATAGATTTGAAAGATAATCAAACAAAAGCTAGAAGGATTGGTCTGAATAAATTCACTCTCAGCCTGGTCCAAGGAGGTAAGTTCTAGTATATTTTAATTGGAGACTATTGCAAATACAATTTGGAGTGCTACAGTACCTTCTTCTATAATTTTTCGATCCTTAATCCATGGAGGGTCTCTTACATTATATAGTTCCTTTTGGACTATCTTGATCCTACACTTGTTGATCATTTAAGCCCTTACTTGAGTGTCTGTCCCATCAGACACCCTCATTGGCTTTCTATGAGTTGTGATAGCCAAGGCAGCACTGTTCAAGGGTCTTATCCACATAAATGCGGCCAGAAAAGCAGCTGCAATGCATTCAATGCGGTGGCAGCAACTTTATCTCAAATATTTTCTAGTTCCTATTCTTCCAGTATGTTCGTGATGCTCACCCCTAGTAGTGGAGTTTCCAAGAAGGTCACTTTGAGTGATAGGATATGTACTCAATCTACGCTTGGCTTTTCCAAGGAGATATTCCTCCTTAGAACACCTTTCCCAATCTTTCCACTAGAATATTACTTTAGTGGACTCTGAACTTAATACTCCCACAATTGTTTATTCATTCTCGGATCAATCAACATCCTCAAACAAAGCCCAAGGCCCAATATACGATTTTGGGCCATTATCCCTACAATTAATAAATACAATAATTACCTATTAATAACAACTATAATTGTTGAAATTCATATTTAGATAAAAATAAGACTATTAGTAATTAACTACCATAATCATCAAACTACATACTTCGACAAAAAAACAATAGAGACAAAAATTCATATTTTGTTAAATTTTTTCTTACATTTGCACATGACAAATTTTATATTGTAGTTTAATGATCATCACTTTCTTTAAACCTGTTTTAGTTAAAATATCATAAATAGTAAATTCCTAGAAGTTCATTAAACCTATTACCACCTTTTTTTATAAAAAAAAAATTATACAAGATAGAAATTCTACTCTAACATAATTTAAGTGTATATATGTGTGAGGCTTCCTCCTCGAGACTTGAACCCTGGCACTTGCCCCCCACATCCCATAAACAGTTATACTTGTAGAGTGACTATCACACCAAGAGTACGCGGTGGTAACCTACTCCCACTTATACTGTGGCATCCATGCCATTACCAACAAAGACAGACTCAGGATTTTAAACTAATAAGGGCCAAAGTTTAAAAAAAAAAAAAAAAACCTCCAAATAAGCATCCATATAGTATTAAAAAATTATAAATACTCAAAATCTTTGTTTATAAATATATTAAGATGCAATCATTTACCAACAAAGACAAAAACAAAAACAAAATAATGTTTTTTTTTAATACTAGGCTGGCTAGGATTTTTTTTTTTTTTTTTTTTTTGTTGAAGTTAGAGTATTTACAATGGTGGTGCTAAAAATTTTAGCTTTTAGCACCTCAAAAAAGTACTTTATTTATTTTACCATTTCATTTTACAATACACCCAATATCAAATGTTCTACTTTTTTTTTTTAATCACTTCATTTAAAATAATATAAATAACTCATTAAAATAATAAAGGAAGAGAGAGAATTTGATTTTTTTAATTGAAGGAAGAGATAAAATCTTAATAAAATGTTGTATTTTATTTTTAATAACTTGCTACAGTCAACTGGTATTTATACCAGCTTATTGTAGTTTCAAAAAAATTAACTTTATCTTCTCCAATAACACATGATTTTTTGGTTCTTTAGTGGTAAAATAGTTTTTTTTTTTTTTGCTAAAATACAATCACCATTGTGAATATTTTTATTATTTTTGTTAAGTTTTTGAGTTGAATGGTTGTCATTTGGGTGAGGTTAGCTAGCCTTATTGAGAAAAAGGAGGCCTAAAATTTTAGAAGAGGCCAACTACAAAAATGACATACATAATAACTATAAAAAAAAAAAATTGGGCCCAAAGGGCTAGGTCCGTCCTCGATTACCAATAAAGGCTTTGACCATTATCTATTTCTCTAAAGGTCTGCTCGGATACCACTTATTTTGTTGAAAACTAAAAACTTATTACTGAAAACATTGTAGCAAAATAATTTTTTAAGCTAGCTGATAGGCAAAACGCAAAACGCACATTAGGCAAACTTATTGTCGTGGGACCTAGGATAGGCAAAACGCACATTTTTTTAAGCTAGCTGAAAACTTATTGCCGTGAGACCCAGGATTTATAAAACACAAAATGCAAAATAATTGTTAGGCAAATGCACGCTAAGTGTGCGTTTGCCTAGAAATTATTTTGCATTTTGCATTTTTGGTTGGGTCCCACAACACTGTTCACAACCCAGCCAAACTTGTGAAAAACATGCATAAGTAGTAAATTTGAGTCTCACGACACTATTCATAGTATAAAAATTATTTTGCTATAATGTTTTAGCAATAAGTTTTCAGTTTTTAACAAAATAAGTTATATCCAAATAGACCCTAAGTTGTCTTTTCTTTCATTAATTTATTTGTGGAGCATGTGCATATATTGAGATTATAATATTATTTTCCACCATATGGGCGTGCGTTGAAGATTGCTAGTGGCCTTTCAAAATCTTGCTGCGCGCGTACTTGCGTTGACAAAATACCAAATTATTAGTCTGCAAATGGAGTATGGGCCTCTATATATAACGTGTACTAAACCAGACTCTCATTTCAAAACCTTTTGCTCTTCTATACGCATCTTCTAACTTTTTGTTGGTGCAATCACAATAATAATGGAAATAAGACAACGAGAAACTGAATAATACTTCTGAATATTATTAGTATAAAGAAAGGAATTACACAACACAATTTGGACTGAGACGCAGCACTTGCTCTCTTTAAGGAGATTCAAGCCCTTGGTTGGCTAAACTTCGTAACCGGTGCAGACCTTCTCTAACTTGTCTCCCTTAGGATACAACAGCCCAACAAGTGTTGTATGGCTAGAACAACCTCTGCACAAAGTGTTCAAGCCCCAAAGCTCCACCAGAAAGAACACCCTTCCTTGCCAAGAATCTCTCTATTTTTTCTTTGTGTGTATTTTGTATTGTAGTAACTTGGATTGGGTCTGAATGAGTCTATTTATAGGCTCAATGGGCCTCACGAAATTACTACCCAATTTATTTTGATTTAATTAGGTCCATTATTCTGATATAATGGGTGTTATAAGATTAATTGTTGGATATTAATCTAATGGGCTAGAGTTACATAATTAATTGTGAGATATGGAGTTTCTGAAGAATGAATAGGCCCAAACGGAAAGTCCATTAAGTGGGTTAATGGCTCTTTATTGTCCATAATAAAAATAGAGTATTAATTCGGACCATTTACTCACCAACGGATATGGTAATTTCTCTGAATGGGCTGTCAAGTAGGAGGATCCAAGAGGCTGATTCATTTCCAATTTTGATACCTCTACTCTTCACCTCCCCCTTGCACACGTATCTAGCCCAATATCTGAGACAATACATTTTAGCCAATTAATCACCACAATTAAAAAGAATAAAATTGCCTCTCTCCTTTTCAATATGGAATTAAACATTTTCACTAATTCCTCATCTTCCATATTCACTCCCACATCTTTACATTTGTATTATATCATTTATTCATTTTAATTATTTAAAATTAAAATGCTCCAACAATCCCCCACTCATTTTAATATTAAAATTTTTAGTTAAAGAGAGATTACCAGGCAAAGATGGGTCACTATGCATCATGAAGGTGTGCTCTGCATTGAACCTTCACTTAGTAAAACAGCGATCTCAACTCCAGAGTCGTAGTGGTCTCCGACTTGAACTAGGACTGCTTTAGGGAAATTAAGCGTCACTGCTTACACATAATAACCCAGGTGTTGACATGAGCTTTTATAGCTAGCACTTTACAGCCGTGTGCTGATCCCGGTTTCATGAGTGTATTTGAGACTAAGTCCAAATCTCATAGGGAGCGGCCCCACCCCCACACTCACATAGGTGAAAATTTGTCAAGGGTGCTCCTATAATTTTGACACCTCACTCATACGAGCTACAAATTTCATTAAGAGTTTTTTACTCAACCTCTCCACATTACAGGATAAATGCACTTACATCATAGGGATGAACAATTAAAAAATTATTTACAAAATAAATAATTAAAAATAAATAAATTGTGCATTTCTTACGACCATCGTATGATTCGTTTTTCCCATTGAACCCAATTCTCAGGATCTCTGGTCCTTAGGTTGGGTGTCCTCATACATGGCTCATGATTCTATGGACTTTAGTCCTATCCCCCTCGATGTATTCCAGTCTCTAATCTTTTTCCAAGACCTTGGTAAATGGATCTGTAAGATTATCATTAGATTTAATATAATCCACAGTTATGATGTCACCACTTAAATAAGATCGCACGGTACTGTGCTTTCTTCTTATAGGTCTGGATTTACCGTTGTAGTAACAGTTTTTAACTCTACCAATTGCAACAGTGCTATCACAATGAATTAATATAGGTGGAATTGGTTTTTCCTAAAGTGGAATTTCATATAACAAATCTCTAAGCTAGTTTGCCTCTTCACTAGCTGAAGCTAATGCTATTAATTCAGCTTCCATTGTTGAATTAGCAATTATTGTTTTCTTTTTAGATTTCCAACAAATAGCACCACTACCTAAGGTAAAAATATAACCAGTGGTAGAGAGAGAATCACCTAACAAAGTATTCCAATCGGCATCACTAAAACCTTCAATCACAGCAAGGTACTTTTTATAAAATAAGCCATAGTTTTTGGTACCAATTAAATATCTCATGACTCACTCAATAGCTAGTCAATGATCTTTACTAGGCTTGCTAGTAAATCTGTTAAGCACTCCTACTGCATATGCAATGTCAGACCTAGTACAATCAATAACATAACGCAAACTACCAATGATACTAGCATAATCCTTTTGATTAAAAATCTCATCATCATTATTCACAGGAAATAAATGAACACTAGAATCAAAAGGAGTAGCTACACTTTTGTGATCATGAAAATTATATTTTCTCAATATTTTCTCAACATAATGTGATTGATCAAGATATATTCCATCACCTGCTTTTGTAATTTTCATGCCCAAAATAATATTAGCCTCACCAAGATCTTTCATATCAAAATGGCTTTTAAGCATATTTTTTGTCTCATTTATAACATGCATATTTGAGCCAAAAATCAACATATCATCCACATAGAGGCTAATAATAACATGTAAATTATTCCATGATTTAGAATAAATACATTTACCACATTCATTTGATTTATAACCATTCTCAATCATGCAGGAATCAAACTTTTCATGCCACTACTTAGGTGCTTGTTTTAAGCCATATAGGGATTTAGTTAGCTTACATACCTTGCTTTCTTATCCAGGCTCTACAAAGCCTTCGGGTTAATCCATATAAATCTCTTCCTCTAGGTCCCCATTTAGAAAAGCAGTTTTTACATCCATTTGATGAATTTTCAAATCAAAAATTGCAGCAATAGCAATTAACAATCTAATAGATGTAATTCTTGTTACTGGAGAAAAAGTATCAAAGAAATCAAGATCAGCTTTTTATTTAAAGCCTTTTGCAACAAGTCTAGCTTTAAACTTATCTATTGACCCATCCGGTTTCAACTTTTTTCTAAGGACCCATTTACAACCTAAGGTCTTACAACCCAGTGGAAGATCTACTAATTTCCAAGTTCTATTAGAAATTAGAGATTCCATCTCATCATTTACAGCCTCTTTCCAAAATATAGCATCAGGTGATGTTAAAGCCTCTTTTAAATTTTGGGGATTTTCCTCAATGTTAAAAACATAATAATCAGGACCAAAATCCTTTTCAACTCTAGCTCTTTTACTCCTTCTTGGTTCCATTTCAAAATTTTCTTGATTTTGTAAATGTGAAGTAGAAGAACTAGGTTGTGACAAAATATTTTCTTCACCCCCACTATTTTTCAATTTAAAAGGAAATTTTTCTTCATGAAAAATTGCATCACCAGATTCAAAAATTATTTTGTTTTCAAGATCAAAAAATCTATAGACTGCACTATTAATCGCATAACCAAGAAAAGCATAGGTAGTAGCTCTTATACCTAATTTAGGCATTTTAGGGTCAATAAGCCTTATATAAGCAAGACAACCCCATACTCTCAAATATCCCAAATTTGGCTTATGTCCTTTCCACATCTCAAAACGTATAGTGTGTGACTTTTTATGTGGCACCCTATTCAAGAGGTTGATTCATTTCCAATTTTGATACCTCTACTCTTCACCTCCCCCTTGCGCACGTATCTAGCCCAATATCTGAGACAATACATTTTAGCCCATTAATCACCACAATTAAAAAGAATAAAATAGCCTCTCTCCTTTTCAATGTGGGATTAAACATTTTCACTAACTCCTCATCTTCCATATTCACTCCCACATCTTTACATTTATATTATAACATTTATTCATTTTAATTATTTAATATTAAAATGCTCAAACACTTTTCCATATAGTTCCATCTCTATTTTTCTTCATGTTTTGGATTCATAGCTTCAATTGAAAGTGTTTTTCCATTACAAAACCTCTCTATATATCTCTCTTACTTAGATTATCAAATACGTGTTAAGTATTTAATATGGAAATTGTAGAAGTTAAGTGCAGGAACACCTTGATTTTCAAGGCATGGAAACGATGTCTATCACTAGTAGCAGGCAACAAAAAATGTTGTTCATCTTCATCTACCTGCACTTTCAATTCATTGACAAAGCACAAAAAGAATCGACAAGCAGCTCCGGAAGGTTGTTTCGCAGTCTATGTTGGACCTCAAAAACAACGATTTGTGATCAAGACCAAGCTTGTTAATCATCCTTTGTTTGTGATGCTACTAGAGGATGCTGAATTGGAATATGGGTACAATAGTGAGGGCCGTCTTGTGCTCCCTTGCGATGTTGATCTGTTCTACAAAGTGTTGGCAGAGATGGACAGCAGCGAGGATTTTAGTCCTGGTTGAGGCTTTGCTAAAGGTTATTCCTTAATTCTGCCTAGTCCAGCTCGTCGATCCAACATTGTTAGCATTAACAAGGGTCATGATGCCTATAGTCTTCTTAGTCCAACAAATTCAATGATTAAGATGAATCAACTATGACCATTTATTATAAGATCATGTTGATCAAGCTTTTTTTTTTAGCATGTGTATCATATATATCATCCAACTTATCTGTATAGATAGAGGGAATGCTATACGAAATGAACAAAAAGAATACATATCGAGAAATCTGTACTAGTACTAGTTATATTATATATTGATAGGCCAAAAATGAACTGAACCCTTGTGATAGATTAATTGATTAATTAGCCAAGTTTATTAATTAATCAAATTAACATGCAAATGCGTGATAGTACAAACAAATCATCAATTAAACTAAGTATGCAGCAAAAAATAAAAGACACGGTAATTTGTTTACGAATGGGGAAAACTTACATGGCAAAATCCCCACCGGGTGATTTTAAAGTCACCACTCCCGAAATTCCACTATTATCATAACAAGCGGTTACAAGTAAAGGAATCTCAGTACCTTATACCAACTTACAATTGAACCCTTATTCTGTAGTGACCATTTCTCCTTTTGATGCATGGCTCCCAGTACGTGACTAACCAATTGCGCAGATTCCAATATGCAACTTCAATCACCAACTAAAGAAGATTGTTGGCTGCAAAGTTCTTCAGTTCATCCCAATGATGAAGATTTAGAAGATGCTTGGTCACAAAACCTTACGGTGCACAAACACAACAACTTCTTCACAAGAACGATGAACTAGGGCAAAACTATGTTTTCGGTCATAGTTTGCTTAAACAAACTTTGCTTAACACTTGTGCAACTTGTGAACACTTTGATGGCCCTTAAAAGAATCCTTTTATATGTCTAGGGTTGTGAGAAAAGAAAACCCAAACACATAAACACGAATTGGAGTCAAAACAGAACTGAAATTCTGTTTTTCATAAACCTCGACAGATACCCTATCTGTCGAGTTGCTATCGAGCCACGGGGCTAAACAGCTCTTTAAGCTCGATAGATGTCTAGCTGTCAAGTTTAATGACAAGCACTTTTCAACTTGAATCTTGGACGGACTTGCATGGCTTCAATACTTGATCTTAAAACAAAGTTTCTTGAAGTATTAAACACATCCTAAATCTATCCAAATACAAGTAAAGTGTATTTTGTCAAAAGATTAGCCCATTACATAAAATAGTGACATATGTTCCTAACAAATGAATCACATATGTCCTAACATATATGCTTTCTTTTCTCCACTCATTATGTTATCTCCAATAGATTCTCCCATGTTCTCAACCTCACTTGGCTGAGCTGCCTAGCTATCCAATTTTCCTTAAAATGGATTTTGATTAGACTAGAAACTTCTTCTTTTTTTCTTTTTTTTTCTTTTTTTTTTTTTGTGTGTGGAGTGAAAACTGTGTATTGTTTCGGTAATAAATCATGTTATAGTTGTAGGTGGTTGATTCAAGAAAGAGAGAATCATGTAATAAGGATGTTGTGTCCCAATTATATGCTAAGAAAGAAAACTTTTAGCACTACAAGGGTCAATCCTCAGAGGTCAAATCCATTGTGCACACAATGGATTTGAGTGGGTAACATGGTAAGGTAATAGTAGATAAAAGATTGCAAATTAACCTAGGCCTAAAACCAATTATCTTAGTTGAGTGTTGGAGTATTATAGGACAAGTAAGACATGGATTTGGCGGGAACTACTCCCTAAAACAAAGCCTTTGTCCTATCAAGTAAATGTTACCTTTGTTTGGTTGAAGGGATGGATGCCAAAATGCCTTTTAGAAGTGCAAGCAAGGGATTTTCTGATTAGTTAAAGAAAAGATACATTCAAAAAGGTAATTATGTTATTTCAAGACAAGTTAATCCTCAAGATCCCTTGGATTGATTACCAAGGAAGACCTAGATGCCAAGTGGTCAAACACCCATTGAGAAGATTAGGGTCTTCTATGGAGATCGAGCTACAACTTGCTTCAAATTAGTATACCTTATTGGATTTGCCAGGGCAAATCCAATAAGATGTGCCTGGTCAATGTGCCCAAAGGCTCTATAGATGGTCTAAAGTCCTATTCTAGCCTTGCTATAAGCCCAACCATTTCCATTAGCTCATTTCATATGTGAAGAACACTCTATCCTCAACTGGGTGTTTTTGTAGTTCTTTTTAGAATTCCTTAATCTATTCTTAAAGCAACTTAGTTAAATGTGATCAAGTGTTTGTAGCTTCTTGCCAGTGTCAAATGTTCGCAACTTCTTCCTTTATTTGTTTGTCTTGCTTTCTGTTTTGAACTATTTTCTTGGTGATAAAATTAATATAAAAGAGAAAGTGAGGGGCAGAATTATATTATGGCTGAGGGTCATTGAAAAAAATAAGTACAAATTGGTTTTGGCCTTTAAAAATGAGGTTATTGTTTTAAAAATTTAATGGTAACCCCCAAAATTAAAATGCATATGATCTATCATAGCCCCGGCAATTATAAATTTAAAATTCATTTATTTTTGTCATTTCTTTGACCTCTAGGTATCCTTTGCAAATTTCCTACTTAATTGCTCTCCTATTGTAGTAGTCCCCAAAACCACTAAAATCCTTTTATAGTGATTTTCCCAAGAATGCACCTCACCCATGTGAATCAGAATTAACGTCACTCACAAGACTCAAAAACTCTATCGTTTACATACAGTTTAATACTCAAGATGTATAGGAACACGTGATGGTTTTTCTAGTTTTTGTTTTAGGCATATGGATGGTTTTCTCTATTTAAGCTCAGGAAGAAGGCTTTACGATTCGAAGGTTTTAGCTCTGTTATAATAACCTTCCATTCCTATAAAAGTCACGCTAAATTAATGTGATTTATTTAGGTGCACAAAGTTGGGTTAAAGTTGAGCAAGAATCCTTTTTCTAGAATTATTTGGATCACAAATCCAACGATTTCACTCAAGCAAATGTCACACAAAGTTTTATCTTATTTAACGTTAATTTCAGCCTTTAATGAATCACTCAAGCGAGTTTCGTTTCACTCCTTAGCTTAAATTTCTTCTTCAATTAGCATCACATTGACTTTTATGCTAATCCATGTCTCAAATACACTGGAATTTAACCCTTGATTTTGTTGGCATATTCTTTGTTGCATAGAATATGCCAACATCGAAAACCTAATATTTTGTGTAATGGTTGCACACAATCAATCTCTCATAACATGTGGAGTTTATGGGTGTGTAGTCTCCACCTACTATGAAAAATCTTGCATGTTGACGTATATGATAATTTTTCCCACCCGCCAGCGAACCTCCCTAGGTACCAACCCAACTGGAAGTACAAATTTAAATTGTCATCCTCATACACACTCATAAGCCCTTCCCTTCAACGTGTAGACTAATGGAAATAGAAGTTAGTCATTTGACTCATTTACAAGGAATAAGTTGCAGAGATTGTGCGAACAAGGGCTTACCAGAAAAGGAAGATAACAACAGCTTGTTGCAATTGATACCTGTTCTTCACATGGGAGGCGCCGAAGAGTTTGATCTGAAATAGCTGGAGTCAGTCATCTTTTGGAATATTTGGATACCTCAAAAAAAAAAAAAAAAAAAAAAAAAACAGATTCAATAGACTGAATGATCAATTGATGACCATCCATCACCATCACCTTCAATAATTACTAATTTGGGGTCCATGAATGCAACCATGATACGTACAATAAGACCTGGAAAAAAAAATGCGGTCAATAATGCTAGTACCACACATTTTTACACATACTTTGCTACAATTATCTTATATAGCAGATTGTACAATTGGTTGTCCGTTGTTATCATATAGACCTACAGTTTTTTCTCTATCAATTACAGTTTGTCACGTGGGACAATTGTAGCAAAATGTATGTGAAAGCATGTGATAGTTTAATTTGGTACTATTATAGAAAAATGGTGATGTTATTGTTGGTATCTTCGCAGTACTTGAGTGGAGCATTTTTCATACTAAAGAGTATTACTTATTGGTCCTCTCGCAAGTAGTTAGAATTTTCAAAAGACACATAATAGTTTATCATTTTGCTCTGAAGTTTTGCAGAGGAGAAGCTATGACAAAATTAAAGATTAGTTTCTAAACTCCTATTTCACACGGTGACAAATTTTAAAGAGATATGAAAGTGTTGCTTCGCTCTAGATTTACTTGTTTAACAATGATGAAGCTATCTATGTTGTTAGTAAATTTCGAATGGAAGATGCTATTTTAACACCAAAGAGAGTTGCTTTAATTCTACACGTCTTTTAAAGAGAAGTCGAAAGCAACATTTGTGATGTGGAATTTCGATAATGTGAAAGAGAAAGAGAGGATGTAGAAATAACATTTTTAGCGTTGAATGATCTAGAAGAAGTAAACACCTTTCAAGTTGCAACCTTAAATTATTCAGCAAAAAAATGAAGTTTCAACCTTAAATTGACATTTTTCTTTTGCAATTCCTTTAGTAGATAGATGACAGAAGATTGTGGCCACAAAAAAAGATATACGTATCTAGTTATATAGTGATAGCTTGTAACATATATCATTCTTAATTTAAAGTTCATATTCCTCACTTGGTCTTCTCAATATCTTTTGTGTTACTTGTTACAATTCTATTCTATATATAATAAATAATATATATTGCATCACTTTAGCATTTGTTCAAATCCACATACGTTACAACAAAGAACTCTCCCAAGTAGGAGTCTTTTCTCTCTCAAGTAAGGGTCATCTCCCATAGTCATCGACTGTGGGTCTTTCCTTTGACTACTTTGGTTTCACCGGCCAGAGAATGGTCAATCTATAACCTCATATAATGGAACAAGCAGTGCTGGATGGGTTGCAAAACCTGCAACTCACCAAGGAGGAAGAAGATAGCATACAGATCTCAAGCCACAGTAGAAACGAACTATTGGAGGAATGCCATCTGAGTCTTTTTGGCAAGCTTTTATCAGATTGGCAGCAAAATCAACATGCTTTGAAAAGCACTCTAAGATCAATTTGGAGAATGGGGTCAGATTTGAGGATTGTGGAAGTAGGAAATGACATCCTCCAGTTCAAGTTTTGTTCAAAGCATCAGTTGGAATGGGTGGAGAAGAATGGTCCATGGAATTTCGACAATAATCTCCTGCCCCTAGGTAGATGGCGTAAAGGACTCACAGCTGCAAACATTACTTTCTCACACACACCATTCTGGTTTCAGGTGTGGGGAGTGCCGTTTGAGTTAATGACAGAGGAAACTGGAAGAGACATTGGGAACGGAATGGTAAATTTTGTTGAAATGGATAAGAGATCATGGTAGATGGACCAAGCCAAGTTTATGAGAGTCAAAGTTGAACTACCAATAGACAAGCCACTCCGTCGAGGTGGATACCTGATGGATATGGAAGGAGACAAAACATGGGTCACATTCAAGTATGAGAGACTCCCAACAATTTGCTTTAATTGTGGAAAAATAGGCCATGATAAGAGGCACTGTAATAGTACCATGGATGGTCATCAAGCGGAGTATCAATATGGTGATTGGATTAGGGCCAATGGAAATTACAAAGGAAGCAACAAGAGGATGAAGAACAGGAAAGACGATGGTAACCAGTCAAGTGGTGATGGTGGAAAACCAAGCTCTCAATCATCAACAGAGGGAACAAAAAATCTGGTGTGGATTGACGATGGAGGCGGAAGCAAAATATCTGATAGTGACAGAAGGGAAGAAAAATCTGAAAATTGGGGAGCTCTAGGTGATGGTGTGGTGTCAGGAAGGCAGGAAGCTAGTCACCCTAGAGGATGGGACAACACTGAGGAGGGAACACCAACCATGGAAAAAGGAGAACAGGTATGTGCCTCACAACAAGTTTTAAATTTTGAACTAGCTAAAGGAAAAGGAAAACTTTGCACTGATCCAAACTCAGCAGTGGGCTCACAGTTAGTGGGCTTAAGTGAAGAGCACGAGGTCACCAGCCCATTAAAGTCCAAGCAAAGCACAAAGGCTGAGAGTGAAATGGGTTGCCTTGATATGGGACAGTGCAAAGAAAAAAAGCCCAAAACAAAGGGAAGATTAAAGAAATTAGCAAGCGAAAGAGGCCCACCAGGAGATGAAGTAATGTTGGACCATGAAGGAGAAATTAGACTTAAACGTAAAGGTAAGTTAGAAAATTTAAAAGAAGAGGAAGACAAAAAACTTAAAAAGAAACGTGTTGAAGTCATTACCAGTGATACTCTGGTACCTGCAGAAACGGCGGAGGCTAAGAGACAGCCCCGCCGAAAGCCATGATTGCCCTATGTTGGAACTGCCGGGGGCTTGGGACCCGTCGGTCAGTTAGAGCGTTGCGCGAATGTGTGCGGCGTTGGGATCCCAAGGTAGTCTTTTTATCAGAGACAAAGAAGAAGATTGCAGGAATGAAGAGGGTGAAAGTGAAACTTGATTTTTTGAATGGTTTTTATGTCCAATGAGAAGGAAAGGGAGGGGGCTTAGCAATGTTTTGGAGGAAGGAGATCAATTTGGAGATCAAAAGTTATTCTAAGCACCACATTGATGCTGTGATTACTGAAGAAGCAACGGGTTTTAAATGGAGGATAACTGGGTTTTATGGACACCCAGAGACCCATCGTAGAAAGGAATCATGGAGTTTCCTAAACACGCTAAACCAACAATACCATTTGCCATGGTTATGTCTTGGCGATTTCAATGAAATCCTGTCGACAGAAGAAAAGTTGGGTGGAGCTCCAAGACTGCAGCAACAAATGGATGCCTTTCGCAATGTGGTTAACAGATGTGGGTTCAAGGACATGGGATATAGCGGGTCAAAGTATACATGGTGCAATCAACAGGAAGGAGAAAACAGGATGTATTTGAGGTTAGACAAAGCTTTTGCTACAATAGACTGGTTGGAACATTTTCGAGACATTAAGGTTAGGCATTTGGTAGATACAACATCTAACCATTGCCCTCTGTTACTTCCTGAATCATGGGTCTTGCAGTAGCGGGGTAAGCGTAGATTCCACTTTGAAGCAATGTGGATTAGACGAGCGGATTGTAAGGATATAATTGAGCAAGTCTAGAATGAAGGTACAGGCCTGAATAATCCGAGTGGGCTCATCACTGGGCTAAGGCAATGTGCTGATGCTCTTTCCAAATGGGGCAATTCAGTTTTTGGCCAAATACCAAAGAAGATTCAGGAGAAAAAATATGCTTTAAGTGCCCTGACCAAGGATGATATTGACAGACAGAATGGAGCTGAAATTAATAGATTTAGGAGGGAGATTAATGAGTTATTGGATGAGGAGGAAATGTGGTGGCAACAAAGATCTAGGGTGCAATGGTTGGGTGAGGGAGATTGCAACACAAAATACTTCCATCATCGAGCATCGGAACGAAGAAAAAAGAACACAATCAATGGCTTATGGAATGAAGAGGGGGTTTGGTGTGACAGTAAAGAAAATATTGCCAGTGCAGTAATTGCATATTTTGAGGGGATATATACAACCACACACCGAACCCGAGTTGAAGAAGTAATGAACCTGCTCCCTCATAAAGTTACTATGGAGATGAATGCTGATCTAACTCGGGATTTCACCATGGAGGAGGTCAGATTAGCTCTTAGCCAAATGCATCCAACAAAAGCGCCTGGCCCAGATGGTATGTTTGCTATCTTTTACCAAAAATATTGGGCTATTGTTGGAAATGATGTCACACATATGGTATTTAATGTGCTTAATTCTGATGCTCCTATAACTGACATAAACAACACTAACATTGCTTTGGTGCCAAAAGTGAAAAACCCCACTAGAATGAAAGAATTTCGTCCTATCAGCCTTAGTAATGTATGTTACAAGCTAATTTCCAAGGTCCTTGCAAACCGCTTGAGAACAATTCTTCCACAGATAATCTCAGAAAACCAAAGTGCATTCATATCGGAGAGGTTGATAACGGATAATGCGCTCGTAGCTTTTGAGCTAATGCACTCTCTAGATCACAAAAAACATGGAAAAGAGAGTTTTATGGCAATTAAACTCGATATGAGTAAGGCATATGACAGGGTTGAATGGGTTTTTGTTGAAAAGGTGATGAGGAAGCTGGGTTTTCATGGAAAATGGATTGAATGGGTGCTGAAATGCATCACAACTGTCACATATTCAGTCTTGATCAATGGGGAAGATCACGGTATGATCTATCCGAGCAGGGGGCTTCGACAAGGAGACCCTTTGTCTCCCTATCTGTTCCTCCTGTGCACAGAAGCTTTTTCTGCCCTTATTGTAGAAGCAAATAACAGCTAAAGTCTCATTGGAGTATCTATATGTAGGGGCTGTCCGAGGGTTACCCATTTGTTCTTCGCGAATGATAGCCTACTGTTCTGTCAGGCAGAAAGACAGGAATGCACCAAGTTGGTTGAAATCCTAAAACTCTATGAGGCAGCTTTGGGACAAAAAGTTAATGCAGATAAGTCCGCAATGAATTTCAGCCACAATACAACCCCTGAAGCAAGAAGTGAAGTCTTGGAAATTCTGGGACCCATGCAGGACACAAGACAAGGAAAATACCTTGGCCTCCCATTGGTTATTAGCAAGTCGAAGAATCAAGTTTTTGCAGAAATAAAAGAGAGGGTTGGGAAGAAATTATCGGGTTGGAAGGAAAAAATGCTCTCAATGGGTGGGAAGGAAATTCTCATAAAAGCAGTAACTCGGGCAATCCCCACGTATACCATAAGCTGCTTCTTACTTCCAAAAGGCTTGTGTGAGGATTTGAAGGGGATGGAGAGGAATTTCTGGTGGGGCCAGAAAGACTAGGAGACCAAAATGTCCTGGGTTAGCTGGAGGAAAATGTGCACGTCGAAGACACATGGAGGTATGGGGCTTCCGCAATCTCCATGCCTTCAACTTGGCAATGTTAGCAAAGCAAGCATGGCGCATTTTGGCTAATCCAACATCCTTGGTTGCACGAATATATACAAGGCAAGGTATTTTCCCTACAGTGACATTTTGGGGTCAAAGCTAAGGGGCAGCCCTTCTTATGCTTGGCAGAGTATCCATAGTAGCCTGGAGGTAATTAGGAAGGGCACTAGATGGAGAGTGGGGAATGGAAGGATGATACATATATGGGAGGACAAATGGTTGTCGTCCCCAACCACATATAAAATCTGCTCCCCCTAACAAGATATTGGTGATTTCCCAATGGTGTCATCCCTAATAGATGAAGAAACGAGGCAGTGGAAAATGGACAGAATCAGAAGGTTTTTCCTACCTTTTGAGGTTGAAACCATACTTAACATTCCGCTTAGTTATAACCTGCCAGAAGACAATATAATTTGGGTAGGAAACAAACGCGGCATGTTTTCTATCAAGAGTGCATACTATGTAGCCTTGCCATTGGTGGAAAAATCTGAATTGGGTGAATGCTCGATTGAGGATTGTAGAACCCCACTATAGAAGAAAATGTGGCAGCTCAAACTCCCCTCAAAGATCAAAATTTTCGCTTGGAGAGCATGCATGGGAGGACTGCCAACGAGATTGAATCTGCATAAGAAAGGGATAAACGCTGAAGTGAATTGCCCTTTATGTGAGAAAGGTGTAGAAAGCACTAGTCATGCCTTACTGTACTGTGAAAGAAATTAGGATGTGTGGTGGAATTGGCATGAGTGCCCGATTAGCTTGCTGGCAGAGAATAAGACTTTTGTGGATGTTGCATTGTAAATTTCGAGCAGGGGAACACTTTATGACCTGGAAATTCTTTGTGCCACGGCTTGGTCCATATGGTATAGAAGGAACAAAGTGGTCCATGAATCCCTTTGCCTTGCTCCATCCCAAATCTATGGGTTTGTGCAGCGAACCCATGAGGATTACAAAGGAGCTTTGGTTGTACACCAGATAAGACAGCAGCCTACAGATGTTGGGTGGACAGCACCACCACCGGGTTTTTATAAGATAAATGTTGATGGTGCAATTGATGAGAATAGAAGGCTGTCCAGTGTGGGTGTGATCATTCGGGACTGCGAGGGTAGGGTAGTAGTAGTAAGGAGCAAGGTGTTGAATGGAATGTATGAAGCAGAAACAACTAAAGCTTTTGCAGTGGAAGAAGGTATCCTTCTTGCCCGTGAAAGAGGACTCAATCAAGTTGTCATTGAGTCGGACTCTCTATCAGTTGTCCAGGCTATCAATACAAACTCAAACATGGGAGAGCTGGGTTCAATTATTCAAGGAATCATAGGCTTTCTAAGGGCGTTTAGAAGTTGGAATTTAAAGCATCTGAAAAGGGAATTCAACAGAGCTGTGCATGAATTAGCACAGTTAGCAAAAGTTGCTGGGGCTACTCAGTCGTGGGAAGGAATAGACCCACCTTTGCTGCAAAGTCTGCTCATCATTGATAGGGCAAATGTTAGTTTATTATATTTTGTCCTTTCTCACCTCTGTTGTACTTCAATTTCGGATTTAGTTTAATGAGAATTGAGTTTTCCTCTCCAAAAAAAAAAAAAAATCCACATAGTTCACAAAATATGTCAGGGTCGGGCTCCCTTGGTCCAATTTTTTTTTTTTTTTTTTAACAAATTATATACATCATTTTGGTAGTCCAAAACCTTAGGCCACCCTTCAACTAGCAACTATCCAATCCACAAAAACAATAAAAACATTCACTATAGTAATTGTATTATATATATAAACTATTTTACCACCAAAGAACCAAAAAATCATATGTTATTGGAGAAGTTAAAGCCAAATTTTACAATTACAATAAACTAGTATAGATACTAGTTGACTATAACAAGTTGCTAAAAATAAAATACAATATTTTATTAAGATTATCTCTCTACCTTCAATTAAAAAAACTCAAATTCTCTCTCTTCCTTTATTATTTTAATGGGTTGTTTATATTATTTCAAATAAAGTGGTAAAAAAATAGAACATTTTATGTTAGATGTATTGTAAAGTGATGTGGTAAAAACTACTATGAATGCTCTAACTATAAAAAAAAATAAAAAATAAATAAAAAATAAAAAAAAAAAAAAAAAAATCCTTGCTAGCCTAGTATTTAAAAAAAAAAAAAAAAAACTCCTTTTTTTTTTTTTTTTTGCTAGTAGATAATTGCATTTTAATGTATTAAGAAATAATAATTTTGTGTATTTATAATTTGTTAATACCACATGAATGCCTATTTGAATTTTTTTTCTTATACTCCAATCCCCTCTAGCTTGAAATCCTTGATCCGTCCTTGGTTTTAGTTAAACTCCCTTTTTTTTCTCTGATTATGAAATCATACTTGATTGTCTTTACTATTAAAATATTTGTTTTTAGATACGATAGATTTTTTTTTTTAAATATTTCTTTTGTGTTACTTGTTCCAATTCTATTCTATAATAAATAATAGGTGTAAATGCACTTTTGGTCCCTACATTTTAGGTCAATTTCTATTTTGGTCCCTACATTTTCATTTTACCGCTTTTAGTCCCTAAAATGAAAAACGCATTCCATTTTAGTCCTTACCGTTACTCACTAAACGAAAATAGCTGATGTGACAAACGGAATACACTGTTGATACAATAAATACTTACGTGGACATTAAAATAATATTAAAAAAATTTATTTGTTATTTAATAAATGCCATCTCAGATCCATGTCAACTTAGAATTTTAAATTTTAATTGATCAATTTTTTTTTTAAATAAAAAACACATGAATTTAGATCTAACATCCTCTTCATCAAGAACACAGAAGAGCACAACCCAGAAAAAATCATACAAATCCAGAAAATCAAACACAAGAACACAAGAAAATCAAACTCAGAAAAATCATAAATGAATATTGTACAAAACAAAATCAATCCACATATACACATAAACCAAATTAAAAAATAAAAACTTCAATTTAGATCTGGTAATTCGTTAGTTTCTCCCTCTTCATCTCTCTCTCTCTCAAACACAAAAAAGAAACAAAACAAATCTAAAGTTGGGCTTTTAATCTAACAGCAACCCATGAATACAACAATTACAACCAAATCTGAACAAAGTGAAAACTCAGATTAGCAAAATCATAACCCACAATTACATAGACAAAATTTCAGAACCTAAACCCAAAACTCAACCCAGTTTTTTTTCACCAATTACGTAGAGACAAAACTCAAAGACATTCAACAATTACACAAAGACAAAACTCAAACCCAAATTTTTTGGCCCCAAACACAAAACTCAACACAGATTTTCTTATGCTTTCTAAGAAACCAAACACAAAACTCAAAACTCAAATCCCAAATCAATGAACAAAACACAAGATCCGAAACTACAAATAGCCACAGATTTAGAGAGAGAGAGAGAGAGAGTGAGAGAGAGTTGTGTTTTTGGCCATGGGTTTAGAGAGAGAGAGATGGGTTTTCGACCAAGGTTGAGAGAGAGAGGGCCAGGTTTTCGGTCTGAGAGAGTTGGGTTTTGGCTAAGGTTTAGAGAGAAAGAGTTGGGATTTCGGCCATGGATTTAGAGAGAGAGAGAGAGAGAGAGAGAGAGAGAGAGCTCACCTTCAACAAAAACCACCTTCAGTCACCTCCGATCCAACTTAACCCGAAACCACCATCAGCTACCTCCACCTTCACCTTGAGAGAGCACTTGAGATTTTCACCGAAAGAAAGAGAGCTTGGAGATTAGAAATTGATAAATTAGAAATTCTAATTTCTATATTATTCACGGAGAGAGAGCTTGGAGCTTGCAGAAGACTTTTTTATTTATATTATTTTTATTTAATTTCTATATTCATTTACGATTTTTCTAAGTTTGATTTTCTTGTGTTCTTGTGTTTGATTTTCTGGGTTTGTATGATTTTTTCTAGGTTGTGCTCTTCTGTGTTCTTGATGAAGAGGATGTTAGATCTAAATTCATGTGTTTTTTATTTTTAATTCTTTTTTTTAAAAAATTGATCAATTAAAATTTAAAATTCTAAGCTGACATGGATCTGAGGTGGCATTTATTTAAATAACAAATAAATTTTTTTAATATTATTTTAATGTCCACATCAGTATTTACTATATCAACAGTGTATTCTGTTTGTCACATCAGCAATTTTCGTTAAATGAGTAATGGCAAGGACCAAAATGGAACGCGTTTTCATTTTAAGGACTAAAAGCGGTAAAATGAAAATGTAGGGACCAAAATAGAAATTGACCCAAAATGTAGGAACCAAAAGTGCATTTACGCCTAAATAATATATATATTGCAACACTTTAGCATTTGTTCAAATCTGCATACGTTAGTTTACAAAATATGTCAACAAAAATATATGTTTTAGTTAAACCCCCTTCTCTTTTTCTCTTATTATGAAACCAAACTTGATTTTTATTTATTTATAGATACGATAGATTTTGATACACATTTTTGATGGCCACATAAATATTTTTTTTTTGTGACTTTTTGTAATTATTTTTTAAGGTAGTATAAATTTGTGAAAAATGGGGATCATTTTCAAGGTGACCTTTGTGAAAAATGGGGATCATTTTCAAGGTGACCTAAATATGAGAAAGTCTTTGATTTAAGGAGGCTGAAGAGAAAAGGTAGGACCTGGTGCAGGTAACATGTTAGATGGTTGTTATTAACGGCCCAGGGTTGGCTAAAGTTCGGGGCCAACAATAACATTTGTATTATTATTATTTTATAATATATGATCATAATACACAACACACTTTTGAGTATATTGGGTCTATTGACTGACTCACGTTTGCATCCAAATTTCTTCAAGGTCGGTCTCAACACACGTTAGTTATAATTATTTATGAATAATTTAGTATCGACATACTACACATTTTTACACATACTTTGTCACAAATTTTTGTTTTATACAGTAAACTGTGATTGACCTTTAGATGCTGTTGCATGACTATTTTTTTTTTTTCCACTACTGACATATAGTCGGTCAATAAAGACAATTATGATAAAATATGTATGAAAGTGTACTATACTATAATTATTCCTTTTATATCAATCATGCAAGTTGTGGAGCTTTCATTCTTACCGAATTTATCACACTTTTGGGCTTTTCTGAGTGACCCAAATTGACGTAGATCGATGCACCATCATACATTCATATACATATAATACAAGCTTACATTGAGCTTTTTCTTCGGCCTTAAAAATTGACCGGGTTTTTCTTAGCCCAATTTGTTATGTCCATAGAAAAATATACATGTCTTGTTCATACTTGTGCCTGCATGGGGCAGAGCGAGGGGGACCAGGGCGGCAATAATGGGCCCATGTTGTTCCCTTGGACTTTGAAAATCGCCGGCCCCTTTTTTTTTTTTTAAGAATCCCTTCATATGTTTTTTTTGTTAGAAATAAAAAATTTATGTTAAATATCATTAATGGTTCTCCTAAATTTTAATAGAAATGCTACATTTAATGCTTAATTTATTATTTTAAGGGATTTTTTTTTTTTTTTTTTTTGAGAAGGTTTTAAGGGAAATGTTAAGTGAACCATTTTAGGATAGTTTTTATGAAAAAGAGAAAAAACAATTAATTTTTTTATAGTTTTTTCAATTTTCCATAAAAATGATATAAAAAGATTCTTAAAATGATTTATTAACAATTTTCCTATGGATATCTATTAACATGACCCTTATTTTAATTCTTATTATTTATATGTTATATAGTCATATGTGATTGCCTTTTTTTTTTTTACATTTTTTTAAAAAAATAATAATAAATTGTCATATAATGGATTGGAGGAGATTCCCAGGAACAAACCCAGGTGGGGACCTAAGGGGGCCTGGACCCCCACTAGGCCCAAAAAAAAAAATTTAGTAGGTAAAATTTTCAAAAAAAAAAAAAAAGGCTTGGGCCTCCCTTCGTTTTTAGCTTAAGACCCCCTCCCAAAAATCATGAATCCCTAGCCCAGCCGACCAGCCCAGGAGGTAAGAGCCCATGACTCAAGTAAATCTTTAAAAATAATTAAAAAAATAAAAAAGAAAGGAAAGTGAGAGGCAAGACAGAGAGATAGAGAGTACTCAGAGAGACCCACGCCATGATGCCGCCGCCCATACCCACGTCGTGTCACCATGAAGCTGCCGCCCACGCCCACGCCCACGCTTACGAGACCCATCTTGCTACCCAGTACCCACGCCATCATGCGGGAGTCTCCGTCTTAGTTATCGTCGCCGCCCACACGAGACTCATCTTGCCGCCACCATCGGTTGCTCGATCTGCCCAGCCTAGCTTCATTGTCCAGCCTTCACAGTTCACAGGTATTTAATCTATCCTTTCCTTCAAAACCTAATAAAATGTTTGTGATCTGAGATTCACAGAAACTGTGCTTGTGGACTTGTGGTGTTTCAGGTTTGTGTTTATATTGATGAGTGATGAGCTGATGTTGGTGAATGGTGATTGTGAATTGAATCTATGCTACCTATGGTGTGTTTTTTTTTTGGCTTTTTGGCTTTGTGACTCTCTGTCACTCTGTGTTTGTGACTCTCTCTCTCTTGTATGATATAGATAAGAGAGATAGAGAGAGAGAGAGTAGAGTTTGTAGAGATTAGTTTTTTCTTTATTGACTAGTAGTTGGGCATAATAGGGACAACGGACAAGTGACAAAAAAAAAATTTGGAAAAGATTCTAACTCAACTCATAGAGTTGCCGAGCAAATGTGTAAGGATTTGATGAACCAATGGTAGCATTTACAAAGGGTAGTTGATTATTTTACTACTGAACAAATTGCAAATAATCGGTTGCAACTGAAGGCCTCAGTTTTTATTGTTTGACATCTTGCCTTTCAAGCTATAGTTTTTAGAGGTTGAGATGAAAGTTTTAGTTCATTAAATCGTGGGAAATTTTTTGAATCATTGAGTATTGTGACTTTTTGGAATGGGAAGGTTGCTGAAATAGTAGAAAAAAGCTCTCAAAAATGCAACCTACACATCACCTAGGATTCAAAAGTAAATTCTACATGTTTTCTCAGCAAAGTGAAGAAGGCCATTCGGGAAGAAATTGGTGATGCAAAATTTTGCATAATGGTTGATGAAGCTTGTGATGAGTCCATGAAAGAGCAAATGGATGTGGTTTTTAGATATGTTAATACAGAAGGCTTTGTGAAAGATCATTTTTTTTGGGCTTATTCATGTTTTTGACACTGCGGCTTTGACTCTAAAGAAGGGGATATATTCTTTGTTATCTCAACATTGCTTAGATATACAAAATATTCGAGAGCAAGGATATGATAGAGCAAGCAACATGCGAGGTATGTGGAATGGATTACAAGCTTTGATTTTGAATGATTGCCCATATGCTTACTACATCCATTGTTTTGCACATCGCTTACAATTGGCATTAGTAAAAGCATCAAAACAAATTGTCCCCATTAGTGGGTTTTTTCTTAAATTGCTTTTTTTTATCAAAATTGATAATGCTTCATACAAGCATAATGGGCAATTGAAAGTTGCCAATGCTAATGAAATAGCACGTTTGATTGATCTTGAAGAGCTTGAGACTGGAAGTAGACTTAATCAAATTGGCACTTTACAACAACCTGTAAAAACATGTTGGAGTTCACATTTTAGATTAGTTTCTAGCTTATTAAGGATGTTTACTTCAACTATTGAAGTTTTACTAAATATAATTGATGATGCAATTGATGGAGAACATCAGGCAAAAGCAGAGTCAGCTTATGATGGTTTAACTTCATTTGAATTTGTCTTCATCTTCCATCTTGAGGAGGAAACTATGGAGATCATTAGTAAACTTTTTCAAGCTTTGCAAAGCCGTGGGGTTGTGGGTAGCCGTGGGTTGAATTGGTGCTTGCTAGGTTGGGTTGAATCACATGAATTGGTTGTGAGTGAATCAGTTAAGTCAGTTGTGGCTAGGTTGGATTCGATGGTGGCTGGGTTGGCTTCGATGGTGGGCTTCAGTGGTTGTTGGGTTGGTTTAGTTGGTGGTCATTCCAGTGGTTTCTATGGTGTTGTGCAGCGGCTTTGGGTGGTGGGTTTGGCTATGTGGGTTTGATGGAGGAAGAGAGGGGAGAGAGAGATTGTGGTGTTTGATCGGCGGTGGTGGTTGGTGATTCGGCGGTGGGTATGGATCTCGATGGTTGGTTGTGGTTCGATGGGTGTGGAAACTTTTTTGATATTCTTGGGTGTGTGGTGCAACAATGTTGTGTTGGTGATGGTGGCTGGTGATTTATGGGTTGTTGTGGTTTGATGGTGGTGGTGATGGCAGACTTTTGGTTATTGGGTTAAGTTTCAGTGGTAACTGGTAGGTGGTTGATGGCGTTGGTGGGGTTGTTGGCGATGGTGGTGATTGCTAGCTGTGTGTATATTATATTATTATTTGATAAAGTAATTTATATTATTTTAATAAGTTGAATATAAAAATAGAAACTGAGATGTTGGATGAGTTGTAAAATGAGATGGTAAAAAAGATAAAATAAGTTTTTAGGGTGTAAAATAGAACTTTTTTAGAATCTCGGATGCTAATGCTCTAAAGAAAGAAACTGATGGATCAATCAGTATTTTAAAAACATTACGTCTATGACCACATAACATATTATAAAATTCATCATCAGAATAAAATACTATGAGCCTGTTTAATTTTTTATTTAATTTATTGTTTTATATACAACTTCTTTATTATACAATTGTATTTTGGTTTGGTTCAATTTTTTAAGCAAAAAAAATCATGTAAAATAAGTTTGATATAGCTTATTTTATGTTATTTATTACAATTATACCTAAATATAATTGTACACAAGCACAAGGACAGAACCAGGACTTTGATTGGGGGTAGAATATGAATAATTGTTTTTTAATGAAAATGCAAATTACTGGCCATTTGGCACTAACAAACTATCAACGCGCTAATATGCAATTAGAAAAATGCTAGAACTATTAGAAAATTTTTAACAAAAAGTTTACAAATTGATGTGGTAATTAATGTTATTTCAACAAATAATAAATTAGTATTTATATTAATTTTTGTAATTGATGACTCATTGTTGAGGTACGAATTTTCGTGCCCTAATTTCATTAGCCCACTCCCTAAAAAATACCCACACAAGCCCATAAATTATTTTGAGCCCACATAAATATTCCCCATGTATATTACCCAAATATTCTTCATGTTATTGGGCTCCCATAAACATTCCTTATATAAGCCCCATAAATTGCCTTGGGCCCTCTCACAAATATTACCCATTATATCCTACATATTATCCAACTTGGGTTTTCATAAAAATACTCACCATATTGCTACCAAAATTGGGCCACAAAATTATGCTATCTCCACATAAAAGCCCAACGAAACCCCCTCTAAAAGCCCGTTATGATATAGTACTCTAAAACCCATTACGATACGGCTCCTTAAAAATCCCGTTACGATACGACACCTTTAAAAGCCCGTCGCTACACGGCACCTCTAGAAGCCCGTTGCTACACAGCATCTCTTAAAGCTCGTTGCTACACAACAATATTTTTACAAAATCCTACAAATCCCAAATACTAGTTTGGCACTTATTTTACAAAACCCAAATACTATTTTGGCACTACTTTACAAAGCCCAAATCTATTTTGGCAACTATTTAACAAAGCCCAAAATACTATTTTGGCAAAAACAATTACATTATGCTCAAAGCCCAAAACTATTTCTTGGCAAAATATATACTAAAATCCCTAACTCATGGGAAATATAAATTACTCACCTCTCAAGAATATTTCTCTCAACAAAATTTATGGGAACCATGTTTATTTTTCCATAATCAACTAACTACAAAAGCCCACGTATATCACCCATGGCAAAACTCTTCATTTTGTAGGGATAATGAAGCCCTAAGGAGCTCAACTACAAAGCCCAGCTAAGCCAGCCCAACTCATACACAAATCCCAGCAGCTGAAGCTCACGTGAGCTGACCAGCCAAATTTCAGCATAACTTAACAGCTAGAGCCCATTGCCTTCAAGTTCCAACTTGTCCAATCAGATCAGAAAAGGACACGTGTCCATCAGGGGTTAAACCCTTCCCTCACAAGTTGAAATTCCATCATTTCTCATGTGACATAAAACTGAAGTGACATGACAAAAAGTTGGGAAGCTTCAGCCAACTGTCCTTTCTTTCTTCTCCAACCCATTTGGTCAAGAACCAAGAGCAACCATGACCAAGCCATGAAAGCTCCTGAAATAACTTGAAATCAATTCATTTTCATACCAAAAACATGTACTCTCTGGTTCATGGACCAAGCACATGAACCCCAAATGGGGAAACTTAGGGAAATTTATTTTGAAGGGCACCAAGGGAATCCCAACAGAGTTTCTAGCAAGGGCTCCAAGATTGACACCTGGCTTGGGGTGATACAATCTGCCCTATGGAGCTCTAATTCTAGCAGCAACATAACCAAGATCATTAGCCTAATGCATGCTTTAATCTCATTAGCCAAGGCCAATCAGCATTCAATGCTAAGTCAGAATCCTAGCTATTATTACCCAAAATAGCAAGAACTTTCTAAAAGTTGAGTTTATCACTCTTAGCTAAAATCCTATGAATGATTCTCTAAGGATTTTCTGAAGATTGAGAAAAATTTAGTGGAGATTATTTGATAATTAGCCCCTAAAACTCAACTATAAATGGAAACTCTCCATTAACACTTAGGGGGGATGGATATACACTAAGGGGCACACTAACAAAAAGGAGTTCTTCCTTAACCTTTCTGTTGAAGCCTTCTCCAAGCTCTGAAAAAGTCACTGAGTTCTTAGTTTCAAGCTTAGAAACTAAGTTCCCCAGCTCCTATCTCAAAAACACTCCTTATAGCTCTACTCATAAACACTTATCTACTCCCAATAAAAAGCCCCAGCAGCCTTACTATACACACTCTCTCTCACTACCCATACTACCTAAAATGTCCCTCATTACTCATTATATTCATGAGCATGTCTTGGCACCATAATGATCTTGCTGCGCTAGCTGGGATCTCTCTCTCTTCCTTCATCTCACACTAAGTTTTCCTCATTGTTTATTATAATGGAACCCATGATATTTACTTATTTATTTACTATTGAAGGTTATGATGTAACCGTTACTATAGAATTTTTCTCTCATATTGTTGTATTAGAAGACTCTTCTCCAGAGCAAACGGATGGTGAATTTGAAAATGTAGACGTTTTCCTTAATCTGTGAAATAGGTAATAGCTGGAGGTTTATTCTGTTTTGTCTTACTTTACCGTTGGGACATTTTACCGCTGGGCTAGTCTACTACAGAAACATTTTACCACTGGGCTATTTTCTACAGAAACATTTTATTACTGGGCAATTTCTCACAGTATGCTTTTTAACCATGCTGACATGTTTGTTGTAGGGATTGTTTATGGGTCATTCTTGTCAGTCTCAACCTAAACCCAAGGCAAAAGATACAGTGAATTCTTTGGATCTTCACCGATAGCCTTTAGGCCGTGCATCGAGCCCATCGTCGAGTTTCAGTTTAGACCCCCAACCCAACATAAATCTCATTTGTCGGAAGGGAAACTTTTTTTGCCCTCGACACACATCAATTTACAAGACTTATGTAGTAAAATCTATATTATACATAATATCACTGATTCAATTAGGAGAATGAATGAGAGTTGAGAGAGGTTAGAGAGCTCTCGACTAAGAGAGAATTGTTTAAAAACAAAAAATGAGTCAATTTCGTACAATGACCATTTCAATTTGGTTAAGGGAATAATGTGTTTGGGTATCAATCAAATATCATTTCGTGTTTATTTATAACAATAGTTTGGTATAAACTTTTTTTTTTTTTGGAACTATTATATAATTTGTAAGACTTTTAAGAGTCTTTAAAAATTATATATCTTTGTTACAAAAAAAAATGATATATCTTATCAATAAAAACAAATGATATAACCAATAATAAAAATTATTTTATATATATATATATATATATATATATATATATATATATATATATATATATATTAAACCAATTATTATATTATAATAGCATGTTCCTTTTTAAACGTGTATGCCTAGATATATTGAAAAAATTAGATGTGTTAAGTTCTAAAGAATTAGGAACTAATGTATTAGAACTTCAATGTGTAATGTTGGCAAACCATAATCAAAACATTTAGTCTAGATTTAGGCTGCTCAAAGTGTGTTTTTGTGTAAAGTTGGAATCGAGTGTATTGCAGGATTTATTGTGTAAATCTGCAAGGCTTAATCAATCGAAAATTAGACTTGATCGATCGAAACTCATGCAGATTATTTTTCTGCAGAATTTTCCAACTCAAGCCCAAGCCCAAGCCCATATGACGTGTAGGGTTTTATGTTTTGCCTTAAGTATAAAAGGAAAAACTCTAACCACGTTTTATGGTGGTTGTTTATGCTATATGTATGAATCTCTTGTGAGATGTAGAGGTGTTTGCCTTCATACATACTTAGGGTTATCAAGATTGAGATTGATGTCAAGAGCTTGGTGATTGTTTCAGTTGCTGCACAAAGAGCTTAAAGAGAAACACAAATGGGAGTACTTGTGGTTGCTATGAATCCAAGAAAGAAGTAGTCCGTGGATTCGGAGCTATCACGTGGTCGTGGTAGTAAGTTTTCTACTCGAAGTAGCAATAGGATGTTAGTAGTTTAAGTCGCTATTGTAAAACTTCAATTCTTTCATAGTGGATCTGTTTTACCTTGAGAATAGTTCAGTTAAATCCTCCACTGGTTCAGTTTTCCTAGGTTATCATATCGTTGTATTCTTTATTTTCCACACTGTTTCAATGATATGATTTACATGTGTTAACCTAGATTTGAATAATTTACCTAATTTAATCACTTGGCCAAATAACTAGGTTAATTTGTTTGTGTTTAAGGGGTCTAAAAACGTACAAGATGTAAAAAGGTAGAGAAGAAAAGCTTAGCACATGTCCTAAAGGTGGTGAAATATTCAAAGATGTAAAAGACAATGTGTGAAGGGTTATAGAAATTACTTTCATCATTTATTACTCTCACATGAGCTAAGCGGATAAAACAAGAAATAAAAATTAAGGGGACCAAACTAGATTTGTTGAACAAACAAAGGAAAGGACAGAGAAGAAGCAAGAAGAAGACGAAGTAGAAGACAAAAAGAAGACGATAACATTTTGAAGAAGGCAACTCGGTAAGGGGTGGTCTAATGAATTTTTGTATACTAAAGGGTTTTTTCCAAAGGTTGGGGGGGGGGGGGGGGGGGGGGGCATGGCCCCCTTCAGCCCCAAGTTAGTTCCGTCTTTGCATAAGCATATAGGCTAGCATTCACATAACTCGTGCAAAAATTTCTGTTTATTTTAGTATATAAACCTACTTTTTATATTTTACATATTCACATTTCAAAACACTTCACATTATATTATCTATTTTACACTATATTTCATTAAAATATCAATTTTCTTGATTTTTTTTAATTCTTTCTCTTTCTTTACACATAATAAGTATCATCTACTATCATTTTCATCCTCGAAATATGTAAATAAAGAATAAAAAATTAAATACAAAATGAATAGTGATAGTGTAATTTTACACGATTACTGTAGTAATTTTGCAAATTTACTCATTTTTAGCTTGACTGATGAAAGTGATTTTGGGGCTTAAATATGTAAAATTGCTATATTTTTCTATTTTGCATTGTTTGATGCAAATGCTCAAGTCAAACAAAATAAGCATAAATGTTTGTTTTGTATGAATATATATCTCTTGGATCTACACAAACATTATATCTCTTACAACACATAGACCTTATAATAACACTAATATATCATGAGAAAATTAATGCACATATAGGATATATGAGAAAATTATTAATTTTTTAGAGTATTGCCCTCTTTGAGTTGAAAAATTATATCTTATTTCGGATGTATATATCATCTCTCTCACATCAGGTGGGACAGCAGGTTGGTCCCACTTGCTGTGAGAGAGATGGTGTATACGGGAATACCATCTCCTTTGATTCATCCTATCCACTAAAAATGATTAATTAAAATAAAAAGGTAAAAAAAATCAAATAAAATAAAAATAAAAAATAAATCAACTTGAGATAGATAGGTTTCATCATATACCCAAATCTTTAGGCCTAGTATAAATGGCGCAATTTGACGAGACACCATTGGTGCTAATGGCCTCAAACTATCATTGTCATGAATCCGGGGATCTATTAGCCCATTGTAACAATCATATTAGCCTGGAAATACAATATTCTTACACTATAATTGAAAATTATATTTTATTGATAATTATTTCAAATCAATGTGACTCCCATGTTTAAATTCTAAATTAATTTATCATTATGATTGATGTAATACATGACGGCCACTCGTGACATTGTTGAAGTCAAAATTTTAAACATAATTATTGAGTGAATGGGGCTTATAAGCTTAATAAAATGGAATTTAGTCCTGAGCATATGTCACATATATACTCAAAGTCAAGTTTTATATAATTTTAGGAAGATATATTTCTTTGACTTTATTTCAATTATTTGTGAAAGCCATGGAAGGGACAAAATGCTGTTGATATTATTAATTTAGTCAATCGATTAATCTCATGTCGAAAAGTAATGACATATATATATATATATATATATATATATATTTGCCTTGATGAAAATAATTAATTTATAAAGCATATAAATTGAGGTGAAGAAATACAATAGGCTATTGTTACTTGTTAGGAAGTCCAAAATATATATTTGTGACATTAAATGAATATATTTACCATTGCCCAAGTAATTACTCAAAGTCTCATAGCATATCAAAGCAATTTTTTTGGGATATATAAAACTACGAGTCCATTCACTAAATAGTAGTAAAAGATGGGAACAAAGGTTAGCTTGTCGCTACAACAAAAGTGGACTATGGTAACGAAACCTTTCATCACAATATGTTCACGCTAAAACCACTCTAAAAAGGTGTGAGAAAATTTTAAAGAATTTCACTAGGGAGGCGACAATAGACAAATTTTATTCTAAGAAAGAATGTCATCAAGCATAATTTTGATGTGAAATGTTCATTTTCAGATATTTTTGTATAATGAATAAGACTGTTTTTATATGTTCATTAAAGTTTAAAAATATGATGACATATCAAAATTGATAATTTTATATTCAATATTTTTATTAATTATGATTATTATATCAATACTATAATCTGCCTCTCCCCTTCCAAATACACATTTTTGGTTTCGTCCCTAGATGCTTCCATTATTGGGTGGAAGCTCCTCGTCCTTGCTTGATCTCGCCCCGGGAGCTATGTGTATTGTGTATTTTGCCTAAGCTTCATGTGCAGACTCGTCAGTCGTCACTTTGTTCAATGCATCTCAAAATTGTTGGGTCATGATCCTTCAAGGTTGTCCAGACCTTAAGTGATCATCTCTAACCTGAATTGATTAGAGAGGATCTTCTCCCCATCGAAATATAGCCTAAATTAGTAGTCATTTTGGCTTTGTTATTTCATGCAAAACACAAAGGATTTTAATTTTTATAATTTAGGAATGAATTTTAATGGATTCGATAAATAAATGATCATTCCACTAAATATATAAAATAGATTATACCCTATCACTTGTAATGAGATTAAATCATATTATTAGTGAGATATATTGCTTAGACAGAGGGCATAGCAAAGTTCCATTAAAAACCATTCCATTTCCACATAATCATAGAGTTGTCCCCCTATGGCCAAAAGGCCCATAACAAATTAAACACGTTACATTAATTCACAATAATTATTCTCTTGGCCTCAAGTTGAAGAAACGAATCCATTTGAATTTGCCAACTAAAATAGAACAAAAGCTAATGCAGTAATGAAATGATTATGTTTCCATTATGAGATATTCTGGTGGCTTTAAATCACCTGATTATTGTTGTAAGACAAAGTCGGGCTCCAATGCTTCATTGCATAGAAGTCAAATTGTGTCGGGTCCAATGTATTGAAGCTAAGTTTTTCCCATCGTTGTAAGACAAATAAAATTTCATAAAATTGAGATTATTTTAATGATGTTTAGTATATATATGACGTGACATGAATTTCAGTTGTCATGTTAGAATTTTTATTTTTTAATACTAATATTAAATTAAAACCATTTAAGATATGAAGACGATTTTGAAACATATGTTAAAAGATTGGTGACACAAAATGTACAATTTAACCTAGAATCTAATAGTCATGGTCTTTTTTCCTTTTTTTTTTTTTTTTTTTTAAAAAAAGTCATGGTCTTCAATTTTCTTTTTTTTATTTCACAATCAGTTGCTTCAGCCTCTGTCTAGGAACAGTGTATTCCCTGTGTTTAAATTAGTTGAACTACGGCTAGGTACCAGATGAATTCTTCCAATTAATGCTAATATGTAAAATGGTAGTTGTACGTATTTTTTTTATTTGCTAGCTAGTCCAGATTGTACCAAATTAATAATTTGACGTTGATTATTCAGCAAAAAAAAAAAATTTGACGTTGATTGAAAAAATTTACTGAATTAACTAAATAACCTGTCCCTTTAAACTTATAATTGTTTAGTTTTGTGATATTCAGCTCCTCCTTTATGGTCAAGAAAAAGTAATATAAATATATGACTGAAGGAATATTGGAAGAATAGATGAGTAATATTTTATTATCCTACGCATATATATATTGATAGCCTCTTAATAAATAAAAAACCCTATATATCCTCCTGGTATATGGCAATGCCACCACACTAATTTAAGTATTTAACATGTTTGTTTCTGCTAGGATTAATGTTTTTAGTGTGTTCCAGTTAGCTCTCTTTGATAATTGAATAAAAAATTTGTGATTTAATTTATGGACCTCACCTATATAAAAAACCGATTGATATTTTGGTCTGATAATAAAAAGCACAATCATCAAAATAGGGTGTTGTATATTGAAACTCTATAATAATAAAAAATGCTTTTGAAAACGATCCAGATTGAGGTTGATAACTTCATGTGCATGTACACTTATTTGTGTTTATGTTTTCTTGTGTCTTTAGTTTTGCTTTTGTTAGGTTAATTCTGTGTTCACACATAGGTAGCTATACTTCTATAAATTTGAGGAAGAAAAAAATTTTTAAAAAAAAGGGCAAAACTTATATAGTTCCTTAGCTTTATTTTAAATTCCTCCATTAAAAATTTGATAATGCGACTACATTGACCAATAAATTAACCACTAAATTAAATTTACTTATTATTAGAAAAAAAAAATACTATTTGTACTACATTAACCAATACAATAACTGAATTTAATTATTGTATTGTATGGTATATAAGTTTTTTTTTTTTAAACAATTGGTTTACCTTGATTATTTTAAGTAAGTTGTTTACTTAAAAAAAAAAAATTGAGCCACTTTTTATCTCACAATTTAAATAAATAAACTAACAATAAATAAGTTTAATCAAACACGCCCACACTCAGTGTGTGGTGCTGTGATTAACATATATAATTTTTATCTTATGTTACTAACAGTAAAAAAGTTTAATCATACGCGCCAACACTTGGCGTGTGGTGTTGTGGTTAACATAGTTTGTTTTATCATATATTATATGTATCAGGCCTCACATAGATCACAATTAATTTACAGGACCATTTTTTCAGCTGAAGACCGTGATTTATTCCACTTTGTGTACTTGTTCATATATGTGTACGTAGCTGAGAGTTCTGAATTCTGATCTAGGACTCGGTCAGAGAACTTAAGCGCCTGTTTGGCCAACCATTTTTCATCACTCAATTTCCATCACTTATCACTCATAACTCATAACTCATAACTCATAACTCATCACTCAATTTTTCACACCCGTTTGGCATCATCACCCAATTTCCATCACTCAATATTTTTCACACTATTTGTAGGCCATACATGTCAGTCAGTGTAACTTTTTCTCTTTCTTTTTTTTTTTTTTTCACTTGCTTCAGTTCTGGTTTTTTTTTTTTTTTTTTTCAGGTTCGGTCTTCAGTTTTTTTTTTTTTTTTTTTTCTAAGCTTCGGTGAGTTTGGGTACTGAAGACCGATCAAGTGAAAAGAACCAGAACTGAAGACCGATCAAGTGAAAAGAAAAAAAAAAGGTCAAAAGGTGGTCAAAAGTTACGGCTATGGGTCCCTCCATGTGTGTTTATTTACGAAAATGCCATTGAATTATGAGTTATGGAAACTGAAAACAAAACAGCATTTGGTTGTTTTCAGTTTCCATAACTCATAACTCAAAAATCAGAGAATTGAGTGATGGAAACAGAGTTATGGAAACAGAGTTATCGTTTGGCCAAACAACCTTTTTGCTATGGGTCCCACCATTTTTGAGTTATGAGTTATGGAAACTGAGAATTGAGTTATCAAATTTGGTTGGCCAAACAGCCTCTAAATAACAAGGTACTCTAAATCCAGATTTTAGTCAACTATATGATAACCAAGTTGCAAGACTATGATAACCAAGTCTGAAACCATATCTATTGCAAAGAGAAATCAGAATTGAAAGCTTTTTGCAGCCCAAACATGCAGGACTATTAAAAATAACAGCATGAAAATTGCCAGTAATTAAATTAAACTCATGCAGATACAGCAGAGTGAAAGACTTTAACGTTCAAGTACGTCGAATTTATTCAGGAAAAAAAAAAAAGTACGTCAAATTTAAGCCATCATAAAAAATTTCCAAAACTTAAGGCTTGTGTTGGATGTTAAAAGTTTATTTTTAAGTTTTTTGTGTGTTTTAAACATGGTTTAAAACACTATTATTACTATTTTCGTGTGTGTTATAATAAATATTACTGTTTACTAAAACAAAAAAGAACACACAACATGCATGCAGCGAGTGGCACACTTGGCACATAGCTAGACATGCTGCATATGACGTGTGTAGATTGGATAATAATTTTTTTTAATTAGAATAGGATGAAATGCACTAGAACAAAACTTGTAGATCATAAAAAGCTATTTTTTATTTTCTAAAAGGTCATAATACTCAAAGAATGTGTCAATTCAAATAAAAATTCACAACTCTTCCTTGCCTATGAATTAAGGGTGTTAATTATAATTATAAAAAAAAATACAATTTCTTAAGAAATTATCTTTAATAGATATTGGAATTATTCTTTGCAGTTTGGTGAATTTGTTGTATCTTGACGATGAATGGCTTTGAACTCAGCATAAACTTTTCTTTGGATACATCAATAGTTAGGGGTGAGGAGATTTGAATCTGGATGTCTCGATTGGAAGCATGAAGAAGTACCGATTGAGCCATAAAACTCTTGGTAGAATCAAACTCTTTTAAGTGGGGGCATTTATCACATTAAATATAATGTTTTCAATACGCCTCAAAGTCTCATTATCTAGAATCTATTATACATACATACATACATATATACATATATATATATATATATATATATATATATATATATATATATATATATATATATATATGTATATATTAAAGAAGTTTGATTTTTGATTGACCTCTTTATATTGTGTCACATAAGTAGTTTTGGAGATCGTTTATCTAAAAAAAGATATTGGATATCTCACAAGATACAATCATATAATACATGCTTATCAATAATGGTCAAATTTCATATTTATTCAAAAATAAAATAAAAAGCATTTTTTTTATTAAACTTTCCCGTTTGACATTTATAGTTAACTTCATAATATTTTATCATATAAATTGTTGAAGCCTCACAATTTCATATATCATTATTCTACACACACATATATTATTAGTTTGTTTTAATTTATTCTATATTTAAATGTCCATTATAATCTTGTTACAATTAAATCAAAATATTATTATTAAATACCATAATTACCTATTAATAACAACTATAATTGTTAAAATTCATATTTAGATAAAAATAAGACTATTAGTAATTAACTACCATAATCATCAAACTACATACTTAGACCAAAAAAAAAACAATAGAGACAAAAAAATCATATTTTGTTACATTTTTTCTTACATTGCACATGACAAATTTTATATTGTAGTTTAATAATCATCACTTTCTTTAAACCTGTTTTAGTTAAAATATCAGAAATAGTAAAATTCCTAGAAGTTCATTAAACCTATTCCCACCTTTTTTTTTTTTTTTTTTTTACAAGATAGAAATTCTACTCTAGCATAATTTAAGTGTATATGTATGTAAAACTCCCTCCTCAAGACTCGAACCTTGGCCTTTGCCCCCCATAAGCACTTATACTTGTGGGGTGACCATCGTGCCAAGGGTGCACAATGGTAACCTACTCCCACTTACAATGTGGCATTCATGCCATTACCAATAAAGACGAACTCAGGATTTTAAGCTAACAGGGGCTGGAGTATAAAGGAAAAAAAAAAATCCAAATAGGCACCATATGGTATTAAAAATTATAAATACTTAAAATCATTGTTTCTAAATATATTAAAATGCAATCATTTACAAACAAAGACAAAAACAAAAACAAAAACAAAAATTTTTTTTTTTTTTTAAATACTAGGTTGGTTAGGATTTTTTTTTTTTTTTTTTTTTTTTTTTTTGAAGTTAGAGCATTTACAGTGGTAATGCTAAAAATTTTAGCATTTAGCATCTCAAAAAGATACTTTATTTATTTTACCACCTCATTTTACAATACATCCAATATCAAATGTTCTATTTTTTTATCACTTCATTTAAAATAATATAAAAAACATATTAAAATAATAAGCAACAGAGAGAATTTGAGTTTTTTAATTGAATAAAGAGATATAATATTAATAAAATACTGTTGTGGGGGCAAAAGATTTGGCAAGCCCGGCTCGTTCCATTTCAAGCCCAACGCTCACGTCGAGGAGGAAGAAGTGTCCAAGGACGAATGAAGGGAATCCAGACTGCCAGAATGTACTGCCGAGGACGTCCCTATCCTCGACAAGCCAAAATCACAGGAGAGGAAGGCACCACGTCACCCGAGGCAATCCCTTTGAGGATCCCAAAAGATATTTCAAGCCCTATGGGCTAGCCATAGGAGCATGGTAGAAAAGCAACCCCAAGAGAAGTTGTCACCTCCGTATTAAATACCCACAGCTAACACCCTGACCCCATTGATGTGGATGTGACTCCTAAACAATGCAATGGGGGCCACAGCAGCTCACAGAGCGCCAGAAAGAGCGGTCGATGGGACGTGCACTCGAGTATGGGTATGGATGACCGACAAATGTAGAAGGAGGATGAACGAAAGAGAGGGATACATAACAACAGAGATCACCCAAAGAGACAAAGGAGAAAGAAAGAGGAGAAGAAGGCCTAGAGAAAGGAGAGAAGCTTTTGGGACGCAAGAGGAGTTGGGAGTTCCCGTCCTTGGGCGAGGGGTCCTTTCTCCCTGGGACGTTGGGCCGTCCGATTCTATGTATTTTTCACCCCAAAACAAGTTGTCGCCTCATCAAAGCCCAACTTTTGGACCTATTCTCTACAAATTCATTGTCATGGGCCCGATCCGAAAACCGAGTCCTTACAATTGGCGCCGTCTATGAAAAAGTTACTCGTGCGATGATGAGTGCAATAGCTTGTTAAGGCGGGGCCAAATTCCCTAGGAGAGAGGCTATAGTGGCCAGGTTACTATGCCACAAGAGGAGAACTGCCAAGTGGTTCACAGCTCAACCACCCTCTGGCACCATGTGCATGGCCCTCGCCCCCACCAAGGGTCAGACCCCCGTGAATCTCGTGGCCGGCCCCTTTGGGCCCCGATTGAGGAAGGCGGCGGTCATGCGAAGCACTTCTAGGGGGCTCCGTGGCGAGACTAGTTCTGGAAGATTGGTATTTTTGCCTTCTGACCCACTGGAGTAGTTGAATAGGGCTTTAGTAATGGCAACTCCTCGGAAGGCAGAACCAAGGTCTTGCATGGTCCTCGGACTCAAACCTATGGGAAAACTAATAACTCTTGACAAGTATCTAAGTGTTAGGCTGAACCAAGGTCTTACATGGTCCTCAAACTCAAATCTATGGGAAAACTAATAACTCTTGACAAGTATCTAAATGTTAGGCTGAACCAAGGTCTTGCATGGTCCTCGGACTCAAACCTATAGGAAAACTAATAACTTGCGACAACTATCTAGGTGTTAGACAGAACCAAGGTCTTGCATGGTCTTCGGACTCAAACCTGTGGGAAAACTAGTAACTTATGACAACTATCTGGGTGTTAGACAGAACCAAGGTCTTGCATGGTCCTCGGACTCAAACCTGTGGGAAAACTAGTAACTTGTGACAACTATCTGGGTGTTAGACAGAACCAAGGTCTTGCGTAGTCCTCGGACTTAAACCTGTGGGAAAACTAATAACTTATGACAACTATCGGGGTACTAGACAAAACCAAAATTTATTCCCGCTGAGCATTAAGTACAATCATAGCTTCGCCTGGGTCCTCGGACCAGACGACGGGGAGAGATAGACGCCCTGGCATCCCCATGAGTCTCAGACAAAACCATGACGTGCCATGACCTCCTCAGATCGTTTGTTCTAAAACTAGCATTTTCTAAATGGTCGCACGGTTCGCAACATGAAGCATATCGTTATATGATCGGCTGTTCTAGGAAAGGCGGAGGCAATGCAAAAAATATATGCATAATGAAAATAAGTAAAAAAAAAAAAAATTTAAAAAAAAACATATATATGAAACAAAATAAAAAATAAAAAAGTGTTCATTTTCACCAAGCAAAGAAGGTTTTACCAAGTAAAAGTCACAAATCCCTTTCTATTAAATAAAATGAAGGCAACATCAATTACAAAATAGCCGAGGAAGGCTCAATTTACAACTAACTACAGAACAGCCGAGGAAGGCTCGATTCACATCAATTACAAAATAGCCGAGGAAGGCTCGATTCACATCAATTACAAAATAGCCGAGGAAGACTCGATTTACAACTAACTACAAAACAGTCGAGGCATGCTGGTGGCAAAACTAGCTAATAAAAGGGAGAAGACTGGTGGTGATGGTGGATTCACAGTCTCGCTTAGGCAGCCTCCAAGTCCGCGTGCTTGGCACAGGTGGTGAGGAGGAAGAAGAGGCGGCAGCGCCTGAATTGGTTTCCACCTGCTGAGGCTGCCCTAAAATGAACTCTGATCCCCAATATAATATCGGTACTCCTAGGAAGTCGCCCTCCATGGGTCTCGCCAGCTGCCTACAATAGTGGAGATAGCTCCCTCTGATATCTCAATTGCTCCCCTTAACTTCACTTCACTTCCTTCCCCTTCCTCTTTAGCCAACTCCTGCACATTCTTGATTGGCGTTTGGAGGATAATCAGGAACCTGGCACGATCTGCACTAGCTACCGTTCCTGGTCGAAGGAGAAGAGTGCTCTTTCTTGTCCGGTTGAAGAATAGGAGAATCTTTAACCTCCGTTCTCTTTGCCTCAGCTGCAACGCCCATGATTCAGGCGGCATCTTTTTTGTTCAAGGAAAGTTTTAAAAAAAAAAAAAAAAAAAAAAAAAAACTTGGAACTTCTGCAGAGTTCCAAGGCTAGTGGATGTGAAAGATGTCTTCTCAGGGTGCCTTATATAGAAGATGAAATTTGGGGGAGCTCACCGCACACAAAGTTCAAAGAAGGAATGTCAAGCAAAATAAATTTCGCCCAATTCCCAAGGGAACCTTCAACTTCCAAATCCGCGCCACTTCATAAAGGCGCCATTGAATACACGTTCCGTATACCGAAGCGATCTGCGTTATCCCTAAAAAGAAAGCATTGATGACAATGCACCTCGTACGCCAAAGTGCCAAGAGCGTGCCATGGGTAGACGAAGAAACCCTGACACCCATAGGGAAACAAGACTCAACCGGCCATGATGTAGGCCCGAGAACGTCAAAATCCTCCTCCCTGTCCGAGGAGTCGGGCAGCATGATTTTGAGGGGCTATTGTGGGGCCGAAAGATTTGGCAAGCCCGGCCCGTTCCATTTCAAGCCCAAGGCCCACGCTGAGGAGGAAGAAGTGCCCGAGGACGAATGAAGGGAATCCAGACTGCCAGAATGTACTGCCGAGGACGACTCTGTCCTCAGCAGGTCAAAATCACAGGAGAGGAAGGCACCACGTTGCCTGAGGCAATCCCCTTGAGGATCCCAAAAGAGATTCCAAGCCCTATGGGCTAGCCATAGGAGCATGGTAGAAAAGCAACCCCAAGAGAAGTTGTCACCTCCGTATTAAATACCCACAGCTAACACCCTGACCCCATTGATGTGGATGTGACCCCTGGACAGTGCGATGGGGGCCACAGCAGCTCACAGAGCGCCAGAAAGAGCGGCCGATGAGACGTGCACTCTAGTATGGGTATGGATGACTGACAAGTGTAGGAGGAGGATGAACGGAAGAGAGGGATATATAACAACAAAGATCACCCAAAGAGAGAAAGGAGAAAGAAAGAGGAGAAGAAGGCCCAGAGAAAGGAGAGAGACTTCTAGGACGCGAGAGGAGTCGGGAGTTCCCATCCTCGGGCGAGGGGTCCTTTCTCCCTGGGACGTTGGGCCGTCTGATTCTGTGTATTTTTCACCCCCGAAACAAGCCATCGCCTCAACAGAGCCCAACTTTTGGACCCATTCTCTACAAATTCATTGTAATGGGCCCGGTCCAAAAACCAAGTGCCTACAACTGTATTTTATTTTTAACAACTTGTTACAGTCAACTAGTATTTATACCAGTTTATTATAGTTGCAAAAAAATTTAGCTTTAGCTTCTCCAATAACACATGATTTTTTGGTTCTTTGGTGATAAAATAAATTTTTTTTACTAAAATACAATCACTCTTGTGAATGTTTTTATTATTTTTGTTAAGTTTTTAGGTTAGATAGTTGTTATTTAGGTGAAAGTAGTTAAACTTATTGAGAAGAAATGGCCTAAGATTTTAGAAGAGCCAACTACAAAAATGACCTAACTAAAATTAAAATAAAATAATAATAAAAATTTGGACCCAGGGGCCTGGCCCCTTAAGGCCCCACCTGGGTCTGTCCAATAAAGGCTTACTTTATAGCCTCCTAGTCTTTTACTCATTGCTAGGCCTGTTCAAGGAAATACCAGCACCGACAAAACCGGTCTGATCTCACCACCCCACCCCGCTCAGGGCTCTATTGAAGGTTTCCGACACAGTGGTCGGCGGTAGATCTTCAGTGTCGACGTCGAATCGGTGCAACATCGACACCGAGATGTGCACACCGATGAAGACCGAACCGACCCGAGCATGGTTTATATATATGTTAATATGTATAAGAATTAAGAAGAAGAGGTTTCAGCCAAAAAAAAAAAAAAAGAAGAAGAAGAGGCCTAGCGTTCATCCATGAACAGGGTTGTCCTTATCAAAAAAAAAATTTTGAATTCTTATCCATGAATATACAAGCCTAATGTCCTTATCAAAAAGAAATTTTGAATTGAAAAAAAGGAAGTTAATGTGTATCAGGTGGTAGTATGAGACTCTTGAGTGGTCTTGTCTAAGTAAGACTAGGGGCGTTGAAGATTGCTAGTGGCCTTGCAAAATCTTGCCGCGCGGCTTGCGTTGACAAAATACCTAACTATTAGTCTGCAATACCTAACTATTAGTCTGCAAATGGAGTATGGGCCTCTATATATAACGTGTACTAAACCAGACTCTCATTTCAAAACCTTTTGCTCTTCTATACGCATCTTCTAACTTTTCCATATAGTTCCATCACTATTGTTCTTCTTGTTTTGGATTCACATCTTCAATTGAAAGTGTTTTTCCTTTACAAAACCTCTCTATATATCTCTCTTACTTAGATTATCAAATACGTGTATGTATTTAATATGGAAATTCTAGAAGTTAAGTGCAGGAACACCTTGATTTTCAAGGCATGGAAACGATGTCTATCACTAGTAGCTGGCAACAAAAAATGTTGTTCATCTTCATCTACCACTTTCAGTTCATTGACAAAGCGCAAAAAGAATCGACAAGTAGCTCCGGAAGGTTGTTTCGCAGTCTATGTTGGACCTCAAAAACAACGATTTGTGATAAAGACCAAGCTTGTTAATCATCCTTTGTTCGCGATGCTGCTAGAGGATGCTGAATTGGAATATGGGTACAATAGTGAAGGCCCTCTTGTGCTCCCTTGCGATGTTGATTTGTTTTACAAAGTGTTGGCAGAGATGGACAGCAGAGAGGATTTTAGTCCTGGTTGCGGCTTTGCTAAAGGTTATTCCTTAATTCTGCCTAGTCCAGTTCGTCGATCCAACATTGTTAGCATTAACAAGGGTCATGATGCCTAAAGTCTTCTTAGTCCAACAAATTTGATGATTAAGATGAATCAACTATGACCACTTATTATAAGATCATGTTGATCTAGCTTTCTTTTTTAGCATGTGTATCATATATATCATCCAACTTATCTGGATGGGTAGAGGGAATGCTATACGAAATGAACAAAAAGAATACATATCAAGAAATTTGTACAAGTACTAGTTATGTTATATATGCTTTCTTTTCTCCACTCATTTTGCTTTCTCCAATTGATTCTCCCATGTTCTCAACTTCACTTGGTTGAGCCGCGCCTAGCTATCCAATTTGCCTTAAAATGGATTTTGATTAAACCAGAAACCATTTTTTTTTTGTGTGGAGTGAAAACTATGTGTTGTTTCGGTAATAAATTATGTTATAGTTGTAGGTGGTTGATTCAAGAAAAAGAGAATCATATAGAAAGGATGTCGTGTCCCAATTATATGCTAAAAAAGAAAACTTTTAGCACTACAAGGGTTAATCCTTGGAGGTCAAATCCATTGTGCACACAATGGATTTGAGTAGGTAACATGGTAAGGTAATAGTAGATAAAAGATTGCAAATTAACCTAGACTTAAAACCAGTTTTCTTAGTTGAGTGTTGGAGTATTATAGGACAAGTAAGACATGGATTTGGCGGGAACTACTCCCTAAAACCAGGCCTTTGTCCTATCAAGTAAATGTTACCTTTGTTTGATTAAAGTGATGGATGCCAAAATGCCTTCTAAAATTGCAAGCAAGGGATTTACTGATTAGTTAAAGCAACATAGTTAAATGTGATAATGTGTTTGTAGCTTCTTGCTAGTGTCAAGTGTTGGCAACTTCTTCCTTCATCTGTTTGTCTAGCTTTGTATTTTGAACTATTGTCTTGGTGATAAAATTAAAATAAAAGATGAAAGTTCAAATAGTGTATAAAACACTATGAACGTTTAGACCCCCAATAACAAAATTACCAATTCAAGCTTTATGACAAACAATAAGTGTGCGGAACATGAATAAGCTTAATACAGAATTGATAAACAATCTAAACCAAATAAAATCACATCCACGGCAGAAATTAAATGGCAAAGATTAAGGGAAGAGAGATACAAACACAAGGACAATACACGATGTGTTATCGAAGAAGAAACCGAAGCCCTCAGCATAAAACCTCTCCGCCGCCCTCCAAGCGGTAAGTAATCCACTAGAAAATGTAGTTGGGATACATGAACAGTAATAGACCCTCCAAGCCTAATCTACCCAGTGTACCTAAGCCCTCCAAGCTTCCTGTTCCAACAAGGTTGCGCCGAACCTATTTCTTTTCTAGCTTCCCGGATTCCGCTACTTGACCATAGCATCAATCAATGTGAAATTGGTTCCTTCCTAATTGCTTTCCAAAGTACCAAACAGCCCTCTCACAGAAATGGATATGGTGAGAAAAGGTTTTGGTAATAAGCCTCTTAAGGATTTAACAATGGAGAGGAAAAGAGTTGAGGAATTTGTAGAGTCTCTTAATGAAGATTGGGGATGAATCAATCTTGTTTTTTCTCTAGGGTTTCTCTCTCAAAATTCTCTCTGGAAGCTCTTTTTCTTTTGTGGGTAAAAGGGGTATTTATATTGGGGTGAGAATGAAATGTGAAGAGTCAGGTTTTTCAAAACAGGGCTGGCTCGCAGCTTGACTGAGTCACGAGTTCCAGCTGCAAGGTAACTGAACAACCAGTTGTCCTATTTTGTCCTGTAGTGCTCCAATTGGCATGACGCTTCAACTTCTGGCATGCCTGGCACGTGTGCAGTTTCTGGCGACTAGCAGCCACGAGTCACCCGCAAGATCCAGTCGCAAGTCCCTATTTTTCTTGCACACTCTTGAGCATTTCTTCACACTATCTCACTCACTACCCTTACAAGAATCCCACCTAAATACAGGATTACTAATTGCTGAAATACAAGCAAATTTGGCACGGAATAAAGCCAATAAGATAGTTGATTAAATTCAACCTTACAAAAGAGAAAGTGAGGGGGCAAAATTATATTATGGCTTAGAGGGTTATTGAAAAAAAAAGTACAAATTGGTTTTGGCCTTAAAAAAGGAGGATACTGTCTTAAAATTTTAATGGTAATTAACCCCCAAAATTAAAATGCATATGATCAATCATCGCCCCAACAACTATAAATTTAAAATTCATTTATTTTTGTCATTACTTTGAAACTTCTTTTCCCTACTATTATTAGTAAAAATTAAATTGTTTTTATGTCTAATTGTTTGATTACTGATAAAAACTTGGTGGCATTTGAGACCTTGCATCATATCAGTCAGAAGAAAAGTGGGGAGATTAGAGAGACGGCCTTGAAGCTAGACATGAGTAAAGCTTATGACCGGATAGCGTAGGGTTGTCTTAAAAAAAATTATTTATATACAAGTATAGCTCACGTGAGTCAGTCAATAGACTCACTTTCTCTAAAACTATTCATATTAGTATAGCTCACGTTTGTTGAGACCAATACTAAAATTAGAATTTTCAAAAGACACACAATAGTTTATCATTTTGCTCTGAAGTTTCGCAGAGGTGAAGCTATGTCAAAATGATTAGTTTCTAAACTCCTATCTCACACGGTGAGAAATTTTAAAGAGATATGAAAGTGTTGCTTTGCTCTAAATTTACATGTTTAACAATGGTGAAGCTATATATATATATATATGTGTGTGTGTGTGTGTTAGTAAATTTCGAATGCTAGATGCTATTTTAACACCAAAGAAAGTTGCTTTAATTCTTCTCCTCTTTTAAAGAGAAGTCGAAAGCAACATTTGTGATGTGGAATTTATAATGTGAAAGAGGAAGAGAGGATGTATAAATAACACTTTTTTAGTGTTGAATGATCTAGAAGAAGTTAACACCTTTCAAGTTTCAACCTTAAATTATTAAGCAAAACAAATGAGTTTCAACCTTTAATTGCCACTTTTCTTTGGCAATACCTTTAGTAGATAGATGACAGAAGATTGTGGAAAAACAAAAACAACACAAAAAGAAGAAGATATACGTATCTAGTTATATAGTGATAGCTTATAATATATATCATTCTTTAAAGTACATATTCCTCACTTGATCTTCTCATTAATATATTCTGTGTTAGTTGTTCCGATTCTATTCTATAATAAATAATATATATTGCATCACTTTAGCATTTGTTCAAATCTACATACGTTAGTTTACAAAATATGTCAACAAAAATAAATGTTTCAGTTAAACCCCTTCTCTTTTTCTCTTATTATGAAACCAAACTTGATTTTATTTATTTATTTATAAATATGATAGATTTTGATAGCCATTTTTAATGGCCACATAAATATATATGGTATAAATTATGAGAAAGTCTTTGATTTAATTAAGGAGGCTGAAGAGAAAAGATGAGAACTAGAGTAGGTAACATGTTAGATGGTCGTAATTAATGGCCCAGGATTGTATATAGTTGGGGACCAACAATAACATTTGTATTATTATTTTATAATATATGATCATAATTCACAACACACTTTTGAGTATATTGAGTCTCACTCTCACGTCTGCATCCTAATTTCTTCAAGGCCGATTGGCCTCAACACACGTAAGTTATAATAATTTATGAATAATTTTAGCGTCAGCATATTACGTACTTTTACGCACACTTTGTCACAAATTTTTGTTTTATGCGATAAACTATGATTAACTGTTAGTCGACTGACTTTTTTTTTTTTTTCTACTACCCACATGTAGCCGGTCAATGAAGACACAATAAAATATGTGTAAAAGTATACGATACTATAATTATTACTTTTATATCAATAGTGCAAGTTGTGGAGCTTTCATTCTTACCAAATTTATCCCACTTTTTGGGTTTTTCTGAGTGACCCAAATTGACGTAGATTGATGCGCCATCATATATATTCATATACATATAATTCAGCTTACATCGAACTTTTTCTTTGACCTTAAAAATTGACCGGGTTTTTCTTAGCCCAATTTGTGATATCCATAGAAAAATATACACGTCTTGTTCATACTTGTACCTGCAATGCGTGAGGGCAAAGCGAGGGGGACCAGGGCGGCAATAATGGACCCATATATGTTCTCTTGGACTATTTTCAGTTTTTAAACAACATTTCATGCATTCCTATATACTTTTTCACTCACACGTATTTTCACAAATATTTTCAAACAATAATTTTCAGTTTTTAAACATATGTACCAAACGAACCCTGAAAATCGCCTACCACTTTTTTTTTTTTTTTTTGAGAATCCCTTCATATGTTTTTTTTATTAGAAATAAAAATTTTATGTTAAATATCATTAATGGTTCTCCTAAATTTTAACAAAATGCTACATTTAATGCCATTGTATAGGAAGTCAAAAAAAAAAATGCTTATTGTATAGGGAAATGTTATTTAGAATATTTTTTATGGGAAAAAAGAAAAAACCATTAATGATTTAATAATTTTTTCAATTTTTTATAAAAATAATATAAAAACTTTCTTAAAATAGTTTATTAATAATTTTTTTACAAGCATTTGTTCACATGACCCTTATTTTTATTCTTATTATTCATATGTCATACATAACTCTCTTTTTTAGAAGAATGTCATACGTAACTCATTAAATTAATATATATTCGAGGTTTATATTCTTAAAAAAATAAAGAAAGAAAGAAGTAAATCTCATTAATATAAGCCTTCTTTCAAGGATTTAACTATGTGTATAGCCTCAAAAATTTTGAAATAGAGTAGTTCTAAGATCACATACTATTTCACAATTTTTTACAATAATTCTGATGTGGCAGACTATGAGTAGTTGTCTATCATTTACATATAGCTCAACTATTTTTTTCTCTATCTATCACATTCTACCACATCACAGTTGTGGCAAAGAAGTTGTAACATAAGTTGTGGTACTAGATTTTTTCTTTGAAATATAAATCTATTTAGAAAATATATTTTTTATTTTTATTCTACCCCTACCTTCTTTCTTTTCCATTTTTATTTTTATTTTTTGCATTTGGAGAATTAGCAATAGGGAAAATATATTTTTATTTTTATAAGAAATGACAATTGCAGTTTTGTGTTTAAGAGTTAAAGATTTTTATTCCATTTATTATTTATGAAAATAATATTTTCCTTTTTTTATTATTATTATATTTTTATATTGACTTGTATATGTTTAAGTATATAAAGTGATGTTTATTATGTATATTACTTAAAAAAAATTAATTTTTTATATGTGTCAGAAGTTTTTAAACTATATGATCTATAACTGTGTAATCTCTAATTTATTTAACGAAAAATCTTAATTTAAAACTGTGGGAACCTAAGATGTGTAGGCTTGCTTTGCAACTCCTACGCATGCTTGGCAACGTCCTCAGCCGACCTCGGCATGCTTTGCAACGTTCTCGGCATGCTTTGCAAGGTCCCTAGCCAACCTCGGCATGCTTCTGCAAGGTCCTAGGAGTCTCACATCGAAAAGAAACCCCCTCCACTTGCTGCCTTATAAGCTGTGAAGCTAAGGGAGTAGTGTACCACCAAGTTTCAATATATTGTGGGAACCTAAGATGTGTAGGCTTGCTTTGCAACTCCTAGGCATGCTTGGCAACGCCCTCGGCCGACCTCGGCATGCTTTGCAAGGTCATTGGCATGCTTTGCAAGGTCCTTGGCCGACCTCGGCATGCTTCTGCAAGGTCCTAGGAGTCTCACATCGAAGAGAAACCCCCCCCCCCACTTGCTGCCTTATAAGCTGTGAAGCCAAGGGAGTAGTATACCACCAAGCTTCAATATATGGAAGTGTACATACAATTTTCGTAAAAGATAAATCACACGGTCACGAAATAGTGTAACAAATAATCAATTTGTATTTGTATATATGTGAGTACAATCCTCTATATAAATCTTTACAATGAAAGAGTACAATAAATTCCTTCGATTCGATCTCCAAGAAACGTTACGATCTGAAGAGGCTATGAAGCTTGATCTTGAATCGTGCTTTGATGTCTCCAAGTTGAATGAATAGTTGAATGTGCTTGATTTGATGTGAGGGTCGTCGGCTTGATCTCGAACTAGATTAAAGGAGAATCCCCACTTTGATTTGAAGAAGTAGGAATAGGCCTTGATGAACAATGGAATTCTTGTAAACTTTAGAGATGACTCTCTATTTTGACAGAGTGTCAGTAGTGTTTTCTCTCTAAGTGTTCTCCCCTTTTCTCATATGAGAAGCCCCTATTTATAGGCAACTCAATGGTATTTAATTTGGAATTTTCTCTCAGCATTTATTGAGAGTTGAATTATATATGAATTTAATTTGGTATTTCATTTAATAAGAACTTTCCATATAGGTCTTTTCTTCTGACGCTGCCATATGGCTTTCTTCATTTGATTTTGCCACGTGGCTTGATTTCATTTGCTGATTGTCCACGTCATCAATTAGAGATTAATTTGATCGCAAAATATTTTACCATGAACAATCAGACGGTTGTAAATTCATCATAAAATTTTGATGTCTACAGGAAGCTTGGTGGTACACTACTCCTTTGGCTTCATAGCTTATAAGACAGCAAGTGGGGGGGTTTCTCTTCGATGTGGGACTCCTAGGACCTTGCAAAAGCATACCGAGGTTGGCCAAGGACCTTGCAAAGCATGCCGAGGTCGGCCAAGGACGTTGCCAAGCATGCCTAGGAGTTGCAAAGCAAGCCTACACATCTTAGGTTCCCACAAAAACAATTAGAGGAATATCAATTGTGATCAATTTGGTATAAAAGATAGTTTACAATTCGTAATTTGACTTGCTGAAGAAAGACATTGTTTTGAGATATGTAAAGAATAACTTAAAATAATTTTTTTTTGTTATATATGAGAAGATAACATATATAAATTATATTATGGACATACTTTTATGTTTAGGTAATATATATTTTTGTGTTACTAATAGATTTTTGTATAAAAAAATTGGTAAATTTAACTTGGCTCTACTTAAAGCTCTGTCACTACTTATGCATCTCATTTTAATGAAAACATTGAAATTGATAATTATAGAAAACGAGCAAATAAATTACAAAAGAATTTAGAATAACATATACCTCATACACTGATACATGCATCTTGATACATCCGTTAATAATAAAAATACAATATTATTAGATGGGTCTAAATACAAAATAAAAGATGACCTATATTATGAATTTCAATTAACTCAATTAGTAAAGTCTCTTACCGTCGAATAAGAGATTTGAGATTTAAACTCTGTCTACACAAAAAATCGATTATTGTCTTGGTCTGATGATAAAGAGTAATCATCATTGAGCAAATGTCATAATTTAAAATTTTATCATATAGATATGTATCATATAGATGAGAATGAGCATATATAAAAGCTCATACATGTGTTACCCACGTTACTCTTTTTCCTTTTCTTTTAGCTAAAATTAATTTTTTTTCCCTTAATTTTTATTTTTATTATCAAATTAGTCTTTAAAGTTAATTTTCCAATTTAATCATTTATTTTGTAAAAATGATTTAATCTGATTATTCTATCCAAATCTTTTAGCAAATGAAACTGTTCAAACAATTATTTTAGTAATAATACTCATCAAACATCAATATTTATTAAATGATGCATCTCATGAATGCTTTTAGTTAAACTTTTTAAAATATTTAAAAAAAATAATGTTTAAAATGCATCGTTGCCAACAGATTTGAACGGAATGACTTGATTGTTTCGTTTTTACTAAATGTTAATCTAAATTAAGAAAAAAAAAACATAAAGTTTAACGACTAAATTGATAATTGGCGTAAAGGTTAAGGAATAAAATTGTAGAAGGTGTCTGTACCCCTGCATCGATTAACAACTCAAATCCAAGCATCATTTCATTTTTCAATTGCTTAAAATATCAGTTGCAATTAATTGAGTCATATCTTGTGAAAAAAAAAAAGAACAATGCACTAGATTTCTTCATCTCTCTTTTTTCCCCGTTGATTTACATTTTTTTTATTAAAAAAATGCATTTATTTAACCCACCAAAAGAAAAATGAACCATGTGTGCCATGCATTTAACGTTTTTGAACACACAATTAATTAGTAAACAACAAAACAAGACAAATACCTTGATTGATCATGAACAACTGAAAGGCTAGTAGTAGGATTTGAATTTGGATTGCTTATTATGGGGTGCTTACTTCCCATATTGAAAATATAACACAATTAGTATCAAATTGTATGAATTAAACAAGACAAACCCCTTGTTTAATGAAAAAAGGCTAGCAGTAGGATTTGAATTTAGTTTGCTTATTTTGGGCTGCTTACTTTATATTGGGATATAACATAATTATTGTCAAATTGTAACTCTGACAAAATATATAGATGGTCGGCTTATGACACTTTAGAAAAAATGTACGTAGTCTATGTTTTTTTTTTTGGGGTAGGAAAAAAAATGCCTAAGGAGACAGGGCAACCTTTATGCACACAGTATAACCAAGAAAAAGATGAGCACCAACGCAATTACTAATGAGAGGATACGCAAATCCAAGACTAGAGTCTTGTTGACTCAAATCCCTTACCATTCACTTGCGGCATTGGCGTATCTCTTAAATTTTGATACCACCAAAACTCTTGTTTCATCTCTCTTGAATCTTAGGTAGACAGAAATTGTACCAAACAAATGAAGCAAACCCTCTATAGTCAGCTATTGCCAATATAATCCTAAGACAAATGTGTACTGGTTATCAATCAATCTATCTCATGCTATGCAAATCAGGCCACCTATCCCTACTGATCACATAATTACCAAGAAAGTCACATTGGGCATCATCATCATCATGCCATGAGACAGACTTTTAACTCTTTAGTCTAATGGAATCTTAAGAATCTTTGTGCACAATGAAATCGTGAGAGTCACTACAAATGAATCTCGAACTATATATGTTATATATTGGTTCATTGTTACGAAAAATTGACTTGTATATATACTAGCTACGAAAATATTATTTAACGTCATTGTTTAGTTTAATTTCTTGAGGCAAGTACTCAATTGAACTGCCACAACTTTTTTTTTCTGTTGCTGGTTTAGAAATATTAATTGCTAAATATATATGCTCCCCTCGAGCTAGAACCTGAGACCCCCCTTAAGTAACCCCAAGTTCTATGGCTTGGGGAGGTACCATCCCACCAAATTTGAAGGTCATGATATCCATCTTGGTCCATTCAAGTTTTTTTTTTCCTTCCAAGTTTCATGTGACACATTTAGAGATCCACAATTGAAAACAAATGAAAATAGTGATCTACAGGAGTATAAAAGAAAAAAAAAATGTAGGTGACTTGTCAAAATTTTAAGAAGTTGTAACTTAATATTTTTTTGTCCATTTTAGTATTTAATTATATATATACACACGCACAACTTTACATCGTGACAAGGTCATGATTTTCTCTTTCTATCCACATTACATATAAGAGCATATATATTAAATATTAATCATCATAACGAGATATCATTCTTGTATTCTTTTTTTATTTATTTAATAATTCAATATTTGAGAAAAGGGAGATCTGAACTATAGTGTCTTCATTGGAGAAAAAAAACATGTTTTTTTGGAGAGAGATACTATTTCACCAATCGTGTTACATGTATCTAACATATTCATACCTAACGATTTTTTACAAAGTAGTGACGAAAGAAGGTATAACTTGTACAAATCTTTCCATTTTCCAATTCAATCCGATCCATTCATTCGTAGAGCTATTTACTCGATTGCATACATTTTTGGAACACTTCTAATAGAGGGACAAATAGTCAATTTTGAAAGAACTTATTGTAAACCTCCTTCAGATATGAATTTATATGATTTAGAGGGAACAGTTGAATTAAAAATCTTGTATTCTAATATGTGTGTAAGGTTATATTTAAATATTTGTTGTAATGGAAAATAAATGCTTATAAATATAATAATAATTTATTATTAATCAACATATATATATAATGAATTAAATACAAAAGATATGAGTTTAAATAAAAAGATAATAATAAATTAAAAATTAAAAAAACGGTAAACTCATCATATTTCAAACATTAATATTTACAAATTACAACTATTTGAATGCACCTTTTGTATTTTTGCTACAAAGAATATAAATGTTAGCTAAATTATTTGAAAGTTAAAAATTCAATGAATATAAAATGTCTCATTCTAGCTTCACATAGTTACCCATCCCCAGCCCTTACTCCCTAAGAGATAAACATTTCATAGTGGCACATGTGAAATGCTATTTTTAAGCATGTAGCCCACAAAGTAGACCATAAGAAAAGGTGGTTCAATTCATATCTAGGAGTTATATATTCAAAAGCAAGTTGTAGATGCTAGAAAGTGCACAGTAGTCCAGAATAAATAAACTACATTGATTATTAGTTGGACTATGGTTCACAAATCAGATACATATCCAAGGGAGCTTGAACTATATATATTAGTAAAGAATTTCATCATGATCAGTTAGGAAGTTGGGAACCTAAAACTCTTAATTTTGGTGCATAAAGTGGACTTTACTAATCATTAACAAGCATATTGATTGAATTGAATAATAACCCTCAATTCAGTCCCCTTATCCTAACTTAACTTAGCAAACAAATATGCATATTGAATAACATAAATACATAATGAAGAAGACCCTAAAATGTAAAATCTCATAGGGAAACTAAACAAGTAGCAGCACACAATTACAACCTAACTAGATGCAACTTTGATTACAATTTACAAGCATGAAGCAGGACAAGTTGACAACCATTGCAAAAAAAATCAACCATCATATAAACAAAAAGTCCTCCTTTATCAATATCATCAATCAAACTCAAACCAAATTCAACTTGAGAAAACTGTAGCTGTCATATATGTCAATTTTTTTTATTTATGCTTGTAGCAGTAAGTCTAAGAGACACATCTGACAATCAAAATTACCTTCTTGGCTCAAGGCCTGCTTATTGCTATCATTACCTACCTTGTTTCTTGCACTCTGATCAGCCTCAGTTTCTAAACCAGCTTGCAATTCAATTTTCTCAGTATCTTTATCAACCACACCATCATTTTTGCTTAATTCTCCATCAACCATTTCTTCATGCTTCATAGTAACATCCTCCTCCATATACTTTGAGAGCCAATTCTGCTTCATTTTTGGTTTTTGGACAATAATATGCAAAGAGCAAGACTTAGGTATGGTACTTAGGTGCTGTTCCTTAAGTTCCCTTCTTAGAATTTTGCCAATGTAGACTTTTCCTCATGAGATTGAAGTATATTTTTTAGTTAAATAGCCACATGGTTGAATCTTAAGTATTGTTCCTTAGGTTCCCTTCTTAGAATTTTGTCATGTGGATTTTTTCTCATGAGATTGAAGTATATTTCTTAGTTAAGTAGCCACATGGCAGAATATTAAAAGAGGAACCTAAGGAACAGCACCTAAAGTATTGTACATAAGTTTTAAATTTTGTTCATATGCAAATATGTCCTAATTACTCAAAGCCCCAGCAATTTAAAGCTTTCAAGAAGACCTTTTGAGGCAAAAATTAATTATATTAATCAATTAATTAATGATAAATTTCATGGTTTAATTTAATTTAACGTTATTCATAATCAATACTGGTCATTTTGAAGGAGAAAAAGGTGATGGTGCATGCACGCCATTCACGCATGATTAATATTGTCGTTATTCCAAGAGTTGTGGTGGGAGACAGCATGACAGTTTATCGTTTTGCTCTACTTTTTCTTACAAAGTTTGTATGGTGTTGGCTGTGTAGCTATTTTTTGGCAATTTATATAGTTCGATTGGGGACTCTAGTAGTGTGGTATAAAATCATTAAAACGTATAAAAATGAGGTCAAATGGCATAATAGCCCGAACTGAATGTTGGGGGGTAAACAAAAATAACTAGTGCAGGGTGACATATTCTAATTAAATGATCATCAATGACTAATTTATTGTACAAAACTGATTTTGAGGAAATTTAGTGCCATAATAACATGATCGAGTAATTTGTCTCTTTCAGAACGTTGACTCTCACACATTCTTTATTATATATCGTTCAAATACATCAGCTATATATTTTACATTTTAAATATGAAAATCATGCGTAAAATTACAATGTTGTGTGCATAGAGCACGTATTAACAAGCGTGACAGAATACTGACCATTAAATAAATAAACTATCAAATTAGGTTAATCAAAATACTCATTATAATAGAATATTATGGGTGGTAACTATTAAAAAAAAAAACTAGGAAAGTTCATGTAGGTACAAGTTTTTCAGTCCAAGCCCAAAATGTGTGGGATATTGACCCAGTGAGACCAGTACAATAAGTTTATAGAGAGTAGGTTAAAGAACTAGGCCCTAACGAATTGGACAACGGCTAGTATGGAATCAGGTGACAATCAAGCACAAATAAGAGGTACTGATATGAATGGACTTACTGTCCGAGGAGGTATTTTGTCATATAAATCAATAACAGCTGAGTACAAGTACAATTTTGATTTCTACAGTATTCTTTCTCTATTTTTCCGATCTCTTCCTCATGGAGGGTCTCTTACATTATATATCTCCCTTTGGACCATCTTGATCCTACACTTGTTGATCATTTGAACCCTTACTTGAGTGTTTATCCCATTAGACACCCTCTTTGACTTTCTGTAAGTTGTGGTAGTCAAGGCAGCACTGTTTAAGAGTTTTCTCCACATAAATGCGGCCAGAAAAGTAGCTGCAGTGCATTCAATGCGGTGGTAGCAGCTTTCCCTTAGATATTTCTGAGTTCCCATCATTCTTATATATTTATGATGTACGTCCTTATCATTGGAGCTTCCTGGAAGGTCACCTTGATTGTTGGAATACATATTTGAGTTGTATTTATCATGTCCGAGGAGATATACCTCCTCAAACCACCCTCTCATTTGTATTTTTCTCATTGAGTCCCGGGTCTGAACCATTCGTTCGTCCTCAGACTACTCATGCTCTCGGCCAAGGCCCAAGGCCCAATATATGATTTGGGCCCTTAACCCTACAATAGCCCCTCAAAACTCTGATTTTTCCCTCTCATCCAAGGAGAAAACTGGGGTTTTGAATTTTTAAGAGTTAATTCTACTTAATCCTTTGATTTACACGTGCGGGAGTGCCGTTTCACGCACCCCATAATTTCCACTGACGCTTCAAAGCCCGTAAGGCGCCATTAATTGCTCCAGGCAGCGCTTTGTTCCCCAGATCTAATGGTGAGGCACAGATCCAACGGTTGATCTTTCTCTTAGAATTTTGAGCGGGATTACTCCCACTCATTTTCACCATCTATATAAAGCCTTGAGGGAAATCATTCTCCCTTCACTTCACGAATTTTCAAGTTCTCCAGAGATCTCAAGCACTCCAACTTACTAAAATCTCTACACTTCTAAGTTTCCCTAACTCTTTTCCTTAAGAAATTTCCAAAAGATTTTTCTAAAGGTTCAAGGTTTAATACATTCACTTGCTTTCGTAAGTATCTATCTCTTTAAACTTTCTTTTTCTCCTCAGCCAACCTCCTCGGCCTTCTTCCTTTTTTAGAAAACTTCCTTCGCGTCATCTACGTTTGCTTAGATGGGTAGATTCAAGCACTTAATAGACTCTTCGGCCGGTATGGAGGGTTTTAGGGCCAAATACCATATCCCATAGGGAGTAGGCTTACAATATTTTCCCCCAGACCAAATACTTACAAATAGAGAGGAAGGTGAAGTTGTCATTCCAATGATCGCCTTTATAGAGGGAGGAATGACACTTCCCATGGGTAGAATAACCAGAGACTACCTGCTCAACCACAGGTTGTGTCCCCATCAATGTGCCCCCAACCTATTTAAAGTCTTAGGGAGTGTAGATGCCTTGAACGATCAGATGAAACTAGGGCTTACATGGCACAATGTCGTTCACATGTACAAGTGTCATTCCCTTGCCAGTGCAGGATATTACCTCAAGTCCCGGTCCGATGTGGTTAGATTGATATCCTGCCTTCCTAAGTCCAACAAGGGCTTGAAGGATGACTATCTGGTCATCTCCAGGGAGTGGCACAACGGTATTCACTACCCAGTTCTGGCAGGAAAACCAGATGGGGTACCCTATGATTAGGTCCTTTAATAAGGACTTTAGTTTTTTTTTTTTTTTTTTTTTTTTTTTATAACTTTGCCTCGACATTTCGCCTTCTCAGATAATAGTTTTCATTGATCTAAACCCAATTTCCTTCTCAGATGTTTTTGCAAATAAAAACCACGTTGCTCCAAGACTCAGTTTCGTCAACGTGCCGGGTCTCAACAAACTGTTGAGATTTGAGATATTCATAAGCGAAGACAGACAACTATGGGCCACTCACTTAATTTTGGATTTCGAGCCTCTGTCTCACATATTTCAGGACAAAGGCCAGGCAATAAGGGCTGGTGACCCTAGATTAGTACGCATAGATGTCTCTAAGCCTAGGTTTTTGGCTCGGAGAGACCTTTCGCCTGTTGAGCTACCCATTCAACGTGTACCTTAAGAAGTAGCCGAGAGAGGAGACAGCATCTACACACCTATCCCTTAAGGCCGAGATCAACCAATTCCACCTTGAGGAGGAAGGTGAAGTGCCAAAAAGGCCAGTAGAGCTCTGAAACTCTGAGATCGATTTTGACAGATTCTCGATGGCTCAATCCCCTAAACTCATAGTCACTCGGGTTGATACAAGCTCCGAGGAAGAGATAAAAATGGCCTTGAATCCGAGGAGAGGTCTTAGGGACTTGGTGGCTGGGAGAAAGGAGGGACCATCCAAGGATGTCCCAAAGACTCAACTTCCTCCTAATCCTACTCTTCCCCCCTCATCCTGCTTCCCGACCCAAACTTGCAAAAGAAGAAGAGGAAGGGAAAAGAGATCGAGGAAAGGGAGTTTGCCCCACCAAAAGACCCACAACAGCAGAAAATGAACAAAGAGAGACAAAGGGAGACTTCGGTGGAGAGCAAGGAGGATTCTTTGAGGGCCAAGGTGCACCGACCACAACGCACTTGGTCCCCCAGGCTAGAGCTAGATGGCGCCCCCATCCCTTGGGATGCCGCAGTCCAAAACTTTCAATTGGGGCATTCGGGTTATGTTGCTGAAGCCCTTGAGCAGCCATTTCTTCTTCCCAGAGATATGGATGCTTACAAGCGCTTCAAGCAACCCGACCTCTTCCTGTCCCTGAAGAGGGACCTTGCTATGGTAAGTGATTTGACATAACTTGGAATTAAAACTTAACAGCTCTTTCATTCTATCTCATTTCTCCATTATTTTCATGCAGGTTACCCAACAAATTTTTGTAGCTGAGGAATGGGTCAAGGACGCCCATAACCAAGTTAAGGTGGAGGCCTACTCTCGTGCTGAGGTTGAAAAGTACCTAAGGACCCTCAAGCAAGAAAAAGCGAAGCTGTCGAACAAACTGGTTGAAGCGGAGAGGGCCTGTTTAAGTGCTAAGGTGAGTCTGAAAACAGTTGAGAGACAGGCCAAGGACCAGCATCAACAACTCCATATATCCGAGATAGACCTAGCCACCCAGAAGCAACAAGTCATGGATCTAAAGGCTGAGCTGCAAAAAGTCAAGGAGGTAACTCAAGTGGCTAGGGAGGATTCCGAGGCTGCAGAGACAACGTCCTATGAGTGTGAGGTGCTGGAGACGGAGACAAGGTTGGCCGAGGAGGTGACAGGAGTTTGCAGGGAATATTGTACTGAGACTTGGGCAGAGGCGCTCAATCGGGTGGGAGTCCCTGCTGACTCCAAGTGGAGGAGGTCTGAAAATGTATTCTTCCCTAAAGACATACGAGAAATCTCAGAGATGCTTTCTCCTCCCGTTACTGATCTTCTCCCCCTTCCTAGGCAACTTCCCGCTATCCAAGCCCCTGCTCCTTATGCTAAAGACTTAATAGGGGCTGGGAAGGGTAAGGAGGTCCAACCAATGGTCAAGGCCAATCAATTCGAGGACGATCTCACAATTAAGGACGTGGTCTCTAAGGCCAAGGATGAGAAGGTTAAGTCCAAGGCTGGTAATGCCTACTCCAAGGCTGTTGATTCCAAGAAGGGCCCTCCACAAGCCAATACCTAGATATAGAATTTTCTTTTGTAATTTTCTATGTGTATGCTTTTTTTTTTTTTTTTTGGTAACGGCAATTTTCCATCAATCATAATGTATTCCCTCTTTTGTTTAATGACAAGATCTTTCTTTCTACCTCTCGTGTCTTTACTTTATATGCTTTCAAGCTTACTGTCATTGTAAATAAACTTGAATTGTTGCCACTCTAGCTTTAACAAAAACTAACAACAATATTTTGCTACCAGTATAAGTAATTTAACTAAGTACCAACAATGAAGGCTGAATCTAATAAAAATAATTAATAAACTTCGTAAAGAATAAAAAATGAGAGATATTATTCACTCTGCTCAACACTTAGATAAATAATTAAGAACATTAACTTACTCAGAGCTATCAATCTGAGGAGTTGGTTATAATCTTGGATCTGTCTTGACACTTAGTGAGAAACAAATAGATATCATAGAGTGTTAATTTCCCCATAGTATGTGGTCCAAGGAACCAAACATAACTTAGGTTCTGTTTAACACTTAGAAAGAATGAATAGATGTCATTGAATATTAATTTTACCAAAGTATGTGATTCGAAGAGTCTGACATAACTTAGGTTTTGTTTAACACTTAGAAAGAATGAATAGATGTCATTGAGTGTTAATTTTACCAAAGTATGTGGTCCGAGGAACCTGACATAACTTAGTTTCTATTTAACACTTAGAAAGAATGAATAGATGTCATTAAGCGTTAATTTTACCAAATTATATGGTCCGAGGAGTATGACATAATTTAGATTCCGTTTAACACTTAGAAAAAATGAATAGATGTCATTGAGTGTTAATTTTACCAAAGTATGTGGTTCAAGAAGCCTGACATAACTTAGGTTTTGTTTAACACTTAGAAAAGATGTCAATAAGTATTAATTTAGCCAAAGCATGTGGTCAGAGGAGCCAGGCATGACTTAGGTTCTATTTAGTACTTATAAAAAATGAATAATAGGAAGTACAATGCCTTTATATAACAAAAGAACATATTGACAAAGGAAACTTTTATTAATAATAATACCTTTTCAGGTTGTTTACATTCCAAGGACGCAGTATTACGTGCTTATCTAAGTCTTCCAGAAAATATGCTCCTATACCAGCCACCGAGGTGATGCGATATAGCCCCTCCCAATTGGGCCCTAACTTTACCACGCTGGGTTTTTTGTAGTACCTAGAACCTTTCTCAACACCAAGTCTCTAGGCGCTAATGGTCTCAACTTCACATCGGCATCATAACCTTGCTTGAGCTTGTGTTGGTAATATGCCAATTGAACCATCGCATTTTTTCTTCGTTCTTTAATTAAGTCTAAACTCTTCTCCAATAGCCCATTGTTGCCACTCGGAGTGAAAGAACTTGTTCTTAGCATGGGGAATCCAGTTTCCAAAGGAATGACAGCCTCAGTGTCATGCCCCAAACCCAAAAGGGTCCAAAGCATGAGAAAAACATCCCAAGGGTACCTGTAGATTTTTCCTTTTTGGCAAATCAAACTATAGGAGATCTTTATTTTCTTTCTTTTCTTTCTTTTCCAAATGATAAGAATATACAACCATACTAAAATCTCCACATTACAAGTCAGAACTCTATAACACATTTACGAACAATAACTAAAAATCATGTGCCTCCACATAATACATGAATATATTACAAAACACTGATTAAATTACACAAATTCACAATCTTATTGAGAATAGGGACCTTAACATCGAGTCTAGGCCTACCATGCCAAGGGCTAACAAACCTTAAGCAATCCACCTCTAGTAGAATTAATTAAGGTCTCGGTGAATATAGCAAGATCGAGTCATCAACCATTTACAGCAAAAGTCTCCAAATTTAACATAGCACTCTAATCATCACCAAAGAAGTAAGCTCCATACCCAAGGTATAGCTAATAAATCTAAAAAAACTATTATGAGGGTGGGATGAGCTAACGCCCCGTAAGTAGCATAATTAATGGGGGTGGAGGAAAATGCAAGTTTCATGATAATCAACAGTTTACAAAACATATTTTAGTTTGAGAAATTTCTAACTGAGTCCTGCAAGATCATTTTCAATAATAATGTGACAAGAATGATTAAATGATGAAATACAAAATTTCTCAAAATAATACCATGAAACTATATACAATAATCTGTGAGCACTAATAATATAATTTCCAAAGTCATAATATATAACATAAGGTAAATTATCACCAATGCACCACACTACCACATAGACCAGTTAGGGGATCCACCTATTCACAATTGGCATGATATTGTCCTCTTTGGTATGCAGACTCTTGGCCCCATAAACAGCAGCTCACCCATACCCTCAAGGTTTTTCTCTCCCCTCATAGGCAGTAGAGAGAGTGCGTCAAATAGGACCTCTCTTGCATATGGTCTCTTGGCCTCATGGGCAGCAGCCTCACCCACACATAATCAAGGAACCTCTTCCCTCTATGGGCAGTAGGGAAGAACGCGTCATCCAAAGTGAAAGGGCACTGACCTAGATCTGATTCCGTTGTCACAAAGACTACATAAACCAAATCAGGTGATCATCGGGAAATCACACATGGCATGGTGTCAAAACCACAAAAAGCTCACAGATATACATTTCCTTTCAAATACATAGTTTATAACCAGGTAGTTTCAGAAAAATCTTAAATAATCTAATTTCAACAAAGTTTGTAAGGTTTTCAACTTCATTCTTGTCAAGAGATTTTCTATCAATTTCCTAAATAATAAAAGACAAGATCAGCATCTTTAAATTTTTCAATATACCATAAAATCAATGATTTTCTTATCAAAGACTAAATAAAAGATGCTTATTTTTCCATATCAACAATTCATGCATTTCCCCAAATGCAATACCAAATATGATGCATTTTCATATATAATCATATATATATTAAGGTTACGACACGATAGTTTTTAGGAAAAATATAGTTTCCATAGGTAGTTTCCAAAAGCGTGTCTAACCCAAAAACAATATTTATACAACATGGTTATTTTTCAAAAATCCCATTAAAAAACTACTTACCTCGCAACCACAAAAGCCTAATTCTCCAAGCTCCATGGAGATTAGCTAGAACCTAAATAATATCAAGTAAACCTATCACAATAAGCATAGAGTTTGAAATTGTATCTAGCTACAGTTTAGGAATTGCCAAATGAGCACTTGATTAGGCAAGCCTAATATTTAACCTCATCAATAATAAATAATATATTTCACTTCCAAAGTTTCTCAACAAATTGATTCACAAGGCATAAACTCCAATTTATAAGGTTAACCCATTTATTATCATCTTTAACATTATGACTAGCTTTCATAAAATTTACACTACATCATTAAGAGACCCATGAAAGCAAAATCAAAATATCCTCCAAGACAAGAAATTTAGAATTTCAACTAACTCCAAATAAACCCAATGGTAATGGAAAATTTGATTTACCAACCATCACATATTATAACTTAAACCCCTAAATTTTCCACCATAAATAAACCTTAGGTAGTCATCATTAGCACAAACCATATACCCACTCATCAAATAATTCCACCAATACAAAACTCATACATATAAACACATAAATATCACTTCCAATGCTCAAAAATCACATGGGTATCATTATTAAAACTTAGATAAAAATATAACCTCAAGCAAAATATAAAACTCACCAAAAGGATTAGAAATTTTATCTCAAATAAAAGATGAAGATGCATAGAAGTTCCTAAGGATTTTCCGGTGACATTGCCAGAAAAATGATGGTGGAGATGGTGGCATGGAGGTACCGGTGGGAGAGTTTGAAGGAGTGAAGAGGAGTGTTCTACCAAAAATGCAAAAGAAGAAAAAGAAAGAAAAAAGAAGGAGAAGTGAGGAGCTGGTTAAAATGAGTGGTGGGGAGTGGGGTAGTTGGAAGAGGCACGTGAGACCCATTAAAAATCTGACTTTCATTTTTTTTTTCTTTCTTTTTGGTGATTGGGACGTTACACTCGGGCCCATAAGTCATTGAGAAAGGCGTCTCCCTAGTAGACCTATAAGGTGTGGTTCGATAAGTCCAAAGGATGTGTGGTAGCTCTTCCACCCATTTCACCTTCGCGTCATTCAACATTTTCTTGAGTCCACTCACTATGACCTTGTTAATAGCCTTGGCTTGCCCGTTTCCTTGGGGATAAGCTGGGGTGGAGTATCTGTTTGTAATTCCCAGGTCACAATAGTATCTCCTGAAATATTTGCTATCAAACTGAAGGCCATTATTTGAGATGAGGGTACGAGGGACCCCGAATCGTGTGACAATATTTTTCCAAACAAATTTCTTGGCATCCACGTCCCTGATATTTATCCATGACTCAGCTTCAACCCACTTTGTGAAGTAATTCATACCAACCAGCAAGTATCTCTTATTCCCATTGCCTTGGGGAAAAAGCCAACGATATCTAAGCTTCATTGAACAAATGGCCAAGGGCTGGATAGGGAGTTAAGGATTCCTCCTGGTTGATATATATTTGGTGTAAATCTTTGGCATTGATCACACTTTTTCACATATTCTTGCGCTTCTTTCTGCATATTTGGCCACCAATAGCCCTGAGTGATGGCTATATGAGACAAAGATCTGCTTCCTGTATGGCTTCCACAAATCCCTTCATGTAACTCCCCAAGGAGTAGCTCTGATGTATCAAGGTGAATGCAAAGTAGATATGGCCTAGAAAAAAAGCACTTGTACAATTTTTGGTCCTTGGATAGCCAGAAACGAGGTGCCTTTCTCCATACTTTGTCAGCTTCTAATTTATCCTCCGGTAAGATGTCCTCTTTCAAGAATAGTACTATGGGATCCATCTAGTTAGGCCCTACTCTGACTTGGTGAACGTGGACCACCTCTCCCTTTACCTCCGTGGGTTTGTATAAGTCTTCTATAAGGATAACCCGAGGTAAGCTCTGCGCCGAGGAGGTTGCAAGCGTGGCTAGGAAATCAGCATGTGTGTTTCCATTTCTAGGGACGTGCAGTAGGGTGAATGATTCAAATCTTGATTGCAAATGCCTAACTTGACTTAAGTATCCTTGCATTCTCTCATCTCTTGCCTCTAGCTCGCCCTTCACTTAGCCAACAACCAATCTTGAGTCCAAGAACATCTTTACTGTCTTTCCCCCCATTCTTTGAACCATGGACATTCCTTCCAGCAAAGCTTCATATTCAGCCTTATTATTTGTAGCCGAGAAGCCCAGTTTTAATGACTTTTCAATGGTGATTTGTTCAGGAGAAACCAGAACTAACCCCACTCCGGAGCCTCTTTGATTTACTCCACCATCAACATATACCTTCCAGAATAAAGGTTCTTGTAGGGAAATTTTGCCAATTGATTTTCCATTCATGCTTTATGTTGCTGCATTTTTCAAATCAAAAGACATTACTTTGTAGTGGTAGTTTCCAATAAGAGTGATAAAAGTTGTCTTCTCCTGATCGTCCAGGCCTAGTGGTATCTGATGATATCCTTGAAAGGCGTCTAAAAAGCTCATCCGAGGATGGCCCACCATTGCATCCACTAATTGATCTATTCGAAGCATAGGGAAGGGATCTTTTGGGCAAGCCTTATTCAGATTTGTGAAGTCCACACACACTTGCCACCTCCCGTTCTTCTTTTTCACTACCACAATATTGGCCAGCCATTCAGGATAGAAAACTTCCTTGATAGCCCCTGCCTACTTGAGCTTCATCACCTCATCTTTGACAGCATCTGCATGTTCCTTGGATGGGCACCAAGGTGATTGCTTTTTGGGAGTGATGGATGGGTTAACATTTAAATGATGACAGATGAAGTTCAGATCTACCCCGGGGCTTCATAAGCATCCCATGCAAACACATCAACGTTTCTTCTAAGAAATTCTACTAGCACTTCCTTCTCTTGAGGAGGCAGCTGAGCCCCGACCTGAAAGAACTTCTCCGAATCATCACCTATAACAACATTTTCTAAATTTTCACATTTTGCCTCCTCAACTCGTCCGTCGATAGGCAACGCCAGAGTTTTTAATTGCTATAAGCTTCTTTCAACAGAGGCCGATGACTCAATCTCGGGCCGATGCAATATGGCAGCGACCATGCATTGCCTAGCTGTGGACTGACTTCCAAGGATCTCTTTAACCTGGCACTCAAATGGGTATTTCACCTTTTGGTGCAAAGTAGAAGAGACGGCTCCCAGGGTATGAAGCCAAGGTCTGGCCACAATAATTGTGTATGGGGAATAAGCGTCCACCACAATAAAATCTACCTCTACCACTTTTGGACCCGTCTGTATGGGTAGTCTGATTTGACCCTTTGAAATGACGATCTTCCCATCAAAACTCACCAAAGGAGAATCATAGGCTGTTAAGTCTTCGGGTCTCAAATTCAGCCCTTTGAATAGGTCGGGGTACATAATCTCAACACTACTACCCTAGTCCACCAACACCCTCTTCACGTCATATCCCCAATCCTAAATGTGACCACCAAAGCATCATCACGAAGCTATATGGTTCCAATTTTATCCTTATTCGAAAAACCCATCACCGGCTGAATATCTACTTTAGCCCTCTTCGACCCTAAATTAGCGTCCTCGGCAGGCAGCCGAGCCACAAACATCACTCTAGAGGGACAGGAGCCGATTCTCCCTAGAGCAGCAAAGATGACGTTTATCGCTTCCAATGGAGGTTTTGAGGAATCATCTCTCTAGGGTTCTGAATTTATCTAGCCCCCTTAGCCACTGGAATGATGCAAGAGTTGCTTGAGTTTTCCCTCTCGAACTAGCTGGTCCAAATGATCCCACAAATTCCTCCAGTCCTCCATAGTGTGTCCCCAGTCCTAATGGTATTGACAATAAAGGCTCTGGTTACGCCTCATGGGGTTTCCAGCCATCTTGTTTGGTCATTTGAAGAACAGCTCATTCTTTATCTGCTCTAGAACCTGATGCACCGATTCTCAGAACATCGCATTAACTGTCTGAGTATTAGCAGACCTTGACTGCCCAGCAAAGTCTTTCTGAGGCCAGCTGTTGTTGTTATACCGGTCCGACCTGAAATCCCTCCTCTCTTGAGGGATAACCTTAGCTTTTCCTTTCCCCTGTTACTGGTCTTCTTCAACCCTTTTGTACTTATCAATCCAATCCATGAGTTAGCGCACACTAGTGACATGCTTGTCAGTCAGAGACTTCCTTAAACCGTGCTCGGTTGGGAGGCTGGCCTTGAAAGTACTGATGACCACGTCATCAAGGTCACCATCTATTTTGTTGAACATCTCCTAGTATCTGTCCGAGTAAGTTTTCAGAGTCTCTCCTTCTCACATGGATAGGGAAAGTAGGGAATCTATAAGCCAAGGGACCCTGGTACACGTAATAAAACGAGAACCAAATGCCCAGGTGAGCTCCTTGAAAGAATATATGGAATTGGCCCTTAGACCGTCAAACCATCTCATCGCCACAGGTCCTAGACTGGATGGGAATACCTTGCACATCAAGGTTTCATCTTTAGAATGGATAGTCATTCTCTTATTGAAGTGGCTTACATGTTCCACAAGGTCCATTCGACCATTGTAGATGATGAATGTTGGCTATTGGAACCGTCAAGGAAGTATTGCCCTTTCAATCTTATGCGTGAAGAGCAACTTGGAAATCTAGTTTAACACTTTGCTCATAGCGTCATTTCCCAGGCCTCTACGAGTAAGGCTCTTGTACCTACGTTCATGGTTGTGTTCCTTTTCATACGAAAAAGACTCACTAGGAGGAGTCCTCAATCTATGACAATAGCTACCATCATTTTCACTATTAGAAGAAGAGTCAGACTGAGAAGGAGTTCGTCTTCATTGCACATGGCGTAATTCCTTCTTTAGATGGTCAATCTCCTTTTGCATGGATCTGTTGTTCTATTCCTGAGAGATGTGACTTTTAACTCGATAGTGACTTTTACTAGTATGTGTGGTGTGTACGCTACCTTCCTAATCTCGCCTGCGTTCGAGGTTAAAGAAGTCGTCTTGTTGCTGAGAACCCATGGATTCCTGTTGATGGGGACCTGATCCTACCATAGATGACCGTTGCACTCACTATTACACAAGTTTTCCCCACAAATGGCGCCAATTGTAAGGACACGTTTTTCGACCCAAGCCCAAAGTTTGTGGGATATTGGCTCACTCAGTACAATAAATTTATAGAGAGTGAGTTAAAGAACTAGGTCCTAGTAAATTGGATAATGGCTAGTATGGAATCAGGTGACAATCAAGTACAAATAAAATGTACTGATATGAATGGACTTACTGTCCGAGGAGATATTTTGTCATATAAATCAATAACAGTTGAGTACAAGTGCAATTTTGATTGCTACAGTATTTTTTCTCTATTTTTCCGATCTCTTCCTTATGGAGGGTCTCTTATATTATATAGCTCCCTTTAGACCATCTTGATCCTACACTTGTTGATCATTTGAGCCCTTACTTGAGTGTCTATCCCATCAAACACCCTCTCTTGTTTTCTGTGAGTTGTGGTAGCTAAGGCAACACTGTTCAGGGGTCTCCTCCACATAAATGAGGCCAGAAAAGTAGCTGCAATGTATTCAATGCGGTAGTAGCAGCTTTCCCTTAGATATTTTTGAGTTCTCATCATCCTTATACATTTATGATGCACGCCTTTATCACTGGAGCTTCCTGGAAGGTCACTTTGATTGTTGGAATACATATTTAAGCTGTATTTATCATGTCCGAGGAGATATACCTCCTTAGACCACCCTCTCATTTGTATTTTGCTCATTAAGTCCTGGGTTTGAACCATTCATTAACATTAATTCGTCTTCAGACTATTCATGCTCTCAGTCAAGACCCAAGGCCCAATATATGATTTGGGCCCTTAACCCTACAATTCCATTTTGAGAGAATTGCTTTGTGAAATTCTTAAAAATTAAAAAGTATAGTAGGTACTTTGAAATAACTAGTAAGTTTCCCATGCGATGCACGGATAATTTTGTAATATTATATCTAAGATGGTTTTGGAGAATGTTATACATATATTATAATGAAAAAATAATCTAAATTTGAGTAAAAAAACATATACATTTTAAGATATTAAAAATTAGTTTAATAGTTTCACTGCACATTTGTAGCCTTCTCAATGTAAGTTTTTTTTTTTTTTTTTTAATCGTGAAACCAAAAATAAATGCAAAAGAGTAACAGGACCATGAAAATCAACTAATTTTTGTTGTGTTCACAAATTGCATATCATGAAATGAAAGTATACCCAATTCTCTCACTGCCTTTCACCCATCGATAATACAACATTAAGATATGATGTGAGCAAGTGCATATGCATGTTTCATATAAATGATTTAAAACCATGGTTAAAAAAAAATTCCCGTAGAGATTTCGGCGGCTTGATGGTGGTGGGAGGCCAATATGAAAAAGGTGGTGGCCCCTCAAATTCTACTTTCTCTCTCTTACAAATGCTCTGTCAAACTCGGGCCTTTCATTTTGGTAGTAGTGAAACAGTTCGTTTTATGTAATAATCCACAACATTTTTGTGTTTCTCTATCTCTCCCTAATGCCTTATCTGGTTAATTATTACTATTAGTCCTTAATTATTATTATTTTTCTTTTGTTTTTAATACTAAGATGGTGGGTATGTTAAAAGACATAAAGAAGAGAGAAATGTATGGTATAAGCTCAGACAATCAATAGGAGATTAATGAGATAACAGTAAAATATAGGTCAACGTAAACTTTTTGGGTAACAATAAAAAATACTTAATGAAAGAAAGTAAAAATAATGTTAAATGCAAAATTAGAGCGCCACATGACAAGACTTCATGCACTCTTACATGAGGTCTCTGCTTATATATATATATATATATATATATATATATATTGATTGATTATAATCCATGACCTTAGAATTCATGAAGAACTTAGTTTTAGTTCGAAAAGGGGTTAAATGACATGAAACCCACGCGTGTGACCCGTTCAATACTCAACTACCAAAAAGGAAAAACACTAAGTTTAAAAATAGACCTCTTAAAATGCCCATTTGCAAAATGCCTAATCCCTAATGGTACCCAAGATGATGAAAACATCATGTTCATTTTGTCTTTTGTGCAACATATGGTTTAAATTAACACAATCAGGGTCTATTCGACCAAGTGCATAGAATGTCGTCCGCAATAAGAGCCTTGTGGTGGGCACAATATTATTCTTCCATATATTATTTTTTTTGTCTTTAATTGAGAAGTGTTGGGGACTAGGAGTCTAGTGAGTTTTAGTTGCTTTATAGAATTTATATAGATGAAAGAAGATTGAACAAGAAAGAATCCAAGAAAAGAAGAATTAGAAGCAATGTTACGAGGAACAACTTTTTTCACAACTTTTTTTTTCCACACTCTTTACTAACTTGAGAATTAAAATAAATGAAGCTGGAAAAAAAGGAGGAAGCAATAAAAAACAACATTTTTCACAACTTATTTCATAATTTTTTAAGCTGTTAAGTTGTTCATTGTGCAATATATCACTCATAATTGATATCAGTTTTATTAAGCACAATTATAACTTGCTATCATAACATTTGTGAAAACAATTAAAAGTAATGTTAGGAACAACATTTTTCACAACTTCCTTCACAATCTACAAATTGAGAAGTAAAATAGATGAAAGCAAAAAAGGTAAAGGAAGTAATATTAGAGACATAATTTTTCACAATTTATTTCATAATTTGTTGAGATGTTAAGTTGTTCGTGTTGCAACATCACTCACTATTGATATCAATTTTATTACGTATAATTATAACTTGTTATCATAACATTTTCGAAAAAAAAATTATAAAAATCTTTGTGTCTCATCACCTACTCCCACTTGCACCATTTGGTGTCCAAGCTAATACCATGGAGAGGTTCATCTATAGCTTCCTACAACATTGTCATTTATACCCTTTTTCTTTTCTCCACATTAATACTCATCCAGTTATGTTGTCAAGTTAGCTGTCTTTCTTTTTAATTAATTTACACTAAACCATATCAGATATGTTAATGTCAATTATTTGTTAATATATAAATGTCTTTATCTTTTTGTGCACATAGGTGATGAAGACACAAAGAAGTGGCCCTCTATATATTGTCACTATATGACTAATTTGTTTGGACAAAATAAATATTCAAACTGTTCCAGCGTTGGTGCGTTGACAAAATCACAAAATGCCATATTATTAGGGCTGAGGTGTTTGTATATGGCTATAGGTTTTTTTGTATATATATTATATGGCAGTGCCTGCCTTTCCTAAGCCGAGTTTGCCCAGTTATAAACGCATCTCTCTTCCTAGATATACCTTGTGTGATTCTCTTCTGCATTGCTTTCTACACTTCCCATAGTAGAACTATTTTAGTATTTTCTAGGAACAAGACAAAATCATATATACCTTTGTGTTTGTGAGGTTGTTTTTTATTTCTTTCTTAAACTATATCTTCCTATTTTGGATTCTTAAGCTATACTTCTCTCCATGGAACCACTTTTTTAAGGCACAAAAACTATCTCCTTCGTTTTTGTTTATCTATCTATCTGTCTGTCTATCTTTATCTTCGTTCTTTTTCAGGGTTTCAGTTACGAAAAGAGGCCAAGAAATGAGAAACGTGTGGAATTTGGCATAATCCCTTTTTGTGTTATTAATAGCTCTTTCTCACATAGAAGTATTCTACTACTTCTAGTAAAGCTTCTTTTTTTTCCTTTTCTTTTTTGGCTTCTGAATTAGTAGGGAATGGATGTTATGAAGGAAAAGTGGAAGAAAAATCTGATTGTGAAGACATGGGAGCGGTGCAAATCTTTTGGGGGTGGCAAGAAGCTGAAGCAGTACTATTATGATGATAATATTAACTCATTGACAAAGAGCAGATCATGGAGCTATGATCACACCAAGCCATCTGATAAGGAAGAAAGGCAACAAAAAAAGAAGTGCAAAGTGGCTCCTGATGGTTGTTTCTCAGTGTATGTTGGACCCCAAAAGCAAAGGTTTGTGGTCAAGACTGAGTTTGCTAACCATCCATTGTTCAAGATGCTGCTAGAAGATGCCGAATTGGAATATGGGTACAATAGTCAAGGCCCTATTTTGCTTCCTTGTGAAGTGGATTTGTTCTATAAAGTGTTGGCAGAGATGGACTCTGGAGAGGAGGTTAGGCTTGGTTGTAACTTTGCTAAAGGTTATAGTCCATTAATACTTCGAAGTCCGGCTCGGCGTTCGATTTCTGGCGATTACAACGGTTGTGGTGGTGGATATAGGCTTCTAAGCCCTTCGAGAATGCTTAAGATGAATCAATTGTAACTATGTACAGGTATGGTTGTGCACGCATATAGTCTGTAATTTAATTACTATTTTGGTTAAGGTGTGCAAATCATAAGGTTATATGGAGCATATATATAAGTTTCTAAGTCCTACACAAGTGCTTAAGATGAAGCAATTTTAGCCTAGTATAGAAGTGTCTTTCTGCATATGCAGTTCTTTGATGTGCAAATGACAAAGGTTGTGGTACGTATAGGCTTATAAGTCCTTGGTTAATGCTTAAGTGAAACAATTTTAAGGTATGGCTTTGTGCACATACAGTCTGTAAATCTCTCTCTCTGTCTCTCTGCGCACACACAATACACAAAATTTACACAAAATTCATTGTAAAGCAAATTGAAACCAATAAGTGTATGTTTGGAATGGAGGGAGCAGAAATGAGAGATACTAAATTTTAGCAAATTCCAGGCACTTCCCATTCTCCTCTCATTTTCTTTAAGTCATCTTCCTCTGTCAAACATAGAGGAACCATGAATGTGTGCCAAGTATTGTGATGTCCATGTAATACTTTTTTTTTTGGGGGGGTAAATACTGGATTGCACTAACAAAAACCCATGTAATACTAATTGTACACTTGCCATGCTTTTTCTAAATGAAACGTACTTCTGTCACTAAATGAAACAAAAGTGTCTGATGTGAGTGAAACAAGATAAACGAAAAGAAAGCGCAGCTCAACAAGGCGTTAGGGAACATGATTGCCATTTCTATCAGATAAGCATGAAATTGCTACAACTCTTTGAACTATTTTTACCAAAACAATTAGTCTTTTTTTCCAGTTAATTAAAGAGTACAGTGCCACATGCATTCTCCTAACGGTTTATTCAGATCATATTTATCCGATTGAATGAAAGATATGAATGGTTGATTTACATAATAGAAGAAACATTTATATATGATATATTAGATATGAATTAGTCATATTTGAACTAATTAATATCTACTCCGCTCTGTTACTGTGAATTTAGATAAGGATTCAAATCTAGAAGCTTGTAGTTTTGAATTATATAAATAAACTATTTAAAATTTAAGAAGAATTCATGTTTGAAAATTTTGTAGACAAATAAATTCTTAAGCCCACGTTGCTCTAAAACAAATGGGCAATATAGGAGGATTGTAACGCGGCCAGCACATGCATTGGTTTGACCATATATATACGGCGAAGTGATTCCGTGAACGTAACTCCTTCCTTTAAAATGTTCATACATACTTCATAGTCTTTTTTTACTTAAGTGTTATTGTTAAGATAAAGGTAAACAAAGAGAGGAAACAAGAAAACAAGTATAATTTGTATTCTTTTATTAAGGGGAGATAATAAAGATTGAGTTATGTGCAAAAAAGGTGAGAAGAGTAGATGCATTTGAACATATGTGGTAACAGTTATTATCACTAGTATGTAACGGGAATGATGAATTGTAGTGGTATTATTGATGTTAGTTTGGATTATAAAACATATAAAATATTAATTCGATCAGGACATTTAGAAGTACTAAAATAGTTTTTTCTTGCAATTTTCATAATATTAGTTGTACCAAGTTTCTCATTACACTGCTATTATGGATATAATTTTGAAAAAGCACTATTGGATATTACATATATAATATCAATTCAAAATCATTGTTCGTGAATTCTACTAAACACAAAAATAAAAGAATAAATTAATCCAATAGTATCTCCTAAATTGAATGAGAATAGATGCATGAGATCGTTTAGTTCAATTATAATTTATTACACTTAAGATCTTGGCATACAAAATATATAAATAGGAACAATATAAAAAATTTGCTCATTAGTTTAGAGAAAAAAAAACAGTAAAAATCTAAATAATTTAATTTGTATGGAAAGTTATCAAAAGCAAAATTCAATTTTGAATCTAATTAAATTTTCTCTAAGTATTGGTTAGATATAGTCATGGTATATATATAATTAGGTTTTTTATGGTTTATTTATATTGAACTCCTCGTTTTCTACATTGAATTAACTTACTTGGTACAAAATTTAAAAAACTTACATTAGATAAGATACATGGTGCAAAATTTAACTCTAATTGAATTCCAATTTTTAGACTAAATTAATTAACTTAGCAAAAAATTTTAAAAACTTAAATTAAATGGAACACAAGATGTAATATTTTAAAAACTTAAATTAAATGGGACACATGATGTAAAATTAGACTCTAATTAAATTCCAGTTTGAAATCTAATTGGATTTTCTCTTAACTTTACCTCTATATATATATATATATATATATGTTATTGATTGCTTCTTTTGCTTAAATTCTTATCCATTATTTACTTTGGCCAATGCTTCCCATGATTTAGAGCTGTACTAAGTCATTTGTGCAATAAAAAAACACAAAATGAATAGTTGTCTATTGCATCCCCATGAGTAGTACTTATAGCCAGCCCACAAGGTCCATTAGTTCAAGTAACCTTTCAATGGTGGAAAAAAAACTAAAGAATTTTGCTTCTGAGTTCTTTTCATTGCAGTTCAAGCCACTAGAACAAAATACTATAAAGATTGTAAATTTATAAAAATTACACTACGTTAGATATATATACTCTGTGACCAAGGAAACTTCAATTTGTGAAATCAATTCCAATTCTTCTCAAATTTGCAGTTTAAGTTGGATTGATATGTTGGAGTTTTTTTTTAACCTCTTCTTGTAAAAACAAATTACAGTAGAATTTTATGATCACGTGAAGGAGGAAAGAGGCAAAATGAGAGTTTCACGTAGGTCAACCACAAAACCAACATATATCTACGGAACAGGAGCTCAAAGAGCTACTACATCTTTTATTCATTTAGATGGCGATACATTACAATGAAACTCGTTTTTATAATGGAATTACATGCACAAACCACTCACAATTTTGAATTAATTGATTCAATCCCACAATTTCCTCTAATTATTACTTTTTCCTTTCCAAAAAAAATTCTCCAATTATCAAATTTTTGATTCATTCCAATATAATCCCATAATTTTTTCTCCAATAAACAATACCTTAATTTGGTCTTCAATAATATGGAAATATATATATATATATATATATATACTTTTCTTACACGCCTCTCAAGTTGTACAAAGCATTGAATCTTTTGCTTCTCTTGGAAGAACATCTTCCAAACTCGTATGCTTTTACCGCCTGCTCTTGGGGGGGTATAAGACAAAAGAACATCTTCAAATTTCTTTGATAACTGATGTTGTTAGGTATAAGTAGCAGGATGTTTGATAGTAATGAGAAGAAACGCTTGCATTATTGAGAGTGCTTTTTTTATAGTTATGGTGTTTTCTTGTTGCAGCTGGCACTCAATCATACATGATTGATAAGGGCGTTTTCACATTAGCAAAACTCAAATTGTCCACAATTAAGATCACCAAAACTGGTCGGCAAATTAACGAGCCTAAAATATATATATATATATATATATATATATATATGAAAATTTCAGAGAGGAATCAATGAGTTGATGGGGTTGGACCAGTTACTCTTCCAGTTGCTAGCTTTATATCACACGTGAATTTCGATCATATGGAGGTGATCCACTCCTTATCCACTACTAGATTCTTCTTTCTTTGATGAAATATTTTCTTTTTTATTTTCTTCCTCTTCCTCATCCTCTAGCTTTTAAATGAACTTATTAGTTGAGATTTTTTTACTGATCATAATGGGGCCGGTATCATTGAGCAACAATTAGTTTTCAATCATGCAGGGACAGTGCCACGTTAATGCCAAGGTGGTCCCAGGACCACCCTGACCTTAAAAAAAAAAATTATATATAATAATTTAAAATTTTTTATTTGTCTACCCTTCAAAAAAAAAAATTGGAAACACCCTCAGTTTTTTTTATGCCAATAAAATTAAATTTTGTTCCATAATTTATTCTACTTTCAAGCAAAATGAAAAGGCTCGTAAAAAAATTTTGAAATAAAATCTGAAAGGAAAAAAAAAAAAAATTGTAACATAGCAAGCCCACTCCAAGGAAAAAAAACCCAACATAAATCCTAAACAAAACTAACCCCAAACAGATTTTTAAATCAAAATAATTAAATTTTTATTAACTAAATACCCAACCAGGCCAACCCAAACGGATTCTCCAAAAAAATAATAATAATAATAATAAAATACCCAACCCAAACCCAATACACCCAATACACATCCGCCGATTGATCAAATGGTAAAACAAAACTATAATAAAAAATCCTAACCTAAAGGAAAAAAAACCTCATCAACAACCAACGGACCAAGCACATCAGCACGACGGCGCCTCTGCCTCAAACTCTAGCAACAAAGCACATCAGGCCTCAAACTCGAGCAACAGCAACAAACCCCGCCCCGCCCCTAGTCCCAGAGCACATCGACATCGGCGACAACAAGATCGAAGATCGGATCAAAAATTTCCTTGGCTTGGCCTCGAGTCCTCGCCTTGACGTGCTACCGCGGCGCCGCCCCTCGGGCCTCAAGGTATTTCAATTCTTTACTTCTTTCACTTTTTCTCTATCTCATCTTACGGAGCTCTCTCTCTCTCTCTCTCTTTCTCTTTAAACTGAAATGAGATTCTCTCTCTATTTCTCTTTGTTTCTCTATGTTTAATTACCTTTACTTTATAACTTACATTTTGACTTTATCGATTTGTGAGTTTGTCATTTTGTGTATTGTGAATTTTGTGTGTTGTGAATGTTTTATATCTTTAATGTTTTGTGTAATGTTGATTGGCTCTTGTGACTCTTATCTGTTGAGTGGGGAGGGATAGGGGCCATGGGGCCGTGGGGTTGATTGTTGTTGTCAATATATGAATTTTTTTTTTTATTAGATTGTGTAATTTATGCTTCTTAAAGAACACCCTGAAAAAAATTCCTAGAGTCATCACTACAATTATGGGCACCACCAATTGACTTCAAAGAGAACACAGATGGGACTAGGAGTTTCATGTTGAGTGGATTATATTATGGAGTTTCATGTTGAGTGGATTATATTATATAGAAATGCGCACATATAACATACTGTACGAACACAAAAGCATTTTCATGTGTAACTTTAAACAAATGAGGTGAGTTCCAAATAACTAACTCGACTGGTAAAGTGAAATCATATCGCAATCATCATAAAAAAGACCTTGTAGATTCAAATCCTCTCATATTTATTAGAAAGCTTATGAGAGAGAATTTTACATCATAAGAAGTCAAGCCAAAAAGAAAAAAGAAAAAAAAGAAAGAGAAAGTTGCATTCATAAGAAAACTGCTACTAGCACCAGCCATGCATCCGTTAAAGTTAAGCAAATCCACAAGAAGCCAACATGCAAGTAAATGACAGGCACAACAAACGATGTACTATTTCTCAAAGGTCAGCGTGAGTGGTTGAGATGGGTGGAACTGTTGTGTCCAATCTCTCATGGAAAACTCATGCGCACCGCGTATGATTCAAGCAAATAGAAAATGTATTTTCTAGCTAGCTAGTACAAGCATAATATAAAACCACCAAGTTTTTTCTGTACAAAGCATGTACCAGACCCATTGCGAGAGAATGACACGCAACCAAAACTAGACACGTGGCACTATCTTAACAAGTCGAGTGCATTGAAGGACTAAACCAAGCCAAGTAATTTTTTATTAATATTTTCTTTCTCGTGCAGCTTCAATGTGTGCATATATATATATATATATATATATATATTATATTATATTATTATATTATATGCTCATGACTAAGATGTTCAAAATCTTTAATTAGAACTTCAACCAACTCAAAATGTCGGCCTCCAATGGTTTAAAGTATTATGACTTATTTTAAAAGAGTTTTTGTGTGGCAAATTTTTCACATTCTATATGTGCATTTTCCTGACCAGAAAGATGGTTTTGGTGACAAATTTCCAAGCTTCGTTAGGTGTAGTATTTGTTATGTCGACCTATATAGTTTTAAAGGCAACATTGTCGCCATAATCAGTTTGGAATAATTCATTTCGTGATTCTTTTTTATTCCTAATCCACTAATTCTTTTTTTTTTCCCAACTTTAATAATAGGTTTTGACTTCTACTTCAAAATGATTGTCACTGGCCACCAAACCGACAACCTTGGACCAACTAAACTCGATGGGAACAATATAGCAAAGTTCCTTATTCTTATCCTGTAATGGATTCATTCATCATGACTATGGATATGGTGAGCAATTTTCATGAGCTCCAATTGACTACAACCAGAATAAGGAGGGAATATGCGAAATAGAAGTTTCATGTGTAAACTATGAGTGGAATAACACACCGAAAATTGTCAAAGGCATGTAGCTTAACTAACCCTTCTTAGTGTTTTCAATAAAAACATCTAAGATTCAAATCTCTTCTCCTATTATAACTATCAATTTATCAAAACAAAAGTCTGCTGAAAACTGTTTGTATTGGTAAAAAGTCTTTAAAAATGGAAAAGTCTAGCAGAAATCCAGGTTAAGTTCAAATTTTGGACCAATATTTAAGGAGGGAGGGGACAATTACATCACAATTAGAAAACTGTTACTAGCATAATCATTCAAACTAATGATTAAAATGTAAATTACTTGTGATGAAGTTTAATGTTTGAATGATTCTTGATGCAACTAGTCCTTAAATTGCTTGCCTGGTAGCACAAATCTTATTGACATTTTAGTTGGAAGAAAGTCTTTCAAATTCCATTTCAAGAACAATTTATTTAGAACTATGGAAAGAAATTGGAAATATCATTATTTGACACTGGCTTGTATTATCAATTGTAGGACTTTGGGATGATTTTAAGTGTTTTCCATTTAGATATTAGAAATTTTTGCTATTCTTGATAGAACAACATTTTTTTATTTTTAAGTTATTGGACATTGGACAATCTTCTTACTCAACTATATACATGATTCAGAAGTTCACTGATCTCTTTGCTTATGAATTATTGAATTTGAACTTAAGACTCCATAAGAACTTCATAGTTCATACAATTACAAATGAAATAAATAGTAATTAACAAATAGGGAACATAAATTTTCACTTCTTCATGCCTTTCTGTTCCAAACATGGTAATCCAGTGTCACTGTTTAAATTAAACTGGACTACATGTTGTTCTCCTTGATCTTTGGAATTCCTTTGGCATGAAGTGCACTTACGCCAATATAACTTAACCCAGTACTTGCAACGAATGACACAAGCTATAACAAATGCTTAGATAAAGAAAATGCAGGAAGATACCTTCAAATCTGCATCAGTTCTTCAAAGATTTTCATTGCAGAAGCCGGCAAACCTAAAAGAACATTTATGCTTTTCCTCTCTTTCCCATGAGATAGGAACAGAATTACTTCCTTCTCAGGCAAAGCCACAGGGCCAGAAAAAAGAGCTTCTCCCCATCCAAAATCTACTGTGTGAAAAGATAGCCTAGACCAAGTTGTAACCAATAGGGTTGCTGCAAGTGAAGGCCTAGCTCTTGTTGCTTCAAAATAGTCTATAGCCGATCTCATATAACTGTCTGTAATCATGTTAATTGCCTTTTGAACTAGTCCAACTGTAAATGACAGTGGGTTCTCTAGTTGCTCACTTGCATTACATATTGAATTTGTTAACACAATTGCATTGCCAGAGTACCCCTTTGGAATTGGTGGCTCAAATCTAGACCTTCCATCAACAGCAAAGAGAAGCTTTGTTTGCTGATCAGGCTGCATCCTTAGTGCCTGAGTTCTAGATTTCCAGACAAAAGCTGTGAGGGCTTCAAATGTTGTGCACTTCTCCAAAACCCCATCTTCCATTGCCTTTTTCTTGAGCTGTTCAAGCTTCTCAGGGTCAAAACAGAAGGAACTATAATGCATTTCTTCTTTGTAAAGTTCGCTGGTCTCTGATATATCTTCAATCTGAGCAAATTCTTTGTGCTCAAACTCTATCTTAGGTGGGTTCCGGGCTTTGAGTAAGTTTCTATCTAGAACTGGTGGGACTTTTAGGGGCAAGCCTCTTGCAGTTTCACTCCATGAGTTTACAAATTCCATGGCAGCAATTCCATCATGCATACAATGGTTCATGCATAGTCCAAGAACAAAACCTCCACATTTGAATTTAGTCACCTGGAATATTAAATTAGAAATGCAACTTTTAAAAAATGCTGTTTGTTTCAACTTAACAAAGGGGAAAAGAGAGAGAAAGAAAGAAAGAAAGAAGCAAAGCCTAGAGTTCTGTCAGGTTTCTATTTTTTTTTTTTTTTTTCATTGAAAAATCTTCATTATTACATAAAAAGAATATGTTCTGCAATTAAAGTAGATGATATAAATGTTTGATAAAGAAGGAAGAGGCTATTCTGATTTGATTGTCAAGTATTGACAACTCGAGAAGTAGTTGACTCTTATGGGGAGCCTATTTAAATGTAAAGGTTTGATATTAATAACTCTAGATTGATGCAGGAACTTCTAGAATTTATCATTATGATCAATCTTTCGTTTAAATAGCCAAATAGAGGTATGGAAAATCGAACTCCATTCTATATAATTCAACCCATTTTTCCTCCAACTAGCCTAAATTTCTAAGATTTTAATATAGATATCGGCAGGTTCCTACTAGTTCTGTTAGAACAGATAAATGATTAGAAAATTTATACAAGGGAAATGCAAGAGATATCACTTATGTTACTTCCATCTTGAACTTTACATACAGGATGTTAGCATATAGAATATTTTGCACATGTTTCACGTTTTTAGTATTGCCCTTGATTAGGCTTGAATTAAGGCTTGAATCAAGGCATATCAATTATCCTTGATTCAAAGCTAAGCAAGGTCCTCATAGGCCGACTATTCTGTGTGTGTGAATATATATATATACACACACACATACTATATAGACATTTTGATACTAGAAATACAAAGATTTCACTCAGAACATTATTCTGTCTATGTTCCTTTCGTTATTTCTACACAGGAGTACCTCCTTCTATCAGAAATACACTAAACTTATAAACAATGGGACAAGAAAATAACTGAAGATCCTCAAACCTGGGCCACTAGAAGAGGCATCTCAAGTATGTTCCTTGCGCCTGGAATGTCATAAACTAGCTTTCCAAGAGTGACCGGGTCAGGCTTTGTTGTGTCGCCTATTTCTTCTATTGTACAGTCTGCTTCAGCCTCAACAAAAACAGCACCCTCCCCTGTGCAATCCACTATCAGCTTTCCTTCTGTACTGATTGTTAACCGGCCCGCAACTGGGTAGTAGGGAACAAGAACCTTAGACAAGGCATCCTTAATGATTTTCACAGCATCCTCATTGCCTTTAGACTCTGAATTAAAACAGTAAATAGTGCGAACTATAACTGCAATGTTCTGATCAAGGTTTGTGAGGAAGTAAAGACCTTTCTCTGTTTCCTCTGCTGGAGCAACCAGAGTTGGTTCGTATTGCTTTACATTAAGCTGAGAGGAACTGTTACTAACACTCTCCATCAGAAAACACCCTTCTTGATCCAAAACCTGACCAACACAATTGCCATAAAGCAATATTGAATTTCATTACATAAGCAAATTACTAGTTAAGGAACTTGTGTGTGATACCCCATATGTGGATTGGATTGGAAAAGTGTGTTGTGCGAGTATATGCAGACTAGGCCATACAATTGATTACCAGGAACTCCAAAAGAACTAGTAAATTTAGAACTAGAGCTCCTCGTAATCAATCATATATTAGCCCATTTCGACTAGTAAGCACCCGATGTTAGACATAGCACACAACGACACTAATCCAATCCAATCTAAACCACATAATCCAAGGTACGACACTGTGTATCATGCATGTAAATGCAAGGTTTCATGATGATATAACATGAAAAACAATGAGTTATTTGCTAGCACAGAAATACAAAGTTGTTGGAAAAACAGAAATGGAACCGCAAAAATGTACTTAAAATGTACCTCAAAAGCAGGTATATTTGATGAGAAGAAAATGCGTTTGGAATGAAAATGAGACTTTGTGTAATTTGTGTTCGTTTTTGGTAGAGGAGTTATATAGAAAGTGGTGGCCCAAAATCTTGAAAATTAATGGTTTTGGTTTAACAAAAAAAATGTTACAACATGGAAAAAGACAGGTGGAGTTGTATAATTAGAGAAAGTTTTATACGTAAACAAGTTTTAATGGAGAAGCCTTATAATACGAAAGAAAAAAAGTCTTATAACAAGTTTTTTGACATTGTTGTTTCTATGGGGATTGCACTAAGGTCACATGGGTTGTGGTAGGCTACTTGCCAATGAACCAAAACATTACCAGCCAAGGAGGGTGGCGTGAGAGATAGACTGTGGGGTTGGTTGGTGGAGTTGGCGTCCAAAACTTTGGTTACTTGGCTGACTATATATTTTTGCTGTTGGTTTAGCTTGAGGCCAAAGTGGCAGGAAATGCATAATGATGAAAATTAATGGAATCTCACTGCTATTATGGGTCCATGAAATGGACAAAAAATTTATTAAACAGGACAACATTTTTATTGGATTAGAGCTTGTTAACGGATTACGTGAAAGACTCAACCAAATATTAATCAAACATTTATGTTTAACCAGTATTACTGTATTAGCAAGGGATTTGTTTATCAAGAATTAATATGGGGTAGGTAGCACTGGGATTTGCATGACAGCAACTACATTTCCTCGCTATTAATAAAATTTCGTAAGTACAACTAATTAAGACATCAATTTTCCACACTATCAAATTCGATCATGTGATTGCATTAACTAATGTAGTACGAAGATGATTAAACTGAATCATGTGATTCATTAATCAATTTTCCACACTATTAAATTCGATCGTGTGATTGCATTAACCAAAACAGTATAAAGATTATTAAACTGAACTATATGATTCATTAATCAATAGTACTGTTACATGGTTAACATTTAATTGGAGAACTTAAGGACATCAAAAAAAACTTTACCCAAGTGTTATCCTGAAAAGAAAGCCTATCTTACTTTTGTTTTCTTTCTATTGGTCTGAAAGGCCTTTTTGTTTTAGTCCTCACTGGTTTGATTATAATAGATTATCTAGAATCACGTAATGCAACAAGTAACCGAGTTTTAAATACGAAACTAATACAAAGTTTGCTGAAACATTTCAATCAACTATTAGGAGAAGAAGTCAAAATGATTTTTTTTTTGATCCGTTTACCATATTTAACCCAAAGTAGACGCCAATGTAAGTGTTCTACACCAACAAAAGCAAATAAAAACAATCTTATTGAAGGGGTTATCAATAATTATTAGTCCAATCGGGTTAAGCAACATTTGGCGTTTGAATAATTTGAAAGAATGAGCGTGTATGAGATGAATAATGACGAGAGAGACATCCCACTAGAAAAGAATGAATACTTATTGAGTGATAAGATATACATAAGCCTCGTGAAAATCAAGTACCCCATTGGCACCAATGAAATCTGCAAATTGGACAATACCTTTCGATTTGGATTACAGCAACAGCTACTATTCTATTGTCCAACCCCAAAATCAAGAACGATCAGGAAACTTTATAAAGCTGATAATTTGGGATTTGCTTAGAGAAAATATAGGACTTCATAATTATAAAGCTGATAATCATTGGACAGTTTATTATAAAATATAGGACTCTACTACTGACTGAGAACAAATCACTGAAAATAAGCACATACTCACAAATTTTCACTCAGGTCACACCAGAGACTCTAAAAGATAACCATGAAACCCGAAGAACTCTTCAAAGGTATATAAACTCAGCCATTCAAAGTCCAAATCAGGACAAAGTGGTCATGAATTTCAAATCTTAGCAACATTATTGAAAAATAAAGAGAAGAAATCAACGCAAAACTTAACTATGATTTGACAGTATACTTTTATCCAAGTGAGAGCACAAAAATTTTTGCAATTTTTTTTTCCCAATGAAGTGAAACAAACAAGGCCTTTAATACACACTCCTAAGTAAACCACGAATAAATAACCCCACCTGACAGAATTGCGTATCAAGTAATCAATAAATATATAGCGACTCCATCCCACTCACTCCACCCATGAGGCCCTAAAAACAAAATATGAGCCCCTATCTCCAACAAGGAATATATCACTTCACAAGATGAAAATGAAAGCCCAAATCTCAAAAGTAAGGGGAGGAAGATAACTTCAAACCCTTTGATATGTCCTCAACTTCACACAAGCTTGAGCCCATCCATCGACCTACATATGTTTGGGACATTCCCAACTAACATGTTTTCTAAAAATAATAATAATAAGATCTGACCTATTAGGTTCTGAAAAATAATAGAGTACTGCAGAAAATATAAGTTCTTTGATTTCATCAACATCAAATAATTCATCTTCAGTCAATAACTGCATTAATAAAACCACCATAAGATTTCAAACCTGTTGAGAATCACTTTTGATAAGGTGCTAGAAATAATTTCAAGCATGCATACATTCGGTTTCCGGAAGCAGCCCTTCTTGCTAAACAACTAATACAATTTAGGAAAAAATCTTGAGATAAAGCCATTCACTAAACATTTAAAGAGGATAAATATCAAAAGTCTGAACATAATTTTCTGAAAGGAAAGAGAAACTATCAAAAAAATAAGACTAACTAATAAAACTACGGAGATTATAAGTACAACAAAAGAGGTTAATTCATATGGTACAAACAAACCCAGTTGGGTACATGTGTCTGGAATCAGTCATGATATCTAGACATCCACTGTAGTTTGTCAATTATAGAAGCTGAAGGATCCCCAGTAGAAAGATCATCTACCTGAAGAATGCACTACAAGCTTCAAATGTTCTGCAAAGGTCATAGAAAGTTCTGTCTCAGTCCAATGCACTAAGCATCATCATCGTCGTCGTCATCTTCATCTTTGTCTGCATCATCACCACCATCAGCATTCTCCTCAGCATCCTCTCCCTCATCTTCCTCATCACTCATGTTATTTATCACATCTGTAATTATATCCTTCACCTCTGCTTTTCTATGCATTAAGTCAACACCAAAGTGGGTACCTAATAAAATTACATTTGCTAAGTCAACCGGGTTAAACTGAAAATCTAATATCATTATTGTTGTTATTTTGGTTGGGGTGGAGTAAATATAAATAAAAGTGAACCATACCAAGTTGCCTGAGAATATCAGATAAAGTTGCCTGCATCACGAGAAACAGAGTATATTTAAAATGACATACACAACCTTAACAAACCAATCTATGTGATGCCATAGAGAAGTGTACTTACAGTATTGAAGTCCACCTCCTTCAGGATATTAACAACCACAGCATGCATCTCCTCTCTGCTGGGTTCTGCCTTTGCCTTCTTACCAGCTTTGCCTTTTCCTGGTTCCAGGATATATTTGATAAAGAGGTGAGATATTCATCCAACCATAGAAACTATTTTAACACGAAGCAATGATATTATTCCTAGAATACCATGCATTAATTTCACAACAATTTCAGGAAAATTTGCAATAAAACCATATGCTAATGGACCTTCAACCTTTATTTTATTTTTATATTAGTAAATAAAATCAATTGAAAAAAAAAAGCACAAGGTGTGCAACCCCAATATTAGACCTTCAATCATTTAAAGCATGTTAGTTTACTAAGTTAAAAATAAACTCAGAAGAACAAATTTTTGTCTAAGAAAGTAAATCGGCTATAAGATGCAAAAACAAACTCAGTAATATATGTAACCCAAAAAAGAAAAACCCCAACCACAAAAGTAGTTCCATGAAGGGGGAAAAAATATTTGAACAAGAACTGAATATCCAATGTGCCAAAATCATCTATAGCAGTCATAAAATTAAACATTTATGTTTGGGAAAAAAAGCAGGGCAATGCGCAATGCACCTTGATCCTTTGCCGAGACCTTTCCTAGGGACCTGCTTGACTGTTTCTTGCTTGCATCTTTCTCTTTGATGTTCTTCTGGCTTTCCTTTTCAACCTTCTGTTTTTTAGATGTTGATTCCTTTGACTTGGAACGTGAGCTAGAAGTTCCACCGGTATCACTGACACCTCTTTTCAAAGTTGAGCTAGATGATTTTTTTGGAGATTTTGCAGGAGCCTTCACAGATTTTGCAGGGGTAGCCTTTTTGACAGCCTTGGGTTTTTCAACTGTTTTTGTCACTGAACCATCCTTCCGACCTTTTTTTGATGAGCTTTTTGACATCTGCTCCTTTGGTTTCTCTTCCTCTTCCTCCTCTTCCTCTTCCTCTTCCTCAAATTTATGTTCTTCATGATCACTTTCTTCATTTGGTACTGTTTCATTGTCATCATCATTATGAGATTCATCTTTCGCACCAGAAGATTCAACTTTATCCTCAACTTCATCTTCTTCCTCAACTTCCGATGACTGCTTTTGCTTTTTTGCAACTTGGGATGTTTGTTTTTGTTTCTAGAGACAAAAACGGGAAAAAAAATCAAAGTCACCAAAACTTTGAATGAGGTGGAGAGCCATGGACAGCACAAAAGATACATTGATAAACAAAGGCCAACAAGAAGAGAGAGAACTACAACCATCAATCACACTTAGTGCCTCAGAATATTCAGAAGTCCCAGACACTTATCATGGGAATCAGGAAAAAATTTATAACTGAAATAAATCATCAAGCAAAGTGCAGGAAGCAAAAGTCAAAACTCCTTTTCTGTTCCTTTTTCTTTTAGGCTCTTTCTGAGGAGAGTTAGTCATGCATATATACATATTACAGAGGTCATGAACATCAAACATATCACAATCAGGGTAATAGAAGGCATGAGAAAGCATATACATATATGATAGACAGGGACAGAACTAAATCAAAGGCACAGCACACATCCAATCACTTGCCTAGAATTTTTAGCATGTTATGTTATGTACCTTCACAGCCACAATCCCATTACTTATGATAAAGTTGGCTACCGCTTTGTATATTTCAATCACAGCAATATACAACACCATCTAAAAATTACACTACCCCTTTAACTGTGTACTACATTCATATACTGCAAAAGCAGGCATGAATAAGACAACAACAGAGCGGCAGATATGTCATTAGAGTATCTGATTTAAGCACGGTTCAGAGACCACCCTAATCCAGTTAGTGTGTAAAAGACCTCCTGTCCAAATTATGTTATGATTATTAAGTTTCTCCTAACCAGCATATGTATGCCATTGACAATTCCAACTCCTAAAAGTAAATGTAACAAAAAATGGAAAGATGGGGGCACATAAACAACATAATGAACTTTTCCACTTTGAAAACTTAATTGCTAACCAATACTTCAGACAAGTATAACCCCTTAGCCAAATGTTCATGATTACCAACTAAAGATGGCAATTCAAAATAACAGATCATAAAATGAGCAGCAACATTCTCATCAGGATCGAATAAAATCTTCTGAGTTAGAATAATATTTAGTATGAAAATTTGATCTTGCCTAAGGTCATATCAATTAAGCATTAAGCAAGCATAAGTGTTACGAGGCTAAAAATCCCAAGTAGTATTCTGAATGGGGGGAACAAACCTTGCGTTGTGTTTCTGCAGATGCTTCTCCAGAGCTTGCAGTTTTGCTTGGTGTGGACTTCCTCCTACGCTTTTGACCTTTCTGAAATTCAAATACAGAATAAGCTTCAGCAACTCACACCCTGAGAACTTATCATAAAATGCTTGATCTATGGACTAATGATGTAATGTAAAACCTGATCCTTATCAGCAAGCAAAACGTCAGTTGTAGGATGTGGAGATTCCAAAAACTCTAACAACTTTGCAGAGAGTTCTTCCTGAAATTAAAGAAAAGTTAAGAAGATTATGGGAAATTGATACAATGTAGATACAATAACAAGTATCATTCTATCAGAACTTACCTTCTTCGTCATTGATCTATTTATTGGAATATTAAGCACATCACAGAAATCCATCAATTTTTCCTTAACACACTTGTCAATCCTCTCCTTTACCTTTGCCCGCTGCTTTTCCTACAGTAAAAAAATTTATTGAAAAAAAAGAGGTTATAATCAAATTAACAGAATACTAAAGACATGGATAGACAAGAAGATTATAACCATAAATCAACAAGAAAGACAAAATGAGTATAATTTCAGTAAACAAGAAAAAACACCTCATTCCCAGTCCACACGTAGCCTGAAAACTGGCCTATATTTTTCTTACAAATATGCACCTACACAAGAATGCCAACGATTAACATCTCAATCATCTGATGAATGTCAATCCAAACCAAGAAACTGAATTGGTTGGACACCTTAGCTTTCTTTCCGTAAAGTATTGAATGAAGCATTTGCAGATTGTCATCAGTTTTTCTCTTGGACAACTTGAAAGCCACTGAAACAGTTTAGATAATCAGACAAAAAATAGGCCAGGCTGCAGTAACAAGAAAGTTGAATTGAAGTGAATAACATGCCCCAAAACAAAGTATCTGTGGACAATAAGAGATGAAAAATGTTTCCTTCTTGACATGCAGATGATTCTCAGATGTGTCAAAAACTTTTTTTTTTTAAAACCCTTTCCATCATGATCCTGATGGAAGTAAACAACAATGAAGACAACAACTGACTTGAATTAATCATTCTTCTTGCATTTTCTAACTTTCAATCCCCCAACCCCAAGAACATAGTATATAAAACTCCAAAAAAGAAATCCCTCACGTATTTAGATTGTTGAATTTCCCTCATCCATTTGACATTCTTCAAGCTACTATGCCTCAATAAGTTTTCCATTGTTGAAGAGAAAGAACCAGTATCATTCTTAGTCTTTCTTAAAAAAAAAAAAAAATCTAGAAATGGAATAGAATATCATCATAAACAAAAATTTAATACCCTTTATTTGTCATCTTTATATTCAATTGTGCAGTCACCCTAAAAAGGGAAAAACAAAACTTCTATTGTCTGGCTTCACCTAAATTCTTTGCTATTAGACTTATATTGACAAATACTATCTCAATATTTCTAGAATAAGTTCAGCACAGCAATTTGATTGCTGCACCTAAGCCACTTAAGGGTAAACTCTTCACTGGTAATGAAAGCCCTAACCTAGCAACAGAGTAATATTCCACAACATGACCCCACTTCAAACAGATTGGTTATATATTTATGATTTTAAGTGTAGCATAGATTAAATATGAAATATATTACTTGGTGTGAAGAAGGAAAGAATATACGAAGTTAATTGTCTTCCTAGGCTCCGTAGCCCTTGTTGGAATATAATAACCTAGTTTTTCATAACCACTAAGACAACTTGACATTTCCACTGCTTGCAACAAGTCCATTAGTCCATATTACTGACAAGGCGTGATATTTTATGACCCAATAAACAAAAACTGTCCCCCATAGATCTACCAAGAAACAAACTACAATAATAGAATTTATAAAATAAAAAAATAACACCCCCAAGTAATCTTTTGTGTGTATATATCAAGTTTCTTTAGTTAACAAGGTGTGTGAGGCTCTTTGGGCACCCCACTACCAATTCAATTTGAAGTTGGTTTTGCCATCATATTGTTATGAAGTTCTGCAATTATTTTTATTAGGATGAAAATCAAAAGAATTGAGCAATAGAAAGTGAATCAGGAAGAATAATAAGGCAAATTATACATTTCTGCTTAGACTGTCTAACAGTGAAAAATCAAAGTGCTGTCAGTTAGCCCAGGAAACTAAATCAATTTCCCACTTTTGGTACTGACACATGGCAGAACATGTCTTTTCATTGTTAAGTTACACACGCACCCAATAGCCTTGAACTCACAACCTCACCCTCCAACTAATTATTATGGGAGAAGGAAGTGCCAATTGAGCTATAGCTCATAGCTCTGTTTGTTTATAATACATATTATGCCCCCAAAAAAAAAAAAAAAACACTTGGGGATTTTGACACAAACCATCCTAATTAATTAAGGGAAGTGTGATGCTAAACTTAAGCAAACAAAAGCAAGTTTGGAGCCTAATACAAACTAAAAATGTCTCAAACTTAAAACCCAAGTTCTTGTACTTTGCATATCAGATCAAAGGAAATACTGAAACAGCCAATCAAAGTGAGGTCTACCACACTTGTATTTGTAGTTAACTTCCTCATGCGCACTTTACAATATAAATATGTTCCACCATATAAACATTCAAAACTCAATTGTAAAGACACAACGACACTAGCAAAATATCTATTTCTTACACATTTTAAGCGGGGAACGGTGGGTTAGAACCATTTGATCTAAAGGTCATTGGTGACACTAGCAATATCTAATCAGTATACGAAGCAAACCGTGCAATTACCACTAAATGAGCTTGGTTCAATATGACAGATTCTTAGCTCAAAAGTCATTCACCTAACAACAATCGAAAAGCTTAAAATACACCAAGAAAAGAAACCGAAACATACCATTTGGAATATCCTTAAGCTGCGTACCAGAACCCTGCATTTCCACAATCCCAATTTAATCGAAAAAACCAAAACTTTCGCTCAAAATGTGACACAAAACCCACAAAATTTTTCAAAGCTCCATTACCTTCTCAATGGACAAAGCTTTGTTCGCCGACGACTTCCCGGACCTCCCCGGCGACGGCACAGAGAACCTCTCCACCATCTTCCTCTCCCTCGTCGGCCTGTCACTCACCGGCGTAGCATGCTCTTTCTCCTTTTCTTTCTCTTTCTCCTTCTCCTTCTCCTTCTCTTTCTTCTCCTCCGCCACCGACTCCAACTCCTCGCTCGCCTTCTTCTTCGCCGCCGCGGCCGCAGCCACCTCGCTCTGGTCCTTCTTCGAGCTCCCTCTCCGGCCACTCCTCTTCCCTTTCTTGCTCGGCGTTTCAGCCACCTTCTCCTTCTTCTCTCCTTCAACTTCTTCCTCAACCTTCTCGGCTCCAACTCCTTTCTCCCCCGCCCCTTCTTCTTCAACTTTCTCCGACACCGCCACAAGATTTTCCCGCTCTTCCTCCTCTTTCTTACCTCCATCCACTTCGAGCTTTGCCTCCTCTTTCTCTCCAGCCGGAGCTTCCTCCTCCGGCTTCTTCTCCTCTAGGGTTACGGTAGCCATGGGAAACAAACACCCAAACACAAACCACAAATTTCACACACGCACGCACACACAGAGAGCGCTAAAACCCTAGGGCTTGTTTGGGGGGTTTTGGGAGGGAAACCCTAGAAATCGAAACGCTCACACAGAGAGAGATAGAGACTTTTTTGAGTTTTTGAGTTTTGACTTTGTTTAAGAGAGAGAAATTGAGAGGGATTTTGTGACAAAAAAATTTGAGGGAAATGAGAAATGAATTTGGGAAATTTTGAGAGCGCGGTTGTGAAGTAAAAAGGAGCGCGGGGTTCAAATTTTGATGCCAAATTTTGTGAGCGGGCTTGGGTTTGTGTTTTTTTTTTTTTTTTTTAATTTTGTTTTTGTTTTTGGGAGTTAATTTTTTAGTCTCGGCCAACGGAGACAAAAAAAATTAGTATAGCGTATAGGCTAATAGAGGAAGAAAAGGCTGATATTACTAGCAGTAGTGAGTGAGTTGTCTCTGACTGACAGACTGACAGAGGGACAGTTTTTGTGAATAAATTGCGAGACTGATGTGGGTCTGGTACCAGGTACCAACAATCAGCATTGTGTATGTCTATATGCTCTATGGATTTTGAGTAATTTGAAGTCTTAACTAGTATCATGTGACTCATATAGGCTCATAGCTAATGTATTATGTAATGACCCACCACTAATTATCTTCTTCGGCCTTGGAAACTGAGTAGAGTAGTAACGGTTGTTGATTTTTATTTTGAATATATACTTGAAGTTCAAGTTTGAGACTTTGAATTTATTACCATTAAGGGAAAAAAATTTATATATACTTTTTTTTTCCTTATGTAAAGATTAAAAACTTTATTAATAATGTGAGAAATATACTACATCATGGAAAAGAGCTTATTCTAAGAAACAAAAATTCTCTTCAATTCAATTTTAGGTAATAAATGTGTTGTTCCTGCAAAAAGCAAGCATGCACGAGACAACCGAAACCACAGAGGAGGGAGGGGGAGATAGTTCACTTAGAGCTCGGTACACAATGAGGGAGTCACTTTCAAGAATAAACTCTTAAACACCGACATCATTTGCAAACTTCAAGCCAGCTTCAAATGCCTTTGAATATGCTTCCATCACTCCTAAACGGTGCATCAATTTTTCTTACTTAGTGTCATTTCCACCCTCCGCTTGTCATCTCGAATAATGACCCCTAAATCCATTGAATTATGTGTTGAGAAGACTGCTCCATTGACATTAATTTTGAATATCGATGTCAATGGTGGAGACCAAGAGACTATGGGTGACACCGATGGGTTATGACCGGAAATTGCTGCTACGTTGTATTCATCCAAGTATTATGGCGCCCATTGCACCAAAGCCATCCCACTCTTCTTTATTCCCCCATGTTTAACTTCATTTTGATTGAACCACTTCATTAAATTTGTGTTAATAATTTAATAATAGTTGAAATTATATTATTAAACTTAATGATATATAATAATTTTTATTTGTAAACTTATCATTATATTAACTTTTATTAATGTGTGTTTGGTAATTTATTACAAGCTAGTTTTTTTTTGCTTATTTTAAGTACTATTTGTGGATCTCATACAAATTTTTTGTCTCAACTTTATTTCAAATAATTTAACTTTAAACTCTTTAAAAATAAGTTAACTTTTAACTTTCTATCTCACACTTTTAATGAGTTATGTGACTTATTTAAATAATAAATGTATATAGTTTTTTTTAGACATAATGGTTTACATAAAAAATCCTACAACCTAAGTTGTATACCAAATCTCGATCTTATACAAATAATCTATCGGAAATAAACCATTTTCAAATAGTTAAATCTTACAAAACAAAACGCCCAAGATACATTGGGGTCAACTTCATGACCGCATGCATCCAGGCTCATTTCGGCATTTCCAAGGCTCAGTCTTACACCAAAGAGGCCAATCGATAAATGAGTCTGTACTACATGACCCATAATAAGGCCCAATCATATAGTGAATAAGGCTCGACAACAAATAAGGTCATACTGTATACGACCCACATATATTGGCCCAATCATTCGCTAATTCACAACACCTAAACGTTTATATCAAAGAAATTTCCATAAGAAGGGCTCGTTCAAATTTTAAAAAATGAGCCCATCGCTTCCCTTCCTCTACACAAAAGGCATAAAAGGCTCAAATATGGTTTTACAATTATTTGAATGTTACCCACACTGTCTACTTTTATCATTTATTGGTTGAGTTGTTGTGAACAGTGCCCCTATTAGAAGAAGATAGTGAATACTATAAGATAGTAAGTATGGATCTCTAATAGCACCTATAAACATTTGTCTTTCTAAATAAAAGTCTTCAAATTTAACCCATGCTTTATGCCATAGGTTTAAAACTTAAAGAAATAGAGAGAAGAGTGATATGGTTTGGAAGATTGGGCAGTACAACTATGAAGGGCTCATTGGCATCACCCATTGGAACTATGTGAGTTTGGAGTTTGGACATGTATAGGTGGGCTGAAGTCTACAGTGAAGGTGTGTGTTCATTATTAACAACTAATAACCATTTGCACACAACCTCTAGTTGGATGAGGAAGTTAAGGCTCTAATCTCCATAACCTTTGATGGAGAAATTGAGAGATGTAGCTAGTTGAGCTAAAAAAACCACTCAAACAAGCAAGTTTCAAAGAACTCGTTTGGTGTAAAAAAGCCTGGTTGGGAAAGAAAACGGAAGAAAGCGAAATAAAGCATTCTTATTTCTTAAGGACAATCTGGGTGTTTCAAAGAAAAGCCTGAAACGTCATTGCATCCAGGGGATAATCAACTACCTCAAAACCTTACTCCATCCCATTATTAAAGGGGAAGGTGTGGATGAGGGAAACAACAAGCAATAAAAGAATTAGAAACTGGTGAAAAAGAAAAAGAAGAATCAAAACAATTTAAGGGCTCGTTTGGATTGGACATCACTCAATACTCAAAACTCATAACTCTAACTCAAAACCCATAACTTATAACCCAAACCTCACTTTTTCTCAAAAACTCAAAAACATCTGTTTGGTTTAAATACCCAATCACATATCTCACCTTTTTAACCCAACTTTTTGCCAAAACTGTGAACCCCACCCACTGACACTACACGGTGGTTCACTAACAGCTACTCGTGTCCCCATCTTTTATACTACACAGTGATTCATTTTATCCCATCAAAAAACCCATTTAACGCATCTAACAATACTCATTCATCCAAGGTTCTTCCCTCACCTCCCACATCATCGCACACGCAGATCATCCAAGGTTCTCTTCTTCATTTTAATCTTCTTTCCTTTTTCAATTTCACAATACCCATTTAAGGCACCTCTTTCAATTTCACTTTCCTTTTTCAATTTCACAATACCTATCTGCAGAAAAAGAGAGACCCATCTCCTCATCTAGATCGCAGACCCATCTTCAGCAAAGTTCGAAACTTCTATTCTTCAACAGCCCTCAACATAACCATAACCTCCACCAAAAAACCCACAAACAAAAACCCACAAACACAGAAAACCCAAACCCAAGAATCCTTAGATCAAAAACTAAAATCACGAAAATGAGATGTGGGTTTTTGTTTCTGGGTATAAATTTATGCATGTATGAAAATGGTGGAGTGGGTCTGAAGAAGAAAGAAAGAAAAAGAAAGAAGAAGAATAAGAAGAACAAAAAAAAAAAAAATTGTTGGAGTGGGTCTAAAGAAGAAAGAAAGAAAGAAGAAGAAAATGTCATTGGTGATAAGTAGGTCTGACTTGACAACACACAAGTCATGGGCCCCACAATCTCATCTTATTTATGCACTTGCCACTGAGTTTCAATTTTCAAGTTTTGAAAACAGCTGAAACTTGTTTTCACTTTCCATCACTTACATCCATTTTTTTGAGTCATTGAGTCATGAAAACAGTCACTCAAAACTCCTCCAAACAGATGCTCATTCGTGGGTCCCATTCAGTTTGGATGATGGATCATGAAAACTGAGTGATATCACTCAGTTTTCATCCCATCCAAACAAGCTCTAAAGCTTCCTAGCTATTTGACGTTATCTCTCATTCTCCACCAACATCTAAGAGCATTCACATTGGAAATGGTATATGTCATATGTTGGTTCAATTTAACATAAAAGTCCAGAAACCCCACTGCATCCAAACTTGTAAATGTAGACTATTGCAAAAAAATTTGCAAGTGTGCTACAATGCGATTCTAAATGTAGAATCGCGCTATAGCTCAATTGTAAAACCAAAAATATTATTTTATTCTTTTTCTCTCTCAACTATCTCCCTGACTCTCCCAATCTCTCAACTCCGCCTCCCACGTCTCTCTCTTTTTCTCTCAGATTTCTCCATCTCCTTTGCTCTCTCTTAGTGATTTCTCCCTCTCCTTTTACTCTCCCTTAGGCCACCGTTGGCCACCATCGTCCAACAACGCCAAGCCCAAGCTGTGTCTCACCCAACGACGTGGATCGGCGGAGATCAACAATCGTGGTGGCGTGGGTTTGGATTAGCGAAGATCTGAGATCGTGTTGTGATATGTGTTGTGTATGTAGCTTCAATGTTTTGCTCCAATGGGTTTGCTTCAATGTTTTGGGTTCAATATGGCTTTGATGTTTGCTCCAATTGTGGTGGTGTGGGTTTTATTAATGGGTTTGCTCCGATGTTTTTTTTTTTTTTTTTTTTTTAATCTGTTGAGGCTAGTGCTAGTGGTTGAGGGAGAAAGAGAGGTTGGTGGTGGGGGCTTGCCATGGTGGTGGTGGGTTTAATGAGTGTGGGTGTGGTTGGATTGGTTCATGAGTTATGGCTCTCTCAATGATGGGTTTTGGTCGTGGGTTTGGCCATGGGTATGGGTATGGCTGTGGCTTTTTTCTTCTTCTTCTTCTTCTTCTTCTTCTTCTTCTTGGTGGTGATGGGTTTGTGACTGATGTGGTGGTTGTGGTGGTGGTGGTGAGGGTTGCCGTAGTCGTGGTGATTTTTGGTGGCCGTGGGTGATATTCATGGGTGTGGTTAAGTTGTGTTTTTGCCGTGTTTTTTCCTGGCGGTGGTGGTGATTTTTGGTGGTTGTGGGTGATATTCATGGGTGTGGTTGAGTTGTGTTTTGGTCGTGGGTGATGTTCATGGGTTTGGGTTAGTAGTGGGTGGATGAGAAAGAGAGAAAAATAGAGAGAAGGAGAACAAAGATGAAGAGAGAAGAGAGAGATATTTTTTTTATATTATTTGATTATGTAATTTATATTATCTTAATATATTGTAGGTAAAAATAAAAGTTGGGATGCTGGGTGTATTGTAAAATGGTATTGTATAATTGATAAAGTAGTTTTTTGGGATGGTAAAATAGGATAAGATGGCATTTCCGAATGGGAATGCTCTAAGCGATTAGCAAGCAACCATAGCATGCATGACCTCTCTCTCTCTCTCTCTCTCTCTCCCCCCCCCCTCACGCGTGTGTGTATGTAAGTACAAATGCTATAACTAATCCTTTCACTTAGTGAGCAAGTTCGTTATTATTTGGTACTAATTTATTACACATGCCCATATGAGACTACACTTGCTACATTACAAAGAAAAAAAAAATCAAAATTAGTTTGGTGTCATTAATAATATATTGAATTGCCCATTGAGGAGAGGACACCAAATAATGCAGGGGGAGAATTACATTCAAAGCATCTCCTTCATAAATTGCATGCTTACATCCCAACTCTGTTATTGTTGCTACTACCAACCTTTGTAGTTGCCCTTGGTGGTTAATAGCATTTGTATGTGTTGCAATCCCAAGTGCAATGGTTCAACAAAGAAGAAGTAGTAGTTTATTTAGCTTTTGCTAACCAAGCTATCTAGGTTTTAAGCTTTTAGCAAGTCTCAGTCTTGTGTCATTTCATTCCATACAAAGAGAATATCTTTCTTATAATTTCTCCTTACTGCTATTAAGCTTGCTCTCTTTTAATTTGTTGCTACATAAAAAAATACTTTCACAAAAAGTGGGTGAGGATTTTATTAACTGCCTCTGAAAATTATAACAGTTGCAAAATTTTATGACAAAAAGTAATCAAATATATGTCTTATCCTTAATAATAAGCACATTTGCCCTTCTCTTTCTAATTCTTAACTTGGTGGTCTTTGAAAATTTGGCCGCAACCCTTCCTTCCACCAGCTCAAGCATGTCATCATCAAAGTCAGCATTTGCTTCTAGGTTGACAACAAAGTCAAAAACTTGAGCATATGCAGCAGGTATAGAACTAGTGAGCTTGTCCTTATACAAGCTCTGCCTACCCTTCTTTCCCACACTTCAGCCACCTGGGCTAGTGTCGCCTCTAGTTTGCTTTCTCGTGTTTGCTTTCTTAGTGCTCTTCTCCAGCTCTGCGTCTTCTTCACTCCATCTCTCAGAGTATTTGCACTCCATCTTAATCTTTGCAAATCAATCACCTTCTCGATCTATCTCGATCTCAATCTATTTCTGTGAATTGGTCTACCTCGGTCTCAATCTCTCTATCTTTGCAAATCACCTTCATCTCGGTCTCTTTCTCAACTCACTCTCTCTCTCTCTCTCTCTCTCTCAAACCAACTCACACACTCTCTCTCTCAAACTAACCCATTATCCCCAAATTTACACAATTAGGGATTTGGGTCATCATGTTCTTCTATTCTTTGTTTTGATTTCAGGGGAAGGGGAACGACAACGTTGTTCCCCTTCATTTTTTTTATTTTTTTTTATAGATTTTTCTTATTTTATTTTAATTTCAAATTTTTTTTTTTAAAACGGCAAAACGGCGTCGTTTCAGTAGTGTTAACGGCAGCCCCTAATTGATCACTAACAGAATCCTACACTGACAAAAATTAAAAGTTAGAGGACCGAAATGACAAAACTGAAAGTTAAAGGACTGAAATAAAAAAAAAAAATAAAAAAAACTGAAAGTTAAAGGGTCCATTTTAGATTTTTGCAATTTTATATTTCCAGCCCGGTGATTAAAAAAAAAAAAAGCATAAATCAAAAACTACAGAAAAGTTATAAAAATAAAGTAAATTATAAAAATTACACTCTGCTTAAGCCTCACACACGCACACAAGGGCACTCCAACACTGAAGGAGGTGACAATTGGAATTATCACAATTTTCATATCTTTTGCGGACCCTACTAGCAATGATATCAGGTTTAAAGTCCAATTCCTCTTTTCTCTACACCCCAGAGGTAATAAATGCGCAATAAAGACCCTCTAGGCTTAGCACAACATTTTGGCCTGCCTCTAGTCTGAAATTTGCCATTTTTTCACAAGCACTCTCCCTCTACTCAAAATCGTACCCACTACCTAGAGTTACCTACCTAGGATTGGTATTGTACCTTATGCAATAACAATAAACGGCTAAGATTAAAAGTTTCTTTTTCTAACTTTAATCTCAACCATTTATTACTATCTTATGGACAATTGCATAGTACAAGCAATTTCGTCTACCTGTAAGGCCAAAAGGAATTAGAGAAATGTTTTGTAATAAAGACTAGACACAATTTTTGTGTGTCCTGACACAAAGCAGATCACAACCAAATTCATAGAGCTCCCAGAAATAAAAAGCACAATGGTTCCAACTTTCAAGATTTGGTAATTGAAAAGTAAACATAATAATTGGCAACCTAAAGGCCCAGAGTGACACTAACAACACTCAACAAGCCTTCTTAGCCTAAGAAAACTTTTCATCACCCCAAATTCCTTAACAAAACTGGTACTCCAGGTCCCCAATTGTAAAAAGTTGGCCCCTAGCTTGATCTCCTCTAAGGATGAACCCAATGGAGAAGGAGAAGGCATGTGCCTCGAACCCACCAAGCCAATGGATGGGGATTACCCCCCTGTGACAATATTGACCAAACCCATGATGCCTTCCTCTAATGATCAAGCTCACCTTAGCCAAGAAAGGTATCCACACTGGGAAAATATTATTCTGAGCGCTTCCATGCTTAACCTAAATCGGATTGGCCCCAACAGCAAAGAGAATCGAGATTAAGACCATGGGAGAGAGACTGATGGAAAGAAGAGGAAATGGAAATATCCAAACGGGGGAGCAAATTCAACTATGGTTGCCGATGAAGAGCTCCAAATTGATGCAAAGATTCTTCATGAAAGGGATGAAAGTCCTAGAACCCATCGTAGCGCTAATGCATGGGGAAGCAGTACTCAGCCTAGTCTTGAAAAAGATAGGGCAAATAATGGAAGAGTAGGGAGTTCGGACCTAAGTTTTAAGTTTTTACCAGCCTTTAGTCTTTATTGATGAATATCTTGGTTTGGAATTGCAAAGGGGCTCTTAGCCCAAAATTTTGCAAAATAATCATGGATATGGTGAAGGATAGTAATCCGGATATCCTTGTTGTCACAGAGACGAGAGTCGGTGGAGATAAAGTGAAGGAAATCACAAATAAGCTCATTTTTTATGGAGCTGTGCAAACGGATACCATAGGCTACGCAGGGGGTCTCTGGCTCTTATGGAATTAGGCAGTGGTGGAAGTGGAGCCCATTGCGACAACAGAGCAAGAAATTTGTGCCATTATCAAGGTTAGTATATCTAACCTTACCTGGCTTCTTTCTGCTATGTATGAGAGAGCCCTAGGTTCCATGAACGAACTATCCTTTGGGGAAACCTTGAGATAGTAGCCTTAAACCATCATCTACCTTGGATCATGATAGGGTATTTTAATGAGGTCTTGCTGAGCAATGAAAAATTTGGGGGTCATTTTGTTAACACCAAAAGAGCCTTGAGATTCTAGGAATGCCTAGATGCTTGGATTATGATGGATATGGGGTTCAGTGGAGCCAAATACACCTGGTCCAACATGAGAGGAGTGGCTGAACTTATTCAAGAAAGGTTAGATAGGAGCTTCTGTAATCCCAATTGGAGAGTCTTATACCCAGAAGTAAATGTCAGTTATCTTACAAGGCTAAACTTTTACCATTGCCCAATTTTGATAAAGTTGGATAGAAGCTCCCTAATCTGGCTCCCTAAACCGTTTCAATTTCACCAGGATGGCTCTCTCACCCTGATTTTGCCCAGCTGGTGAGAGAGAGTTGGGGAGATTTAGCTCCTTTTGACACAATCATGAATTCCTTTACCATTAAGGCCAGGACTTGAAAAAAGGAAGTGTTTGGCAATATCTTTGTCAGAAAGAAAAAAATTGCAGCCAAGCTAACTGGTATCCAAGTAGGTATTAGTAATAGACTCTCCCAATCTCTGATTGACTTGGAGAAGGACCTGAGGAGAGAATATGCTGAAGTTCTTAGAATTGAAGAAGAGTTCTGGATTATGAAGTCCAGGGTTGAGATGCTGGTCAATGGAGATCGAAATACCTCCTTTTATCACACATCCATAATTGCTCAAAGAAGAAGAAACAAGATTGTCAGCCTTCGGGATGGTAATGGGTATTGGATTGGCAATGAAATTGATGTAGCAGAGTACATAAGATCAGGTTTTATTGCTCTCTATTCTATGGGTAAGGTGTCTAGCTCTAGGAGAACATGGTAGATCCCTAACTGACCAGTTTGTCTCGCTGATGAAGACTGTGCTCACCTATTAGAATCAGTCACTGACCAAGAAATTAAGAATGCCATTTGATCTATGAAGCCCTTCAAGGCACCAGGGCCGGATGGATTTCATGCGGGGTTCTTCCAAAGGTTCTGGCCTCTGGTAAGCAGATTTGTTATTGAGGCAGTTCATGATGTTTTTCATAGTGGGAAAGTGCCTGAAACCCTTAATAAAACTCTTATTATTCTCATTCCTAAGCGATCTAGAACTAATTGTTTAAGCAGTTACATACCTATCAATCTCTGCAACACTGTCTACAAGGCCATCTCAAAGGTTATAGTAGGCAGACTAAGACCTTACCTTGCTGATTTAGTGTCCCCCGTGCAAATTGCGTTTGTTCCAGGACGAAAATGTATTGATAATGTAGTCATTGTTCAAAAGCTCTTTCACTCAATGAGCACAAAAAAGGAAGGTCAGGTCAAATGGAAATAAAAATCGATCTAGAGAAATCTTATGATAGACTCGAATGGAGTTTTATTCAGGATACCCTAGCTCTCTTAGGTACCTAACTTTTTGCTCAATGTTATAAAGAGTTGTATCACTTCTTCTAGTATTACTATATTGTTTAATGGTGGAGCATTGGAGGAGTTCAGACTTACCAGAGGGATAAGACAAGGTAATCCTTTGTCGCCCAACGTATTTATCATGTGCATGGAGGTTCTAGGGTTCCTCATTAAGGACAAATGTGACTCGAAGTTGTGGAATCCGCTAAAAGCCTCACGAGGGGGACCAGCTTTCTCGCATTTGTTTTTTACTGATGACCTAGTGTTGTTTGGGAAAGCAGACATAAAGAATTGCCAAAGTATGAGAGACGTCTTGGATGTGTTTTGTGATTTATCCGAGGAGAAAGTGAGCCTTAACAAATCAATGGTATATTTCTCGCTTAATGTTCCTGCTGAGAAAAGGGCAGACTTGTGTTCCTGCCTTGAGCTCCACTCTATACCAAACCTTGGAAAATACTTAGAGTTCCCTTTAAAGCAACCTGGTTCCTCAAAGCATGATTTTGATTTTGTTATTAAACAAGTCCAGAGGAAGTTGGCTGGCTGGAAGGCCCGCCTTCTATCCTTTGCTGGAAGAGTGGTGTTGACTCAGTCAGTCCTAGCAGCCATCCCTGCGTATGTAATGCAAGGGACGATGCTCCTAGGGAAAACCATTGAAGCAATAGACCAAGTGAGAAGAAACTTCATATGGGGTCAACTGAAGACGAGAAAACTGCACACAATTAGCTGGGATAAGATAAGAAGGCCTAGGAAAGAAGGGGGTCTCTGCTTAACTACAGCCAAGCAAAAAAATTTAGCCCTTCTAGCAAAGCTAAATTGGCGTATGAAAACAGAAAAAGACCAACTTTGGGCCAAGGTCTTGAGGCTTAAGTGTGCAAATCCTAATAGATGTTGCTCTGGAACATGGGCTGGTATCAAGAGAGGAAAACATATCTTTGAGCAAGGAACAAAGTGGAATATGGGGTCTGATAGTGGGCTTAGTTTCTTGCACGACAAGTGGTTGATAGAAGGGAAGCTTTGGTCCTTGATCTCGGGGCCTTTGCTTAGGGATGAGGACAAGCTAAGAATAAGTGATATGGTGCACAAAGGAAGGTGGAACGTCAATCTTTGCTCCTTTATGTTCCCCCTATAGATCCTTCTCCGCATCAGAGCTGTTCCTCCCCCGAAAACAGCTAATCTCATGGATACCCTCAACTGGGGGTTATCACCGGTAGGAGAGTTTGAAAGGAAATTTGCCTATTGGCTTGCGAAAGGGAGTAGGGACCCAATCTATGGATTTGCAGGTCAATGGATTTGGAAAACTGACACTCTCCCAAAAATCCAATGTTTTGTGTGAAAATGTTTTCTACATAGCCTCCCAATTAAAGACTTGCTGGTGAAAAGAAGCATCACGGAGGACAACACCTATGGTTTTTGTAATAGAAAAAGTGAGATAGTCATTCATGTGTTTCGGGATTGCGAGTTTGCAAAAAGCTTTTGGATAGGTCTAGGGACCCGATATGTGATGGGAGGTTTTTTGAGAATGACCTCTACTTTTGGCTGAAAGAGAATTTGCATCCTGGCCAAAATGCCAAGGAAAATTCCATTCCTTGGAACGTCTTCTTTGCTTTTGGGATATGGGGCCTTTTTAATCAAAGAAATAGAAGAATCTTCAAGCAATATGAACCTAATCCCAGGTTTGTTGTGGAGGTGAACAATGTGGCGCTCAACTACTTCTATGTTGCTAGCAAAAGTAAGGTAAAAACAAACCTAAGTCCTATTATGGTTAGATGGGCCAAACTTGAAGAAAATTGGTACAAACTTAACACGGATGGCTCGACTATTGGGAATCCTGGTATTGTAGGGGGAGGAGGTGTAGTTTGAGATCACAATGGACAGTAGGTAACTGGATTCGCTAGAGCGATTGGTATAGCCAGTAGTGTTGAAGTAGAGCTTTGGGCCCTTAAAGATTGACTATAGACCTGCATTAACTTGAATATTCCAACGGTTGAAGTTGAGATGGATGCAAAAGTTGTCTTGGGATGGCTTTCGGGCCAGCACAATGCCAATAGAGCTCACTTTCTACTCATAACTAATTGTAGGAAGCTAATTGAAAAGATCCCCAAAGTGAAGATGCTGCACTCTTATAGAGAAGGCAACCAATGTGCAGACAAGATGGCTAGAATTAGTGGAGCTCAGCAAGAAGATTTTAGGACTTTCTCATCCCCCCATTTGACGTCTGTCTTTCTTTGTATTTCGACAAAATTGGTGTGTACGTACCATAAGCGTCTTTGCTCAGACTTTGTTCCTTAGTTTTATATAATGCATCCCATTTACCAATATATATATATATATATATATATATATATATGTCTTATCCACTTAAGAGCACAAAATTAGGAACTCAAGACATAGTTTATAATAATCTAAATATTACAATGGCATCAGAATCATCAAGGAGAAAGAGTGTTCACAAAAAAAAAAAAAAGTGTGAATATAAAATCAAGAAAATAATATTAGTTGGTCCATATCACTAAAACTGGGCCAAGTTGTGGTTGAGCCCAAAGCCCAACTTAGTTAGTGCGGGTCGATCCGGGTGTTTATTAATGGAGCTTGTAAAATGACAAAAAGAGGCAACAGAGACATTGATATTACTAATCATTTCCCCACTTTATATAAAAACCACATTATTTCTTCTGAACAAAGTTTCTCTCCAAACTAGTTTGGAGAGAAACCCTACAAACTCATCATATATCTTTGTATTGAATGTGAATTTTGAAAATCTAACCGTTAGATTGTATGTTCTTATTACATCCTTAATGCTTACAAAATTTCAAGAAAATCAAAAATCAATTGCTATGTCATCAAATAAATGTTATAATATCAATTTTTTGTATTCTAAAGTTGTATATAAAAAATAAGTTAGTTGATCAAATAGTAAATAACATCCGATTTGAATGAAATTTGATATGCATGTTAAAAACATAAGGAACATGAAACTCAACGGTTAGATTTTCAAAATTCACATTCAATACAAAGATATATGATGAGTTTGTAGGGTTTCTCTCCAAACTAGTTTGGAGAGAAACTTTGTTCATTTCTTCTCTACCTATTTCCCGGGCAGCAGCAGCCAAGGGTTTGTGTTATACTAGGGTTTTCCTCAGAGTTATCAGAAATGATAAAAAAACTCTCATTCAACATCTATGTTTTCGGATCTAAATCTGTTCTTTTCGATTTGTACACTTGTTTTTTTGTTCCTCATTGTACTGTAGTTGATATGAATAATATTGAGGATGTTTCTGTGGAAACAAAACAATGTGTTTTTTAATTCAATGGAAAAGTAGTGTAGGAGATGTTTGTATATATATATTTTGGTATGGTTGACATTGTCTCAGCCAAATTTCCACTCTGTGTGGTAATTGTTGTTATTTGGATTGATAAGATAAATAGTTAAATACCCATGTAATGGTCTTAAATGCAAATCTATTCAAATGTCGTGGTTGTGGGTTTGAGAGCCACTGGATGTTGTGTGTAATTTATCAATAGAAAAATATGAGCTAGACCTCGTTGGCACTTTATGTTATGATTTATAGTGCCGCAAGAAGATGTCTGATTTTATATTTTATGTGTTCATTCAGTAGAGAAAAAGAATAGAAAAGAAAAACAATTTAAAAAAAAAAAACTCAAGGACCAATTTTAGTTTAGTTGAACTGCCATTTGTTAATTCCAGTAATAATGGCTTTTGAGTGGGGGTAGATGACAGGGTTTTTTTTTTTTTTTTTTTTTTTTTTTGTGTGGTGCTATGGGTTTATGGCAACACATGATTTTGATTAAGTGGTTTGGGATTATAAGTTTGGCTGATTTCTTCTTTTTAAGTTATTTTATTATGCTGTAGGATTTGTTCATGTACTACTTGTTTATCTGTATCTATGCATGTGTGATTTGCTTATTTTTAAACCACAACAATATTTTCATGATTTGCAGCAACAAATTTGTTCAAGTTGCTTCTAAAGTACAGGCCGGAGGACAAATCAGCAAAGAAGGAATGCCTTTTGAAGAGAGCTCAAGCTGAGGCTGAAGGAAAAACTGTTGAAGTTAAGAAGTCCATTTTCGTAAAATATGGACTCAACCATGTTACCTTCCTGATTGAACGAGTTGCTTAACTAGTTAGTTGTTACGAATGTATTATCTTTATCCCCCTAATGAATTATGTTGTTTGCTCAGAGGATGACTTAGGAGTATTATCCATCCTTGGGGGACTTGCTCTACCATTGTGTTTTTTTTTTCTTTGTTGGTCTTATCGGTTAAACTTCTCCTATTTAGTTTCGTGCCGCATCGTGTCACTCTCCAGTTGTGGGAGTGATATGTTTTTGATACAACTTTAAATACTCCAATTAGCTATCTTTTTTGATTATATATAAAGATTTGTTTTGAATGATCAACATGTTGATCACATAAAGTTTGTTAGCTATAAAATGGCCATTGGTGTGATTATTTTGTCTACTGAGGTATCAATAATGGCCTTTATCCAATATGTTGGCAAGGTTGTTTGCCCTTCAGCAAACAAGGGTTTAAAACTAAATGAGACTCGAGAGATCATTCGAATGATCTCTCGAGTCTCATTTAGTTTTAAGCAAGTAACTAGATTCATGATATTGGCATTGTTTGTTAATCATTCCGTTCAAAATGAGTATTTTTAGACCGCCTAGATTAGTAGTGTTAGTAATTCCTCCATTGTACTGAATGGACACAAATTGATGTTGTTAAATTAATTTGAATAAAAGACATTCTTCCGCTACTTAAGAAGTGGGTGAGGTTCCTTGTCATTTTATTTGTTTTTTTTTTTTTTTTAATAAAAAAAACCCATGTTAAAGGCTTAAAATTGGTCTCAATGAGTCAAATTAGCATGGACTTGATATCTAGCAAATAGCAAATTTTGTTCATGAATTCAATAGTTGTTATCTCACTGTTCTTTAAATTATTAATAATTTTTTAGACAATTGTATAATATAGTTGTATTGTATACTAAGTTGTATTTAGAATACTATTTTAGATTATTGTATATATACAATATGGAAGTTGTATATAAAATTAAAAAAAAAATCATTTTATTTTATACTAACCCAACCCCCTTATGACAAATTCCTAACTCCATTGTTAACCTTGGTAGAAAAAAATTATGGAGCCGCCATTGTCATGATAACATTATTATACTTGGCAAATTTAAGCTTGAACTTGGCTTATTTATTAAATAAACCTTTTCCTAAACTCAAACTATTCATAAACATCACAAATGAGATGTTGGTGAACATAATGCTGACAATACCCAATAATTCCAAAGTCATTATTGAAATTTTGAAAGTAGATAAGTAATTGTGTGGACGAGGATCCCTAATCCCATTTAACTAGGTTGCCAATACTATTTTCGAGGATGCATCTCTGACCTCGGGAGTGAGCATTGGTTAAACCATGGGGACAAGTACCAAATAGCCTTGGGGACGAGCATTAACCCTAAGAAGCACATGAAGTTAAAATATCACCAAGAGAAGAAAGTAGACTTGGCACTAGTTATGAAGGGATGAAAGGAGAGGGGCGTAGAAGCTATCCCCTTCGCATTAAATGTAAGACAATTGCTCCTCTGGTTGCATTAATAAGGAAATTACCATGAACAGTGGTGGCACAACTCAGATTGCACTGCAGAAGCGTTCTGGGTGAGACAGATGTCCTGGAAATGCGATCTCAGCCCTCCAGGTGTAGGACTAGGATAATCTATATGTGAATATAAAAGAAAAATGAAGATCCTTATGGCAAAGGGGGAGAAAAGAGAGCTTGAAAAGGAAGAACTGAAATATTTATTCAAAGAAGAAAGAAATACGTATATATAAAATGACTATCCTCGAGCCTGACCAAGGATCCTTTTTCTGCCTTAATTTGTGGTCTAAGTCATTTCATTGGCGTCTTTTCTCATTGTGACTAACGTTAACTTGTTAAGTGATCAATATCCAACTCATTCTCTAACAAATCTATTGTAGTGGGCTTATTGGGCCATAATCTAGGTCATTCTTGGGCTTGGGACCATTTCGCCCCCTTACAGTAATAGTTAGTATTATAGACTTTGCTAAAAAGTTGACAATATTGCATGGTCAATCATAATCAAACTTCAATAAGAAGTAATGTATATACTAGCTAAGCAATAGTCAAACTTTGCAAAGCAATCTATAACAGTTAATTTTCAAGTAGAATCAAACTTCAGTTAGAAATTACAAATATTACTGTGGGGGTCAAGCCAAATGGGGTTGTGCCTGAAGCAAGTCATAATCTATTTATATATATATATATATATATATATGTATATGGGAACAAAAAAGGATAATTCACAATGGGAGGTCCAAAGAGAAAGAATCTTGAAACAAGATGGTGGAGTAGGAATAATGCTTGAAACACAAATGCAAATCGAGAAATTGGATCATTTGAGGTGGCTTTGCTCATTCGGCTTACACATGCAACAATGGAGAAATTAATGTTCTTTGTGGGACTCTTTTTATCTATCTCTCTCTAATTTTTCTGAACCCCCTTTTCTTTGGGGTCTTTCCCTATTTATATTAGTCTAAATAATGGGCTTGTAATGATAGGGTATGCTCTGTCAAGTGTTCTATCCCTCTTTTTAGAATCATAGTGGGAATATGTGTCTAGTTCACTGTTTAAACAAGTCACTTTAGCAATTAATGTGCAAGCCCCTATTGTTCCCTTTTGACATCTTCATTGCAGTTACTCCTCATGATTAATGACATACCTTGAGGAATGTGCTCAGCTAAGGGCACATTCTCAGGTACTGCAATTCCTCAACTGCATACCTTAAGCAATGTCTTCTTAGTAAGCCAACTAGAGTGTTTTTCTCCTTGACAAATGCAGTTGGGTTGAATGAAACTCCTTGGTATGACTCGCAACTTGACGGGCTGGGCTTGACTAAGTCTCTTTCGGTCTTTCCTCTACTAAGCCTTCTCTACCTATAGGGCCTTCAGACAATGACCCAATATCGGTTGGACAATTTTTATTATCCCACAATTACTATTTGAATAGTAAGGTTCCTTCCTAAAATCAAAAGAAAAAAGAAAAGTAAATTATAAAAAAAATTTAGTTCATTTGAGGAGTCTCATTGCAGTTTACCTTTGCAACTAGGCCTAGTTGGGCCGAATTGGATCTCAACCCTAGCCCCAAATCACCTGGTCAAAAACGACACCGTATTTATAGCAAAGTTAAATTTTGTTGACTTGGAATCTCATTGGTCCGTGACCACAGCCTACCTGCCCAAAAAAGCCAACCAAGCCAAACTCAGCAAATACTAGCAAGGAGCAAATAGCGAAAAAAAAAAAAAAAAAAAAAAAAATCAGATTTTTTATAAACGATTCAAAAGAGTCAGCACGCACGAACTCAGTCCTGGTCCGAGATGGAACTGACTCAACGCGACCCGAGTTCTAAACCGCTCCGACCCGACGAACCAGAGCTCGACCTCTACACCATTCCAAGCCAATCTAGTAAGTCTCTCTCTCTCTCTCTCTCTCTCTCTCTAGAAAACCCTAACCTTCGCTCTCCATCGAAACCCTAAATCGCTCCCTCTCGTTCCTCAGATTTCGATTCCTCGATAATTTTCCTGGTAAAATTTGATTAATTCCTTAATTTTTTCAGTTACATTGCTCAAATTTTGAGTCTTTAGTATTCGCTTAATTTTCTTTTACGTGTATGTTTGATTTAACGGTACTAAATTTTTCACACCGTGATTTTTCCGTGAAAACCGGGAAAATTTGAGTTCTATTTCTCTTTTATGGTTTCAGTTGCAATGATCGAATAAATTTGTCATTGAAAAGCTCGGATAGTAGCTTATGAATAATTTTCTGCAGTTAATTTTGGCTTCTTGAAATTTAGTTCTATAATTGATTGAATTTTATGTGTCTGTTTGCGAATTTTCCTGGAAAAAAATTTGCTGTGAATTTTCGGGCAAAATGTGTGGGAATAAAGCGACTTTTTTTTTTTTGGTTTTATTTTAGGAGCAAAAAAGGAAAAAATTGAAAAATTTAATTGTTTTTGTCAATTTTAGACACTTGAATTGAATTCTCAGGTTGGTTTAATCGCTCTGTAGAAATTAATTTAGGGAAAATTTTATTTTTTCAGCTGCAAAGATCGAAAATTTGGCATTGAAAAGTTTGTATAGTAGCTTATGAATAACTCTCTTTAGTTAATTTTAGCTTTGTGAATTTTTTTTTTAAATTTTTTTTTTATGAATTATATGTGTCTGTTTGTGATAATTTCCCTGAATATAGTTTACCATGAATTTTCCTGTGAAATGTGTGGGCATAAAGGGACTTTGTTATATTTTAGCAGCAAAAAAAGAAAATTTTGAAAATTTTAATTACTTTGTTAATTTTAGACATTTGAATTGAATTCTCAGGTTGGTTTTTGTGGGACGAAATCCACGATATTGAGAGAACTGAACTGAGAGATTTCTTTGATGGAAGCTCATTTACAAGGACCCCAAAAGTATACAGGGAATACAGGGACTTTATCATCAATAAGTACAGAGAAGAGCCTACGAGGCAGCTTACTTTCACGGATGTCCGGAAATCACTGGTGGGTGATATTAGTTTGCTACACAAGGTGTTTAAGTTCTTGGAGAAGTGGGGGTTGATAAATTTCAGTGCTAATTTGGGTAATAGTAGTAATGTTAGTAGTAGTAGTAGTAGTAGTTTGGTTGTGGTGGAGGATGAGGAGGATAAGGCTAGGGTTAAGGTTGAGGGAACTATCCCAAATGCAGTTCGGGTAGGGGCATCACCGAATTCGCCGAAGCCTATTTCAGCACCCCCGGTTGTGGGGGATAGTAGTGGGGATGCGGTTGAGAGTGGATTTAAATTGCCGCCGTTGGCATCGTATTCGGATGTTTTTGGTGATTTGGTGAAGCAGAAAGGGTTGGTTTGTGGGAATTGTGGTGGCAATTGTGATTCTGGTCACTATAAATATACCAAGGTAATTTCGTGTGCTCTTGTGAGTTTCTGTAGTAGATTACTAGTTTTTTTGCCTTTTCTTGATATATATATATTTGTGTGTGTGTGTGTGAATTTATGATCACATTGGTTGGTGGAGTAAAATGGGGTTTTCAATATTTGCAACTTGCTTACATTACAATTTATTTTATGTTATATATCTTTGTCAGCTGCGCTTTCTAATAGTACCCTGATGTTGTAGTTCTTTTGATCTGGGTTATGTTTTCAATTAGAAATTGTTAAGAAATAGGGATTGGCTGTTTCTGCCAATTAAATGTCTAGCATGGTCCAGTTACTGTCATTCTAGTCATGAACACTCTCATTGGTCAGGTCTTTCTGGGAGTTAGTTTGTACATTTCTTTATGATTTGTAGACATTTGCATGAGTGTTGTTGGGGTCAGACGTAGGTTGTGTATCTTTGTGTATATATAATATTAGACCTAAATATTTGTCTTTGATTGTTTGTGCTAATGTAAAGTGCGGGTTGAAGTGATTACGGAACTAACAGCTAGGTATGTGTTTCTTGACATATATTTCTTAGACCATCATGATTCTACATATTTTCCATTAGATGAAGTTGAATTCTTTTATAAGTACTGTTGAGCGTTTGACACGAGTGTCATGACCTCAAATGCTCAAATTTTATAAGGGAAAAAGGTGTCTTACAAATCATAGAGGAACTGTTGTAGCTAGAGAACTTATTAAGATACTATGCCTTAGTCTTAGTTGCCTGAGCAGCACTTCTGTTTGTCTTTGTTACAAAATTACAACTACCTGCTTAGCTTAAGACTTTAGCAGGTTGTATGCTTTGAGGTTCAACAGGACCAAATGATGTGCAGGTTATTTATTGCTTACATTGCATTGATTAAATATGCAAATGGGACAGTGCTCTGAGCTTTATTTAAATATTCTACGTATCAAATTATCAATGGCTTACACTATTGGTGGTGAAATAGATACGTCATAACATCCTTTTTTCACCTCTTTTGGCATGATCAGTGTATAATTCCAATTTCTCTCTCTCTCTCTCTCTCTCTCTGTCTGTGTTTCTTGTGCTTGATTTTTTTATATTAAAATTTTAAGTCTGTGTTCTAATTGCTTCATTAACAGGGCGAATTCATTATTTGCATAAACTGTTTCAAAAATCAAAATTATGGGGAGAACAGGTCTATGGATGAATTCAAACAAATTGAGCATGTTGAAAACAGTAGTAATCAAGGAGCTATGTGGACTGAGGCAGAAATCCTACTTCTTTTAGAATCAGTTATGAAGCATGGGGATGACTGGGAGCTTGTTGCTCAAAATTTTCAAAACAAAAGCAAGCTTGATTGTATAGCGAAACTCATTGAACTGCCTTTTGGAGAGCTTATGTTGGGTTCTTCCCACAGATATGGTAATTTTGGTGGCCTCAATGGCAACAAGAATGGTGCAAATCAAATTCAGTTATCGTCATCTGAGCTTCATGAAAGTCTCAAAACAGAGGGTCAATCTCATGAACAGATAAATGAAAAAGAGCAAAATGGAGATGCTGTGGACGAAGGTCCTCCTTCAAAGAAACAGCGCATCACTTCCCTTTCAGATGCAGGTGGTTCACTTATGAAACAGGTAGGAGACCTCCATATTTTTTTGCAGAACTTAATAGCAAGCATTTTTTTTGGGACATATAATTATTATTTTTAATCTGGCTTTTAAATTGATTTATTGCTGTAAAGTGAGTTTTATATTTAAATTCCATTTATGTAAAAGTGCTTGAGAAAGACAAAAAGTTGTAAAATGTGCTTAATGATTTGCAGAAAAAAAAGTGGCATACAATTGATGGTGGGAAGAAAAACAGAAAAAAAGGATTTCTTTTATGTTAAATATTTCTAAAAATTTTATTACTTTTCTTTCATATACCTAATATATATTGGCCAATGAACCCTGACTCAAACCATCAAATGACACTTCCTCATCCTACAGCCATGGGTGGAGTGTGCGGTTGTGGGTTCAAAAGTCAAAATCAACTAAGTGTGCATGTAATTTACTAATATAATTTATTACTTTTTTTGTATGTACATTTTTTTGTTACTTCATGCTCCTTGCATGAAGTTGCCTTGTTTAATAAATTTTTTCTTACCTATCAAAAAAAGAGTAATAATATATATATACCTAATAAATTTTGGTTAACTGAACTTTGCTCTTGCAATTAAATGAAGAGAATCACATTAACACTTTTAATTCTTTATTGGATTTTTTTTTTTGGGGGGGGGGGGGGGGGGGGGGTTGTGTTGTCAGACCTTTTATTCTTTTCCCTGTTATTACCCACAACAAGAAGTTAATTGTGTTTCCATTAGGTAGCTCTCATCTCAACCATGGTTGGTCCAGAAATCACTGTTGCTGCAGCTGAGGCTGCTGTTACAGCACTTTGTGATGAAAACTCATTACCAAGAGAGACTTTTGACATTGATGAGGATTATATTTCTAATGGGATATGTTCTCCCACTTCAAGTTTTGAGCAAGAGAGGTTATTCATTCATTCCTTCTTTCATTAATTATTTACCTTTTTCAGATGCCTTTGGGAGCATTATTTTCCCTTTATATTTGTACTATGGTTTTTAAATATTCTGTTATCTTTTTCAGGGTCCTTCAGGATGAAGATTCTAAGCTGAAGGAAAGGTCCACTCAATCTGGTATGTGTTGTTAGGTACAAAGATGCAGATGTTACACTCTTCTGAAATACATTGATTTTTCTGTGCTTTTCCCCCACTTTAATCCAAAACATAACATAATGTCAATTCAAAGAATCCTTGTGTTTTGTAATTTTGCTTCATTCCTATGTGGCTGCCTGATATCATCACCCACACTTACTATTGCTAATTATCTGGTCATCCATTTTATATTATTCTATTGGGTTATTGATTGTTGGATCATTTCTCTCCTAACCATATCATATGAACTTCATACAGAAACTCAGGATATATGCCTAAAGAGGGATGATATACCCCTAACTGTGCGAATTAGAGCTTCCATTGGAACAGCTCTTGGCGCAGCTGCTGCCCGTTCTAAATTATTAGCTGATCAGGAAGACAGAGAGATTGAAAACTTAGTCGCAATCATAATTGAGACACAGGTGGCTCTTAACCTAGGATTTCTATTTATGGTTCATATGCTTTTCAACTTTTTTCTCTTGTTGAAAATGTGCCGTTTAAGAGGTATGTAGGACTGATAATTTATTCTTTGCTTGAATGCATATGTAGATGAAAAAATTGCACCAGAAAATCAAGCATTTTGATGATCTAGAGCTGATTATGGAGAAGGAATATACTGAAATTGAAGATCTAAAAGATTCTCTTTTAGCCGAGCGGATTGAAGTCTTACAAAGGGCAGTTAATGCTGGTATCTGTAGATGGAGGGATCACTTTGCTGTAAAATCTTAAGTCTGGTAGTTTATCTATGTGGAAATTTTTAGTTCACATCACCTAGGAGGAGAAGAAGAAAAGATGAGATCCAAGATGAATCTGAAGGATATCGATATATCCTTTTTATGTTTAGTTCTTTTGGTCTAGCTGAAATTGCTTGTACTGCCAATTGTAGTTAGGCATACAATTAGGGCTGTTGAACACTGATCTTGTAACCATTAGACATTAGATTCATTTAACCTCTTTAGAAACGCCCATAGCCCAAAATTCATTACTATTTTTGTACTCTTCTTCAACCCTTCTCAATCTGAAGGTGTCGCCTTGATTTTACATTTTAAGTGTTTAGCATTTTCATTACCATGACTTTGTTTTACACAATTCCTTTATCAATACTGTATAATCAAATTTTACCTTATATTTGTACAATTTATTCGTTTCACCCTGTACAAAAAAAACATACACAGCCCAAATAAATGGTTTACAATCATTCCTAGCATAGATGGTGACTATAAGTATATAACATGATTGTGTTCTGTCCCTAGTATAGTTCAAAAGGCAGCCCTCAATGTCCCTTCATTGTTCCTTCCAAGAAAGAGCATGAGCAAACTATGGATAGGATCTTATGAGCCCAAAATTTTGAGAGCTAAGACTTCTAAAAAGGTTTGTGAAGAGGAAACTTCTTGCCGTCTCCTGAGGAAGTTTCGGAGACGTATTCAAGTTCCCTTTAACCTGTAATATGTTTTGTCCTATCTGTTGCTTAATCAAACCAATGATTTTAGGGTCAACATGTTTGCCATACCCATCTGAGACAAAGAAAGTGTCTTTTGCTTTCCCACCCCTTGTTGAGATCTGTGCTTGCTTAATGCACAAACCATTTTCACGAAATATCCTGGTAATATCTGAAAGGAGTCCAAGTCTGTCATCAGTGCACAGTTCTAATTCCAGTTCCTGCACCAAAGCTCAATTCTTAGAAAATGACAAGAACAAAGGATGCTTCTCTAAGTGCCAAATTTTTTCATGCATTGGATTTATCTGTCTTCCCTCTCACGGTTGTGAGACCCGCACATTGTGAGAGGGAAGATACGTATATGCGATGCATGAATTTCCATTTTTTGAATTTGTTTATCTACCTCGGAGGCTCGCCTCTCGATGGCTGCTTCAAGGCATTCTATAACGCGTTGTCGCTCAGCTTCTGAACTTACAGGAAGCCCATCCATATGTCTAATGTAGTATTCCTGCAAGGTGACGACTATAATTACAAAGGTCTGATTGGATGAAATTAAAAAAATGTGCAGAACTGGACTTTAAAATTCATAACTTCTTGACTCCACACTGTGAGACAAATGAATATAAATTGTGCATCCGGCATATGCTCATCTCTCTAATAAAGTGTAGACTCCATATTGTGAGAGAGATGACATATGAGATTATTATTGGTGGAAGAGATACTATTGATTTTGATTTTTGAGTAGTTGGAATTATGGGTTACCAAATGTGTTTTGGTCCTTTGGATCGAGGGCAACGCATAGAAATGCAATCAAATGATTTTGTCTGCTGATGGACTTAAAAAAAGAAGAAGATAGAGTTCCCTTGAGGGGATGGGAAAGTTGGCAATCAAACGAATTAGAATGTTTTAGAAACTAGTTGTGCCATTTTAACTATCAGTGAGTTTTGATCTTACCTGGTAAGCTTCCATTCTTTCTGTGATGACTGTCCCATGGAATACCACATATTGCATATCTGCTAGAGAGCACAGAGTGTCAAATAAAAGCTTTGGCCGGTCTTTGGATCTTACAGTGACGACAGTATAGTCTCTATCATTGCAATCTAATACACAAACATGGTTTCTTGAACTATGCTTGACACCTTCAAGCCTTTCAAAATCCCTATCAGCAAACATCATCTGATGTAATCTTCTTTGTGTGTGCATTATCCCAGAGGAGGATATTGTCAATCTTGGCGTCTTAAAATTGCTATTTACTTTGAGGACATTGCATAGCAGTTCATTCATCATGGAGAGCTGTTTTGGGTCTTCAATTGCTCCTCCAGTTTCCTGGTCTGTGACATAAATAACAGCTGCAGCTCTAGAATTGTGTGTCCAGATTTCACTGTTTACCACATTGCATCTTAGGTCTGTGAGCACCGCAAAAACTTCTGACAACAACCCTGGCCTGTCGGTGCTGGTTAGTTCAATTGATGTGTGCTCCTTGCAGGGCATCCCATCTAGCCCTCTCAATGCATCAGTTTCAAGAGTCTGCAAAATCGATCAACAAATTTGAGGATGAAATAGAAGAATATAGAAGTTCCAAAAATAAAAAGATAGTGCAATCATGCAAGCAGGTGGAAATAAGCGGTAACTGATTCTGGGAAACTGAAATTGAGTTTAAATGGATGCAAGATGAGAGTTTCATCTCAAAAGATTGAACAATTTGGTAGCATGATTCTTTTGTACTTCAACATCAATGAGCATAACATACTAATTGTAGCAATATCATGCTATCGTGTCCATACCAATATGGAAGCAAAGCAAGCATTCACATGAAAATAAGGGTAATCTTGAACCAAAATGACTAGAAAATTTGAAATATACCAACAAAATGAAAAGAAGGAAATTGATGAATAGTTTTCTGTGATCACTTACCTTTTGTATATAATTTAGGAACCCTTCATCTCTAATTTTGTTCCCATCACAGTCAGTCACATTAAACACTGGAAATTGAGAATCAGAGTGAGAAATGAGAGAGAGAGAGAGAAATGAATGCTTTCTAACCATTTGAAATTGTAACAATAGCGTCCATCAGGAAAAAAAAAAATGCAAGCGTACCATCCATGAACCATCCTCCATCAGAGGAGATGTATGCTTTTGTTATGATGAGGTTCAAGTCTGCAAGTACTTGGACAACTTCAAGGAGTAATCCATGCCTATTAGCACTAACAACCTAAGCCCAAAAAAAAGAAAAAAAACCCAAAAACATAATTACAACTTTATGTGCATAACAGTTCAGTGTGCCAATTAGACAATGGAGAGAACAGCAGGACTTACCTCTATAATGGTGGCATGTTCACAAGATTCATTGTCAATCACAACTCTGCAACCACAAAAGTAATGTCAATTTCCTATAAATCTCTAAAGCTCAAAATTTTGAAAGCAAGAGAAGTTCAAAATTCAAATCCAAGCTGCAGGCTGGGCTATGTAGCAAAGTTTGATTTACTAACTAATCCAATACCATACATAACATGCAAAATGTACAAACAAGTTCAGAGTTAGCCTATAAGAAGTTCTAATAATTCCCACAAAGCCAAAATAAGATTCTTTTCAAACTGTTAAATTCATGTCCCAAAATCTAGGACAGCAAAACTTTTTTTTTGGTCTAAAGAAAACACCCAGAAACCGATTTTACATAAAGATCATAAAAGCAAGAAAGATGAGTTCCATTACCTTGTGGGGTTCATTCTGCTAATAAACTTCGCATACACATCATCCATTGTTAACAATCCCAAACCTCATGAAAAGCCAGACTCAAACTAGGAAAAAAAAACCACAACTAAAAGAGAGTGTGAGTGTGTGAAAAACCAAAAAAACAAGAAGAAAGGAAGCAGTGTGAACTCAGTGAAGTGCATGGTCGTTTGAAATTTAAATATAGGAGCTGGAATGAGTTAATAAATGGCGGCTTATTACCCGACAGCTAACGTATAGAGCAACTGTTTTGTAACGTATAGAGCTGGAGCAACTGTGTTTAGTTAGATTGACAGTTAAAAGTGTTTCATGGAAACAGTTAAAGCTGCCAAACTGGAATATTCTTAATTCCTATATATATATATATACATAACTGTGTCTGTACACTGCTTAGGAATTTGAATTCACGTGGCTGGCATTACATGATCATTTTCAAGTTCATTAGAATTTGAAGGGTTAAAATTATATGATAATGAAGCAGAAATTGTATTTATTTATGTACCAAGCTTCAATATTTTTTTGTTAAGTTAAACTTTTAGCAAATAATCAATTAAGTTTTTCCTTAATTGGATTATATAACAATGAGATTGTGAAAATTTTAAGGCATAGATAAGGCCAGAGGATATTGTAGTTTACATTTGAGATAAAGACAAGGAAGAGTACAATGATACATATGTTAGCTTGACAATGCAGATATATATGAGACTGTTCAACACTTCAACTTACTGTTTTTTTCCTACTAGATAAAACTTTGACAACAACTAGAGTGATCATAAAACAATAAACGTGGCAAGTCCAAGGATACTGGATCTTTGCTTTTGTTTTTGTCAAACTTTCCGTGTCATTGTAGGTTTCAGTTAGTGAAACTAACCATGTTTTCTTGTCACATATCCCATCTGTATATGAAAAGAAAAAAAAAAAAATACTAATATCTTGATATGATAATAAAAAAACAATCATCAAATGCCATAAGTTAAAAACCTATAATTTCCATTATTATTATCTATATCTTTTTAGGCATGATACACTTTTTAGGCATATTTTTATTTTTTGAGAAATTTTGATAGAGTTTCAACCTATAACATCAACTCCTACTAAGTGAACTTATTATCGTCAGACCAAAACATTAATCGGTTTTTGGTATAGGTTGAAATTGAACCTTAGATTTTTTATTCAATTTTCAAAGACTTTACCAGATTAAGAGAGTTGTTTCAAATCCAATAACTTTGTATTTGGGGAGTTGTTTGGATGCTAATTATTAAACCAAGCTTCTATTCACTATTTAGCAATAACTTTGGAGTACACTTCATCAAATTAACTTTCTAGAAGAGGTGACTTTTTTCTCTTTGGAAAAAAAAAATTGTTATAGCTATAGGTTGGTTCTAAAAGTGTGACGTATTTGAATCTGAGCCTCAAGATTTTAGCTCACCTAAATGCCTAATTAAGAGGCACACAGCTACTCTACAAAAAGAAAAAGAAAAAGAGGCACACAGCTATTTTGAGCTGTAGCATTCATTTGGCATAGTTTAATAGGTTCTGTTTTAGTTCGAGCAGTACAAGTGCTACACCACACTAATTAATTGAGAGAGGAAAATAATGGTGTGGTCATTAATTTCCTCAAGCTAGCTAGTTATTATACCATCGTGAACAAAGTGTATCATTTTTTTGTCTGCTTATTCAATTGCAAAAGGTCCATCACAGTCGTATCCAGCTGGGGGTTTAAATTTAATTCTGGATCAAATTTCTTTATTTACACTTATTGAAGAAAGTTGTATCATCATTTAAACTTTCAAGTTAATTTAATGACCGAATTAAGTTATTTGTCGTTAGTTATGCTGCAGTTAGAATACTTATTTTTTTTTAATTATTTTTTTATTAGTAAACTAAGGCACCCTTCGGTTTTTGGTGTAATTGAGATTTGAACGCTAAATTTTTTATTCAACGACAAAAAACTATTCTAGTTGAACTAACTGGAATCCACTAGATATATTGATGTAAGTTCTAACTTACATCATTAGGTTAAGACATCATTTGGATTTTTGTGTAAGTGAGATTCAAACTCTAGATCTCTTATTCGGTGATAAGAGACTGTCTTAATTGACCTAACTGAAATCCATGTATACATTGATGTAATTTTTAGCTTATAAATTGCTGTATCAACTTTTAAACAAGATTAGAAAGTAATTCCAAATTATATTATATTATATATGTTATTTACGTAATACCAACCATATTCATTATCATTTTATTGTAGATTAACCTTTTTTTTTTTGTTGTTATCTAACAATAGCCAAGATGAATCATCATAGTTGATCAAGGTCACATCAAGCTGTAAGGAAATTTCTGAGATACTTCTAGCTATTCAATCCTCCACCTCAAAAGACAATAAAAAAGGAAAAAGCAAGCTTTGGTAAAAGCAAACAAATTTGGGTACTGTTTTCTACTTTAAAAGGAAGGAAAATCCGTAAAATACTTAGAAAGGACTTAAGGGAAGGTCATTTGGGGGGCCACAAGAGTGCTTAAGGACAATTGAGGATGCACAATTGCACGTCTTGTTGCCTCTAATAAGAATCTACTAGGTGATCTTGGATTCCCTTTTATGCAAGTTCAATTTGACAAAGATTGTCACAACTCAACTAGATTCTAGGTAATGATACAATGTCAATTTCAAATTCTTTTATTTTCATGATTGTTTATGTGATAAATTGTGATTGAAAGATACCATTTCAACGATTGAAGATAGTGAAAAAGTTATTCATATCACTTTTTTATCAGTACTAATCACAACATGCTGCCGCAACATTAATAATAAATATCTTGAAAATTTTGGTATCTCTTTAAATATAGAAAATTAGGTGGAAATAGCTTTTGGACTTGTCATTGGGTTGCAGTTTTCTATTGTCTTGTTTAGTTCTGCTAAGTACTCCTGTTTTGTGTTCTACAACGAGATCTTATTAGTCATAAGCAACCCGTGAACTGAATCAACCTTTTTGGAGAACAGAATAACATGGTGGGGACAAGTTTCTATATATTGAAGTACCATGTATTCTCGTTCATGCTTTTTTATTCATTTCCCATAAATGCCCGATACCAGTTATTAGTAGTCAAACTTAACCCGTGAATATGTTGAGGAAATATATTTGGGAGACAAACAAGTAGTCTTTTAATTCCACATTTTAAGTGTAGATATATATCTAAAAGGAGTTTCCATCTTTCTATTTTTACAATTTTTTTATTATTATTTTTTTGCTTTTTATCGATATTATTATTTAAGTGGTCCATATTCTTCTAATGATTGTTATTGTGCATTATATTTTCCTAATTTCTTTTTGTACAACTAAAATTTTTAAGTTTTAAATTTCTTAGTATCTTAAGGAGATTTATCATGATAATAAAAAATCAATCTATATGTCTATATATATATATAAGCGGAGACCTCAAGTTGGAGAGTATGAAGTTGTGCAATGTGACACATTTCTTGAAGTTATCTTTATTTATTATTTTTTTCTTTGAGGGGAAGTTATCTTTATTTAATTTTCTACTTCAACAAAGTTTGCATTTATATTAAAGTATTAGTTTATTGAATGAGCTAGTAAAGTAAATGCATATACTCCCCCCGTCTCACTTTTTTTTCTCCTGTTTGAAAAGTCAAATTTTTTAAGGGAACATCATTTATTATCTTGTCTACCTTTTAAAAATGTATAAGTTTCCAAAACTACTCTTAAAAAAATTTATCAAAAAATTGAATTAGTAAATTAATAGGGATATAATAGGAACATTAGTAAATTAATGACTTTTATTTTTAGAAACAAGATATTTTGAGACATCTCAAAATGGAATAGAGGACAAAAAAAGTGGGACAGAGGGAGTATTAATTATCTATTGTTGTGCATTAATTATTTATATAAAATGAATTCATATGATTATTTTTATAAACTCTATATAAAAAATAATTTTTAGGTGGAATAATAATAATAAATTTAGAATATGGCATTCTTACTCATGTTTAGTTACTTTTACAACAATTGTCACGAAAGCCATAAAAAATTAATATTTGTGAATTCACTAAAATTAATCTTAATCCTTTAAATTTCCTAACTCCTGTGTGTGTGTGTGTGTGTGTGTGTGTGTGTGTGTGTGTGTGTGTGTGTGTGTGTGTGTGTGTGTGTGTGTGGAACTAACATTGTAGTATGTATTCTAAGTAATGAAATTTTAATATCATTTTTCTAAGATTTATATGAGAAACAATTGGTTTTTTTATTTTTTTATGTGAGAAACAATTGATTTGACAAAATGACATTTTTATTCAAATTTAGTTGTTTTTGCAACAATTGAAACCATGTCCCATAAAAAGAGGAAGATATTTTTAATAACACACAATCAAGAATGTAAAAAAAAAAAAAAAAAAAAAAATTTGAAGGATATATGCATTTTTTAGTAAGCATGAAACATGCCTATCTATATTAGCTACTGTAGGGGCTGAGTTTGAATACTACTACTGTTACGTGAATAAGCTCAAACTCAAGGGGCCCAATATAATAAATTTCGTAGAGAGTGGGCTCAAGAACTGGGCCTTAGTAAGGGTTGCAACAACCGGACATGATCGTAAGTAGATTGAATAATCAGACATGTGGGGGGGGGGGAGTGTGAAAGTTTATCCTAGGGCTTGATCCGAGGACTGGTTCTTCTTCTTGGTTCTTCAATGCTTAGAAGCTTTCTAGGGTGGTAAAAACAGCAACCCTCTTTCCTTAATCTCCTTTTTTCCTCCTCCTATTCCTGGAGGGCTTCTCACGTTACATACCTCCTCCCCACGGATTTTGGCCCTCCATTTGTTGAGCATGCATGTTGCTATTTGAGTGCTTGTCCCATCTGCCGCCTTCTTCAACTTACTGTGAGTTGCAGCAGCCAAGGTGATACTGTTCAGGGGTCATTTCCTCATTGATGCGGCCAGATCGTCAGCTGTGGGCATTTAATGCGGAGGTGACAGCTTCTCCTGAAATTGCTCCTCCACCATGCTCCCATGGTTGGACCATTGTGTTAGTCTTTTTTGCTTGGGATGCCCGGGGAAGCTGTCTTTAAGGGTGTGCCCCTTTTTCCTTCCGTGACCTCGGTTTGCCGAGGACAGGATTGTCCTCGGCAACGTTTCCTGGCGGTTTGGACCTTATTTGTTCGTCCTCGGACATTTCTTTCTCCTCAGCGCGGGCCTTGGACTTGATATGAAATGGGTTGGGGTTACCATCGCACCGTCTAACGTGGGGAGCACAGAGCCGCCAGAATTTAATGAGGACGCGCCTCGTACACCGAAGCGTCAGAAACGTACCTCAGGCAAGCAAAAAGGCTCTGAAGCTAACAGAGGATAGGACTTGACAAGGCATAGCGTGGGCCCAAGGACATCAAAACCTTTCTCTTCGTCCGAGGAGCCGGACAACAGGATTTTGAGGGGCTATTATGGGGCCAAAGGATTTGGTAACCCCGGCCCATTTCATATCAAGTTCAAGGCCCGCGCCGAGGAGGAAGAAATGTCCCGAGAACGAACAAATAAGGTCCAAACCGCCAGGAGACGTTGCCGAGGACAATCCTGTCCTCAGCAAACCGAAGTCACGGAAGGAAAAGCGGGACGCCCTTAAAGACAGCTTCCCCGGGCGTCCCAAGCAAAAAGGACTAACACAATGGGCCAGCCATGGGAGCATGGTGGAGGAGCAATTCCAGGAGAAGCTGTCACCTCCGCATTAAATGCCTACTGCTGACGATCTGGCTGCATTAATGAGGAAATGACCCCTGAACAGTATCACCTTGGTTGCTGCAACTCACAACAAGTTGAAGAAGGCGGCAGATGGGACAAACACTCAAGTAGCAACTTGCATGATCAACAAATGGAGGGCCAAGATCCGTGGGGAGGAGGTATATAATGTGAGAAGCCCTCCAAGAATAGGAGGAGGAAAAAAGGAGATTAAGGAAAGAGGGTTGCTGTTTTCACCACATTGGAAAGCTTCTAAGCACTGAAGAACCAAGAAGAAGAACCAGTCCTCGGATCAAGCTCGAGGATAAACTTTCACACTCCCCCCCTCCCACGTGTCTGATTATTCAATCTATTTACGATCATGTCCGGTTGTTGCAACCCTCACTAAGGCCCAGTTCTTGAGCCCACTCTCTACAAAATTTATTGTATTGGGCCCGTTGGGTTTGAGCTTATTCACATAACAGTAGTAATATTCAAACTCAGCCCCTATAGCTACTATATCATGCAATTTTCAATTCGTAAACACACATATATATAGTATGATCAAATCACTATACTACTCTTAGTGTATTTCTATTTTGTTTATATATGAAATAACTAAAGATTACAATTTTTTATAATGAAATTTATTAAAAATATCTTTTTTATATATCGATAGTTGGGAATGTTTGAATCCTGAATGTTTCTATTGAAAATTGAGGAATTTTTGTAGAACTTATAGAAATATTGGAGAAAACTAATAATAAGTTGCATCACACATCGTGCGGAAACTCAACTAATTCAGCTAATAGGAGAATCTGCATCAGTTGAACAAGTGCGTAACTTGTATGACACTAATTCGGCCACACTAATGCAGCCATTGATCATTAATCAAATAAGACCAAACTATATTGCTTTGAATATAGAATATGTTTTCTCTTTATTTTCAGCTTGAGGAATAGACACACAAACACTCACCATCTATCATGGAAATTAGGAACTAGGAACTATATAGCGCAGAATGATGGAACAAGATTAGTGTCCCAAGTTTTAAGGAATTATATCTAAATTTTGCTCTTAAAATATTAAATGAATGATATACATATAAAGCCTTGAGCAAATGGTTGCAACGAGGTTAGTTTATCATTAGGAGGTTGCTTAGAAAACCCTAGGAATAAGAAAATAACAAAGCCTTTCTTATGGAGAATCAATACAGAGACTTCTACTGGTTCTGCCATATCTCTTTCAACTTTCACACTAGTTTTTTTCTTTTCTTTTCTCACTTCTCTCCCAAGAAAAGAAAAAACTTAAGTGTAACTTGGTGTAAGTACCTAGATGTAATGATTGCATGTATATATGGCAGTTATGCAACTCTCTCTCTAATTAGTTAGTGGGTTTCTCACTCTAATTAGTTAGTGTGCCCCAAAGGATCAGTGCTTTCGTTTTTGCACAAAAATTGCAAACATAAGTTGTTCCTTACTTATAACACGAACAATTCTTTTAAACATATATAAGGATGATAAGGAAAAAAATTCACTATTAGTTGTATTCTATCATTTTATATCTTATGCAACAAATGTGTCACGTACAGTTTGTAAAACCTACATTTTTATATGACCTATAAATTATAAATTATGAGACATTGATTATAGAATAATTATTACCATCTCTATCTACTATCACTACACCAAAATAAGTTTATTACATCAAACGTTAATACAACAAAATTAGTATAGTGGTATTAGACATAATATTATATCTACAAACTAAAAGTCGCTGTAATAGTAACTTAAAAATGGTAAATTATTACATTAATAATAATAAGTTGAAATAAGTTATAATTTTTAGTTGCAGTAGATGCTTTAATACTAAATTGCATTAAGAATTTTTTTTTGCAATAACTTAAATTGAAGAAATCGTTGTAATAACTTAATACAAATTATTTTGCAATCTATTACAATAGAAATTTCAAAGTGACAGCTTATTGTAACAAATATATCATTGTAATAACTAAATATCAATTATTTTACAATATATTGCAATGACAAACATGGCTAGATTTGAGTGGAAAGAATGATAAGCCGCTTGTATATACTCATCATACTTCACCACTTCTCGGCGGAGATTCTCGTCGAGTGGGTCAAGAAGGCCCTTCCAATCATTGCTACCATGATATTCCCTCCATTTACTACCAAGATGGTTCCTTGGAGAGTATTCAGCTGTCTTTGACAAGAGTCTTTGAAGCCTGTTTAGATGCCTTGGTGACATTTCTTCTATAGCTTTCATTTCTAGCCAAAGTCTAGCCTAGTTAAGCCTTGCAATGAATATATTATTATAATAATCTAATGCTAATTATTTTACAATCTATTGTTGACACCCCATTTTGCAACCTGCATTTAACCTCACATGGAGGGTAAAAGGGTAATTTTGCCTTGGGAATATGCATCTTGATTCTGGCCATTAGATCCTTAATCTCATTTCACCAAAATGATCTTGATGTCGTAACGATCAAATCGACTGGTCATAAGCCCTAATCGGACCACCAGATTGAAAGTTATCATCAAATCAAGTTTTAATGGTTGAAATGCACAATCACAAATTGAGTCTGACTATATGTGATTATGAACAATTGATTTCAATTGGTTATAAGTATAATCAATTTGAGATCGATGATGTGTCATAATTTGATTGGTTAGGACTACATTTTATGGTAAGGTTGCATACACCTAATTAATTAGATAGTTAAACATTAATTATTCAATGAGTAATTTGTGCAATTATCTTTTAATTAGGGTAAATTTAGAACCAATTAAGTCTGAAATGGGAGTGATTGGTGCCATTTAATGTTAATTGGGAGCTAATTTGGGACATATTAATGTTAATTGTGCTGAAATCATTTTCTAACAAATGACCTCTGCTCACCATTTCATCAATATCTCTCAGAATATTTTGAATCTATGAATGAGATTAATTTTCCCAGAAACTAGACATCTGGGGCTTCAATTTGAGCACAAGAATGAGGCAATTCCGATCAGAATTGAGTTAGATATGATTTTTTGAAGTTGGCTCTATATGCTGTTATAGCAGCTACGGGAAAACCGAACTTTGCTTGCTCCTCACTCTCACCAATCTTTCCATTTAATGCACCAGATTTCCCCAAAGGCTAAAATGAGGTCTAGGTTCATGATTCTTTATCAACCCTCATTAAATGGCCTTCCATTCATATTTTCTCCACCACTACTATATAGACCCCCCATCTCCTTCATTCCAGGACACACAAAAACCCCCCTCTCTTCTCCTCTCTTGAGTTCTAGTGAAGTAGAGTAGTCTTGTCATATCTTGGTCTTCCTAAGACTCAAGGTATTGAGTGAGACTCACTCTTCCTCTCCTAACTCTTCTTTTCCTCCACCCTTAGGACCTCCCTCAAGAGTCTCCTCCTCCACCACATGGATCTTGCATGAAGGTATAATCCCTTTCCCTAATTGTTTTTTTGTGTTTCCATGATGAGAATTTAGGATTAAGGCATGATAGTAACTATTTAAATCCTCTTGAATATGTTTGAATGTTCTTAATTGTTCTTATGTGTTCTTCACATGTTCTTGGTTGTTCATCATATGTTCATGTATAAACACTAGTTTTGATCCTAAATCCATATAAAAAATAGGAAAAACATGTTTATTTCATAATTCTTTCAAATTCTTGAATCTAGGTTATCACCATCCACACACATTCACTAGAATTTATTTTTCAATCTAAATGCAATGCTAAATAAATTGAATTAGGGTTTATCACATGCACACACATTAAATTCAACATGTAACTTGATTGACATATTGGATGATGTGATATGAATGTTGGCCACCATAGTCTAGAAGACCGGTTTCACCGGGCAAGGTGGGTGCCTAACACCTTCCCACCTTGTAACATAGCCTCCGAACTTAGATTAAGGGTTAATAGATCAAATGCTTATCCTTGTAATTTTCAATTTCTAGATTGTAACTAGGAAATAAAGCTATGTACTTTATCTTAGATTGTATCTAGGACCAAAGCCATGTAATTTCCTATGATTAATGTAAATTTAATTTCAAATTAATAAAATGAGGAATTTTTCAATTATGGTTTTCTTGTTTTTCCAATAATTAAATAAGTGGCGACTCCATTGTAAAACCCCTAATCTAAGAGGGGAAATATAATCAGTCGAACCTCCATTTTGAGAGGCAATAACACGACTCCACCCATTCATGTGGGTTTGGCCCAACATCCTATAAAAAAGGGCCGGGGGCGCGGTCTCCCACATCTATTTTATTGAAAAATATGAAACAATTATCTATTATAATGAAGATATCATTGCAATAACTTGACTCAAATTATTTTTGTCAATTATTTGCAATCTATTGCAATAAAATTTGTGAAATAATAACTTATTGCTGCAAGATATTTGAAATAGTAAATTATTTATTGCAACAACAAATATATTATTACATCAAAATTATCATTAAAATTGTGCTTAAAACATAGGATTGTAGGTAAATAGTCCAAAAAGTCAGAAGGTGTCAAATAATCAGATGTAATAATTGTCATTAAACTGTGTCTATATATCCATACACATGACTAAAGCTTGGGCCTGTAGGTTCTAGAAATAAGTCCAAACAGAGTTGTAGTATATATTTGGTGTGCGTTTGGCATTGGCTTAAAAAGCTAGATTTTTGTACTATTAGCTTATTTTTGCTACTATTCATGTGTTCCATTACACATTTTGGTACTGTCTATGGGTCTCAGCTACCTTTTAGCTTTATCTACAGTATTTTCGATAAAAAGTTTTCAATTTTAGCTAAATAAGCTGTTTCCAAACAGACACTGACTGCCTAGAACCTAACTATAACTCATTATTTAACCTGCTTTCTTGGATATCATGTTGTCCAAGAAAAGGCAATACTGATAACAGATATTCGGGCTTTGCTCAAAGTCATATTATATGTTGCACGTTGGTATCAATTATCAAAGTAGACTGGGCCTATGTTACCAGCTTTGGTTGGGTGTGATTGTCAACCAGACACCAGACCAACACACACAAGGTCTTTTTCGGCCCACTAACTTATAAAGGGTCAAGGATGGACCAGTCCTGGTCAGACTCAGACCTCACCTAGACGTGATTATATAAGACCATATAAGTCCATACCCTTTGAGGAATCAATGAACAGACCCCTTTTTTTTTGTTCATGAAAGGTATAATAATAAGCAGTGGTCACATTATATTTTAAAAAGGCTAGTTAAAGAAATGACCACTTGATATCTATGCGATTAGTTCGTGAATCATTTTTAGTACACAGTTCATACTTTAGCTATCTATATTTGCTTGCCTTGATCTTGATAAGGCTTTCATAGTGTTACTTTAGCTACTTTCTCCTCATTAACAGCAAATAGTATTAGCTATACCTAATACTGCTTTCGAAATCCACAGCATGAGCATCAATGATCAAACACACCATTATTATTGCTGGCTTGCACATAAGTACTATTAGAGGTTACATGAATTACAAAGAAATAGTTAAATAATTCATACCAAAATCTATGTGTTGCTTTCAACCCAAGTAGATGCAAAGTTTCCATTGAGCCCTCATTGCACAGGTTGCAATAATAAAATTTTCCTGCAAGACCTTTTTTTTTGCATTCAGCAATGCATTGAGGAAGAGTGCAAGGTTTTAGTTGAATTCCAAATGCACACTCCACTGGGTCAAGAGTCCAGACCCAAAACCAAGAATCCCAGCACCATGGCTACCAACACTATAGGCCTATAGGCATAGCCAACTTCTTCATTGCTTTCATTTCCAATTGAAAAGCAACACTTTTTGGCCCTGAACCCCACTTTCTTCTCCTATTTTAGCAGCAGATTTTGAAAAGGAACTGCCTTCTAAGCATTTATAGAAAGACCAACAGTCTAGAATGATGTCACATAAGACTAATAAGTATATAAAATATTTAAAGATTACATGAAAACCACACCATGGGTTTTAAAAAATCACCTATTCCCTCTTGCAATTTTTCTTAAAAATGAAAAACATATTTTAAGTTTCATCGATCCCGCTAAGGAAAAGTTCTGGCTTCGCCACTGCATGTAGTGATCATAATCATTTAGTTAAACAATCAAAGAGGACCTATTTGGTTATCCCATTACTTGTGTAGTTGTGTTAGTGTTTTATGCTTACAGGTTACAACTGCATCCACCAAAAATGGCTCTAGATTACACTTTTTTTCAAGAGTAGTGGACACGAACCAACAAGAGGTTTTTCTTATATTATAACTCAGCACTTTTTTTTGTTTTTGTTTTTGTTTTCCAAGTGTAGATATTTGAAAATTTTGGGCTTTCAAAATACTAATCAGGTTTACATTGGAATGTTGATCAACCACAATTTCTTAAATGATGTTGATCATCACAAAATAATTCTCCTCCCCTAGCCTATTCTCTTATTTAAAAAAAAAAAAAAAAAAAAAAATCTAATTAAGAAGTTAACAACAACAAGCCCACTTTGTCTTCTGCCACTTATAGAGCCCAATATCCACTTCTGGTCCAACTCAAGCCTCTATTGGCCTAGTAGTGTTCAGGCCACAAAAGGGCCAGATCAAATCGGATCCGGATCCGGGTACGTGTTCAAACCAATCACTTTCCCTTCCCTCCCAAAACTTCAAAATAAAAAAAACCAAAGTGGAGGGAAAAGAAAAGAAAACCAGAAAACCCCTAACCCCCAAAAATGTCTAGAAGACGCCTCAGACTAATATGTTCCTCCGACGAAGAAGAAGAAGAAAACCAAATTCCTCAACAACCCGAAACTGAAAATCCGAATCCGAGCCCGAATCTTCTTCCGGATCCATATCCATCCGAACCGCTTGAAATCTCCGACGACGGTGTAGAAGAAGAAGAAGAAGAAGAAGAATTCATCGACGTCTCCGATAACTTCACTCCTCCCGATCCGGATCCGAATCCGAATCCAGATCACCACTCCGCAGTACAAACTCCGGCGACGAATTCCGCCGGTGAAGGCTCGGGTTTCCGGGAGTCTGATGTTTCCGACGACTACGCGCAACCAAATCCGGCCGCCGGAGGGGGAGAACACGAGCGCTCAGGCACGGGTTCTCCGATCGGAGATTTTCTCGGGAGGCTAGGGCTGAGGCTGAAGAATGAGTGGCTCGAGGCTTGTTTGGACGCGCTTCGAAGCTCCGTGCCGAGCTTCGCGAGCCTCGGCGTCGACGCGAAGGCCAAGCTTTGCTTCGAGCGGTTCTTGGTTTCCGATATGAATCAATCCGGGAGCGGCGTGCTCCCTCGCAACGTGGATTCCATGCACCTCGTCGATCTTCCTGGTCCGTTCGTCTTGCAGGTCCGATTTTGATTTGAATCTCTGCTAAAATTTTGTGGTCTTCAATTTTTGTGGCTTAGGTGTTTGATTGTAGTTCTGTTTGAAAATAATTAGTATTTACTTTATCGATATTAGGATGAAATTAAAGAAAATTAAAATTTTTTTGCTAGTTAATTAATAGTACTTACGATTACATAGTTTACAATTAATAAGTTTAGAGACACAAATATGAAACATGGACATTGACACTGGCACTAACATGACACGTGACACGACGAGTTACGACTGTCATGGTGTGGGGTAATGAGAAATTCTAGGATGACAATCTTTTTATGCCACAACTCTAATGTGGCAGACTGCGAATGGTGGGTCAATGTGAAAGTGATAGGCAGTCTGCCACATATGATAGTGGTGGAAAAGAGTGTGTTAAAGGTTGTGGTTATAGAATTACTTGGGGATGATATTCTGTTTTAGTAAAAAGATATATATATTTTTTCTCCCAACATAATGAGGACATGCAAGCAGAAGTGTACTTGGTGTGTCCAACATGGACATGTGTAGGACAGGCACATGCCAGCAGCTGTGCTTCTAAGGATGCAACATTTTTAACAATGGCTAACATGACCTATTGTGATTGACACATAATAAACACGGTGTTAGTAATAGATACAATAATACAACAGGTCATGTCAACAGTATTGAAAAATGTTGTGTCCATAGTGTTGCTCCAATCATTTATTTGTAAACTAATTCTAAGTTGGTTTTTCGAATTGAAAGTTTTTTTTTTTTCCTCATGTAGGAGTTTTATTTTGTGCGTGTTTGACTGCAGTTTTGATTAAAATGATAACCACTTTATGATTATTAGGGAAATTAAGAAAATTAAAACTTTTATGTTAGTTTAATAATTAGTAATTATGATTAAATAATTTATTTGTAAACAAATTCTCTCTCTCATGTTGATTTTTTATATTATAGATTGATGAGATAGTTAATATCAGTTGTCCTCTCAAGGGAAGGTATCAGAAAGCGCCTCCCGGGATCAAGAGGTGTCTCAAGTTATCGATGACCGATGGTGTTCAACGTGTTTTTGGAATGGAATACAGGCCTATTCAAGCGCTTGAATCTTTGGCTCCCGCTGGATTGAAGGTCTTTTTTGGTACTTATTAGTTATCACCTGTGTATATGGTTTTTTGGTTCTGGCTGAATAATGGGTGTATTTCCAAGATTGAATCTGATATATTTGAGGATTTATCTGCTTATAAATTATATTTAGACATAGGCATGGTGCTCTTGCATAGGTATGCTTACAATTGAATATGAATTGTGTACGAGACAAGCAATATGTTAAAGTCACTTGAAGAAATCTAAAATAAATCCCGTGAAGCAAATGCATATACAATTGAATGGTGTTACGGAGATGTTCAAGTGGTTGCCTCAAGACATTATGCATTATGACATGGATTTTTGTGCCAAATATTGTCTATCATGCATATATGGTGGTGTTTTGGCACGAAGCCACAAAAAGGATAGCTTTTGATACATTGGAATGAAATTCATCTGACTTAGATGTGGTCCTATGCCTTTGTGTATTATTCATTAAACTAGAAAATTATGCAAATGCTTTAGAAAATTGTATGAGCTGTGGGATTAGTGACATATAGCGTATTAGTCAAGTTGTGTCAGAGATCAGCTGTTGCCATCTGCTTGTGATTCACTATCTGAATTTGCTCTTACTTGTTGCTTGTTTGTTGTTTGATCATTTCCACATGCCAGGTAAAATCAAAGAGATATATCTAGTATATCTTCTTTGCTTCTTAACAGTTAGTCATGTTCTGACATGCTGGTATTAATAATTGGTCCATTTGAAAAAAATATAACTCCTTTTAAAGCATGTCACATTAGCCGAATGACAGATCATCCTTTTGACTTGCAGGTTGCCATCTGTAATGTACATATACGTCATGGGCTTCTAATGCTGGTCCCTGAAGCTTTTGAAGTTCTAGGGGGATTGTTTGAGGAGTTGGAGGCCGCACGCCTGCGACTTGTTGATGAAATAAATAAGCCACCTAGGGGAAAAAGGTATATGTTGAGCACCAAGGATGTAATGATCTCTGTGAAAGTTACAATTTATTATAAGGTTTTTTAAATGACATTTTGTCCTGTTCTTTTTTATTTTGAAATGAATGACAGTGCCTTTAAGTGCACTTGATTATATTGCATTCTTTGCTATTAACATCTTTAGCTTATTCTTCTATATATACGTATATTATCTTTAGCTTATTCTGATATAGATGGAAACTATAGTTTCTGTGACTAAATGCTGCACTAGCCTTAGTGCAACTTTGCTTTTAATCCTCTACTTTTGGTTGCATATATGCAACTCCCTATAGTGAGTAAATGTTAGGAAGGTGATTTTGGTCCATGAAAAGGACCTGAGGTTCGTGCAAGAGGGGAATTAGGTTGTCATTAAATTAATTGTTGAAAGGAAATTATTTCCAAATAGAATGTATATTAAATTATGTCAAGAGAGTTATGCTTTTGGAACTTTTGTGAAATATCATTTGTGCTGGATGATAAATCGATAATCTGTAGTGGTCGAATTCTATTTTAGTTGTTCATACTGGTCTCGTATGTGATGTAATTCTTGACCTTTAAAAGGTCAGTTTAAACTGAGCTGTTTACACCTTTTATACCGTTTCTTCATTTACTCTCTTACCTTCAGTTTAACTATTCTTATGCAGAACAAGGTCAGGAGTCATCCCTCCTTTAGCAACTAGAGCAACCCTTGCTGCATGGCCATCAAATGGTGTTAGTGCTGCCGTGCATAACAATAGTTCCACATTGCAAGATGCAACTCCCTTTCGAGCAAATAAGCAAGGTAACTCTCTTTTTTTTCCCTCTGGGAAGAAAGGAGAGAAAAGGGGGGTGGGTGGGTTCATTTAACTTGATAATGAACAGTTTGACTTTCATATACATACTATACTTTTTTGATGACAACACTTAAGTTGCATGGTAGTGGTACTATATTTGTGGTATACATGTGCCAACTAGGGTGGATGTCTAGAGTAAATAAAACCTCATATATATATATATATATATATTTTATAACATTTTTACAAACTATTGATGTGGCAAATTCTTACTAGTTCTAATTTGAACCCACTACTAACATCATATTTTTATTTACTAATAGTTATTTGAAAAATGCTAGAGCTACATCAGTAGTTTATAAAAATATTGTAAAATAATTTGTGTTTGTAGTATTACTCATATATATATGTATATTGGAATTTTATTGTACCATTGATATAATGTGGTATGCAATTGAGTTATCTTAGATTAACAGGCTATTCCAATTGCCTTTTCTTTCCTTGTCTTAATTCCTCACCCATCTCCCTTCCGTAAATATATCACAAGTAAAAGATTTAGTCTGTGAAGAAGGATGTCAAGGAGAGCTGTGGTAGTTGACCTGATTTGAAAAGTTTGAAATGGAATTTTTATTTTTGTAAGAATGCTGAGACATGATGTAGCCATTTTCCCTGCTGGCAATTTTTATTTTCAAGTCATGTAAGCTAGAAGGTGTATTCCAGTGCATTACTCACATGCGTGTATTGTATAATTAGTCATCAAATGAATAATCAATATATGCTGGAATGTTAATGAACATAGAAGAAATTTGGGAATATGCTGGGAATACTAGATGTCAAATCAGGAATTGGTACTTACTTGTATGTTATTAATATTTTTTGCCTGAATTTGGGTTCTGTAGGTGCTACTTCGGTTCCGTCTGGCACTAACACCAGCCAAAGGACGACGGAAGAATTTACAGTTCCTGCTACTGTAGAAAATGCTGTTCCTAACACATCATCTTCTGTTATTTCGGGTTTTGAGGAGATGCATATAGATACTTTCCCCTTTAGCCTGGCAAATGCTGTTCCTAATCCATCCTCTCATACTGTTTCGGAGGTTGAGGAAGTTCATATGGTTGATGAGGCAGACCACCCTGTCATTCTATCTGGTGACCGGGAAATCCCATTTACTTACTTAGCTAGTTTGTCAGCCAAGTTGGTAGCAGTAATGGAGAAATCGCCTTCTGTTCAGGGAAAAATTAAGGTATATATTCTGTTTTCTTTATCAATTAGATAATATGGCCACTATAATTTGTTTCTTTCAATTGAAAGTGCCTTGAGTCTTCGAAACATATTATGAGTTAGATTGAGATCAGCTCCACTTGAGTTGGTTCAGTTCATCCTGCCAATGCCTGGCCTTAATGATCTGCAGTTGGCTAGCAAATCAGATAGTCCATGTATTATGAATGAAAAACCTCTGTAATATCTTAAATTCAAAGATCATATATATATGTGCAAGTCATTCCTTTTACCATTTCAATATTTTTTTTTTGAAGTTTATTTTTAATTGATGTTCTATGAGATTATTTATCTGAATTAGCGACTAGTCTTTCCATGTCATAGATGAACCAACTGTTTTTCAATGATCACATTATATATATATGAATAATGCTAGAGATACAAATTATTTTATAAAAATTTTTACAAACTGTTGATGTGGTGAGTGATTATCAGTAAATGAAAAAGTGATATTAATGGTGGGTTTAGATGAAAACCAATAAAAGGTTGGCCAAATTAGTAGTTTGTAAAAATGTTGTAAAATAGTTTATGACTGTAGCATTACTCTATACATATATACTCTGCAAAGTGGGTGTTGAACTTTCCTTTTTTGTCTATTTCAAATTGAACATCAAATCTCTAAAAATGTTAAAGCATTTAAATTTCCACTTTCTCACACTTGTTACAACAATGTAGGAACCCTCTTTGAGAACAATTATCCTAACATCCACGTATCAAAAGAACAAGAGCATTATCCTAACATCATGTTTATTAGAAATGTCGATACTTGGGTTGATTAATCAATTGCGGGCAATATTTTTATTTTTAGAAATGTTGATACTTAGGTTCCTCTAGGCTCTAGTGTTGCGGACATATATGAACATCTTAAGAAACATGGTACAATGATACATCTTTATTTTATTCTTTATCTAGCTCATTTCAACTCAATGTATCTATTGACCAACTTAGAGTGGCTGTTACTTGTGCAGTCTTCAATTTTAGACGGACACATACCCTTCAGATCTAAGATATGCTTATGCAATTGTAAATGGAATTTACATTTTAACTGTTTAAAGATGGAGGGACTCTATAAACATTACAATTTAATTCAATAGTGAATATATTAATTTTTTAATTGGTAAGTCTACCCACATATAGTGGATTTTGAACGCATGACCTTAGCTTCCACCCCTTATTTATGGGATCGAGGAGGAGATATTTGAGCTAGAATTCTGGGGCATAATTATATTAATTTTAACTGAGATAGATTGTACTTGATGTCATACGTATAGGATACATTTCCAATTTTATAGTGAGGCATCTTGAGTTGCTTTTCGTCCTTATAATTATTGTGTCTTTTAGTAGTATTCACCTATAATTATTCTACCACTTTACTAAATATATATTTCTGAAAATTGAATCCAAAATTTGTAGTGCTTTTTGACTGGCGTAAAGGGATTCCAATATAAGCAGCGGACAACATATGAGCTCCGGGCATATGTTGATGATGGTAGCCTGATTACTGAGATCCTCATTCATCATGATGTGAGTATTTACCTTCTTCCGTTCATAATATGAGCTTGTAGGACTTTGGGTTGTTGATCAATTTTTTATGCACTCTAGGTTGTACAGAAAGGAATAGGTTTTTCACCAGAGGAGGTCACTGCTGCTCTTTCTTCTTCGGACAAAAAAATAGTTAGTGACATGAGGGAGACGCTCAAACAATTCCAGATGTACTTAGCGAATTTTGAGGTATTATCTTTCACCCTTTCCCCTCACCACCCCCCCCCCCCTTCTCCTTTCTGTTTGACTGAAAGATCAATTGGCCTACTTTATAGATTAAATGCTTCTGAAAATGTTATTATAGTTTTTTGAGCTGTGAGAGAGTGTATAAGATTAGTTCATCTATCAATCTCTTCAATTGGGAATGTTTTGTTTCAGGGCACAATGCTTATAGAGATGAGTACAACCTCTCCGCAACCGATTGCTCTTGAGATGAATGAGGGCTGTACTGAATCTGATGCGTGGTTGCTTCTGAGAAGACTAAATTCTACTGTTCCCGCTCAAACACCACACTGTTCTTCTTTAGATCCCATTGATGTATCCCCTTGAGTGGCTCTCAGTTTGCCAGTCTTTAGGAAGAACATTGGCTCACAAAATTGACAAGGCTGGAGATCATCCTGTGTCCATCTTGGGTGCAGGAGGACTCTTCTTTGATTACGACATTCCAGATTCATGGATCACAGAACCTGTGTGGCAAGCCAAATTGGGAGGCCATGATAACTTAAATTGATGAGGCAATTTTTAAAGCATTGCCTGCTTATTGGTCTGGAGGTTGGGCTGTTTCATCGGATGTATAAGCTATGGCAGGGGAAACTGATTTTACACTTCATCATCCTTTAATTTGCTGTGTAACTGGATTACACTGTTTGGTCAAGGAAGAAACATTGTAGACTGATGAAGTCCTCTTTGTTTAAGGAAAATCCGCTACCAGTTGGAGTCTGCCACATAAAGTAGATGATGCTTAAGAAGAAAAATGCAAAGCCAATGAGCTATCTGGAAGAAGACCAGGCCTGAGAAGTGAGAACGCTGAGAAGAGCTGGAAACTCGTTTTACATTTGAATGACTTGTACCAGCTAAGTTTTGCTAAATTGCTTAGTCAATTGTTAACATGGTATTTATTCTATCTTAAAAAAAAAAAAAAAAAAAAAAAACTTCTGAATTGAGTATAAATTGTGGAATCAATTGTCCATTCGCATTCTTTGTATTATTATTATTTATGCAATTGCAAGGTCATGCCCCCGCCTTCTCTTTTAGATCATGAAGTAGTGTAGCAAAATGTAGTTTTTTTTTTGGTTGATGAACCTGGTGGACAATCAGCTTTGAAAAGTACATAGAAATTGATCTGTAACATCAGAACTTTTCCAATATGATATTTTTATTGTCTTATATGGTATTTTGCATTAAAAAATGCAATTTAATAAAAAGATAACATAATCGGTTGACTAATTTGAATATATACAAAAATATTAAAAAAAATGTACACCTCCACTCTATAGAACACGTGTTAGAATTGTAGCTTTTTTTTTTCCTTTCCAAATGTAAGTGTAATGTCAATATTATTGAATCTTAAATTTCAAGGGAGTCTTGAGAATATTCATCATATTTGTTGCTTTTTAAGGGCTTATATCTCTAATTTCAAATGCCTATTTTGTTTATATTTTTTTAGCCAAAAACTAAAGAGTTTGGTCTACTTTGGACCAAACTCTTAGTATTGCTCATGAAACATTCTCACCAATTAAAAGCAACTAGAATGAGCAGAGAATTGATTTCACTCTTAACACTGCCCAAAGTGGCTGACTGTTTCATCTACAAAACGCTTACAATCTTCTACGTTTGAGACATCTGCAGGGATCACAGTAACTTAAGGGGAGCCGAGCTTGTAAGCCTTGAGGGAAACTTCTCGGAGATGGTTCTCTCGTCTTGCTATGAGGGCTAGGCAAGCTTCTCTCCTAGCATACTCGTGCAACTGCAGGTTGCTTCAAAACCACAACAATTAATTGAAAAAAAAAAAAATAGCAAGAACAGGATGCAAAGTAATTAAAACATAGTTTTTATTTGATAAAAAACAATTTGTCCTAAAAGGGCAAAACTTCCATTGAGAAAGTAAACATTTAATCATTTAACCATTAAGTGGCTTAAGATGGTTCAAACCTCGCCCATGCCAGAGGATGCCCCAGTGATGAGTATTACTTTTCCAGCCACATTTTCAATGAATATGGATTTTATGTTGGATAGGAGAAGTTTGAAGAACATATATATATTGGTAGAATGAAGACTAACATGGTTAGGACTTTGGGAGAGACTGTAATGTACATGATTTGGTGAATGAAATCCATTACTTCTCTTCACAGACGCAGAGATATGTGTTTGAAGTGTGTAGGATTTATGTTATAATGGAAGGAAGTGAAAGGCTAGTGGTTTGTAACTTAAGGGCATGAGTTGCAGAGGATATATACAAGCAGGTAGGCTGTCTGGTACAGCTTTTTAGACGAGAAAAAAGGGTTTTAAGCAATCTGTCAAAAACCTTTCTCTGTGTCACGGATCAGGGCTGCATGTTGTTAGTATTATTTCTCCTCCACTTGGCCTAGATGATGTTGATCCCCATGAAAGTAAATCTGGAACATCACTGAGTTTCTTTGATTATCCCATAAATGGAGATGGTTGCGTTGTCTAAACCACCCATTGGTTTTGTTAAATTTTACTCTAATTTAACATCTCAAAATAATTGATATAATTCGTTAGTTAGTTATAAACTTGTATATTTGGTATTGTATCTGAAAATTAACTTTCAGTTGATGACACCTAGAGCCTTGTAGCTCAACTGACATCTCTTGGTGTTTTCAACAAAAATTTTCAGGTTCAAATCCCTCAACTTTTGATTTAAAAAAAAAAATTTAGTTGATAATTTCTGATTATCAATTTGCATATGGTTTTATAAAAATGTAGTAGAAAAAAGAGAAAAAGGAAAAAAAAGACAAGTTATGTGCTTCATAAACAGATATTGATATAATTTATCAAGGTGACAATTGAATTCAACTCTAAAGGTATAATATCTAAATTGAAGCGAGACCCATTAGCTCTGCTTGGCTTCATGATTTTTATATGCCTTCATGCGTGGAGATTAAATTGAAGCTGTGTTGAAGAATTTAGGCTTAAACACCAGATGTTGCAGCTAGGAGTCTTTTGAAGTCTGGCGCCTCTTGATAAACATCAAGTGTAAACACCATTCCCATACTTCAGGACACATGATTTTCATCCAAAACATGACCTTCATCCAAGATGGCTCAGTCAAGTACATGTCTCCCCTGCAAGCACTGGCCACAATTGCCTTGGCACACCCTTCTGTTGACTTAGCTAGGATCCAGGTTGCTCGAGCCTATCCAGAAATCACATTCAGAAAATGAAAAGTTACCTCTTTTTATAAAAAATAATAGTGGAAGTGTACATAATGACTAAGTTGGAAGTAGAAATCACATATAACAGGAGTGATATTAGATATATATATATATATATATATATATATATATAAATTTTACTGCATAAGGCTTACAAATTGATGTGTCATAAATCATGTTAGTAAAAAAAAAGATTCAACAAGGTTAATTATTAGTTAGTACAGTTATGTCTGGCTTAACCGATCATTTTCACATTATAAAGGGACTTTACCATACCATTATTCAATACTATTAAAACATCTTACCCTCTTGGTATCTAGTGGCTTAAGACACTTCATTGCCTCTAATATAAATTCAAAATAAACTTGATTGAAGATCATAGGTTGGTGAAGAGGCTTTCAGGTTTCATTTAATTCACAATATACCTTTGATAATTTTGTGGCTTCTGACATTTCTGACTTAATCAATCCAGGAGTCACAATTGTTATTCCAATATCCGAACCAAGTTCAACCCTCAATGTCTCAAAAAAGGATATTAGGGCTGCCTTGCTTGCCTGTAGCCATCACAGATTTACAAATGAATCAATTAAAAAAAAAAGTGGGAGTAGGGCATTCCAATTAAGAAGGTTTCTTACATTGTAGAAACTCAATCTTGGCACAGCCAACCATGCTACAGTTGAAGAGAGTACAACAATCTTTCCCTTTCTTTTTCTCAAGTGTGGAACTGCATTGTGGGTGCTATATATTGAACCCCAGAAATTTACGTCCTAGAAAAATATAAAGTGGGATTATGTTAATGCAAGAAAGCAAGTTAAAAAATCAAATAAAAATTTATAGGGGTTAATACCGCAGCTTAGCATCAAGTTCCTAATAGATACGATTGTTTTAGTGTTTTACTAATCTAATGTGCAAGAAAAATTTTGAACTCTAGGGTGTAAAGAATTTGTAGCAAAGTTTTTGAGTATTTGGATGTAAGTGGCCAGTAGGATTTGAACCAAAAAGCCTATTTCATAATGAAAAACATATTATAAGTTACTACACTAGGCCAAAACATGCATTTGGTGCTAAAATGTTAAATTTATTAAGGGAAAGATAATTGTAAATCCTAAGAAGACATGATCACAAACAAATTATAACAGGACAGTATGCCATATTTTGGTGTCTCTCTAACAGGTAGCATTTTCTAATAAAAATTATGATAAAATAGAAAAATACTTAAAATATGGTTTTATAGAATATAATGGCATTCTATTAATAAAAAAAAAAAAAAAATCAAATCATGTGAATTCTTTTGTTTACATTTCCTCTTTCTATATTATTTGATTTTCTTCTTTCTATTTAGCAAATACTTTTTTTTTTTTGGGGGTGGGGGTAATTTCAAGTGCAATTAGTATTGCCGCCTTGTTACAAAAGTGAGACAGAAATGCAACCATGTTGGTTTTAATTTTTACCATAATGGAAGCACTATCAGAGATTTGAATGAAATCTTCAAATAATTCAATCCGTGCTACTCCAGCGTTGTTCACCAAATGATCTACTGTTGAACAAAAACCACCAACCAAAACATCTCAAAATATTTCCACAAAAAAAAATCCTTAGGAAAAATGAAAACTTATCACACTTTCACTTACATTGTCCAAAATGGTTCACTGTCTCATCAACAAAACGCTTGCAATCTTCAACCTTGGAAACATCTGCAGGTACCACAATAACGTCTGGGGATCCAAGTTGTCGGGCTCTATTTGCAACTTCTTGAAGACGGTCCTCTCTTCTTGCAATAAGGGCTAAACAAGCGTGTCTCCTAGCATACTCATATGCAACATGCTACAAACTCACACATTGTAAATTTATATTAAAAGCCTTGTAAGTTGTAACTTAGTAATATTGACCGATTCTTCTAATAAAGAGAATCGAAACCCCAATTCTCTACTTTTTGAAAAAGAATATTATTTATGCGGTATATGTAACCACCCTCTCACATAGAGGTAGACTCCACAAGTATAGACCAATCTTATGTGAAGAGTGGCTATATATACAATATACATGATATACCCTCTCTTACTTTTTGCAAAAAGAATTTTCAAAAGACTTACAAATTGACGTGACAATGAATATAATTGGTATAATTTCAACAACTAATAAAAAAATAATGAATTGTAATTCAATTTGTAGTATCCTTATCATCACTTTTTAAAAGTTGACACAAAAATTCATAGGAGGTGTATAATAAAATTTGTAATAATTGTACCATCGCTCATCTACAAAAGATTAATAGTATGAGATTGATACAAACCTCACCAATTCCGGAAGATGCTCCAGTAATGAGTATGACTTTGCCCGCCACGTTTTCACTGTATTTGGATCTTTTTAAGAAATAAAGAAACTTGAGAAAGAGAAATGGGACCAAAGTGATTATGAACACAATGAGCATCAAGGGAGGCAGTGCAATGCCCAAGAACTTGTGCAGAAAATCCATAGCTTTGCTACAATGGAGAGAGAGAGAGAGAGAGAGAGAGAGAGAGAGGGAGGACAAATCCTTTATGTTTTAGTTTTCATGAACTTCGTGCCGCAGGGTTTTAGGAGTCGTTAGATGGTAGGCTGGCACACATTTTGCGTGAGAGGGAGTTTTGGTAGAAGGCTTCAAATGTTATTAGTTATTTTTTGTTTTGATTGTATGACTAGTTTGTTTATTTTTATAATTAGGAGATAACTTTGAAAAGGGAATATAACGTTACTTCACATCTCATTGATTAATTATATATTTGGTCATGTATCTTTCACTTTAATTGGATGATTAATGTGAGTTTCAGTTAACCCAACCGGTAAATTTCTTATCCTCAAATTAGTCACTTACACCAAAAATAGATTGTGCCTTTAACTGATGATAAGAAGGTGTAGGTGGGGATTGGATCCAAGATTTCTTATTTAACCATTGGATCTATTATCAAGAGTGGACACCATAGATTGAAACTCTTTCTCTCTCTCTCTAAAAAAAAAAAAAAATCATTATAGAATAGATGTTATAGGTTACAATTCTATAATATTTATATATAAAAAAATTAGATGACTAATTAATGTTTGATACAAATATCTTAGATGAAAAATCACTTACGTTATGCATTGCAGGACTAGATATTGACTATATCAAAGTAATACTAAATGCTAAATGAAAAGTCAATTGCCTTGTGACTTAATTGACACTTCCTAATTCCTAGTGTTTCCAACGTAGGCATGACTAGATACTGATATAATATATCAAAGTAATACTAAATTTTGAATGAAAGGTCAATAGCCTTGTGGCTTAGTTGACACTTCCTAGTTCCAAGTGTTTCCAACTAAGGTATACAAGGTTTAAAATCCCCCACCCCAAATTTTAATAACTAAATTATTAAAAAATAATAATAATAAGTGAAGTGAAAGGTTAACAAATGCTCTAAGGATATTGATTTAGAAACTATTTTTAAAAAATTTTTATAAGAAAAAAAAAAGCTATTGATTTTTTGAGAGTTTTTATAATACCCATAAAAGTAGTATTTAAACTTTTATAAAATAGTTCATTAACAAATGTCCTAAGGGCACCCATTAATCGGAGTCGCCATAAATGAAAGGAAATAGAAAAAAGATCAAGAAAGAAACCAATAGTGGAAGAATCATTCCAGAAATGGATTCATAGACTTAATAATAACAGATATAACCAACATTCCCTTGTCTTATAATGAATACAATACGAGTTGTCAGATACTTTCACTACTGAACAAGACTTGAAGCCTATCATTACTGCTTGAAACGATCTGTCGTAGCTCAACATCACTGCTTGATACGACCTGTAGTATAATGTTACTGCTTAACACTAAATAAGTTCAATCTGAATCAAAGGAGCTGCACTAGCGCTTCTTAGCTTGATGACCTTAATCTGCCTTGAGATATTAAGGATTAAATTTAAGCCCTGTTGAAGAATTTGTTGTCTTAAAACATCAAATGTTGCTACTAGGAGTTTTTCTTTGAAGTGCATGGCCTATTGACATACATTGAGTGTGCACCCCATTCAAATACTTCAGGACACAAGATTTTGATCCAACACCACACCTTCACCCAAGATGGCTCAGTCAAGTACATGTCTCCACTGCAAGCACTATCCACAATCGCCTTGGCACACACTTCTGTTGCCTCGACTGGAACCCATGCATACTAACCAGAAATCATATTAAGAAAGATGTCTCTTTGTTTTGAGAGAATAAAAGCAGCAATGTACATATATAATGGGAGTGAAAATCACACGTAGTAGAAGTCATTAAGACTTTTCTGCAAATAAGTGTAGAAAAACTGCTTGTGAACATGTACCACGTACAGCTAACAGTCTAACACCATGCTATGTGATTTAAACTTGAATTGTTATTTACAAACATTCATCTAATGGAGAAATTTCTTTTAAAAAAATGGATCAGTAAAAAGTCATTCTAATCATTGGTGATCAATTGTTTACTAGCTAGCCATGCACTAATTATGTTTGGCTTCACTGTCTTAACTGGCTTTGATAAGATTTAGTTTCTACAATTAAATTCTAACATATAGGTGCATTAAATTTAATTATCCTCGAGAAGGATAACACTATTTTTATTGCATTAGTCAATGCAATCATGTGTTTGAATTCAATAGGGAAACTTAATGTATAATATCTAAAAAATGATACCCAAGTTTCCATGCTTTTGTAATGAGAGTGGTCCAGAATTAACTAATTGTATCTTAATTACACTGTACATTTGTTTCCTTTAATTGAAGATGTACTTCCGTTAAGGGGTAAGGGATGAGCTATGTTTAATTTAATTGACAATGTACGTAATTCCTTTGAGCCTACCTGTGATAAAACTTCGCCTTTTGTCATTTTTGACTCAATCAATCCAGGAGTCACAATTGTTATTCCAATATCTGGACCAAATTCAGTCCTCAAAGTCTCAAAAAAGGAAATTAGTGCCGCTTTGCTTGCCTGAATTCATCACAGATTTAGGAGCAATCAATGAGAAAGAAAAGGTGGAGTAAGGCATAATAATTTGGAGGTTCTTACATTGTAGAAGCTAAATCTTGGACTAGCTAACAATGCTGCAGTTGAAGAAATTACAACAATCTTCCCTTTGCTTTTTCTCAAGTGTGGAATTGCATAATGGGTGCTATATACTGAACCCCAGAAATTTATTTCCTAAAAAACATTAAGTAGCAATCTTTAAATGCAAGCAATAGAAAAAAAAAGGGAAATGGAGTTAATAAATTAATAATAGGTACATGCATGTATGCTAATCCCATGAATTCATGATCACAGACATATCATAGATTTATATATAGTACCATTTGTAATATCTCTAGCATCACTCATTCTTTAAGGAAAAATTTAAAATTGCTATCAATTTTACTGCAAAAGATTTATAAACTCACGTGCCAATGAATAAATGCGATTGATGTCATTTGAACAACACAATAAATAAATGTCCTTTTTTTAGTGATGGTGACACAATATATTACTGCGTACCAAAATGTTCCCTTATATTACAATCTTGTTCCAAAGTATGGCAACAATGCAATTTTATTACCATAATTGAAGCGAAATCGGAGAATCTAGTGACTTTTTCAAACAAGTCTATTAGTGTCACTCCAGCATTGTTCACCAAATGATCCACTGTTGCAAAAAGCCCATCAACTATAAAAAATTTTGGAAATTTTTTACAAAAAAAATCAAAGGAAAATAAAACCATATTGAACACTTACATTGTCCAAAGTGGTTCACTGTCTCTTCAACAAATCGTTTACAGTCTTCAAACTTGGAAACATCTGCAGCAACCACAATAACCTTCGGGGATCCTATCTGACGTGCTTTATCTGCAACTGCTTGAAGCCGGTCCTCTCTTCTTGCGACAAGGACTAAACAAGCACCTCTCCTAGCGTACTCATAAGCAACATGCTTCATACATACTCAACAAATATGACATTAGTAAGCCATGCATAGATGTAAAATATTGAGTTGTATAGTGTCATAAGTTATATAGTGTGTGATTAAATATAGAATAAATATTTTCTGTTTTTGTTAAATAATTGAAAACATTAGTCTTATCTCATCTTGAGAGTACTTTGATCGGCAAGATGTATAAATAGTCATATGTTTACATCTTCAATACTTACTCTTTAACATTATGGGACATTATAACATAGTGCACAAGACCAAGGAGTTTTCTTTTTTAGTAATGCTACAAGGATACAATATTTACTTATAATTATTAATACATTGTAATTGGAGTTATATCACTTTCACTTAAGTCTATCGCTAATATTTTGTATATTATACACTAATCATAAATAGATATCATATCAACAGTTGTGAAAAATGTAATATTCCTAAACTTATTATTATTTTTATCATATAATCAAATAAATCAAAGAATAAGTGGTGGGCTTCAAAATCCCGACTTCTATTATTACCACAAAATGAGTATTTTAACCTTAAAATAGAAAAATAAGACATGAAAACTGCATAAAAAACACTCTCAATAAAGGGAGGGTTAGAGTAGAGACTCCCCCTCCCTTTCCACACTGTTTATAAAGATATATAAATGGTTTGGAATGGATACACTCATACACACCTCGCCAATTCCTGAAGATGCTCCAGTGATGAGTGCTACTTTGCCTGCTACATTTTCCATGTATTTGTATCTTTTCAAGGAAAAAAGAAACTTGAGAAGACCAAATGTTGGCATCAAGAGTAGTAACGCAACGAATGTTAAGGGAAGGAGTACAATGTTCAAGAACTTGTGTAGCAAATCCATGATAGCTAACTTGCAACACAATGTCATTTATTTTAATTTGTAATTGTTCTTTCATTCAAGTTCTTATATAAAAAGATGTACATGAGTCCAGCCAAGTTTTGAATTGCTCAGGTGGCTCAATTTCAAATAATCAATATGAACTCAAAGTACTGGCATGGGTTCGAGCTTTCATTAAGATGTTGGCAAATTCGGCAACCAAACCTTAAGCTGGGTCCGAAGTTGATCAATTATAAGCCACTAATAATTGATGGACATGTAGGCTAGTGGGACCATAACTAATTCAATTGCTAACACGATTTGACACTTTACCAATAATATCCAAAGAGTATTAAAAAAAGTTTAGGTTTCATGTGTGGATATAAGAGTATTACTAGTCAACATCTTCATTGACAAAGCTAATTGTTAGGAACTGACCATTAACTCGAATTTTAAGGCGTGGGGTTACAATACACCGAAGCAATTGGCAGATTTGGCTGGAATATGGTCCTAAGCACATTTCCATAATAGGAAAATGAATTTAATTAGGGAGTGCATGGATTTTTCAAACACAATTATATGATATATTTCAGAGAATAAAACTTAGTTACAGTATCTTGGATGCCTGTATATTAAGTTTTTCTTTAATTGAATTCAAATATATGGTTGTTTTGAATTTAATTATTCTTGAAAAGAAAACTACTATTGATGTCTTTTTTTTTTTTTTTTAAAGAAGTTTCTGCATTACTGTATTAATAAAATCAAAACAGTCGATTACATCTTAAGCAATAACTATTTTAAAAAAACTGGTGATTTCCTCAACCCATGCTACAAAATCATCTACGAACTTCGCATGATGAGCTAACTTATACGTTGGCTTATTGCCATCTCTTTTGATGTGTGATTCCTCGACTTGACTATTGATGTCTTGTTGTTATTATTATTATTCCGAGTAATCCATAGAAAAAATTCTATATGAGTGTATATTGAGTTAGGGATGGCATAAAGAACCCATCCCTCTCGACCTTCTCTGCAACGTTTTATCCCACTCAAATTTTTTTTACCTTGAAGATGTGATGGAGCAATGACGGGATTTACTTGTTTTGTCTGTTTTGCCACACTCTAAATGTGAGTGTATATATATTATCTAACATATATTTAAATTAATTATACATATAATTTAACATTTTCTATACATATTCTAGTTATAATATATATATATATATATATATATATATATATATATATATACACATTCTTTTTTATACATATTCTATTATTATCTTCAAAATATTTTTTTGGCTCTTTCTCTCTAAGTACTCTCATTGTCGTCATTTTCGTTTATGTGTAATCGTTTTTTTTTTTTTTTGGGTCAATAGGGGAGATAATTATATTAACTAGCCACATAAGGTGAAGTATTGGCTATCAACCTTAAGGAGTACAAACCATTTGCATCAGCAGTTACAATAACATTCAGATTAGGGGTAGGGGGAACATCAAAAACAACAAAATCAGAAGTTAATGAACAAGCTCCTTTAGCAAGGCTGTCTGCTCCTTTGTTGGCCTCCCTTAATACATGCTTGATCACGGTCTACTGGAACTGCTGTAGTAAGTACCTGCAATCATTGAGGAGTGATGTATATGAGCTATTAGGGGTTTTTCTTGAGAGGATAGGGTCCACAACCACCTTGGCATCCAACTCCACAGCCAAGTGTGTGATTCCAAGCTGTGAGGCAAGCGTGAGACCATCCCTAAGAGCCCAAAATTCAGCAATAATGCTTGTATTGATACCAAAATATCTCATATATCCTTTAATCCATCTGCCACAGGAGTCACGTATGAGCCCTTCCCCCCCTGCCTTCCCTAGATTACCCAAGGAAGCACCATCTGAATTGAGTTTAAACCACCCCTCTTGTGGCTTATTCCAACAAACCGGAATGATAGGATGCCTTTTGAAGGCTGGCCCTTTTCCCACACCATAAAAATATTCAGTGGCAGCTTTCATACAAAGGGAATGGAGGTTTAGATTTAAGGGAGAGTTTTGAAAAACCATGCAATTTCTATGTTTCCACAAGTTCCACATAGCCAAAGGAAAAATAATGGACCAAGGGATTCCATTGATTCGGCTCAATTTGCTGTCCAAACAGTTTGTGCTCAGCCAATCCGTTAAGCTCAGATGCATGAAATTGGATATGTTTTGGGGAGTACGAAACTTTTGCCAAAAATTCATAGCAACCGGGCAATCCCTTAGAGTGTGTAAAATGGATTCCTCATGATTTCTACATAAGGGGTAGCAAGCATCATGAATAATACCCCTTGATTCAAGGACTTTCTTAACTGGAATGCTGTTATGGAAACATAACCAAAGAAAGTGTTTTATCTTTGGCAATGTGTCAAGCTTCCAAATCCAGTTACCTTGGAAGGTTTGGGCATCAAGTGACTCGGGTCTAGCCAACTTATAGGCATAAGCCAAGTTAAAATCCCCATCTAAAGACCCTTTCTAGATCAGATTGTCCTGCTTCTCCCCATAAATTTGTAAAGGGATAGCTTTGATCATGTCTTTAACATCTAAGGACAGCTCAAATGATAACTTACTCCAATCCCAAGTACCTTGACAGGTAGCTTCAGCAACAGAGAGGTTGAAGTCCCTTTGTGTGAGTGGACCCTGAATAAGTTCCCTGGTTGTTTGGCCTTTCACCCACTTATCATTCCAAAAGCTAAGATTGGAATTACTACCCAGATTCCACCCAATGCCTTTTTCAAAAACTGAAAATCCCTTCTTGATTGCTGTCCAGGTAGGAGAGCAAGAGAGCTTATCAGGGTCTTTAGATCGTTTGCGGCTTTGAGAGTAGTATTTATTAAGCGGAACCCTTGCCCATAAGGCTTCTTTTTCTTGATAAAGCCTCCAATTTAATTTAGCAAGAAGGGCAATGTTTTTAGCCCTTGCTGATTGGAGGCCTAAACCTCCTTCCTCTTTCGATTTAACAAATTTTCCCCAACCCACAAGATGAAATTTTCTTTTATCCTTAGTGGATCCCCATATAAAATCTCGGCCAACTTTATCAATTTTTTCACAAACATGCATTGGGAGGGCAACCCCTTGCATCACATAACTAGGGATCACTTCCATAACATATTTCATCAATAATGTTGGCTTTATGCAAATATTCTATGTGTTTTCTTTACTCTATTTTTTCTTTGTGAATCTGTCATTAGCTTCTACCCTGTGAATCACTTGGTAATCCTCTAGGTGCCCTATCTTTTCACTATTTTCCCCACCTACCACATGTACACCTCAAAAGGTATTTATTTCGCCTATCTGTCCATCCCCATGAAATTGACATGACACGTTAAAAATTAAGTTGATCATTGGATTATCATGTGAGGAATTAGTTTTACTTGATGAGGCTTAGGCTTAATTAGAATCTCCGTTACTACTCTATGTCCATACTTTATGAAATAAATAAATATAATCTATGTGAAATAAGTGAGGAGTTAAAAATTTTTTCCTTTTATTTTTTATTTTTTATGTATTAGATTTTTTGGTTGTTTCAATTTGAAGATGTAAATTAGGGCCTGCTGCAAAGGTGCGTGCGCATCCCTTATAGTTATGTATGCATATTCGAGTATGCATACACAGCTACGGGATCGAGATCTTCTATGGAACTCTACCGTATAAAGTTCTTTAATCATCACTTCCTCTTTTAATACAAGGCTGAGATTATGCTGTATCATAACCCCATTAACATAACTATAAAATAATAATTTTCAAAACAAACTTAAATTCTATTATCTATATATATATATTTAAAAAAAAAAACTTAAACTCTGGTCCCCTCTCACCGCTCACATGGCAAATCTCCCTCACTTTGAATTGAAGGTACAATTTTCAGTGTCTAGAAGCAATTCCCACCAAAAAAAAATAGCCCAATTATTTCCTTTTCTTTGGACCAAGTGATGAAGCAGAAAGGAAGGATTTACAAAACTGTAGAGCTTGCCAAAGTTGAGCTTTTCCTCAAGCCCCTCGCCCCACCCACACACACTTCCATTAACCAAATATATTCAACACAACCAAAACACAACCACATGAATCCCTTTGTAAGGGTCCCTTGAGTTTTTATTTGCATCAAACATAAATACTAAATATGTTCAATCTGAATGAGCACGATGAACTCTGCCCGATCAGCTTGATGTACTAGGCTTATTTGGGTTGTTGCTAGCAGCTAATAGTTCTTCTTTGTAGATTGTGGCCTATTGGCAAACATTGAGTGGGAACACCATTCCAATACTTCTGGGCACAAGACTTTGATCCAATACAACACCTTCATCCAAGATGGCTCAGTCAAGTACATGTCTCCACTGCAAGTACTGTCCAAAATTGCCTTGGCACACCCTTCTGCTGTCTCAGCCGGAACCCATGCAGCCTAACCAAAAATTAACATTCAAAAAGATATCCAAATTACAACTTTTTCAACTCATAAAGAGTACAAAATGGTCAGAACAATTATTGTCAAGCCTAGGTGCTCCTATTCCAAATTTAATACAAATGGAAAGGTAAGGCTTCCGTTCAGTGCTCTAGTACACCAGTACACTAGAGCTTAACGCATACATGACAATGGACACATTTGATCTGGATGCAAGCCAAGTCCTAATAGTAAAACAACACTATTCGACCAGCAGCCAATACTACTAGTGGGCAAGTACCACATGCATCAACTAACAGTCTAACATCATGCTGCGTGATTTGAACTTTAGTTGTTATTTGCAAACATTCATCTCAAGGAGATTTTTTATTTTTATTTTTAAAATAAGTCCGACAATAAATGAATACAATAACAGAAAAATCAGTCTAATCATTGTTGATAAACTGATTATTTGTTTACTAGCCATGCAACACTGCATGCATTTTTTTTCCCCTTTAGTTGACTATACGAATATGTTTCATTTAATTGACAATGTATTTCCTTAGCATAAAGTGGAACACAGATTGATTGAGACGAGCCTACCTGTGGTAAAAATTTGCCTTGTGTCATTTCTGAATCAATCAATCCAGGAGTCACAATTGTTACTCCAATATCCGGACCAAATTCAATTCTCAATGTCTCAAAAAAAGATAGTAGGGCTGCCTTGCTTGCCTGTAGCCATCACAGATTTATGAGCAATTAATCATGAAGAAAGAAAACGTGGCCATAAAGCATTGAAGGAGGTTTCTTACATTGTAGAAGCTCAATCTTGGATTAGCTAACCATGCTCCAGTTGAAGAAATTACAACAATCTTCCCTTTGTTTTTTCTCAAGTGTGGAACTGCATAATGGGTACTATACACTGAACCCCAAAAATTTATATCCTAACAAATTGAAGTGGGAATCAATTAATGTAAGTGCGCAAGTTAAGACTTAAAGAATAAAAAAAACTAGTAATACTAAAACTACAAAGTTTTTCACAACTGCAATAGAACTTATTGTAATTTAAATAACATCACTTTTATCGTGTACTAATCTTTAAAAGTTATGTTAATAGTTGTGAAAAATATTTTGTCACTAACCAAAAAAATGATACTAACGCAGCTTAACAAGAAGTTTTTTTTGGAACAAAACAAGAAGTTCATTATAGGTACACAGTATTGCTAATTCCAAGAAAGCATGACAACAATCATATTATAACAAAAGGAAAAAAAATAAAGCTACTACCATTTACTATAAATGTTAGACAATATGTCTTTGAAACTTGTTATCAAGGTTTTTTTTTTTTTGGTGAAAACTTGTTATCAAGTTTATTACATTAAAATTATCTCGTTGTTATAACTACTGGTATAATAGCCCTTTTTAAATCATGGCCGCTACCCATTCTTCTTCTCTGTCTTATTCCACATTTCCACTATTATTAACTCTAATAACCCATCTTTTACCATACCTCACCAACTCTAATAATAGATTACTCACCATCTGCCAAATAGGACATTTGTGACAAAAATTGTGTAAAAAAGTGTGAAACTAGATTTATTTTGCACTTTCACACAAGTTTAGCCACAACTATCATTGTTCTCAAGTGACATTATCTTATAGACAATGGCTACTAGCCTACCACCATATCTTTTCTAATTTCAATTATACAATCAATGTCATGACAAGTTTGTTCCAAAAGTATTAGAACGGAGATGCAAATTTATTACCATAAGTGAAGCAAAATCAGAGAATTGGGTGACTTTTTCAAACGAGCGTGGTTTTGTCACTCCAGCATTGTTGACCAAATGATCCACTGTAGTAGAAAACCCGCCAACCATAACATATACATTTCCAAAATATTTTCACAAAAATAGGAAATTAAATATGAAAACTTTTCGTAGACACTTACATTGTCCAAAGTGGTTCACTGCCTCTTCAACAAATCGCTCACAGTCTTCAACCTTGGAAACATCCGCAGCCATAGCAATGACCTTCGGGGATCCTATCTGACGGGCTTTATTTGCGACTGCCCGAAGACGGTCCTCTCTTCTTGCAACGAGGACTAAACGAGCACCTCTCTTTGCGTACTCATAAGCAACATGCTTCAAACACACAGACACAAGGTCAATAGACAATAGATATGACATTAATAGAATGATAGCCCAATTTCTTTCTTCTTCTTCTTCTTCTTCTTGTGTGTGTGTGTGTGGAGAAAAAGGTAAGTAAAGACTGTAAAGTTTTATTGCTTAATAAAGTCTTTCTGGAATACAAACTTCAAATTAGAGGGTGGTTCTTCTACCCAAATATTTAAATTTGTAGCTAAAACTGCTCTTTTTGTGAGGGAGTGTGCTAGTTGATAGCCCAATTTCTAAGAGGCCCAATCTATACATAGCTCGTAGGGTACCAAAAGTGATTGTTGTTGATATATATAAAATTTATACATTCATGAGTTATATTGTTTATGATGAAAGATATAATACTAGTTCAGTATTTAGAAATGTTAGTCCTAATCCCACTTTAGGAGTATTCTAATCCTTAACATAGATACTATATATATATGCTCTAGTTAACTCAACTGGTAAAGTCTTTAATAGTAAAATAAGAAATTTGAAAAAAATAAAAAATAAGAATAAAAGAACATAGATTAATTGCTTATTAAGTTTACATTTTCACTACTCACTTCTAAGCAATATAAGAGACTTGGCTGGGCATAATGAATTCGAGTTCAGTCTGATCGGGTGTGACTGTGTGAGTCAAATCAGTATAGGTCAAAATTTTTTTGGACTAAACAAGTTGTTATTCCTTTGACCCTTACCCGGTCTTTGATGGGTTGAATCTACTTGATATAACCTATGTTTTATTTTCACATACTACAAAAAAACTTTAATATAATTTTTATTTATTTTTCAATATAAATAAAAGAACAAAGAAACAACCAAAGATAAGAGAATAATAAAAAAATCATTACGATATATATATATATAAAATAAATGAATCATGAAATAAAATTAAATAACTTACAAATATAAGTTTGCATTTGAATTAGTGTTTTTTGTTAAGATTTGACAAGACTATAATTGTACTTAAAAAAAATTGAGGCTTTAAAAGACTAGACATATAAGTATATAGCAAAAAAGAAAAAAGAAAAAAATGAATCGTGAAATAAAATTAAATAACTTATAAATATAAGTGTGCATTTGGATTAGGTTTTTTTTTGTTAAGAGTTGACAAGACTATCATTGATTAATTGTACTAAAAAAAATTGAGGCTTTAAAAGACTGGACATATAAGTATATAGCAAAAAAAATTAAAAGCAAAGGTTGATTCTAGCTCACACTAAAAATATATAGATTTAAGAATAAAATATAACATGTTAGGTAAATAAAAAAAGGTAAATAATTAATTGGGAAGAATTTTTTTTGGAGAGAATTTCAACCTATGGCATTCGCTCATGATGATAGCTCTTTATCATTAGACCAAGACACCGATCAAATTTTGGTGTAGGCGGGGATTGAACCCCAGATCTCTTATTCAACCATCAGAGATTTTACCAGTTGATCTAACTGGAACCCACAATTAGGAAGAACTTCTATAATGAAATTATGAAAAAAGAAAACTACTCAATGTTGGTAATAGGTTGAGTCGAGCCAAGGATTAAAGGTTCAATATTATATCATTATATTGTATTTCAAACACGAACCGAACTCAAGCTTATCATCAAACTAAATGACTTGTTCAAATTTGGTTAATCTTCTTGTCAAACAACCTTGAACTTATTCATGAATAATATGATTTACTTATTCTTTCCCAATGCATATATAGCAAATATCATGACTAAAAGTTTTCACTCCTTAGCAAATCTATGCTAATAATTTGATTTTGGTTTGTTTAATGGTCAAACTTAAATCTATATAAACTTGAGCTTGATTCGTTTTCTAAATAAATACACATATACAATTTTTTTTCCTGAACCAAACTTGTGCTATTTAAGAAAAAATCGGTTCATTTACAACTCTATCTAGGTAGGGCTTTCATCCACTCTACTTCTCATTAATTACTTAAATTTGAAGTAAAAATAAAAATATTATAAGCTTGAAATATGACATGAAAAACACTTATTCTAGAAAAATAAATGGTGTGGGATGGATAATGACCTCGCCAATTCCTGAAGATGCTCCAGTGATAAGTGCAACTTTGCCAGCCACATTTTCCATGAATATGTATCTTTTCAAGGAAAAAAGAAACTTGAGAAGAAGAAATGGTGGCATAAAGAGAAGTAACAAAATGAAGGTTAAGGGGAGGAGTATAATGTTCAAGAACTTGTGCAGCAAATCCATAGCTTTTAGTGAAATACTGAAATGTGAGAGAGAGAGAGAGAGACTGAAGCTTAAATGGATGAAGTAGTGAACAGTGAACACGACTCGTGGCCAAAGGCCTACCAATAATTGACCGATTTGCAGGCTGGTGGAATCATCATTTATTGAATCACTAACACATTTAACACTTCACCAACATATCTATCTGAAGAAGATTTAAGAGTTCATCAAAAAAGAAAAAAAAGAAAAAAAAAAAGGAAGAAGATTTAAGAAATTCAGGTTTAATCTGTAAGATTCAAACACTCAATTATTGGTAGCAGCAAGTCATTAATTCGGTATTAAAGGCGTGGTGTTACTGTTACCCCACTTATACTCATGCACACTTCCAATACTTGTAAAAGACAAAAAATTATAGTAATAGATTATAGTTGGTAAAAATAGCTAAATACCATGTTTTGGTAAAATTTGTAGCAAATTAGCACTGTTTTGGAAATATTTAGCAATCTACCACTTTTTTAGTACTCGAATTTCACAAAATCGAGTTCTAA